>OX419759.1:17597305-18918559 GCA_948567375.1 Lunularia cruciata
ATCTAGATGTGAAATTTGGTTTGGTAACATCCAGAATGATGTTATACATGATGGTCAAAATAGATCAGATAGAAGTATCACCAAAAGAGCACTTCTACTAATAGGGCAGAAACCGAAATAGACTTGAGAACCTTAGAACCAATAGCTAGACATATGATTTAAAGGTGAGAATTGGTTTGGTAACATCTGGAAGGATGTTACACATGATGGACTAAAAAGATCAGAAAGAGGTATCACCAAAAGGGGACTTCTACTAATAGAGTAGGAACCGAAATATGCTTGAAATCTTTGAAGGCAATTTCGGAGGCCTAAACGGATGAATTAGGCCTCGAAAATGTGCACATTTCCCCCCCCCCCAACGACGGAGGAAAGGCTGGCCTTCCCTCCCCCTTGGTTTGTCTCGTCGAGAGCTTTCCAATGGTACCTTACTCATGTGATTCTGAGATTCCTACAGGAAGATTCCCTAAAATATTCCCTCCGGTCAAAGCTCGTTTGACCAACCAGATAGGACCTAGACCAGACAGGTCACCCATCCAAGTAAGTAATCCAAGGGTGGAGCTTGCTGACATGTCACCTATCTGTGTCCCTAATCCTATGGTGGAGCTTCCTTGGAGGAGATCCTCTTTGTCTATATAATAAAGAGAAGGTGCTCCCTTGGGGCATCGAATGTTTGAGTGTGCAATCTGTGTTTTCTCTCTTCTCTTGTCCTCGGAATATTACACACTAGGGTTTAAGTCCATGGTGTAGTTTTTTTAGTGTTTAAGGCAGAACTACCAAGGAGTGCAGACTGACAAGTTGAGGAGCTTGTAAGAGTTCCAATGAAAGGCTAGAGAAAGCCTACAAGAGGTATACACTCACATGAGATAGCTGATCAATCTTACTTTGGGAGTTATTGAGGCCTAGTTAGTCTAGTTTTGGTATGGGACACTAGATAAAGAGTTGAAACTTAGATTTTTGTGATGCCCACATTTTTTGTTTTTTTAAAATAAAGCCGAAGAAGTGTATAGAGAGGTCGGATTGCGCCTGGTTGGTCGAAGAAGACGACGAAAACTGTCTTCAGGGTGAAACCCGAAGTAAAGTGGCCTCGGGTCATAAGGGGAAGTACTCTGAAATGCCGTGTCAGCAAACGATACGAAGTAAATTGTCTTCGGATCGGGAAGGGGAGCTCAACCCGAGGCAAAGACAGTCTAACAACCTTTCGTCGGGGCGAGAAACTCAAGAAGGGGCGGTTTCAAAATTGGCGGCTCATACGCGTGAAGGTGAGGCGACAGTAACGGGTGCATGCAGGAGGTGTGATTTCTCGGTAGAAACTCGAAGTGACGGAAGATGAAGAAGTGCAACTCTATAAAAATCGAGACTGCAACGACGAAATGTCGAGCAATTTTCCTTCGCCGCTGAGGAGTCGTCTTGCAGGTGATCGGGGAAAGGGAAATAGAGTTGGACTTGTGTTAGTGCGCAAGGAGGAAGTCAAGAGAGAGAAATCGAGAGACCGAAAGAAAGCAGAAGAGATGGGAGGAGGGAAGAAGAACTCCAAATTTGCAGTGAGAAATCATGCAATTCGGAGATTAGATGTAGTAGCGAGGATCGAAGTCTTGAGCCGACTTCGGATCACCTTTCTGGCATGGAATTGGAACATAAGCTTTCCAGGATTCATGACAGAAATCATCGAGAGTAAATGTCTCGATGGTCCCGAGGACGAAGGGAAGAGAGGAAAGCCGGCTCGCTGGACATAGTCGGATTGGAGACTCGTACTCGGGAAGGAGGCAGGCTTGGAGCAGGGGGCCACGTTCTTGGGGAAAGGGGAGATAGCCCAAGAAACTCAGGAGGTGAGAGATGCCTTCTCGTCGAAGAGAACAAAGAATGGGTACAAGGTAGAAAGTTACAAAGACCCTGTCAAGAGAGGAATTGTGAGTGCTTTGATGGCAATCCTGAAGCCGGAGAGAACTACCTATGTGATGAAACACCAAGCGGTGTTCTTTCACAAATTGTTTGCAGGAGAACCAATTAATTGGGCACGGTATTTTTACGGGAGAACGAGGCAGATGGTGTGGAATCTGCGGGATAAGTCCCCCCCACATTATATTGTGCCGTTTGCAGCGCATTTCTATCTCGGGCTCAATTTGCTGAACTTAGCGGAGCGGAATCGGATGGTGTCGCACTTTCATCCGGATGTGCGAAAGGAAGTTGATGCGGAGGAGCAGCAATACATTCTTCAAATCCGGAGTGCAGACGATTACTACTCAAAGACGGGGAAGAACATGGAGGTCGTTGAAAGTACCCCGACGAAGAAGAGAACTCGGCAAGCAGACGCCGAAGAAAACAAGAAACCTCGGAAGGTGCAGAGAAATAACCCGAGGTGAGGAATGGTGGTGATCGAGTCGGAAGATGAAGACTCAGAAGGCGAAGCCGAGCTCAAGACAGAGGACTCGGAACGTGAGGAGGAACCTGACTGACACTGCAGAGTGGAGATACAAGCAGTGATAGTGAAGTCGGTGGAGAAATGACCTTGGCACCAACGCCTGAAGAATACGAAGAAGAAATTCAAGCCGAGGTAAAAGCCAAAGACAATGCAGCGCTGGAAGACGAAGTACTGGTGCTCAAGGAGAAGACGATCGCAGTACAGCGAGGAATTTGCTCGAGACGTAAGGCAAAGGGGGAAGCGGGACCGAGTAGAGTGACAGAAGAAGTAGAAGGAAGCTCGGGCAGTGAAGCATCAGTTCCGATACGAAGACTGCAGAGAAGAAGGCAAGTATCGGATGAACACAAAGTACAAAGAGAAGTAGCCGCACGAGAAGAAGTGATCCCGAGTGATGGAGTGGGGTACCTGCGGGAAGTGGTGTGTCTGTTGTTGGTAAAGTTAGAACATAAGAAGAAGGAGATGCAGTCCACATGTCCGGAGGTAAAAACTGTATTGCAGGTGTTGGCAAGATTAGAAGAAGAAAACTCGGAGTTGAAGAAGAGTATGACCCGAGGTGAGAAGGAGAGAGAAGTACTGCAATTGGAGGCAGTGGAGAGAAGTCAGGTAATCGAAGACCTGAGGAGAGAATTGAGCTATCGAGAGGATCTTGCGAGGAAGAGTGACATCGCAAGGGAGAGACAGGTAGCGGAGCATGAAATCTTGAAGCAGCAGTTTGCTGATTCAAGAGTAGAGCTCATCCATGCTATGGCGAGAGTAGCATCAAAGGATCAAGAGCTCGATCGAGTGATGGAGAGTATGGAGGAGAAGAAGCAACTCTGGCAGCGAGAGTTGGCTGTGAGATATGGAGAAGAAGAGAGATTACGAGACTTACTTCGAAATCAGGAAGAAAAGGTTGCACAGAAGGAGAAAGAGAAGGACGCGGTGAAGCCCGAATTCGAAGAAGAGTTGGCGATGTACAGAGAGGAATGGCTTGCAGATCGGGAACGAGAAAGGAAGACAAGATTAGAGCCATTGCAGGAAATAGTCCTCAGAGTAAATGCGATGCTAAGTACAGAGGCCAGCGTTCGAATTGAAGAAATGCGTTTGCATGAGTTGAAGTTGTTAGTGCAGGAGACGAGGCGGAGGCAAGCAAAAGATACAGATCTAAATGCTTTGTTGATTAAGTTGAGAACTCGTGTAGATAGGAAGATCTTAGAAGTAGAAGACAATATTGCCATTAGATTAGACTTAGTAAGAATAGAGTTAGAAAAGCTTCGGCAGGATGTTAAAGCAAAACCCGACGTAGATAACATCGGGATCCAAATGTCTTCGGAGTTGGTCTCAGGAATAGTAGAGAAGAGTGGGTCGAAAGATGAAGAGTTAGATAGATTACCTATTAGTACAATTTCAGATCAGGAAAGAGAATTGTTAAATCTGGTAGAAGAAGTAGAAGATATGAAACCCGAGGAAAATGCAGTAGGAAGTAAGATTACTTCGGGTTTGGGTTTGAAAGCCGAGGAAGAAGTAGACATCGGATCGGATTAGTAACCGATTTGAGATTTGAAGGGGCAGATATGAAGAGGTGCATTGTCATTTTGGATCTGCAAGTTAGAACAGTTGTTGTAGAACGGTATAGTTGTTAGAACTGTCGATTGCTTCACTATTTAAGAGTGGCATTCGCAGGAACTTGTTGTTCAGTGCTCATTATTTCTGAGAATAGATAAAGCGAAGTGCTATGAAGCAGTGCTCGTCGCTTGAGCTTGATTCCGAGTATCAACTTTGTAATTGTGTTTGTGAATGTTTGGAGAAATTCGAAGTGCAAGTCAGAGTGCTTGTTGGATGTTGGATTCCATAGCCTTGATCTTCATTCTATGTGTTTGATCCTGAGTGAAGTGCAATCAAAGCGATGCCTTGACAGATCTGAGAGGAATTGTAGTGTTGGTAGTATTTTGCATTTGTGAGTGCAGTGCGAAGTTGATGTGAAGCAATTTCGATCAAGGAAGTTGTGCCTTCAGTGGAAGGGTGGAACACAATTCTGAGGCGAAGTCGTTTTGCAATGAAGTGCCGTTTTCGGGAGAGCCTGAATCATCACAAATCAAGATTGTTTGGAAATAATTGATGGAGTTGTGATTTTGGAGTGTGAATTTGTGACAAGACTGCGAGTCAGTGCTTGTTACTCTCTTCTGGGTGTGGTTTCTACCTGAGAGACTAAAGAAGAACTCAAGAAGAACTGAAATTGTTACTTTGCTTTGTATTTGGACATTTCTGACTCGTATCTCTGCGGGAACAAACTTTACTTACCGGATTACCGCAAAAGTGATATTTGCCGGGTTGTCACAATTTTGTGATGCTACATTGCTATAGACTACTTTGTCTACTTTGGTAGTGGTCTTTGGTTTGGTTGAGCATATTGATCTCAACATGGTGGAGGAGAGAGTGGTGACATCTGGATTAGGTAGGGAGACCTCATCCACAACTGTTACTTCTTCTAGAGTGCACCACGCCATGTTGGTTTCTGAGGACAAGGTGGAAAACCTAGATCCTATGCAGTGAGGTGAGGGCCTAGTGTGGCCAGACCCTTACCCTTCATTTTCAAGTCAACAAAAACCAATGAGTGGTGGTGTTGCTTGTTGAACTTGTGTTAGACCTCACCATAGGGAAGAGTGCACTTAAGGCAATGGACCTGATACCTTTGGTGCATCTCAGCCAACACAAAGATAGTGTGAGCATTGCCATAGATTTGGTCACACTAGTGGCCGATGCTTTGACCTACACCTAGAGTTACGTAGTAGTATGGCTGCTAAGGTAGATGGTAGAGGAGCTCTAGGTCATGGAAGATGAGGTGGTGGTAGAGGATCTACACCTAGTAGAGGTGCAGTACTTGCCCTTACTTTTGATACATCCATGGCTACTTAGATTGAGCAGTTGGAAGATAGATTGCCTAGATGGCCATAGTTCAAAGGAGATCAGATTTGGATCTATAACACACATTTGTGCATGTGTGTGGTATTGTGATATTTAGCTTGGTATTACAAGTACTTGAGAGATATTACTTATATAAAGATAAAAGATGGTTCTATATTAGTCATGATTAGCTAAAGTTAGTCATAGCTAAGATAAAGAGGACCTTACTTTAGAGGAAGTAGAAAAGATGAGCACCATTATTTTGGATTCAAGTGTGTTGACTTGGTATTATTCCTAGGTGTGTGGTTTTGAGGAAAGAGTTGAGAACTCCTAGGCCCGCAAGCCTTTTTGTTTTGAATTCTTTTATAGTCCAAGGATAGCCCATGTGAAGGAATCCTTGACTTAGTGGTTGGGTCAAGATAAGATCACATGCTTAGTAGAATATGCCCATGTGGATAATATTCCTTTATAAGTTTTGACTTTACTTGACTTTTAGCCTAGTAACTTGAGTTACTATGGTAAATAGTAACTTTAGTGCATAACTATTTCACAAGTATATAAACAAGGGGTGAGTAGGTACTCATCATCCTTTGACAGAAGATCAATGAATGCTGCATCACTAGATGGTTATGTAGATGTAGACTATGGACAAGATCTAGACAAGCGGAGATTAATAATGGGGTATGTATTCACGCTTGGTGATGGGTCTATTAGTTGGAGATCTACCTTGGAGAAGTGTGTTGCACAGTCTTCTACAGAAGTTGAGTATTTGGCAATAGTGGAAGCAGCAAAGGAGGCAATTTGGTTGGCTAGACTTGTTGCTGAGATGGGGCTAATGCATGGTAATATAACGCTTCACTGTGACCGTCAAAGTGCTTTACACCTAGCTGAAAATCAGGTGATGGATAGTAGGGTTAAGCATATAGACATCAGATATCACTTTCTTAGGCAAGTTGTGTCTGAGAAAATTTTTGATCTAGTTAACATTGATGGTAAGCTCAACCCAGTTGATGCCTCTACCAAAGACATACCTTCAGAAAGTTTCTCTAGGCATTGTGCTACCCTACAGGTTGTGCAATTGGAGCATGGGTAGAATGACCTAGCATTAGTGGTGATCTTGGCTATTTTGGTTACTCTATCCCATGAATGGGCTACGGTTATAAGTTCTAGTTTATCCTAGTTTAAAGGAAGGGTCAACTGATTGGGTGTCTGTCTAGACCTTCCCGCTGAGTGATAAGTTGTTGCAAGGTTACTAACCCCAAGACAAGAGTCAAGGGGGAGATTGTTAGGTTTTACTTTGAAGTCTGGGGGTTAGGTTGGATTTGTGAGCAGACTCCGAGATGGTGAGGAAGATTTGAGTGATGGGAGTTCTGTACTCAAAAATTGAGATGAGGCTGAGGGAGTAAAGTTGGTGCTGAATGCTTCTTGTGGACGTAGCCTCACATCGAGGTGAACCACGTGCCTTATGTGTAATGGATAAGTACTCTAGCAATATGTTTGATGTGTGAAGGTTTTTGTAAATTCTTGTTTGATTCTCAATATATAAATCATAAAAGGTATGTTTTAGTAGATTCCTCCATTAGATTCATTTTATAAAAAATTTAAATTTATAAAATGGATTAGCTTATGCATAGCATGGGCATCCAGCTAGTTTTTTTAAAGAAGGAAAAGGGGGATTGGTCTTTTCCGTCTCGACTAACTGACTATCTCATTCGCTTATAGAAAGCTTTATCTCATGTTATCGATTCAATTGTAGACTTTGCTTTCGAAACTGAAGAGAGAAGACTCCCTTCCTCAATACTCATGTCAATAATCATAAGAGTCAGCTCTAAGTCTCTCTTATTTGGCCAACTTTCGGGTCATCAATTTGTACATGATATATTTACGAAATTTGGAAAATAACAAAGATAAATCTCTTCATATTGGGATATAAAATCTAAATTATTTTTCGTTCGTGCTATTATATATATACAGATTTTTGCACATGTATCTAGCTACTTGAAAATGATAATTATATTACACTCTTATCTAAATTCTTACACAAGATAAAAACAAGCAAAAAATTTTAAAATTGATTCAAATGATGAGAATAAAGAGATGAAGTTCGAAGGATGATCCACTTGACAAAATGACAGGAAAAGGAAAGGAAACTGATAAATAAACGTGAAAAAGAGGCAAAACGTGGAAGGCGCAAGAGCAAGAAACGCGACTCATAGTGCCAAGAGGTGGGAAAGGAGAATACAAAGATACATAACTTAAATTAAGGAAAAGAACTTAATTACACGACAGATGACAAAACAAAACAAAAGCATAGCAAGGGAGGTGAGAAGCAGGCTTTAGCTAAGATCAATGCCATTGGGCAGTATATGCTTTTATATGAACTGCAGCGAGAATCATCTACATTTGAAAAGTATGTACATAGATCACAAACCCGAGGGTTTAATCTTACATGAACATCTCTGCAAATCCAAGAATTCTATCCATAGGATAACAAATGTCACCCAGTTTCGAGAGGTTCTAAAGTAAGATGGGCTAAGCTCTTGATGTCTTGTGATGAGAAACTTATACTACTATATCTGGGATATTGTAATTGCGTAAGTCATAAAGCCTACATATTAGAACCCCCTAATTTGATGGACCTCTTCATTTTACTAAACCCAATTTAGTTTGCGCCAGTATTGCGATGCATCACAAGAGAATCATTGTGATTTACGCTGTAGACCAGGGTGTATCATTTTAGTAAAATAAAAAGATCGATCTAAGAATCCCCCTAGAATATGATAACTATGCATCATAGATTCAGTATACAATATTGCATAGCAATGAGAAAATCTATACAGAAATTCAAGATATTAAAAATATAGATTATTATTGAAAAGTCTTAAAAAATCATGTCGTGTAATTATTTCTTATGAATTACACTATATATATATCACATGCGTGAAAGTTTTTCATACTTCAACCTGGCCAATTTCACTTTCGTAGAGATGTTGGATCTTAATTTTGATAGCTCGTATTTATTGTAAATGGTGAATAATCTATAGTATTATTTTAGAGTATGAGGTCTAGGGGGGCCTTTGGTAGATACTTGTGTTTCAGTTGAAGTAATTAATGAAATCTAGAATCAATTTCAAATCTCTTAAATAAAATTTAAATAAATCTAAGCAATTTAGGTTAATGTTATTCAGAATTTCAATTTAATCCCGGAAAAAATACATTCCTAGCAAGGGTACCTAACTAGTACTCTATATTTCGAAAGATAGAATGAGTACACATTCACAACACTAAGACGTACTGATGTGGTTCTGCGGTACGTCAGAATGCCAACCAGGTTGTCTTCTTGACATGGTTCTATTCTTTGCCCTTCGTGAAGCTTTAAACTCGAGTGCGATAAGCTTTTATAAAGGAAAAGGGCGACCGCGTAGAAAACGTCTATAACTTTTATAGATGGACTTAGGATTATTTCAAATTTGGCATATAGATTTAAAAAAATAAATAACTAAAGTTTTGCAAGAAGATTTAAAGATATTCTAAAGTTTAAAATATATTTAGTCGGGCCGTACTAACCATAAATTCAGGTAATTAAATTTATTCCTTAATCATCTCTTTGTAAGATAAAGATGAAAAGGAACGTAAATCATCGAAATTTAGTTAATTCCGAAAAAACACCTTGAATTAACATTCAGTATTGACTAAGAAACTGACACTCAGGTTAGTTCACATTGGTTGCAAACTAAGACAATCGCCTGGCACGTTCACGGTCAACTAAAGAATCAATTGCCACGCGGGTCAACCTTATAACCGAGCTATGGGGGTGTAGCCTCATTTTATGCCTTTCCCTCGCACATTTTGTTTGATGAGGTCTTCCCATCTTACGCGTTATCCTACGCGGTCTCCTTTTCCTCGTCAATGTTAGTCTTTATTAAACTTTTGGGGTAATGTAAGATCTTTTCGCCAACTTCGGTCTACAGCAGAACCTCGAGATTAAACAGAAAGAGTTCTCGTGTTGCATTGGCAAATGCGCCACACCCTGGACGTCTTGATGCGCAGTAAAGAGTCGTTGTGAAGCAATTTTTATACCCAGAGAAAAAGTCTTGACAGCAAGAGTCAACAATTTATTCCATATAAATTGTTGAGTCTTGCCTGGTCAAGTCTAAAGTAATACGTGTATCCGCTCAGGAGACAGCCCTCCTTTCGCAGCAAGCGTCGAATATTTGCTAAAAGACCCCGTCTTTCGGCCGCACGACTGATCCAAGCAAAGATAAAAAGCACAACAGAACAACGTCTCTCGGACAACGAAGCTTCCCGGAAGTCCGTAAACTCACCGGCACTAAACGATCTACTCTATCCGGACCCCTCCTCAAAAGTTGTAGAATCTGTCCTACAGTACCAACGATGAACTGGGTAAGACACATCTTAACCTTACTTTTATGAAAAAGGCATGATGGGGTCTTCCTATCCTTCTTGTGTTCTATGAGGTCTGCTTTTCTCTTTTATATGAAAAAGTAATATTTATAAAGTCTCCACAGTCCATCAGCAATATTTTTTGAATGAGTTATGAACCCAGATGTGTCTAAATTAGTGAAAACGCATGAATGTTTTAATTTCATTTAAGTCGATTAAGTTACTGATTACAAACGGCAACAGCAATGAGCTCTCACTAATTAATTTTTTCATCTTGAAAACAAAGGGTATAATATGATAGTCTCGCCAAAGCTTATTAGTTAGGTGCAGCCAACCAACCAAGGCTTTTCTTGTACATCTCACCGGTATTTTGTAAGGCCAAAAAGAGAACTTGCTTACTCATTCGATGAAATTTGAATTCGAGCTGAAAAAAATAGATAGTGTGGAGCATATCGGCTTTCTCGGTATATTGTTTAGTTATAGTTTCCGACCTGAAGTAACCAAGAAAAAGAAAACGACGTTCTGGCAATCACTGGTCACTAGTCATGGTCAAAAGTACCTGGAATTTTGGGTACTTTGGACCGACTGCTCCCGGTACAGCCCATGAGGGATGGTTCGCCGTGCGTTGTAAGTTAGCAGTTCGCTACTATCGAGAGAGCCATGTTCCTGTAGTGAGCGTGCGAAGGTTGTTCCTGAGATGATGGAGAGTATAAGAACTCTGAGACGAGAGCACAAAGGTAAACCAGAGAGTATACGTGATCAAGCGATCGCTCAAACTCTGCGCCAAGTGCAAACCACCGAGTATTTCGTGATCAAGCGTTTCTGGATCGTTCAAACACTGCGCCAAGTGCAAGTCCTCAAATCCTTCATTTCTACTGCTAGTTTTCAAGTCGATAAGCATAGTCTTCGTTGTTTCATCGTGCTCTACAGAGGGACAGTCGATTTCGAAACGGCTGCACATTGGAACCCTGAAGCATGTCGCATGTCGGACGCCTTCAATTTAGCCAGGCCAAACTGTCAGATTGGCTTGGAATGGAAGAGCTTCAATTACAGGGCGATGCAGGGTCATCCCCCGGTAATTGCAGCCCAACATTTAGAACTGGGACAGGGGGGCGGCGTTTCGTCGCGAATGAAGCAAAATATAAGGCGTTGCTGTCAGTGAATGGAAGAAGACCAAGGTTGTCGCCGGCAGTGGATAATGAGGGGTGAAGTGGGTTCTTAACGTGGTGTTATAAGTGAAGAGCATGATTTTCTTCACCGACTCCACTCGAGAAAGAAACGCATGATGGGAAGAACGTGTTTGCAATTTCTTCTCATTGATGTCATTGAGTGCTGTTTTACTCGGAGAATCACGCTAACTCCAAAAGAACAGAAGAAGACCCTGATCGGATCCGTAGTGGGGATATGTTTTGCTTCACTGCTTCTCATTCAGGAGACAAACAACGATGGGAGGAGTTTGTCTTACCGCCATGTTTGTCGAGTCGTCAAATGTTCTGACTTTCGCAGGACGTTCCAAGTGAGATCATAAAAGGGAACCAAAGGTGATGTTACCTGTTCTTTTGTGCATTTTCCGAATCGCCATCGAGTACATTGTGGGATTTGATAAACCGAACTGCAGTAGCAGTATCCACCTTCAATGTACCGTTTTTAGCTTTCTCTGCAACAGTTCTGCTAGCCAATTGCAGGCAGGCACACGGAGGGTTAAATCAGGACTGATTATGCCTCGTGCTGTGTGTGGTAGGCTGAATACTAGCAAAGGAAAGATTGTAGTATTCTGCGATAATATGGTTTTGCAAGTCGGGTAGGTGTAGCTCTTAAGAGTATGGAAAGGTGCCGCAGCGACCATCGAGAACGTGGTAGGTCAACCTCAGTTATTGATGACTGCTGGATCACAATTTTTATAGTGGGACACCTTCCGAAGAGTTTCATCTTAACGATTCTGCTGAATTCAAGAGTTTGTAGAACGTAGGTGAACTTGGCAGAGCAAGTTCAGCGTTGAAATCATCCTCAAGTTTGCAGTATGCCTTACTGCGTTGTAAATATAATTCTGTATATATAAAAGTAATGTACATTGCTCCGTTCGCTAACTTATGGTAACAGACACAGTTTATGAACCTCATGCTGAAATGAAAATTTACTTGCACTCAACCAAGATATTGGTCTCCGCCAGCAAGGTTTCAGCAGTATTTCTCTGGATGGAATTACAGAGGGGAGTGTTCTTCTTGTTTAATTTGTGGCACTCTTTTCACTTTCGTCAGTTATGTAGCCCTGTTGTTAGGTACCGATTATAAGTATCGATCATACCCCGAGCTATCGAACAGTGAGTCCAAGCAGAACTTCTGCAAGACACCAACCAATGCTCTAAACCACTCTGGGGTGTCACAACACTAAACACAAGAAATGAATGCGCTGGAAACACTGAACACAAGAAGGAAACAGCAGCCAGACTGTCATTTCAAGACTGCACGGCTTTATCAGTGCGGTCACGAAATGCCGAACCAGCTGAGCAAATGCCAGAACCGCACGTATCGAGTTTCTGTTTAGCCCACGAGTGCCGGTGCAAACTCGGATTACTGCTAGTGAAGTGGTAATCATGGGAGATGACTAGAAGCGATTCTGAAAGGATTGTTAGGCAGAGAAAAGGGGTCGGGAACAGAGCAGGTAAGAAGCAGACGGCGAGTATGATACAGTTGAGTTAATCAGAAAGGGAACCGGTAAACCCACCTCAGCGAAATCATACCGGTCACCCTTTGCGACACTCGGCTTCAATCTTGTAATGAAATGCATAGGTGCATTTACCTGCTACCGCAGGTCAGGAGATATGCTTATGCCAGGGGAAGAAGCGTGCGTTTAACATTTGGAGCTTGGTAGTGTGAAAGGAGTCGCTCGTGGAAAAATCTCTGGAAGCATAGGTCGTGAACCTAGTACCGGTATCGTTAAGACAAGAGGCGTGAGGTGGATGAGCAGAGAAAGTGAGGTCTGTTCACCGTTTACCGATCAGAAAGACTGCACAAAAGAATTGTTCCAAGCAGTCCCCCTCGTCTCGAGTTTCTGTTTTGCTCACGAGTGCCGGAGCAAACTCGTTCGGTTCTACATAGTACCGCTCGCTCGGATGGTTCTACATACCGCTCTAATGAAGTAGTGGTCATTGGAGATGGCTAGAATCGAATCAGAAAAGCATGCACAAAAGATCGTTCAAAGCCGTTTCGTGAACCATGAACGCCGTAAGCGTGAAAGCGCATCATACGGAGGAGATGACGGGGAACACACCTTGGTACATCGAGTATAAGATCATAACTTAATTTCCTTCCTCACACACCTATTGGGGCTTAGCCCCATGTTACCTTTTTTGTCTCTCCCTTGTACGACTTGATGGGGTCTTCCATCCTTCATTTTTCCTACTCGTAATTTCCTCACACACCCCAAGACTTTGGTTGCCTATGGGTACAGAGTAAGGAATATACCTCCGAATAAATGCACTTCCCGCTGCTCATCTCAGACCCTCCACGAGTATAACAGAAGTACCGATCATTAATGGCTGCTTCTTTGCATCGAGTATGCTTTCCACCTGCCCACCTCTCAATGCAAGACACGGCAAAGACAACAGTGGCCGTTTACCTTGGCTACAGCATACACCGTACATGAGTTGCACAGTTCCTCCTTACGCTAACCCTTAATAACAGAAACGTTTTCATGGTGTGTAATGCTTTGACGGCAAGTTCAAAGTTTCATAGATGGGCATACACTGTGATTAAAATAGTCAGTATCACCCCTGAAGTGGACGACAAAAACTTGAAACGGAGAAAGTTCTTTTCGCTCTTCGGTGCTTCAAGAATATGCCAATCAGCTAGCAGGAGGAACTCTTGACGCAAAGAGAAAGCTACAGCATGTGGTATGGTAGGTGGCTTCAGATTCCCAAATTACAAAATTTCCGTAAAATTATTTACGGGTACTTGTAAAATTTTACGGGTTTCATGGGTGCTGAAAAGTCCTTTACGTGTGACGGGGTTTCAGTTTCATTGTTACGGGCATGTCATTAGAGACCAGTTACCACTAATTAGATATCGGTGTTAACTAAAGATATCATGCCATGTGGAAGAGTTAATACATTATCATATGTCTAATGTTTTCAAAATTTTCCCTCTAACATTGCATGTCGTCTTATTCGCAACTCTCATTTGAATGGTGTTCTTTTAATTGAGGGAATGAATAAACCCGCCAGATATCCTTGACTAATCCCAACACTAGCTAATAATACTCGTGTGCAATTTTTCCTCTCACGTTACATATTGTCTCATCCACAACTCTCATTCAATGGTGTTCTTTTCATCACAACTCTCGTTCAACGGTGTTCTTTCCATCAAGAGAATGAATAAACACGCCACATATCCACGTAAAATCACAACACTAGCTAGTGATACTCGTGTGCAAATTGAAATCAGAAGTTTCTTCGAGTAAACTTGAAAGTATGGACCATTTCAAGCTCCTACTCCATGCCTCAACTCATTGAGTAAGGAAGACCAACAAGCAAAATCCACATTTGCTCCTGGTCTTGAATTTCAAGACCTCCTTGAGAAAAATGGTTGCTGTCTCATTTCCACAATCACTAGTAAAGGAGCAAAGGGTGACAAAGTCAGATTTAGAATGATTCCTCACCATTTCGTGCAGATATTGGATTCTTTAGATGTTCCCAAACATTTCAATCAAATCTATGGTTTGAATAGTAAGAAACTTCTACAAAAGAGCACCACATTTAACTACATGGTCACTTACCTTGTGTGATACTAGAGATGATTTCCAACTTATATGAATAGAATGAAGTTGTGCAAGAAGTGGAGTTGTTAAATGAAATTGGACAAGGATGCTAGAGATTGGAAATATAATTGCATTTTGAAAGGGTCTTACCTTCCACGGCCCAAAAGAGGTGAGAGAGGATAGTCAACAATAGAAGACAAACTAAATCATCTTTGCATAAGTTTTGATACGATGGATTCAATGAAAATATATCTCCTTTGCCTCTCATGAGTATTGGTGGTGGCAACAAAGGGGAGTTTCAAATCTTGGACGGAACATGCTTCATTCATGAGGAAGAGGAAGAATTGGGAGAATCTCCACTCAATTCAATTCCAATTTTCTTTATGGTCTTGAGTATACAATGGCCATTCCAAGCTTCTTTTAATGTGTTCAATGAAGAAGATCAAAATTCTGATTTAAGTAGACCAAACCATGAGGATAGTGATTCGAGAAGATGGGAAAATGAGGATGATAGTCCATGCTTGACAAGAATACATGCCAATCATGAGTACCTTTTTGAAAGATGGGAGGAGCATTACTATAAAAGAGCATAAGAGGAGTAGAATAGAGAAGCATCCAAGGAGACCAAGGAAGCATCAAAGGAAAGTGAATCTTGGAAGAGGAGCAAAATTTCTAAAGTGACTAAGATTACTCAAGCCATTATTGCTTTATTGTAGGATTTGGCTTACTATAAAAAATTGAAGGCCAAGTTACTAGAAGCTAGAGAAAGATATAAAATAGTAGAGATTGCAGCATCAAAGGTAGTAAGGATGAAAAAGAACAAGAGGAAACTTGAGGCAAAGAATATATTCAAAATAGAGAAGATTAGGTCTAAAGTAGAGAAACTTAGAATCAAAGAGAGGAAGGCTAAATAGAAAAGATATTACTCCATTACACTTGAATTAATGAGGGTTGTGGAAACACCAAAGGAAATCAAGAGCAGTATCATAACACTATCAGACATAGATTTAATGCAATTTGGTTCTAGTAATAAGTATAGTGTGGACACTAAGTTTTAGGTGCACAATTATATACTTGCTCTAGTGGGAATGATAGTGATAGTGATAGTGATTAGTGAGTTAGTGATAATGACAAGTGAATTAGTGAGTTACTTCAAGATGTATGTTACTCTCATGTGTAAACTGTTTTTATATATAAATTTTACATTGGTGTTATTTTATTATATGCTTGATTTAGATTTTATAACTCCATTTATCTCTTCTTAGCAAGATCTTGTTCTCATGTGGTTGTTGAGACTGATTGATTTCCAATTCACGGTTGTCAAGATTTTGAATAAGAGTCAAAGAGTCAACATTGAACACTCTTTGAACACTTTGGGATGTAAAAGTCCCGTATCCTAATGAGTCTTTTTTGCATGGACCATGCGGTCTATGTTTGATAAGGGTAGTAAAATAGGAGTTTTAGCCCTTTAGATTGGAAATGGAAGTTGAATTTGTGGGGTTTGTATGTGTAGATAAATTTTTTAATAAGTATATAATGAAACCACTATAAAGTATAAATTAATTAAAAGAAGATGATAGAGGAAAAGGTGTGTTTGAAGAATTTTTGGGGGTTTTGATATTGTGACTCATACAAGTTCTAAAGAGGTTCTAAAGCTTTGAGCTAAACCCCCTCAAGTCTTGCATTCATGTATTATAATAATATATGATATTAGCAATGATGTTGTGCATATACATCACTACATAACATTCATCATTGTCAACATCATACACTATAGAAACAAAGCTCACACATAAGTCATACATGAAATTTAAAGTTCCACAATAATTAGTTCACTCTTCAGCTCAAATCACACTCAAATTGTATCTAAACTCAATCCTCCACACAATAAAATGCAAAAAATTGTGCACGTATTATAATCAAGCCATACCCACTCTAGCTAAGAGACTCTAGGTGATGCTTGCCAACCTATATCCACCATAACCTAGAACTCAAAGGCTTGACATCAAAGAAGTGAGCTCTTTGGAGCTACACTTCAAAAGTATACCCCTCTACTTTGACCTAAGTCTCGACACTACAAATTTCATGACAAATATCATGTTTATATACATCACTATATAGCATATATTGTTATCAATATCATACACTATAGAAGCACAACTCATACATACGTCATACATGAAGTCTAAAGTGCCTTAATCACTCTCTTAATTGGTGGTTAGGTTCCTCTAACTTTAGATAGATATCTCCTCCAAGTATATGATATGGCCTATGGTGGGTAAAGATTAGGAGATTGTGTGCTATCAAGCTCCATTGTTAGTCACTTATCTGCAATCTATACTACATAAAGGATGAAGTAGCTATAGGTCAAGTACATTAGCACATAACCACTGTCCTTGAGGAACCACCATGAGGGGAGAAGTCAAACATGCCATACGCAATCTCCTAAAACAACTATTACAACAAAATAGTAACAACTCTACCAAAAGAGTCACATAACATACATTGCAAGTATGCTCTTATAAGTGCCAAGCTTGGGTCCATAAAGCCATCAATTTTTGGTGGCATGGCACACAATTGCATACATGATCCTTCTAAATAATACTATCACATCCTTCCAACATGAGGATTCCAGAAGGCCAAACCTCATCCACTCTAAAGACAGTGGGGCTTGTAGTTACATCAAGTGTTATCAATGTAGTCTATTGTAAATATAAAAAATCACTTGGATGAAATTGAGGTATCAAGGGTCTATACCTCCTTGTCAAATGGTAGCATAGCATAAGGTATTCCTATGTTGAGCAATCATTAAATTCTCAAAGGTTATCGGCATCACTATTCAAAAGGTCTTTGCCTATTGAGAACATGTGCTTACCAATGCATCTAGATCATCCAAGTCCAAAACTATAATAACATCACAATGAATAGCTATAGGTAAATTTGGATCTTGTCCATAGAGTAGAGAGTAAGGAGAGAAGGATGTTTTGCATATATACATTGCTATACAACATACATCATTGTCAACATCACACATTGGAGAAGCATAACTCACACATAAGTCATACATGAATTCTAAAGTGTCAATAATCAATTCCTTTACACAACTTGAATCACACTCAATCAGATTAGTACTTGATCTATCACTCAATAATCTACCAACAACTATGCACTTATTACAATCAAGCCACACTCACTCTAGCTAAGAGACTCCAAGTAATGCTTGCCAACTTTCTATCTACCATAGCCAAGAAATTGAAGGCTCAACACCAGAGAAGTGAGCTCTTTGGAGCTGCACTTCTAAGGTATACTCTTGATTTTGACCTAGGTCTCACCTCAACGGTCTCGCTGATGGCACACCCAATGTTACAAATGGTGCAAGTGATAGGGGGCCCCACTATGTAGTCAATACCCCAAACACAAAATCTGACCGTCGGAAAGTAGTCAATAAGTAACTACCAAAATACTTTTAACTACTATCACTACTACTCCAATGTCTGAGCAATCTAGATGTGATGCTACAAATGGTGTGATAGCTATCATGCATATATACATTGCTACATAACATACATGGCTCACAACATCACACATTAGAGAAGCAAAACTCACACATAAGTCATACATGAACTCTAAAGTGCGACAATCCCCCCTAGCTGGTGGTTAGGTCCCTCTAACTCCAGATAGCCATCTACTCCAAATCTATGGTATACATAATGGTGGGCAAAAGATCAGGAAGCCGGGTGCTATTGAGCCCTATCATTAATTGCATGTCTGCAATCTTTACCATATAAAGGATGAACTAGCTATAGGTCAAGTACATCTAGGACATAACCACTGTCCTTGAGAAACCACCATGAGAGGAGGAGTCATACATGCCATATGCCATATACCATCTTCTCAAACAACTATCACACACTAACATAGTAGTAGCTTCACCAAAAGAACTGCATAACATACACCTCAAGCCTACTCGTACAAGGGCCAAGCTTGGGTCCATAAAACCATCAATGTTTGGGAGGTGGCATGATGCACAATTGCACACATGATCCTTCCAAACAACACCATCATGTCCTTCTAACACAAGGACTCAAGATGGCAAAACCTCATGCACTCTTAAGATAGTGCCGCTAATGGAAACATCAACAGTGTTGTTGGTGCTGTTTGTTATAGATATACATAGTCACATGGATGAAATCAATAGATTGAGGGTCTATAACCTCCTCCTTGAATGGTACTATAGTGTAAGGTATCCATATGCTAAGAAATTGCTAAGTTCTCAAACGCCATTGGCATCACTCTCCCAAAGATCTTTGCCCATTGAGAACATGCGCTCATCCATACATTTGGATCATCCATACATTTGGATCATCCAAGTCCAAAACTATAATAGAATCTTAACAAATGGCTGTAGGTAAATTTGGATCTCATCCACATAGTAGAAAGTAAGGAGAGAACGATGCTAAGGAGGATTGCCAGTTGAAATGATAGCTCATGGCCAACCAAGGTAATTGGAGATCCCAATCTCCCAAGGAGCATCTTTGCAAACCATACTTCCACAATCCTCTCTTCACTTTCTGCCACTCTCTTTGCTAAGTCATCTACCTCAAGGTGATCTTGAGAGGTAGTAAGATGATCAATCAAAGCCTTGTCACACAAGACCTGAAACTTGCCCAAGAACTTTGTACACTAATCAGTTAAAACCTCAATTGATGCACCAAAATGACTAAGAATCCGATCCAAGAAAGAGTAAGTTGTCTCTTCACTGGACTTGTCAAGAAGTGCCACCAACTCATTCTACTTAGAGAAATGCTCTACCATCACCAAAATGTACCGATGATGTCTTATAATTAATGATAAAGGTCAAATAAAGTCCAAACTCCAGTGATAACCCAATCCCATGATAGGTAATGGGTGCAATTGTGGCATAACAACATTAAATGATGCTCTAATTCAGTCACAAACCACACATCTCACAACAAACTACTATATATTGGTTTGCATACCACGCCACCAATAATGACTCTAGAGTGAGCTAAATGTACACTTTACTCCAAAATGTCCTAGCTCCTCATGAGCATGACAGACCAATTGTGATTTTGAGATGGAAGTGGTACTACTTGCACTCTACTATCTTCCCATACATGAAGAAGGTGTTTTCCCTTCCAATTTGAAATACCTGGCTCATTGAATAACATGGTCTCTCTCCTTGGCCCCAATTGTGGTACCCACAATACTAATGCAAAGATAGTCCATCGCTAAGACATCATCATGAATGTCTTGCTGAATTATACCACTATCTCCACTCTCTGGATCTGTGACCTCAATAACTCCTCTTCTATGTGCTGAGAGAGATACCATAAAAGCCTCAAAAAAATATACAGAGAAAGGCAGCTGCATGCTAACTTGGCATCATCTCTTCATCTATCTCACTATGCCAATGTGCTCCACTCTGATCCTATTGGCTAGGACATGGGTTTCTACTCAACCTATTTGCATCATGATTCACCACTCCAAGTTTGTGAATAACCATGAAATCATACTCTTGTAAATTCAAAGCCCATCATGCAAGCTTCCTTGAAAGCTTGTCAGACTCCATCAACCACTTTAGTGGCTGATGATAAGTGATGAGAGTAAAAGGCTTACCAAATAGGTGACATTGGAAATGTACTACTACCCATATTGCTGCCAAACACTCTCCCTCATATGAACTATACTTCACCTCTACTGAATTGTTGGAGCAACTACTATAGGCCACCACAAACTCCTTTCCCTCATCATCATGTTGGGTGACATTGCTCCAAGCCCCAACATACTCCAATCAATGTGAATGTGAAATGGTCAGCCTTTGATCAATCTCCTCAAAATAAGAGTTGATGTCAACCTTTCTTTGAGCTCTACAAAAGCTCTCTCTTGCTCATCTCCCCAACACCACTCATATGCAAGCTTGGTTAGCTTTGTCAAGGCCTTGGCAATGGCACTGAATCCTCTAACATAGCAACAATAGAAGTTCACTAACCCAAGGAATGCTCGCACTCTACTCACATCTATAGGTCATGGTATGCGTGCAATAGCCTTCACCTTGGTCTACTAAACACCAAGTTCTCCGGAGTAGATAGTGTGACCCAAATACTTAACTTGTTCATGGAAGAACCTAGACTTCCCAAGATGTAATTTGAGTCCATAAGATCTCAACCTCTCAAACACCTCCAACAAATGTCTCTCATGCTCCTCCACAATAGTGCTATAGACCAAAATGCCATCAATATGGCATAGAGCAAAATCCAATCCAGCTACAATCTTGTCCGTGACCCTTTGGAACTCAGCCGGAGCGTTCTTTAACCCAAATGGTAAGAATCTCCACTAATATAACACATCCTTGCCATGAGGATCAATAGCCCAAAATGTTATCTTGGACTTATCTTCCTCCTTGATTGGCAATTGATGATATCCTACTCAAAGATCCAAAGTACTAAAGACCTTTGCATGCCCGATTACAGCAAATATCTACTCTGATGTAGGCATGTCATATCAATCAACCCTAGTTTGTCAATTGATAGGACAGTAATCTCCACACATCCACCTATCTATGTAATTACCATGCATATCCTTCTTGGCTGGCATCACTATAGCTAGTGCATACTCTCCATGTGAAATCTCAACCTCAAAAAGGTCACTACTCTAGCTCTAAATCAATGCTTGCTCCATGTCACTATATCTATATGGACATCAAAAAACTAGTGTATTGCTAGTAAGCTCAATCCAAATGCTAGGTCCCTTCAGAGCACCTAAATCCTTCATGTTGAAGGCAAAAAAACTCGTGTTGCTTCTTAAGAACCTCCAAACTCTCCATCTTTCCTCTCCTATACACTTGGGTCCAAGATCTGGCTCCCAAGTATCCTTTGTAAATGTAGTAAGAGTGGAAGATATACTGAATAGCTACTACACTGGACCCTTGGGACCAGTAGTGTCATGCTCCCTACCACTAGAGGTCCCAACCTCAGTGTGAAAAACTCCCTCTGATCTGGTTGCAAGCTCCACATATCCTCTAGCTGCATCCCAAGTAGACCAAGGGTTTAATCCAAGTAGACCACGTTCACTTGGATGGACTCCAAGTAGACCACTCTCCCTAGTAGCCACTAGTTGTGTCCCAAGAATAACCTACCCACTTAGTCCATTGCCCTCAACATGTGCCTAAATCATCTCAATAGCTCATAGAGCTCACAAGTGTCTGAGTGGTGATACCTATCAAGCGCATCCTACGCTGCTCTGCCAAGCCAAGGCTCACAATCCATGTCAAAAAATGTAGGTCCATAGCTTGATCTAACACTTAACGCCTAGATGCCTCTAACATTGCTAGAATAACGGTAATACTTGTGTGAAAACCCATCGTCCGCTCTCTCTCATTGGTGTTGGGCTCCCTCAATTGCTATAATTGTGAGTCCCAAACCAATCTAAGATGTCCCTCTCAAAAAGTATGGGAGCTTAGGAAACTCATAAGTGTGGGAAAAGCAGCTCTAAGCTGTCCAATTAGGTTCACCGCTACCATAAATGACCTATCAACCACTACCACCGTTTAAGACTGATGCCCAACATCCAAGATATCATCAACAATGATGTGGTCTAGTAGTTGAATCCCATCATAAGTTCACTATAGAACCTCTTTAGGTAAGAGGTTTGTTCACCAAAGACAAAGATGATGAGCATGTGATCCCACTCTGGCTGCATCTAACAACACGATAGGTCTCATCCAAGAATGGACTAGATATGTACTCGCCACCACCCAAGTGCAAGAATCACCCATCAAAGGGATGTTCTCCAAAATGTAAGCTGGAGAAATATACTAATGAACCTAGAGATGTTGAAGTATTTGTAATATCTGCCAAAACACACCAAAATGGGGATCCTGAAGACCCAAACCTTGACCAACACGTGTATGTCCCTAACATGGCCATCCAAAGATCACCAAATTAATAGGTCCATGTCTCTCTAGATCATGTGCCCCCAATAAGGAAATGTCTACTAGTAAGGCTTTTTGGTAACCTTTGATTAGTGACATTGGTAATAACTCAAGATACCAATAGGCCAAGTGTGCCACATGATGGAGAGAGACTCGCCTAGCAATCTCATCTCTCTCCACATACATTTACCTCTATACTTGTATACCTGCCTATAGTACCACAACTAGTCCAATGTTAATCCCACCAAACAACTCCAATAGACATAGTCCCTCTATTGGATATTGCCAAGCAATAAGTGTGGTATCTAAAGGTGTCAAGGTAATTGATTCTGGAAGCTCATCCTTACACTGGTTGCCTAGTGGTACAACGGTTCCACTCCAAGCCTATTGCACCAACTAATCTGCATGTTGCTACAATGCATCCTCTAAACTCCACAATGGAAAATCCAAGGTGGATGGAACAATCCCACTCGTTCTCTAAATCTGAGTGATCTCCTCAAGTACTGGAGTATCTTCTGCATGGGCGTTCCCTTCCAATAAATTACTAGGCCAAGTAACAGAACCATTGAAAGCTAAAACTAAATCCGCCATGGTTCCAAACTATAGTGAGCCAAGACTACCACTACTGAAGTGTACTGATAGGCAATATACTCATCCCTCACCAGACTGCCAACTTGGTCTATAGGAAGTTGTCTCGTCCTAATAGTCAATATTAAAACCCATGGGGTATAACATTACTTCTCCAATTAACACATCATACAACTTAGCTATGGTCGCAATGGTCAGAGCTCTCCCCATAGAGCTATCAATTGGATGATCGTGATGCATCTAAACAACCAGCTCTCCACATGTGATGTACTATGTAGAATCACCACCTAGAGATGTCTAGATCTAAAATAGACACCTCTCTACATTGGTCTTTCGTAACTCCAGATAGAAAATTGCAGCCTTCTCCAACATAAAAGGTTGCACACAAAAGTTCAATAAGACCCTTTGTGGTGTATAGACCTTCCTTGAAGGTCCCACCAAACAAAAATCTCCCTTTGGTTATCTAATAGGACAACCCTAGGTGTAAACTGCACTTGCTTAAAGGCTAGTCTAGTTGGTAACTCCTCCAATCTAATTGCTATTGCCTACCATAAACCATTGGTCGCTAAGCGGATCCCATGCTCCTCAACCAAGTTAGCTCCATTATCAACCACCTTTGCTTTGGTAGTAGGGCCCACATCATCCCTACTCTCACAAAGCATGGCAACAACTAGAACATTGAGGCTTGATCAGCTCCTAATGTAAACATGTCACTAGCTGAGAATAATGAAAAGTGCATAATCAGTTCAGCCGCCCCCAACATCATGCTAGACTTAGTCTATGTAGTAGCAAGTGGCTGACTTGTAGGTAGTCCATCATTCATCCCATCACCACCTACCACATCTACACTAAGACATCTAGGAGCCATGGATGTTGTCTATAGTGCCCAAGAGAGTGTAAAAGATTGAGGAAGTCTAACTTGTCTATCAAAATCTCCTCTTTATGGGTCCAACTCCATTGATGCTCCTTTATGCTTTGGAGCAAGTATTGCATTCCTAGTCATTGCGGCAGATTCATCCACCTCTGCTGCTTTGCACATGAAATTTAAGATGTCTCTATCACCCGTATATGAGGTAGAAGCCTCAAACCTGTGAGCCAGCCTGTCTCTCACTCAAGATGAACCTTTGATGGCTATTATGGTAACACACCATGGACTAAGAAGGCAAAGAACTCCAACTCCATCATACTCCTCCAAGGCTAACACTCCAAGACTCAAGATATTGCTTACTAGAGAACTCAATGAGAGAGAAATAGTTGCAAATGAAAGGATGATGAGTACCTCCTCATGCTTTGTTTATATACTTGTGAAATAGTTATGCACTAAAGTTACTATTTACCATAGTAACTCAAGTTACTAGGCTAAAAGTCAAGTAAAGTCAAAAAGTATAAAGGAATATCCATCCACATAGGCATGTGAGCTTATCTTGACCCAACCACTAAGTCAAGGATTCCTTCACATGGGCTATCTTTGGACTATGGAAGAATCCAAAACAAAAAGGCTTATTGGCCCAAGAGTTTTCAACTCTTTCCTCAAAGCCAAACACATAGGAACAATACCAAGTCAACACACTAGAATCCAAAATAATGGTGCTCATCTTTTCCACATCCTCTAAAGTAAGGTCCCCTATATCTTAGCTTTGACTAACTTTAGCTAATCATGACTAATGTAGAACCATCCTTTATCTCTATATAAATAATATCTCTCAAGTGCTTGTAATACCAAGCTAAATATCACAATACCACACACATGCAAAATTGGGTGTTACATTTACTTCTAGACTAAGTTTTCACTTTGTCTTCAATGTGAAGGTCTCTCTACCTTCACATTGAAGACAAAAGTCTCTCTGGCCGTAGCTTGAGACCTGCCCAACAAACCCCACCAGATCCAGAAACCTCAAACCTAAAATTTAACAGAGCATGAACAGACCTTAGTGGTACATGAGGTCCAATGTTAACCCAAGAGACTCAGCACAAACAGCCCTATGAAGATTCTACAAATAAGAGCAACTACGGGCAAGTTGCTACATAAAAAAAAGAAGGAAAGTGCAATCCGATGAAAAAGTAGAGCCTATGGCAGACTAGTGTACCTATCAAATACTTGAGAATCCACTTAACCACTTCCCAATGTGTCGTTATTGGATCTGACATATACATACACACCTTACCTAATGCTAGGGCAAGATCAGGTCTAGTGCAAGTCATCAAGTACATGAGACTCCCAATAGCCTTCTCATAAGTAATGTTAGCCATCAAACCCTTCTCCACGGCATTTGTAGGACAACATGCCGCTGAAAGCTTGAAATGAGAAGCTAGAGGAATACTTACTGGTTTACAGTTTTGCATGTTGAACCTAGCAAGTACCTTCCTAGCATATTTGCCTTGCATCAACACAACTGACCAGTGCCCAAGTTCCTCTTGATCTCCATGCCCAATATCCTTGTGGTCAACCCTAGATCCTTCATCATAAACTCCAAACTCAAGAGTGTCTTGAGCTTGTTCACCTTAGATCTATCCTTAGCAGCTATCAACATGTCATCCACATATAACACAAGAGTAATAAAACCAAAGGTCTTATTACTCACAGGTTTCATGTACACACAAGGATCAAATAAACTCCTATTGCAACCCTGAGCGTGCATAAACACATCAAACCTCTTGTTCTATTGGCGAGGTGCTTGCTTCAATCCATACAAGGACTTCAGCAATCTGCATACCTTGTCTTCTTGGCCTTTCTTCACAAACCCCACAGGTTGTCTCATGAAGATCCTTTCATCCAAGGTGCCATAGAGAAATGCAATGACAACATCCATTTGATCTAAAATAAGATCAAATGTATGATTATGTATGCAACAAGCATACATAATAGACATATTGTAGAATACTTTGCAACAGGAGAAAAGACCTCATTGTAGTCCACCCACTTCTCTTGAGTGAACTCCTTTGCTACCAATCTAGCCTTGTAGATCTTTGATCCCTCCTTAGGACCCTCCTTCAACTTGTAGATCCACTTGCAATCTATCACTTGTTGATCCTTAGGTACCCTGACTAGCTCCCAAGTTTTGTTATCCCTCAAGGATTCCAACACCCTCTCTATAGAACCAAACCACTCATCCTTTTCACTATAGGAACATGCCTCCTTGTAGGATGAGGGTTCACCTTCTTCCAAGACCAAAGCATGAGCATCATCCCCAAAAGTCAAGTCATTATCCAACAACTTTGTTGAATCAATCCATGTACCATATCTATTTGGAGCTTGACTAGCACAGCTTGATGACCTCCTGGATGAAGTCTCCGCTTGATCTCCATGTGTAGGTCCAATGTCAGATTGGCCTAGCACATTTTGCTGCTCATCAGCAACTACTTGCTCCATTTGTTCTTGCTTCTCAAGAACTTGCTCTATTATAGGAGCACCTCCTTCCTCTTTATCACTTGAGTGATCAATCTCCCCCTCAACTAGATCCAAGGTGGGAGACTTGCCTTTGTGAGTGTAGGGAGCCTAAGCAATCTCCCCCTCCTTGAATGATCTGGATTCATCAAAGGAAACATCCCTACTGACCACAACCTTATACGCTATTGGATCCCATAACCTATAAGCTTTCACTCCACTTGTATAGCCAAGAAAAACACATTTCTTTGACTTAGCATCCAACTTGGACCTATCTTCCTTAGGTGCGAGTGAATATGCATCACAACCAAATATCTTCAATCTACCATAATCAGCTGGTCGTTGATGCCTCAACTCATATGGCATCTTGAAGTTGATTGCATTGGATGGAGAAATATTTACGACATATGCCGTTGTGTTGATAGCTTTTGCCCAAAACTCATGTGGCAACTTTGATTCACTCAACATACTCCACGCATGTTCTAACAATGTCCAGTTGAGCTGCTCAGCAACACCGTTTTGCTGCGGAGTGTAAACTGTGGTAAGGTGGCGAGTTATCCCCTATTCTGTGCAGTATGCCTGAAACTCTCCAAAGACATACTCCTTGCCATTTTCTGATCTCAAACACCTCACCTTTTCCCCAATCTGAGTCTCCACTTGGGTCTTCCACTTCTTGAAAGTGGCAAAGACTTCAGACTTGTGGTGCATGAAATAAATCACCACAAACCTCAAGTAATCATCAATAAATGTTACATAGTAAATTTTTCCAGAGTGTGAGGGTGTAGGGAATGGTCCTCACACATCACTATGTACATACTCAAGTAGACCCTTGGAACTATGGGTCCCCACTCCAAAAACAGATCTGTTCCGTTTTCCAAAGATGCACTCATGTCAGGTATGAACCAAGCATCATTGAACTTCTGCATAGCTCCCTCAAACATTTGAATCCTTATGGATCCAATACCCTCAATCGAGCAAGGTTGATCATTCCCCATCAGAACTGAACCATTTGATGTTGCAAGTGAATAGAAGAAATCCTTGATATAGCATATATGGTACGAGAAAGTACCATATATGAATCCACTCATCATCCATGCTAGGAGATGAGGCACAAAGGGCATATCCATAGCATCACAAATCATACTGATCATCCAATAGATGAATATCCTCCTCAACATAAGCTATGTTTCTTGAGGAGCCTTCATCTACCTTTCCTTTGACCTTAGCTTTACCCTCCTTCTTCATATGGCCTATGAGCTGGCCTGTCTCTCACTCAGGATGAACCTTTGATGGCTATGATGGTAGCGCACCATGGACTTAGAAGGCAAGGAACCCCAACTCCATCATACTCCTCCAAGGCTAACACTCCAATACTCAAGACATTATTCACTAAAGAACTCAATGAGAGAGAGATAGCTGCAAATGAAAGGATGATGAGTACCTCCTCACCCCTTGTTTATATACTTGTGAAATAGTTATGTACCAAAGTAACTAATTACAGCAGTAACTCAAGTTACTAGACTAAAATGCAAGTAAAGTAAAAAAGTAGAAAGGAATATCCATTCACATAGGCATATTCCACTAGCATGTGATCTTATCTTGACCCAACCACTAAGTCAAGGATTCCTTCACATGGGCTATCCTTGGACTATAGAAAAATGCAAAACAAATAGGCTTACGGGCCCAAGAGTTCTCAACTTTTTCCTCAAAGCCAAACACCTAGGAATAATACCAAGTCAACACACTAGACTCCAAAATAGCGGTGCTCATCTTTTCCACATCCTCTAAAGTAAGGTCCCCTCTATCTTAGCTATGACTAACTTTAGCTAATCATGACTAATGTAGAACCATCCTTTATCTCTATATAAATAATATCTCTCAAGTACTTGTAATACCAAGCTTAATATCACAATACCACACACATGCAAAATTGGGTGTTACATTTACTTCTAGACTAAGTTTTCACTTTGTCTTCAATGTGAAGGTCTCTCTACCTTCTATGATACATCTTCAACTTATCATGGTTAATCCTATCAAAGTGTCTTCCTCCCAACTCCTTGAGATCATAGGTGTAATTTCCCCACACCTTCTCCACTATGAAAGGTCCAAAGTACTTAAGCAAAAACTTTTTTGCACTCTCTTGAATCAAATAGAATCAAACAACATCATCCAATCACCTTCTTTGAAAGGTTCCACCTTCTCTTTGCATTACCTCTTGTCAAAGCTCTCCTTTTGTTTCCTTTGGGCTTGCTCCACTCAAACCATAACAACTGCTCTTGCCTCTTCCAACTCCATGAGTTGTTCCTTCCTTGACTTCTCTGCATCACCTCCTTGTGCTTTCTTCAATCTCTTATGAATTTTTTGGAAGGTAGGAAGATCAAAGTGAATAGGTAAGGTAGACTCAATACTATATACCAATTGAAATGGAGAATACCCCGTGGGAGTCTTCATGGCTGACCTATACTCTCACAAAATTGTATGAATCCTCTTGTCCTAATGATGTTTAGTCTCCTCCATTTTTTCATCTTTTGTCAATATCATGCACAAGGTCTCATTGGCTCTCTTTGCCAAACCATTGGAATTTGGCTTATAGGATGTAGTTACTCTATGTGTGATAGAGAAATGTCATAGTATGGCTATAGTAATGCTTCATGTAAACTCTCCTCCTTTATCAGAAACTAACTCCACTAGTGATAATATGTTCATAAGGAAATCTCCCAACTTTATCTTCATTCTTGTCCTTCAATGGTCTAGCCTTAACCCACTTGGTAAGATAATCAATAACTACAGCAATGTATCTATTGTTCCTTGGGGTTCTATTGAGTGGACCTACAAAATCAATTCTCCACTTCTCAAAAAGTACTGGCAATAGAATTGATCTAAGAAGTGGAATGGAGGTAGAGTTTTTAGCAAAAGCTTGACAAACATGACAAGTTTTGTAATAATCAAGACAATCCTTGAAAATCACTCTCTAATAGTAACCTACATCTAGAATCTTGAAAGCAGTCATTTTTTCTGCAAAGTGTCCTCCACACATTAAACCTTCATGAAACTCCGTTATGAGTAAGATAGACTCTTGCTTACCCATTGCTCTTCAAAGTAGATCATTTGCCTCCTTTGCTCTTCATTTGCTTACCATTTGCTCCTCAAAGTAGTGTGGTACACACATTTTTCATTTTGGATGAGTTTTGAAGAAGAAGTGTCTTGATGAAACCAAATGGAGAAGAAATGAGTGCAAACCCGTGTTTTGATCATACCCGAGGAAGTCAACTTCATGGAAGAGAAAGAAAGACTCGGACTGGATCAGACCTGAAGAAGCTTACTTTGTGTTAGAGGAGGAAAAACTCGGATCAGACGTCAAAGGAGTGTTTCTTTGCATCGGAATGAAGGTTACAAGTCAGGAATACTGCGGGGGCCATATCTTAGTGACAACAAGTCTAAATCAAGCGTGCTATATTTCTTTAGAAGCGTCTTGTTCAGGGATTTCCATTGCCACCAAAATTGCAAAGTTTGAAGGTCTGTAGAAGAAGTTACAAGCATTTGAAGTTTCAAGAGTAGATGTGAAGAGTAGTTTGGTGTCTTCGGGTTAATGTGACTTCGGACTTTGGACTTCGGGTTTACCTACCTTCGGGTCTAAGGACTTTGACTCAAAACAAATATGATTCAACCCGAGGAAGTCGGACTTCAGAGTGCAGTGAAGGTGACTTTGAGAGTTTTGCCAAAGGGATCAAAGGAAGTTAGAGTAGTGAAAGAAGATAGTTAAGATATCCATGACTTCAATTTCAGCTTTGATTGAAGATGGAACATGAATTGAAGGAGAAATAGCAGTGATGAATAAACCCGAAGTGCAAGATAAGATAGTTAGTGTCTTTGGGTTAGTAAAATGAATGATTAGGGGAAAGTGGGTTACAAATTGAAGGTGTAGATAGTGTTCCCATGTTTTCAATTACAATTCTTGATGAAGACATAGTAGAATTAGTAGAGGAATTGATAGTAGCTAGACCTGAAGTTGCAGAAGTAAGAGTGCATGTGTCTTTGGATTTGACATTTGACACTTTAGAGAAGATTGGGTTGGGAGATAGAGATTTAGAAGGCTTAACTATGATAGGAATTTCAGATCAAGAAGGAGAAATGTTAGAATTAGTGAAAGAGTTAGGAGTTGTGAAACCCAAGGATAGAGTAGTAGGAAGTAAAGTTACTTCGAGTTCGGGTTTGAAAGCCAAAGAAGAAGTAGACATCGGATCGGATTAGTAACCGATTTGAGATTTGAATATGCAAATGTGAAGAGGTGCATTGTCATTTTGAGTCTGTAGGTTTGTAAAGTTGTTAGGAAGAGGTACCTTAGGAAGATAACTGTCGATTGTTTCACGATTGTTTCAAAATCATATTGATTGTCGATTGTTTCAAAATCATGATTTTCAAAAATCATTGTGATTGTCATATGATTTTCAAAAATCATGTGACAACCCGGCAAATATCACTTTTACAATAATCAGGTAAGTAAAGTTCGTTCCTACAGAGATACAAGTCAGAATTGGTAAAATACAAAGTCAAAGTAACAATGTAGTTCTTTTGGTTGCGTCTTTAATCTCTCAGATAGAAACCACACCCAGAAGAGAGTAACAAGCACTGATTCACAATCTTGTCATGAATTAACACTTCTTAATCACAACATCTTCAATTCTTTCCAAACAATCTTGATTGTGATGATTCAGGCTCTCCCAAAAACGACACTTCACTACAAAATGACTTCGACTCAAAATTGTGTTCCATCCTTCCACTGAAGGCACAACTTCCTCAATCAAAATTGCTTCACATCAACTTTGCACTGCACTTACAAATGCAGAATACTACCAACACTATAATTCCTCTTAGATCTGTCAAGGCATTGCTCCAATTGCACTTCACTCAAGATCAAACACACAGAATGAAGATCAAGGCTACAGAATACAACATCCAACAAGCACGCTGATTTGCACTTTGAATTTCTCCACACACTCACAAACACAAACACAAAGTTGATACTTGGAATCAAGCTTAAGCGACGAGCACTACTTCATAGCACTTCACTTTATCTATTCTCAGAAATAATGAACACTAAACAACATGATATTGTGAATGCCACTCTTAAATAGTGAAACAATTGACAGTTATCTTCCTAAGGTATCTCTTCCTAACAACTTTACAAACCTGCAGATCTGAAATGACAATGCACCTCTTCATATTTGCCTATTCAAATCTCAAATCGGTTACTAATCCGATTTGATGTCTACTTCTTCTTCGGCTTTCAAACCCAAACTTGAAGTAAATTTACTTACTACTACTCTATCCTTGGGTTTCACAACTCCTAATTCCTTCACTAATTCTAACATTTCTCCTTCTTGATCTGAAATTCTTATCATAGTTAAGCCTTCTAAATCTCTATCTCCTGATCCTACTTTTCTCTAAAGTGTCAAATGTCAAATCCAAAGACACCTACACTCTTACTTTTGCAACTTCGGATCTAGCTACTATCAATTCCTTTACTAATTCTATTGTGTCCTCATCAAGAATTGTAATTGAAAACATGGGTACACTATCTACATCTTTAATTTGTAAACCACTTTCCACTAATCATTCATATTACTAACCTGAAGACACTTACTATCTTATCTTGCACTTTGGGTTTATTCACTATTGTTATTTCTCCTTCAATTCATGTTCCATCTTCAATCAAAACTGAAATTGAAGTCATGGATATCTTAACTATCTTCTTTTCCTATTCTAACTTCCTTTGATCCCTTTGGCAAAACTCCTAAAGTCACCTTCACTGCACTCTGAGGTCCAACTTCCTGGGGTTGAATCATATTTGTCTTGAGTCAAAGTCTTTAGACCCGAAGGCAGGTAAACCCGAAGTCCGAAGTCCGAAATCACATTGACCCGAAGACACCAAACTACTCTTCACATCTACTCTTGAAACTTCAAATGCTTGTAACTTCTTCTACAGACCTTCAAACTTTGCAATTTTGGTGGCAATGGAAAGCCCTGAACAAGACGCTTCTAAAGAGATATAGCACGTTTGATTTGGACTTGTTGTCACTGAGATATGTCTCCCGCAGTATTCCTGACTTGTAACCTTCATTCTGATGCGAAGAAACCCTTTTTCATCGTCTGATCCGAGTCTTTCTTTCTCTTACATGAAGTCAACTTCCTTGGGTCTGATCAAAACATAGGTTTGCACTCATTTCTTCTCCATTTGGTTTCAATTTGGTTTCAGCAAGGCACTTCTTCTTCAAAACTCGTCCAAAATGAAAAATGTGGGTACCACAACTAGACCATTGTGTAAGGTCTAGATCTTGCTTAGAGTGCCTTCCTCTCCCTAGCATGCATCCATTCTAGATAGCTACTTCTTGTAACAAAGTCCACAATCTCCTTATACTCTAGTGGAACTTCTTGAGTGACTTAGATTGTCATGAGCTCCTCATTCGGGAAGGAATCATCCATTTGCTCATCTCCATCATGATCATAGGCCCTAGATAACAATCAGCATTTGCATGTTTTTTCTTGGCCTATCCTCAATGGTGTAGTCATACTCAAACAAGAGTATCATCCATCTTGCTAGCCTTCCTTCCACATAAGGCTTGTTGAATATGTATTTCAAAGCCTTATGATCCATGAAAATGGTGGCTTTCCCTCCAATCAAGTAGTGTCTAAACTTCTTGAGACCAAAGATCACTTTCAACCCTTCTCCGTGATAGAATAGTTCTTTTCTACTGAAACCATCTGCCTACTAGCATAAGCTATTGGATGATCATGCCCATCATGGTCTAATTGATTAAGAGTGCATCCTATAGCTAAATTAGAGGCATCAGTGTAGAGGATGAAAGGCTTACTCAAATCAGGTTAACAAGAATTGGAGCTACAACAAGGGATTGCTTGAGCTCCTCAAAAGCTTTGAGAGCCTCATTTTCTTCCAAAATCACCGTGTAATCTACACCCTTCTTCATGTGGATAGTCAATGCATAAGCCTTGTTGGAAAATGAGAAGATTAACCTCCTATAGTACCCAACCATCTCCAAGAATTGACATAACTTTGTCAAGCTTGAAGGGAATGGAAGGTATGAGATTTTCCTCACCTTCTAAGGATCAACTACAATTCCATCCTTTGAGATGATGTGCCCCAAAAGTAAACCTTCTTCACATCCAAAAATGTACTTCTCTAAGTTGAGTGATGCATTTGCTTCATCCAAGCATTGCAAGACCTTGATTAGGTGCTCAAAGTGCTCCTCTTTGCTCCTATAGACACAAAAGTCATCAATGAAGTCTCTCATAAATTTCCCAATGAAAGGTTCAAATACCTTGTTCATGAACCGTTGGAATGTGGCTGGAACATTGCAAAGCCTAAACGGTATGACCTTGAAAGCGTAAGTTCTCCAAGGTATGGTGAATATGGTGAGTTATTGATGCTCTAGTGCAATCTTGATTTGGTTATACCCATTGTAACTATCTCCAAAACTGTACCTCTCATGACCTACAACCTCCACCAAGATCTCATCAATGAATGGTAAAAGGTAGTAGTCCTTCTTGGTTATAACATTCAGCTTCTTGTAATCCACACATATCAAAAGCTCACCATTCTTTTTCTTCTCAATGACAATTAGAGACACCCATTTTGAATTCTCCACCCCAAAGATAAATCCAGCCTCCTTGAGCTAATCAATCTCCTTCTTCACAACCAAAGCTATTGGTGAGCTAATGCAATGTTGCTTTTGGCAGATTGGTCTTGTATGTGACTCCACCTCTATCTTGTGCTCCTCCAAGGTTACTTCCTTCAAATCCTTGTAACTAAAAGAAAACACATGGATGAACTTGGAAAATCTCCATAAATCTCACCTTCTCCTTCTTGGTAACATTTGGACCATGCTTGAGGGATAACCTCCTCTCTATCTCCTCAAGTGTCAATGGTGATTTATTTAGGTCCTTCAAAACCTCTGGCTTAGGTGCAAAATCCATAGCACACAAGGGATACACATCTAAATCAAATTCAGATTCATCCTCCTCTGTGGAAGTATCCTCCTCCATGCTTGTGTCGACACCTGAAGCTCCTTCTTTTGAATTTGATTCCCAATAATCAGAAGATGGTGTGTCTAAATGTGAAGAGTTGGTGGTGTTAGTGAGTGGAATTGTGACTCTATGGTTTGATGGCCCAATCCTCAAGTACCCTTTGTGCCATTGATCAGTTGTGCGTGTTTCTCTTAACCATAGTCTCCCAAGAAGCATATTATAGCTTGAATCCTTCAAGACTTGGAAAGTCATGAGATTTTTAACTCCCATTATTGAAACTATCACCTTATCCATCACCCCTATCGGTCAAACTTGCTACTTGTTTGCCATGCTCACCACAAATGTTGAAGGTCTAGAGGGTATCATACCCAACTTCTTCATCAACCTTTCTGACATGGCATTCATTGCTGATCCGCCATCAACCAATGCATCCTTGATGTTGTATAATGATTCGAGGATGGTAGAGAAACACACAAGAGAAAACTTATGTTTCACACTCCAAACTTTGGTGCCCCAAGAGAGCAACTTCTCTTTCATTTATAGCCAAAGAGGATCTCTTCCAAGGATGTTCCACCATAGGATTAGGTACATGGATAGGTGACCTTTCAGCAAGCTCCACCCTTAGATTACTTACTTGGATGGGTTACATGTTGATCCTAGTCCCATCTGGTTGGTCAAACATGCTTTGATTGGAGGGAATCTTCATATATGAATCTCAAAATCACATGAGTGAGGTATTGTTGGACAGCTCTTGGTGAGATAAACCAACAAGAGGGAAGGCCAGCCTTTCCTTTGTTTTTTTGGGGGGGGGGGGAGGGGGAGGGGGATCTACACATTTTTGAGGCCTAATTACCTGTGAAGTTTTTAGGTCTATTTTGGTTTCTACTCTATAAATAGAAGTGCTTTTTAGGTGATACCTCTACTTGATCTACTTCATCTATTATGTGAACCATCCTTTTAGATACCACCAACCCAAATTCTACCTTTAGTTCATATGTTTAGCTATTGATTCTAAAGTCTTCAAGCATGTTTTGGTTTCTGGCCTATTAGTAGAAATACTCCTTTGGTGATACCTTTATCTAATCTACTTAGTCCATCATGTATAATATCCTCCTAGATATTACCAGACCAAATTTCACCTCTAGATCATGTGTCTAGCTATTGGTATTATAAACCCCCCTCCTTTTAAGACACAACGTCCTCGTTGCAAAGTTGCCGCTGAAAAGATTTGACTAACATTGGTGCATGGGTCAAGTTGGCTTTTGGCTCCCATGTTGCCTCATATAGTGGTTAACCTTTTCATTTTATGAGATATTCTACACGCGGGTGATGAGTCCCATGGATGCATTTTGGAGAATGCGTTCAACTTTGTATTCCTCCATGCCATCAATGAATGTTGGGCAAGGTCAAATGTCTTGTATGGAGAGATAGTGGCCTGATCAAGGTGCATATATCTGCATAGGAGGGAGACATGGAACAAGGAATGGATCTTCATGTGTAGTGGTAGTTTGAGTTGATAGGCCACAATACCAATTCAACTAAGAATGGGAAAAGGCCCAATAAAGCAAGGTTATAGCTTGAGAGGGCCAACTAATGTGAGGTTGGTTGTTGACAACCAAACCTGATCTCCTACTTGGAACTCCATGTGCCTAAGTTGTGCATCAGCATACTACTTCTATCAATTTTAGCAATCTGCAATCTATTTTTGGCATTCTCCACGCGTTGTTGGCTTTCCAAACAAAAGAGTTGACAACATCAACCTTGGTAGTCACCGGACGAATCTTCATCAACCTCAAAGGTGTGAAAGAATGCTTTCCATACATGAGGAAGAATAGTGTGACTTGGATGGAGGCATTTACTAAATTGTTGTAGGTGAATTCCACCAATGGAAGTAAAGTGTCCCCCCTCTCTTGCTCATCTAAGGTGAAGTCCTGAAGCATATCTTCAATAGTGCAATTAGCCCGCTTTGTTTGGCCATTGGTCTGTGGATGGTAAGATGTGGACATGGCTAATTTGGTTTTGAAGAAATCAAAGAGTGTTCTCCAAAATAGATTAGTAAATTGAGTACCTCTAGCGATGACAAGCACTCAAGACAAGCCATTGTGAAAGAAGACTGCATCTAAGTATAATTGAGTATACTATCTAAGTATAATTGACTATAATGCATCTCAGTCCCAATGGTTGTGGAACCATCACATCCTTGGTGGCAAGACGTACATGAAGCATTTTGCTAAGTCGATCAATAAATACTACAATAGAGTCAAACCTTGAGGTGGTCTTGGGCAATTCATAGACTAGATCCATACTCACCTATTCCCAACATTGCATATGAGTAGGGAGGAGTGGTAGGAGTCCTGCAAGAGCTTGATTAGAGGCTTTGTTTTGTTGACAAAGTAGGTACCTCCAAACATATTCCATCACATTGTTGCTCATCTTGGGCCAATAGTAATAGCGCTAGTCTGCATCCAAGGTCTTGTCCACTCCAACATGACCTGCAATGGCATAATCATGACATTCCGCTAAGATAGTGGTGCATAATTTTGTGGCATTCAAGATCCATAATTTACCATCACAAAAATGAGTCCTTAGTTGTTGGTGATGCCTTTGGATGATTGAGCTCATAGATCGCCACCAAATTGTTTGCCATTGGCATTCTGGTGAATGCATTTGCAAGTTGCTTCTTGCCTTCCATATAGGTGATTATCATGTTGAATTGTTGTTGCTACTTTGCCCACCAAATTTGGCAATTTTGCCAACACCGCGTCTACAAAAGAATAGCAACCAACGCATAATAGAAGGCAAAGGTATTGTTTCTTGTCTTTCCGTCATAAATGGTTAATTGTCATAGACGCTTAGCTTTTTGCCCATTTCCCTATCTCTAGTTACAACTTTGTCCCTAGTTTTTAGCAAGATAGATCTTTTTGTGTCTCAAGGTAGACTAGAGGTTTATGGTCTATTTTTTCCACTACAAATGCCTTCTTGCCGATAAAGTGCTTCCAATGCTTGGTTGCAAGGACAATGGCTAGTTCTTCTTGCTTTATGGTGTGATAATTGTGTTCTACCGGTAATAGCTTTTGAGAGAAGTATGAAATTGGGTGCCCCCATCATGCCACTATTGTTGTAGGACTATCCTTATTGCTATGCTTGATGCATCGGTAGCCAATTTGATTAGACATTTTAGGTCATATCATTTCAAGATTGGTGCATGTAGCAAGGCGTCTTTCTATTCTTGAAAGGCCAACTCTTGTGCAGTTCCCCATGTCCACTTCTTCCCTTTACCAAGTAGTGCTATTAAAGGTTGTGCTACCTTGGAGAAGTCCTTGACAAACTAACAAATCAACCCTGTCAACCCCAAGAAGCTATTGAGTTGAGTCTGCTCTTTTGGAGTGCTCCATTTTTTAATGACCTCCATTTTATATGTTAATACTTGGATACCATTTTCACTTACTCTATGCTCCAAGTAGTCTACTTCAGACTTGCCAAAATTGCACCTTGAGATTTTAGCGTACAAGTGATTTTGTCTTAGAATCTAGAGGACTTCTCGTAGATGTTGTTTGTGTTCCGTCATCGTCCTACTATATACTTAGATGTCATCTAGGAGAACAATAACAGACTTATCTAAGTATGGCCAAAATATGTCATTCATTTGACTCATGAAAGAAGCAGGTGCATTGGTGAGGTCAAATGGCATCACAAGGTACTCAAAGTGGCCATACTTGGTTCAAAAGGTAATTTTGTATACATCTTCCTTTACAATCCGGATTTGATTGTAACCGCTCTGCAAGTCCAATTTGGTGAAGTGTCTTGTTCCATTGAGTTGATCAAATAGGTCATCCATGTAGGGTAAAGGGTATTTTTTCTTCAATATTTGTTGATTGAAGCCTCAATAGTCAATGCACATGCGCATTGTATTGTCTTTTTTTTCACAAACAGACAAGAGCACCATATGGTGATATGTTGAGATAAACCCCTTTTGTAGCATATCTTCAATTTGAGCCTTACACTCCTCCAACTCTTGAGGTGGTAGACAATATGGAGCCTTACAAGGAGGTGTCTTCCTCAAAAGTATCTCAATTTTATGATCTACTCTTTTTTTGGGTGGTAATCTTGAGGGTAGATCATTTGGGAAGACATTCTAAAACTCATTTACCACATCCTTCAATTTCTCAAGAATTTGTCCATTGAGTTGTGCACTATGGACTTCTCTTATTAAACCCATGAAACATCTATTTATCTTACACATAGTTGTTGTTCATGTGACATAGAAAGGCAATTTTTGCCTATGTGCTTTTTTTCATGCCATTTGTAGTGCCGTATCTAGATGCTCGGACACTAGAGTTCTAGTGATAGTAGTTAGAGTTATTTCAGTAGTTTCATAGAGACTACTTTCCGATGGTCAGATTTTGTGTTTGGGGGACTGACTTTACGGTGGAGCCCATTGTCACTTTGCACCATTCGCACCGTTGAGTGTACCGTCAACGGGACCGTTAGGGTTTCAAAGCTAGCTCAAGTCCAGGGGGTATAGTTTTGAAGTGAGCTCCAAAGAGCTCACTTCTCTGATGTTGAGCCTTTGAGTTCCTAGCTATGGTGGACAAAGGCCGGCGAGTGTCACCTGGATTCTCTATGCTTGAGTGTGTGTGGCTTGACTATAATCAGTGCCCAATTGTTGGCAGTTTATAGAGTGACAGATCAAGTACTGATCTGAGTTGAGTTGAGTTGAGAGTGGTAAGCAATCTGATTATTGTGGCACTTTAGAGTCTATGTATGACTTATGTGTGAGTTGTATGAGGCTTTGAGGCATAGGGCTGTGGGCTATGAGAGGCTACGAAGGCCTAGAAGGGTCAGCAAGCCAGCTTGCTGGCGTGAGGCTAGCTAGTTTAGAGTAGATCTTGGTCATTGGTTGGCAACATCTGCCTTTCCTGCTAGATTATGCGCAACACGGTTTAACCCCTAGATCTCTTGTTCCTAGATTGGTGCCCTAGCCAACTGGTCCACCCTCACTTGTTGTCCTAGTGACTGTGCCATTGTTATTTATATACATGTAGCTTTGGCTTGGAGAGGCAATTTGATCCCATTCTTGGTGATCCTTGTAGCTTAGGACTTAGATACAAAGTTCTCTTTATGTCAAATGTCAAATGGTGGCAGAGTCAGTCCCGTGTTGTGTTATGAGATAGAGGGTTTTTGTTTAGATTTCTTGTGATTGGACCCCCTCCATTCTCTACTTCCTATTTGTGCACCACGTTTGTGTGAGGTGCCTTGACTTTTGAGCGTTGGTGCTCTAGTGTGCTCTCGGTGGTGAGGTTGGAGTGATGACCAGTCAGACTACCTTTGTTTCTCTTTGGTGAGGCAAGAAGTGATGACCTACAGAGCGTCAGAGTGTGTGTTATGATGGCAAGTTACAAGTTGCCCTTTCCCCTAGTGTAGTTATCTCGGTTAGAGTTACATTAGTGGTGCTTAGTTGGTGTTGGCACTTGGTGGAGCACTTGCGGTTGCAGTTGGTGGTTCAGGTTTGTTGTTGTGGTTACTTTGTCACGATGGAGTTCTTTTGAGATTCTAGAGGATTTAGCCCTGCAATACGTAATGGGTTTACTCAGAGTGGTGCTCAATATCAGCCTGTATTTCAGGTCCCAGTGAGGGAGGAGATTGACTCTGAGTTGGAGTTCAACACAGGAGCTGATTTAGTTGAGAGTGCACTCGGTGTGTCCGCACCATTGTTGTGGGACATGGACAAGATTTATGGGGCCTCCAAAGGCCCTAGGCGTTACTCTGGTACAGTGGGTACCATTGAGTTGGATGACTTCATCCAGGAGTTTGGTAGTTGGTGTGATGTGCAACAGATGCGGAACCCGACTTTGTTCACACCCTTCATGGCATGGTAGGGGTTGTTTTAGCACCTAGAGGGTCCACCGATGGATGACTACCATGAGTTTAGGAGAGCTCATTTGGAGGAGATTGAGTTATGGAGACAATATTAGTCTCCACACTATGTCTCTATCACTTCAGGCTCGGTGGCCAAGAGTAGATTGGCTATACCTACAAGTTCTAGCTAGAGTAGTGTGGGTGGAGCTAGTGGAGGTGCACTAGCTGGAGATAGTGCTACTACGAGTGGAGGTACCATTGCAAGAGGTGGTGTGGTATTGGGGTTTAACCCCATGGTGGAGTTCTTCCTATGTTTGAGGTAGAACTACCAAGGAGTGCGGACTGACAAGCTGAGAAGCTTGCAAGAGTTCCAATGGAAGGCTGGAGAGAGCCTACACGAGGCATACACTTGCATGAGGCGGCTGATCAATTTAGGGAGTTATTGCGGCCCAAGCAGTCTAGTTTTGGTATGGGATACTAGACAAGGAGTTGCGAAGTAGAGTTTGTGATGCTATGTTATTGTAGGCTACTTTGCCCACTTTGGCAGTAGTCTTTGGTTTGGCTGAGCGTATTGAGCTCAATATGGTGGAGGAGAGAGTGGTGACATCTAGATTTGGTAGGGAGACCTCATCCACGAGTGTGACTTCTTCTAGAGTGCAACAGAGTGCACCATGCCCAGTTGGTTTTTGAGGATAGGGTGGACAACCTAGATCTTATGGAGCGAGTGGAGGACCTAGTGGAGTTAGACCCTTACACTCATTTTTGGGTCAGTAGCAGCCAGTGAGTGGTGGTGTTGCTTGTTGGACTTGTGGTGGACCGCACCATCGGAGAGAGTGTACTCAAGGTAGTGGACATGATACCTTGAGTGCATCATAGCCAGCACAGAGGCAGTGTGAGCACTGCCACAGATTTGGTCACACTAGTGACCGGTGTTTTGACCTACACCCGGAGTTACGGAGTGGTAGGGTTGCTATGGCAGGTAGTACTGCTATGGCAGGTAGTAGAGGAGGTCTAATTCATGGAGGACAAGGTAGTAGAGGTGGTGGTAGAGGATTTACACCTAGTAGGGGTGCAGTACCTGCCCTTACTTCTGACACAGCTATGGCTACTCGGATTGAGTAGTTGGAGCAGAGATTGGCTAGTATGGCTATTGCTTAGAGGAGATCAGATTTGGGTGCTGAGGCTTCTACCTCATATGCTGGTGATAGAGATGCTTTGGACTTCATGTGCGGAGCGGCACATGTGGATGCATTTGTAGTAGTGACTAGGAGTGTAGTATGTGCTCTAGAGCCTAGAGGAGCATCAGTGGAGTTGGACCCACAGAGAGGAGAGGTTGGAAGACAGGTCAGACTTCCCCAGTCTTTTACACTATTTGAGGCATTACAGACAACATCCATGGTTCCTAGGCGTCCCAGTGCAGGTGTAGTAAGTGGTGATGGAGTGCATGATGGACTAGCTGCTAGTCAGCCACCTACTTCTACACAGACTGAGTCTAGCATGATGTTGGGAGCGGCTCAGATTATGCGGCGTCCTTTGTTTTTGGCCAGTGATATGTTTACTTTGGGAGTTGACCCAGCCCTAGTATTCCTGGTTGGCTGCCACATTGTGTGAGAGTAGGGATGGTGTAGTTCCTACTACTAGAGCAGAGGTGGTTGGTAGTGGAGCTGACTTGGCTGAGGAGCATGGGATCCGTTCAGCGACTAGTGGTTTATGGCAGGCAGCAGCGGCTAGACTGGAGGAGTTGCCAACTAGACCGGCCTTTGAGAGAGCACGGTTCACACCTGGTGTTGTCCTATTGGATAACCAAAGGGGGATTTTTTGTTTGGTGGGACCTTTAGGGAAGGTCTATACACCATAGAGAGTCTTGTTAGACTCTGGCGCGTAGCCCCTTATGTTGGGGAAGGCTACAATTATCGGTCTAGAGTTACGGAAGACCGATGCGGAGAGGTGTCCATTTCAGATCCAGACATCTCTAGGTGGTGGTTTGACATAGTACATCATACGTGGGGAGCTTGTTGTCCAAGTTCAGCCTGGTCATCCGACTGATAGCTCGGTGGTGAGAGCTCAAGCTATTGCGACAATAGTTGAGTCATATGATGTGCTAGTTGGGGGAGTAGTGTTATACCCTATGGGTTTCAGCATTGACTATTGGGAGGAGATAGCCTCTTATAGACTTGGTTGGCAATTTGGTGAGGGCGGGTATGTCACCTACCAGTACACTTTAGTAGTGGCAGTCTTGGCTCATTACAGTCCAAGACCATGGCAACATCAGTTTTAGCTTTTAGTGGTGCAGTTACTTGGCCTGGAGGGGAACGCCCATGCAAAGGATACTCCAATACCAGAGGAGATCACTCGGCTTTGAAGTATGAGTGGGATTGTTCCATCCACCTTGGATGTTCCATTGTGGAGTTCAGAGGAGGCATTGCAACAACATGCAAATCAATTAGTGCAGCAGGCTTGGAGTGGAGCCTTTGTACCATCAGGAGATGAGTGTGAGGATGAGCCTCCAGAGGCGATTGCTTTGACACCTCTGGATACCAAACTCATTGCTTGGCAGTATCTAATAGAGGGGATATGCCTATTAGAGTTGTTTGGTGGGATCAACACCGGACTAGCTGCGGTGTTACAGGCGGGTATATGAGTACAGAGGTACTTGTATGTAGAGAGAGATGAGACTGCTAGGCGAGTCTCTCTACATCATGTGGCACACTTGGCCTATCGGTATCCGGAGTAATTACCGATGTCAGCAATCAGAGGTTACCAGAAGGCCCTACCAGGAGACATTTCCTTACTGGGGGCGCATGACCTAGAGAGACATGGGCCTATTCACTTGGTGATTTCTGGATGGCCATGTCAGGGACATACACGTGCTGGTAGAGGATTGGGTCTTCAAAATCCTTGTTCTAGTGTGTTTTGGGAGATGTTACGGATACTGTGACATCTCCACGTTCATCAGTACGTTTCTTCAGCTTACCTTTTGGAGAACATTCCTTTGATGGGTGATTCTCGCACCAGAGTGGTGGTGAGTACACATTAGGTCCATTCTTGGATGGGATGTGCTGTATTGTTAGATGCAGCCAAAGTGGGATCACATGCTCATTGTCTTTGTCTTTGGTGGACAAACCTTTTACCCAGAGAGGTTCTACAAAGTGCTTATGATGGGATTCAGGGACTGGACCACATTCTTGTTGATGATATCTTGGATGTTGGGCATCAGTCTAAGACAATGGTAGTGGTTGATAGGTCACCTATGGCAGTGGTGAACCTAATTGGACAGCCTAGAGCCGCATTTTGCCACAATCATGAGTTTCCTAGGCTCTCATGCTTTTTGAGAGGGAGGACCTGGACTTGTTTAGGACTCACAGTTACAGCAATTGGTGGAACCCAATGCTGATGAGAGAGAGCAGGCGAGGGGTTTTTGCACTGGTATTATCCTTGTTCCAGCAATGTCAGAGGCATCCAAGCGTCAGGTGTTAGGTCAAGCTATGGACCTGAACTGTTTGACCTGGATTGTGAGCCTTGGCTTGGCAGGGCAGCGTATGATGCACTTGATAGGCATCACCACTCGGACACTTGTGAGCCCTTTGCCTGTCGAGAAAATTAAAGCACATGTTGGGGGCGATGGACCGAGTGAACATGGTATTCTCGGGACACATCCTGTAGCTACTAGGGAGAGTGGTCTACTTGGAGTCCATCCAAGTGAGCATGGGCTACTTGGATTACACCTTTGGTCCACATGGATGCATCTAGAGGAAGTGTGGAGCTTGCAGCCAGAGTGGAGGGAGTTTTTCACACAGAGGTTGGGACCTCTAGTGGTTGGGAACATGACACTATTGCTCCCAAGGGCCCAGTGTAGCAACCAGCTAGTATGTCTTCCACTCCTACTACAATTACAGAGGATACTTGGGAGCCAGATCTTGGACCCAAGCTTATTGTAGAGGTAAGATGGAGGGTTTGGAGGTTCTTGAGGAGTCACACGAGTTGTTTTGCCTTCAATATGAAGGATTTGGGTGCTCTAAAAGGACCTGGTATACGGATTGAACTGACTAGCGACACACCAGTTTTTTGACGTCCTTATTGATATAGTGATATGGAGAGGACATTGATTCAGAGCTGGAGTAGTGACCTTTTTGAGGCTAGTTTAGTGGAGATTTCACATGGAGAGTATGCATAAACGACAGTGATGCCAACCAAGAAGGATATGCATGGCAACTATACAGATAGGCGGATGTGTGGAGATTACCGTCCTATCGACCAACATACCAGGGCTGATTGGTATGTCATGCGTACACCAGAGAAGATTTTTGATGCAATTGGGCATGCAAAGATCTTCAGTCCTTTGGATCTTCAAGCAAGATATCATTAGTTGCCGATCAGGGAGGAAGATAAGTCCAAGACAGTATTTTGGGCTACTGATCCTCACGGTAAGGATGTGTTATATCAGTGGAGGTTCTTACCATTTGGGTTAAAGAACCCTCCTGCTGAATTCCAGAGGGTCATGGATAGGATCCTAGCTGGATTGGATTTTGCTCTGTGTTATATTGATGACATTTTGGTTTATAGCACTATTGTGAAGGAGCATGAGAGACAATTGTTGGAGGTGTTTGAGAGGTTGAGATCTCATGGACTCAAATTACATCCTGAGAAATGTAGGTTCTTCCACGAGCAGGTTGAGTATTTGGGTCACACTATCTACCCCAGAGGACTTGGTGTTCAGCAGACCAAGGTGGAGGCTATTGCACGTAATCCTCAACCTACGGATGTGAGCAGAGTGCAAGCATTCCTTGGGTTGACAAACTTCTATCGCCGCTATGTTAGAGGATTTAGTGTCATTGCCAAGGCCTTGACAAAGCTGACCAAGCTTACACAGGAGTGGTGTTGGGGAGATGAGCAGGAGAGAGTTTTTGTAGAGCTCAAGGAGAGGTTGACAAATGCTCCTATTTTGAAGAGACCGATTAGGGGACGACCATTTCAGGTTCACATTGATTGGAGTATGTTGAGGCTTGGAGCGGTGCTCACCCAACATGATGATGAGGAGAAGGAGTTTGTGGTGGCCTATGCTAGTCGCTCCAATAATTCAGCGGAGGCAAAGTATAGTTCATATGAGGGAGAGTACTTGGCATCAGTTTGGGCAGTAGCACATTTTTGATGTTACCTATTTGGTAACCCCTTCACTCTCATCACTGATCATCAGCCGCTGAAGTGGTTGATGGAGTCCAACAAGCTTTTGGGGAAGCTTGCATGATGGGCTCTGATTTTACAAGAGTATGATTTCACGGTTGTTCACAGACTTGTAGTGGTGAACCGTGATGCAGATGGGTTGAGTAGAAACCCATGTCCCAGCCAACAAGATCAGATCGGAGCACATTGGCATGGTGAGACAGATGAGGAGATGGTGCCAGTGTAAAAGACCGAAACCGAGGAGAGAAATCGGAGAATGGAAACTCACATTGGGACACTTGAATAAGGGAAAACTCCAAATGCCTAGCATGAGCTTTGGCTTTGGTATTTATAGGTAGCATACAAGGTCCTTGAGAAGCTTCTCAAGAAGCTTTCTCAAGCCGCTTTCTTAGAGTGCAAGCCAAGTTAACTAGGAAGCTTCTCAAGAAGCTTCCTTCTAGAAGCCGCCTACTTGGCATGCAAGCTAAGCTAGTTAGAAGCTTCTAGAAGCTTCCTTCTAGAAGCTACTTACTTAAGGTGCAAGCTAAGCTAACCAGAAAGCTTCCCAAGAAGCTTCCTAGATACTTCCGGAATATTCTAGGCTAATTTGTCTTATGTGCTACTTCGTGAGTTTGACTGACTTTGTCGCTAAACTCCATATTGTTACATATTCTCCCGCCGCTAGTTGGTGACGTCCTCGTCGCCAGTGAAGCTTCGAATTCCTAGATGGCCGTCTATGCATTGTGGAGGTGAGAAAGAGGTTCCCCAGTGGCATCATGAAGGGGATACCCTTTCCAAAGGACCTTGTACTCCGTATGTTGGCGACGGCCTCGTTGAATGTGGCGATGCGCAAGGATACAATCAACTTCGTACTCCTCATGATCATTGATAGGGATAGGAAGAGGGGGAGGTTGGACTCAAGAGGAAAAGGAAGAGGGGTTAAGAACAAAGGGTTTCACCTTGGAAACATGAAAGATAGGATGGATACGCATGTGATAAGGCAAGTCAAGACAATAAGCAATAGGAGAGACAATTTGGGTGATATCAAAGGGTCCTATCCAATTAGGGGCAAGTTTACGAACTTGAGTATCAAGTGGGAGAGGGAGGTTACAAGAGGATAACATGACTTTATCACCGACTTCAAAGGTGAGATCTCGATGATGGTGGTCCGCATATTGTTTTTGGCGATTCTGAGCAACAAGGAGGTGAGACTTGGCTTGTTAGAGAGATTGGGATATAGTGGTCAAGAATGTGGAAGTATGAGGAACTTGAGATGGAGGGGGAGCAAGAAGAGAATATAGAACAAGCGGATCTTGGCCAAAATTGAGAAAGAAAGGAGAGAATCCGGTGCTTGCCTATTTGGAATTGTTGTAGGCAAATTTGGCAGCGGCAAGACATTCATCCCAATTGGTATGGTGGAGATTGACAAAGGCACACAACATATCCTCCAATGTACGATTTTCACGTTTGGGTTGTCCATCAGTTTGAGGATGATAAGCCGTGGACAAAGCAAGCTTGGTGCCGAGTATCTGAAAGAGTGCTTGCCAAAACTGTCCGATAAAGCGAGGATCACGGTTGGAGATGAGTACGCATGGCATTCCATGATGCTTGAAGACATTATCAAAGTAGATTTGCACTAAGGTTGGAGCATCCACGGTATCACAAGTTGGTGCCAAGTGGATTTCTTTACTAAGCTTATCCACAAACACCACGATGGCGGTGTGTTCTTGTTTTGTCTTTGGCAAGGATGTGATGAGATCCAAGCTCACATGCTCCCAATGAGCTAATGGAACAGCAAGCGGTTGAAGGAGTCCACCCGGCTCCTAGTTGCTGGCCTTGTTACGTTGGTAGCTCTCACACGATCAGATAAATTCTCGAACATCCCATGTCATGTTGGGCCACCACCATTGACGTTGGAGGGTACCCAAGGTCTTGTCCACACCCATGTGACCAGCGATGGGTAAATCATGGGCTTCTTGAAGGCGCCCAAGTCAAAGATCACCTTTGGCTAGAACATAGATCCGGTCCGCATGGAATAAAAGGCCTTCCTTGAAGGAGAAGGTGTTGTATTCCTTGTCACCTATTGTTAGCCAACCATGTACCATTTGGAAGAAGGGATCTTGCTGTAGAGCTAACCGAAACTCGTTATGAATCTTGGGATCAATTGACACCGTCGTAATTGTTGCCGCAATGAGAGGAAAAGACTTCAAATCAGGTCGTCATGATAGAGCATCAGGGATGACATGGAACCGATCTGGTTTGTACTCAAGTTTGATGTCAAACAATTGGAGTTGCTCTTCCCATTGATGATGTTGACTCTTCATGTGCTCTAGGTGTAAGGTTTGCAACAATGGCTTGTGATCAGTTTGCATGATCACTTGTTTCCCCAAGAGATAATGCCTCCATACCTTGGTGGCATATACCATTGCAAGTTGTTCCCGATCTCGAGCAGAGTAATTTCTTTCAGCTGTATTTAGTCGGTGAGACACAAAGGCAATAGGATGTAGTCCATCTGGGAATTCTTGTTGCAACACAGCTCCAATTGCAAAGTTAGAAGCATCAAAATCAACCACATAAGGTAGTTGAGGATCATATGGTTGAAGAATGGGTCTTGAAGACACCATATGCTTTTAACTTCTAGAATGCTTCTTCATGCTTGGTGGTCCATTGGAAGCTCGAGTTCTTTCCCAAAGGGTCAGTCAATGGTGCAGCCACGTGAGCATAATAGTAGATGAACCGTCGGAAAAACTGGCCAATCCATTGAATGCTTGTACTTCAATAGCATCCTTTGGGGTAGGCCAATCAGTAAAGGCCTTGATCTTCTCTTCTTCCATCTTGATCCCCTCTGATGAGATCTTATGACCCAAGAAGGTAACCTCCTTTTGCCAAAAAGCACACTTTGACTTCTTGCAGTAAAATTTCCACTGTCGTAGTCGTCTTAGGACTTCTCGCATATGATTCTTGAGTTCTGCCTCTGTCCTACTATAGATTAAGATATCATCTAAGAACACTACCACGGACTGATCCAATAGTCACTCCAACACCCGATGCATTTGATCCATGAAGACTGCTGGAGCATTAGTGAGTCCGAAAGGTGAAACTCTCCACTCAAAATGTCTATACCTTGTGCGAAAGGCAGTCTTTTGCACGTCCTCTCCTTCAATAGGAATTTGCCAATTGCCGCTACAAAGATCTAGCTTGGAAAAGTAGCGTGCTCCACTTAATTGATCAAGCAGGTCATTGATCCGAGGCAAGGGATATGCATTCTTAACGGTTTGCTTATTGAGCACACGGTAATCAATACAAAAACAAAGTCCTTCATCCTTCTTTGGAACAAATAGTACCGGTGCTCCCCACGGAGAGGTACTATATCTTATGAAATCCTTCTCCAACAACTCTGTAAGTGTTGTTCGCAACTCCTCCAACTTCTTTGGTGAGAGTCGATAGATTGATCTACTCACTGGATTACTCCCTGGCAATAACTCAATCTTGAAGGGCATACCTCGATCAGAGGGTAATCCCTTTGGCATATCATCCGGAAACAAATCTGCAAACTCCTAAACTATTCGATCAACCGTTGCTTGATGCGGCACCTGGCCCTCCTCAGATTGTTCTTGTGCAATCGGCTTGATCCACGCTGCGAATACACACTTATCTTCCTCCAAAGCTTGCTCTATGGCTGCCTCATTAACAAACTTCCCTTCTAGGGACTCATCTCTCTTCCAAGCTTGCTCCATGGTTGCCTTCTTGGCAAACTTCCCATCTTGGGACTCATCTCCCTTCTAGATTTGCTCTATGGCTACCTTCTCAACAAACTTCCCATCTTGGGATTGACTATTCTTAGGTGTCTTACTCAGAGGTGCCAGACAACCTGATCGGAAATTCCTACCTTGGTGTTGTGCTTGAATTTGACGTTTGGTCCAATTAAATTGAACCTTATGATGTTCAAGCCAATGTAGTCCCAGAATGATATCATAGTGTAGAAGTGCCACTACAAACCTCATACACTCCAAATACTCCTTCCCAATCTTGAAGGTAACAGGATACAAGGTGCGGAATACAGAACCTTTTCTACCATCCGCCATCATCAAACTACTTCCAATCACTGGCTTGATAGGAATACCCAATTCCTTTGCTACTTGCATAGATATGCAATTCTTTGAACTTCTAGAATCAACCAAAATCCTACAACCCCGATTAGATATGTACCTTGCAAGTGAAGCAAACTTGCATAGGTTGAGCCTTCAATCCCATTGGAACTAATCAAGCTCCCAATAGGCGGCTCAAAATCTCCTACTGGGATTCTTTGTTTCCCTAATCATTCTGTTCCACAAACTCCATCTGGGCAACTTGTCGAGGTCGCCCATTCCTAAGTGGGCATTCAACAATGCGATGTCCAACTTGGCGACAATAAAAGCAACCTCTATTTTGTCATAATCTTTCTCTATCTGCTGTGCCAAGTGGTCTTCGTTGGATAGCATCAATCTCCATTGGTACCGGTTCTTCCACTCGTGGTACTGGTAGGTTTTGTGTAGATCGAGGTCAAGACCAAGTTGTTGCAACTAAGGAATCAAAACGCTCAGCCAATTGCATGGCTTCTTCTACGTTCTATGGCTCTCACATGGTCACCTCCAATCTGGTTCATGACTTCAATCCTCGCGCAAATCGATCCAGAACTTCACCTTCTTGGATATCTGGAATTTGTATGATGATATTCTAAAATTGTGTGATGTAGCTTCTCACTGAGCCAATCTGCCTCAACTCCGCCAATTTATCTCGTGCAGCTCAGGTGGCATTTATAGTCTGAAATCGACCAAGTATTGCATCCTTGAATTCTGCCCATGTCAAAATCGGTGTAACAATTTGTTGTTCAGCTCTTTCTACTTGGAATTGCCACCAAAGTTTTGCCACGCCATCCAACTGGCTAGAAGCCAAGAGAATTTGTTTCCGCTCATCTTGAAGATTGGTGGCTCAAAGTAACATTCACAGTCAAACACAAAATTCTCCATTGTGCCTGGAAGATTCTTGCCTTCAAACACCTTGGGTTTTGGAAATTGAATGCGATCTTCTCCATCTCGAACTGGCACTCTTTCTATCTATTCTCGTCATTGCTGGTCTCGTTCATCCAACAATTGAGTAAGATGCTTGATTTTTTGTTGCATTGCAAGGATAACATCCGGTATTGCCGCCATTGCTACTACTTTATTCCACTACCCTCAATTTATCTAGTTGATTAACACATAGATACAACACGTCCATCGTTCTCCATAAGTTACAACTGGAAGTATCAAGGGTTCCTTTGACACAGTGATCATATGTTGAAAGTCATGCCCAAAGCGTGAGGTGATGAATTGTGTGAAATGATGCTTTGGTAATATCTGGACATGAAAGTCCCAATGGTTTGGCGGAAGTGGATTTAGTGGTCCATAAATTCCATCCATCCCATTCCTGCTTTGATACCAATGTAAAAGACCAAAACCGAGGAGAGAAATAGGAGAATGGAAACTCACATTGGGACACTTGAATGAGGGAAAACTCCAAATGCCTAGCATGAGCTTTGGCTTTGGTATTTATAGGTAGCATACAAGGTCCTTGAGAAGCTTCTCAAGAGGCTTCCTCAAGCCGCTTTCTTAGAGTGCAAGCCAAGTTAACTAGGAAGCTTCTCAAGAAGCTTCCTTCTAGAAGCCACCTACTTGGCGTGCAAGCTAAGCTAGTTGAAAGCTTCTAGAAGCTTCCTTCTAGAAGCTACTTACTTAAGGTGCAAGCTAAGCTAACCGGGAAGCTTCCCAAGAGCTTCCTAGATACTTCCAAAATATTCTAGGCTAATTTGTCTTATGTGTCTTTGTGAGCCTGACTGACTTTGTTGCTAAACTCCATATTGTTACAGCCAGGTTGGCATGCATAGGCCTTTCTGTGTATATTTGCAGAGGCTTTGGTGGTATCTCTCTCAGCGCATACATGAGGAGTTATTGAGGTCACAACTCCAAAGAGTGAAGATATTGGTATAGTTCAATGAGACATTCATGATGATGTCTTAGTGATGGACTATCTTTGCACCGGTGTTGTGGGTGGCACAATTGGGGCCAAGGAGAGAGACCGTGTTCTTCAGCAAGCCAGATGGTTCAGATTGGAGGGTAGACACCTTTTGCGTGTATGGGAGGATGGTAGAGTGCAAGTAGTACCACTTCCATCTCAGAGACCACAATTGGTCCATCATGCTCATGAGGAGCAAGGACATTTTGGAGTAAAGCGGACATATAGCTTACTCCAGAGTCATTATTGGTGTCATGGTATGCAAATCAAAGTACTGCAATTTGTTGCCAGATATGTGGTTTGTGACCAAGTTAGAGCATCATTCATGCTCCTATGCCATAGTTACACCCATTACCTACCATGGGATTGGGTTACCGTTGGAGTTTGGACTTTGCCGGACCTTTACCATTGACTGTGAGACATCATCGGTATGGTTTGGTGATGGTGGAGCACTTCTGCAAGTGGATTGAGTTGGTGGTACTTCCTAACAAGTCTAGTGAAGGGACAACTTACTCATTCTTGGATTGAGTTCTTACTCATTTTGGTGCACCAGCTACGGTTTGACTGATCAGGGTATAGAGTTCTTGGGGGAGTTTCAGGTCTTGTGTGACAAGGCCTTGATTGATCATCGTACCACATCCCAAGATCACCTTGAGGCAGATGGCTTAGCAAAGAGAGTGGTTCAGACGGTGTCGTCGGGAAAATAGCCCACGTGTACCCTTGAGGCTTTTGGTGTGATAAATTTTCTTTTTCTCTTTTATTTGTTGTAAGGAATAGGGATTTAGGATAATATGTCTCGGGTGTGGTTTTGCTACATTGTTTTGGGAGAAAGTGAGGAGACAGAGAAGGGCTGAGGGTTTTTTCAGAAAATGCCAAAATATTTCAAGAGGGAAGTTTGTAGAGGATTTCAAGAGAAGTGCTAGAAATTTTCGGGAGAAGAGAGGAGTAGGGTTTTTGGAAAGAAAAAAAAGTTGGACAGGGGAAGACACACAGGCCAGGAATTTTTGAGTTGGACAGGAGAGGGTTTGCTAGGGGAGAGAAATTCTCAAGAACTGAAGGGTTTGGATAGATGAATAATCAGGAGAAGGAAATTTCGAGTTGGACAGAAGGGGCTTGAAAGTGCAGGATCAGGTGAAGGAGATTTTTGCAGGTCTGTTAGGATTGGAGATTTCAGGGCAGAAGGTGTTCATGAAGGAAATTTTTGCAGGACAAAAGGGGCTTGAAAGTGCAGGACCAGGTGAAGGAGATTTTTGCAGGTCTGTTAGTACTCGAGATTTTAGGGCAGAAGGTGTTCATGAAGGAAATTTTTGCAGGAAGTAAGGGGCTTGAAAGTGTAGGACCAGGTGAAGGAAATTTTTGCAGGTCTGTTAGGACTGGAGATTTCAAGGCAGAAGGTGTTCATGAAGGAAATTTTTGCATGAAGTAAGGGGCTTGAAAGTGCAGGACCAGGTGAAGGAGATTTTTGCAGGTCTGTTAGGACTGGAGATTTCAGGGCAGAAGGTGTTTATGAAGGAAATTTTTGCAGGACAGAAGGGGCTTGAAAGTGCAGGACCAGGTGAAGGAGATTTTTGCAGATCTGTTAGGACTGGAGATTTCAAGGCAGAAGGTGTTCATGAAGGAAATTTTTGCAGGTCTGTTAGGACTGGAGATTTCAGGGCAGAAGGTGTTCATGAAGGAAATTTTTGCAGGAAGTAAGGGGCTTGAAAGTGCAGGACCAGGTGAAGAAAATTTTTGCAGGTCTGTTAGGACTGGAGATTTTAGGGTAGAAGGTGTTCATGAAGGAAATTTTTGCAAGAAGTAAGGGCTTGAAAGTGCAGGACCAGGTGAAGAAAATTTTTACAGGTCTGTTAGGACTGGAGATTTCAGGGCAGGAGGTGTTCATGAAGGAAATTTTTGCAGGACTGTGAAGGGATTTGTGAGGACTGTGAAGGGGTTTTGTGAAGGCTGCAGAAAGACAATTTTCGTAGGACTGTGAAGGGGTTTGTGAGGGCTGCATGAAGACAATTTTTTGCAGCAATGTGAAGTGGTTTGGTGAGGTTGCAGGAAGACAATTTTCGCAGGACTGTGAAGGGGTTTGTGAGGGCTGCAGGAAGACAGATTTTCAGCAATGTGAAGTGGTTTGGTGAGGTTGCAGGAAGACAATTTTTGCAGGACTGTGAAGGGGTTTGTGAGGGCTGCAAGAAGACAGATTTTGCAGCAATGTGAAGTGGTTTGGTGAGGTTGCAGGAAGACAATTTTTGCAGGACTGTGAAGGGGTTTGTGAGGGCTGCAAGAAGACAAATTTTGCAGCAATGTGAAGTGGTTTGGTGAGGCTGCAAGAAGACAATTTTTGCAGAAGTGAAAGGTTTGGACAGAGGAACAATGAGGGCAGGAATTTTCGAGTTGGACAGGAAAGGATTTGATAGGAGAGAAATTCTCAAGAAGTGAAGAGTTGGACAGGAGAGAGAAGTGGCAGGAATTTTTAGTTGGACAGGAAAGTGTTTGGCAGGAGAGAAACTCTCAAGAAGTGAAGGGTTTGGACAGAAGAACAATCAAGAGAGGAATTTTTGAGTTGGAAGGAATGGAGCATGTGCAGGAGAGAAGTGCTGGGACAGAAGGAAAATTTTTGCAGGAGGATTGTTAGGGCTTGAGAGCGCAAGGCAAAAAGTTTTTCTTCTCAAGAGAGTGAAGGACTTGCAGGAGAGAGAGGGCTGGGAGAAAGAAAATTTTTGCAGGTCTGAAGGGGATTTGTTGCATAAGTTGCCAATGGGTAATCTCCCGAAGGTGAGGATAGGAGTGAAGAAGGAAGATATTATTTAAATTTTTTGGGAAATGTTGTGAAGAGCGACTGAACAGGCAGTGATAGGAGCTAGTCAGGAAGAAGAGGAGGAGAAATTTGAAGTGGATCAGCTCATCTGGAGCAAGGACAAGAAAAGATTTGAAGTTGGTTGGTCTGGCTGAATGGAATGAATCTGATCTGCAAAACATGTCATAGGAGAATGAAGAGGTTTGGAGGGTGAGTTGCCTTGTCTGCTGTCCGACAGAGCATATGTGAAGTGCCAGGCTGATTTGATGAGCAATTGCAACCTTAGGCAGGCATTGTCTTGACTAGAACTATTTGACTTATCCAACCTTGTGAACTTTGTAGTTGAAATTCCTGTGAATGATGAGTCTTGGAAGCAGATTTGTGTTATGAATTGTGACTAGAGTTGAGGAAAACTCTATTCCAGGAGCTCTTAGTCCGGTCCGTGTGAATAACATAATTAAATGATCTGGGTGCCCCGGGTTTATGTTTGGTTAGATCACTCAGTTGTCGTTTCTTTTATTTTATTAAAGGGCCACCTGACCCATAGCTTGAACCTGACGTGAAAATAGAACATGAGACCATGCAGAGGTAGAAACCATAACACCAGACTCGTATGACAAGATTAATTTTATGAAAATCAAGGATAAAACAAAACCTTCAGGGAGAGCCAACCTCAGGGAAACTAAAACAACAAGTTCATATAGAGACAAATTCCCGACAAGCTAGGAGTAGGGAAGGAATGTCAGTCTACGCAAAAGACCCAAAAGAAGAACAGTAGGGAAAAACTAAGCACAAGCAACTAGGTGCTTGGTGCACTCTCGAGACCAAACATTCCCCATGACAACGGTGAAGAGAGGATTGCAAAAGTATGGTTTGCTGAGAGGCCACTTGGGAGATTAGGATTGCCAGGTACCTTGGTTGGCCATGGGCTATTGGTTCAGCCGGCAAGCCTCCTTAGCATCCTTCTCTCCATACTTTCTACTAAATGGACAAGATCCAGATTTACCTATAGCCATTTTTCGAGATGCTATTGTAGTTTTGGACTTGGATGACCCCGATATATGGATGAGCGCATGTTCTCAATGGGCAGAGATCTTTTGAAGAGTGATGTTGATGGCCTTTGAGAACTTGGCAATTGCTCAGCATAGAGATACTTTACGCTATGCTACCATTCAAGGAGGAGGTTATAGACCCTCAATCCGTCAATTTCATCCAAGCAACTATGTATATCTACAGCAGACAGCACCGACAACACTTGATGTTTCTACAAGCCGCACTATCTTGAGAGTGTGCAAGGGTTTGCCATCTGGAGTCCTTGTGTTAGAAGGACATGATGGTGTTGTTTGGAAGGATCATGTACGCAATTGTGCGCCATGCCACCTCCCAAACATTGATGGTTCTATGGACACAAGCTTGGCACTTGTACGTGCAGGCTTGAGGTGTATGTTATGTGGCTCTTCTGGTAGAGCTACTAATATGTTAGTGTGTGATAGTTGTTCAAGAGGATGGCATATGGCATGGATGACTCCTCCCCTCACGGTGTTTCCTCAGGGACAGTGGTTATGTCCTAGATGTATGTGACCTATAGCTAGTTCATTCTTTATATGGTATAGATTGCAGACAAGCAACTAATGATGGGGCTCCATAGCACCCGACATCCTGATCTTTGCCCATTAGAGGGTATACCATATACTTAGAGTAGATGGCTATCTAGAGTTAGAGGGACCTAACCGCCAGCTAGGGGGCCGATTGTGGCACTTTAGAGTCTATGTATGACTTATGTGTGAGTTGTGCTTCTATAGTGTATGATGTTGACAGCGATGTATGTTGTGTAGTGATGTATATACGCATGACATTTTTCTCTAACCCCAATGATTATCCATTGGCAGGTGCTCATGGCTTTCTTCCTCCAATCTACCATAAGGTTGTATTGCTCTATCCAAGGCATGCCTAAGATTGCATCATAATGAGCTAATTGTATCACCTGCCGCGCAATTGCTTCTTGACATTCTCCTATAGAATTGTTATCCTTTTGGATAACAACTCAATCTTCTCTATTTGCCCATTAGGTAACTCTACTTCTTTGCTCTCATCTTTTTCTAGATCTATCCCCAATTTTATTGCAACAAAGCAAGATAAGAAATTCTCTATTGCTCTAGGATCTATCAATACTCTCACTTGATTGCCTTCCAGGACTCCATTCATGACAATCAATTGTAAGTTTGCCTTTCTAGATCTTTGCGCACTTATCTTCTTTCCTCCCCTTGCTTGTCCACTTCTCTATTGAGCCAATAAGGCCGCAAGGTATCTTTATTAGTGATCTTTGTTTTCCAAGGTGATTTTTGTATCCTCTTTCGCCGTGCATCGCTCCATGTTGTTCAAATTTCATTTTTGATATTTGAACAACATGGAGGCCGAGGGCCTATAGGGAGATGAGCATGATAGTTGATGGAGATGTGCCCAATACGGCCACAATTGTAGCAATGATGTTGTTCTCCTTGATTTCCTTCTCCTTGTGGGACTCCATCTCTTTGTTCTTTGATCCATCCTTGCTCTCCTTGAAGAAATCATGCTCCTCTATGTCAAAACCAAAGGTTGCCCAATTCCATAGGTGTTGGTCCACCTACATGTGCCATTTCTAGCCAATAATGTTGTCATAGAACTACTTCACCTCCTCCAAGTGCCCTTGCTATTCTTTGAGTACAAGCAATGGCTTCAAATATAGTGTGAGGAATTTGTACTAGGACTTCTTGGCAAATCCGGTCATTCAACCCTCATTTGAAATTGTCTAGAGCCTCTACTAGACTCATTTTGGTTATTGCAACTTGTAGATCTAGAAATACTTCCACATAATCTTGTATGCTATTATTTTGTTTCAATCTCCATAGTTGGATTTGGGCCATCTGCACAAAATCCACAGACTAGAAATTCTTCAAAAGCCCTTCTTGGATTGCTGTATACGTGATCTCCCTTCTTTTTGCCAACAATGATTGTTCCCAAGCATCGTACCATGTGAGGGCTTTTTTGGTCAAGTATCCACATGCAAACACGCTTATGGCATGCTCATTGATCTCAGTCAACTACAATAAAAAGTATCAATTCATTCTTGAGATCCAATCCTCCACTACTCCCATACCACATTGCTCCTTGTAAGGCTCAATATTGTAGGTCTTCTTCATCTGTAGTAACAATGTGGCTTCATCATCACGTCATAGGCACAGGGTGCCTCTCCAAGTACTTCAATTGTAAGTACTAGGCTTTGAGACGATTCCACTTCTTGCATTATTTGATCATTCCTGAGGGTTTGTACCTGACTTTGTAATACCTCTATGGTCATCTTGATCTCTCAAAACCCATTCAACATCCCCTACATTGCTTCCATTAGTTCTTGCAATAACGGATCCATGGTTCTTGCAAATGCTTACTTGCACCTTCCTACACCAATCAAGAGTTAATATGATCACTCAAGAGGATGCACAAACTATTGGGACTACCATTAGGACTTCAGAAGATATCACACTTTGATAATATTCCTCACCAAAATCCTTGACTACAAAATCCCTAAACATCACTTTTGGTCTGACTACATAATGAATTTCAACTTGAGCATTTAAAGGGAGAGGATTTGAGACATTTAAATCCATCACAACAAACTATAGATTATCAAATCCCACTCTTTATCGTAAATCACTATAGGTAGAATCACCAAGTTTGGTGAGTTCATCATTATGTACATGAACTTTGCTCCAAAATGGTAAACAAGATAAACTCTCACTTGTTCTCATTGGATGTACATGATCTTGATTTGAAATGGATTCAAGAATGGAAATTGGGGTATAGGAAATTATCCTCCAAGAGCCTCCATCCCATCCTCTCTCTAAAACTCTCCTAATTTATCAATTGCTCCACAATTTTCCTCCCTAAAATTACTCAGTCTCAATAGCCTATGTTCTTCCAAGAGGGGTGATCCACTCTCTTGGATTGAAACATTCACTATGATACCATTGTAATGTTCCAAGGATAGCAGAGAAACACACAAGAGAAAACATAGGTTTCACACTCCAAAATTTGGTGCTCCAAAGGATCACCTTCTCTTTATTATATACCCAAAGAGGATCTCCTCCAAGGATGTTCCACCAAAGGATTAGGTACATGGATAGGTGGCCTGCCAGCAAGCTCCACCCTTAGATTACTTACTTGGATGGATGACATGTTGATCCTAGTCCCATCTGGTTGGTCAAACAAGCTTTGACCAGAGGAATCTTTTAGGGAATCTCATAATCACGTGAGCGAGGTACTGTTAAAAAGCTCTCAATGCAACAAACCAAGTGGGAAGAAAGGCTAGTCTTTTCTCAGTTGGAGGGGAGATTGACATATTTTCAAGGTCTAATTCATCCATTTAGGCTTTCAAAATTACCTTTGAAGTTTTCAGGCATATTTTGGTTTCTACCCTATTTGTAGAAGTGCTCTTTTGGTGATACCTCTACCTGATCCACTTTTTCCATTATGTGTACCATCCTTCTAGATATCACCAACCCAAATTCTACCTTTAGATCATATGTCTAACTATTGATTCTAAAGTCTTCAAGCATATTTTGGTTTAGGGTCTATTAATAGAAGTACTCTTTTGGTGATACCTCTGTCTGATCTACTTAGTCCATCATGTATAATATCTTCCTAGATTTAACCAAAAAAGTTTCATCTCTAGATCATGTGTCTAGCTATTGGTATTACATGTTGTGACCATTCACTCTCACATCAATCTTGGAGGCATATTCACAAGCCTCCCATGGTGCTTGTTTGGCATCTACCACCCCAATTGATACAGGAGTTTTTTCCTTCTTCTTCCTCTTGCTTCTTGTAGAACTCAGATCACCTCTAAGCTCCTTTCTCAAGGTAGGGTTCAAAGTGATCAGTTGACCTATTGTGATGTTAGCCTTGTGACTACAAACATCTTCTAACACATTGTAGTTCAATTGTTGCTTTGAAATCAAAAAATCCTCCATCTCCAACTTCTTCATTGGAGTCTTTGTTGTTGATAGTGTTGAGGTGCGATTGCTCCTGGTTGACATAGAAGTAACTTGGCTTGTGAGCTGGCCTGTCTCTCACTCAAGATGAACCTCTGATGGCTATTATGGTAGCGCACCATGGACTAAGAAGGCAAGGAACCCCAACTCCATCATACTCCTCCAAGGCTACACTCCAAGACTCAACACATTGCTCACTAGAGAAATCAATCAGAGAGAGATAGTTGCAAATGAAAGGATGATGAGTCCCTCCTCACTCCTTGTTTATATACTTGTGAAATAGTTCCGCACCAAAACTACTAATTACCATAGTAACTCAAGTTACTAAACTAAAAGTCAAGTAAAGTCAAAAAGTAGAAGGAAATATCTATTTACATGGGCATATTCCACTAGCATGTGATCTTATCTTGACCCTACCACTAAGTCATAGATTCCTTCATATGGGCTATCCTTGGACTATAGAAGAATCCAAAACAAAAGGCTCGCGGGCCCAAGATTTCTCAACTCTTTCCTCAAAGCCAAACACATAGGAATAATACCAAGTCAACACACTAGAATCCAAAATAGTGGTGCTCATCTTTTCCACCTCGTCTAAAGTAAGGTCCCTTCTATCTTAGCTATGACTAACTCTAGCTAATCATGACTAATGTAGAACCATCCTTTATCTCTATATAGATAATATCTCTCAAGTACTTGTAATACCAAGCTAAATATCACAATACCACACACATGCACAAATGGGTGTTACAGGCTAGGAGTAAATCCTTGAGAAGAATGCACATCCTCTACAAAACAAACTCTCTTCTTCTCTTGTGCAAAAAGATCCAAATGAAGACCTTTGGAGTTTGAGCACTCCTACTTCTCACACTTGCACTCAACCACATCTATGGATGCTATCTCCTTTTGTTGATTGGATTAGGAGCCACTTGGGTTTCATTCCCTCCCTCTTTCCCTCTATTGGCTCCTTCATAACCACTTCTTCCATAGTAAGTAGAATTTGGGCAATTCCTTTGGATGTGACCTATTCTTCCACAACCAAAATAAAAATTCTCATTGAAAAAGTTGGTTGGGTGGCCTCCTATATATAGATAACTTCCATAACTCCTAGGCCCTTCTTAGGCATTTTGATCTACATTTTGATCAACCTCTCTCTTCTCCCATAGTTGTACGACATTGATCTTGAGATCTGCAAGTTGTTCTATGATGGTTTGAAGTGGATCTTTTGGTGGAGGTGCAAAAATTAGAGCAACTACTACTTGGGGTGCAACCCTTGCCACCAAAGTATAAGAAGTTCCCCCATACTTGTAGCCTTGAGGAAGATGCACAACCTCCTTCATCACCAAATCACTCTCATCTCCTTCCAAACTCTCCTCCATACAAATTGCAATCTTGATAGCTTCAACCTTGGAAGGAGGTTTCTCATATCTCACTTTGCTTTTTATTTGTGATCTCAACCTTCCCAAAAAATTCTTGGTGAGTATGGCCCCTATGCCAATCATAGTAGTCTCCACATCATCCCCACCCTTCCTCAACATTATGTGAAATCTAGACTCTAACTTCTCCACTCTTTCTACATAGACTCTCACTTCTCTCCATCTCCTTGTCTAAGGAAGGTAACCTCACTCATCAATCTCTCATAACTCTCATTTGGAAGAAGGTTCTCAATGAGAGATAAAGTCAAAACTCTTCTTGCCCATCTTTCCTCTCTCTCTCTTTTGGTATTTTGGTTCATACCATGTAAATGTTGCATCCTCAAAGAAATCTGGTGATAATGAGGTCTACTCATTCTTCCTCTTCTCATTGTTTCCTATGCAAGCTCTCTTGAGGTCTCTCAAAAAGTCCTCCATATCTTCTCCATCCTTGCCAAAGAAAACATGAAGTTTCCCCATCTTAGCTCCTAACTATCTTCTTCTTTTCTCTTTCAATTTTTTTTCTTACTCTATAACTAATAGAGTATGTATATGACTAACACCATTTGGAAATAATCCACCCAAGGGAACACAAAATATTCAGGTTGCTCCAAGATTTCTATAGCAACATCAAATCCTAAAGTGCATATTAATCAAACTCTCATAAGTTGAAAGATTATCTCCATCACTAATCTTGAGAACTAGCTAATGAAGGTGGTAGTATTTCTGATGAAGGTGGTAATATTTCTGTAGTTGTACTAAGACTCTTTCCAAGATCCTTCACCAAAGTCTCCAAAAATGCTTTTATTCCACTACACTCATGTCCTTTTAGAAGTCTTTCCACTCCACAAACCTCACACAACTCCTGGGTCTTAGATCTTCTCCCTCCCAATCTTGGTGAAGAAGGTCCAACATGCAAACCCAAGTCAAGTAATCTTCTCCTTTCCCTCAATCTCTTGTTCTCAAAGTTCAATGGACATGAACTTGCCTTATATCCCTTCTCTTCACATAGAAAGCACTTAGACTCACTCTTTCCTCCAAGTGGTGTAGGTTTTTGGATACTCTCAACATTCTCTTCAAATTCTATTCTAAACTCTCTTTTCCTCAAATCCACCCCTATAATCACCTCAACCCTTAGAGAACCTTGCAAAGTCTAAATTTCCACTCGTGATGACCTTTAATGTTCTCAAGATGAGTCTAAACACTCAAACATACTTTTTGTTGCTCTCACACTCCTCATGCATGAGATCTCAATTCTATAGAATTGATACGTACTCACAAGCTCACTCAAATCTCTCAATTTGTATGTCACAATCCTCTAAAAATTTCACACTTGATCAAAACTCTAGGATTACCTTCCTTGCAAAATGTTAGATCTTTTCATTGAGCCATTTGTTGTAGGCCCCTTTTCTATACCGCACACATATTTCAGATTTGGTTTGAAAACCACCCCTTGCACTTTAAGAACTTATAACTCTTTGTGCAAGAATGATCTCTCTCTAATTTTTCTATCAAAAGGTACGATACAATGCACTAAATTTTCTTGGAAAGTTTCAGAACAATATATTGAAAATTGAAGAAATATCAGACTCTATAAAATTTTCTACAGAACATGTAGTTACATGAGCATTTTACCCTATCAACTTTCAAAAATTCTAGCCTAGTGCGCATAATAGCTACCACAATAATTTCAATTCTGCTAACTAAATGATAATCTAAGCTATCATGTGTTTCAAGTCCAGATCTCAAACTTGAGATTTTGCCAAAAATCACCTTAATCTTCAAAATCTACAATCCACCTCATACAATCTCTCCAAATCTTCTCATGTGTACACTTGTACAAAATCACCTCAAAGACATCATAATGAACTATAGGGTATAAAAATGGGTCTTGGTTCTTTAACATAAGTTCAGCCCTCTCCTCCCTTAATATTCTCTCCAAGTGAGCTCTCATAGCCTCCTTTTATCTAATATAGAATAGTACGTGGAACATTATCTTGCCTTCTAAAGAGGTCCTGGTGTTGTCGTGAAAGTAATCCACTCATACCATTGGTGCCATTTGGTGCAAAACATTTTTTCTTCTTATGTTACAATGACTTGGCATTTTATTTTGTTGCATCTCGGGAGTATTGTTTATGTCATTGGTAAGTTGGAGGTTTTTTTGTATTGCTGAAAACTCGGGGAGATATTTGAGTGTTACATAAGCTCAAGGTGTTTCTCCTATGGTACATAAGCTTGAATGTTTCTCTTATGTGACACTAGCTTAGGAGTCCTTAGGGATGTTCAAAATCTTGAGAGTTTATGTGTTACATGAGCTGAAGGCTGAACAAGAGAAGTTTGGGGTCTTGAAGGAAAAGTCTGAAGAGGACTATGAGAAAAGAGGGTTAGGATTTAAAGGATGAAAGCTTGCTGGAAAGAGGAATTTTTTTTCAAGGAGATAAGTGGAAGAGGCCTAGCAGAAACAGAGAAAAGGGAGCAAGGCATGACAAAAGGGCTGATAGGGTTTTCCCAAAGGAAGGGCTTGGGTCAGGAGGGCAAGAAAATAAGAGAAGTGGTTTGATGAGGGCAGAAGGAAAGAAATTTTTGCAAGAATGTGAGGGGTTTGGTGAGGATAGCAGGAAGGCAAATTTTTGCAAGAATTTGAGGGGTTTTGTGAGGACAGCAAGAAGGTAAAATTTCACAGGAATGTGAGAAGTTTTGTGAGGATAGCAAGAAGGCAAATTTTTGCAGGAATGTAAAGGCTGGAGAGAGAAGGGCAGAGGAGAGGGATTTTTGAAGGAATAGTGTGGCTGTGCAGGAGTTGAAAGCTTGGACAGAGGGGAGATTAATTGAATGTAAGGGCTGGAGAGATAAGGGCAGAGAAAAGGGTTTTTTGAAGGAATAGTATGGTTGTGCAAGAGTTGAAAGCTTGGACATAGGGGAGATTAATTGAATGTTGGAGAGGAGTTGGAAAGCTTGGACAAAGAAGAGACTGTGCAGGACATAGAACATAGAGGAGGATTTTTAAAATGTGAGAGAATGCCTGATTTGGCTGAACAGAGAGGAGATTGTGCAAGACATAGAATAGAGAGGAGGATTTTGGAAATGTGAGAGAATGCGTGATCTGGCTAAACATAGAAGAGATTGTGCAGGACATGGAACAGAGAGGAGGATTTTTGAAATGTGAGAGAATTCCTGATCTGGCTGAATAGAGAAGAGACTGTGCAGGATATAGAACATAGAGGAGAGATTTTGAAATGTGAGAGAATGCCTGATCTGGCTGAACAAGGAAGAGGGTGCTATACATGAAGGGTAATGCTTTGAAGGATGGCCTGAAGAGAGAGAGAGAGAGGAGAAACTCTAGTGGGGTTAAGACAAAAAAAGGAGAGGAAGAAGAAGAATTCTTGAGGAAAAGAAATCTGAGAAACAAAGTCTGGACAGGGAAACCTTAGAGAGGAAAGTCTAGACTGAGCAAGAAGATTGGAAGATCAGAAGTTTTCAGGAAGAGGGCTTGGCTTGTGCAGGGGAGGGATAGGACGAAAAGAAAATTGAGTGTGCCTTGACAAGGAAGGAGAAGGGTTGCTTTGAGATTTACCTAGGCCAGTGACAAGGAAGGGGAAAGGAAATTTCAAGAGTCTTGGGCTGTGAAAGAGAGAAAGGAAGGAAAATTCTTTGAGAGAGTCTTGGGCTGTGAAAAGAGAAGAGAAGGAACATGCGTCAAGAAAATCTTGGGCTGTGAAAGAGAGAGGGAAGAGGAGGAAAATGCTTTGATAGGGGTGTCTTTGGCTGAGCTATGGCAAAGAAGAGAAGAGAAGGTTGTGATGTGAATTGGCTGAGACAAGACAGAAGGAAATTACAAGAGAAGGCTGGCTGTGCAAGACTTTGAAGGTAAGCAAGGACAAAGAGGAAATATATTAAAGGGAGAGGCTTCTGACCTGAGCAAGGGGTTTTGGAGAAAGAGTTCTGGTTGAGAGAACTCTCAAAGACAAAAGAAAAGTGCTTGGGAGGAAGCAAGACAACAGAGAGTTTGAAGTGTATGGCCGGAGAGCAACAAAGAAATAGAAGACACTTTGTAGTTGAAATTACTTGGACAGAGAGGTAAGAGGAAGAGAAGAATCCTCAAAGTTGATTTGGTTATGATTGTGACAGTAGTTGAAGTCTTGACTATAACAGAGCTTAGATCTGGGTTGTGACAAGGCAGAAGAGGAGAGAAGGCTTTGAGAGAACTAAGTTTGCCTGTGACAGAGGATGAAAGGAAGTCTAGCAGCTGAGTTTGCCTGGACAGTGACAGATGAAGAGAGAAAAGTTTGTAGCTGAATTGACCTGAACATGACATGAAAGTGAGAGAAAACATGTTGGAAACCCATGATTGAAGTTGACTGTAATTTTTCTTTTCCTGTGCTTATTTGGTAGTTGTAGGAACTAAGGATAAATCAGTGTGTAACCTGGAATTGGAGGCTTTTCCTTTTGAACTGGACCTATAAATAGCAAGACAAGGGCATGTTGCAAAATTGTGTGGCTCTCATGAATGAATGTGTTATTGTGTATTATGAAGAGTGTTAGGAAGAATGACTCCATTCTTGGAGCTTCCGGTCCAGTACGTGTAGACAGATCAAGTTGCTGATCTGTTTGCTCTGAAATGAGTCTGGCCGTAGCTTGAGACCTGCCCAACAAACCCCCCCAGATCCAGAAACCTCAAACCTATAATTTAACAGAGCATGAACAGACCTTAGTGGTACATGAGGTCCAATGTTAACCCAAGAGACTCAGCACAAACAGCCCTATGAAGATTCTACAAATAAGAGCAACTACGGGCAAGTTGCTACATAAAAAGAAGAAGGAAAGTGCAATCCGATGAAAAAGTAGAGCCTATGGCAGACTAGTGTACCTATCAAATACTTGAGAATCCACTTAACCACTTCCCAATGTGTTGTTATTGGATCTGACATATACATACACACCTTACCCAATGCTAGGGCAAGATCAGGTCTAGTGCAAGTCATCAAGTACATGAGACTCCCAATAGCCTTCTCATAAGTAATGTTAGCCATCAAACCCTTCTCCACGGCATTTGTAGGACAACATGCCGCTGAAAGCTTGAAATGAGAAGCTAGAGGAGTACTTACTGGTTTATAGTTTTGCATGTTGAACCTAGCAAGTACCTTCCTAGCATATTTGCCTTGCATCAACACAACTGACCAGTGCCCAAGTTCCTCTTGATCTCCATGCCCAATATCCTTGTGGTCAACCCTAGATCCTTCATCCTAAACTCCAAACTCAAGAGTGTCTTGAGCTTGTTCACCTTAGATCTATCCTTAGCAGCTATCAACATGTCATCCACATATAACACAAGAGTAATAAAACCAAAGGTCTTATTACTCACAGGTTTCATGTACACACAAGGATCAAATAAACTCCTATTGCAACCCTGAGCGTGCATAAACACATCAAACCTCTTGTTCTATTGGCGAGGTGCTTGCTTCAATCCATACAAGGACTTCAGCAATCTGCATACCTTGTCTTCTTGGCCTTTCTTCACAAACCCCACAGGTTGTCTCATGAAGATCCTTTCATCCAAGGTGCCATAGAGAAATGCAATGACAACATCCATTTGATCTAAAATAAGATCAAATGTATGATTATGTATGCAACAAGCATACATAATAGACATATTGTAGAATACTTTGCAACACGAGAAAAGACCTCATTGTAGTCCACCCACTTCTCTTGAGTGAACCCCTTTGCTACCAATCTAGCCTTGTAGATCTTTGATCCCTCCTTAGGACCCTCCTTCAACTTGTAGATCCACTTGCAATCTATCACTTGTTGATCCTTAGGTACCCTGACTAGCTCCCAAGTTTTGTTATCCCTCAAGGATTCCAACACCCTCTCTATAGAACCAAACCACTCATCCTTTTCACTATAGGAACATGCCTCCTTGTAGGATGAGGGTTCACCTTCTTCCAAGACCAAAGCATGAGCATCATCCCCAAAAGTCAAGTCATTATCCAACAACTTTGTTGAATCAATCCATGTACCATATCTATTTGGAGCTTGACTAGCACAGCTTGATGACCTCCTGGATGAAGTCTCCGCTTGATCTCCATGTGTAGGTCCAATGTCAGATTGGCCTAGCACATTTTGCTGCTCTTCAGCAACTACTTGCTCCATTTGTTCTTGCTTCTCAAGAACTTGCTCTATTATAGGAGCACCTCCTTCCTCTTTATCACTTAAGTGATCAATCTCCCCCTCAACTAGATCCAAGGTGGGAGACTTGCCTTTGTGAGTGTAGGGAGCCTAAGCAATCTCCCCCTCCTTGAATGATCTGGATTCATCAAAGGAAACATCCCTATTGACCACAACCTTATACGCTATTGGATCCCATAACCTATAAGCTTTCACTCCACTTGTATAGCCAAGAAAAACACATTTCTTTGACTTAGCATCCAACTTGGACCTATCTTCCTTAGGTGCGAGTGAATATGCATCACAACCAAATATCTTCAATCTACCATAATCAGCTGGTCGTTGATGCCTCAACTCATATGGCATCTTGAAGTTGATTGCACTGGATGGAGAAATATTTACCACATATGCCGTTGTGTTGATAGCTTTTGCCCAAAACTCATGTGGCAACTTTGATTCACTCAACATACTCCACGCATGTTCCAACAATGTCCAGTTGAGCTGCTCAGCAACACCGTTTTGCTGCGGAGTGTAAACTGTGGTAAGGTGGCGAGTTATCCCTTATTCTGTGCAGTATGCCTGAAACTCTCCAAAGACATACTCCTTGCCATTTTCTGATCTCAAACACCTCACCTTTTCCCCAATCTGAGTCTCCACTTGGGTCTTCCACTTCTTGAAAGTGGCAAAGACTTCAGACTTGTGGTGCATGAAATAAATCACCACAAACCTCAAGTAATCATCAATAAATGTTACATAGTAAATTTTTCCAGAGTGTGAGGGTGTAGGGAATGGTCCCCACACATCACTATGTACATACTCAAGTAGACCCTTGGAACTATGGGTCCCCACTCCAAAAATAGATCTGTTCCATTTTCCAAAGATGCACTCATGTCAGGTATGAACCAAGCATCATTGAACTTCCGCATAGCTCCATCAAACATTTGAATCCTTATGGATCCAATATCCTCAATCCAACAAGGTTGATCATTCCCCATCAGAACTGAACCATTTGATGTTGCAAGTGAAGAGAAGAAATCCTTGATATAGCATATATGGTACAAGAAAGTACCATATATGAATCCACTCATCATCCATGCTAGGAGATGAGGCACAAAGGGCATATCCATAGCATCACAAATCATACTGATCATCCAATAGATGAATATCCTCCTCAACATAAGCTATGTTTCTTGAGGAGCCTTCATCTACCTTTCCTTTGACCTTTGCTTTACCCTCCTTCTTCATATGGCCTATGAGCTGGCCTATCTCTCACTCAGGATGAACCTTTGATGGCTATGATGGTAGCGCACCATTGACTTAGAAGGCAAGGAACCCCAACTCCATCATACTCCTCCAAGGCTAACACTCCAATACTCAAGACATTACTCACTAAAGAACTCAATGAGAGAGAGATAGTTGCAAATGAAAGGATGATGAGTACCTCCTCACCCCTTGTTTATATACTTGTGAAATAGTTATGTACCAAAGTAACTAATTACAGCAGTAACTCAAGTTACTAGCCTAAAATGCAAGTAAAGTAAAAAAGTAGAAAGGAATATCCATTCACATAAGCATATTCCACTAGCATGTGATCTTATCTTGACCCGACCACTAAGTCAAGGATTCCTTCACATGGGCTATCCTTGGACTATAGAAAAATGCAAAACAAATAGGCTTATGGGCCCAAGAGTTCTCAACTTTTTCCTCAAAGCCAAACACCTAGGAATACCAAGTCAACACACTAGACTCCAAAATAGCGCTGCTCATCTTTTCCACTTCCTCTAAAGTAAGGTCCCCTCTATCTTAGCTATGACTAACTTTAGCTAATCATGACTAATGTAGAACCATCCTTTATCTCTATATAAATAATATCTCTCAAGTACTTGTAATTCCAAGCTAAATATCACAATACCACACACATGCACAAATGGGTGTTACATTTACCCCCGGACTAAGTTTTCACTTTGTCCTCAAAGTGAAGGTCTCTCTACCTCCTATGATATATCTTCAACTTATCATGGTTAATCTTTGATCAAAGTGTCTTCCCCCCAACTTGTGACAACCCAACAAATATCACTTTTGCGGTAATCGGGTAAGTAAAGGTTGTTCCCGCAGAGATGCAAGTCAGAAATGTCTAAATACAAAGTCAAACAATAACAATGTAGTTCGTCTTGAGTTCTTCTTTAATCTCTCAGGTAGAAACCACACCCAGAAGAGAGTAACAAGCACTGATTCATAGTCTTGTCACAAATTCACACTCCTTAATCACAACTCCATCAAATCTTTCCAAACAATCTTGATTGTGATGATTTAGGCTTTCCCAAAAATGGCACTTCATTGCAAAACAACTTCCCCTCAGAATTATGTTCCACCTCTCCACTAAAGGCACAACTTCCTCGATCAAAATTGCTTCACATCAACCTCACATTGCAGTCACAAATGTAAAATACTACCAACACTACAATTCCTCTCAGATCTGTCAAGGCATTGCTTCGATTGCACTTCACTTAGGATCAAACACACAGAATGAAGATCAAGGTTGCGGAATCCAACATCCAACAAGCACACTGACTTGCACTTTGAATTTCTCCACACACTCACAAACACAATTGCAAAGTTGATACTCGGAATCAAGCTCAAGCGATGAGCACTACTTCACAACACTTTACTTTATCTATTCTCAAAAATAATGAGCACTTAACAACATAAGACTCCGAATGCCACTCTTAAATAGTGAAGCAAGTGACAGTTCTAACAACTATACCGCTCTACAACAACTCTTCTAACCTAGAGATCCAAAATGACAATGCACCTCTTCATATCTGTCTATACAAATCTCAAATCAGTTACTAATCTGATCCAATGTCTACTTCTTCCTCGGCTTCCAATCCTGAAGTAACTTTACTCGCTACTACTCTATCCTCGAGTTTCACAACTTCTAATTCCTCTATCAATTCTACTACTTCTCCACTCTGATCTACAATTCCTATCATAGGTAATCCTTCTAAATCTCTATCTCTTGACCCACTCTTCTCTAAAGTGTCAAATGTCAAATCCAAAGACACCTATCTTCCTATCTCTCTTACTTCGGGTCTAACTATTATCAATTCTTTTGCTAATTCTACAGTGTCATCATCAAGACTTGTAATTGAAAGCATGAATACACTACATACACCTTCAATTTGTAACCTATTTTCTCCTAATCACTCATGTACCTGACACGAAGACACTTATTGTCTGATCTTGCACTTTGGGTTTATTCACTATTGCTATTTCTCCTTCAATTCTATCTTATCTTCAATCAGTACTAAAATTGAAGTCATGGGTATCCTAAATATCTTCTTTCCTTACTCTAACTTCCTCTGATCCCTGGGCAAGATTCCCAAAGTCACCTTCACTGCACTCCAAGGTCTGACTTCCTTGGGTTGAATCATGTTTGTCTTGAGGTAAAGTCTTTAGACCCCAAGTCATGTAAACCCAAAGTCCAAAGTCACATTGACCCGAAGACACAAAACTACTATGTACATCTATTCCCAAAACTTTAAATACTTGTAACTTCTTTTACAAACCTTCAAACTTTGCGATTTTGGTTGCAATGGAAAGCCCTAAACAAGATGCTTCCAACGAGATGTAGCATGCATGATTTGGACTTGTGGTCATTGAGATATGGCACCCGCAAGAATCCTGACCTACAACTTCTCTTCCTCCTTCGGGTCTGCCCTCCTTCAGCATCTGCTCCGAGTTTTTCCTCCTTTGACACGAAGTAAGCTTCTTTGGGTTTGATCCAATCTGAGTCCTTCTTCCTCCAACACAAAGTCAACTTCCTCAGGCTTGATCAAAACACAAGTTTCTACTCATTTCTTCTCCATTTGGTTTCAATTTGGTTTTTGCAAGGCACTTCTTCTTCAAAACTCATCCAAAATGAAAAATGTGGGTACCCGAAACTCCTTGAGATCAACTCCTCAATTGCCCCACACCTTCTCTACTATGAAAGGTCCAAAGTAGTTAGGCAAAAACTTCTTTTGCACTCTCTTGAATCAAATAGAATAAAACAACATTACTCAATCACCTTCTTTGGAAGGCTTCTTGCCTTGCCTCTTGTCATAGCTCTCCTTTTTTTTCCTTTGGGCTTGCTCCACTCGAACCATAACAACTACTCATGCTCTTCCAACTTCATGAGTTGTTCCTTCTTTGACTTCTCTACATCACCTCCTTGTGCTTTCTTCAATCTCCTATGAATGCTTTGGAAGGTAGGAAGATCAAAGTGAATAGGTAGGGTATACTCAATACCATATACCAATTGAAATGGAGAATATTTGGTAGAAGTCTTCTTGGTTGTCCTATACTCCCACAAAACTGCATGAATCTTCTTGTCCCAATGATGTTTAGCCCCCTCTATTTTTGCATCTTTGGCCAACATCATGCACAAGGTCTGATTGGTTCTCTCTGCCAAGCCATTGGAATTTGGCTTATAGGATGTAGTTACTCTATGTGTGATAGAGAAATGTCATAGCATGGCCGTAGTAATGCTTCTTGTAAACTCTCCTCCTCTATCAAAACCAACTCCAAAGGGCATCCAAATCTAGTGATAATGAGTTCATAAAGAAATCTACAAACTTCATCTTCATTCTTGTCACCTAATGGTCTAACCTCAACCCACTTGATAAGGTAATCAATAACTACCACAATGTACCAATTGTTCCTTGGGGTTTTATTTAGAAGATCTACAAAATCAATTCCCCACTTCTCAAAAGGTCCTAGCAATGGAATTGATCTAGGTGGTGGAGTGGATGTAGACTATCTAGCAAAAGCTTGACAAACATGACAAGTTTTGCAATAATCAAGACAATCCTTGAAAATCCCTCTCCAATGGTAACCTGCATCTAGAATCTTGAAAGCAGTCACCTTTCCTACAAAGTGTCCTCCACACACTAAACCTTCATGAAACTCCTTTATAAGTAAGATAGACTCTTCCTTACCCACTGCTCTTTGAAGTAGACCATCTGCTCCTTGGTGAAAAAGAACATCCTCCACCATTGTGTAAGGTCTAGATCTTGCTGCAAGGGCCTTCCTCTCCCTAGCATGCATCCCTTCAGGATAGTTATCTCTTGTCACAAAATCCATAATCTCATTGTACTCCATTGGAACCTCTTGAGTGACTGAGATTATTAAGAGCTCCTCATCTAGAAAGGAATCATCGATTGGCTCATCTCCATCATGATCATAGGCTCTAGATAACAAATCAGCATTTGCATGTTTCTTTGCAAGACCTTGATTAGGTGCTCAAAGTGCTCCTCCTTGCTCCCGTAACCACAAAAGTCATCAGTGAAGTCTCTCACAAATTTGCCAATGACAGGTTTAAATACCTTATTCATGAACCATTGGAATGTGGTTGGAGCATTGCAAAGCCCAAAATAAATGACCTTGAAAGCGTAATTTCTCCAAGGTGTGGTGGACATGGTGAATTGTTGATGCTCTGGTGCAATCTTGATTTGGTTATATCCACTATAACCATCTCCAAAACTATACCTCTCATGACCTGCAACCTCCTCCAAGATCTTATCAATGAATGGAAATGGGTAGTAGTCCTTCTTGGTAACAACATTGAGCTTCTTGTAATCCACACATACCCAAAGTTTTCCATTCTTTTTCTTCACAATGACAATTGGAGACACCCATTCTGAATTCTCTACCTCAAAGATAAATCCAGCCTCCTTGAGCTAACCAATCTCCTCCTTCATAACCAAAGATATTGGTGGGCCAATGCGACATTGCTTTTGGCGGATTGGTCTTGCATGTGACTCCACCTCTATCTTGTGCTCCTCCAAGGTGACTTCCTTCAAATCCTTGTAACTAAAAGCAAACACATGGATGAACTTACGGAAAATCTCCTCAAATATCACCTTCTCCTCCTTGGTAACATTTGGACTATACTTGAGGGTAGATAACCTTCTCTTTTCCTCCTCAAGTGTCAATGGTGATTTATCAGGGTCCTTCAAAACCTTTGGCTTAGGTGCAAAATCCATAGCACACAAGGGATACACATATGAATCAGATTCAAATTCATTCTCCTCCGTGGAAGTCTCCTCTTCCATGATTGTGTCCACACCTGAAACTTCTTCTTCAAAATCTGATTCCCAATAATCAAAAGATGGTGTATTTGAATGTGAAGTGTTGGTGGTGTTAATCACATGAACTGTGACTCTATGGTTTGATGGCCCAATCCTCAAGTACCCTTTGTGCCATCGATAAGTTGTGAGTGCTGCTCTCAACCATGGCCTCCCAAGAAGTAAGTCATAGCTTGAATCCTTCAAGACTTGGAAAGTCATGAGATTTTGAACTCCCATAATTGAAACTACCACTTTCTCTATCACCCTTACTGGTCAAACTTGTTGCTTGTTTGCCATGCTCACCACAAATGTTGAAGGTCTTAAGGGTATCATACCCAACTTCTTCATCAACCTTTTTGACATGGAATTCACTATTGATCCTCCATCAACAAGTGCATCCTTGATGTTGTAACCATTCACTCTCACATCAATCTTGGAGGCATATTCACAAGCCTCCCATGATGTTGGCTTGGCATCCACCACCCCCATTGACACTAGAGCTTTTGCCTTCTTCTTCCTCTTGCTCCTTGTAGAACTCAAACCATCTCAAAGCTCCTTTCTCAAGGTAGGGTTCAAAGCAATAAATTGGCACACTGTGATGTTAGCCTTGTGACTACCAACATCCTCCAACACATTGTAGTTCCATTGTTGCTTTGAAATCAAGAAATCTTCCATCTCCAACTGCTTCCTTGGAGTCTTTTTTGTTGATGGTGTTGAGGTGTGAGTGCTCCTAGTAGACATAGGAGTATCCTTGCTTGGAGTAAATCCTTGAGAAGAGTGAACATCCTCTGCAAAACAAGCTCTCTTCATCTCTTGTGCCAAAAGCTCCAAATTAAGACCCTTGGAGTTTGAGCACTCTCCCTTCTCATACTTGCTCTCAACCACATCTATGGATGCTACACCTTTATCTTTGGTTGGATTAGGAGCCACTTGGGTTTCACTACCTCCCTCTTTCCTTCTATTGGCTCTCTCATAACCCCATCCTCCATAGTAAGTGGAATTTGGGCAATTCCTTTGGATATGGCCTCTTCCTCCACAACCAAAACAATTTCTATCATTGAAATTTTTGGCTGGCTGGCCTCCTCTATATGGATAGTTTCTATAACTCCTAGGTCTTCTCCCTACATTCTGATCCACTTCTCTCTTCTCCCATAGTTGAACCACATTGATTTTGAGATCTGCAAGTTGTTTTGTGATGGTTTGAAGTGGATCCTTTGGTAGAGGTGCAAGAACTAGAGCAACTACTACTTGTGGTGCAGCCCTTGCTACCAAATTATCAGAAGTTCCACCATACTTGTAGCTTTGAGGAGGATGCATACCCTCCTTCACCATCAAATCACTCTCATCTCCTTCCAAACTCTCCTCCATACGAATTGCAATCTTGGTAGCTTCAACCTTGGAAGAAGGTTTCTCATATCTCACCTTGCTTCTTATTTGTGGTCTCAACCTTTCCGCAAAATTCTTGGTGAGCATGGCCCCTATGCCAATCATAGTAGTCTCCACATTATCCCCACCCTTCCTCAACATTATGCAAAATCAAAACTTTTCCACTCTTTCCACATAGACTCTCACTTTCTCTCCATCTCTTTGTTTGAGAAAGGTAACCTCACTCATCAATCTCTTATAACTCTCATCTGGGAGAAAGTTCTCAATGAGTGCTGAAGTCAAAGTCTCCCAAGACTCCTCTTCCCCATCTCTCCTCTTTCTCTTTTGGTATTCTGACTCATACCATGTAAGTGTTGCATCCTCAAAGAAATCTGGTAATAATGAGGCCCACTCATTCTTCCTCCTCTCATTGTTTCCTATGCAAGCTCTCTTGAAGTCTCTCACAAAGACCTCCATATCTTCTCCATCCTTGCCAAAGAAAATAGGAAGTTTCCCATCTGAACCCCTCACTATCTTTCTTTTCTCTCAATTTTTTTCTTCTTTTTCTCTTTTCTTTTCTCTCACTCTATAACTAATAGAGTATCTACATGACTAACACCATTTGAGAATAATCCACTCTAGGGAACACAAAAGGTTCAGGTTGCTCCAAGATTTTTATTGCAACTTAAAAGCCTAGAGTGCATATTAATCTAACTCTCATGGATAGTTTATCCATAAGTTGAAAGATTATCTCTATCACTAATCTTGAGAACTAGCTGATGAAGGTGGTAGTATTTCTATAGCTAAACTAAGACTCTCTCCAAGATCCTTCACCAAAGTCTCCAAAAGTGCTTTTACTCCACTACACTCATGTCCTTTTGGAAGTCCTTCAACTCCACAAACCTCACACAACTCCTTGGTCTTATATCTTTTCCCTCCCAATCTTGGTGAAGAAAGTCCAACATGCAAATCCAAGTCAAGTAAGCCTCTCCTTTCCCTCAATCTCTTGCTCTCAAAGGTCAATGGACATGAACTTGCCTTATGTCCCTTCTTTCCACATAGAAAGCACTTGGACTCACTCTTTCCTCCAAGTAGTGTAAGTTTTTGGATCCTCTCAACACTCTCTTCACATTCTATCGTAAACTCTCTTTTCCTCAAATCCACCCCTACAATCACCTCAAACCCTTGGGGAACCTTGAATAGTCTTAGTTTCCACTCTTGATGACCTTCCATGTTCCCAAGATGAATCTAAACACTCAAACATGTTTTTTGTTGCTCTCAAACTCCTCATGCATGAGATCTCCACTCTGCAGAATTTACACTTCCTCGCAATTTCATTCAAATCTCCCAACCAATATGTCATAGTCCTCTTAATTTTTTCACACTTGATCATAACTCTAGGGCATCTCTCCTTGCAAAATTTCAAATCTTTCCATTGAGCCATTTGGCCTAGACAGCTTTCTATTCAACACACATCTTTCAGATTTGGTCTGAAAACCACTCCCCTCACTTCAAAAACTCATAACTCTCTCTGCAAGACTGATCTTGAAACAGCATGTAGGATACAATGCACTAAATGTTCTTGGAAATTTTCAGGACAATTCATTGAAAATTGAAGAAATGGCAGACTCTATACAATTTTCCAAAGAGCATGCAGTTGCGGGAGCAGTTTACCCTATCAACTTCCAAAAATTCTAGTCTAGTGCGCATAGTAGCTCTCACAATACTTTCAAGTGTTCTAACTGAAAGATAACCCAAGCTATCATGTTAGAAATTTCAAGTCCAGATCTCAAACTTGAGATTTTGCCCAAAATCACCTTAATCCCCAGAATCTGCAATCCACCTCACACAATCTCTCCAATTCCTCTCATGTGGACAAGATGTACAAAATCACTATGGTACCCACATTTTTTGTTTTTCTATGGTTAGTAGTGTTTAAGAGACAAAGTAAGCACGGAAAAGTCAAATTGTGGACAAAGAATGGACAGAAGTAACTTCAGAGGAAAGCCGAAGAAGCTGACATCAGATCCAATGATGGAGGTACTTGGAAGAGGAGTACGCCAGAAAAAGTCCAAAGATCACCATCTTTGGGTTGGAAGACGCATGAAAGACAAAGACCATTTAACAACCTCTGTATGTGGCAAGAAAGTACATTTCAAGAAACGGCGGGGGCAGAAGAATCATGTCTTGACAGTGATCGGGAGTGCATGCAGAAGAGAGAAATTCACCGACGAAATTGACTAAAGAATGATTGCAATTTGGGGCAATATAAAATTGCAACTGCGCAAGAGGAAGTTGAACACTCTGAGTAAATTTCCAATTCCTTTGAGTAGGAGTAATGCGTGTCCGGAAGCCCATTGAAAGTGAAATTTTCCAAAATCTGAGGGAGTTAGAGTGTCTCGTCCAGGAGAGGGTCTTGTTTTCCAACAACGTAGAACGAGAGAACAAATCATGGCAAAGAAGGTGGCCAACGCGCTGGCGGTGAGAGGTTTTGCAATTCAAAGAGTGGATGTAGTAGCTAGAATTGAAGTCTTGATTAGACTTTGTATTACATTTTTAGCATGGAACTGGAATTTCAATTTCCCAGGAGTAATGGCAGAAATCGTTGCCAGTAATTGTGAGGAGGGTCCCAAGGTGAAAGGGAAGAGAGGCAACCGGCTCGATGGACTGAGTCAGATTGGAAGTTAGTATTGGGGAGAGAAGCAAGAAAGCCAATAGGGATCACCTTCTATTGGAAGTGTGATGCGGCAGAGGAGACGGCGGAGATCTGCAACTCGTTTTTTGCTCCAAGAACTACAAATGGTTACATGGTGGAGTCCTATCGGGACACGATCCAAAGAAGTATTGTAGGGGCGATGATGGACATGTTCAAGCCAAAACAAATGACCTACGTAACCATGCAGCAGGTTGTCTTTTTCCACCAAATGTTTGCAGGAGTTCCAATTAATTGGGCAAGGTGCTTTCATCACCGGATGAGGCCGATGGTGGTGAATTCGAGAACGGGCTCGCCACCGCATTATTTTGCACCGTTTGCAGCCCACTTTTACTTCGGGCTGAACTTGCTATCCAAAGATGAGCGTCATTGTATGGTGTCACACATGCACCCGATTTGAGACGGGAAGCAGACGATGAGGAGCGCCAGTATATGCTTCATCTGCGAGAAAATGACGAGTACTTTGCAAGGACAAGACAATGGAAAATCAAAGACATTACCAGTCCGAAGATGAAGAAGCGCATCAAACCCAAAGAAGCCAAGTTGTCTCCCATGCAAAGAAAGACTCGGCGGCTGAAGACAACAAAAGTCATAAGAGGGGCATCATCGAGATTGGAGTTTGGAAAGGAAATTGAGTATCAAGGAGAGGACTTGGAAGAAGAGGAGCTCACCTTGAAAAGTGAGGAGTCTGGAAGCAAAAGTGATGGAGAGCCAGAAGTCCAGCAATCGGTGGCAGTAAGTAAGGCTGGTCAAGCGATGGTGGTGAACATGTCAAGACCTATGAGCCGGCCTGTCTCTCACTCAGGATGAACCTCAGATGGCTATTATGGTAGCGCACCATGGACTAAGAAGGCAAGGAACCCCAACTCCATCATACTCCTCCAAGGCTAACACTCCAAGACTCAATACATTGCTCACTAGAGAACTCAATGAAAGAGAGATAGTTGCAAATGAAAGGATGATGAGTACCTCCTCACCCCTTGTTTATATACTTGTGAAATAGTTATGTCCCAAAGTTACTAATTACCATAGTAACTCAAGTTACTAGACTAAAAGTCAAGTAAAGTCAAAAAGTAGAAAGGAATATCCATTCACATGGGCATATTCCCCTAAGCATGTGGTCTTATCTTGACCCAACCACTAAGTCAAGGATTCCTTCACATGGGCTATCCTTGGACTAAAGAAGAATCCAAAACAAAAAGGCTTGCGGGCCCAAGAGTTCTCAACTCTTTCCTCAAAGCCAAACACCTAGGAATAATACCAAGTCAACACACTAAAATCCAAAATAGTGGTGCTCATCTTTTCTACTTCCTCTAAAGTAAGGTCCCATCTATCTTAGCTATGACTAACTTTAGCTAACCATGACTAATATAGAACCATCCTTTATCTCTACATAAATAATATCTCTTAAGTACTTGTAATACCAAGCTAAATATCACAATACCACACACATGCACAAATGGGTGTTACATTTACCCCCGGACTAAGTTTTCACTTTGTCCTCAAAGTGAAGGTCTCTCTACCTTCTATGGAATATCTTCAACTTATCATGGTTAATCCTATCAAAGTGTCTTCCTCCCAACTCCTTTAGATCATAGGTGTAATTTCCCCACACCTTCTCCGCTATGAAAGGTCCAAAGTACTTAGGCAAAAACTTCTTTTGCACTCTCTTGAATCGAATGGAATCAAACAACATTACCCAATCACCTTCTTTGAAAGTCTCCACCTTCTTCTTGCCTTGCCTCTTGTCATAGCTCTCCTTTTGTTTCCTTTGGGCTTGCTCCACTCGAACCATAGCAACTGCTCTTGCCTCTTCCAACTCCATGAGTTGATCCTTCCTTGACTTCTCTACATCACCTCCTTGTGCTTTCTTCAATCTCCTATGAATGCTTTGGAAGGTAGGAAGATCAAAGTGAATAGGTAAGGTAGACTCAATACCATACACCAATTGAAATGGAGAATATCCGGTGGAAGTTTTCATGGTTGTCCTATACTCCCACAAAACTGCATGAATCCTCTTGTCCCAATGATGTTTAGCCCCCTCCATTTCTGCATCTTTGGCCAACATCATGCACAAGGTCTGATTGGTTCTCTCTGCCAAGCCATTGGAATTTGGCTTATAGGATGTAGTTACTCTATGTGTGATAGAGAAATGTCGTAGCATGGCTGTAGTAATGCTTCCTGTAAACTCTCCTCCTCTATCAGAAACCAACTCCAAAGGGCATCCAAACCTAGTGATAATGCGTTCATAAAGAAATCTACCCACTTCATCTTCATTCTTGTCCCTCAATGGTCTAGCCTCAACCCACTTGGTAAGGTAATCAGTAACTACCACAATGTACCGATTGTTCCTTGGGGTTCTATTGAGAGGACCTACAAAATCAATTCCCCACTTCTCAAAAGGTCCTAGCAATGGAATTTATCTTAAGTGGTGGAGTGGATGTAGACTTTCTAGCAAAAGCTTGACAAACATGACAAGTTTTGCAATAATCAAGACAATCCTTGAAAATCCCTCTCCAATGGTAACCTGCATCTAGAATCTTGAAAGCAGTCACCTTTCCTGCAAAGTGTCCTTCACATACTAAACCTTCATGAAACTCCTTTATGAGTAGGATAGACTCTTCCTTACCCACTGCTCTTTGAAGTAGACTATCTGCTCCTTGGTGAAAAAGAATATCCTCCACCATTGTGTAAGGTCTAGATCTTGCTGCAAGGGCCTTCCTCTCCCTAGCATGCATTCCTTTTGGATAGTTACCTCTTGTCACAAAATCCACAATCTCCTTATACTCCATTGGAACCTCTTGAGTGACTGAGATTGTCATGAGCTCCTCATCCGGGAAGGAATCATCCATTGGCTCATCTCCATCATGATCATATGCTCTAGATAATAAATCAGCATTTGCATGTTTCTTTCCTGGCCTATCTTCAATGGTGTAGTCATACTCAGACAAGAGTATCATCCACCTTGCTAGTCTCCCTTCAACATTAGGCTTGTTGAAGATGTACTTCAAAGCCTTGTGATCCGTGACAATGGTGGCTTTCTCTCCAATCAAGTAGTGTCTAAACTTCTTGAGACCAAAGATCACTGCCAACCCTTCTCTCTCCGTGACAGAGTAGTTCTTCTCTTCTGAAACCATCTGCCTACTAGCATAAGCTATTGGATGATCATGCCCATCTTGGTCTAATTGACTAAGAGTGCATCCTATAGCTACATTAGAAGCATCAGTGTAGAGGATGAAAGGCTTACTCCAATTAGGTTTAGCAAGAATTGGAGCTACATTAAGGGATTGCTTGAGCTCCTCAAAAGCGTTGAGAGCCTCCTTGTCTTCCAAAATCACCATGTAATCTACACCCTTCTTCATATAGATGGTCAATGCATAAGACTTGTTGGAAAATGAGAAGATGAACCTCCTATAGTACCCAACCATTCCCAAGAATTGGCGTAACTTTGTCAAGCTTGAAGGGAATGGAAGGTTTGAGATTTTCCTCACCTTCTCAGGATCAACTGCTATTCCATCCTTGGAGATGATGTGCCCCAAAATTAGACCTTCTTCACATCCAAAAATGCACTTCTCTGGGTTGAGTGATGCATTTGCCTCATCCAAGCATTGCAAGACTTTGATTAGGTGCTCAAAAAGCTCCTCCTTGCTCCCATAGACACAAAAGTCATCAATGAAATCTCTCACAAATTTCCCAATGAAAGGTTCAAATACCTTGTTCATGAACCGTTGGAATGTGGCTGGAGCATTGCAAAGCCCAAAAGGCATGACCTTGAAAGCGTAAGTTCCCCAAGGTGTGGTGAATGTGGTGAGTTGTTGATGCTCTGGTGCAATCTTGATTTGGTTATATCCACTATAACCATCTCCAAAACTGTACCTCTCATGACCTGCAACCTCCTCCAAGATCTCATCAATGAATGGCAATGGGTAGTAGTCCTTCTTGGTAACAGCATTGAGCTTCTTGTAATCCACACATATCCAAAGTTTGCCATTCTTTTTCTTCACAATGACAATTGGAGACACCCATTTTGAATTCTCCACCTCAAAGATAAATCTAGCTTCCTTGAGCTTATCAATCTCCTCCTTCACAACCAAAGATATTGGTGGGCTAATGCAACGTTGCTTTTGGCGGATTGGTCTTGCGTGTAACTCCACCTCTATCTTGTGCTCCTCCAAGGTGACTTCCTTCAAATCCTTGTAACTAAAAGCAAACACATGGATGAACTTGAGGAAAATCTCCTCAAATCTCACCTTCTCCTCCTTGGTAACATTTGGGCCATACTTGAGGGTAGATAACCTTCTCTCTACCTCCTCAAGTGTCAATGGTGATTTATCTGGGTCCTTCAAAACCTCTGGCTTAGGTGCAAAATCCATAGCACACAAAGGATACACATCTGAATTAGATTCAGATTCATCCTCCTCCGTGGAAGTCTCCTCTTCCATGCTTGTATCCACACCTGAAGCATCTTCTTTAGAATCTGATTCCCAATAATCAGAAGATGGGGTATTTGAATGTGAAGTGTTGGTGGTGTTAGTCACAAAAACAGTGACTCTATGGTTTGATGGCCCAATCCTCAAGTACCCTTTGTGCCATCGATCAGTTGTGCGTGCTGATCTCAACCATGGCCTCCCAAGAAGTAAGTCATAGCTTGAATCCTTCAAGACTTGGAAAGTCATGAGATTTTGAACTCCCATAACTGAAACTACCACCTTATCCATCACCCCTACAAGTCGAACTTGTTGCTTGTTTGCCATGCTCATCACAAATGTTGAAGGTCTTGAGGGTATCATACCCAACTTCTTCATCAACCTTTGTGACATGGCATTCACTGCTGATCCTCCATCAACCAATGCATCCTTGATGTTGTGACCATTCACTCTCACTTCAATCTTGGAGGCATATTTACAAGCCTCCCATGGTGCTGGCTTGGCATCCACCACTCCCATTGATATTGGAACTTTTGCCTTCTTCTTCTTCTTGCTCCTTGTAAAACTCAAACCACCTCTAAGCTCCTTTCTCAAGGTAGGGTTCAAAGCAATTAATTGGCCCACTGTGATGTTAGCCTTGTGACTACCAACATCCTCCAACACATTGTAGTTCCATTGTTGCTTTGAGATCAAGAAGTCCTCCATCCCCAACTTCTTCCTTGGAGTCTTTGTTGTTGATGGTGTTGAGGTGCGAGTGCTCCTAGTAGACATAGGAGTATCCTTGCTTGAAGTAAATCCTTGAGAAGAGTGAACATCCTCTGCAAAACGAGTTCTCTTCTTCTCTTGTGCCAAAAGCTCCAAATTAAGACCCTTGGAGTTTGAGCACTCTCCCTTCTCATACTTGCTCTCAACCACATCTATGGATGCTATCTCCTTACCTTTGTTGGGATTAGGAGCCACTTGGGTTCCACTACCTCCCTCTTTCCCTCTATTGGCTCCCTCATAACCCCTTCCTCCATGGTAAGTGGAATTTGGGCAATTCCTTTGGATATGGCCTCTTCCTCCACAACCAAAACAATTTCTATCATTGAAATTGTTGGCTGGTTGGCCTCCTCTATATGTATAGTTTCCATAACTCCTAGGCCCTCTCCCTACATTCTGACCCACCTCTCTCTTCTCCCATAGTTGCGCCACATTGATCTTGAGATCCGCAAGTTGTTATGTGATGGTTTGGAGTGGATCTTTTGGTGGAGGTGCAAGAACTGGAGCAACTACTACTTGTGGTGCAACCCTTGTCACCAAAGTATCAGAAGTTCCACCATACTTGTAGCCTTGAGGAGGATGCACAACCTTCTTCACCACCAAATCACTCTCATCCCCTTCCAAACTCTCCTCCATACGAATTGCGATCTTGATAGCTTCAACCTTGGAAGAAGGTTTCTCATATCTCACCTTGCTTCTAATTTGTGGTCTCAATCCTCCCACAAAATTCTTGGTGAGCATGGACCCTATGCCAATCATTGTAGTCTCCACATCATCCCCACCCTTCCCAACACTATGCAAAATCTAGACTCCAACTTTTCCACTCTTTCCACATAGACTCTCACTTTCTCTCCATCTCCTTGCTTGAGAAATGTAACCTCACTCATCAATCTCTCATAACTCTCATCAGGAAGAAAGTTCTCAATGAGTGCTGAAGTCAAAGTCTCCCAAGACTCCTCTTCCCCCTCTCTCCTCTCTCTCTTTTGGTATTCTGACTCATAATATGTAAGTCCTGCATCCTCAAAGAAATCTGGTAATAATGAAGCCCACTCATTCTTCCTCCTCTCATTATTTCCTATGCAAGCTCTCTTGAAGTCTCTCACAAAGGCCTCCACATCTTCTCCATCCTTGCCAAAGAAAACTGGAAGTTTTCCCATCTTAACCCCTCACTATCTTTCTTTTCTCTCAAATTTTTTTTTTCTCTTTTCTTTTCTCTCACTCTATTACTAATAGAGTATATACATGACTAACACCATCTGAGAATAATCCACTCTAGGGAAAACAAAAGGTTCAGTTTGCTCCAAGATTTCTATAGCAACATCAAATCCTAGAGTGCATATTAATCTAACTCTCATGGATAGTTTATCCATAAGTTGAAAGATTATCTCCATCACTAATCTTGAGAACTAGCTGATGAAGGTGGTAGTATTTCTGTAGCTATACTAAGACTCTCTCCAAAATCCTTCACCAAAGTTTCCAAAAGTGCTTTTACTCCACTACACTCATGTCCTTTTGGAAGTCCTTTTGGAAGTCCTTCAATTCCACAAACCTCACACAACTCCTTGGTCTTAGATCTTCTCCCTCCCAATCTTGGTGAAGAAAGTCCAACATGCAAACCCAAGTCAAGTAAGCCTCTCCTTTCCCTCAATCTCTTGCTCTCAAAGGTCAATGTACATGAACTTGCCTTACGTCCCTTCTCTCCACATAGAAAGCACTTAGACTCACTCTTTCCTCCAAGTGGTGTAGGTTTTTGGATCCTCTCAATACTCTCTTCAAATTCTATTGTAAAATCTCTTTTCCTCAAATCAACCCCTACAATCACCTCAAACCCTTGGGGAACCTTGCAAAATCTCAATTTCCACTCTTGATGACCCTCCATGTTCCCAAGATGAATTTAAACACTCAAACATGCTTTTTGTTGATCTCAAACTTCTCGTGCAAGAGATCTCCACTCTGCAGAATTGACCCTTCCTCACAATGTCACTCAAATCTCCCAACCAATATGTCACAGTCCTCTAAAATTTTTCACACTTGATAACAACTCCAGGGCGTCCCTCCTTGCAAAATTTCAGATCTTTTCATGGAGCCATTTGGCCTAGACATCTTTCTATTCAGCACCCATATTTCAGATTTGGTCTGAAAACCACCCCCCTCACTTCAAAAACTCATTTCTCCCTGCGCAAGAACGATCTCTCTCTTTATTTTGTGGCAGCAGGTAGGATACAATGCACTGAATTTTCTTGGAAATTTTCAGGACAATTTACTGAAAATTGAAGAAATGGCAGACTCTGTACAATTTTCCAGAGAGCATGCAGTTACGGGAGCACTTTACCCTATCAACTTTCAAAAATTCTAGCCCAGTGCGCGTAGAAGCTCTCACAATAATTTTAAGTGTGCTAACTGAAAGATAACCCAAGCTATCATGTGTAGAAATCTCAAGTCCAGATCTCAAACTTGAGATTTTACCCAAAATCACCTTAATCTCCAAAATCTGCAATCCACCTCACACAATCTCTCCAATTCCTCTCATGTGTACAAGATGTACAAAATCACCTCAAAGACATCATAATGAACTACAGGGTATACAAATGGATCTTGGTTCTCTTACATAAGTTCAGCCCTCTCCTCTCCTAATGTTCTCTCCAAGTGAGCTCTCATAGCCTCCTTCTGCCTAATGTAGAATTGGACACGGAACATTATCTTGCCTTCTAGAGAGGTCCCGGCAACGGAACCAAAAATGTGAGCCGGCCTATCTCTCACTCAGGATGAACCTCTGATGGCTATTATGGTAGCGCACCATGGACTAAGAAGGCAAGGAACCCCAACTCCCTCATACTCCTCCAAGGCTAACACTCCAAGACTCAATACATTGCTCACTAGAGAACTCAATGAGAAAGAGATAGTTGCAAATGAAAGGATGATGAGTACCTCCTCACCCCTTGTTTATATACTTGTGAAATAGTTACGTACCAAAGTTACTAATTACCATAGTAACTCAAGTTACTAGACTAAAAGTCAAGTAAAATCAAAAAGTAGAAAGGAATATCCATTCACATGGGCATATTCCCCTAAGCATGTGGTCTTATCTTGACCCAACCACTAAGTCAAGGATTCCTTCACATGGGCTATCCTTGGGCTAAAGAAAAATCCAAAACAAAAAGGCTTGCGGGCCCAAGAGTTCTCAACTCTTTCCTCAAAGCCAAACACCTAGGAATAATACCAAGTCAACACACTAAAATCCAAAATAGTGGTGCTCATCTTTTCTACTTCCTCTAAAGTAAGGTCCCATCTATCTTAGCTATGACTAACTTTAGCTAACCACGACTAATATAGAACCATCCTTTATCTCTACATAAATAATATCTCTTAAGTACTTGTAATACCAAGCTAAATATCACAATACCACACACATGCACAAATGGGTGTTACAGACCAGAAGAGGAGGCAGAGAATCCCGCGGGGGGGAGTTCAAGAGGCCAAAACAAAGACAGCGCCGACACGATGAAGATACAAAGATCGCAACTTCGGATGAAGGAGCCGATGATGGAAGGGACAACTCTAGACGAAGATGGCAATGAAGAAGAAAACTTCGTTGGGATATCATATTTGACGAAGGTCACACCATTACTAGAGCTGTTGAAGGAACATCGTAGAGAAAGTCCCAAGATCGCAGAAAGAGGATGAATGAGCTGTAGGTGGTGAAGCATCTGTTGAGTGAAGTGAAGGGGTTGCAGGAGCAACAAGTCCAAAGACATGAAGAAATTGAAGAACTTCGGAATGAAGAAGGTTTGAGGAAGAAAACGCTGACCCTGCTACAAGGAAGCTGCACAGAGAAGGAGAAGGAATTGTAGAGGCAAGCCGGAGAATTGAAGGAGCAGGCGATGTGGTTGAGCAAAACAAAGGAAGAAGTGAATACAATGCGCGTCGAGAATGTTCATTTGAAGGCAATGAACATCGTAATGGAGCAGGAGTTGGACAGCTTGAAGAAAAGTGCCGCAGCAAAAGATCAAGCATGGCAAAGAGAGTTGGCGTCCAGACAAGAAGAAGAAGTGCGATTGTGAGAACTGGTCGAGAGCGCAGAACAGCAGAATATGCAGTATGCAGAGGAGAAGAAGATGCTCGCTGTAGAATACAAAGATGAGTTGAAGATGTATCGGGAGGAGTTGAAGGTAGAACGCTCTCGAGGCTATGAGTTGAAATCAGTAGGAGAAGTTGCAGGGAAATTAAGAGCAATCTTAAGCACGGAGGCTGAAGGGAGATTGGAAGAAGCTCGCCTACATGAGTTGAAATTACTTGTGCAAGAAACTCGGAAGGGAAAAGCCAAGGATGTGGACATGAACACCTTGTTAATCCGATTGAGAGAACGCGTAGATAGGAAAATGTTAGAAGTAGAGAACAATGTTAGTCTAAGACTGGATTTAGTCAATTCAGAGTTAGAGAAAATTCAGAATAGTGTGACAGTGGAGAAGAAATCCAATGTCGCAGTAGTAAGTATGCAAGTATCATCGAACTTGAGGATTGATACATTAGAGAAGAGTGGGTCAGGAGATAAGAGTGTAGATAGATTCCCCGTGAGCTCAATTGTAGATTGTAGTGAAGAAGTCCTAGAATTAGTTAAGAAATTAGTAGAATCAGTCATACCCAAAGAAGGTGAAATAGTAGGAAGATCATCGAGTTTGGAAGCCGATGATGATGTAGTCATCGGATCGGGATAAGTGTCAATTTTGAGATAGGAAGAGGCAAATATGAAGAGATAGATTATTGATTGGGATTTGCAGGTAGGAAGAGATGTTAGGAAGCGGTGTCTAGGTAGGCAAGTCTGCCGTTTGCTTCAGTATTTAAGTGGAGCATTTGCAATATGATGTTATTCAGTATTCAACTTTCTGAAGATAGATAAAGCAAAGTGCTGTTCTCAGTACTTGTCGCTTAAGCTCAATTCCGATTGTCAATTTTGTGTTTGTGTTTGTTAGTGTGTGGAGAATTCCGAAGAGCAAGTCAATGTGTCTGTGGATGTTGGAATCTACAGCCTTGATCTTCATTCTGTATGTTTGATCCTGAGTGAAGTGCATCGGAGCAATGCCTTGACAGATCTGAGAGGAATTGTAGTGTTAGTAGTATTCAAGATTTGTGAGTGCAGCACAAAGTTGATGTGAAGCAATTTTGATTGAGGAAGTTGTGCCTTCAGTGGAGGGGTGGAACACAATTCTAAGGCGAAATTGGTCTTCGTAGTGAAGTGCCGTCTTCAGTTTTTAGACACACACCACAATCCTCTCTTTGTTTGTTGCTGCAGCATTCCACTACTTCAAGAGGATTGAACTACCACAGCACCAGTGCAACATGATCCACTCACTATACCACCTCCAATGAGAACTAATAGGCCTCCATCAGTCAGTTCACAACATTCATATCCTTGCTTCCCTTCATATCACATAAAATCCAATTATAAGAACACTCGGGCACAATTGACTTGGACTGTCAGCAGAATTCTCTAATCTATACATCATCAGCCCTAGGCATTCCTTGATACCATTCTGCCCACAGTGCTCCTTATTCCAAACAAATGCTTCCTATAGTTTTCTTCTCTTGATTGTACACAAAATCACATCCAAGTCAAAATTGAAATGCATTGTTCCGAGCCCTCTGGCATAATGTCCAAACCATGGGACAGTCAGTCAATCATGTATGTGAGATCCCTCTGTGTTGCCTCTTTGGAAAATCTTTTCCTCTACCCAATACATCAAAAAACTCTTCAATCTCACTTTCTATTCACCTTAAGAACCTGAATCTTTTGGACTTAAGGACCTAATTGCTTCCAAAGTTTTCATGATGGGCACCTAACTATATCAACTCTGGCAACAGGAGGATTAGGTCCAGCATAGTCCATGGGAAGCACCCTGGAGCACACACATGAGACAATCAAATCTCAAAATGATAGGAAGATCTCAAATTCCTACTACTCTAATACCATTTGTTGAGAATCAAACAAGAATTTGCAAAAACCTTTGCATATCAAACATATCGCTAGAGTACTTATCCATTACACAAAAGGTACGTGGTTCACCTTGATGTGAGGCTATGTCGACAGGAAGCATTTAACACCAACTTTACTCCCTTAGCTTGATCTCAATTTTTGAGTACAGAACTCTGCTGTCACTCAAATCTTCCTCACCATCTCAAAGTCCGCTCACAAATCCAACCTAACCGCCAAACTTCAAAGTAAAACCTAACATTATAGATAAATCTTATATAGAATGATTTATGTATTTATTTATTTAAATTATTTCCATATATTTAATCATAATTAAATATACATTGATTGATAAAATATAGTTATAAAAGAAACAAGTATTAAGAGGATGTGCTTAAATTACAATAAATAGATAATAAATTTCCTTTATAATATTTCTATTTCAAGTTGTGTGAGTGAAGTATAAGATACTCTACAAGTATTTCAAGGATTATGTTTTTGGTAACTTGAAGTAGTAAGATTAGATAAGGAAAGCACACTAAAGAGTAAATCATGGAACATCAGTATAGCTTTAGTTCCATCACATCTTAGATTGATTTGCAATGAAATATTTAAAGCCATCCAAAAATAATATATAGTAAGCTTTTAAATCTACATTTAATGGAATCGTATATTAAGTTAATGCCTATGCCAATAAAGTAAGAATAAAGCAAGAATGATATACTTGAAGTATATGTTAAATTTTATTTTGGATTATTGAGAGGTTATTTGATGAATATATAAAAAATATATAAATTTAGAATTATTATTTTTACTATTGTTAAAAATTTCCCATTCTATAATCAAACCTTATATTGCTTTTTGTAACAATATGGAGTTCAGCGACGTAGTTAGTAAGGCTAACAAAGTAGAGAATAAGCCAAATTAGCCTAGAATATTTTAGAAGCATCTAGGAAGCTTCTTGGGAAACTTCGAAACTAGTTAACTTGTGCCTCTAACATGTGGCTTCTAGAATCTTCTAAGTAGCTTAACTTGCATGCCAAGTAGGTGGCTTCTAGAAGGAAGCTTGTTGAGAAGCTTCCTAGTTAACTTGGCTTGCACTCTAAGAAAGTGGCTCGAGGAAGCTTCTTGAGAAGCTTCTCAAGGGCTTTGTATGCTATTTATAAATACCAAAGCCAAAGCTCATGCTAGGCATTTGGAGATTTCCCTCATTCAAGCATCCTAATGTGAGTTTCCATTCTTCTATTTCTCTCCTTGGTCTTGGTCTTTTACATTGGTATCAGAGCAAGAATGGGATGGATGGAATTTATGGACCACCAAATCCACTTCCGCCAAACCATTGGGATTTTCATGTCCAGATATTACCCAAGCATCATTTCACATAATTCATCACCTCGCTCTTTGGGTAAGATTTCCTATATATGATCACCGTGTTTGAGGAACCCATGATACTTCCGGTTGTAACTTATGGAGAACGGTGGACGTGTTTTATCTATGTGTTAATCAATTAGATAAATTGAGAGTAGTGGAATAGAGTAGTAGATATGGTAGCAATACCGGATGTTATCCTTGCAATGCAACAACAAATTGAGAATCTTACTCAATTGTTGGATGAAGAAGACCAGCAACGACAAGAACATATAGAGAGTGCTAGTTCAAGATAGAGAAGATTGCATTTGATTTCCAAAACCCAAGGTGTTTGAAGGCAAGAATCTTTTGGGCATAAAGGAGAATTTTGTGTTTGACTACAAATGTTACTTTGAAGCCACCAATTTCAAGACAAGCGGAAACAAATTCTCTTGGCTTCTAGCCAATTGGATGGTGTGGCAAAACTTTGGTGGCGATTCCAAGTGGAGCGAGGTGAACGACAGATTGTTGCACCAATTTTGACATGGGCAAAATTCAAGGATGCAATACTTGGTCGATCTCAAACTATAAATGCCACCCAAGCCGCACAAGATAAATTGGCAGAGTTGAAGCAAATTGGCTCAATAAGGAGCTACATCACACAATTTTAGAACATCATCATGCAAATTCCAGATATCCAAGAAGGTGAAGTTTTGGATCAATTTGTGCTGTAACACCCATTTGTGCATGTGTGTGGTATTGTGATATTTAGCTTGGTATTACAAGTACTTAAGAGATATTATTTATATAGAGATAAAGGATGGTTCTATATTAGTCATGGTTAGCTAAAGTTAGTCATAGCTAAGATAGATGGGACCTTACTTTAGAGGAAGTAGGAAAGATGAGCACCACTATTTTGGATTTTAGTGTGTTGACTTGGTATTATTCCTAGGTGTTTGGCTTTGGGGAAAGAGTTGAGAACTCTTGGGCCCGCAAGCCTTTTTGTTTTGGATTCTTCTTTAGTCCAAGGATAGCCCATGTGAAGGAATCCTTGCTTTAGTGGTTGGGTCAAGATAAGGGGAATATGCCCATGTGAATGGATATTCCTTTCTACTTTTTGACTTTACTTGACTTTTAGTCTAGTAACTTGAGTTACTACGGTAATTAGTAACTTTGGTACGTAACTATTTCACAAGTATATAAACAAGGAGTGAGGAGGTACTCATCACCCTTTCATTTGCAACTATCTCTCTCTCATTGAGTTCTCTAGTGAGCAATGTCTTGAGTCTTGGAGTGTTAGCCTTGGAGGAGTATGATGGAGTTGGGGTTCCTTGCCTTCTTAGTCCATGGTGCGCTACCATAATAGCCATCAGAGGTTCATCCTGAGTGAGAGACAGGCCGGCTCACATTTTTGGTTCCGTTGCCGGGACCTCTCTAGAAGGCAAGATAATGTTCCGCGTCCAATTCTACATTAGGCAGAAGGAGGCTATGAGAGCTCACTTGGAGAGAACATTAGGAGAGGAGAGGGCTGAACTTATGTTAGAGAACCAAGATCCATTTGTATACCCTGTAGTTCATTATGATGTCTTTGAGGTGATTTTGTACATCTTGTACACATGAGAGGAATTGGAGAGATTGTGTGAGGTGGATTGCAGATTTTGGGGATTAAGGTGATTTTGGGCAAAATCTCAAGTTTGAGATCTGGACTTGAGATTTCTACACATGATAGCTTGGGTTATCTTTCAGTTAGCACACTTGAAATTATTGTGAGAGCTTCTATGCGCACTGGGCTAGAATTTTTGAAAGTTGATAGGGTAAAGTGCTCCCGCAACTGCATGCTCTCTGGAAAATTTCCAAGAAAATTCAGTGCATTGTATCCTACCTGGTGCCACAAAAATTAGAGAGAGATAATTTTTGCGCAGTGCGTTATGAGTTTTTGAAGTGAGGGGGGTGGTTTTCAGACCAAATCTGAAATATGGGTGCTGAATAGAAAGGTGTCTAGGCCAAATGGCTCAATGAAAAGATCTAAAATTTTGCAGGGAGGGACACCCTAGAGTTGTGATCAAGTGTGGAAAATTTCAGAGGACTGTGACATATTAGTTGGGAGATTTGAGTGACATTGTGAGGAAGGGTCAATTCTGCAGAGTGGAGATCTCATGCATGAGAAGTTTGAGATCAACAAAAAGCATGTTTGAGTGTTTAGATTCATCTTTGGGAACATGGAGGGTCATCAAGAGTGGAAATTGAGATTATGCAAGGTTCCCCAAGGGTTTGAGGTGATTGTAGGGGTGGATTTGAGGAAAAGAGAGTTTACAATAGAATTTGAAGAGAGTGTTGAGAGGATCCAAAAACCTACACCACTTGGAGGAAAGAGTGAGTCTAAGTGCTTTCTATGTGGAGAGAAGGGACATAAGGCAAGTTCATGTCCATTAACCTTTGAGAGCAAGAGATTGAGGGAAAGGAGAGGCTTACTTGACTTGGGTTTGCATGTTGGACCTTCTTCACCAAGATTGGGAGGGAGAAGATCTAAGACCAAGGAGTTGTGTGAGGTTTGTGGAGTTGAAGGACTTCCAAAAGGACATGAGTGTAGTGGAGTAAAAGCACTTTTGGAAACTTTGGTGAAGGATCTTGGAGAGAGTATAAGTACAGCTACAGAAATACTACCACCTTCATCAGCTAGTTCTCAAGATTAGTGATGGAGATAATCTTTCAACTTATGGATAAACTATCCATGAGAGTTAGATTAATATGCACTCTAGGATTTGATGTTGCTATAGAAATCTTGGAGCAACCTGAACCTTTTGTGTTCCCTAGAGTGGATTATTCTCAGATGGTGTTAGTCATGTATATACTCTATTAGTAATAGAGTGAGAGAAAAGAAAAGAGAAAAAAAAAAGAAATTGAGAGAAAAGAAAGATAGTGAGGGGTTAAGATGGGGAAACTTCCGGTTTTCTTTGGCAAGGATGGAGAAGATGTGGAGGCCTTTGTGAGAGACTTCAAGAGAGCTTGCATAGGAAACAATGAGAGGAGGAAGAATGAGTGGGCCTCATTATTACCAGATTTCTTTGAGGATGCAGCACTTACATGGTATGAGTCAGAATACCAAAAGAGAGAGAGGAGAGAGGGGGAAGAGGAGTCTTGGGAGACTTTGACTTCAGCACTCATTGAGAACTTTCTTCCTGATGAGAGTTATGAGAGATTGATGAGTGAGGTTACATTTCTCAAGCAAGGAGATGGAGAGAAAGTGAGAGTCTATGTGGAAAGAGTGGAAAAATTGGAGTCCAGATTTCGCATAGTGTTGAGGAAGGGTGGGGATGATGTGGAGACTACAATGATTGGCATAGGGGCCATGCTCACCAAGAATTTTGTGGGAGGATTGAGACCACAAATTAGAAGCAAGGTGAGATATGAGAAACCTTCTTCCAAGGTTGAAGCTATCAAGATCACAATTCGTATGGAGGAGAGTTTGGAAGGGGATGAGAGTGATTTGGTGGTGAAGGAGGTTGTGCATCCTCCTCAAGGCTACAAGTATGGTGGAACTTCTGATACTTTGGTGACAAGGGTTGCACCACAAGTAGTAGTTGCTCCAATTCTTGCACCTCCACCAAAAGATCCACTCCAAACCATCACAGAACAACTTGCGGATCTCAAGATCAATGTGGTGCAACTATGGGAGAAGAGAGAGGTGGATCAGAATGTAGGGAGAGGACCTAGGAGTTATGGAAACTATCCATATAGAGGAGGCCAACCAGCCAACAATTTCAATGATAGAAATTGTTTTGGTTGTGGAGGAAGAGGCCATATCCAAAGGAATTGCCCAAATTCCACTTACCATGGAGGAAGGGGTTATGAGGGAGCCAATAGAGGGAAAGAGGGAGGTAGTGAAACCCAAGTGGCTCCTAATCCCAACAAAGGTAAGGGGATAGCATCCATAGATGTGGTTGAGAGCAAGTATGAGAAGGGAGAGTGCTCAAACTCCAAGGGTCTTAATTTGGAGCTTTTGGCACAAGAGAAGAAGAGAGCTCGTTTTGCAGAGGATGTTCACTCTTCTCAAGGATTTACTTCAAGCAAGGATACTCCTATGTCTACTAGGAGCACTCGCACCTCAACACCATCAACAACAAAGACTCCAAGGAAGAAGTTGGGGATGGAGGACTTCTTGATCTCAAAGCAACAATGGAACTACAATGTGTTGGAGGATGTTGGTAGTCACAAGGCTAACATCACAGTGGGCCAATTAATTGCTTTGAACCCTACCTTGAGAAAGGAGCTTAGAGGTGGTTTGAGTTCTACAAGGAGCAAAAAGAAGAAGAAGGCAAAAGTTCCAGTATCAATGGGGGTGGTGGATGCCAAGCCAGCACCATGGGAAGCTTGTGAATATGCCTCCAAGATTGATGTGAGAGTGAATGGTCACAACATCAAGGATGCATTGGTTGATGGAGGATCAGCAGTGAATGCCATGTCAGAAAGGTTGATGAAGAAGTTGGGTATGATACCCTCAAGAGCTTCAACATTTGTGGTGAGCATGGCAAACAAGCAACAAGTTCGACCAGTAGGAGTGATGGATAAGGTGGTAGTTTCAGTTATGGGAGTTCAAAATCTCATGACTTTCCAAGTCTTGAAGGATTCAAGCTATGACTTACTTCTTGGGAGGCCATGGTTGAGAGCAGCACGCACAACTGATCGATGGCACAAAGGGTACTTAAGGATTGGGCCATCAAACCATAGAGTCACTGTTCCTGTGACTAACACCACCAACACCTCACATTCAGATACCCCATCTTCTGATTATTGGGAATCTGATTCTGAAGGAGGAGCTTCAGGTGTGGACACAAGCATGGAAGAGGAGACTTCCACGGAGGAGGATGAATCTGAATCTGATTCAGATGTGTATCCTTTGTGTGCTATGGATTTTGCACCTAAGCCAGAGGTTTTGAGGGACCCAGATAAATCACCATTGACACTTGAGGAGGTAGAGAGAAGGTTATCTACCCTCAAGTATGGCCCAAATGTTACCAAGGAGGAGAAGGTGAGATTTGAGGAGATTTTCCGCAAGTTCATCCATGTGTTTGCTTTTAGTTACAAGGATTTGAAGGAAGTCACCTTGGAGGAGCACAAGATAGAGGTGGAGTCACATGCAAGACCAATCCGCCAAAAGCAACGTCGCATTAGCCCACCAATATCTTTGGTTGTGAAGGAGGAGATTGATAAGCTCAAGGAGGCTGGATTTATCTTTGAGGTGGAGAATTCAGAATGGGTGTCTCCAATTGTCATTGTGAAGAAAAAGAATGGCAAGCTTCGGGTATGTGTGGATTACAAGAAGCTTAATGCTGTTACCAAGAAGGACTACTACCCATTGCCATTCATTGATGAGATCTTGGAGGAGGTTGCAGGTCATGAGAGGTACAGTTTTGGAGATGGTTATAGTGGATATAACCAAATAAAGATTGCACCAGAGCATCAACAACTCACCACATTCACCACACCTTGGGGAACTTTTGCTTTCAAGGTCATGCCTTTTGGGCTTTGCAATGCTCCAGCCACATTCCAACGGTTCATGAACAAGGTATTTGAACCTTTCATTGGGAAATTTGTGAGAGATTTCATTGATGACTTTTGTGTCTATGGGAGCAAGGAGGAGCACTTTGAGCACCTAATCAAAGTCTTGCAACGCTTGGATGAGGCAAATGCATCACTCAACCCAGAGAAGTGCATTTTTGGATGTGAAGAAGGTCTACTTTTGGGGCACATCATCTCCAAGGATGGAATAGCAGTTGATCCTGAGAAGGTGAGGAAAATCTCAGACCTTCCATTCCCTTCAAGCTTGACAAAGTTACGCCAATTCTTGGGAATGGTTGGGTACTATAGGAGGTTCATCTTCTCATTTTCCAACAAGGCTTATGCATTGACCATCTACATGAAGAAGGGTGTAGATTACATGGTGATTTTGGAAGACAAAGAGGCTCTCAAAGCTTTTGAGGAGCTCAAGCAATCCCTTGTTGTAGCTCCAATTCTTGCTAAACCTGATTGGAGTAAGCCTTTCATCCTCTACACTGATGCTTCTAATGTAGCTATAGGATGCACTCTTAGTCAATTAGACCAAGATGGGCATGATCATCCAATAGCTTATGCTAGTAGGCAGATGGTTTCAGCAGAGAAGAACTACTCTGTCACAGAGAGAGAAGGGTTGGCAGTGATCTTTGGTCTCAAGAAGTTTAGACACTACTTGATTGGAGGGAAAGCCACAATTGTCACGGATCACAAGGCTTTGAAGTACATCTTCAACAAGCCTAATGTTGAAGGGAGACTAGCAAGGTGGATGATTCTCTTGTCTGAGTATGACTACACAATTGAGGATAGGCCAGGAAAGAAACATGCAAATGCTGATTTGTTATCTAGAGCCTATGATCATGATGGAGATGAGCCAGTAGATGATTCCTTCCCGGATGAGGAGCTCATGACAATCTCAGTCACTCAAGAGGTTCCAATGGAGTACAAGGAGATAGTGGATTTTGTGACAAGAGGTAACTATCCAGAAGGGATGCATGCTAGGGAGAGGAAGGCCCTTGCAGCAAGATCTAGACCTTACACAATGGTGGATGATATTCTTTTTCACCAAGGAGCAGATGGTCTACTTCGAAGAGCAGTGGGTAAGGAAGAGTCTATCCTACTCATAAAGGAGTTTCATGAAGGTTTAGTATGTGGAGGACACTTTGCAGGAAAGGTTACTGCTTTCAAGATTCTAGATGCAGGTTACCATTGGAGAGGGATTTTCAAGGATTGTCTTGATTATTGCAAAACTTGTCATGTTTGTCAAGCTTTTGCTAGAAAGTCTACATCCACTCCACCACTTAGATCAATTCCATTGCTAGGACCCTTTGAGAAGTGGGGAATTGATTTTGTAGGACCTCTCAATAGAACCCCAAGGAACAATCGGTACATTGTGGTAGTTACTGATTACCTTACCAAGTGGGTTGAGGCTAGACCATTGAGGGACAAGAATGAAGATGAAGTGGGTAGATTTCTTTATGAACGCATTATCACTAGGTTTGGATGCCCTTTGGAGTTGGTTTCTGATAGAGGAGGAGAGTTTACAGGAAGCATTACTACAGCCATGCTACGACATTTCTCTATCACACATAGAGTAACTACATCCTATAAGCCAAATTCCAATGGCTTGGCAGAGAGAACCAATCAGACGTTGTGCATGATGTTGGCCAAAGATGCAGAAATGGAGGGGGCTAAACATCATTGGGACAAGAGGATTCATGCAGTTTTGTGGGAGTATAGGACAACCATGAAGACTTCCACTGGATATTCTCCATTCCAATTGGTGTATGGTATTGAGTCTACCTTACCTATTCACTTTGATCTTCCTACCTTCCAAAGCATTCATAGGAGATTGAAGAAAGCACAAGGAAGTGATGCAGAGAAGTCAAGGAAGGATCAACTCATGGAGTTGGAAGAGGCAAGAGCAGTTGCTATGGTTCGAGTGGAGCAAGCCCAAAGGAAACAAAAGGAGAGCTATGACAAGAGGCAAGGCAAGAAGAAGGTGGAGCCTTTCAAAGAAGGTGATTGGGTAATGTTGTTTGATTCCATTCGATTCAAGAGAGTGCAAAAGAAGTTTTTGCCTAAGTACTTTGGACCTTTCATAGTAGAGAAGGTGTGGGGCAATTACACCTATGATCTCAAGGAGTTGGGAGGAAGACACTTTGATAGGATTAACCATGATAAGTTAAAGATGTACCATAGAAGGTAGAGAGACCTTCACTTTGAGGACAAAGTGAAAACTTAGTCCGGGGGTAAATGTAACACCCATTTGTGCATGTGTGTGGTATTGTGATATTTAGCTTGGTATTACAAGTACTTAAGAGATATTATTTATATAGAGATAAAGGATGGTTCTATATTAGTCATGGTTAGCTAAAGTTAGTCATAGCTAAGATAGATGGGACCTTACTTTAGAGGAAGTAGGAAAGATGAGCACCACTATTTTGGATTTTAGTGTGTTGACTTGGTATTATTCCTAGGTGTTTGGCTTTGGGGAAAGAGTTGAGAACTCTTGGGCCCGCAAGCCTTTTTGTTTTGGATTCTTCTTTAGTCCAAGGATAGCCCATGTGAAGGAATCCTTGCTTTAGTGGTTGGGTCAAGATAAGGGGAATATGCCCATGTGAATGGATATTCCTTTCTACTTTTTGACTTTACTTGACTTTTAGTCTAGTAACTTGAGTTACTACGGTAATTAGTAACTTTGGTACGTAACTATTTCACAAGTATATAAACAAGGAGTGAGGAGGTACTCATCACCCTTTCATTTGCAACTATCTCTCTCTCATTGAGTTCTCTAGTGAGCAATGTCTTGAGTCTTGGAGTGTTAGCCTTGGAGGAGTATGATGGAGTTGGGGTTCCTTGCCTTCTTAGTCCATGGTGCGCTACCATAATAGCCATCAGAGGTTCATCCTGAGTGAGAGACAGGCCGGCTCACAGTGCAAGGATTGAAGTCACGAACCAAATTGGAGGTGACCATGCAAGAGCCACAAAACAAAGAAGAAGCCATGCAATTGGCTAAGCATTTTGATTCCTTGGTTGTGACAACTTGGTCTCAACCTCAACCTACACAAAGCCTAACAGTACACTATGCATGAGTGGAAGAACCGATACCAATGGAGATTGATGCTATCCAATGGAGATTGATGCTATCTAATAGAGACCACTTGGTATAGCAGATAGAGAAAGATTGCGACAAAATGGAAGTTGCTTTTATTATCACCAAGTTGGACAACACATTGCTAAATGTCCACTTAGGAATGAGCAACCTCGACAAGTTGCCCAGATGGAGTTTGTGGAACAAAATGATCAAGGAAACAAAGAATCCCTATAGGAGATTTTGAGCTACCCATTGGGAGCTTGATTAGTTCCAATGGGATTGAAGGCTTGACCTATGTAAGTCTGCTTCACTTGCAAGGTACAATATATAATCGCGGTTGTAGGATTTTGGTTGATTCTAGAAGTTTGGGGAATTGCATGTCTATGCAAGTAGCAAAGGAATTGGGTATTCCTATCAAGCCAATGATTGGAAGTAGATTGATGATGGCAGATGGTAGACAAGGTTCTGCATTCCGTACCTCACATCCTGTTACCTTTAAGATTGGGAAGGAGTATTTGGAGTGTATGAGGTTTGTAGTAGCACCTCTACACTATGATATCATTCTAGGTCTACCTTGGCTTGAAGGTACTAAGGTTCAGTTCGATTGGACCCGACGACAAATTCAAGTACAACATCAAGGTAGAAATTTCCGACTAGGTTGTCTGGTGCCTTTGAGTAAGACACTTAAGAATAGTCAGTCCCAAGATGGGAAGTTTGTCAAGAAGGTAGCCATAGAGCAAACCTTGAAGGGAGATGAGTCCCAAGATGGGAAGTTTGCCAAGAAGGCAACCATGGAACAAGCTTGGAAGAGAGATGAGTCCTTGGAAGGGAAGTTGGTTAGTAAAGTAGCCATAGAGCAAGCTTTGGAGGAAGATAAGTATGTATTTGCAGTGTGGATCAAGCCGATTGCACAAGAACAATCTAAGGAGGGACAAGAGCTTCATCAAGCAATGGTTGATCAAATAGTTCATGAGTTTGCGGTGTTTTTGGATGATCTGCCAAAAGGGATTACCCTCCAATTGAGGTATGCCATTCAAGATCAAGTTATTGCCAAGGAGTACTCCAGTGAGTAGACCGATCTATCGGCTCCCACCAAAGGAGTTGGAGGAGTTGCAAACAACACTTACAGAGTTGTTGGAGAAGAACTTCATATGACATAGTACCTCTCCTTGGGGAGCACCGGTACTATTTGTTCCAAAGAAGGATGGAGGACTTTGTTTTTGTATTGATTACCGTGGGCTCAATAAGCAAACCGTGAAGAATGCATATCCCTTGCCTTGGATTGATGACTTGCTTGATCAACTAAGTAGAGCACACTACTTTTCCAAGTTGGATCTTTGCAGTGGCTATTGGCAAATTCCTATTGATAAAATAGATGTGCAAAAGATTGCCTTTCACACAAGGTATGGGCACTTTGAGTGGAGAGTTCTACCTTCAGACTCACTAAGGCTCCAACGGTCTTCATGGATCAGATGCATCGGGTGTTGGATGGACTATTGGATTGGTCTGTGATGGTGTTCTTGGATAATATCTTAATCTATAGTCAAATAGAGGTAGAACATGTGAATCATCTACAAGAAGTCTTAAGATGACTACGACAATGGAAATTTTACTACAAGAAGTTGAAGTGTGCCTTTTGGCAGAAGGAGGTTACCTTCTTGGATCATAAGATCTCATCAGAGGGGATCAAGATGGAAGAAGAGAAAATCAAGGCCATTACTAATTGGCCTATCCTGAAGGATACTATAGAAGTAAGCGCATTCAATGGACTGGCCAATTTTTATTGACGGTTCATCCACTATTATGCTCATGTGGCTGCACCATTGATTGACCTCTTGGGGAAGAACTTGAGCTTCTAGTGGACCACCAAGCATGAAGAAGCATTCTAGATATTAAAGCATATGGTGTCTTCAAGACCCATTCTTCAACCATATGATCCTCAACTACCTTGTGTTGTTGATTTTGATGCTTCTAACTTTGCAATTGGAGCTATGTTGCAACGAGAATTCCCTGATGGACTACATCCTATTGCCGTTGTGTCACCGACTAAATATAGCTAAAAGAAATTACTCTGCTCAAGATCAAAAATAGCTTGCAATGGTATATGCCACCAAGGTATGGAGGCATTATCTCTTGGGGAAACAAGTGATCATGCAAACTGATCACAAGCCATTGTTGCAGACCTTACACTTGGAACACATGAAGAGTCAACATCATCGATGAGAAAAGCAACTCCAATTTTTTGACATCAAACTTGAGTACAAACCAGGTTATTTCCATGTCATCCCTGATGCTCTATCACAATGACCTAATTTGAAGTCTCTTCCTCTCATCACGGCGGCAATTACGACTGTGTCAATTGATCCCAAGGTCCATAACAAGTTTTGGTCAGCTCTACAACAAGATCCCTTCTTCCAAATAGTATATGGTCGTTTGACAATAGGCAACAAGGAGTACAACACCTTCTCCTTCAAGGAAGGCCTTCTATTCCATGCGGACCGGATCTATGTTCCAGCCAAAGGTGATCTCCGACTTGTGCGCCTTCAAGAAGCCCATGATCTACCAATAGTTGGTCACATAGGGGTGGACAAGACCTTGGGTACCCTCCAACGCCAATGGTGGTGGCCCAACATGACACAAGATGTTTGGGAGTTTGTTCAATTGTGTGAGAGTTGTCAATGCAACAAGGCCAGTAACCAGAAGCCGAGTGGACTCCTTCAACCACTTCCCATTCCAACTACTCGTTGGGAATATGTGAGCTTAGATCTCATCACCTCCTTGTTGCTCAGAATCATCAAAAACAATATGCGGACCACCATTGTTGTGATCTCACCTTTGAAGTTGGTGATAAAGTTATGCTATCCTCTAGTAATCTACCCCTCCCACTTGATACCTAGGTTTTTAAACTTGCTCCTAATTGGATAAGACCTTTTGATGTCACCTAAATTGTCTCTTTTGTTGCTTATCAACTAGCATTGCCTTCTCATATGTGCATCTATCCTATCCTTCATGTTTCCAAGTTGAAACCCTTTGTTCCTAACCCCTCTTCTTTTCCCTCTTGAGTCCAACCTCCTCCTCCCCCTATCCCTATCAATGATCATGAGGAGTATGAAGTTGATCATATCCTTGTGCGTTGCCACATCCAACAAAGACGTTGACAATATACGGAGAACAAGGTCTTTTGGAAAGGGTATCCCCTTCATGATACCATATGGGAACCTCTTTCTCACCTCCAGAATGCACAAATGGCCATCTAGGATTTTGAAGCTTCAATGGTGAAGAGGGCATCACCAACTAGCAATGGGGGAATATGTAACAATATAGAGTTAAGCAACGTTAGTAAGGCTAACAAAGTAGAGAATAAGCCAAATTAGCCTAGAATATTCTAGAAGCATCTAGGAAGCTTCCTAACTAGTTAACTTGAGCCCCAAGCAGGTAGCTTCTAGAAGCTTCTAACTAGCTTAACTTGCACGTCAAGTAGGTGACTTCTAGAGGGAAGCTTCTTGAGAAGCTTCCTAGTTAACTTGGCTTGCACTCTAAGAAAATGGCTTGAGGAAGCTTCTCGAGAAGCTTCTCAAGGGCTTTGTATGCTACCTATAAATACCAAAGCCAAAGTTCATGCTAGGCATTTGGATTTTCCTTCATTCAAGCGTCCTAATATGAGTTTCCATTCTTCTATTTCTCTCCTCGGTCTTGGTCTTTTACACTTCTACTTCTCATAAGTAATTTTATCTATTGAATGGTAAAAATAATACAAAGTGATAAGAAACATTAAGCTAATGTATCTTATACTCATCCTTGGTATATATAACCTTGACTTATGAAAGGAACTCTAGGGGAAGATTATATGAATTACTTGTTTTTTTCTCTTCACTCTAAACTTAATTTTTGTTAAATTCCTTTTAGTATTAAAATTTTTCAAATTTGTATTTATTGTTGCCATAGACTCTAGTGTTTTGTACTTCTTGTGGATCTATCTTCTCATCAATAGATATAAAGTAATCTTCTTATCAATATAGTTGTGGATTCATTGTTTGTTAATGATATAAATTTGATTCAAAATTGAGACAAGTCTATAATATCCCTTGGACTTTAAGATATATATTTTCTCCCTATGGACAGCCATCTTAATCAATATATGATCAAAAGGAACTCACTAAAAATATTTTAAAATTAATCCTAATAAAGATTAAAATATGATAATTTCATATTGGTCTCATTAATCTAAAATGAATACTTCCATATTGGTAAAGTCAAACTTAATCATAGATATTATTACATGTATATATCTTATATTGGCTTGTTTTTCCTTAGAAAGCATTTCTTACTTAAAACATAAGGTTGTTCTATACAAACCACTAAATTTAACTAACTTAAGGTTCTTCATTATAATGTTTCGACTATGGGAGAACCCCACAAGAAACACAAGGTTTCATTCCTCAATACTCTGATGCTCAAAAAGAGCATCTTGTCTTTATTATATGGCAAAGATGATCCACTCAAAAGAAGTAACACCCTTGGATCAAATATATGGATTGGTGACATGTCAATGAGCTCAATCCTTAGATTAGCTACATAGATTGATGACATGTCAATCCTTATCCTATTTGGTTGGTCAAACAAGTTTGACCAAGGGTATCTTTCTACAAAAACTCAAAATAGCATGGGTAAGGTAATTTTGGAAAGATCTTGATGACACAAACAAGGGAGATAAAATGTAATGTTTTCTTCTCCCAAAGTGTAATTTTTTTTTCATTTTTTGAGGCCTCCAAAATTAGCTTTGAAATTTTCAAGGTGTTTTGACCTCTTTCCTATTAGTGGAAGTACTCTTTTGGTGATGCTTCTATCTAATCTACTTAGATCATCATATATAACATCCTTAAAGATATTACCAAGCCAATTTTTACCTCTAGATAATCTGTCTAGCTAATGGTATTACATTAATTATCATTTGAAGATAAGATAATCAAATTATACATACCTCAAATAACTTTGAAGCATGATAGTTTGTAGCAAGTATTGCTACTACAAGTACTTCTTCAAGCTCTTTTAGATCTTGTATCTTGTATAGTTAATCAGCTTTTCTACTTAACCATGGTTACCTTGTGTTTGCATAAAAAAGTAATATTCTCCAAATAAAAAAAGTCTTGAAAGCCTTCAAGGCAATCACTAGCTCTTCTTAAGGTTTAGATCCAAACTTATTGGTTGCTTTGGCTATCTCAATGGTTTATCACTTGCAATTCTAATTATCAATCTTAATAACTAGAGTGATTTGTTAGTTAAGTGGAACAAAAATCAACCATTCTGCAAAAAAGATCTCATCCTTAGGAAATAAAGCAAACTAAAATTTCCTTTTGAATATCTGCAAATGCTTAGTTTGGATTGACCAAGATTCCCATTCCTTTTGATACTAAAGCTTTGTCTAAATTTTGTGGTAGATTTTGAAGGTCACTATAAGAACACTAAGATCTTTCTCATATCCGTTGACATTGTAATGACATATTATGTTATAATTATAGGTTCATTTTGTGCAAATTGATGCTTTGAACTTTAATTTCTACCTATCACTTTGGAATAAAAGTATTGATTGAAGGTGATATCATTCAATGGATAAACTAGTAAGTCTTGTTAGTTGATTTGAAGAGCTTGAAAATCTCTTGCCTCCTTCAATAACTATATAGAAGGTCTGAAATTGTATTACTCTTAAGTAATATATATAAGGGTAAGCCATTCAAAGCATTTGGATGTTGTGCAAATACACATCACAACATCATACACTATAGAAGCACAACTCATGTAATAAGTCATACAAATCCAAAATGCCATAATATCAAATGATAAGAAATCAGATCTCAACACTTCAATACTCTTTGCCAATAGGCATTAATTACACCATTGAGCCACACAAAATCTAGCTAAGAGAATCCAAGTTTCACTTGCCAGCCTCTATCCACCATAGCGTAGAGCTCAAACTTTCAATATAGAAGAAGTAAGCTCTTTGGAGCTACACTTCAAATTATACTCCCTAGAGCAACCTAGCAGTCAAGCCATAATGGTACATTTGATGATACAAATGGTAGCTATAATGGTGCAAATGGTGACTCTAATAGTCAAATGAAAAACCCTAACATAGTAAACAATTGCCACCAAGTAACCCATTACTAGCTATTGATAAAACTTTGGTTGCCAAGATCCTCACTCTAGCATCCTAGCAAACTTGCTTAAGCATTGCAACTGTTGTGATAATTATTGTGCAAATATACATTGCTACACAATTTGCATTGTTGTCAACATTTTACACAATAGAAGCATAACTCATATGAGAAGTCACACACAAACTCCAAAGTACCATAATTTCTTCCGTAGTTAGTGGTTAGGTTACTCTAACTCCAAATAGCCATCTATTCTATATATGTGATATGCCCTATCATTAGTAACCAATTTACAATCTATATCACATAAGGAGAGAACTAGCTATAGTGCCAAGTACATTGAGGACATAGCCATTAACTTTGAGGAGCCATTATGAGGAGAGAGGTCTAACATATCATATGCCATCCTCTCAAATAAGTATGAAACACCAACATAGTAATAGCTCCACTAGAAGAGCCACATAACATACACAACAAGCATGCATATACAAGTGCTAATTTTGGGTCCATCATGCCATCAACATTTGAGATGTGGCAATTGCACACATAATCCTTTCAAATAGCACCATCATGTCCTTCCAACATAAGGACTCTAAAAGGAAAAACCTATGCGCTTTCAAGATAGTGTAGCATGTAGTCACATCAAGAGTCATTTGTGTAGTCTACTATAGTATACAAAATGACCTTGATGAAATAAAAAAATTGAGAAAACCTATAATCTACTCCACAAATAGGTGCATAGTGTAAGGTATCACTATGTTGAATAATTGCTAAGTTCTCAAAGGCCATTAGCATCACTCTCCAAAAGATCTTTGCTTGTTGAGAATATATGTTGATCCATACATCCAAATTATCCAAGTCAAAAATTAGATTAGTATCACAACAAATGGCTGCAAGTAAATTTGGATCTCATCCATAGAGTAAGAAGTAGTCAGAGAGAGATGCTAAGGAGGCTTACCTGTTGAATCAATGGTCCATAGCCAACCAAGACAACTAGAGATCCCAATCTACCAAGTAGTCTCTATGTAGACCATACTTATGCAATCTTGTCTTCACCATTTGAATAACTCTCTTTGCTAAACAATATGCTTTATGATGATCTTGAGATGTAGTATGGTGATCAATCAAGGCCTTGTCACACAAGACCTAAAACTCTCCCAGGAACTTTATACCTTGATCAGTCAAGACCTTGGCTAATGCACCAAAATGACAAAGAACCTAATCCAAGAATTTGCAAGTTATTCTTTCATTAGACTTGCAAGAAGTGCTACCAACTCAATCCACTTGAAGCAGTGCTACACCATAACTAAAACAAACTGATGATGTCTCATAGTCAATGGTAAAGATCTTGCAAAGTCAAAAATCTAGTGGTAATCCAACCCCATAATAAGTAGCGGGTGTAATTGTGGCAAAGGAGCATTGAATGATGCTCTAACTTGGCCAAAAATCACACACCTAGTAATAAACTATGATACATTGGTTTGCATGTTGCATGACCAATAATGACTTTGAAGTTAGCTACTTGTTGCTATATTCCAAAATGCCATAACTTCTTATGAGCATGACATATCATGTCATGTTGTATGATACTACTCACACTTTACCATCTTTGCATACCCAAATAAGATATATGCACTCCAATCTAAACCACTTGACTTGCTGAAAGATATGGTCTCTCTCATTGGTACTAGTTGTACTACCTCCAATACTAGTGCAAAAATTGTCCATCATCAAGACATCATCATGAATATCTTGCTAAACTTTACAATATCTCCACTCTCTAAATCAAAGACATAAATAACTCCTTCGGTTTGTATTAAGAGAGATATCACTAGAGCCTCAATCAATATACATAAAAAGGCAGATGCATGAAAACTTGGCACCATCTCACCATGCAATAGCCTCCACCTTGGTCTACTAAAAACTAACTATGAACAGATAGATAATGGGACCCAGATCTACACTTCTAAAGATTAAATTTGAGTCCATATGATCTCAATTTCCCTAACACCTTCAACAAATATCTCTCATGCTCTTCCATAGTAACACTATCAACCAAAATTTCATCAATATAGCACCAACCAAACTCTAATCTTATTAGGATATTGTCCATGGCTCTCTTCAACTTAGTAGGAGCCTTCTTAAACCCAAATGATAAGGACCATCATTAATGCAACACATCTATACTATGAAGACAAATAGTCAAGATGCTAACTTTGACTTGTCCTCCTCTTTGATTGGCAACTAATTATATTCTACTCCAAGATACAAAGATCTAAAGACCTTTGCATACCCAATTGCATCAAAGATCTACTCATATCTAAGCACAACATATTGATTAGCTATAATTTTTTGGTTGATAGGATGGTTATCTCCACCATCTACTTATTCATGTATTTTCCATACATATCCTTCTTGGTTGGCATTTTGTGGTAGAAGCATACTCTGTATGTGAGATTTCCATCAACCTAACCTCAAAAGGTCTCGACTCTTGCTCTAAATCAAGGCTCTTTTTAAGTCAATATATCTATAAGGATGTCAAAAGACTAGTGTATCACTAGTCAACTCAATCCAAATACCATGTTTTTTTAGAGTACCCAAGTACTTCATATTGGACGTTAAAAAGCTCATGTAGCTCCTCAAGAACCTCCAAACTCTTTGTCTTTCTCCTTGTGTTGGCTTCTATCCAATGTTTGGTTTCCAAGTATCTTCTATTATTGATAAAGAGGTATAAGATATATTGATTAATTGCTACACCAAAGCATTGGGAGCAATATTGTCATGCCTCCAACTACTAGAGTCGACAACCTTACAACAAAAATTCCCTCTTCTTTTGCTACAAGCTCCAAATGTCCTCTACTTGAGTCCCAAGTAGACCATGCTTACTTGGATATACTACAAGTAGACCACTCTCATTAGTAATCACTAGCTATGTACCAAGAATACCATACCAAATTGGTCCACTGTCCCAAGCATGTGCTTGAATGGGCTTGATAGGCATAACAATCACAAGTGTCCAAGTGGTAATGTTTGTAAATTGCATCCTATGTTGATAAGCCAATCCAATGCTCACAATCTATATCAAATAATTCAAGTCCATAGCCTGATCTAACACCTCATGCTTGGATACCTCTAACATTGTTGACATGATGGTCATATCATTATGGAAATCTATCAATTGCTCTCTCATTGGCCTTGGGCTCCACCAACTATTGTAACTATGAGTCCCAACAAGTCCAAGTCCTCCTTGATAAGCATGTGAAATTAGGAAACTCATGTAGGTAAAGTGGCTTTAGGCTACCCTACAAGGTTCAATGCTACTAAGTTTACTTATCAACCACTCTCACCATTTCAGATTGGTACCCAACATACAAAATATTATCAACAATAAGGTATGGTAGTCATTGAACCCCATCATAGGCACATTGAAAAACCTCTCTAGGTATGAGTTTAGTCCACCAAAGACAAAGAAGAAAGGCCCAAGATCCAACTCTAGATATATCTTACAACACTATATGGCCAATCTAAGACTAGATCTAATGTGTACTTGCCATCACCCGTGTGTGAGAATCACCTATCAAAGATGATGTTCTCCAAAATGTATGTTGGAAAATTTTTTTATGAACCTACAATGTCATAATATATGTAGCATCTCCTAAAGTATTCCAAAATGTGGATTTTGTAAACCTTGATATTGGCAAGCACAACAATGTCTTTGCCATGGTTTTTCAAAAATCGCCAAATAGATGCTACCATATCTCTCAAGATCTTGCACTCCCAACAAAGGAATGTTTGATGGTAGGGTCTTTTGGTAACCCCTTATTGTTGATATTGGTAATAACTCAAGATATTGGTAGGCATGTGAGCTGGCCTGTCTCTCACTCAAGATGAACCTCTGATGGCTATTATGGGAGCGTACCATGGACTAAGAAGGCATGAAATCCCAATTGCATCATACTCCTGCAAGGGTAACACTCCAAGACTCAAGACATTGCTCACTAGAGAACTCAATGAGAGAGAGATAGTTGCAAATGAAAGGATGATGAGTACCTCCTCACTCCTTATTTATATACTTGTGAAACAATTATGTACTAAAGTTACTATTTACTATAATAACTCAAGTTACTAGGCTAAAAGTCAAGTAAATTCAAATTATAAAGAAATATCCATCCACATGGGCATATTCCACTAAGCATGTGATTTTATCTTGACCCAACCACCAGTTGAGGAATCTTTCACATGGACTATCCTTTGGATCCTTGAAGAAGAATCCAAAACAAAAAGGCTTGCGGGCCCAAGAGTTCTCAACTCTTTCATCAAAGTCAAACAACTAGGAATAATACCAAGTCAACATACTAGAATCCAAAGTAGTGGTGCTCATCTTTTCCATTTCCTCTAAAGTAAGGTCCCCACTATCTTAGCAATGACTAACTTTAGCTAATCATGACTAATATAGAACTATGCTTTATTTCTATATAAGTAATATCTCTCAAGTACTTGTAATACCAAACTAACTATCAGAATACCACACACATGCACAAATGGGTGTTACATTTACCTCCAGACTAAGTTTTCACATTGTCTTCAAAGTGAAGTCTCTCTACCTTCTATGATACATCTTCAACTTACCATGATTAATCCTATCAAAGTGTCTTCCTCCCAACTCCTTGAGATCATAGGTGTAATTAGCCCACACTTTCTCCACTATGAAAGGTCCAAAGTACTGAGGCAAAAACTTCTTTTGCACTCTCTTGAATCAAATGGAATCAAATAACATTACCTTATCACCTTCTTTGAAAGGCTCCTCCTTCTTCTTGCCTTGCCTCTTGCCTTGCCTCTTGTCATAGCTCTCCTTTTGTTTTCTTTGGGCTTGCTCCACTTGAACCATAGCAACTGCTCTTGCCTCTTCCAATTCCATAAGTGGATCCTTCCTTGACTTCTTTGCATCACCTCCTTGTGCTTTCTTCAATCTCCTATGAATGCTTTGGAAGGTTAGAAGATCAAAGTGAATAGGTAAGGTAGACTCATTATCATATACCAATTGAGATGGAGAATATTGGGTAGAAGTCTTCATGGTTGTCCTATACTCCCACAAAATTGCATGAATCCTCTTGTCTCAATGATGTTTACCCCCCTCCATTTTTGCATCTTTAGCCAACATCATGAACAAGGTTTGATTGGTTCTTTGCCAAGCCATTGGAATTTGGCTTACAAGATGTGGTTACTATATGTGTGATAAAGAAATGTTGTAGCATGGCTGTAGTAATGTTCCTTGTAAACTCTTGTCTTTCAAAAACCAACTCCAAAGGCCATCAAAACCTAGTGATAATGCATTCATAAAGAAATCTACCAACTTCATCTTCATTCTTGTCCTTCAATGGTCTAGCCTCAACATAATTGGTAAGGTAATCAATAACTAACACAATGTCTCGATTGTTCCTTGGGGTTCTATTGAGAGGACCTAAAAAATCAATTCCCACTTCTCAAAAGGTCCTAGCAATGGAATTGATTTAAGTGGTGGAGTGGAAGTAGACTTTCTAGCAAAAGCTTTACAAACATGAAAAGTTTTGGAACAATCAAGACAATCCTTGAAAATCCCTCTCCAATGGTAACCTACTGTGACAACCCAAAAAATATCACTTTTGTAGTAATCAAGTAAGTAGAGTTTATTCCGGCAGAGATACGATTTCGAATTGGTCAAATACAAAGCAAAGTAACAATCTTTAGTTCTTCTTGGTTGCATCTTTAATCTCTCGGGTAGAAACTACACCCAGAAGAGATTAACAAGCACTAACTCATAGTCTTGTCACAAATCAACACTTCTTAATCACAACTCCATCAAATCTTTCCAAACAATCTTGATTGTGATGATTCAGGCTCTCCCAACAATGCACTTCATTGCAAAACAACTTTGCCTCAGAATTGTGTTCTACCCCTCTAGTGAAGGCACAACTTCCTCGATTGAAATTGCTTCACATTAACTTTGTGCTGCATGCACAAATGAAGAATACTACCAACACTACAATTCCTCTCAGATTTGTCTAAGGCATTGCTCTGATTGCACTTCACTTAGGATCAAACCCACAAAATGAAGATCAAGGCTACGGAATCCAACATCCAACAAACACACTAATTTGCACTTCAAAATTCTCCCAACACTCACAAACATAGACATAGAATTGATACTTGGAATTAACCTCAAACGACAAGCACTGCTTCACAGCACTTTGCTTTATTTATTCTTAGAATTATGAGCACTAAACAACATATGACTGTGAATGTCACTCTTAAATAGTGAAGCAAACAACAGTCATAACAACTATATTGTTCTGCAACAACTCTTCCTACCTACAGATCCAAATTGACAATGCACCTTTTCATATCTGCCTCTTCAAATCTCAGAATCTGTTACTAATCTGATCCAATGTCAATCTCTTCATCGGCTTTCAAACCCAATGATCTTCCTACTACTTCTCCTTCTTCTTCTACACAATCTTCTCCTCTTGATTGCAAAGTAACTCTCTCAACCTTTCTTCCTCTCTATATCTCATTGTCAACTCTCTTTGCCAGAGCTTCTTCTCTTCTACACTCTCAATCACTCTATTGAGCTCTTGCTCTTTCTTTGCTACTCTTGCCATAGCATGGATAATTTCTGATCTCAAATCAGCAAATTGTTGCTTCAAGATTTCATACTCGGCCACTTGTCTTTCCCTTGCTATGTCACTCTGCTCTATGAGTCCCTCTCTATTCCTTGCTTCTCTCTTCAAGTTCTTGATCACTTGATTATGTACTACTGCATCTACTCGTAGTACTTCCCTTTCCTCCTCACCTCGGATTATACTCTTCTTTAACTCCAAGTTCTCTTCTTCTAATTGAGCTAACACCTGCAACACAATCTTCGCCTCCGGACACTTTGATTGCATCTCCTTCTTCCTGTGCTCTAACTTCACCAACAACAAGCACACAACCTTCCTCAAATACCTACTCCTTCACTCGCATTTATTTTGACTTGTGGGCTTATCTCCTTCTTCACCTCTTCCTCACTCGACACTCGCCTTCTAAGCCACAATCACCTTATAGGAATGGATTCTTCACTCCCCAAACTTCCATCCTTGTCTTCTCTTACCTTACTCGGCCCTACTCCACACTTTGCTTTTTGTCTAGAATGAAATCCCTTTTGAATTGTAACTCTTTTCTCCTCTTGTTTTGGAACTTCATCTTCCAGTTTCAAGTCACCTTTCTCCTTTGTCTCCATCTTGGCTTCCCCTTCTTTGGATACTAATTTCATCTCCACTCCATCATTGCTGTCACTACTCGTGTCTCAACTATGTAGTGTGAACTTGGGTTCTTCCTCCTCTCCGAGTCTTTGGACTTGCACTTGGCTTCTCCTTCTGATTCTTCTTTTGACAATGCAATTACCAACATCTCTTTCCTCAGGTTTACCCTTCTAGCCTTCCAAGGTCTTGCTTTCTGTACTTCTTCTTCTCCTTGTAGACTCTTCTTCTTTGACTTTGTAGTGCTTACTTCCAACTACACACTCTACCTCGTCTACATGTAGTACTCATCACTGCTCTTGATCTAAAGAATGTATTGCTGCTCCTCCGCATCAACATCTCTTCTTAAGTCGGGATGGAAATGAGACACCATCTTATTTCTCTCCGTTGCATTGAACAAGTTTAGCCTTAGATAGAAATGGGCTGCAAATGGCACAATATAATGTGGAGGCGACTTGTCTCAAAAATTCCACACCATTTGTCTTGTCCTCCCATGAAGACACTTTGCCCAATTAATTGGCTCTCCTACAATCATCTTATGGAAGAACACCGCTTGGTGCTTCATCACATAAGTCGTTCTCTCCAGCTTCTAGGTTGCCGTTAGAGCACTCACGATCCCTCTCTTGATAGGATCTTTATAACTCTCCACTTTGTAGCCATTCTTTATGCACTTTGAAGAGAAGGCATCTCTCACTTCTTGGGTTGCTTCAGCTACTTCTCCCTTCCCCAAGAATGTGGCACCATGCTTTGTGCATACTTCTCTCCCAAGTACTAACCTCCAATCCAACTCTGTCCATTGAGCTGGACTTCCTCTCTTCCCTTCTTCCTCAAGGCCATCGAGACACTTACTCTCAATGATCTCAATCATGAACCCTAGAAAGCTAACATTCTAGTTCCATGCCAAGAATGTGATCCAAAGCCTGCTCAAGACTTCAATTCTTGCAATCACATCTAATCTCCAAATTGCATGATTTCTCACTACAAATTCAGAATTTTATTCCCACCTCCCATCTTTCTCTCTTGCACTTTGGGCTGGAGACTATTCTTCCTACTGATTCTCGGCTTAACTCTCTCGACTTCCTCTTGACACACCAGCGTGTCTTTGACTATACCTCCCTTCCCACAATCTCTTGCAAGATGACTTCTTAATGGCAATGGGAAATTGCTTGTCATCACTTTGTCTTTAGCCCAATTTTTAAAGTATCACGCCTTCTCTATCTTTCTTTAATTTGAGTTTCTACCAAGAAATCACACCTCTTGCATGCTCTTGTCACTATTAAGTGTTCTTCACACATATGACCACCATTTTTGAATGGTACCTTCTTGAATGTCTCACCCCAAAGGAAAGTTGTTACACTATCCTCACCTTGGGTTGAGCACCCCCAATATAAAGACTCCTTACTTTGGGTTGTATGCTGACAGGCCAATTCCGAGTACCTCGACTTATGACCCAAAGTCACATTAATTCAGGTTACATCCTGAGGACACTTTTTTTGCCTTCTTTGGCCATATAGGTGCAATTCAACTTCTCTATATACTTCTTCTTCAAAATTCAGAAAAAAAAACAAAAATGTGGGTACCACACCTACATCTAGAATCTTGAAAGCAATCACCTTTCTTGCAAAGTATCCTCCACACACTAAACCTTCAGAAACTCCTTTGTGAGTAGGATAGACTCTTCCTTACCCCTTGCTCTTTGAACTAGACCATATGCTCCTTGGTAAAATAGAATATCCTCCACCAATGCATAAGGTCTAGATCTTGCTGCAAAGGCCTTCCTCTCCCTAACGTGCATCCCTTTTGGGTAGTTACCTCTTGTCACAAAATCCACAATCTCCTTGTACTCCATTGGAACCTCTTGAGTGACTGAGATTGTCATGAGCTCCTCATTTGGGAAGGAATCATCCATTGGCTCATCCATCATGATCATAAGCCCTAGATAACAAATCTACATTTGCATGTTTCTTCCTTGGCCTATTCTCAATAGTGTAGTCATACTCAAAAAATAGTATCATCCACCTTGTTAGCCTTCCCTTCCACATTAGGCTTGTTGAAGATGTACTTCAAAGCCTTGTGATCTATGACAATGGTGGCTTTCCCTCCAATCAAGTAGTATCTAAACCTCTTGAGACCAAAGATCACTGCCAACACTTCTCTCTCCATGATAGAATAGTTCTTTTCTACTGAAACCATTTGCCTACTAGCATAAGCTATTGGATGATCATGCCCATCTTGGTCTAATTGACTAAGAGTGCATCCTATAGCTACATTGGAAGCATTTGTGTAGAGGATGAAAGGCATGATTGGAGGCTTGACTGAAACCTGATTGGAGTAGCTTACTCCATTTGGGTTTAGCAAGAATTGGAGCTACATCAAGGGATTGCTTGAGCTCTTCAAAAGCTTTGAGAGGTACTTTGTCCCAAAATCACCATGTGTTCTACACCCTTCTTCATGTAGATGGTCAATGCATAAGTCTTGTTGGAAAATGAAAAGATGAATCTTGTATAGTACCCAACCATCCCCAAGAATTGGCATAACTTTGTCAAGCTTGAAGGAAATGGAAGGTCTATGGATATTTTCCTCACCTTCTTAGGGTCAACTACTATTCCACCGTTGGAGATGATATGCTCCAAAAGTAGAACTTCTTCACAACCAAAAATGCACTTCTTTAGGTTGATTGATGCATTTGATTCATCCAAGCATTTCAAGACCTTGATTAGTTGCTCAAAGTGCTCTTCCTTGCTCCCATAAACACAAAAGTTATCAATAAAAGTCTCTCACAAATTTCCCAATAGAAGGTTCAAATACCTTGTTCATGAACTGTTGGAATGTGGCTGGAGCATTGCAAAGCCTAAAAGGCATGACCTTGAAAGCGTAAGTTCCCCAAGGTGTGGTCAATGTGGTAAGTTATTGATGCTCTGGTGCAATATTGATTTGGTTATATCCACTGTAACTATTTCCCAAACTGTACCTCTCATGACCTACAACCTCCTCTAAGATCTCATCAATGAATGGCAATGGGAAGTTGTCCTTCTTGGTAACAACGTTGAACTTCTTGTAATCCACACATACCCAAAACTTGCCGTTCTTTTCTTCATAATCACAATGGTAGACAACCATTCTGAATTCTCCACCTCAAAGATAAATCCGGCCTCCTTTAGCTTATCATCTCCTCCTTCATCACCAAAGATATTGGTAGGCTAATGCAATGTTGCTTTTGGAGGACTCGTCTTGCATGTGACTCTACCTCAATCTTGTGCTCCTCCAAGGTGATTTCTTTTTGATCCTTGTAATTGAAAGCAAACACATGGATGAACTTGCAAAAAATCTCCTCAAATCTCACCTTCTCCTCCTTGGTAACATTTGGACCATACTTGAGGGTAGATAACCTCTTCTCTATCTCCTCAAATGTCAATGGTAATTTATTTGGGTCATTCAAAACCTCTAGCTTAGGTGCAAAATCCATAGCACAAAAAGGATACATATCTGAATTAGATTCAAATTTATCCTCCTCCATGCTTGTGTCCACACTTGAAGCTCATTCTTTTGAATCTGATTCCCAATAATCAAAAGATGGTGTATCTAAATGTGAAGTGTTGGTGGTGTTAGTGACTCAAACTATGACTCTATGGTTTGATGGCCTAATCCTCAAGTACCCTTTGTGTCATTGATCAGTTGTGCATGCTGCTCTCAACCATGGCCTCCCAAGAAGCAAATCATAGCTTGAATCTTTCAAGACTTGGAAAGTCATGAGATTTTGAACTCCCATAATTGAAACTACCACCTTATCCATCACCCCTATTGGTCTAACTTGTTACTTGTTTGCATGCTCACCACAAATGTTGAAGGTCTAGAGGGTATCATACCCAAATTCTTCATCAACCTTTTTGACATGGCATTCACTACCGATCTTCCATCAACCAATGCATCCTTTGATGTTGTGACCATTCACTCTCACATCAATCTTGGAGGCATATTCAAAAGCCTCCCATGGTGTTGGTTTGGCATCCACCAACCCCATTGATACTAGAGCTTTTGCCTTCTTCTTCCTCTTGCTCCTTGTAGAACTCAAACCACCTCTAAACTCCTTTCTCAAGGTAGGGTTCAAAGCAATCAGTTGACCCACTCTGATATTAGCCTTGTAACTACAAACATCCTCCAACACATTGTAGTTCCATTGTTGCTTTGAAATCAAGAAATCCTCCATCTTCAACTTCTTCCTTGGAGTCTTTTTTGTGATGTTGCAAGTGCTCCTAATAGATCTAGGAGTATCCTTGCTAGGAGTAAATCCTTGAGAAGAGTGAACATCCTCTACCAAATGAGCTCTCATCTTTTCTTTTACCAAAAGCTCTAAATTAAGACCCTTGGAGTTTGAGCACTCTCCTTTCTCATACTTGCTATCAACCACATCTATAGATGATATCTCCTTACCTTTATTTGGATTAGGAGCCACTTGGGTTTCAATAACTTCCTTGTACCCTCTATTGGCTCCCTCATAACCTCTTCCTCCATTGTAACAATATGGAGTTTAGCAACAAAGTTAGTCGGGCTTACAAAGTAGAGAATAAGACAAAATAGCCTAGAATATTCTAGAAGCATCTAAGAAGCTTCTTAGGAAGCTTCCCAGCTAGTTAACTTGTGCTCTAAGCAGGTAGCTTCTAGAAGGAAGCTTCTAGAAGCTTCTAACTAGCTTAGCTTGCATGCCAAGTAGGTGGCTTCTAGAAGGAAGCTTCTTAAAAAGCTTCTTGGTTAACTTGGATTGCAATCCAAGAAAGCGGCTCAAGGAAGCTTCTTGAGAAGCTTCAAGGGTCTTGGATGCTACCTATAAATACCAAAGCCAAAGCTCATGCTAAGATTCAGAGTTTTCCCTCATTCAAGTGTCTCAATGTGAGTTTCCATTCTCCTATTTCTCTCCTTGGATTTAGTCTTTTACATCCATGGTAAGTGGAATTTGGGCAATTTCTTTGGATATGGTCACTTCCTCCACAACCAAAAATATTTCTATCTTTTAAATTTTTGGCTGGTTAGACTCCTCTATAAGAATAGTTTCCATAATTCCTAGGCCCTCTGCCTACATTTTGATCCACCACTCTCTTCTCCCATAGTTGCACCACATTCATCTTGAGATCTGCAAGTTGTTTTGTGATAGTTTGAAGTGGATTTTTTGGTGAAGGTGCAAGAATTGGAGCAACTACTACTTGTGGTGCAACCATTGCTACCAAAATATCAGAAGTTTTGCCATATTTGTAGCCTTGAGGAGGATGAAAAACCTCTTTCACCACCAAATCACTCTCTCCCCTTCTGAACTCTCTTTCATACAAATTGCAATCTTGATAGCTTCAACCTTGGAAGAAGGTTTCTCATATCTCATCTTGCTTCTTATTTGTGGTCTCAACCCTCCTACAAAATTCTTGGTGAGCATGGCTCCTATGCCAATCATAGTAGTCTCCACATCATCCCCACTTGTCCTCAACACTATGCAAATCTTGACTCTAACTTCTCTATTCTTTCCACATAGACTTTCACTTTCTCTCCATCTCCTTGCTTGAGAAAGGTAACCTCAATCATCAATCTCTCATAACTCTCATTTGGAAGAAAATTCTCAATGAGTGTTGAAGTTAAACTCTCCCAAGACTCTCTAGGATTTGATGTTGCTATAGAAATCTTGGAGCAACCTGAACCTTTTGTGTTCCCTAAGGTGGATTACTCTCAAATGATGTTAGTCATGTATATACTCTATTAGTTGAAGAGTGAGAGAAAAGAAAAAAATTTGAGAGAAAAGAAAGATAGTGAGGGGCTAAGATGGGAAAACTTCCAGTTTTCTTTGGCAAGGATGGAGAAAATGTGGAGACCTTTGTGAGAGACTTCAAGAGACCTTGCATAGGAAACACTAAGAGGAGGAAGAACGAGTGGACCTCATTATTACCAAATTTCTTTGAGGATGCAACACTTACATGTTTGGAGTCAAAATACCAAAAATAAAAATGAGAGATGGGCAAGAAGTGCATATTAATCTAACCCTCATGGATAGTTTATCCATAAGTTGAAAGATTATCTCCATCACTAATCTTGGAAACTAGCTAATGAAAGTGGTAGTATTTCTATAGTTGTACTTAGAATCTCTCCAAGATCCTTCACTAAAGTCTCCAAAAGTGCTTTTACTCCATGACACTCATGTTCTTTTGGAAGTCCTTCCACTCCACAAACATCAAAAAACTCCTTGGTCTTAGATCTTCTTACTCCCAATCTTGGTGAAGAAGGTCCAACATTCAAACCCAAGTCAAGTAAGCCTCTCCTTTCCCTCAATCTCTTGCCCTCAAAGGTCAATGGACATGAACTTGCCTTATGTCCATTCTCTCCACATAGAAAGCACTTAGACTCACTCTTTCCTCCAAGTGATGTAGGTTTTTGGATCCTCTCAACACTCTCTTCAAATTCTATTCTAAACTCTCTTTTCTTCAAAGCCACCCCTACAATCACCTCAAACCCTTGCGGAACCTTGTATAACCTTAATTTCCACTCTTGGTGACCTTCTATGTTCCAAAGATGAGTCTAAACACTCAAACATGCTTTTTGTTGCTCTCACACTCCTCATGCATGAGATCTTAACTGTGTAGAATTGACCCTTCGGCACAATATCACTCAAATCTCTCAACTTTAATTTCAAAATCCTCTGAAAATTTTCACACTTGATAACAACTCCAGGGAGTCCCTCCATGCAAAACTTCAGATCTTTTCATCAAGCCATTTGGTCTAGTCACCTTTCTATTTAGCACACATATTTCAGATTTAGTCTAAAAACCGTTCTCCTCACTTTAAAAACTCTTAACTCTCCATGGAAGAATGATCCCTCTCTAATTTATATGCCCAAAGGTAGGATAAAATGCACTGAATTTTCTTGGAAAATTTCAAAACAATCCATTGAAAATTGAAGAAATGGCAGACTTTGTACAATTTTTCCAAAGAGCATGCAGTTGCGGGAGCCGTTTACCTTATCAAATTCCAAAATTTTTAGCTCAATGCACAATAGTAGTAGCTCTCACAATAGTTTCAAGTGTGTTAAATGAAGGATAACCCAAGCTATCATGTGTAGAAATTTCAAGTCCAAATTTCAAACTTGAGATTTTGCCCAAAAGCACCATAATCCCCAAAATCTGCAATCCACCTCACACAATCTTTCCAAGTCCTCTCATGTATACAAGATGTATAAAATCACCGTAAAGACATCATAATGAATTAAAAGGTATAAAAATGGACCATGGTTTTCTAACATAAGTTCAGCCTTCTCCTCTCCTAATGTTCTCTCCAAAAGAGCTCTCATAGCTTCCTTTTGCTTAATATAGAATTGAAAGTGGAACATTATCTTGCCTTTTAGAGAGATCCCGGCAATAGAACCAAAAATGTGAGATAGCCTCTCTCTCACTCAAGATGAACCTCTGATAGCTATTATGGTAGTGCACCATTGACTAAGAAGGCAAGGAACCCCAACTCCATCATACTCCTCCAAGGCTAACACTCCAATACTCAAGACATTGCTCACTAGAGAACTCAATGAGAGAGAGATAGTTGCAAATGAAAGGATGATGAGTACCTCCTTAGCCCTTGTTTATATACTTGTGAAATAATTAAAAACTAAAGTTACTATTTACTATAGTAACTCAAGTTACTAGGCTAAAAGTCAAGTCAAGTCAAAAAGTATAAAGGAATATCCATCCACATGGGCATATTCCACAAAGCATGTGATATTATCTTGACCCAACCACTAAGTCAAGGATTCCTTCACATGGGCTATCCTTAGATTAAAGAGAATCCAAAACAAAAAGGCTTGCGGGCCCAAGAGTTCTCAACTCTTGGGCCTCAAAGTCAAACATCTAGGAATAATATCAGGTCAACACACTAGAATCAAAAATAGTGGTGCTCATCTTTTCCACTTCCTCTAAAGTAAGGTCTCCACTATCTTAGCTATGACTAAATTTAGCTAATCATGACTAATGTAGAACTATCCTTTATCTCTATATAAATAATATCTTTCAAGTACTTTTAATACCAAACAAACTATCACAATACCACACACATGCAAAAATGGGTGTCATAAGCTAAGTGTGTCATATGATGTTGAGAGACTTGTCTAGTAGTCTCTTCCTTCTCTACATACAAGTACCTTTGAACTCATATGCATGTTTGCAATATCTTAGCTAGTCTAATGCTACAACAAATCTAATATGCGTACTCTTTCCACCAAATACTACCAAGCAATAAGTATGGTCTCCAAGGTAACAAACTCTTGAAGATCATCATCAAATTGGTCCATTAGTAGTGCAAAGCTACACTCCAAGCCTATTGTATCAACTTAATGCATGATGTTCTAACTCCTCATGAAAATTCCAAAATAGAATATCCAAGGTAGATAGAACAATTGCAATTATACTCCAAATTTGAGTGATCTCTTCTAGTAGCAAAGAATCCTTTGTATGGGCATTCTTTTCCATAACTCACTAGGCCAAGTAATGGAACCATTGAATGTTGAGATTGATACCATGGTCCTTGATTATAATGAGCCAAGATTTTCACCACTAAAGCATACAAGTAAGTGTAATGTTAAGTGAGAAGCATAGAAGAGAAAGCACAAGTTCACACTCAAACTTGATGCCCCAAAGGAGCACCTTGGCTTTATGATATAACAAAGTAGAGACACTCAATGGAAGCATAACCCTTGGATCAGATATATGGATTGGTGATATGTCATTGATCTCTACCCTCAGATTAGATGCATGCATGGGTGATATGTTGGATCTGGTTCTATCTGGTTGGTCAAACTGGTGTTGACCAGAGAGAATCTTTAGGGAATCTCCTTGTAGGAATCTAGAATTGCATGGGTGAGGTATCATTGGAAAGCTCTTGATGAGACAAAAAAGGTGGAGGGAGGCAATACTTTTCTCTCCAAGGGGGATTTGCATATTTTTGAGGCCTAATTCATCCATTTAGGCTCTCAAAATTGCCTCTAAAGATTTTAGGTATATTTTGATTTTTGCTCTATTAGTAGAAGTACCCTTTTGGTGATACTTCTTTATGATCTATTTAGTCCATCATGTGTAACATCCTTCCAGATGCTATGAAACCAAAATTCACCTCTAAATCATATATCTAGTTATTGGTTCTAAGGTTTTCAAGTCTATTTTAGTTTTTGCTCTATTAATAGAAATACTCTTTTGGTGATACCTCTATCTTATCTATTTAATCCACCATGTATAATATTTTTCTAGATGTCACTAAACCAAATTTTGCCTCCAGATGATATGTCTAGCTATTGGTATTACAAACCTCCCTCCTTTTAAGATGCAACGTCCTCCTTGCAAAGTTGTTGCTCAAAAGTTTGCACCAACATTGGTGCATGTGTCAAGTTGGTAGCTAGCTCCTAGGTTTCCTCATATATTGGGTCACCTTTCCATTATACAAGATAGTCTACCCACAAATGGCAAGTACCACAAATGCGTTTCTGGAGAATATATCCCACTTCATATTCCTCTATACCATCAGTGAGTGTCGGACAAGGTTGAGTGTCTTGTAAGGAATGACAATGGCCCAATGGGGGAGCATATGTGCATATTAAGGAATATGGAACACAAGATGGATCTTTATGTGTGGTGGTAGCTTGAGGTGATAGGCCATAGTGCCGACTTGATGAAGAATGGAGAAAGGCCCGATAAAACACGGTCTGAGCTTACAAGGGCCAACTGACATGAGGTTGGTTGTTGATAGCCACACATGATCCCCAACATTGAACTCCATGTGCCTACAGTTTGCATTTGCATATTGCTTCTATTGATTTTGAGTAATCTACAACCTATGCTTTGCGCTCTCCACACCCTTTTGGATTCTAGAAACAAAGTTCTTGATTGCATCAACCTTGGTAGGCACCGAATGGAGCTTCATCAAGCTTAAGGGGGTGAGGGGATGCTTGCCATACATGAGGAAGAGTGGAGTGACTTGGATGGATGCATTCACTAAATTTTTATAAAAAAATTCCACCAATGGAAGTAAGGTATCCCACTTCTCTTGCTCATCTAAGATGAAACCTCATATCATATTTTCAATAGTGCAATTAGCCCACATTTTTGTCTATTGGTCTGTTAGGTGATAAGCTGTGGAGATGGCCAACTTGGTTTTAGAGAAACCAAAGAGTATTTGCCAAAACAAACATGTGAATTGAGTGCCTCTATCGGTGATGAGCACTCAAGATAAGTCATGGTGAGAGAAGACTACATCTAAGTATAATTGAGCTAGTTGTGGAGCAATCATGTCCTTGGTGGTAGGGCATTCATGAATCATTTTGTTGAGTTGGTCAATAAAGACTATGATGGAGTCAAACCTTGAGGTAGTCAATTCACAAATTAGATCTCTACTCACATGTTCCCAATATTGTGTAGGAGTAGGAAGGGGTTGAAGAAGTCTTACAAAAGCTTGATTAGAGGCTTCAATTTGTTGGTAGGGTAGGCAGCTCCAAACATAGTCCATCACATTGTCACTCATCTTGGGCCTATAGTAATGGTGTTGGATTGCATCCAAGGTCTTATCCACTCTAACCTGCAATGGCAAAATCATGACATTCCACTAGGATGGTGGTGAAAAATTCTATGACGTTTGGGATCCATAATCTACCATCACAAAAGGTGAGTCCTTAGGTGCTGGTGACAACTTTGGATGATTGAGCTCCGACAATCTATGGATCAATTTTTGCAGTAGCCAAAATCTTTGGCCAAAATTCAGGGTTCATCTTGACCTCTACCACCAAATTGTTTACCATTGGCATTTGGGTGAATGCATCTACAAGTTGCTTCTTGCCTTCCATGTAGGTGATTGTCATGTTGAATCATTATCACCACTCTGCTCACTAAATTTGGTGACAAGATAGATCTTTGTGTGTCTCAAGGTAGACTAGAGGTTTGTCGTATGTCTCCACTGTAAATGCTTTCTTGCCAAAATAGTGCTTCCAATGCTTGGTTGCAACGACAATGGCTAGCTCTTCTTATTTTATAGTGTGATAGTTGCATTCTACTAGTAATAGCTTTTGAGAGAAATATGCAATTGGATGCTATCCGTCATGCCACTCATATTGTAGAATTTCTCCTATTGGTACGCTTGATGCATTTGTAGCCTACTTGATTGGACATTTTGGGTCATACCATTTCAAGATTGATGCATGTAGCAAGGCATCTTTCAATTCTTGAAAGTCCAACTCTTGTGTGGTTCCACACATTCACTTCTTCCCCTTGCCTAGTAGTGCCGTTAAAGGCTGTGCAACCTTAGAGAAGTCCTTGACAAATCAACAATAGAATCCCATCAATCCCAAGAAGCTCTTGAGTTGAGTTTGATCTTTTGGAGCACTCTATTTTTTGAATGACCTCTATTTTATTTGTTAATACTTGGATATCCTCTACACTTATTCTGTGCCCCAAGTAGTCAACTTCAGACTTGCCAAACTTGCACTTTGAGATTTTGGCATATAATTGATTTTGTCTTAGAATTTGGAGGACTCCTGGAAAATGTTGTTTGTGTTCCATCATTGTCCTATTGTATAAAGATTTCATCTAGGAAGATGATAACAAATTTATCCAAATATTGATAAAAATATGTCATTCATCATACTCATGAAAGTGGCAAGTGCATTGGTGAGGCCAAAAGGTATCACGAGGTGCTTGAAGTGGCCATACTTGGTTTAAAAGGTAGTTTTGTATACATCTTCCTTTGCAATCCAGATTTGATTGTAACCGCTCTGTAGGTCCAGTTTGGTGAAGTGTTTTGCTCCATTCAATTGTCAAATAGGTCATCCATGTGGGGTAAAGGATATTTTTTCTTCCATATTTGCTGATTGAGGCCTGGATAGTCAATGCACATGCATATTTTACCATCCGTCTTTGTCACAAACAAGATAGGAGCCCCATATGGTGATACGTTGGGGTAGATAAACCCTTTCTGCAGCATATCCTCAATTTGAGCCTTACACTCTTCCAACTCATGAGGTGATAAATGATATGGGGCTTTACAAAGAGGTGTCTTCCCCAAGAGTGTCTCAATTTTATATCTACTCTCCTTTTTGGTGGTAATCTTGAGGGTAGATCATATAGAAAGACATTTTGAAACTCATTTACCACATCCTTCAATTTCTCAGGAATTTTTTTTTCAACTTGTGCACTCTAGACTTCTCTTATTAGATCCATGAAACATCTATCTGTCTTATAGATAACTATTGTTCATATGACATAAAGAGGCAATTCTTGCTTATGTGATTTTTCTTGAACCCCAATGATTGTCAATTGGTGGGTGCTCATTACTTTTGTGCTCCAATCTACCATAAAGTTGTAATGCTCCATCCATGGCATGCCTAAGATTGCATCATAATGAGTTAATTGTATCACTCACCACACAATTGCTTCCTAATATTCTCTTACAAAGAGTGCTACCCTTCTAAGTAACAACTAAATTTTCTCTAATTTCCTATTAGGTCACTCTACTTCTTCACTCTCATCTTTCTCTAGATCCATCCTCAATCTTATTGCAATAAAGCTAAGACAAGAAATTCTTTGTTGCTCTTAGATCTATTGATACTCTCACTTGATTGCCTTCTAGGACTCCATTCACAACAATCAATCGTGAGTTTGCCTTTTTGGACCTTTGCACACTTGTCTTCTTCCTCCTCTCACTTTTTTGCTTCCCTATTGAGCTAGTAAGGCCACAAGGTACATTTATTGGCAAATTTCATTTTTCTAAGTGATTTTTGCATCCTCTTCTTCAATGTGTCTCTCCATGATGTTCAAAGATTGTTTGTAGGGAGGCCGAGGGTCTCTAGGGAGATGAGCATGATAGTTGATGGATATGTGTCCAATATAGCCATAATTGTAGCAACAACATTGTTCTCCTTGAGTTCCTTCTCCTTGTGGGACTCTATCTCTCCATTCTTCTACTTGTCTCTACTCTCCTTGAAGCGGTTGTGCTCCTTGGTCTTGAAACCAAAGGTTGCCTAATTCCATAGGTATTGGTCCACCTATGTGTGGCATTTCAGCCCAATAATGTTTAGAAAAAACTACTCCTTCACCTCCTCCAAGTGCTCTTGCTATTCTCTATGCACAAGCAATGGTTTCAAATACAATGCAAGGATTTTGTACCATGACTTCTAGGCAAATCCGCTCCTTCAACCCTTGTTTGAAATTGTCAAGAGCCTCTGCTGGACTCATTTTGGTTATTGCAGCTTGTAGATCAAGAAATGCTTCCACTTACTCTTGTACACTATTCTTTTGCTTCAACCTCCACAGTTGGATTCAAGCCATTTGCACAAAATCCATAGATTGGACATTCTTCAATGGTCCTTCTTGCATTGCTATCCACATGACCTCTCTTCTTTCTGCCAACATTGATTGTTCCCAAGCATCATACCATGTGAGGGCTTTATCAGTCAAGTACTCACATGCAAACATGTATGTGGCATGCTTGGTGATCCCTATTGAGAACAATCAAAAGTATTGATTCATTCTCAAGATTCAATTCTCCACTACTCCCATGGAATGTTGCCCTTTGTAAGGCTCAATATTGCAGATCTTCTTCATCCGTAATAGCAATGTGGCCTCATTGTTGACCTAGTTTGATGTCATAGTCATGGGTGCCTCTCCAAGTACTTCTATTGTAGGTATTGGATTTTGAGACGGTTCTCCTTCTTGCATTGCTTGATCATTCTTGAAGGTCTATACTTGAGGTTGTAATGCCTCTATGGTCATCTTAATCTCTCAAAACTTGTTCAACATCCCTTGCATTCCTTGTATCAACTCCTGCAATTGTAGATCTATGGTTCCTACAAATGCTCAATTGCTACTTTCTACTTCAATAGAGAGTTAACATGATCACTTGGGAGGGCGTGCAAACTATTGGGACTTCAAAAGCTATCACTTGTTGATAATATTCTTCACCAAAATTCTTGAGTATGAAATCCCTAAACATCACTTTTGGCCTAACTACATAATGAATTTCTACTTGAGGAAGAGGATTTGGGACATTTAGATCCATCACAACAAATTGTCAAATCCCACTCTTGATTGTAAATCACTACAAGTAGAATCACCGGTTAGGTGAATTCATCACTATGTCCATGAACTTTACTCCAAAATGGTAAATGAGATATACTCTCACTTGCTCTCATTGGATGTTCATGACTTTGATGTGAAAGGGGTTCAAGAACAAAAAAAAGGTGTAGGAAATTGTCCTCCATCCCATCCTCTCTCTAAAATACTCTTAACTTATCAATTGCTTTGAGGTTTTTCTCTCCAAAATTACTCAATCTCAATAGCCCATGTTCTTGATCCACACTTTGGATTGAACACCTACTCTGATACCATTGTAATTTTCCAAGGATAGTAGAGAAACACATAAGAGTAAGCACAAGTTCACACTCAAACTTTGATGCCCCAAAGGAGCAACTTTGTTTTATTATATAGCAAAGTAGAGACACTCAATAGAAGCATAACCCTTGGATCAGATGTATGGATTGGTGACATGTCATTGATCTCCACCCTTAGATTAGATGCATGCATGGGTGGCATGTTGGATCTGGTTCTATCTAATTGGTCAAACCAATGTTGACTAGAGGGAATCTTTAGAGAATATTCTTGTAAGAATCTCAAAATTGCACAAATGAGGTTTTCTTTGAAAGCTCTTGATGAGAAAAATAAGAAGCAAGGGAAGGCTAGCCTTATGTATCATAGGGGAAATGTACTTATTCCTCAAAATTACCTCTAAAGATTTCAGGCATATTTTGATTTTGCTCTATTAGTAGAAGTACCTTTTTGGTGATACCTCTTTTTGATCTATTTAGTCCGTCATGTGTAAGATCCTTCCAAATATTATGAAACCAAATTTTGCCTATAGATCATATGTCTAGCTATTGGTTCTAAGGTTTCAAGTATGTTTTGGTTCTACCCTATTAGTAAAAGTACTCTTTTGGTGATACCTCTATCTGATCTATTTAATCCATCATGTATAACATCCTTCCAGATGTTACCAAACCAAATTTCACATCTAGATCATATTTAGCTATTAGTATTACAATAAGAGATATACATGTCCCTCACTTGATTGCCAACCTAGCCAGTATGAACCAATCTCTTCCCAATAGTCAATATTGAAACCTATGGAGTATAACACTACTCCATCAACCAACATATCATATGACTTTGCTACTATCACTATGGCATGGGCTCTCATCACAAAACTATTGGTTGGATAATTGGGCTAAATCAGAACAATGAGCTCACATGTTGTGTGGAACCACCTCCTAGAGATACATGGATCTAAAATAGAAAACTCTCAATATTGGTCTTTCATAACCCAAGACCAAAAATTACAATCATCCCTAACATAAGAAGTTGAGCACCAGAGTCTACTAAGATCCTCTATGGTGTATAGATCTTTCCTAAAGTTCCAACCAAACTGAAAATACCACTTTGGTTGTCCAATGAGATGACTCCAACTATAAAACTAACTTGCTCAAATACAGGTCTAATAGGCAACTCCTCCAATGTAGCAATTGTTGCTTGCCACAAGCCATTGGTAGTAGAATGAATCTAATGCTCCTCAACTAAGTCAGATCCACCATTAACCACCTCTTCACTTAGAGTGGGAACCACACTATCCTTACTCTTACAAAGTGTAGCAACTAACCAAAATATTGAACTTGGCTCAATTCTTAATGTAAACTTGTTGGTGCTTGAGAACAAAGGAGAGCACATCCTAACATATTGTTTGACAAAGTCTTGGTAGAATTATGAGACCAACTAGCACATGGTCCATCTTGCACTCCATCACTTCCTACCTTGCCTGCACTAGGATGTCTAGGAGCCATGGATGTTGTTAGTAGTGCCTCAAAAAGAGTGAAAGATTGGGAAAGCTTGACTTGTCCACCAACCTTTCCTCTTTGTGGGTCTGACTCCACTGATACTCCTTTAGGCTCAAGGGCATGTATTGCACTCCTAGTCACTCTAGTAGGTACATCTACCTATAATGATCCACACATGAATTCAAGCGCATCTCTATCATCAACATAAGAGGTAGAAGCCTTGACACTTGAAGTTGATCTCCTATGAGCTTTAGCAATGCTAAGTAATCTCTACTCCAATTCCTCAATCCGAGTAGAATGGTTGTATCAAAAGTAAGGGTAGGTATTGTGCTCCTACCAAGTATGGGTCTCTACTTCTACCACCTTGTTCTCCATGACTTGTTGTTCCTCTACTTCTTGCCATAGTAGCCCTACCATGCCATAACTTTGGGTGTAGGTTAAATCATTGGTCACTAGTGTGACTAAATCTATAGCAATGGTCACACTACCTTTAGGTTGGTTAAGTTGTTCTAGAGGTATCATGCCCACAACCTTGGGTATACTTCTTCTTGTGGTGTGATCCACCACAAGTCCAACAAACAACAACACCACCACTTGTTGGTTGTTATCGATTAGAATATGAGAGTAAGGGTATATATGCACCAAGCTCTCCACTTGCTCCTTGAGATCAAGGATGTCCACTCTGTATTCAAAATTCAATACGGTGTTGTGGAGTTTAGTTTCCAACTACTAGAAGATTGGTATCCTTGTTAAATAGACCCAAGTGTGTTTGGATATAATTGCTTATTTGGTTTGACTGTTGTTCAACATTCATTATTCCAAACCAGACATTAAAAAAGCACCAAAATGCCCAAAGTTCATAGATTTATCATACTTGAATATACTTAATGAATTTACAAAGTATAGTTTATCATGACTATATGATTGCTATTGTAAATTTCCATAGATCCTAACTATCTTACATCTCCTTACTACCTGTCATGAATGTCCAAATTTGTTCTTATTCTTCTTGAAAGTAATCATAAGATTTGGATTTCTCTGTCAATTTAACACAATCAAGAAACTCCTGGGCAATGCAACATGATCAAGAATTCTCTCAAATCCCCAATCTGATCATGATAATCAAAGTCTCTTTCACTTATAAATCCCCAAATATTTAAAAAAATATCATCTCCAAACCTCCAATTCTTCACCTTAGTAGTTGTGCCCCTTGGTAACACCCAACTTCTTGAGCTACACTCCCTCAAGAAAAATACCAGAACCATCTAGCACCTTCAAACCCCCAAAAAGAACTCCCCCTCAAAAGCCACACCACATCGTAAAACAAGGAACCCAAGAACAAACACAAGTGGCCAAGGAACCAGCAAGTGATATGCAAGAAGGCACGGGGAAACCAACTAACAACCAACGTGAATGACCAAGTATAAGAAACCAACAAAATGGGAATCAAGTCCAAGAAGAAAAGAACATTCAAATAGTCATAAATTCTTCTCTACACCTTAGATTGCAATGATTTTGGTGATTATGGAGAGTTCTCAAGAAGCTACTTCCAATGAGATGAAGTGCAATCTATTTGGTCTAGTATCTACCAAGGAATCAATTTTGATTGAATCTTAGGATGACTTGAATCAGTCCAACAAGAATTGATTGTGGGAAACCTTGTGAGATCGTACTATGGTACTCCTTCTATGGGAATTAATTCTAAGAAGACAAAAATGTTAAACTAATCATAACTTCTTCTCTACATCTTTGTTTTCTATGATTTTGGTGACTATGGAAAGCCCTCAAGAAACCACTTCCATAGAGATAAAGAACGCTTTGTCTAAACCAATATCCACCAATAAATTGCAACAGGAATTGCAGGATACCTTGCCTTAGCCATGCAAGAATCAATTGTAAGATGTCCTTGTGGGATCTTATTGTGGGACTCCTTCAATGGGCATTAACTCTGAGAAGACAAGAATGTTTAATTGGTCATAAATTCTCCTCTACATCTTTATTTACCATGATTTTGGTGGCTACAAAAAGCCCTCAAGAAATTGCTTCCAATGAGATATAAGTTACTACATTTGGACTAGTAATCATAGAGAGAACTACCTCAACATGAACTACCCCTACCTTAGCCAATAGATCAGCCTATAGATTCCAATAGATCAACATGTAATCCAATCTAAAATAGCCCCTATTAACCAATAGATCAGCTTGTAGTCCAAGTTGTAGTAGATCAGCCCTTAGTAGTCCATATTAGCCAATAGATTAGCTTGTATTAGCATGTAATAAGCCCTTAGTTCAACCTTAATGCAACATGGATTTTAGAATTTGTGAGAAATTATATTGAAACATATTTGAAGTTTTTTTTTAATGAGTAGGGAATCTCATTTTACAATATCCACCCCCTCTTGACTTGCATATTGCCAGATGTGCCACTAAGATTCCAAGTTAAAATGGATTGCATCACTCTTGACCATCACATTGATCTTCAATAGCTTTGAGATTACCCTCATCTTCACCTGGATTTGCTTCCTCCATTTCATCTCTTGGAACCTAAAAATCTTGAAAATTACCATCTTCTTCTCTCTTTCTATATCATTTCACTCTTTTATCAACAATTGGTGCTTTGAGCATTGTCTAGTCTAGTTCTTTCAAGCAATAAGTGCCATTGTCAAGAATCCAAGCAATGACATAAGGACCAAACCACCTCCTTGAAAGATTTTGCTATGTTATTTGTCAAGACTACTATCATAAACTAAGATCCAATCATCTTCCTTCAAAGGATTTGGACTTAATCTATAGTTTTTATCAAACCTTGCCTTATACTTTATTTTGGCTACATGTAATTGCTACAAAGCTCTTTCCACATCCTTTGACTTTTGTGATAATTGCCTTATCCTAAGAGCAGATAAATCATCAGTGGATATCTTATCTTCCCAAGGAATCACACTCCATGTTGGTACTACTTTCTCAATATGCATGATAGGTTTTTGTGTGTACATTAATTCATATAGTATATGTAACTTGTCATTCAATTATGTGAAGTTCTATCAGCCCACAATGCATAGGGTAGTAATTTAGGCCACTAATGCATCCTCCTATCACAAGCTTTAACCAAAGCTTTCACTATGGATGACCCTTCTCTACCTTTTTAGTTCCTTCTAGATTGTAAGAAACAAGTAAAGATAAATGCAAACCAACCCTTTGGAAAAATTCCTCAGCCTTAGTAGCATCCAGCTCACCTCTATTTGTAGCAATATTCCCCACACATCCATACCGGCAAATAATTGCCTCCAAAATGAACCAGAAACATAGCTTCTATACTCTTGGTCATTAAAGCTCTCCTTTCCACCTGATTAGTAAGATCCTCCAAAGCAAGAATCAAGTATCTTCTCTACCAAACTCCCTTAGGCATCAGAACAATATCTATGAGCCACCTAAAGTGCATGGCCAATGGATATGTTGGGTGAATTAATTCCCTATAATTGATAGTGGAGTATTATTGACAAGTCTCACAAGTACCAACAAATGAGACTAAATCTTGATATATTCTTTTCCCCCAATACTTTTCCTTCAATCTAGAAAATGTAGCCTATACACCTCAATGCCCTAACCAAACACTATCATGATATTCTTGGATCAATTGAGTCTTCATTTCAAGACTAGAAACAACTCTTTAAGGGTTTTGACCATAACATTTGGATGCTTCTATAGAAAACCACCTCTCAAGAAATAGTTGTATGTTTCTTTTTCATCCCTTGGAAAAACTCATATGATTGACCTTGTTGTCTATTGAGAGTGCTCAAATACTTCCCAATTGACAACCATTGTCCTTCATATAAATCTTTAAGAAAGATGCAAGAGCAAATACAATGTGCTCACCAATATCTCCTATTGCTCTTATGGTGTAGAAATCATCCCCTACACAATCTTCTTCCTCCATCATTTCATGCTCATCATAGAACCTTGCTCTAGATAGCATGTCAGCCAAATTTTAGGTACATTCTTGCACCAAGAATGTACATAAAATCTGGATTCAATGTCTTGTATATGCTATCCATATGAGCATAACAATATCCAAATTTGAACAACTTGTGATCATGCCAAGTAGCGGCAAACAATTTTTTTCCACAATCAATGGTGCCCTTATGAAATAATCCTTATCTACCTTTAGAGCAAAAACCATCCCTATAACTCCCTCTTGACTCAATGATAATCTCATTGCCTCTATTTTAAAACCTTAGCACCAAGTCTGACTACATATCTTTGGCCATCCCCGTCCTCTTGCCCTACTACTTAGCCAACACCATTAGGAATAGTATCAATTGTAAGAAAATGTACTTATTTGCATTGTATGATGCCTTCTTGAGCATTGGTGCAGAAGCTAGTAGTTTCTTCAACTCCTATATGAAACAAAGTCTACTTTTCCTCCCATCAAAATTACTCCTCTTTCCTTACTAGTTAGTACAAAGTATCCACAACATGCACAAAGTGAGGAATCCAATTCTTGTAAAATAAACAAGCACCTAAAAACCTTCCAAATTTTGTCCTAGTATTGCATATTTCATGAATGCTCCATATGGCTTACACTTTCTTTGGACTTGGTTTTTTTCCATATGGTCCATACAATTGCCTAACTACAAGTACTTCATGAACCTTAAAGGTTGATTTCTCCCCTACTAATGTCAAATGTACTTCCTCTATCTTGATAAAATGTTATCACAATCTGTTATGTGATTAGCAACAAATTTCTTGCAACCTTTTGTATCCAAATGCCCATCCTTGTTTGTTTCCTCACATCTTTTAATAGGTAGATTATTCAAGAAAAGCATATTTTTCTCTGGAATGGAGTCCTATAAAGCCCTATGCATACCACTCATCATATGGGGTATAGAACTTGTAGGTCCTTGAGGTAAAGTACACATCCTCATCAAACCCAATGATGCCTTCATTGTTATCAAATCTTTGCTCCTCTAAGCCAATTGGAACTTGTCATAATCCAAAGTATAGATCTCCCATATAATATATAGATATACATGCAAACTCTTCCATTATATATCCCACACCTATGTTCTTGATGGTAACTTGGTTCATAGGTTGCATATCTTGTATAAATCTTAGTTTTCCATTATTTTTAGGAACAATAAACCACCTACAAGAAGGAGCTATAGATGGTTCTAAAATTTTTATTTGAACCTTCTCATTCAACAAAGCAATAAGACTTAGAAAATGAGCTTTAGGAATAAGAATTTGTCTCAAATTCCATCAAACATGTGGAACTTTGAAAATGATCATGGGTGATACAATGGTTGGATCCATATATATTATTTCTAATGGCTGAAAAGCAAAGGCTTTACCATGTTTGGATAATATTTTGGTAAATAATTTCTTTTCTTCATCATGAGAAATTTCCCATTCCAATCTCAACATCTTCAATGTCTCCTTCATGAATCAATGACCCACCCCTGATGGCTCTCTAAGACTTTTCTGCTTTGTGGTTTACCCTAACTATTGTAGTGAATATGTAGGTAATGTTGAGCAATGGGCTTTACTTTCTTATTAATTTTTTTATACTTTGTCTCAACTACCATCTCTTGGTACACAAAACTTCTCCCCTTCTCCTAAAATACATCCACTATATCATAAACCTCCTTGGAGAATCTACATATAATTGTTTCTTCATCCATATTTTAGAATCATTGTTGATCTTTGATAATATACTCAAATCAACCAAGAAATGTAGCTCCTCCAAAATCCTTCATACAATTCTCCTTCTTGTATTTCATTTTCTTCCACCAATACATGCTTCGTATTTCTAACATAATCTCTTCTTCCTCTTTTTAAGTTTTCCATTGGTAAATGACACACAACCATCTTGTGTGGTACCCACAAAATCTATATAGAATAACTTTTCTTCTTCACCCTTGTGAAGCAAGAATCCATGATAATCGGTGCTAGCACATTCTCACATTGTAATGGTACCACCTAAAAATCTGCTTCATCAAGAACATTGATAAACTCCCTCCATATTGTAGGTAAGGACACATCCCTCAATTTGTCCCTATTTTGGTGATGGTTTGCACACACAATCAAGAATTGGACCGTCCTTGTGCCATCCCTACTTCTTATCTATGCATATGCAGATCCATCATCTAGAACATTGGTCTCCATCCTTAGTTTAGTAATATGAGGTTGACCCAACAAGACTGGATATGTAGCCTTCTCATGAATAAAGAAATTTTGAGAGGCACAAATATCTCAGATGGTCATCTTAATATTAAGATGTGGTACACACATTTTTCATTTTGGACGAGTTGTGAAGAAGAAGTGCCTTGCTGAAACCAAATTGAAACCAAATGGAGAGGAAATGAAGGGAAACTTATGTTTTGATCAGACCTGAGGAAGTCGACTTCATGTTAGAGGAAGGACTCGGATTGGATCAAACCCAAAGAAGTTTACTTTGTGTCAGAGGAGGAAAAAAAACTCGGATCAGATGTTGAAGGAGTGCAAACCCGAAGGAGAAATAAAAGTTGGAGGTTAGAATTCTTGCGGGGGCCATATCTGAGTGATGACAAGTCCAAATCAAGCGTGCTATATCTCGTTGGAAGCGTCGCATCTAGGGCTTTCCATTCCCACCAAAATCTCAAAGTTTGGAGGTCTGTAGAAGAAGTTACAAGCATTTGAAGTTTCTGCAGTAGATGTACTTCGGGTCAAAGTGTCTTCGGGTCAATGTGACTTCGGACTTCGTACTTCGGGTCTAAAACTTCGCCTCAAGACTAAGATGACCAACTAAATCCGAGGAAGTCGGACCTCGGAGTGCAGTGAAGGTGACTTCAGGAGTTTTGCCAGAGAGATCAGAGGAAGTTAGAGCAGGGAAAGAAGATAGTTAGGATACCCATGACTTCAATTTCAATTCTAATTGAAGATATGATAGAAATTGAAGGAGAAGTAGCAGTAGTGAATAAACTCAAAGCGCAAGATCAGACAATAAGTGTCTTCGGGTCAGTAATATGAGTGATTAGGGGAAAGTGGGTTACAAATTGAAGGTGTAGATAGTGTATTCATGCTTTCAATTACAATTCTTGATGATGACACAGTAGAATTAGCAAAAGAATTGATAATAGTTAGACCCGAAGTAAGAGAGATAGGAGTACAAATGTCTTCGGAGTTATCGATGGAGACATTAGAGAAGAGTGGGTCAGTAGATAAGGAGTTAGATAGAGTACCTGATAGTGGAATTTCAGATCAGGAAAGAGAATTACTGGATCTGGTAGACGATGTAGGAGTGGTGAAACCCGAGGAAAATGTAGTAGGAAGTAAGATTATTTCGGGTTTGGGTTTGAAAGCCAATGATGATGTAGACATCGGATCGTAATAGTAACAGTTTTGAGATTTGAAGAGGCAGATATGAAGAGGTGAATTGTCATTTCGGATCTGCAGGTTAGAACAGTTGTTGTAGAACGGTATTGTTGTTAGAACTGCCAATTGATTCACTATTTAAGAGTGGCATTTGCAGGAAATTGTTGTTCAGTGCTCATTATTTCTGAGAATAGATATAGCGAAGTGTTGTGAAGCAGTGCTTGTCGCTTAAGCTTGATTCCGAGTATCAATTTTGCAATTGTGTTTGTGAGTGTTTGGAGAAATTTGAAGTGCAAGTCAGAGTACTTGTTGGATGTTGGATTCCACAGCCTTGATCTTCATTCTGTGTGTTTGATCCTAAGTGAAGTGCAATCAAAGCAATGCCTTGACAGATTTGAGAGGAATTGTAGTGTTGGTAGTATTCTGCATTTGGGAGTGCAATGCAAAGTTGATGTGAAGCAATTTCAATCAAGGAAGTTGTGCCTTCAGTGGAGAAGTAGAACACGGTTCTGAGGCAAAGTCGTTTTGCAGTGAAGTGCCGTTTTCGGGAGAGCCTGAATCATCACAATCAAGATTGTTTGGAAAAAATTGAAGGATTTGTGATTAAGGAGTGTGAATTTGTGACAAGACTACAAATCAGTGTTTGTTACTCTCTTCTAGGTGTGGTTTCTACCTGAGAGATTAAAGACGCAACCAAGAAGAACTGAAATTGGTACTTTGCTTTGTATTTGACCAATTCTGACTCGTATCTCTGCGGGAACAAACTTTACTTACCCGATTACCGCAAAAGTGATATTTGCCGGGTTGTCACATAAGACAAGCCCCATACAACCCATTTTTATTTTCATTCACCTCTTTGACTTTTCAATTGTGATCAATAGCATAAGCCATAGCCCATTATCATATAAATCCTTGGGAAATCAGATTTAATTTTGAACCATGATCAATCAAAGCTATAATTGGTTTTGTAACACCCATTTGTGCATGTGAGTGGTATTGTGATATTTAGCATGGTATTACAAGTACTTGAGAGATATCATTTATATAGAGATAAAAGATGGTTCTACATTAGCCATGATTAGCTAAATTTAGTCATAGCTAAGATAGAGGAGACCTTACTTTAGAGGAAGTGGAAAAGATGAGCACCACTATTTTGGATCCTAGTGTGTTGACTTGGTATCATTCTTAGGTGTTTGGCTTTGAGGAAAGCGTTGAGGACTCTTGGGCCCGCAAGCCTTTTTGTTTTGGATTCTTCTATAGTCCAAGTATAGCCCATGTAAAGGAATCCTTGACTTAATGGTTGGGTCAAGATAAGATGACATGCTTAGTGGAATATGCCCATGTGAATGGATATTCCTTTATACTTTTGACTTTACTTGACTTTTAGCCTAGTAACTTGAGTTACTCTAGTAATTAGTAACTTTGGTGCATAACTATTTCACAAGTATATAAACAAGGGGTGAGGAAGTACTCATCATCCTTTCATTTGCAACTATCTCTCTCTCATTGAGTTCTCTAGTGAGCAATGTCTTGAGTATTATAGTGTTAGCCTTGGAGGAGTATGATGGAGTTGGGGTTCCTTACCTTCTTAGTCCATGGTGTGGTACCATAATAACAATCAGAGGTTCATCTTGAAAGAGAGAAAGACCGGCTCACAGTTCTTCCAAACCTTTGAGCTTGACAAATGATTTGTCATAGCTCTTGCCCAATGGTTATAGCTAACATGGCTTCCCACCTCCTTGGTTCCAACATCATCTTCAAACTGCACTTGATAACTTTTATAGGTAGGTTTGGAGTGATGGCATTTAGCACATCCGTTGTAACAATATGGAGTCTAGACATGAGTTAGTTGAAGATATGAGTCAATAAATAGGTAAAATTAGCCAAGAATTTCTAAGAATGTTTTCAAAGCATCTAGGAAGCTTCTTGATACTTTCCAAGTATTACGTGATGTGTATGCCAAGTAGGCATATTTTAGGTGGAAGCTTCTTAGCAAGCTTCTCGGCTAGCGTAGTTTCCCTACCAAGTACGTGGCTTTTAGAAGGAAGCTTTTGGGGAAACTTCTTGACTAGCTTATCTTACATTCTAAGAAGATGACTTCTAAGAAGCTTCCCAAGAGCCTTGAATATTCTTTATAAATACCACCCAAGCTAATGCCATGCATTTGGAGTTTCCCTCATTTGAGAGTCCCAATGTGATTTTCTACTACGATCTTCTATTCTTTTATTTCTCTACTCGGTCTTTTACATTGGTATTAGAGTATAAATAGGATGGATAGAATTTATGGACCACTAAATCTATTTCTTCCAAACTATTGGGATTTTCATATCCATATTCTACCCAAGCATCATTTTGCACAATTCATAATTCTATGTTTTGGACAAATTTTTTGAAAGCAATCACCTTTGATGAACCATTGATACTCCCATTGTAACTTACAAAGAACAGTGCACATGTTGGATATACGTGCTCACTTAGATAATTGCAAGTATTTTAATATTGTAGCAGCCGTGGCAGTAATGTACAAAAAGTTATCATTGCTATGTGATGATAAATTGAGCACCTTACTCCATTGTTGGAAGAGAGAGATCATTAGCAACAAGAGAATGTAGAGAGAGCACTATTCTGAGAAGTAGAGCAAATCTAACTTCCAAAGCCCAAGGTATTTGAAGACAAGAATCCTACATCAATGGAGATTAATGGTATCCAGTAGAGATCACTTGGCACTACAAATAAGAATAGATTGCAACAAAATGGTGGTTACTTTTATTATTCTCAAATTGGATATTATATTGTTGAATGTCTACTTAAGAATGGATGATCTCAACAAACCATCCAAATGGGGTTTGTGGAGCATGATGATCAAGGAAATGAAGAATCCCAATAGAAGATATCAAGCCACATATTGAGAACTTGATTAGTTCCATGCAAGTTTATTTCACTTGCAAGGTATGATATTTGATCATGGTTGTATGATTTTGGTTGATTTTGGGACATCAAAGAATTGTATGTCCATGCAACTAGCAAAAGAGTTATCTATTTCTATCAACCTAATATTAAGAAGTATATCATTGATGGTAGATTGTAGAAAAGGCTCTACATTTTGGACCTCATATCTTGTTACATTCAAGATCAAGGAGGAGTATTTGGAGTGTATAAAGTTTGTTGTATCATCTTTACACTATGATGTCATTTTGGGTTTATCATAGCTTGAATATCATAACATTCAATTTGATTGGAATAAATGATAAATTCAAATGCAACACTAAGGTAAGAATTATAGATTAGGTTGTTTGGCACCTTTGAGTAAGACACCTAAGAATGGTTAGTCCCAAGATGAGAAGTTTGTTAGTAAAGCAGCCATAAAGCAAGCTTTAGAGGAAGATATTCTTGTTTTTACAATGTAGATCATACCAATTGTGCAAGGAGAAGTTGATGAGGGTTAGAAGTCTCATCAAGCAATGGTTGATTACAATTGAAGAGTTTGTAGATGTGTTTTGGGATGATCTACCATATCACGCTATTTTAGCATTGCACCTAGATTGCTCAAACTCTGGATTAGTAGTATAGGTAGTCAAGAGAATTGTGGCAATTACTTATGGACAACTTGTTGATGGTCAAATTTTATGTTTAGATTATTGATTACATGGTGGGGCCTACCATCACTTGCACCGTTCACACCATTGGGTGCCATCAGCAGGACCATTAGGATTGGAGATTCAGGTTGAAATTAGAGGTAGACCATGGAAGTGCAACTCCAAAGAGTTCACTTCTTTGATGTTGAGCCTTTGAGTTCTTGGCTTGAGTAGATAGAAAGCCAGCAAGCATCAACCATTAGGAGAGAGTGTGGCTTGATTGTAATTAGTGCCCAATTTTTGGCAGACTATTGAGTGATAGATCAAGTATTGATTGGATTGAGTGTGATGAGTTATGAAAAAACTGATTTGTGTCCCATGTGTGTGTGAAGTGCCCTGAATTTAGAGCATTGGTGCTTTGGTGTACTCTTGATAGTGAGGCTGGAGTGATGACCAGTCAGACTACTTGTGTTTCTCTTTGGTGAGGCAAGAAGTGATGACCTATAGATTGTGAGATGACAAAGAGATTTTTGGGAGCATGACAAAGAAGGTATGTTTTGGGAGATTGTGTTATCGTTCAAAGAAAAGAATGTAAAGAACATGAAGTGAGTTGGTCAGGAGAAGACTATGGGAGATTTTGGGAGAAGGAGAGGAATTGAGAAGAGTTTGGGAAGAAAGTGAAGAATGGGAGAAGGACAATTGGAGGATTTGCTCTCAGGAAGGGTGTGAGCAGTTTGAAAGAGAATGTGAAGTTTTGGGAGAAAATCAGGAATTGACGTGGTTGGAGAGGAATGTAAGGGTTTTGGGAGAAGGACAATAAGAGGATTTGCTCTCAAGAAGAGTGTGAGCAATTTGAAAGAGAATGTGAAGTTTTGGGAGAAAATCAGGAATTGACGTGGTTGGAGAGGAATGTAAGGGTTTTGGGAGAAGGACAATAGGAGGATTTGCTCTCAAAAAGAGTGTGAACAGTTTGAAAGAGAATGTGAAGTTTTGGGAGAAAATTTTGTTAGGACTAGGGTTTGCTGAAAGTGTTGGAAGGAGAGAATGTGTTGCCATGGGAGGAATTTTTGAGTGTAAGAGGTGGTTATGCAGCAGCAGAGGGAGTAGGGTTTTCCCACAAGAATGGCTGAGTGAGAAAGCTTGGACAGTAGAGGAATTTTTGAATGTAAGGAGAGCTTGGACAAGAGAGGAATTTTTGAATGTAAGGAGAGGCTGGACAAGAGAGGAGTTTTTTTGAAAAGTTAAGGGCTGTTGAACTCACAAAAATGCTGCTGGGCAGAGGAAACATTTTTTGAAGGTTTGAGGGTTGCTGTGAGAGGACATGGAAGTGAATCTTTGAAAGAATGAGGGTTTTGCTGCTGAGAGAGAGCTAGAGAGAGGGAAGTGAATTTTAAAAAGAATGAGGGTTTTTCTATTGAGAGAGAGGACATAGGGAAGTGCATTTTTGAAAGAATGACGGTTTGTTGTAGAGAGAGAGAGAGAGAGAGAGAGAGAGAGAGAGAGCTGGACAAAGGGAAGAAAATTTTGAAATGAGTGTTGCTGTTGTGAGAGAACAAAGGACTTACCACAGGAAGGGCTGAGTGAAGGAGTGGGGAAAGGTCTGGGTAGGAAAGGAAGACTTTGAATGTAAGAGTGCAGCAGATTTGTGGTAAACTTGTGACAAGGGAGGATGTTTTTCCAAATATAGGAGTGCAAGGAGTAGGTGCTTGAACAAAGAAGAGAACTCTTGAGTGTGGGACTTGAGAGAAGTGCATGCAGTAGAGGAGGAAATTTGAAATGTGAAGAGTGGCTGAATAGGCAGTGACAAGAGCTAGACAAAGGAAGAAACCTTTGAGAGGAGAGGAGGATCATTTCAAAAGTGGCTCAGCTCATCTAAAGCAAGGAAGAGAAAAGATTCAAAGTTGGCTGACTTGTTTGAATGGAGTGAATCTGATCTGCAGAACAAGGGCATAAGAGAATGAAGAAGTTCCGAGGGAGTTGCCTTGACTGCTGTCAGACAGAGTATATGTGAAGTGCTCCAGCTGAGTTGATGATTCATTGAAATTCTTATTGCATACGTTGTATAAACTAGAAATGTTTGGCTTGTCTAGGACTTGTGAACTCCATATTTTGGTATTCCTATGAATGATGAGTCCCAAAGCCAATGTAAATTTTGATTTGTGGCTAGCATTGAGAGAAAGCTCGATTCTAGGAGCTCTCAAACCCGGTCTATGTGAATGGCACAGTTTGATGAGCTGGGTGTCCGGGTTTGAGTCGGAGTAGATCACTTGTTGTTATTCTCTTAAGAGATCACCTCACCCAGCTCTATGAGCCGCCAGATCCATAACCATAGACTGAACTTAACTGGAAACTAAGATATAAAACAAGCAAGGATAGAAACCCATAAACCCAAACCCCACAAAACATGACCAATCTTGTTAATATCAAGGACAAACATAGAACCTTTAGTGAGAGCCAATCTCAAGAGCGATTGAAAACAACATTTCCAACAATCCAAGAATAGATAGAGAGTCAGACTACGGAAGACTTCAAGGCATTGACAATAAGAACAAACTGAGCACAAGCAACCATGTGCCCGGAGCACTCTCAAGACCAACCAATCCATGCGACACCGGTTGATGTAATATCATTCATCCACATTTGCATCTCTTTGCAAATCAAGGTGAAAATGGGACACCATCCGACCTTTCTCCTCTGAGCTCAACAGATTCAGCCCAAAGTAGAAGTGGGCTGCAAAGGGTACAAAGTAGTGAGATGACATATCTATTCTCTAATTGGTGATCATTTGTCCCACTCATTGGTGCAAGTACTTTGCCTAGTCCATTGCTTCTCTTGTAAACATTTGATGGAAAAGCACTACTTGCTGCATTGTCACATAGGTGATTTGCTTTGGCTTGAACATAGCCTTCCTTGTGCTCACAATCCACCTTGTACCCGTCCTTGGTGCAAGATCTACTAAAAGAGTTCCTCATACCGGTAGTTTCTTTGAAGCATCACACTTCCGATAGAAGGTGACATTGCCTACCTCTTCTACTTCTCTTCCTAGGACTAATCTCCTATCCAACTCAGTCCATTGAGCCGGATTTCCTCTCTTCTCCTTGTGCTTGGGCCCATCCTCACAATTACTAGCAGCAATTTTTGCCATGAATCTTGGAAAGCTCAAATTCTAGTTCTAGGCCAGAAATGTGATGTAAAGTCTGGACAAGACTTTGATCCTTGCCACTACATCTAATTGGCAAATTTTAAGACTCCTCACCACACTCTAATTATTTTTCCCTTTAGAGCCATTGTGTGCTTCCTCACTCTTTGCTTATGAAAGATCAAACCCAAGACTCTAACCCACTCTTCTTGCATATTTGTAGTTTTCATTCCTTTGGATAAACTTTGAATAGGAGCATGATACCTTCTAAATATTACAGCGCTTCCTCAATGAAATCTCAATTTTATAGTCCTGCACTGATTGCTTATTCTTCAGTCATTTATTTGCTTACCTGCCAATTCTATGGGTTGGTTTCTTGTCACTTTCAAGATTATCTTGGTCCCAAGGTAGTCACTTTCTTCCCATATACTTTCTTGATTGCCAAAACCCAAGGAAAAGTTGTTATGGGTTCTTTGGATGAGGTTGCACATCCCAATGCAAAGTCTTTTGCCCTTGGCTTCATACTTCTATTTGTCTGACCCAAGTCCTTCTAACTTTGACTCGAGGTCGACATTGGGTTTACACCAAAACACACGCTTCTTTGTGTTTCTTCCCCATTTAGTGTTTCTTTGGCTTTACTACTGTACTTCTTCCTTTAAACTCAAAAAAATAAAATTTGAGTGTACCATAATTCTATATACTATGACATCTTCAGGTTCATTAGTCCGTTTCTCCTGCTTAGATTTTGGAGAACATCCTTTTGATAGGTGATTCTTGCATCCAAGTGGTGGCAAGTACACATCAAGTCCATTCTTGGATGCAACCTGCCATGTTGTTAGATGCAGCTAGAGTGGGATCATAGGCTCATTGTCTTCATCTTTGGTGGATGAACCTCTTATCTAGAGAGGTTCTACAATGTGCTTATGATGGGATTCAATGACTGCACCATCTTATTGTTGATGAGATCTTGGATATTGGGTATCAATCTCAGATGGTGGTAGTGGCTGATAGGTCACCTATGGCAATGGTGAACCTAGTTGGATAGCCCCAAGCCACTTTTCCCACACTTATAGGTTTCTCAAGCTCTCATGCTTTTTGAGAGAGAGGTCCTAGACTAGTTTGGGACTCACAATTATAGCAATTGGTGGAGCCCAACGTCGATGAGAGAGAGAGTGGGCAATGGGTTTTTGCATTGGTATTACCATTGTTCTAGAAATGTAGGAGGCATCCAAGCATCAAGTGTTAGGTCAAGCTATGGACTTCAACTGTTTGACCAAGATTGCAAGTCTTTGCTTGGTAAAGCAACATAGGATATGCTTAATAGGCATCACCACTCGGACACTTATGAGCTTTGTGCCTATCGAGATGATTCAGGCACATATTAGGGATGATAGACCAAGTGGACAAGGTATTCTTGGGATACAACTAGTGGCTATTAGGGAGAGTGGTCTACTTGGAGTCCAGCCAGGTGAGCGTGGTATACTTGGATTACACCCTTGGTCTACTTGGAATGCAACTAGAGGATGTATTGAGCTTGCAATTAGAGTTGATGGAGTGTTTCACACATAGGTTGGGACCTCTAGTGGTTGAGGGCATGATACTACTACTCCCAAAGGCCCAATTTAGCGTCCAAGCAGCACGTCTTCCACTTCTACAACTGTTATAGAGGATATTTGTGAGCTAGATCTTGGCCCCAAGCTTACAAGAGGGGAAAGACAAAGAGTTTGGAGGTTCTTAAGGAGTTACACAAGTTTTTTTACCTTTAGTATGAAGGATTTGGGTGCTCTAAAGGGGTTTGGTATATAGATTGAGCTGACTAGCGATACACTAGTTTTTTGACATCCTTATCAATATAGTGACATGGAGAGACCAATGATTCAAGGTAGAAGTAGAGATCTTTTTGAGGCTAGTTTGGTGGAGATTTCACATGGATAGTATGCATCAGCTAGTGATGCCAACCAAGAAGGATATGCATTACAACTACACAAATAGGCATATGTATGGAGATTACTGTCCTATCAATAGATAGAGTAGGGCTGATTGGTATGCCATGCTTACATAGGAGGAGATCTTTGATGTAATTAGACATGCAAAGCTCTTCAGTACTTTGGATCTTTGAGCTGAATATCATTAATTGCCAATAAGGGAGAGACTAAGTCCAAGACAACAATTTGGTTTATTGATCCTCACGGCAAAGATGTGTTATATTAGTGGAGGTTCTTACCATTTGGGTTAAAGAATGCTCCTACTAAGTTCCAAAGGGTTACGGACAGGATCCTAGTTGGATTAGATTTTGCTTGGTGCTATAAAGATGACATTTTGGTCTATAGCACTACTATGGAGGAGCATGAGAGACAATTGTTGGAAGTGTTTGAGGGATTAAGATCTCATGGACTCAAATTACATCATGGGAAGTGTAGATTCTTCCATGAGTTGTAAGCTGGTCTGTCTCTCACTCAAGATGAACCTCTGATGGCTATTATGGTATTACACCATGGACTAAGAAGGCAAGGAACCCCAACTCCATCATACTCCTCCAAGGCTAACACTCTAAGACTGAAGACATTTCTCACTAGAGAACTCAATGAGAGAGAGATAGTTGCAAATGAAAGGATGATGAGTACCTCCTCACTCCTAGTTTATATACTTGTGTAATAGTTATGCACCAAAGTTAGTAATTATTGGAGTAACTCAAGTTACTAGGCTAAAAGTTAAAGGAAATAAGTTTAAAGCCAAAGTAAAGTCAAAAAAGTATAAAGGAATATCCATCCACATGGGCGTATTCCACTAAGCATGTGATCGTATCTTGACCTAACCACTAAGTCAAGGATTCCTTCACATGGGCTATCCATGGACTATAGAAGAATCCAAAACAAAAAGGCTTGTGGGCCCAAGAGTTCTCAACTCTTTCCTCAAGCCTAAACACCTAAGAATAATACCAAGTCAACACACTAGAATCCAAAATAGTGGTGTTCATCTTTTCCACTTCCTCTAAAGTAAAGTCTCATCTATCTTAGCTATGACTAAATTTTGCTAATCATGACTAACATAGAACCGTCCTTTATCTCTATATAAATAATATCTCTCAAGTACTAGTACCAAACTAAATATCACATTACTACATACATGCACAAATGGGTGTTACATTTACCCCCGGACTAAGTTTTCACTTCTTCCTCAAAGTGAAGGTCTCTCTACCTTCTATGATACATCTTCAACTTATCATGATTAATCCTATCAAATTTTCTTCCTTCCAACTCCTTGAGATCATAGGTGTAATTGGCCCACACCTTCTCTACTATGAAAGATCCAAAGTACTTTAGGCAAAAACTTATTTTGCACTCTCTTGAATCAAATAGAATCAACAACATTACCCAATCACCTTCTTTGAAATGCTCCACCTTCTTCTTGCCTTGCCTCTTGTCATAGCTCTCCTTTTGTTTTCGTTGGGCTTGCTCTACTCAAACCATAGCAACTGCTCTTGCCTCTTCCAATTCCATGGGTTGATCCTTCCTTGACTTCTATGCATCACCTCCTTGTGCTTTCTTCAATCTCCTATGAATGCCTTGGAATGTAGGTAGATCAAAGTGAATGAGTAAGGTAGACTCAATACCATATACCAATTGAAACGGAGAATTTCCGGTGGAAGTCCTCATGGTTGTCCTATACTCCCACAAAACTGCATGAATCCTCTTGTCTCAATGATGTTCAGCCCCTTCTATTTTTGCATCTTTGGCCAACATCATGCACAAGGTCTGATTGGTTCTCTCTCCCAAGCCATTGGAATTTGGCTTATAGGATATAGTTACTGTATGTGTGATAGAGAAATCTTGTAGCATGGCTGTATTGATGCTTCTTGTAAACTCTCCTCCTCTATCAAAAACCAACTCCAAAGGGCATCCAAACCTAGTGATAATGCATTCATAAAGAAATCTACCTTCATCTTTGTTCTTGTCCCTCAATGGTCTAGCCTCAACCCACTTGGTAAGGTAATCAGTAACTACCACAATGTGCCAATTGTTCCTTGGAGGACAATTGTTCTATTGAAAGGACCTACAAAATCAATCCTCCACTTCTCAAAAGGTCCTAGGAATGGATCTAAGTGGTGCAGTGGAAGTAGATTTTCTAGCAAAAGCTTGAAAAACATGACAAGTTATGCAATAATCAAGAAAATCCTTGAAAATCCCTCTTCAATGGTAACTTGCATCTAGAATCTTGAAAGCAATCACCTTTCATGCAAAGTGTCCTGCACACACTGAACCTTCATGAAACTTCTTTATGAGTAGGATAGACTCTTCCTTACCCACAGCTCTTTGAAGTAGGCCATCTGCTCGTTGGTGAAAAAGAATATCCTCCACCTATGTGTAAGGTGTAGATTTTGCTACAAGGGCTTCCTCTCCCTAACATGCATCCCTTCTGGATAGTTACTTCTTGTCACAAAATCCACAATCTCCATGTACTCCATTGGAACCTCTTGAGTGATTGAGATTTTCATGAGCTCCTCATCTAGAAAGGAATCATCTATTTGCTCATCTCCATCATGATCATAGGCCCTAGATAAAAAATCAGCATTTGCATATTTCTTTCTTGGCCTATCCTCAATGGTGTAGTCATCCTCAAACAAGAGTATCATCCACCTTACTAGTCTCCCTTCAACATAAGGCTTGTTGAAGATGTACTTCAAGGCCTTGTGATCTATGACAATGGTGGCTTTCCCTCCAATCAAGTAGTGTCTAAGATCACTATCTTCTTGAGACCAAAGATCACTGCCAACCCTTCTCTCTTTGTGACAGAGTAGTTCTTTTCTATTGAAACTATTTGCCTACTAGCATAAGCTATTGGATATTCATGCCTATCTTGGTCTAATTGACTAAGAGTTCATCCTATAGCAACATTGGAACCATTAGTGTAGAGGATGAAAGCCTTATTCCAATCAGGTTTAGCAAGAATTGGAGCTACAATAAGGGATTGCTTGAGCTCCTCAAAAGCTTTGAGAGCCTCCTTGTCTTCCAAAATCACCATGTAATCTACACCCTTCTTCATGTAGATGGTCAATGCATAAGCCTTGTTGGAAATGAAAAGATGAACCTCATATAGTACCCAACTATCCCCAAGAATTGGCATAACTTTGTCAAGCTTGAAGGGAATGGAAGGTTTGAGATTTTCCTCACCTTCTTAGGATCAATTGCTATTCCATCCTTGGAGATGATGTGCCCCAAAAGTAGACCTTCTTCACATCCAAAAATGCACTTTTTTGGGTTGAGTGATGCATTTACATCATCTAAGCATTGCAAGACCTTGATTAAGTGCTCAAAGTGCTCCTCCTTGCTCCCATAGATACAAAAGTCATCAATGAAGTCTCTCAAAAATTTCCCAATGAAAGGTTTAAATACCTTGTTCATGAACCGTTGGAATGTGGCTGGAGCATTGCAAAGCCCAAAAGGCATGACCTTGAAAGCATAATGCACCCAAGGTGTGGTGAATGTAGTGAGTTGTTGATGCTTTGGTGCAATCTTGATTTGGTTATATCCACTACAACCATCTCTAAAACTATATATCTCATGATCTACAACCTCCTCCAAGATCTCATCAATGAATGGCAATGGGTAGTAGTCCTTCTTGGTAACAACGTTGAGCTTCTTGTAATCCACACATACTCAAAGCTTGCCAATTCTTCACAATGACAATTGGAGACACCCATTCTGAATTCTCCACCTCAAAAATAAATTTGGCTTCCTTGAGCTTATTGATCTCCTCCTTCACAACCAAAGATATTGGTGGGCTAATGCAATGTTGTTTTTGGTGGATTGGTCTTGCATGTGACTCCACCTCTATCTTGTGCTCCTCCAAGATGACTTCCTTCAAACCCTTGTAACTAAAAGCAAACACATGGATGAACTTGCGGAAAATCTCCTCAAATCTCACCTTCTCCTCCTTGGTAACATTTGGATCATACTTGAGGGTAGATAAACTCCTCTCTATCTCCTCAAGTGTCAATGGTGATTTATCTAGGTCCTTCAAAACCTCGAGCTTAGATGAAAAATCCATAGCACACAAGGGATACACATCTAAATCAGATTCAGGTTCATACCTCTCTGTGGAAGTCTCCTCTTCCATGCTTGTGTCCACACTTGAAGCTCCTTTTTAAAAATCTGATTCCCAATAATCAGAAGATGGTGTATTTGAATGTGAAGTGTTGGTGGTGTTAGTCATAGGAAATTGTGACTCTATGGTTTGATGGCCCAATCCTCAAGTACTCTTTGTGCCATCAATCAGTTGTGTGTGCTGCTCTCAACCATGGCCTCCCAAGAAGTAAGTCATAGCTTGAAACCTTCAAGACTTGGAATGGCATGAGATATTGAACTCCCATAATTGAAACTACCACTTTATCCATCACCCCTACTGGTCAAAATTGTTGTTTGTTTGCCATGCTCACCACAAATGTTGAAGGTCTAGAAGGTGTCATACCCAAATTCTTCATCAACCTTTTTGACATGGCATTAACTGTTGATCCTCCATCAACCAATACATCCTTGATGTTGTGACTATTCACTCTCACATCAATCTTGGAGGCATATGCACAAGCTTCCCATAGTGTTGGCTTGGCATCCACCACCCCCATTGATACTACAGCTTTTGCCTTCTTCTTCCTCTTGCTACTTGTAGAACTCAAACCACCTCTAAGTTCCTTTCTCAAAGTAGGATTCAAACCTATCAATTGACCATTGTGATGTTAGCCTTGTGAATACTAACATTCTCCAAGACATTGTAGTTCCATTGTTGCTTTGATATCAAGAAGTCTTCCATCCCCAACTTCTTTCTTGGAGTCTTTGTTGTTGATGGTGTTGAGGTACGAATGCTCCTAGTAGACATAGGAGTATCCTTGCTAGGAGTAAATCCTTGAGAATAATGCACATCTGTGACAACCCAACAAATATCACTTTTGCAGTAATCAAGTAAGTAAAGTTTGTTCCCGTAAAGATACAAGTCAGAATTGGTCAAATATAAAGTCAAACAGTAACATGTAGTTCTTCTTGGGTTCTTGTTTAATCTCTCAAGTAGAAACTACAACCAAAAGAGAGTAACAAGCTCACAATCTTGACAACTTGTCACAAATTCATACACCCATAATCACAACATAACAAATTTTGTCCAAACAAATCTTGATTATGATGATTCAGATTCTCCCAAAGATGGTACTTCACTGCAAAACAACTTTGCCTTAGAATTTTTTTCTACCCCTCCACTCAAGGCACAAATTCTTTGATCAAAATTTCTTCACATCAACTCAATGTTGCACTCACAAATGCAGAATACTACTAACACTACAATTCCTCTTAGATCTGTCAAGGGATTTCTCCAATTACACTTCACTCAAGATCAAACACATAGAATACAGATCATAGCTACGGAATCCAACATCCAACAAACACTATGACTTGCACTTTGAAATTCTACACACACTCACAAACTCACATGTAGAGTTGATACTTGGAATTAAGCTCAAGCAATGAGCACTAAAATCAGCACTTTGCTTCATCTATCTTCAAAAATATGAATACTAAACAACATATCACTGTGAATGCCTCCTTTAAATAGTAAAGCAAATGACAGCTACTAACAACTATACCATTCTATAACAACTCTTCTAACTTGCACATCCAAAATGACAATGCACCTCTTCATATTTTCCTCTTCAAATCTCAATTTGTTTCTACTCCGATCCAATGTCAATCTCTTCATTGGCTTCCAAACACGATGATCTTCCCATTACTTCTCTTTCTTCGGGTATATCTACAATTACCAAATCCTTTGCTGTTTCTACTACTTCTTCACTAGGAACTACAATTGAGGTCATGAGTAACCCTTCTATCTCCTTATCTTCCAACCCACTCTTCTCTAAAGTGTCAAATGTCAGATCCGAAGACACCTGAATTCCTACTTCTACAACATCGGACTTTTTCTCCTTTGTCACACTACTCCTAATTCTCTCTTACTCTGAATTCACAAGATCTAATCTAAGACTGACATTGTATCCTACTTCTAACATCTTCCTATCTACTTGCTCCCCCAATCTGATTAGTAAAGTGTTCACATCAACATCTTTGACTCTCCTCTTCCAAGTTTCTTGCACAAGCAACTTTAACTTGTGTAGTCTTGCTTCTTCCAATCTTCCTTCAGCCTCCCGTGCTCAGCATAGCTCTCAATTTTCCCACAACTTCTCCTACTGATTCTGACTCATACCCTCGAGATTGATCTACCTTTAACTCTTCTTGGTACATCTTCAACTTGTCTTCATACTCAGCAGCAAGCATCTTCTTCTCCTCCGCATACTGAGAACTTTATAACTCAGCACTTTGTACCAACTCTCTCAATCTTTCTTCTTCTCGATGTTTAACCGCCAACTCTCTCTGCCATGCTTGATCCTTCCCGGCTGCACTCTTCCTCAAGCTTTCTAACTCTTGCTCCATCACTACTGCCATCACTTTTACATGAATACTCTCAATGCGCACATCACTTACCTCCTCTTGAATCTTGGTCAGCAACATCGTCTGCTCCTTCAACTCTTCAGCTTGATGCTGCATTTCTCTCCCTCTTGCCTCAAAAATCTCTTGCAACTTCTCAAAAGTCTTCTTCAAGACTATATCCACCTGAAGCTCTTCAACTTCCTCATCTCTTTGGGTTACACGCTCCTGCAACCCCTTCACTTCAGCCAGCAGATACTTCACTACCTACAACTCATTCATCACCTTCATACAATCTTGTGGGATTACCTTTAGGTGCTCTTTTAACAGCCCCAACAATGAAGTTACAACATGCAATAAATACTGTATTCCTCCAAAGGTCTCTTCATCTTTGGCCTCATCTTTGTACTTTGCCTCTTCCACCGGCTCTTTCTTCCAAGGTCTTGATCTTTGTATCTTCAAGATACTACTTCCGAGCTTCTTTCTTCCTTACCTGCTGAACTTGGCCCCGTAGGGTACTCCTTCTATCGCTCAGCCCCCTTCTCTTTCATGACCATGGCTACATAGTGATCCGCATTTTCCGGTATATTGTCAATCATTGCATGAAAAGCTTCATCCTCTTCTACTTCAGCCAATTGCTCAACTTTGTCTTCACCCTCACTCTCACTTCCGGATTCCTCACTTTGTAATGTGAGTTCAGCTTCTTCTGAGTCTTCTCCTCTAGACTTTGTCTCCTCTTCAAACTTGGTTTCTGAAGGTTCTTCTTTCACCGCCTTCTTACCCCGTAGAACAAGTCTTCGGGTCTTTCTTTGTGCTGAAGGCAACTCTGCTTCTTTGGGTTTATTCCACTTCTTCATCTTTGGGCTTATGACTTCTTCCATCCCCCATTGTCATGTTCTCAAGAAGTGATCATAATTGGCTCGTAGGTGTGCTATGTATTGTTGTTCTTCTTCATCTGCTTCCCATCTCAAATCAGGATGAAAATGTGATACCATGCGTCGCCTCTCCTCCGCTATTAGCAAATTCAACCTAAAGTAGAAATGTGCTGCAAACGGTGCAAAATAATGTGGAGGCATAGTTGTCCTCCAATTGACAACCATCTACCTTGTTCTCTGGTGAAACATTTCGCTCAATTCACCTTCACTGCTGCAAACATCTGGTGGAAAAAGACCGCATGTTGCATGTTCACGTAAGTCATTTGTTCTGGTTTGAATATTTTCATTATTGTCCCCATGATACTTCGTTTCATTGGGTCCCGATAGGACTCTACCTTGTAACCATTCATTGTATGTGGAGCAAAGAACAAATTGCATATGTCCGCAGTCTCGTCTGTAGCATCACACTTCTGATAGAAGGTGATACTTGTCGGTTCTCTTGCTTCCTTCCCCAACACTAACCTCCAATCCTACTCAGTCCATCAAGCCGGATTTCCTCTCTTCCCCTTGACTTCAGGACCTTCCTCACAATTACTGGCAGCTTTCTCTGCCATGACTCTTGGGAAATTGAAATTCCAATTCCAGCGCTAAGAAAGTAATACAAAGTCTATTCAAGACCTCAATCCTTACTACAACATCCAACCTCCAAATTGTGAAACTTCTTACTATGAGAGCATTCTTGACCTTCTTTGCCATGATTTGCTTTCTTGTTCTTCAGCAATGGAAGACTATTCCTTCTCCTAGGCGAGACACTCTAACCCCTTTTGGATTTTGGAAAATTTCACTCTCAATTGGCTTCTTGACATGCATGACTGCAAGAGGAGTACTCAAAGGAATAGGAAATCTACTTGACATATTCAACTTTCAACTATGCAATTGCAATTTTATATAACCCCAAATTGCAATTATTCTTCAGTCAATTTCAAAATCAACTCCCCCTCTTTCTGTGTGTTGATGTCCTATAACTGTCAAGACATGCTTCTTCTACCTCTGCCGTTTCTTGAAGTGTACTTTCTTGCCACATAGAAAGGTTGTTAGACGGTCTTCGTATCGGCCTTTGCTTCCCAATCCAAAGACGATGATCTTCGGACTTGTTTCTTTGTACTCCACTTTTGAGTATATTTGTTCTCCAAACCAAAGTCGACTCTTTCGATTCCCTCCAAAGACACTCCCGTCCATTCTTTCCTTTGTAATTTGGCTTCCTTGCTTACTTCTTCTCCAAACGCTAACAAAACAAAAAAAAACAAAAAATGTGGGCACCACAACATCCTTTGCAAAACAAGCTCTCTTCTTCTCTTGTGCCAAAAGCTCCAAATTAAAACTCTTGGAGTTTGAGCACTCTCCTTTCTCATACATGCTCTCAACCACATATATAGATGCTATCTCCTTACCTTTTTTGGATTAGGAGCCACATGGGTTTCACTACCTCCCTTTTTCACTCTATTGGCTTTCTCATAACTCCTTCCTCCATAATAAGTAGAATTTGGGCAATTCCTTTGGATATGGCCTCTTCCTCCACAACCAAAACAATTTCTATCATTGAAAATGTTGGCTGGTTGGCCTCCTCTATATAGATAGTTTCCATAACTCCTAGGCTCTCTCTCTACATTCTAATCTACTTGTCTCTTCTCCCATAGTTGCACCACATTGATTTTGAGATCTGCAAGTTATTCTATGATGGTTTGAAGTGGATCTTTTAGTGGAGGTGTAAGAACTAGAGCAACTAATACTTGTAGTGCAATCCTTGCCACCAAAGTATTAGAAGTTCCTCCAAACTTGTAGCCTTGAGGAGGATGCACAATCTCCTTCACCACCAAATCACTCTCATCTCCTTCCAAACTCTCCTCCATACAAATTGCAATCTTGATAGTTTTAGCCTTGGAAGAAGGTTTCTCATATCTCACCTTGCTTCTAATTTGTGGTCTCAATCCTCCCAAAAAATTCCTGGTAAGCAAAGCTCCCATGCCAATCATAGTAGTCTCCACATCATCCCCACTCTTCCTCAACACTATGCAAAATTTGGACTCTAACTTTTCCACTCTTTCCACATAGACTCTCAGTTTCTCTCCATCTCCTTGCTTGAGAAAGGTACCTTCACTCATCACACTCTCACAACTCTCATCTAGAAGGAAATTCTCAATGAGTGCTGAAGTCAAACTCTCCCAAGACTCTTCTTGCCAATCTCTCCTCTCTCTCTTTTGGTATTCTGACTCATACCATGTAAGTGCTACATCCTCAAAGAAATCTGGTAATAATGAGACCCACTCATTCTTCCTCCTCTCATTGTTTCCTATGCAAGCTCTCTTGAAGTCATTCACAAAGGCCTCCACATCTTCTCCATCCTTGCCAAAGAAAACCGGAAGTTCCTCCATCTTTACTCCTCACTATCTTTCTTTTTTTTCAATTTTTGTTTTTCTCTTCTCTTTTCTCTCACTCTATAACTAATAAATTATGTACATAACTAACAACATTTGAGAATAATCCACCCCAAGGAACACAAAAGGTTCAGATTGCTCCAAGATTTCTATAGCAACATCAAATCCTAGAGTGCATATTAATTGAACCCTCATAGATAGTTTATCCACAAGTTGAAAGGTTATTTCCATTACTTATCTTGAGAACTAGCTGATGAAGGTGATAGTATTTCTGTAGCTATACTAAGACTCTCTCCAATATGCTTCACCAAAGTCTCTAAAATTTGCTTTTACTCCACTATACTCATGTCCTTTTGGAAGTCCTCAACTCCACAAATCTCACAAAACAGAACTCTTAGATCTTCTCCCTCCTAATTTTGGTGAAGAAGGTCCAACATGCAAACCCAAGTCAAGTAATCCTCTTCCCTCCCTCAATCTCTTGCTCTCAAAGGTCAATGGACATGAACTTGCTTTATGTCCCTTCTCTCCACATAGAAAGTACTTAGACTCACTTTTTCCTCCAGGTGGTGTAGGTTTTTGAATCCTCTAAACACTCTCTTCAAATTCTATTCTAGACTCTCTTTTCCTCAAATCCACCCCTACAATCACCTCAAACCCTTGGTGAACCTTGCATAGTCTCAATTTCCACTCTTGATGACCCTCCATGTTCCCAAGATGAATCTAAACGTTCAAACATGCTTTTTGTTGCTCTCAAACTCCTCATGCATGAGATCTCAACTATGTAGAAATGACCCTTCCTCACAATGTCACTCTCAACAGGTATGTTGCAATCTTCTGAAATTTTTCACACTTGATCACAACTCTAGGGTGTCTGTCCCAGCAAAATTTTATATCTTTTCATCAAGCCATTTGGCCTAGAAACCTTTCTATTCAACACACATATTTCAAATTTGGTCTGAAAACCATCACGCTCACTTAAAAAACTCATAACTCTCTGTGCAAGAATGGTCTTTCTGTAATTTTTGTGTCAATAGGTAGAATACATGCACTAAATTTTCTTGGAAAATTTCAAGACAATTCACCAAACTATGTACAATTTTTGAAAGAGCATGCAATTGCAAGAGCAATTTACCCTGTCAACTTTCAAAAAATCTAGCCTAGTGCAAGGAGTAGCTCTTACAATAATTTTAAGTGTGATAATTGAAAGATAACCCAAGCTCTCATGTGTAGAAATTTCAAATCAAGATCTCAAACTTGAGACTTTGCCCAAAATCACCTTAATCCGTAAAATCTGCAATTCACCTCACACAATCTCTCCAAATCCTTGCAAGTGTACATGATGTACAAAATCACCTCAAAGACACCATAATGAACTATAGTGTAAAAAAATGGGTCCAAGGTCTCTAACATAAGTTCAGCCCTCTCCTCCACTAAAGTTCTTTCCAAGTGAGCTCCCATAGCTTCCTTTTGTCTAGTATAGAATTATACGTGTAACATTATCTTGTCTTCTAGAGAGGTCTCAACAATAGAACCAAAAATGTGAGCTGAACTATCTCTCACTCAAGATGAACCTCTGATGGCTATTATGGTAGCGCACCATGGACTAAGAAGGCAAGGAACCCCAACTCCATCATACTCCTCCAAGGCTAACACTCTAAGACTCAAGACATTACTCACTAGAGAACTCAATGAGAGAGATAGTTGCAAATGAAAGGATGATGAGTACCTCCTCACTCCTAGTTTATATACTTGTAAAATAGTTATGCACCAAAGTTACTAATTATTAGAGTAACTCAAGTTACTAGGCTAAAAGTCAAGTAAAGTCAAAAAGTCAAGTAAAGTCAAAAAGTATTAAGGAATATCCATCTATATAGGCATATTCCACTAGGCATGTGATCTTATCTTGACCCAACTAGTAAGTCAAAGATTCCTTTACATGGGCTATCCTTGAATTATAGAAGAATCCAAACCAAAAAGGCTTGTGGGCCCAAGAGTTCTCAACTCTTTCCTCAAGCCCAAACACCTAAAATAATACCAAGTCAACACACTAGAATCCAAAATAGTGGTGCTCATCTTCTCCACTTCCTCTAAAGTAAGGTCCCCTCTATCTTAGCTATGACTAAATTTAGCTAATCATGACTAATGTAGAACCATCTTTTATCTTTATATAAATAATATCTCTCAAGTACTAGTAATACCAAACTAAATATCACAATACTACATACATGCACAAATGGGTGTTATAGAGCAAGTTGAGTATTTGGATCACACTATCTACCTTGGAGGACTTGGTGTCTTGTAGACCAAGGTGGAGGCTATTGCACGTATTTCTTAGCCTATGGATGTTAGTAGAGTGCAAGCATTTCTTGGGTTGGTAAACTTTTATTGCTGTTGTGTTAGAGGTTTAGTGCCATTGCCAAAGCCTTACAAAGCTGACCAAGCTTACACATGAATGGTGTTGGGGAGATGAGCAAGAGAGAGCTTTTGTAGAGCTCAAGGAGAGGTTGACATCTGCTCTTATTTTGAGGAGACCGATTAGATGATGACCATTTCAAGTTCACACTGATTGGAGTATGTTGGAGCTTGGAGTAATGCTTACTCAAAATGATGATGAGAGGAAGGAGTTTGTGGTGGCCTATGCTAGTTGCTCTAACAATTTAGTGGAGGCAAAGTATAGTTCATATGAGAGAGAATTCCTGGCAACAATTTGGGCAGTAACACATTTTTTATGTTACCTATTTGTTAATCCCTTATTCTTATCATTGATCATTAACAACTGAAGTGGTTGATGGAGTCCGACAAGCTGTCAGAGAAGCTTGCATGATGGGCTCTAATTTTACAAGAATATGGTTTCATGGTTATTCACAAATTTGGAGTGGTGAACTATGATGCAGATGGGTTGAGTAGAAACCTATGTCCTAGCCAATAGGGTTGTGGTACCCACATTTTTCATTTTGGATGAGTTTTGAAGAAGAAGTGCCTTGCTGAAACCAAATGAAGAAGAAATGAGAAGAAACCTATGTTTGATCAAGCAGAGGAAGTCAATTTCATGTAAGAGGAAGAAGAACTCGGATTGGATCAGATCCATAGGAGTGTAGACCTAAAGGAGGGATGGAAGGTTGCAAGCCAAGGTTATTGCGGGAGCCATATCTCAATGATGAAAAGTCCAAATCATATTTGCCATATCTCATTGGAAGCACCTTGTTCAGGGCTTTCCATTGGTACCAAAGTCATTGAGCTTGAATGTTTGTAGTAGAAGTTAAAAGCATTTGAAATTTTGAGAGTAGATGTAAAAAGTAGTTGAAAGACTTCAGGTTGGTGTCTTTGGATCTATACGACTTTGGACTTTGGGTTTACATGACTTCGGTTCTAAAGACTTCACCTCAAGACAAATGTGATTCAACCCAAGGTAGTCAGACATCAGATGTAGGAGTCTTCAGGTTAGATATTTGAAGCGTCTAAAATAATTAGAGTGTGGAAAGAAGATATTTAGGATACCATGACTTCAATTTAAGTTCTGATTGAAGATAGGATAGAATTGAAGGAGAAGTAGCGGTAGTGAATGAACCCAAAGTGCAGGATCAAACAACAAGTGTCTTTGGGTTAATTACATGAGCGATTAGGGGAAAGTGGATTACAAATTGAAGGCGTAGATAGTGGACTCATGCTTTCAATTACAATTCTTGATGAAGATATAGTAGAATTAGCAAAGAAATTGATAGTTTAGATCCAAAGTAAGAGAGGGAGGAGTGCAGGTGTCTTTGGATCAATTATTTGAGGCATTAGAGAAGTGTAGGTCAAGAAATAGAGTTAGATAGATTACCCACTAGTGTAAATGTAATTCATAGTGAAGACGTAGTAGAAATAGTGAAGGATTTAGTAGTTGAAGATAGACCCAAAGAAGGAGAAGTAATTAGAAGAACTTCAAAATTGGAAGCCAAGGAAGAGGTAGATATCGGATCGGAGTAGTAACAATTTTGAGATACGATTGGAGTAGTAGTAGTTTTGAGTAACATTTTCATGATGATGTCTTAGTGATGGACTATCTTTGCACTAGTATTGTGGGTGGCACAATTAGGGCCAAGGAGAGAGATTGTGTTCTTTAGCAAGCCAAACGGTTTAGATTGGAGGGCAAACACCATCCACGTGTATGGAAGGATGGTAGAGTGACCATAAAGTACCATTTCTATCTTAGAGACCACAGTTGGTCCATCATGCTCATGAGGAGCTAGGACAATTTGGAGTAAAGCATACATATAGCTTACTCTAGAGTCATTATTGATGGTGCAATATGTAGACTGATATATAGCAATTTTTTGCAAGCTTGTGTAGTTTGTGAACAAATAAGAGCATCATTCAATGCTCTTATGCCATATTTGCACCCTTATCATGGGATAAGGTTACCATTAAAGTTTGGAATTTGTTGGACCTTTACCGTTGATTGTAAGCTATCATTGGTATGTTTTGGTGATGATGGAGCACTTCTCCAAGTGGATTGAGTTGGTGGCACTTCCTAACAAGTCTAATGAAGGGACGGCTTACTCATTCTTGGATTGGGTTCTTAGTCATTTTGGTGCACTAACAGAGGTTTTGATTGATCAGGAGGTATAGAATTCTTGGGAGAGTTTTAGGTCTTATGTGACAAGGCTACTAGTCTTGTGTGACAAGACTATTGATAATTGTGCTACCTCTTGAGAGCACCATGAGGCAGATAGCTTAGCAAGGAGAGTAGTTCAGACGATGAAGAGAGGATTCCAAAAGTATGGTTTGCATAGAGGTCACTTAGGAGATTAGGATATGCAGTTACCTTGGTTGGCCATGGGCTATTGGTTCAGCTGGCAAGTCTCCTTAATATCCTTCTCTCCTTACTTTCTACTCTATGGACAAGATCCAAATTTACTTGCAACCATTAATTAAGATGCTATTATAGTTTTGGACTTGGATAATCTAGATATATGGATAAGCACATGTTCTCAATGCACAGAGATCTTTTAAAGAGTGATGGCGATGGCCTTTGAGAACTTGGTGATTGCTCAACATAAGGATACCTTATGCTATGTTACCATTGAAGGAGGAGGTTATAGATCCTCAATCCGTCAATTTTATCTAGGAGACTATCTTGAGAGTGTGCAAGGTTTTGTCATTTGGAGTCCTTGTGTTCAAAGGAAGTGATGGTGTTATTTGGAAGGATCATGTGCGCAATTGTATGCCATGCCACCTCCCAAACATTGATGGTACTATGGAACCAAGCTTGGCACTTGTAAATGTAGGCTTACAATGTATGTTATGCGGCTCTTCTGGGGGAGTAGTTGTTACTATGTTAGTGGATGATAGTTGTTTGAGAGGATGGCATATGGTATGTATGACTCCTCTTCTCATGGTGTTTCCTCAAGGACAATGGCTATGTCCTAGATGTACTTGACCTATAGCTATTTCATCCTTTATATGATATAGATTGTAGACATGCGACTAACGATGGGGCTCGATAGCACCCAACCTCTTGATCTTTTACCTACCATAGGGTATACAATATACTTGGAATAGATGGCTATCTGGAGTTAGAAGGACCTAACTGCCAACTAGGGAGGCAATTGTGGTACTTGACAGTCCATGACTTATGTGTGAGTTGTGCTTCTATAGTGTGTGATGTTGGCAATAATGTATGTTGTGTATGTATATATGTATGACAATTGTCATGCTATTTGTAGCATCGCACCTAGATTGCTTAGACTTTGGAGTAGTAGTGTTGGTAGTCAAGAGTATTTTGGTAGTTACTCATAAAATATTTGTTGACGGTTAGATTTTGTGTTCAAAGTATTGATTACATGGTAGGGCCCACCGTCACTTGCAACATTTGCATTGTCCAATGTGTTGTTAGTGGGACCATTAGGATTGGAGACCAAGGGGTATACTTTTGAAGTGCAGCTTGGGTATGGTTGGACTGTAATCAATGCCCAGTTCTTGCTAGTTTATAGAGTGACATGTCAAGTATTGATCTGAGTTGAGTTGATTCAAGAGTTGTAAAGGATCTGATTATTGTGGCACTTTAGAGTCATGTTTGACTTATGTGTGAATTGTTCTTCTATAATGTATGATGTTGACAATAATGTATGTTGTGTAGTGATGTTTATACGCACGACAACTACTCTGATTGAGCGTGATTTGAGTTGTGTGAAAAAACTGAGTATTGTGGCACTTGAGAGTCCATGTATGACTTATGTGTGAGTTGTACTTCTATATTATGTGATGTTGATAGTGATGTTTGTTGTGTAGTGATGTATATATGCATGACACAAGGAAGAAGTACGAGGGGCTAGGATAACTAGGACCATTAAGATGAAAGCCTAACTTTTGAGAATGATAAGTGGATATGGAAAGGCTTGTACAAGGGGAAGTACCTAAAAAGAAAGGTAAATTAAAGCAACATCAACTTGCCTTTGGAATATGACATGCACTACAATAGGTGAAATGCCCAAGGAAGAGAAAGATGAGAACAAGATTCAAGAGGTTTTGTCTTTTTACTTTGGGAGCTAAAGCTAACAAGGAGAAGACTCAATTGGAGGTGGGCACAAAGGTGATCCTAGAAAAAGACTTTGCACCAAAGTTGAAGTAGCATTTGGGAGATTTGGGATTGGCCATGATATTGGAAGTATATGACTTTGAAAGGGAGAGATTATAGAGTGGTGTGGGGTAGATCACTACAAATTTGGCAGTTTGGGAAGAAGTTCAAGAGGCAACAATAGAGGAGACTTTAGTAATGGATGTTGTGATAATGCACCTTTGCCTACAATAAATCTTTTTAATTTAGTTTGTAGATTCTAGCTAGGAGAAGTACAAGGATAGTTACTTAGTAATAAAATAAGAGAAAATGGCTAACTATGACAACCTTTGTCAAGGGAGCCCTTTGCCTTGGAAGGTCTTTGCCCTAAAAGTAGCCCTTTGTCTTGGGGAGACCTTTTGCCAAAAATATCCCTTGTCTTGGAAAGACCTTTGGCTTGAAGTAACCCATATAAAGACAATGCCAATAGATCAAGAAATTTTTATGTAGACCATTGAATTGGGCTCACCTTTGTGGGTAGTGATAGCTCCTCAAAGAGTGCACTTAACGAAAGGTTGTAATAGTTGAATAAATAGGATAAATATTTGTTTGGAGCTAGGAAATCTCTTCACTTTTTCAATATTCATCTTAGCCAGATCAGCCATGGTACCTTCTTCCTTGGTGAGAAACCTATGCTTGGACTTGTGCATTTTGAGAGAAGAAGACTGCACAAAGGGAATTAGGAAGGTAAACAAGAGCTGGAAAGATGAGAGGACAGAAAAGAAGGAAGTAACTACTCCATTTGTGCCATGAAAGATACACAAGGCTCCAGATTTTATCATTGAGTCCCTTGGTCTAGTCAAATGGGAGTTGTACTATAGATAGAAGTTAGTTTGTAACTAGAAGCTCAAATTCTTGTTGTGGAACTAGGAATTGAGCAATCATGCTATGTTGCATGAAATTTGGGACAACCGGGATCCCAAGCTGATTAATTTGAGAGGAAATATTTTTGCATGGATAGAAGAGCATTGGTGGAAAGTGCTAGGGCCTAGTAATTCACCCCTAGATGGCATGACTTTGGATAGTGTTTGGACTTGACTCGATTTGAACTTGGAGGCCAAATTAAAGTCCATTTTTTGTTGCAAGAAGACCAACAATGGTTGCCCTGTCCTTGGTATTAAAGATCCTACAAGAAGGATCTTGGTCAAGTTGTTCAAATCCAAACAAACAACTTATTTAAATAATAGCCATGCTATCTTCTTTGAGTACTTGAAGACCAATGAAGACTTGTGAATTGGGCAACCATGTTTAGGGCTAGAACAAGAGAGTTTGTAGGATCAATGAACAAAGAAGGCAATGTGATTGTTGTCTCTCCCTTTGTTGCTTGTTTCTACTTGGGCATGGGATTGTTGACCAGCAGAGAGAAGAATTAACAAGAATTGGAGCCACAACAAGAGATTGTTTGAGCTCCTCAAAAGCTTTGAGAGCCTCATTGTCCTCCAAACTCACCACAAATTCTACACCCTTCTTTATGTAGATGGTCAATGCATAAGCCTTGTTGGAAAGTGAGAAAATGAACCTCCTATAGTACCCAACCATCCCCAAGAATTAGCATAACTTTGTCAAGCTTGAAGGGAATAAAAGATCTAAGATTTTCCTCACCTTCTCAAGGTCAATTGCTATCATGGATGATGTGCTCCAAAAGTAGACCTACATCACAACCAAAACTGCACTTCTCTGGGTTGAGTGATGCATTTGCTTCACCAAGCATTGCAAGACCTTGATAAGATGCTCAAAGTGCTCCTCCTTGCTCCCATAGACACAAAAGTCATCAATGAAGTCTCTCATAAATTTCCCAATGAAAGGTTCAACATCTTGTTCATGAACCATTGGAATATAGCTAGAGCATGACAAAGCCTAAAAGGCATGACCTTGAAAGCATAAGTCCCAAAAGGTGTGGTCAATGTGGTGAGTATTCATGCTCTTATTGATATCTCTGATGACCTCCAACTTTCTCAAAGATCTCATCAATGAATGGCAAAGGGTAATAAAATCCTTCTTAGTAACAAGTTTGAGCTTCTTGTTATCCAAAAGATACCTAATTCTTACCATTCTTTTTCTTCACAATCACAATTAGAGACACCCATTCTGAATTCTCCACCTCAAAGATAATTAAGCTTCCTTGAGCTTATCAATCTCTTCTTTCACAACCAAAGGTATTGGTGGGCTAATGCAACATTGCTTTTGGCAGACTAGTCTTACATGTGACTCCACCTCTATCTTGTGCTCCTTCAAGGTGACTTCCTCTAGATCCTTGTAATTGAAAGAAAATACATGGATGAACTTGTAGAAAATCTCCTCAAATCTTAGCTTCTCCTCCTTGGTAATATTTGGACCATACTTGAGGGTAGATAACCTCCTCTCTATCTCCTCAAATATCAATGGTGATTTATTTGGGTCCTTCAAAACCTCAGGCTTAGGTGAAAAATCCATAGCACACAGGGGATACACATCTGAATTAGATTCAAATTCATCTTAATCCATGGAAGTCTCTTCTTCCATGCTTGTGTCCACACTTGAAGCTCTTTTTGAATTTGATTCCCAATAATCAAAAGGTGTGCATCTGAATGTGAAGTGTTGGTGGTGTTAGTTAGGAATTGGAACTTGATAGTTTGATGGCCCAATTGTCAAGTACCCTTTGTGATATCAATCAGTTTTGCATGTTGCTTTCAACCATGGCCTCCCAAGAAGTAAATCATAGCTTGAATCCTTCAAGACTTGGAAAGTCATGAGATCAAGAAGTCCTCCATCCCAGACTTCTTCCTTGGAGTCTTTTTTATTTAGGTGCTAATGAAAGTGCTCTTAGTAGGCAGAAGAGTATCCTTGCTAGGAGTAAATCCTTGAGAAAAGTGTACATTAATAAAAAATGAGCGCACTTCTTCTCTTGTACAAAAGATCCTAATTAACACCTTGAAAGTTTGAGCACTCCTCCTTCTCATACTTGCTCTCAACCACATCTATGGATGATATCTCCTTACCTTTGTTTGGATTAGGAGCCACTTGGGTTTTACTATCTCCTTCTTTCTCTCTATTGGCTCCTTCATAACTCCTTCCTCTATGGTAAATTAGATTTGGGTAATTCCTTTTGATATGACCTCTTCCTCCACAATAGAAACAATTTCTATCACCAAAATTGCTGTTTGGTTGGCCTTCTCTATATGAATAGCTTACATAACTTCTAGGCACTCTCCCCACATTCTAATCCACCTATCTCTTCTCTCATAGTTGCACTAGATTGATCTTGAGATCTGCAAGTTGTTCTATGATGGATTGAAGTTGATCTTTTGATAGAGGTGCAAAAAATATAACAACTACTACTTGTGGTGCAACTCTTGCAACCAAAGTATCAGATGTTCTACCATACTTGTAGCCTTGAGGATGATGCACAACCTCTTTCACCACCAAATCACTCTCATCATCTTCCAAACTCTCCTCCATACATATTGCAATCTTGATAGCTTCAACCTTGGAAGAAAGTTTCTAATATCTCACCATGCTTATCTATGGTCTCAACCCTCCCAACAAATTCTTGGTGAGCATGGCTTCTATGCCAATCATAGTAGTCTCCATATCATCCCCATTCTTCCTCAACACTATGTGAAACTTGGACTCTGACTTCTACATTCTTTCTACATAGACTCTCACTTTCTCTCCATAACCTTGTTTGAGAAAGTAAATCAACTCATCAATCTCTCATAACTCTTAACTAGAAGAAATTTCTCAATGAATCTTGAAGTAAAAATCTCCCAAGACTTTTTGGTATTTTGACTCATACTATGTGAGGGTTGCATCCTCAAAGAAATCCGGTAATAATGAGGCCCACTCAATTTTCCTCCTCTCATTTTTTCCAATGCAAGCTCTCTTGAAATCTCTTACAAAGGCCTCCACATCTTCTCCATCCTTGCCAAAGAAACTTGGAAGTTTCCCTATCTTAGACCCTCATTATCTTTCTCCTTTCTCTTAATCTTTTTCTTTCTTTTCTTTCATCTAAAACTAATAGAGTATAAACATGACTAACACCATTTGAGAGTAATATAGCTTAGAGAAAAAAAAGGTTCAGGTTGCTCCAAGACTTCTATAACAAGATCAAATCCTAGAGTGCTTATTAATTAAACTCTCATGGAAAGTTTATCCATAAGTTGAAAAATTATCTCCATCACTAATCTTGAGAACTAGCTGATGAAGGTGGTAGTTTCTCTATTGCAATACAAAGAGACTCTCCGAGATCTTTTACCAAAATCTCCAAAAGTGTTGTCACTCCATTACACTCATGTCATTTTGATAGTCCTTCCACTCCACAAACTTAACACAACTCCTTGGTCTTAGATCTCCTCCCTCCCAATCTTGGTGAAGAAGGTCCAACATGCAATCCCAAGTCAAGCTAGCGTCTCCTTTCCCTCAATCTCTTGCTCTCAAAGGTCAATGGACATGAACTTGCCTTGTATCCCTTGGTATGCATATATACATTGCTACACAACATACATCGCTGTCAATATCATACACTATAGAAGCAAAACTTACACATAAGTCATACATGAGCTTTAAAGTGCCACAATAATGAGTTCTTCATCAACTCCCATTAACTCAAATGAGACCAATACTTGATCATTCACTCAACAATCTACCAAAAATTGGGCACTAATTACAATCAAGCCACACCCACTCTAGCTAAGAGACTCAAGGTGATCCTTGCCGGCTTTCTGTCCACCATAGCCAAGAACTTGAAGGCTCAACTTCAAAGAAGTGAGCTATTTGGGGTTGTAGATCAAGGGTATACATTTGATTTCAACCTAGATCTCCAACCCTGATGGTCCCACGGACAACAAACCTGATGGTGTGAATGGTGCAAGTAATAGTGGGATCCACCATGTAGTTAGTATCCCAAATAGAAAATCAGCCCATCAACAAGTAGTCTATGAGTAACTGCCAAAATACCTCTCACTACCAACACTACTACCCCAACATCAAAGCAATCTAAGTGTGATGCTACAAATTGCATGATAGGTATTGTGTGTATATATATCACTACACAATATACATAGTTGTCAACATCATACACTATAGAAGCACAACTGACATATAAATCATATATGAACTCTAAAGTGTCACAGTTGCTCCCTAACTAGTAGTTAGGTCCCTCTATTTCCAAATAGCAATCTACTTCAAGTATATGATATACCTTATGGTGTGCAAAGTTCTTTTCGCCAGTCTATCTCTCACTCAAGATAAACCTATAATGGCTATTATAGTAACACATCATGGACTAGAAGGTAAAGAACCTCAACTCCATCATACTCCTCCAAGGCTAACACTCCAAGATTCAAATCCTTACTCATTAAAGAACTCAATGAGAGAGAGATAATTGGAAATCGCATACCATTAACCAAAATACCTATAGGCACAGGGGTACATAATATTGAAAGGAACCAAGTCAAGGTGCAAAGTTGACTCGAGCTGCAGGAACCTTTGCTCAAATAATTAAGAAAGTTGAGAATACACCAAAATGTATTGTGCAATTACCTTTGGGTGTTGACAAACTAATAGATTCCCAATGCCGAGCTAAGGGGGCCAGAGCAAAAGAGATCGGAGATGACTTTGGTAAGGAAGAACCTTATCCCGTTTATCCTGACTGGGGACTTACCCCAACAAGTACGGGCAACAGTCCCATCTGGAAGGACTCCCGTTAACGGATACTCCTAACCAACTGGCTAATCAAAAGGATAGCTTGGAGAGCCAAATGCTGGGAGACTCGCACGTACGGTTCGGAGGAAGGCCTTCCTAGACGAGAGATCATGGGGTTGGTGGCCCATCTCCTACCACTGTAACAATTAACTTTTCATTTAAAATGGAGTTATGCTGGAAGAAATTCATCAAGACGTATTACGGTTTTTCCACTAAGGAGGTGGATCAAACCGATTGCAGCAAAAAGTTGATTTTAAATAAAGCACTTTGTCTATGGGCGTTGTAAAAAGAATTGAATATGACCCAAATAGTTCGTCTTGGATTGCTTTAGTATGATGGATCGAAGGGTTTCTATGCCTTGGAAAGTGCTTGGCTTTTTCTAAAGCAAATAGTCAAAGAGAAAAAAATATGTTCTTTTTCGGCCTCTTATTTTTGTTCTCTTTGCTGCCTAGACAAGCTCAGAGAATCGAATACGAAAAAACAAGGGGTGGAGGGCCCTGCGGGCAGATACCGGAAAGTTAGGGACACGAGACCTTAGGCCCAAAGAAGTGTCCTTAGGACCTTTAGGTAGCTTTCTTGGCTTACCCAGCATAGCAGTAGCTGGGGCAAAGCCCGCTTTCGTTGCTATTTGAATGAAAGGCCATTCCTCCCTAATGGTAAGAGAGCACTTGTCACCCCTCAGAGTAGAAAATACATTCTCTCAAAGCAAAGGCCAAGGGTGGAGAACGCAGAGCGGGGCGCCGAGAAGGAAAAGCCTAGTACTCTCTTGGTCCCAAGGGCCGAAGGCCGGAAATGGCTTGACGATATGCGCACACAATATTGGGAAGAAGGACCGAAGGCCAGAAATGGCTGCTCTGCACACGATATTTGGAAGAAGGACACGACACCCAAGGGAGAGGCACATAGTGCTTGACCCTTCTTTCTACAAGCCTGAACACGCTGCCCATGCACTCCATGCTGTCGGGCCTTCGGGTTTGGGTCGATTGCGTAGCACCTCCAAGCACTTCACTTATATATTAGCCAGTGAAAATTTGGAAGCAGGCAAGACGGTGATGAATTTTCATGGGTCTAAACCTTCGACCCTGTTAAACTACCATCAACCTTCCCAAAAATCTAATGACCCTTCGGGCCTTAGGGTGGAAGAGAACGCATGGGATAGCCAGACTTGGCTACGCCCCCGTTAAACTACCATCAACCTTCCCAGAAAGCTAATGACCCTTCGGGCCTTAGGGTGGAAGAGACTGCATGGGATAGCCAGACTTGGCTACACCCCCGTGGAGATGACACTTCTAGTGAGAATAAATACATACTTGAGCTAATGAAAGGATGATGAGTATCTCCTCACCCTTAGTTTATATACTTGTAAAAGAGTTATGCACCAAAAGTTACTAATTATAAGAGGAACTCAAGTTACTAGGCTAAAAGTCAAATATAGTCAAAAAGTTAAAGGAATATCCATACTCATGGGATACATATTCTCCTAAGCATGTGGTGTTATCTTGATCCAACCACTAAGTTAAGGATTCTTTCACATGGGCTATCCTTGGACTATAGAAGAATCCAAAACAAAAAGGCTCGTAGGTCCAAGAGTTCTCAATTCTTTTTTCAAAGCCAAACACTTAGAAATAATACCAAGTCAACACACTAGAATCCAAAATAGTGGTGCTTTTCTTTTCCACTTCCTCTAAAATAATGCCCTATCTATCTTAGCTATAAATGATGTTAGCTAATCATGACTAATGTAGAATTATCTTTCATCTCTATATAAATAATATCTCTCAAATACTTATAATATCAAACTAAATATCACAATAGCATATACATGTACAAATGGGTGTTATATTTACTCCCAGACTAAGATTTCACTTTGTCCTCAAGGTGAAGTCTCTCTACCTTCTATGATTAATTTTCAACTTATCATGGTTAATCCTATCAAAGTATCTTCCTCCCAACTCCTTGAGATAATAGGTGCACCACATCTTCTCCACTATGAAAGGTCCAAAGTACTCAGGCCAAAACTTCTTTTGCACTCTCTTGAATTGAATGGAATCAAAAAGTAATATTCAATCACCTTCTTTGAAAGACTCCACCTTCTTCTTGCCTTGCCTCTTGTCATAGCTCTCTTTTTGTTTCCTTTGGACTTGCTCTCCTTGAACTATAGCAACTACCCTTGCCTTTTCTAATTCCATGAGTTGATCCTTCCTTGACTTCTTAGCATCACCTCTTTGTACTTTCTTTAATCTCAAATGAATACTTTGGAAGGTAGGAGGATCAAAGTGAATAGGTAAGGTAGACTCAATACCATATATAAATTGAAATGGAGAATATCTGGTGGAAGTCTTCATGGTTATCCTATACTCTCACAAAATTGCATGAATCCTCTTGTCCCAATGATGTTTAGCCCCTCTATTTTTGCATCTTTGGCCAACATCATGCACAAGATTTGATTGGTTCTCTCTTCCAAGCCATTAGAATTTGGCTTATATGATGTAGCTACTTTATGTGTGATAGAAATTTTGTAGCATGGCTATAGTGATGCTTCTTGTAAACTCTTCTCTTCTATCCAAAACCAACTCCAAAGGGCACCCAAACCTAGTGAGAATGTGGTCATAAAGAAATCTCCCAACTTCATCTTCATTCTTGCCCCTCCATTGTCTAACCTTAAATTCATGTGGTAGGATAATTAATAACTACCACAATGTACCAATGGTTCCTTGGTGTTCTATTGAGATGATCTACAAAATCAATTCTCCACTACTCAAAAGGTCCTAGCAACGGACTTGATCTAGGTGGTGGAGAAGAAGTAGACTTTCTAGCAAAAGTTTGACAAACATGACAAGTTTTGCAATAATCAAGACAATCCTTGAAAATCTGCCTCCAATGATAACCTACCTCTAGAATCTTGAAAGCAATCACCCTTTCTACAAAGTGTCCTCCACCCACTAAACCTGTGTGAAAGTCATTTGTGAGTAAGATAGAATCTTCCTTACCCATTGCTCTTTGAAGTAGACCATCTGCTCCTTGGTGAAAAAGAATATCTTCCACCATTGTGTAAGGTCTAGATCTTGCTGCAAGGGCCTTCCTCTTTATAGCATGCATCCTTTTTGGATAGTTACCTCTTGTAACATAGTCTACAATCTCCTTGTACTCCATTGGACCCTCTTGAGTGATTGAGATTGTCATGAACTCCTCATCTGGGAAGGAATCATCCATTGGCTCATCTCCATTAAAGGCCCTAGATAACCAATCAACATTTGCATGTTTTTTCCTTGGCCTATCCTCAATGGTGTAGTTACACTCTGACAAGAGTATTATCCACCTTGCTAGCCTCCCTTCTACATTAGGCTTGTTAAGGATGTACTTCAAAGCCTTCTGATCCATGACAATAGTGGCTTTCCCTCCAATCAAGTAATGTCTAAACTTCTTGACACCAGAGATCATTGCAAATCCTTCTCTCTCTATGATTGAGTAGTTCTTTTCTATTGTAACTATCTACCTACTAGCATAAGCTATTGGATGATCATGTCCTTCTTGGTCTAATTGACTAAGAGTGCATCCTATAGCTACACTAAAAATATAAGTGGAGAGGATGAAAGGCTTACTCTAATCAGATTTAGCAAGAATAAGAGCTACAACAAGGGATTGCTTGAGCTCCTCAAAAGCTTTGAGAGCCTCCTTGTCCTCCAAAATCACTATTTATTCTACACCCTTCTTCATGTAGATGGTCAATGCATAAGCCTTGTTGGAAAGTGAGAAGATGAACCTCCTATAGTACCCAACCATCCCCAAGAATTGGCATAACTTTATCAAGCTTGAAGGGAATAGAAGGTCTATGATTTTCTTCACCTTCTCAAGGTCAATTGCTATTCCATCCTTGCAAATGCTATGCTTTAAAAGTAGACCTTCATCACAACCAAAATTGCACTTCTCTAGGTTGAGTGATGCATTTGCTTCATCCATTGAAAGACCTTGATCAGGTGCTCAAATCTTCCTTGCTCTCATAGACAAAAAAATCATAAATGAAGTCTCTCACAAATTTCCCAATGAAAGGTTCAACATCTTGTTCATGAACCATTGGAATATAGCTAGAGCATTGCAAAGCCCAAAAGACATGAACTTGAAAGCATAAGACCCTAAAGGTGTGGTGAGTTGTTGATGCTCTGGTGCAATCTTGATTAAGCTATACCCACTATAACTATCTCCAAAACTATGCATCTCATGACATGTGAGCCGGCCTGTCTCTCACTCAAGATGAACCTCTGATGGCTATTATGGTAGCGCATCATGGACTAAGAAGGCAGGGAACGCCAACTCCATCATACTCCTCCAAGACTAACACTCCAAGACTCAAGACATTGCTCACTAGAGAACTCAATGAGAGAGAGATAGTTGCAAATGAAAGAATGATGATTACTTCCTCACCCCTTTTTTATCTACTTATGAAATAGTTATGCACCAAAGTTACTAATTACTAGAGTAACTCAACTTACTAGGCTAAAGGTCAAGTAAAGTCAAAAAGTAGAAAGGAATATCCATTCACATGGGCATATTCCACTAAGCATGTGATCTTATCTTGACCCAACCACTAAGTCAAGGATTCCTTCACATGGGCTATCCTTGGGCTATAGAAGAATCCAAAACAAAATGGCTTACGGGCCCAAGAGTTCTCAACTCTTTCCTCAAAGCCAAACACCTAGGACCAATACCAAGTCAACTTATTAGAATCCAAGATAGTAGTGCTCATCTTTTCCACTTCCTCTAAAGTAAGGTCCCCTCTATCTTAGCTATGACTAACTTTAGCTAATCATGACTAATGTAGAACTATCCTTTATCTCTATAAAAATAATATCTCTCAAGTACTTGTAATACCAAGCTAAATATCACAATACCACACACCTGCACAAATGAGTGTTATAGACCTGGAACCTCTTTCAAGATCTCATCAATGAATGACAAAGGGTAATAGTCCTTCTTAGTAACAATATTGAGCTTCTTGTAATCCATTCATACCCAAAGCTTGCCATTCTTTTTCTTCACAATCACAACTGGAGACACCCATTCTGAATTCTTCACCTCAAAGATAAATCTTGCCTCCTTGAGCTTATGAATCTTTTCCTTCACAACCAAAGATATATGGACTAATGCAACATTGCTTTTGGCAGACTTGTCTTGAACTATAACTCCACCTCAATCTTGTGCTCCTCCAAGGTGACTTCCTTTAGATCCTTGTAACTAAAAGCAAACATATGGATGAACTTGCAAAAAATCTCCTCAAATCTTACCTTCTCCTCCGTGGTAATATTTGGAACTTGAGGGTAGATAACCTCTTCTCTATCTCTTCAAGAGTCAATGGTGATTTATTTGGGCCTTTCACAACCTCTAACTTAGATGTAAAATCCATAGCATACAAGGGATTCACATCTAAATCAGATCCAAATTTATCCTCCTTTGTGGAAGTCTCTTCCTCCATGCTTGTGTCCACACCTGAAGCTCCATCTTTTGAATATGATCCTCAACAATCAAAAGATGATTTATCTGAATGTGAAATGCTGGTGGTCTTAGTGATAGGAACAGTAACTCTATAGTTTAATAGCCCAATCATAAGTACCCTTGATGCCATTGATCATTTGTGTGTGTTGCTCTCAACCATGGCTTTCCAAGAAGTAAATCATAGCTTGAATCCTTCAAGACTTGGAAAGCCATGAGATTTTGAACTCCCATTCTGAAACTAACACCTTATATATCACCCTTTCTCGTCAAATTTGTTGCTTGTTTATCATGCTCACCACAAATGTTGAAGATCTAGAGGGTATCATACCCAAATTCTTCATCAACCTTTCTAACATGGCATTCACTATAGATCCTCCATCAACAAGTGCATCCTTGATGTTGCGACTATTTACTCTCATATCAATCTTGGAGTCATATCCATGAGCCTCCCATGGTGCTAGTTTGGCATCCACCACACCCATTGATATTGGAGCTTTTGCTTTCTTCTTCCTCTTGCTCCTTGTAGAACACCAACCACCTCTAAGCTCCTTTCTCAAGGTAGGATTCAAAGTGATCAGTTGACCTACCATGATGTTAGTCTTGTGAATACCAACATCGTCCAACACATTGAAGTTCCATTGTTACTTTCAGATCAAGAAGCCCTCCATCCTCAACTTCTTCCTTGGAGTCTTTGTGGTTGATGGTGTTAAAGTACTAATACAAGTGCTCCTAGTTGGCAAAGAAATATCCTTTCTAGGAGTAAATCCTTGAGAAGAGTGTACATCCTCTATAGAATGAGCTCTCTTCTTCTCTTGTGCCAAAACATCCAAATTAACATCTTTGGAGTTTGAGCACTCCTCTTTCTCATACTTACTCTCAACCACATCTATGGATGCTATCCCCTTACCTTTGTTTGGATTAGGAGCCACTTGAGTTTCACTCCCTCCCTCTTGCCCTATGTTGTCTCCCTCATAATCCCTTCCTCCATGGTAAGTGGAATTTGAGCAATTCCTTTGGATATGACCTCTTCCTCCACAACCAAAAAAATTTCTATCATTGAAATTTTTTGTTGATTGGTCTTCCCTATATGGATAGCTTCCATAACTTTAGGCTCTCTCCCCACATTTTGATCCACCTGTCTCTTCTCCCATAGTTGCACTACATTGATCTTGAGATTTGCAAGTTGTTTTGTGATGGTTTGAAGTGGATCTTCTCATAGAGATGCAAGAACCAAAGAAACCAATACTTGTTGTGTAACCCTTGCAACCAAATTATGAGAAGTTCCACCATACTTGTTGCCTTGAGGAGGATGCACAACCTCCTTCACTACCAAATTACTTTCCTCCCCTTCCAAAGTCTCCTCAATACGACTTGCAGTCTTGATAGCTTCAACCTTGGAAGAGGATTTCTCATATCTCAACTTGTTTCTTATTTGTGGTCTCAACCCTCCCACAAAATTCTTGGTGAGTATGGCTTGTATGCCAATCATAGTTGTCTCCATATCATCTCCCCCTTTCCTCAACACTATGCAAAACATGGACTCTAGCTTCTCCACTCTTTCTACATACTCATCTTTCTCTCTATCTCCTTGTTTGAGGAAGGTAACTTCACTCATCAATCTCTTAGAACTCTCATCCAAAAGAAATTTCTCAGTTTCTCAAACTCTCCTAAGACTCATCTTGTCATCTCTCCTCTTCTTTTTTGGTATTCTGACTCATATCATGTAAGTGTTGCATCTTCAAAGAAATTTGGTAATAATAAGGCCCACTCAGTCTTCCTCCTCTCATTGTTTCCTATGCAAGATCTCTTGAAGTCTCTCCCAAAGGCTTCCATATCTTCTCCATCCTTCCCAAAGAAAATTGGAAGTTTATTCATCTTAGCCCTTCACTATCTTTCTCTTTTCTCTCAAGATTTTTTTCTTTTCTCACACTCTTTAATTAATAGAGTTTATATATGACTAACACCATTTGAGAGTAATCCACCCTAGGGAACAAAAAAGGTTCAAGTTGCTCCAAGATTTCTAAAGCAACATCAAATCCTAGACTGCATATTAATCAAACCCTCATGGATAGTTTATCCATAAGTTGAAAGATTATCTCCATCACTAGTCTTGAGAACTAGCTAATGAAGGTAGTATTTTTGTAGTTGTACTAAGATTCTCTCCAAGATCCTTCACCAAAGTCTCAAAAAGTGTTGTAACTCTACTACACTCATGTCCTTTTGGAAGTGCTTCTACTCCACAAACCTCACACAACTCCTTGGTTTTAGATCTCCTCCCTCCCAATCTTGGTGAAGAAGGTCCAACATGCAATCCCAAGTCAAGTAAGCATATACTTTCCTTCAATCTCTTGCTCTCAAAGATCAATCAACATGAACTTGCCTTATGTTCTTTCTCTCCACATAAAAAACATTTAAACTCACTTTTTTCTCCAAGTGGTATATGTTTTTGGATCCTCTCAACACTCTTCAGATTCTATTCTTAACTTTCTTTTCTTGAAATCCAGTCCTACAAACACTTGGGAAACCTTGCATTGCTATAAATTCCACTCTTGATGACCCTTCATATTCCCAAGATGAGTCTAAACACTCAAATATGCTTTTGGTTGTTCTCACACTCCTCATGCATGAGATCTCAACTCTCCAAAATTGACCACTCCTCACAATGTCACTCAATGCTCTCAATTGGTAGGTTATAGCCCTTTGAAATTTTGTACACTTGATTAAAACTGCAAGGTATCCTCCCCCATAAAATTTCATATCTTTTGATTGAGGATATTACTAATATTAATATATATTAATATACATTAATATACTTGAGAGATATTATTTATATAGGGATAAAGGATGGTTCTACAGTAGTCATGATTAGCTAGAGTTAGTCATAGCTAAGATAGAGGAGACCTTACTTTAGAGGAAAAGATGAGCACCACTATTTTGGATTCTAGTGTGTTAATATGGTATTATTCCTAGGTGTTTGGCTTTGAGGAAAGAATTGAGAACTGTTAGGCCCGCAAGCCTTTTTGTTTTGGATTCTTTTATAGTCCAAGGATAGCCCATGTGAAGGAATCCTTGACTTAGTGGTTGGCTCAAGATAAGATCACATGCTAGTGGAATTTGCCAATGTGAATGGATATTCCTTTATACTTTTTGACTTTACTTGACTTTTAGTCTAGTAACTTGAGTTACTACGGTAATTAGTAACTTTGGTGCATAACTATTTCACAAGTATATAAACAAGGGGTGAGGATGTACTCATCATCCTTTCATTTGCAACTATCTCTCTCTCATTGAGTTCTCTCGTGAGCAATGTCTTGAGTCTTGGAGTGTTAGCCTTGGAGTAGTACGATGGAGTTGAGATTCTTTGCCTTCTTAGTCCATGGTGTGCTACCACAATAGCTTTCAGAGGTTCATCCTGAGTGAGAGACAAACAGGCTCACATTTTTGGTTCCATTGCCGGGACCTCTCTAGAAGGCAAGATAATGTTCCACGTACAATTCTATATTAGACAAAAGGAGGCTATGAGAGCTCACTTGGAGAGAAATTTAGGGGAAGAGAGGGCTCAACTGATGTTAGAGAATTTGGATCCATTTGTATACCATGTAGTTCATTGTGATGTCTTTGAGGTGATTTTGTACATCTTGTACACTTGAGAGAATTTGGAGAGATTTTTTAAGGTGGATTGCAGATTTTGGAGATTAAGGTGATTTTGGGCAAAATCTCAAGTTTGGGATGTAGACTTGAAATTTTTATAGTAGAAGTAGTATACAAGTAGTACGTGTTGTTGTTACCTCACCTCACATTAGTTGTAGATAGAAAGACAAGAAGAAGGCTGGCTTATGAGCCGGCCTATCTCTCACTTAGGATGAACCTATGATGGCTATTATGGTAGCGCACTATGGACTAAGAAGGCAAGGAACCCTAACTCCATCATACTCCTCCAAGGCTAACACTCCAAGACTAAAGACATTCCTCACCAGAGAACTCAATGAGAGAGAAAAAGTTGCAAATGAAAGGATGATGAGTACCTCCTCACCCCTTCTTTATATACTTGTGAAATAGTTACGTACCAAAGTTACAAATTACCGTAGTAAGACAAGTTACTAGACTAAAAGACAAATAAAGCCAAAAAGTATAAAGGAATCTCCATTCACGTGGGCATATTCCACTAGCATGTGATCTTATCTTGACCCAACCACTAAGTCAAGGATTCCTTCACATGGGCTATCCTTGGACTATAGAAGAATCCCAAACAAAAAGGCTTGCGGGCCCAAGAGTTCTCAAGTCTTTCCTCAAAGCCAAACACCAAGGACCAATTCCAAGTTAACACACTAGAATCCAAAATAGTAGTGCTCATCTTTTCCACTTCCTTTAAAGTAAAGTCCCCTATATCTGAGCTATGACTAACTTTAGCTAATCATGACTAATGTAGAACCATCCTTTATCTCTATAAAAGTAATATCTCTCAAGTACTTGTAATACTAAGCTAAGTATCACAATACCACACACCTGCACAAATGGGTGTTACATTTGCCCCCAAACTAAGTTTTCACTTTGTCCTCAAAGTGAAGGTCTCTCTACCTTCTATGATATATCTTCAACTTATCATGGTTAATCTTATCAAAGTGTCTTCCTCCCAACTCCGGTGGAAGTCTTCATGGTTGTCCTATACTCCCACAAAACCGCATGAATCCTTTTGTCCCAATGATGTTGAGCCCTCTCCATTTTTGCATCTTTGGCCAACATCATGCACAAGGTCTGATTGGTTCTCTCTGCCAAGCCTTTGGAATTTGCCTTATAGGATGTAGTTACTCAATGTGTGATAGAGAAATGCCGTAGCATGGCTATAGTGATGCTTCCTGTAAAATCTCCTCCTCTATCAAAAACCAACTCCAAAGGGCATCCAAACCCAGTGATAATGCATTCATAAAGAAATCTACCCACTTCATCTTCATTCTTGTCCCTCAATGGTCTAGTCTCAACACACTTGGTAAGGTAATCAGTGACTACCACAATGTATTGATTGTTCCTTGGGGTTCTATTGAGAGGACCTACAAAATCAATTCCCCACTTCTCAAAAGGTCCAAGCAATGGAATTGATCTAAGTGGTGGAGTGGATGTAGAATTTCTAGAAAAAGCTTGACAAACATGACAAGTTTTGCAATAATCAAGACAATCCTTGAAAATCCCTTTCCAATAGTAACCTACGTATAGAATCTTGAAAGCAGTCACCTTTCATGCAAAGTGTCCTCCACAAACTAAACCTTCATGAAACTCCTTTATAAGTAGGATAAACTTTTCCTTACCCACGGCTCTTTGAAGCAAACCATCTGCTCCTTGGTGAAAAAGAATATCCTCCACCATTGTGTAAGGTCTAGATCTTGCTGCAAGGGCCTTCCTCTCCCTAGCATGCATCCCTTCTGGATAGTTACCTCTTGTCACAAAATCCACAATCTCCTTGTACTCCATTGGAACCTCTTGAGTGACTGAGATTGTCATGAGCTCCTCATCCAGGAACAAATTATCCATTGGCTCATCTCCATCATGATCATAGGCTTTAGATAACAAATCAGCATTTGCATTTTTCTTTCTTGGCCTTTCCTCAATGGTGTAGTCATACTCATACAAGAGTATCATGCACCTTGCTCGTCCCCCTTCCACATTAGGCTTGTTGAAGATGTACTTCAAAGCCTTCTGATTTGTGACAATGGTGGCTTTTCCTCCAATCAAGTAGTGTCTAAACTTCTTGAGACCAAAGATCACTACCAACCCTTCTCTCCCCATGATAGAGTAGTTCTTCTCTGCTAAAGCCATCTACCTACTAGCATAAGCTATTGGATGATCATGCCCATCTTGGTCTAATTGACTAAGAGTGCATCCTATAGCTACATTAGAAGCATCATTGTAGAGGATGAAAGGCTTACTCCAATCAGGTTTAGCAAGAATTGGAGCTACAACAAGGGATTGCTTGAGCTCCTCAAAAGGTTTGAGAGCCTCCTTGTCCTCCAAAATCACCATGTAATCTGCACCCTTCTTTATGTTGATGGTCAATGCATAAGCCTTGTTGGAACATGAGAAGATGAACCTTCTATAGTACCCAACCATCCCCAAGAATTGGCGTCACTTTGTCAAGCTTGAAGGGAATGGAAGGTCTGAGATTTTCCTCACCTTCTCAGGATCAACTGCTATTCCATCCTTAGAGATGATGTGCCCCAAAAGTAGACCTTCTTCACATCCAAAAATGAACTGCTCAGGGTTGAGTGATGCATTTTCCTCATCCAAGCATGGCAAGACCTTGATTGGTTGCTCAAAGTGCTCCTCCTTGCTCCCATAGACACTAAAGTCATCAATGAAGTCTCTCACAAATTTCCCAATGAAAGGTTCAAATACCTTGTTCATGAACCATTGGAATGTGGCTAGAGCATTGCAAAGCCCAAAAGGCATGACCTTGAAAGCATAAGTTCCCCAAGGTGTGGTGAACATGGTGAGTTGTTGATGCTTTGGTGCAATCTTGATTTAGTTATATCACTATAATCATCTCCAAAACTATACCTCTCATGACCTGCAGCCTCCTCCAAGATTTCATCAATGAATGGCAATGGGTAGTAGTCCTTCTTGGTAAAAACATTGAGCTTCTTGTAATCCACACATACCCAAAGCTTGCCATTCTTTTTCTTCACAATGACAATTGGAGACACCCCTTTTGAATTCTCTACCTCAAAGATAAATCCAGCTTTCTTGAGCTTATCAATCTCCTCCTTCACAACCAAAGATATTGGTGGGCTAATGCAACATTGCTGTAATACCAAGAGCTAGCCATATGATCTAGATGTGAAATTCGGTTTGGTAACATCTAGAATGATGTTATACATGATGGTAAAAATAGATCAGATAGAAGTATCACCAAAAGAGTACTTCTACTAATAGGGCAGAAACCGAAATAGACTTGAGAACCTTAGAACCAATAGCTAGACATATGATTTAAATGTGAGAATTGGTTTGGTAAAATCTGGAAGGATGTTACACATGATGTTCTAAACAGATTAGAAGGAAGTATCACCAAAAGGGGACTTCTACTAATAGAGTAGGAACCGAAATATGCCTGAAATCTTTGAAGGCAATTTCGGAGGCCTAAACGGATGAATTAGGCCTCAAAAATGTGCTGATCCCCCCCCCCCAACAAAGGAAAGGCTGGCCTTCTATCCCCTTGCTTTGTCTTGTCAAGAGCTTTCCAACGGTACCTTACTCACGTGATTCTGAGATTCCTACAGGAAGATTCCCTAAAAGATTCCCTCTGGTCAAAGCTTGTTTGACCAACCAGATAGGACCTAGACCAGACATGTCACCCATCCAAGTAGGTAATCCAAGGGTGGAGCTTGCTGACATGTCACCTATCTATGTCCCTAATCCTATGGTGGAGCTTCCTTGGCGGAGATCCTCTTTGTCTATATAATAAAGAGAAGGTGCTCCCTTGGAGCATCGATTGTTTGAGTGTGCAATCTATGTTTTCTCTCTTCTCTTGTCCTCGGAGTATTACAATTGCTTTTGGGGGATTGGTCTTGCATGTGACTCTACCTCTTGGTAGTGTTAGTGATAGGAACAGTAACTCTATAGTTTAATGGCCCAATCATAAGTACCCTTGGTGCCATTGATCTGTTGTGCATGTTGCTCTCAACCATGGCCTCCCAAGAATTAAATCATAGCTTGAATCCTTCAAGACTTGGAAAGTCATGAGATTTTGAACTCCCATAACTAAAACTACCACCTTATCCATCATCCCTATTGGTCGAGCTTGTTGCTTGTTTGCCATGCTGACCACAAATGTTGAAGGTCTTGAGGGTATCATACCCAAACTTTTCATCAACCTTTCTGACATGGCATTCACTATTGATCCTACATCAACAAGTGCATCCAAGATATTGTGACCTATCACTCTCATATCAATCTTGGAGGCATATTCACAAGCCTCCCATAGTGTTGGCTTGGCATCCACCACCCCCATTATTATTTGAGCTTTTGCCTTCTTTGTCTTCTTGCTCCTTGTAGAACTCAAACTACCTCTAAGCTCCTTTCTCAAAGTAGGGTTCAAAGCAATCACTTGGCCCATTGTGATGTAACCCTTGTGACTACCGACATCCTCCAACACATTGTAGTTTTATTGTTGCTTTGAAATCAAGAAATCCTCCATCCCCAACTTCTTTCTTGGAGTCTTTGTTGTTGATGGCGTTGAGGTGCAGTGCTCCTAGTAGACAAAGGAGTATCCTTGCTTGGAGTAAATCCTTGAGAAGAGTGAACATCCTCTACAAAACAAGCTCTCTTTTTCTCTTGTGCAAAAAGCTCCAAATTAAGACCCTTGGAGTTTGAGCACTCTTCCTTCTCATACTTTCTCTCAACCACATCTATGGATGCTATCTCCTTACTTTTGTTTGCATTAGGAGCCACTTGGGTTTCACTACCTCCCTCTTTCCCTCTATTGGCTCCCTCATAACTCCTTCCTCCATGGTAAGTGGAATTTGGGCAATTCCTTTGGATATGGCCTCTTCCTCCACAACCAAAACAATTTCTATCATTGAAATTGTTGGCTGGTTGGCCTTCTCTATATGGATAGTTTCCATAACTCCTAGGCCCTCTCCCCTCATTCTGATCCACCTCTCTCTTCTCCCATAGTTGCACCACATTGATTTTGAGATCTGCAAGTTGTTTTGTGATGGTTTGAAGTGGATCCTTTGGTGGAGGTGCAAGAATTGGAGCAACTACTACTTGTGGTGAAACTCTTGCCACCAAAGTATCAGAAGTTCCACCATAATTGTACCCTTGAGGAGGATGCATAACTTCCTTCACCACCAAATCACTCTCATCTCCTTCTAAACTCTCCTCCATACGAATTGCAATCTTGATAGCTTCAACCTTGGAAGAAGGTTTCTAATATCTCACCTTGCTTCTTATTTGTGGTCTCAACCCTCCCACAAAATTCTTGGTGAACATGGCCTCTATGCCAATCATAGTAGTCTCCACATCATCCCCACCCTTCCTCAACACTATGCAAAATTTGGAATCTAACTTTTCCGCTCTTTCCACATAGACTCTTACTTTCTCTCCATCTCCTTGTTTGAGAAAGGGAACCTCACTCATCAATCTCTCATAACTCTCATATGGGAGAAAGTTCTCAATGAGTGTTGAAGTCAAACTCTCCCAAGACTCTTCTTCTCCATCTCTCCTCTCTCTCTTTTGGTATTTTGACTCATACCATGTAAGTGTTGCATCCTCAAAGAAATCTGGTAATAACAAGACCCACCCATTCTTCCTCCTCATTTTTTCCTATGCAAGCTCTCTTGGAGTCTCTCACAAAGGCTTCCACATCTTCTCCATCCTTGCCAAAGAAAACCGGAAGTTTCCCCATCTTAACCCTTCACTATCTTTCTTTTCTCTCAAATTTTTTTTCTCTTTTTTTTTCTCTCACTCTATAACTAATGGAGTACGTACATGACTAACACTATTTGAGAACCACCCACCCTAGGGAACACAAAAGGTTCATGTTGCTCCAAGATTTCTTTAGTAACATCAAATCCTAGAGTGCATATTAATTGAACTCTCATGGATAGTTTATCCATAAGTTGAAAGATTATCTCCATCACTAATCTTGAGAACTAGTTGATGAAGGTGGTAATATTTCTATAGCTATACTAAGACTCACTCCAAGATTCTTCACCAAAATCTCCAAAAGTGCTTTTACTCCACTACACTCATGTCCTTTTGGAAGTCCTTCCACTCCACAAACCTCACACAACTCCTTGGTCTTAGATCTTCTCCCTCCCAATCTAGGTGAAGAAGATCCAACATGCAAATCCAAATCAAGTTATCCTCTCCTTTCCCTTAATCTCTTGCTCTCAAAGGTCAATGGACATGAACTTGGCTTATGTCCCTTCTCTCCACATAGAAAGCACTTAGACTCACTCTTTCCTCCTAGTGGTGTAGGTTTTTGGATCCTCTCAACACCCTCTTCAAATTCTATTCTAAACTCTCTTCTCCTCAAATCCACCCCTTTAATCAACTCAAACCCTTTGTGAACCTTGCATAACCTCAATTTCCACCCTTGGTTCCATGTTCCCAAGATGAGTCTAAACCCTCAAACATACTTTTTGTTGCCCTCACACTCCTCATGCATGAAATCTAAACTGTGCAGAATTGACCCTTCCTTGCAATGTTAGTCAAATCTCGCAACATGTATCTTACAGTCCTCTGAAATTTTGCACACTTAATCACAACTCTAGAACATTTCTCCTTGCAAAATTTCAGATCTTTTTCATTGAGTCATTTGGACTAGGCATCTTTCTATTTCAGCACACATATTTCAGATTAGGTATCAAAACAACCCACTCACTTTTAAAACTTATAACTCTCTGCTCAAGAATAATCTATGCCTAATTTTTGCATCAATAGATAGAATACAATGCACTGAATGTTCTTGAAAAATTTCATCACAATCTACTAAAAGTTGAAGAAATGGTAGACTTTGTACAATTTTTGAGAGAGCATGCAAATGCAGGAGCAGTTTACCCTATTAACTTTCAAAAAAAATTCTAGCCCAATGCTCATAGCAGCTCTCACAATAATTTCAAGTGTGATAACTGAAGCATAACCCAAGCTATTGTAGATCCCGTAGATCATTAGAAGGAAGGAAAGAAACCAACAGTAAAGCACTCATGCAGAATGCATGTAGCCTGGATCAATAGTGTCGTACCTACGGTAGCCCAGCTTACTGGTTGACAAGGTTTGATCCCAATACAGTGTAAGAAGCTCAAGTAGTCCTTACCACATTGCTACATGGCCTACCACATCCATGGAGGAGGAGTGGAGAGAGTATGTGGTGAGTGGTGGAATATTTTAAATTAAGGTCAAAGATGATGGATGTCCCTTGACGAACAAGAGGTTCGCAAGAGGGATGGCATGATTTACACTTGTAGAATGGGGTGTTGATGATTTAGGCAGTTGATCAAAGGAAGAAGGTGCATGAAGAAAGAGCAGCGGAAGCCTGTAACACCCATTTGTGCAGGAGTGTGTGGTATTGTGATATTTAGCTTGGTATTACAAGTACTTGAGAGATATTATTTATATAGAGATAAAGTGTGGTGCCCACATTTTTTTCCCAAAATTAAGGAGAAGAAGTGTATAGAGAAGTTGGATTGCGCCTGTATGGCCGAAGAAGGCAAAGAAAAGAGTCTTTAGGATGAAAACCGAAGTAAAGTGACTTTGGGTCATAAGGCGAAGTACTCGGAAATGCCTTGTCAGCACACAACCCAAAGTAAAATGTCTTCGTATTGGAGGAAGCTCAACCCGAGGCAAAGACAGTCTAACAACATTTTGTCGGGGCAAGAAGTTCAAGAAGGGACCGTTCAAAACCGGCAGCCCATACGCGTGAAGGTTAATTGATGGTGATAGGTGCATGCAAGAGGTGTGATTTCTCGATAGAAACTCAAAGTGACGAAAGACGAAGAAGCACAACTCTATAAAAAATGAACTTGCAATGAAGAAATGTCGAGCAATTTTCCTTTGCTGTTGAGAAGTTGTCTTGCAGGTGATTGTGGGAAGGGAAATAGAGTTGGAATCGCGTTAGTGCGCAAAGGAGAAGTCACAAGAGTGAAATTGAGAGATAGTGAGAAGGCAGAAGAGATGGGAGGAGGAAAGAAGAACTCTGAATTCATAGTGAGAAATCATGCAATTCGGAGGTTAGATGTAATTGCAAGGATTGAAGTCTTGAGCCGACTTTGGATTACATTTCTGGCATGGAACTGGAATGTGAGCTTTCTAGGATTCATGACAGAAATCATCCAGAGCAAGTGTCTTGATGGACCAGAGGAAGAAGGGAAGAGAGGAAATCCAACTCAATGGACAGAGTCGGATTGGAGACTTGTACTAGGGAAAGAAGCAGGCTCGGAGCAGGGAGCCACGTTCTTGGGGAAGGGAGAGATAGCTCAAGAAACCCAAGAAGTGAGAGATGCTTTCTCCTCAAAGCGGACAAAGAACGGGTATAAGGTTGAGAGTTACAAAGACCCTGTGAAGAGAGGAATTGTGAGTGCACTAATGGCTATCCTGAAGCCGGAGCAAACCACTTATGTGATGAAACACCAAGCAGTGTTCTTTCATAAGCTTTTTGTAGGAGAACCAATCAATTGGGCGAGGTGTTTTCACGAGAGAACGAGACAGATGGTGTGGAATTTGTGGGATAAGTCGCCTCCACACTACATCGTGCCGTTTGCAGCACACCTCTACCTTGGGCTCAACTTGCTGAACTCGGTGGAGCGGACTCGGATGGTGTCACATTTCCATCTAGATTTACAAAGGAGGTCGACATCGAGGAGCAGCAATATATCTTGCAGATCAGGAGCACTGATGACTTCTATGCAAAGACGGGGAAGAACGTGGAGGTCGCAGTGAGTACTCCAACTACGAAGAAGAGAAGTCGGCAAGGTGACGCCAAAGACATGAAGAAACCTTGGAAGATGCAGAGAGGCAACCCGAGGCAAGGTATGGTGGTAATTGAGTCGGAGGACAAAGACTCAGAAGGAGATGCCAAGCTCAAAACTGAAGACTTGAAACATGAAGAGGAGCTTGAGCTAATGCTACAGAGTGGGGATACAAATAGTGATAGCGATGAAGGGGGAGAAATAACATCGGCGCCCGTAGCTGACAAATACGAAGAAGAAGTGCAAGCCGAGATGGAAGCCAAAGACAACACACAATTGGAAGACAAAGTAACTGTGCCTGAAGAAAAGAAGATCGCAGTACAGCAAGGAGTTCGCTCGAGACGTAAGGTGAAGTGCAAAGCGGGGCCAAGTAAGGCAAAAGAAGAGGTAAGTGAAAGCTCGAGAAGTGAGGCGTCGATTCCGATACAAAGACTACAGAGAAGAAGGCAAGTATCAAATGAACACGAAGTAAGAAGAGAAGTGGCCATGAAAGAAGAAGTAATCCTGAGCGATGGAGTAGAGTACCTGCAGGATGTGGTATGTCCTCTACTGGTAAAGATGGAGTACAAGAAGAAGGAAATGCAGTTGACTTGTCCAGAGGTAAAGACTGTATTGCAGGTATTGACCAGATTAGAAGAAGAAAACTTGGAGTTGAAGAAGAGTATAGCCCGAGGTGAGGAGGAAAGAGAAGTACTGCGAGTGGAGGCAGTAGTAAGAAGTCAGGTAATTGAAGACCTGAAGAGAGAAGTAAATTATCGAGAGGATCTGGTGAAGACGAGTGACATAGCAAGGGAGAGACAAGTAGCGGAGTATGAGATCTTGAAGCAGCAGTTTGCTGATTCAAGAGTAGAAGTAATCCATGTTGTGGCAAGAGTAGCAGCAAAGGATCAGGAGATCGATAGAGTGATGGAGAGTGTTGAGGAGAAGAAGCAACTCTGGCAACAAGAGTTGGCGGCATGATACCGAGAAGAAGACCGATTACAAGAGTTACTTCTTAATCAGGAGGAGAAGGTTGTACAGAAGGAGAAGGAGAAGGAGAAGGAGTCGGTAAAAGCCGAGTTCAAGGCGGAGTTGGCAATGTACCGAGAGGATTGGCTTGCAGATCATGAACGTGAGAGGAAGACAAGATTGGGGCCATTGAAGGAGATAGTCCTCCAAATGAATGCAATGTTAAGTACATAAGCCAATATTCTGATTGAGAAGACAAAGCTCCACGAGTTGAAGTTGTTGGTGCAGGAGACAAGGCGAAGACAAGCGAAAGATACCAATTTGAATGCCTTACTAATTAGTCTCAGAACTCGTGTAGACAAGAAGATTTTAGAGGTAGATGATAACATGTCAATTAGATTAGACTTAGTGAAAATTGAGATAGAAAAGCTCCGGAAAGATGTTAGAGCAAAACCCGAAGTAGATAACATAGGAGTGCAAATGTCTTCGGAATTACCGATGGAGACATTAGAGAAGAGTGGGTCAAGAGATGAAGATTTAGAAGGGTTACCCACTAGTGCAATTTCAGACCAGGAAAGAGAATTGCTAGAATTGGTAGAAGAAGTAGAAGATGTGAAACCCGAGGACAGAGTAGTAGGAAGTAAATTTACTTTGGGTTCCGGTTTGAAAGCCGATGACGAAGTAGACATCGGATCGGAGTAGTAATAGTTTTGAGATTTGAAGAGGTAGATATGAAGAGGTGCATTGTCATTTTGGATCTGTAGGTTAGAAAAGTTGTTGTAGAACGGCATAGTTGTTAGAACTATCAATTGATTCACTACTTAAGAGTGGCATTTGTAGGAAAATGTTGTTCAATGCTCATTATTTCTGAGAATAGATAAAGCAAAGTGTTGTGAAGCAGTTCTCATTGCTTGAGCTTGATTCCGAGTATCAACTTTGTGATTGTGTTTGTGAGTGTGTGGAGAAATTTGAAGTGCAAGTCAGAGTGCTTGTTGGATGTTGGATTCCATAGCCTTGATCTTCATTCTGTGTGTGTGATCCTAAGTGAAGTGCAATTGAAGCAATGCCTTGACAGATCTAAGAGGAATTGTAGTGTTGGTAGTATTCTGCATTTGTGAATGCAGTGCGAAGTTGATGTGAAGCAATTTAGATCAAGGAAGTTGTGCCTTCAGTGGAGGGGTGGAACACAATTCTGAGGTGAAGTTGTTTTGCAGTGAAGTGCCATTTTTGGGAGAGCCTGAATCATCACAATCAAGATTGTTTGGAAAGAATTGAAGGATTTGTGATTAAGGAGTGTGAATTTGTGACAAGACTGCAAATCAGTGCTTGTTACTCACTTCTGGGTGTGGTTTCTACCTGATAGATTAAAGACGCAACCAAGAAGAACTACATTGTTACCGTTTGACTTTGTATTTGGACATTTCTGACTCGTATCTCTACGGGAACAAACTTTACTTACCCGATTACCACAAAAGTGATATTTGCTGGGTTGTCACATAAAGGATGGTTCTAAGTTAGTCATGATTAGCTAAAGTTAGTCATAGCTAAGATAGAGGGGACCTTACCTTAGAGGAAGTGGAAAAGATGAGCACCACTATTTTGGATTCTAGTGTGTTGACTTGGTATTATTCCTAGGTGTTTGGCTTTGAGGAAAGAGTTGAGAACTCTTGGGCCCGCAAACATTTTTGTTTTGGATTCTTCTATAGTCCAAGGATAGCCCATGTGAAGGAATCCTTGACTCAGTGGTTGGGTCAAGATAAGATCACATGCTAGTGGAATATGCCCATGTGAATGGATATTCTTTTATAATTTTTGACTTTACTTGACTTTTAGTCTAGTAACTTGAGTTACTACGGTAATTAGTAAATTTGGTATGTTACTATTTCACAAGTATATAAACAAGGGGTGAGGATGTACTCATCATCCTTTCATTGCAACTATCTCTCTCTCATTGAGTTCTCTAGTGAATAATGTCTTGAGTCTTGGAGTGTTAGCCTTAGAGGAGTATGATGGAGTTGGGATTCCTTGCCTTCTTAGTCCATGGTGCGCTAATGAACCTCTAATGGCATAATAGCCATTAGAGGTTCATCCTGAGTGAGCGGCATGCCGGCTCACATTTTTGTTTACGTTGCCGGGACCTCTCTAAAAGCAAGATAATGTTCCACGTTCAATTTGACATTAGGCAAAAGGAGGCTATGAGAGCTCACTTTGAGAGAACATTAGGAGAGGAGAGGGCTGAACTTATGTTAGAGAACCAAGATCCATTTGTATACCCTGAAGTTCATTATGATGTCTTTGAAGTGATTTTGTACATCTTGTATACATGAGAGGATTTGGAGAGATTGTGTGAGGTGGATTGTAGATTTTGGGGATTAAGGTGATTTTGAGCAAAATCTCAAGTTTGAAATCTGGCCTTGAAATTTTCACACATAATAGCTTGGGTTATCTTTCAGTTAGGACACTTGAAATTATTGTGAGAGCTACTATGCACACTTGGTTAGAAGTTTTGAAAGTTGATAGGGTAAACTGCTCCTACAACTGCATGCTCTCTAGAAAATTGTACAGAGGCTTCCATTCTTCAATTTATAGTGGATTGTGCTGAAACTTTCCAAGACAATTTAGTACATTAAATCCTAGTTTCTGCCACAAAAATTAGAGAGAGACATTCTTGGACATGGGAAAAATGAGTTTTTGAAGTGAGGGGGGTGGTTTTTAGACCAAATCTGAAATATGTGGGTTGAATAGAAAGGTTTCTAGGCCAAGTTGCTAAATGAAAAGATCTAAAATTTTTCAAAGACGGACGCCCTAGAGTTGTGACCAAGTGGGAAGAATTTGAAAGGAATATGACATACAAGTTGTGATATTTGAGTGTTATTGTGAGGAAGGGTCAATTCTACAGAGTGGAGATCTCATGCATGAGGAGTTTGAGAGCAACAAAAAGCATGTTTGAGTGTTTAGATTCATCTTAGGAACATAAAGGGTCATCAAGAGTGGAAATTGAGACCATGCAAGGTTCCCTAAGAGTTTTAGGTGATTGTAGGGGTGGATTTGAGAAAAAGAGAGTTTACAATAGAATTTGAAGAGAGTGTTGAGAAGATCCAAAAACCTATACCACTTGGAGGAAAGAGTGAGTCTAAGTGCTTTCTATGTGGAGAGAAGGGGCATAAGGCAAGTTCATGTCTATTGACCTTTGAGAGTAATAAATTGAGGGAAAGGAGAGGTTTACTTGACTTGGGTTTGCATGTGTGACCTTCTTCACCAAGATTGGGAGGGAGAAGATCTAAGACCAAGGAGTTGTGTGAGGTTTGTGGAGTGGAAGGACTTCCAAAAAGACATGAGTGTAGTGGAGTAAATTCACTTTTGGGGACTTTGGTGAAGGATCTTGGAAAGGGTCTTAGTATAGCTACAGAAATACTACCACCTTCATCAGCTAGTTCTCAAGATTAGTGATGGAGATAATCTTTCAACTTATGGATAAACTATCCATGAGAGTGCAATTAATATGCACTCTAGGATTTGATATTGCTATAGAAATCTTGGAGTAACTTGAACTTTTTGTGTTCCATAGGGTGGATTACTCTCAAATGGTGTTATTCATGTATATACTTTATTAGTTAAAGAGTGAGAAAGAATAGAGAAAAAAATTGAGAAGAAAGAAAGATAGTGAGGGATTAAGATGGGGAAACTTCTAGTTTTCTTTGGCAAAGATGGAGAAGATGTGGAGGCCTTTGTGAGAGACTTCAAGAGAGCTTGCATAGGAAACAATGAGAGGAGGAAGAATAAGTGGGCCTTATTATTACCAGATTTCTTTGAGGGTGCAGCACTTATATGGTATGAGTCAGAATACCAAAAGAGAGAGAGGAGAGATAGGGAAGAAGAGTCTAGGGAGAGTTTGACTTCAACACTCATTGAGAAATTTCTCTCAAATGAGAGTTATGAGAGATTGATGAATGAGGTTACCTCTCTCAAACAAGGAGATCAAGAGAAAGTGAGAGTCTATGTGGAAAGAGTGGAAAAGTTATAGTCAAGATTTTGCATAGTGTTGAGGAAGGGTGAGGATGATGTGGAGACTATTATGATTGGCATAGGAGCCATACTCACCAAGAATTTTGTGGGAGGGTTGAGACCACAAATTAGAAGCAAGGTGAGATATGAGAAACCTTCTTCCAAGGTTGAAGCTATGAAGATTGCAATTTGTATGGAGAAGAGTTTGGAAGCGGATGAGAGTGATTTGGTGGTGAAGGAGGTTATGCATCCTCCTCAAGGCTACAAGTATGGTGGAACTTCTGATACTTTGGTGGCAAGAGTTGCACCACAAGTAGTGGTTGCTCTAGTTCTTGCACCTCCACCAAAGGATCCACTTCAAACCATCACAGAACAACTTGCAGATCTCAAAATCAAAGTGGTGCAACTATGGGAGAAGAGAGAGGTGGATCAGAATGTAGAGAGAGGGCCTAGGATTTATGGAACCTATCCATATAGAGGAGGCCAACCAGCCAACAATTTCAATGATAGAAATTGTTTTGGTTGTGGAGGAAGAGGCCATATCCAAAGGAATTGCCCAAATTCCACTTACCATGGAGGAAGGGGTTATGAGGGAGTCAATAGAGGGAGGGAAAGAGGGAGGTAGTGAAACCCAAGTGGCTCCTAATCCAAACAAAGGTAAGGGGATAGCATCTATAGATGTGGTTGAGAGAAAGTATGAGAAGGGAGAGTGCTCAAACTCCAAGGGTCTTCAATTGGAGCTTTTGGTACAAGAGAAAAAGAGAGCTCATTTTGCAGAGGATGTTTTCTCTTCTCAAGGATTTACTCCAAGCAAGGATACTCCTATGTCTACTAGGAGCACTCGCACCTCAACGCCATCAACAACAAAGACTCCAAGAAAGAAGTTGAGGATGGAGGATTTCTTAAGGTAGAGTTCAAAGCAATCAATTGGCCCATTGCGATGTTAGCCTTGTGACTACTAACATCCTCCAACACATTGTAGTTGCATTGTTGCTTTGAAATCAAGAAATCCTCCATCCCCAACTTCTTTCTTGGAGTCTTTGTTGTTGATGGCGTTGAGGTGCGAGTGCTCCTAGTAGACATAGGAGTATCCTTGCTTGGAGTAAATCCTTGAGAAGAGTAAATACAACTCTACTGTTGTTACCAAGAAGGACTACTACCCATTGCCATTCATTGATGAGATCTTGGAGGAGGTTGCAGGTCATGAGAGGTACAATTTTGGAGATGGTTATAGTGGATATAACAAAATCAAGATTCCACCATAGCATCAACAACTCACCACATTCACCACACCTCTATAGTATTGCCCTCTCTATCTTAGCTTTGACTACATTAGCTAATCATGAGCAATGTAGAACCATCCTTTATCTCTATATAAATAATATGTCTCAAGTACTTATAATACCAAATTAAATATCAGAATAGTCCATAAATGCACAAATGAGTGTTATAGATCAAAAGGCAAGGTGCTATCAAGCCTCATCATCAGTTGTTTGTTTGCATTCTATACTATATGAAAGGTGAGGTAGCTATAGATCAAGTACATCTAAGACATAACCACTATCTTTGAGGAACCATCATGAGGAGAGGAGTCAAACATGCCATACCTCTTGAATAGCTATCACATACCAACATATTAACAGCTAGAAGAGCCACGTAATATACACCTCAAGCCTACTTGTACAAGTGCCAACCTTGGGTCCATAGGACCATCAATGTTAGGGAGGTAGCATGGTGCAAAATTGTGCACATGTTCCTTCCAAACAACACTATCACGTCCTTCCAACACAAGGACACCAAAAGGCAAAGCCTCACGCACCCTCAAGATAGTGCGGCCCAAGTAACATCAAGTGTTGTCGGTGTTGTCTATTGTAGATACACATATTCACCTAGATGAAATTGACAGATCAGGGGTCTTTTACCTCCTCCTTGAATGGTAGGATAGTATAAGGTATCTTTATGTTGAGAAATCACCAAGTTCTCAAAAGCCATCGACATCACTCTCTAAAAGATCTCTGCCCATAGAGAACATGCAAACATCCATACATATGGATCATCCAAGTCCAAAAATATAGTAACATCTTGATGAATGGCTATAGATAAATCTGGATCTTTTCCATTGAGTAGAAAGTAAGGAGAGAAGGATGCTAAGAAGGCTTGCCAGCTGAACCAATAGCCCATGGCCAACCAAGGTAATTGGACATCCTAATCTCCCAAGTGGTCTCTTTGCAAACCATACTTACAAAATCCTCTCTTCATTGTTTGAACCACTCTCTCTGCTAAGCTATCCGCCTCAAGGTGATCTTGAGAGGTAGAACAATGATCAATCAAAGCCTTGCAATACAAGACCTGAAACTCTCCCAAGAACTATGTGACAACCCGGCAAATATCACTTTTGCGGTAATTAGGTAAGTAAATTTTGTTCCCGTAGAGATACGAGTCAGAATTGGTCAAATACAAAGCAAAGTAACAATTTAGTTCTTCTTGGTTGCGTCTTTAATCTCTCAGGTAGAAACCACACCCAGAAGAGAGTAACAAGCACTGATTCGCAGTCTTGTCACAAATTAACACTCATTAATCACAACTCCATCAAATCTTTCCAAACAATCTTGATTGTGATGATTTAGGCTCTCCCAAAAATGGCACTTCACTGCAAAACGACTTTGCCTCAGAATTGTGTTCCACCCCTCCACTGAAGGCACAAATTCCTGATCAAAATTGCTTCACATCAACATCACACTGCACTCACAAATGTAGAATACTACCAACACTACAATTCCTCTCAGATCTATCAAGGCATTGCTTTAGTTGCACTTCACTCAAGATCAAACACGCAGAATGAAGACAAAGGCTACAGAATCCAACATCCAACAAGCACTCTGACTTGCACTTCAAATTTCTCCACACACTTACAAACACAATTGCAAAGTTGATACTCGGAATCAAGCTCAAGCGACGAGCACTCCTTCATAGCACTTCACTTTATCTGTTCTCAGAAATAATGAGCACTGAACAACAATTCTCTGCAAATGCCACTCTTAAATAGTGAACAAATTGATAGTTCTAACAACTTTACCGTTCTACAACAACTCTTCTAACCTATAGATTCAAAATGACAATGCACCTCTGCATATCTGCTTCTTCAAATCTCAAAACTGTTACTACTCCGATCCGATGTCTACTTCTTCCTCGGCTTTCAAACCCAAACCCAAAGTAATTTTACTTCCTACTACTCTATCCTTGGGTTTCACAACTTCTAATTTCTCCACTAATTCTAACACTTCTCCTTCCTGATCTGCAATTCCTATCATAATTAAGCCTTCTAAATCTTTATTTCCCGACCCTCTCTTCTCCAAAGTGTCAAATGTCAAATCCGAAGACACTTGCACTCCTATCTCTCTTACTTCGAGTCTAACTACTATCAATTCCTTTGCTAATTCTATTGTGTCATCATCAAGAATTGTAATTGAAAGCATGAATACACTATCTACACCTTCAATTTGTAACCCACTTTCCTCTAATCACTCATGTTACTGACCCAAAGACACTTACTGTCTGATCTTGCACTTTGGGTTTATTCACTATTGCTACTTCTCCTTCAATTCATGTTCCATCTTTAATCAGAACTGAAATTGAAGTCATGAGTATCCTAACTAACTTCTTTCTCTACTCTAACTTTCTCTGATCCGTCTAGCAAGATTCTTGAAGTCACATTCACCGCACTCCGAGGTCCGACTACCTCGGGTTGAATCATATTTGTCTTGAGGTAAAGTCTTTAGACCCAAAGTCATGTAAACCCGAAGTCCAAAGTACAAAGTACGAAGTACAAAGTCACATTGACCTGAAGAACCTCAACCCAAAGTACATCTACTCCCAAAACTTCAAATGCTTGTAACTTCTTGTACAGACCTCCAACTCTGCAATTTTGGTGGCAATGGAAAGCGTTGAACAAGACGCTTCCAACAAGATATAGCATGCTTGATTTTGACTTGTGGTCATTGAGATATGGCCCCCGCAAGAATCCTGACCTGCAACTCTATTTGCCCTCCTTCAACGTCTGATCCGAGTTTTTCCCTCCTCTGACACGAAGTAAGCTTCTTTGGGTCTGATCCAAACCAAGCCCTTCTTCCTCTTACACAAAATTGACTTCCTAAGGTCTGATCAAAACACAAGTTTGCACTCATTTCTTCTTCATTTGGTTTCAATTGGGTTTCAACAAGGCATTTCTTCTTCTAAACTCATCCAAAATGAAAAATGTGTGTACCACAAACTCTATACCTTGATTAGTCAAAACCTTAGCTAGTGCACCAAAATGACTCAAAACAAGATCTAGGAATGAGTAAGCTGTCCCTTCATTGGACTTGTCAAGAAGTACCACCAACTCAATCCACTTGGAGAAGTGCTCCACCGTAACCAAAATGTATTGATGATGTCTCACTGTCAATGCTAAATGTCCAGCAAAGTCCAAACTCCAATGGTAACCCATGATAGGTAATGGGTGTAATTGTGGTGTAGGAGCATTAAATGATGCTCTAACTTGGTCTGTGAGCCGGCATGTCTCTCACTCAGGGTGAACCTCTGATGGCTGTTATGGTAGTGCACCATGGACTAAGAAGACAAGGAACCTCAACTCCATCATACTCCTCCAAAGCTAACACTCCAAGACTTAAGACATTGCTCACTAGAGAACTCAATGAGAGAGAGATAGTTGCAAATGAAAGGATGATGAGTACCTCCTCACCTCTTCTTTATATACTTGTGAAATAGTTACGTACCAAAGTTACTAATTACTAGAGTAACTCAAGTTACTAGGCTAAAAGTCAAGTAAAGTCAAAAAGTAGAAAGGAATATCCATTCACATGGGCATATTCCCCTAAGCATGTGATCTTATCTTGACCCAACCACTAAGTCAAGGATTCTTTCACATGGGCTATCCTTGGACTATAGAAGAATCCAAAATAAAAAGGCTTGTGGGCACAAGAATTCTCAACTCTTTCCTCAAAGCCAAACACCTAGGAATAATACCAAGTCAACACACTAGAATCCAAAATAGTGGTGCTCATCTTTTCCACCTCCTCTAAAGTAAGGTCCCCTCTATATTAACTATGACTAACTCTAGCTAATCATGACTAATGTAGAACCATCCTTTTTCTCTATATAAATAATATCTCTCAAGTACTTGTAATACCAAGCTAAATATCACAATACTACACACATGCACAAATGGGTGTTACTGGTCACAAACCATACATTTGGCAACACACTATTGTACATTGGTCTACATATTGTGCCACCAATAATAACTCAAGAATAAGCTATATGTATGTTTTACTCCAAAATGTCCAAGCTCTTTATGAGCATGATGGATCAATTATGGTCTCTAAGATGGAAGTGGTACTACTTGCACTCTATCATCCTCCCATAAATGAAGAAGGTGTTTGCACTCCAATTTGAATTACCTAGCTCACTGAAGAACATGGTCTCTCTCCTTGGCTCCAATTGTGCCACTTACAATACCAATGCAAAGGTAATCCATCACTAAGACATCATCATGAATGTCTTGCTGAGCTATACCTTTATCTCCACTCTTTGGATTCTTGACCTCAATAACTCTTCTTGTATGCACTAAGAGAGATACCACCAAAGCCTAAGAAATTATACAAAGAAAGGTAGATGCATGCCAACCTAGCACCATCTCCTCATCTATCTCACCATGCCAACATGCTCTTGTTTGATCCTATTGGCTAGAACATGGATTTCTACTCAATTCATCATGATTCACCACTCCAAGTCTGTGAATAATCGTGAAATCATACTCCTATAAAATCAAAGCCCATCATGCAAGCTTCCTAGAAAGCTTGTCAAATTTCATCAACCACTTCACTGGCTAATGATGAATGATGAGAGTGAAGGAGTTACTAGATAGGTAACATCAAAAATCTGCTACTACCCATATTGCTGCCAAGCACTCTCCCTCCTATGAACTATACTTTGCATCCACTGAATTATTGGAGTGACTAGCATAGGCCACTACAAACTCCTTGCCCTCATCATTATGTTGGGTGAGCACTACTCCAAGCGCCAATGTACTCCAATCAATATGAACCTGAAATAGTCATCCTCTAATTGGTTTCCTAAGAATAGGGGCAAATGTCAACCTCTCTTGGAGCTCTAGAAAAACTCTCTCCTACTCATCTCCCCAACAACACTTCTGTGTAAGCCTGGTCAGCTTTGTCAAGGCCTTGGCAAGGGCACTAAATCCTCTAACATATTGGCAATAGAAGTTTCCCAACCCAAGGAATGCTTGCACTCTTCTCATATCTGTAGGCCAAGCAATACATGCAATAGCCTCCACCTTGGTTTTTTGTACACCAAGTCCTCCAAGGTAGATAGTGTGACCAAAATACTTAACCTACTCATGGAAGAATCTACACTTCCCAAGATGTGGTTTGAGTCTGTGAGATCTCAATCTCTCAAACACCTCCAATAAATGTCTCTCATGCTCTTCCATAGTAATTTTATAGACCAAAATGTTATCAATATAGCTTCAAGCAAAATCCAATCCTATTAGGATCCTATCCATGATCCTGTAGAACTTGGCAAGAACATTCTTTAACCCAAAATAGTATGAACTTCCATTGATACAATACATCCTTGCCATGAGGATCAATAGCCCAAAATGTTATCTTGGACTTATCTTCCTCCTTGACTGGCAAATGATGATATTATACTCAAAGATCCAAAGTACCAAAGACCTTTGCATACCCAATTGCATCAAAGATCTCCTCTAGTGTAGGCATGGTATACCAATCGGCCCATTCTATTGGTTGATAGGACGGTAATCTCCACATATCTACCTATTTGTGCAGTTGCCATGCATATCCTTCTTGGTTGGAATCACTATAGCTGATGCATACTCTCCATGTGAAATCTCCACCAAAGTAGCCTCAAAATGGTCTCTACTCTAGCTCTAAATCAATGCTCCTCCATGTCACTATATCAATGGAGATGTCAAAAACTTAGTGTATTTCTAGTCAGCTCAATCCAAATATGAGGTCCTTTTAGAATCTCCAAATCCTTCAAACCAAAGGCAAAAAAATTTGTGTAGCTCCTCAAAAACTTTCAAACTCTCTGTCTTTCCCCTCTTGTGAGCTTGGGTCCAAGATCTGGCTCCCAAGTATCCTCTATTACTAATGTAGTAGTGGAAGACATACTAATTGGCTGCTACACCAAGCCCTTAGGAGCAATAGTGTCATGCTCCCAAACACAACTATTCCCAACCTAAGTGTGAAAAACTCCTTCTGATCTAATTTCAAGCTCCATATGTCCTCTAGCTGCATCCCACATGGACCAAGAGTGTAATCCAAGTAGACCATGCTCACCTTGATGGACCTCATGTAGACCTCTCTCACTAGTAGCCACTAGTTTGGTCCCAAGAATACCCTATCCATGTGGTCCATCACCCCCAACATGTGCTTGAATTGTCTTGATAGGCACAAAGCTCACAAGTGTTTGAGTGGTGATGCCTATCAAGCACATCCTAAGCTGCTTTCCCAAGCAAAGGTTCACAAAATAGTTCAAACAATTCTGTGAATTGGCCTATCTCTCACTCAGGATAAACCTTGGATGGCTATTATGGTAGCACACCATGGACTAAGAAGGCAAAGAACCTCAACTTCGTCATACTCCTCCAAGGCTAACACTCCAAGACTCAAGACATTGTTCACTAGAGGACTCAATCAGAGAGCAATAGTTGCAAACAAAGGATGATGAGTACCTCCTCACCCTTAGTTTATATACTTGTGAAATAATTATGCACCAAAGTTACTCATTACTAGAGTAACTCAAGTTACTAGGCTAAAAGTCAAATAAAGTCAAACTCTAAGATCATCTTCATCAAATCTAAGATTTGATATTGCTATAGAAATCTTGGAGAAATTTGAATATTTTGTGTTCCCTAGGGTGGATTACTCTACATGGTGTTAGTAATATATAAACTCTATTAGTTATAGAGAAAGAAAAAAGTTGAGAGAAAAGAAAAGAAAAGAAACGAGAGAAAAGAGAAAGATAATGAAGAGCTAAGATGTAGAAACTTCTGGTTTTCTATGGCAAGGATGGATGCCTTTGTGAGAGAAATCAAGAGAGCTTGCATAGGAAACAATGGGAGAAGAAAGAATGAGTGGGCCTCATTATTATTGGATTTCTTTCAAGATGCAACACTTACGTAGTATGAGTCAAAATACCAAAAAAGAGAGAGGAGAGATGGGCAAGAAGAGTCTTGGGGGAGTTTAATTTCAACAGTCATTGAGAACTTTCCTCCATATGAGTTATGAGAGATTGATGAGTGAGGTTATCTTCCTCTAACAAGGAGATGGAGAGAAAGTGAGAATCTATGTAGAAAGAGTGGAGAAGTTATAATACAGATTTTGTAAAGTATTGAAGAAGGGTGAAGATGATATGGAGACTACTATGATTGGCATAGGAACCATGCTCACCAAGGATTTTGTGTGAGGGTTGAGACCACAGATAAGACGCAAGGTGAGATATGAGAAATCTTTTTCCAATATTGAAGCTATCAAGATTGCAATACATATAGAGGAGAGTTTGGAAGGGAGATGAGAGTGATTTGGTGGTGAAAGAGGTTGTGCATCCTCCTCAAGGTTACAAGTATAGTGCAAATTTTGAGACTTTGGTGGCAAGGGTTGCACCACAAGTAGAACTTGCTCCAATTCTTGCACCTATACCAAAATATCCACTTTAAACCATCACATAACAACTTGTAGATCTCAAGATCAATATAGTGCAACTACAGGAGAAGAGAGAGGTGGATAAGAATGTGGAGAGAGGGCTTAGGAGTTATGGAAACTATCCATATAGAGGAAGCCAACCAACCAACAATTTCAATGATAGAAATAGTTTTGATTGTGGAGGAAGACGTCACATCCAAAGGAATTGCCCAAACTCCACTTACCATGGAGGAAAGGGTTATGAGGGAGCCAATAGAGGGAAAGAAGGAAGTAGGAAAACCCAAGTGGCTCCAAATCTAAACAAAGATAAGAGGATAGTATCCATAGATGTGGTTGAGGGCAAGTATGAGAAGGAGGAGCGCTCAAACTCCAAAGGTCTTAATTTGGAGCTTTTGGCACAAGAGAAGAAGTTTATCCATGTGTTTGCTTTCAATTACCAAGATCTAAAGGAAGTCACCTTGGAAAAACACCAAATAGAGTGGAGTCACATGAAAAACTAGTCTACCAAAAGCAATGTTGCATTAGTGTACCAATAGCTTTGGTTGTGAAGGAGAAGATTGATAAACTCAAGGAGGCCAGATTTATCTTTGAATTGGAGAATTCAATTTGAGTGTCTCCAATTATGATTGTGAAGAAAAATAATGGCAAGCATCATATTACTTTGCTAATGCTACAAGAGCTAGAATTCATGGGTTATGTTGATCTACCCTTGGCAACCAAGCCTGGAGTGATGGAGGTATAGTTTGGAGACCAATATTGTCTCCATAGCTTGATCTCCTCCAAGTGAGCTATCCTGAACTCATGAAAGTCATCCATCAATAGACCCTCCATGTGCTAAAACAACCCTTCCATGCCACAAAGGGTGTGAACAATGTCGGGTTCCGCATCTATTGAAGATCACACCAACTTTTAAACTCCTAAATGAAGTCATTGAACTCCTAGATGAATTCATCTAGCTCAATAGTACCCACTATACCAGACTAATTCCTAGGGCCTTTGGGAGCCCCATAAATCTTGTTCATGTCCCATAGCAATGGTGCGGACACATCAAGTGCACTCTCAATTGAATCAATTTTGGTATCAAACTCCAACTTAGAGTCTATCTCCTCCCTCATTGGGACCTGAGATACAAAATAATATCAAGCACCACTTTGGGTAAACCCATTTTTTACTACAATGTTATTTCCTCTAGAATCCCTAAAGAACTCCATCGTGACAAAGTAACCAAAAATTGCACATTGTAACCATAACCATCACAAGTATCCCACCAAGAATCACCACCAACCAAATACCACCCACTAATGTAGCTCTAAATATGACTACTATACTAGAGGAAAGTGCAACTTGTAACCTACCATCATATACACACTCTCATGGTCTACAAGTCATCACTTCCTATATCACCAAAGAGAAACACAAGTAGTCTGATCGGTCATCACTCTAGCCTCACTACCAAGAGCACACCAAAGCACTAATGCTCTAAACTCAGAGTACCTCATACAAACATGGTGCACAAACAAGAATTAGAGAATGGTCCAATCACAAGAAGGTTAAACAAAAACCTTCCATCTCATAAATCAACATCAGACTAACTCTACCACCATTTGGTATTTGACATAATTGGAGTCTTTATTTACTTCCTAAGCTACAAGGATCACCAAGCATGGGATCAAACTTCCTTTGCAATTTCCCCTTGATTCTCACTTCTTTGATGTAATCAGTTCTTCATCAACTTGAATCAAATCAAATCATATCAATACTTGATCATTCACTCAACAATCTGCCAACAATTGGACATTAATTATAGTCCAACCACACCCACTCTAGCTAAGAGACTCAAGGTGATGCTCATTGTCTTTTTTTCCACCATAGCCAAGAATTCAAAGGCTCAACATCATAGAAGTGAGCTCTTTGGGGTTGCAATTCCAAGGCTTTGATTTTAATCTAGATCTCCAACCTAATAGTCCTATTGATGGCACACCTAACAATGCAAATCATGCAAGTGATGATGGGCCTCATCATGGAGTCAATATTATTCTAACTACCAACACTACTACTTTAGCGTCCAACTGATCATCTTCATCCAAGGTGCACTGAAGCTACTCTTAAACTCCTCAATTTCCTCTAAAGGAACACACTTTTAATTGAAGGTGATTCCTATCACATTCTCCTACTTCTCTCCCCAACACAAGTCTCCAATCCGATCAGTTCATTTTGTTAGATTTCCTCTTCTGCCTTGGGACCATCTATACATTTATTAGTAGCAATTTTTGCCATGAATCTTGGAAAACTCAAGTTCCAATTCTAGGCCAAAAATGTGATACAAAGTCGGCTCAAGACTTTGTAGCTACCATATCTAATCTCTGAATTGTAGGATTCTGCATTGCAAGTGCTTGAACCTATTTGGTTCCCTTCATTGGTATTGTGTGTTCCCTAACTCTTGGTTTCTCACAAATCAAACCCGCAATCAGCTTGTGATTCTAAGGACAACTCTTTAGAGGAGCAAGATATTGCTTTAGCATTGCAAAATTCCCTTGATGAAGTGTAAACTTAATATTTTTTTGATTTGCTATCATTGTTTAATTGAGCCTCAATCAAAACTCACTCATTTTTCATGACTTATCACTCTCAAATTTATCCTAAAATGAAGTAGCCATTTTTGCTTAATGTACCTTCTTGGATGGTATGGCTTGAGTTAAAGTTATGAAGGTGTCTTTGGATTGGGTTGATCATTCAATGTAAAGTAACCTTATTTTGGGTCTATTGCCCTTCCAGTCTGATCCAAATCCTTCTTCCTCTCACACAAAGGCAACTTCCTCAAGGTGGATCCAAATACACAATTATTCTCTTCTTTCTTCCATTTAGCTTCAATTTGGCTTCAACAATTCACTTCTCTAAAAAATAACAAAAATAAAAAATTGTGGGTACTACACAAGTGTCACACATAAAAGAATATTGATTGGCATCTTGGGTTATTGATAGCCATCCAAAAGTTGCTAGATAGATTCTACAAGAAGTTAGTTCTCTTGAAAAATCCCCACCCGATTCATCAAAGAGGCACACCTTTAGTACTATGGGGATTTTGTCAAGATTGATGTAATGTTAGAGCACTTGATCAGCACCCATCTGGTAGAGATAACAATGAAGAAGTTTGAAAGAAAGGGCTGACATATGAAAGTTCTTATGGTTGTTTTTGGGTAAGTTGGTTGGCACCTGTCCCATAGACAAAATAGTGTTTGATCTGGTCCATCCAAGCTGATTGTGTGTCACTTGATCATGGATATAGAAGAGGTGAAAGTCTACAGAATTAAAACTAAGGGAATTTGCTATGGGAGTTTTGAGAATGTGGGAGAGGAAGTCTGCATTATTGTGTGACTTGCCAAGATGGTACTCAATTGTAAACAAAAATTCTTGTAGAAATAACATCCATTGGGCAAGTCATCCCACATGGCAGATTTTTTTATGAGGTCTTTGAGATCCTTGGGATCTACATGGAACACAAAATTGCCCAAGAGGTAGTGTCAAAATTTTTCACAATGAAAATCATACCAAGATATTCTTCTTTGGTTGTGGAGTAATTGCATTCGATAGAGGAGCTACTAGCTAGCATAATAAATGGGCTGTTCTTGTTGTTGCTCATCATATTGAGCTGTAATACTCCAAGGATAGGAGACCTAAAGAGAAACACACCCTGAGAACACACCCTTTCACACTCAAACTCCGATTCTCCAAAGGAGCACCTTCTTTTTATTATATAGGCAAAGCGGATCTCCTCCAATGAAGCTCCACCATAGGATTAGGTACATAGATAGGTGACACATCAGCAAGCTCCACCCTTGGATTACTTACTTGGATGGGTGACATGTTGGTGTCGGTCCTATCTGGTTGGTCAAACAAGCTTTGACAAGAGGGAATCTTTTAGGGAATCTTCTTGTAGGAATCTTAGAATCACGTGGGTGAGGTACCGTTGGAAAGCTCTCAACAAGACAAAGCACAGGGGAGGGAAGGCCAGCCTATCCTCCATTGCATTGGGGGGGGGGAATCAGCACATTTTCAAGGCCTAATTCATTTTCATTTTCATTTTCAAGGCCTAATTGTTTAGGCCTCCGAAATTGCCTTCAAAGATTTCAGGCATATTTCAGTTCCTATTAGTAAAAGTCCCCTTTTGGTGATACCTCTTTCTGATCTATTTAGTCCATCCTATAAAACATCTTTTCAGATGTTACCAACCCAATTCTCACCTTCAAATCATATGTCTAGCTATTGGTTCTAAGGTTTTCAAATCTATTTCGGTTTTCTGCACTATTAGTAGAAGTACCCTTTTGGTGAGGGCATCCAGCTTGGTATCCGCCTTATGTACACTCTTTGCTGGAGGAGTCACTAGTTTTTTACCCCCTCATCTTCTTACTCATCTTGGCTTTAATTCTTCTTCGGATTCCAAAGAGGAGCTTGAAGACGTGGAGGATTCTTCCAAAGAAGGGGATGTACTGCGTGAAGCTCTCCTTCTGGGCTTTTTGCCTTTCTTCTCCTGATTTCTCCGGTTGCCGGCAGAGTGAGAGTGGGCTGCCTCGTAACGAGCTACATGTTTGAGTACTTTGTCCAAGGTAGTTACATTCCTCTCCCTTGCAAAGATTTGGATCTCTGGTGAAAGTCCCCCGAGGAACCAGGTAATGGCTTGGGCATCGGAGTAACCCACCACCCCCGATTGCTTGGGAACTTGGTTCAAGTGTGCCATGAACCGCTCAGAGTAGTCTCTCAACTTCTCCTTCTTGCCTCAATCTAAATCATTGAGTGCCACGAAGACACTCGTATCGTAATCAACCTCCCGGAATCATTCCAGGAAGTTGTTTCTCAAGGCCGCCTAGTCTGCTGGTATGAACCCCTTCTAGGTCACATGGGTGTACCAGCTCCAAGCTTTCTTTCAAAGCAGACTTGGGAAAATTCTCAAGCAATCCGCCAAGTCATGCTCCTTGTTAGCAAAGGAAATGACTTTGAATTCTTCAATGAACTCATCGGGGTCTTTGTCTTGTTCTGTCCCCTTGTACTTTTGATAGGCGTGTTGGGTGACAGGCAACAAAGTCATCATTTGATGCATTGGGATTGGCTGAGGAAGTGTTGAACTTGACAGAACTAAAGGATTGGCTGGTATTGATGCCATGTTGTCAGCCTAGGGGTTCCAATTTGTCAAATTAAAGGTGGGGTCTTCTTCAACAATTTCTGCTATGAGGGTGTCAACTTCAACCTGAGTGGAAGATTCAAGATCAACACCTTCGATTGGTTCTTCAAAATTCCTTCGAGACAACTGAGGAATCGTTCATAGTAGATGTTGACACTCATCTTCAGTAAGTGCTCGTGGTGTCTTTTCTTGAACAAAGTTCTTCAAGTACAAAACTTCCTTTACAGCTCTAGGGGAAGTCGGTGTACTGGGCTGCAATGCATATGTTTGGCCACTCGATTCTTTCTTCTTCTTGGACAAAGAGGGAGATGCAAAGTAGCCTTGCCAACCGCCTTCGCGTTTCTTGTGGTCAAGTTCTTGCAGGGCTTCTTGCACTTCATGAAGGAGTTGAAAATCCAATGCCTCTTGTTTGGTTTCGTCCATAGTGGATGGGACGTTCAGACGTTCATCTTCTTCACGCTGCAGTGCTCATCTTTGAGCTCTCTCTTCCCATTATTCTCTCAATGCAGACATTTATATTGCGTTGAAACCCTGTTTCAAATTTGGCTTTGTATTCTTCCACTTCCAAAATTTGTATCCCCGACAGCGGCGCCAAAAATCATGTGACAACTCGGCAAATATCACTTTTGCGGTAGTCAGGTAAGTAAAGTTTGTTCCCACAGAGATACGAGTCAAAATTGGTCAAATACAAAGCAAAGTAACAATTTCAGTTCTTCTTGAGTTCTTCTTTAGTCTCTTAGGTAGAAACCACACCCAGAAGAGAGTAACAAGCACTGATTTAGTCTTGTCACAAATTCACACTCCTTAATCACAACTCCATCAAATCTTTCCAAACAATCTTGATTGTGATGATTCAGGCTCTCCCAAAAACGGCACTTCACTGCAAAACAACTTTGCCTTAGAATTGTGTTCCACTCCTCCACTGAAGGCACAACTTCCTTGATTGAAATTGCTTTGCATCAACCTTGCACTGCACTCACAAATGCAGAATACTGCCAACACTACAATTCCTCTTAGATCTGTCAAGGCATTGCTTCAATTGCACTTCACTCAGGATCAAACACACAGAATGAAGATCAAGGCTGCAGAATCCAACATCCAACAAACACACTGACTTGCACTTTGAATTTCTTCAAACACTCACAAACACAATCACAAAGTTGATACTCGGAATCAAGCTCAAGCGACAAGCACTACTTCACAGCACTTTGCTTTATGTATTCTTAGAATTATGAGCACTCAACAACAATTCTCTGCGAATGCCACTCTTAAATAGTGAACAAATTGACAGTTCTAACAACTATACCGTTCTACAACAACTCTTCTAACTTGCAGATCTGAAATGACAATGCACCTCTTCATATCTGCCTCTTCAAATCTCAAAACTGTTACTACTCCAATCCGATGTCTACTTTGTCATCGGCTTTCAAACCCGAACCCAAAGTAATTTTACTTCCTACTACTCTTTCCTCGGGTTTCATATCTTCTACTTCTTCTACCAGATCCAACAATTCTCTTTCCTGATCTGAAATTGCACTAGTGGGTAATCTATCTAACTCTTCATCTCTCAACCCACTCTTCTCCAATGTTTGCATCTCTAACTCCAAAGACATCTGCACTCCTATGTTATCTACTTCGGGTTTGGCTCTAACGTCTTTCCAAAGTTTTTCTATCTCTATTTTCACTAAGTCTAATCTAATTGCAATATTATCTTCTACTTCTAAGATCTTCCAGTATACATGAGTCCGGAGACTTATCAACAATGCATTCAAATCTATATCTTTTGCCTGTCTTCGCCTCGTCTCCTACACCAACAATTTCAACTCGTGCAGCCTCGTCTCTTCAATCCGAATGCTGGCCTCTGTACTCAACATTGCGTTCATCCTGAGGACTATCTCCTTCAACGGCTCCAATCTCATCTTCCTCTCTCACTCTTGATCTGCAAGCCAGTCCTCCCTGTACATTGCCAATTCCATTTCAAACTCGGCTTTCATCGTCTCCTTCTCCTTCTCCTTCTGTACAACCTTCTCCTCTTGATTACAAAGTAACTCTTGTAATTTCTCTTCTTCCCTATACCGTGCTGCCAACTCTCTTTGCTAGAGTTGCTTCTTCTCCTTGACACTCTCCATCACCCTATCGAGCTCTTGATCCTTTGCTGCTACTCTCGCCATAGCATGGATAACTTCTACTCTTGAATCAGCAAACTACTGCTTCAAGATCTCGTATTCAGCTACTTGTCATTCCCTTGTTATGCCACTCTTCTTCACAAGATCTTCTCGATATCTTACTTCTCTCTTCAGGTCTTCAATTACTTGAGTCCTCACTACTGCCTCCACTTGTAGTACTTCCCTTTCCTCCTCACCTTGGGTTATACTCTTCTTCAACTCCGAGTTCTCTTCTTCTAATCTTGACAATACCTGCAAGACACTCTTTACCTCTGGACAAGTCGACTACATCTCCTTCTTCTTGTACTCTAACTTTACCAACAGAGGACATACCACATCCCGCATGTACTCGACTCCATCACTCGGGGTTACTTCTTCTTGCATGGCCACTTCCCTTTGTTCTTCATGTTCATTCGATACTCGCCTTCTTCTCTGCAGTCTTTGTATTGGAATGGACACCTTGCTTCCCGAGCTTGCATTCACTTCTTCTTGCACATTACTCGGACCTACATTGTACTTTGCCTTACGTCTCAAGCGGACTCCTCTTTGAACTACAATCTTTTCTTTTGCCTCAGGTACTTCATCTTCCAACTTCGTGTTGTCCTTGGCCTCGATCTCTGCCTAAACTTCTTCTTCTTCTTTTGCAGCAGCCGGCACCGATGTCATTTCTCTACCCTCATTGTTGTTGCTACTTGTATCTCCACTCTGTAGCATTAGCTTGGGCTCCTCCTTGTGCTCCAAGTCTTCAGTCTTGAGCTCGGTGTCACCTTCCGAGTCTTCATCTTCCGACTCGATCACCACCATGCCTTGCCTCGGGTTTCCTCTCCTGGTCTTCTGAGGTTTCTTTGTGTCTTTGGCTTTACCCTGCCGACTTCTCTTCTTTGAGTTCAGAGTACTCACTTTGATCTCCACATTCTTCCTTGTCTTCTTGTAGTACTCGTCGGTGCTTCTGATTTGCAAAATGTACTGCTGCTCCTCTACATCGACCTCCTTTCTCAAATGGGGATGGAAATGTGACACCATCTGAGTTCACTCCGCCAAGTTCAGCAAACTCAACCCAAGGTAGAAATGTGTTGCAAACGGCACAATGTAGTGTGGAGGCGATTTATCCCACAGATTCCACACCATTTGTCGTGTTCTCTTATGGAAACACCTCGCCCAATTGATCGGTTCTCCTGCAAACAACTTGTGAAAGAACACCGCTTGGTGTTTCATCACATACATTGTTCTCTCCGGCTGTAGGATTGCCATCAGAGCACTCACAATTCCTCTCTTGATAGGTTCTTTGTAGCTCTTGACTTTGTACCCATTCTTTGTCCGCTTTGACAAGAATGCATCTCTCACCTCTTGGGTTTCTTGAGCTATTTCTCCCTTCCCCAAGAACATGGCCCCTTGCTCTGAGCCTGCTTCCTTCTCGAGTACTAGTCTCCAATCCAACTCTGTCAAGCGAGCCAAATTTCCTCTCTTCCCTTCTTCCTCGGGTCCATCAAGACACTTGCTCTCGATGATTTCTGTCATGAAACCTGGAAAACTCACGTTCTAGTTCCACGCCAAGAAGGTGATCCAAAGTCGGCTCAAGACTTTGATCCTAGTGATCACATCTAACCTCCGAATTGCATGATTTCTCACTCCAAATTTGGAGTTCTTCTTTCCTCCTCCCATCTCTCATGCCTTCTCACTGTCTCTTGATTCACTCTTGCAACTTCTCCCTTACATACTTACGCGTTTCCAACTCTTTTTCCCTTCCCACAATCACTTGCAAGACGACTTCTCAACGGCGAAGGAAAATTACTTGACATTTTGTTGTTGCGAGTTCAATTTTTATAGAGTTGCGCTTTCTTTGTCTTTCTTCACTTTGAGTTTCTACCAAGAAATCACACCTCCTGCATGCACCTTTCATATCAATCATACTTTGCGCGTATGGGCCGCCGGTTTTTGAATGGTCCCTTCTTGAATTTCTTGCCCCGACAAAAGGTTATTAGACTGACTTTGCCTCAGGTTGAGCTCCTCCTGATACAAAGACTCCTTACTTCAGACAGGGCATTTCCGAGTACTTTGCCTTATGACCCGAAGTCACTTTACTTTGGGTTTCATCCCAAAGACTCTTTTCTTTGCCTTCTTTGGCCATACAGGTGCAATCCGACTTCTTTATACACTTCTTCTTCTTTATTTTGAAAAAAACAAAAAATGTGGGCACCACACACGCATGCATTTTTGGAGAATATGCTCCACTTCATATTCCTCGTTGCCATCAATGAGTGTCGAACAAGGTCCAATGTCTTGTGTAGAATGACCCAAGCTTGATCGGGGAGCATATCTACATACTAGGGAAACATGGATCACTGGATGGATCTTCATGTGTGGTGGTAGCTCAAGGTGATAGGCCATAGTGCCAATTCGATAGAGAATTGAGAAAGGCCCAATAAAACGAGGTCTGAGGTTACGAGGTCCCACTAATGTGAGGTTGGTTGTCAATAGCCACACCTGATCCCCAACATTGAACTCCATGTGCCTACAGTGTGCATCAGCATAATGCTTCTGGTGATTTTGTGTAATCTGTAATTTGTGTTGTGAGCTAGCCTGTCTCTCACTCAAGATGAACCTCTGATGGCTATTATGGTTGTGCAACATGGACTAAGAAGGCAAGGAACCCCAACTCCATCATACTCCTCCAAGGCTAACACTCCAAGAATCAAGACATTGCTCACTAGAGAACTCAACGAGAGAGAGATAATTGCAAATGAAAGGATGATGAGTACCTCCTCATCCCTTGTTTATATACTTGTGAAATAATTACGTACCAAAATTACTAATTACCATAGTAACTCAAGTTACTAGACGAAAAGTCAAGTAAAGTCAAAAAGTAGAAAGGAATATCCATTCACATGGACATATTCCCCTAAGCATGTGGTCTTATCTTGACCCAACCACTAAGTCAAGGATTCTTTCACATAGGCTATCCTTGGACTAAAGAAGAATCCAAAACAAAAAGGCTTGTGGGCCCAAGAGTTCTCAACTCTTTCTTCAAAGCCAAACACCTAGGAATAATACCAAGTCAACACACTAAAATCCAAAATAGTGGTGCTCAACTTTTCTACTTCCTCTAAAGTAAGGTCCACTCTATCTTAGCTATGACTAACTCTAGCTAACCATGACTAATATAGAACCATCCTTTATCTCTATATAAATCATATCTCTTAAGTACTTGTAATACCAAGCTAAATATCACAATACTACACATATGCACAAATGGGTGTTACAGTGCTTAGGGTTCTCCACCCCTTGTTGGATTTTAGAAACAAATGTGTTGACTACATTGACCTTGGTAGCCACCGGATGGATCTTCATAAAGTTGGAAGGTGTGAAGGGATGCTCACCATACATGAGGAAGAATAGAGTGACTTGGGTGGATGCATTCACTAAATTGTTGTACACGAATTCCACCAACGGGAGTAGGGTGTCCCACCTCTCTTGCTCTTCTAAGGTGAAGCCGCGTAACATGTCTTCAATAGTGCGATTAGCCCGCTTGGTTTGTCCATCTGTTTGTGGGTAGTAAGCTGTGGATATGGCCAACTTGGTGTTGAAGGAACCAAAGAGGGTACGCCAAAACAAACTGGTGAATTGAGTATTCCTATCAGTGATGAGTACTCAAGACAAGCCATGGTGAGAGAAGAATGCATCTAAGTATAATTGAGCAAGTTGTGGAGCGGTCACCTCCTTGGTGGTAGGGCGTACTGTGAGCCGGCCTGTCTCTCACTCAGGATGAACCTCTGATGGCTATTATGGTAGCGCACCATGGACTAAGAAGGCAAGGAACCCCAACTCCATCATACTCCTCCAAGGCTAACACTCCAAGACTCAAGACATTGCTCACTAGAGAACTCAATGAGAGAGAGATAGTTGCAAATGAAAGGATGATGAGTACCTCCTCACTCCTTGTTTATATACTTGTGAAATAGTTACGTACCAAAGTTACTAATTACCGTAGTAACTCAAGTTACTAGACTAAAAGTCAAGTAAAGTCAAAAAGTAGAAAGGAATATCCATTCACATGGGCATATTCCCCTAAGCATGTGGTCTTATCTTGACCCAACCACTAAAGCAAGGATTCCTTCACATGGGCTATCCTTGGACTAAAGAAGAATCCAAAACAAAAAGGCTTGCGGGCCCAAGAGTTCTCAACTTTTTCCCCAAAGCCAAACACCTAGGAATAATACCAAGTCAACACACTAAAATCCAAAATAGTGGTGCTCATCTTTTCTACTTCCTCTAAAGTAAGGTCCCATCTATCTTAGCTATGACTAACTTTAGCTAACCATGACTAATATAGAACCATCCTTTATCTCTATATAAATAATATCTCTTAAGTACTTGTAATACCAAGCTAAATATCACAATACCACACACATGCACAAATGGGTGTTACAGTACATGAATCATTTTGCTAAGCCGGTCCACAAAGACCACGATGGAGTTGAATCCTGATGTGGTCTTGGGTAATTCACAAATGAGATCCATACACACCTGTTCCCAACATTATGTAAGAGTGGAGAGAGGTTGCATGAGCCCTGCAAGAGGTTGATTAGAAGCTTTGTTTTGTTGACAAAGTAAGCAACTGCGCACATAGTCCATCACATTGTTGCTCATCTTGGGCCAATAGTAATTGCGTTGGACTGCATCCAAGGTCTTCCCCACTCCAACATGACCTACAATGGCTGAATCATGACATTCCGCTAGAATGGTGGTGCACAATTCTAGGACATTTGGAATCCATAATTTGCCATCACAAAAGGTGAGTCCTTGGGTGCTGGTGATGCCTTTGGATAATTGCCCTTCTACAATCTGTGGATCAGTTTTTTTACCCGCCAAAATTTAGGGTTAATTTGAACCTCTGCCACCAAATTGTTTGCCATTGGCATGCGGGTGAATGCATCTACAAGTTGCTTCTTACCTTCAACATAGGTGATTGTCATGTTGAAGCATTGTCGCCACTCTACCCATTGAATCTAGCGACGAGATAGATCCTTTTGCGTGTCGAGGTAGATTAGAGGTTTGTGGTTTGTCTCTACCACAAATGCCTTCTTGCCCAGATAGTGCTTCCAATGCTTGGTTGCCAAGACAATGGCCAACTCTTCTTGTTCTATGGTGTGGTAGTTGCGCTCTGCCGGTAACAACTTTTGAGAGAAATATGCAATGGGATGCCATCCGTCATGCCACTCTTGTTGTAGGACTGCTCCAATTGCTATGCTTGATGCATCTGTAGCCAACTTGATTGGACGTTTTGGGTCATACCACTTCAAGATTGGTGCATGTAGCAAGGCAGCTTTCAATTCTTGAAAGGCCAACTCTTGTGTGGTTCCCCATGTCCACTTCTTCCCCTTGCCAAGCAATGCTGTTAAAGGTTGTGCAACCTTAAAGAAGTCCTTGACAAATTGACAATAGAATCTCGTCAAACCCAAGAAGCTCTTGAGTTGAGTCTGATCTTTTGGAGCACTCCACTTTTGAATGACTTCTATTTTATCTGTCAATACTTGAATACCCTCTGCACTTACTTTGTGCCCCAAGTAGTCTACTTCAGACTTGCCAAACTCACACTTTGAGATTTTGGCATACAATAGATTTTGTCTTAGAATCTAGAGGACTTCTTGTAGATGTTGTTTGTGTTCTGTCATCGTGCTACTGTATACTAAGATGTCATCCAAGAAGACGATAATAGACTTATCCAAATATGGACAAAATATGTCATTCATTAGACTCATGAAAGTGGCAGGTGCGTTGGTGAGACCAAAAGGCATCACAAGATACTCAAAGTGACCATACCTGGTTTGAAAGGCAGTCTTGTACACATCCTCCTCTACAATTTAGATTTGATTGTAACCTCTCTACAAATCTAGTTTGGTGAAGTGTCTTGCTCCATTGAGTTGATCAAATAGATCATCCATGCAAGGTAAGGGGTATTTGTTCTTCACTATTTGCTGATTGAGACCCCGATAGTCAATGCACATGCACATTGTACCATCTTTCTTCTTCACAAACAAGACAAGAGCTCCATATGGTGATACGCTGAGTTGGATGAACCCATTCTGCAGCATATCCTCAATTTGATTCTTGCACTCCTCCAACTCATGAGGTGATAGGCAATATGGGGCCTTACAGGGCGGTGTCTTCCTCGAGAGTGTCTCAATTTTATGATCTACTCTCCTTTTTGATGGTAATCCTGAGGGTAAATCATCAAGAAAGACATCTTGAAACTCATTTACAATATTCTTCAATTTCTTAGGAATTTGTCCCTTGAGTTGTGCACTCTAGACTCCTCTTATTAGACCCATGAAACACCTACCAGTCTTACAGATAGTTGTTGTCCCTATGACATAGAGAGGCAATTCTTGCCTATGTGGTTTTCTTTAACCCCAATGATCGACCATTGGTGGGTTCTCACTACTTTCTTCCTCCAATCTACCATAGGGTTGTAATGCTCCATCCATGGCATACCTAAGATTGCATCATAATGAGCTAATTGTATTACTCGCCACTCAATTGCTTCTTGATATTTTCCTACAGAGTGTGTCACCCACCTGGGTAATGATTCAATCCTCTTTGTTTGTCCATTAGGTAACTCTACTTCTTCACTCTCATCTCTCTCTAGATCCATTCCCAATCTCATTGCAATAAAGCAAGACAGGAAATTCTCTATGGCTCCCGGATCTATTAACACTCTCACTGGATTGCTTTCTAGGACCCCATTTACAACAATCAATTGTGAGGTTGCCTTTCGGTACCTTTGTGTGCTCATCTTCTTCCTTCCCTCGCTTTTTTGCTTCCTTATTGAGCTAGTAAGGCCGTGAGGTACATTTACTGGTGATCTTTGTTTTCCAAAGTGATTTCCATCTCCTCCTCTTCAATGCATCTCTCCATGTTGTTCAAAGATCGCTTGTATGAAGGTCGAGGGCCTATGGGAAGTTGAGCACGACAGTTGGTAGATATATGCCTAATACAACCACAATTGTAACAACGGTGTTGTTCTCCTTGAGATCTTTCTCCTCGTAGGACTCCATCCTCCGTTCTTCTACCCATCCTTGTTCTCCTTGAAACGGTCGTGCTCCTTGGTCTTGAAACCGAAGGTTGCCTAGTTCCATCGGTATTGGTCCAGCCATGGGTGACATTTCTGCCCAATAATGTTGAGGTAGAACTACTCCTTCACCTCCACCTAATGCTCCTGCTATTCTTTGTGCACAAGCAATGGCTTCAAATACTGTGCAAGGATTTTGTACCATGACTTCTTGGTGAATCCACTCCTTTAACCCTCATTTGAAATTGTCAAGAGCCTCTGTTGGACTCATGTCGGTTATTGCAACTTGTAGATCTAGAAATGCCTCCACATACTCTTGTATGTTGTTCTTTTGTTTCAATCCCCATAGTCGGATCCGGGCCATCTGCACAAAATCCACCGATTGGAAATTCTTCAGCAATCCTTCTTGCATTGCTGTCCATGTGACCTCCCTTCTCTCAGCCAACATGGATCGTTCCCAAGTGTTGTACCATGTGAGGGCTTTATCAATCAAGTATCCACATGCAAACACACCTGCAGCATGCTCAGTGATCTCTGTTGAGAACAACCAAAAATATTGATCATTCTCGAGATCCAATTCTCCACTACTCCCATTGTACGCTGCCCCTTGTAAGGCTCGATGTTGAAAGTCTTCTTCATCCGGAGTAGTAATGTGGCTTCATCATTGATAGGGTTTGTAGGCACGTGTGCCTCTCCAAGTACTTCAGACGTAGGTATTGGATTTTAAGACAGTTCTTCTTCTTGCATTGTTTGATCAGTCTTGAGGGTCTGCACTTGACTTTGTAATGCCTCCATGGTCATCTTAATCTCTTGAAATTTGTTCAACATCCCTTGCATTCCTTGCACCAACTCTTGCAACTACGGATCCATGGTTTTTGTAACACTCGATTGCTATACCCTAAACTTCAATAGAGAGTTAATATGATCACTTTGGGGGGCGCACAAACTATTGGAACTACCATTGGGACCTCAGAAGCTACCACTCGTTGGTAATATTCCTCACCAAAATTCCTGACCACGAAATCCCTAAACATCACTTTGGTCTCACTACATAACAAATTTCTACTTGAGTGTTAAAAGGGAAAGGATTTAGGACATTCAAATCCATCACAACAAAATGTAAATTGTCAAATCCCACTCTCTATTATAAATCACTACATGCAAAATCACTAGGTTTGGCAAATTCATTACTGCATCCATGAACTCTGCTCCAAAGTGAAAAGCCAAATACACTCTCACTTGCTTGTGCTGAATGTACATAATCTTGATGTTGAATGGATTCAAGAATGGAAAGCGAGGCACTGGATATTGTCCTCCCGGAGCATCCATTCTATCCTCTTAATCTACCAATTACACCAGAATGTCTCTCCTTAAAATTACTCAGTTTTAGTAGCCCATGTTCTTCCAAGAAGGGTGATCCGCTTTCTTGGACAACACCTGCTCTGATACCATTGTAATACTCCGAGGATAGGAGACCTTAAGAGAAACACACCCTAAGAACACACCCTTTCACACTCAAACTCCGATGTTCCAAAGGAGCACCTTCTCTTTATTATATAGGCAAAGAGGATCTCCTCCAATGGAGCTTCACCGTAGGATTAGGTACATAGATAGGTGACACGTCAGCAAGCTCCACCCTTGGATTACTTACTTGGATGGGTGACATGTCGGTCCTGGTCCTATCTGGTTGGTCAAACAAGCTTTGACCGGAGGTAATCTTTTAGGGAATCTTCTTGTAGGAATCTTAGATCACATGGGTGAGATACCATTGGAAAGCTCTCAACGAGACAAAGCAGGGGGAAGGGAAGGCCAGCCTTTCTCCCATTGTGTGGAGGGAATCAGCACATTTTTGAGGCCTAATTCATCCGTTTAGGCCTCCAATATTGCCTTCAAAGATTTCAGGCATATTTCAGTTCCAACTCTATTAGTCGAAGTCCCCTTTTGGTGATACGTCTTTCTGATCTGTTCAGTCCATCCTGTGCAATATCCTTCTAAATGTTATCAACCCAATTCTCACCTTCAAATCATATGTCTAGCTATTGGTTCTAAGGTTTTCAAATCTATTTTGGTTTTCTGCCCTATTAGTAGAAGTACCCTTTTGGTGATACTTCTGTCTAATCTTTTGTGGTACACACATTTTTCATTTTGGACGAGTTTTGAAGAAAAAGTGTCTTGCTGAAACCAAATTGAAACCAAATGGAGAAGAAATGAGTGCAAACCTGTGATTTGATCAGACACAAGGAAGTCAACTTCATGTAAGAGGAAGAAGGATTCGGATTGGATCAGATCCAAAGAATTTTACTTCGTGTCAAAGGAGGGAAAAACTCGGATCAGACGTTGAAGGAGGGCAAACCCAAAGGAGGAATAGAAGTTGTAGGTCAGGATTCGTGCGGGGGCCATATCTCAGTGACCACAAGTTTAAATCATAAGTGCTATATTTCGTTGGAAGCGTCTCGTTCAGGGCTTTCCATTGCCACCAAAATTGCAAAGTTTAGAGGTCTATAAAAGAAGTTACAAGCATTTGAAGTTTTGGGAGTAGATGTATTTCGGGTTGAGGTTCTTCGGGTCAATGTGACTTCGGACTTCGTACTTCGGACTTCGTGTTTACATGACTTTGGGTCTAAAGACTTTACCTCAAGGCAAATATGATTCAACCCAAGGAAATTGGACCTCGGAGTGTAGTGAAAGTGACTTCAGGAATCTTGGCAGAGGTATTAAAGGAAGTTAGAGTAGGGGAAATAAGTTAATTAGGATACCCATGATTTCAATTTCAATTCTGATTGAAGATGGAATAGGAATTGAAGGAGAAGTAACAATAGTGAATAAACTCGAAGTGCAAGATCAGACTATAAGTGTCTTCAAGTTAGTTACATGAGTAATTAGGGGAAAGTGGGTAACAAATTGAAGGTGTAGATAGTGTATTCATACTTTCAATTACAATTCTTGACGATGACATAGTAGAATTAGTAAAGGAATTGATAGTAGTTAAACCCGAGGTAAGAGAGATAGGAGTGCAGGTGTCTTTGGATTTGACATTTGACACTTTAGAGAAGAGTGGGTCGGGAGATAGAGATTTAGAAGGCTTAACTATGATAGGAATTTCAGATCAAGAAAGAGAATTGCTAGAATTGGTAAAAGAGGTAGAAGATATGAAACCCGAGGATAGAGTAGTAGGAAGTAAATTTACTTTGGGTTTGGGTTTGAAAGCCAAAGAAGAAGTAGACATCGGATTGGAGTAGTAACAATTTTGAGATTTGAAGAGGTGGATATGAAGAGATGCATTGTCATTTTGGATCTACAGGTTAGAAGAGTTGTTGTAGAACGGTAAAGTTGTTAGAACTATCAATTTGTTCACTACTTAAGAGTGGCATTCACAAGGAATTGTTGTTCAGTGCTCATTATTTTTGAGAATAGATAAAGCAAAGTGCTGTGAAGCAGTGCTCGTCGCTTGAGCTTGATTCCAAGTATCAACTTTGCAATTGTGTTTGTGAGTGTGTGGAGAAATTTGAAGTGCAAGTCAGTGTGTTTGTTGGATGTTGGATTCCACAACCTTGATCTTCATTCTGTGTGTTTGATCCTAAGTGAAGTGCAATCAAAGCAATGCCTTGACAGATCTGAGAGAAATTGTAGTGTTGGTAGTATTCTGCATTTGTGAGTGTAGTGCGAGGTTGATGTGAAGCAATTTCAATAGAGGAAGTTGTGCCTTCACTGGAAGGGTGGAACACAATTCTGAGGCGAAGTTGTTTTGCAATGAAGTGCCATTTTTGGGAGAGCTTGAATCATCACAATCAAGATTGTTTGGAAAAATTTGATGGATTTGTGATTATGGAGTGTGAATTTGTGACAAGACTGCGAATCAGTGCTTGTTACTCTCTTCTGGGTGTGGTTTCTACTTGAGAGATTAAAGACGCAACCAAGAAGAACTAAATTTTTACTTTGCTTTGTATTTGACCAATTCTGACTCGTATCTCTGCGGGAACAAACTTTACTTACCCGATTACCGCAAAAGTGATATTTGCCAAGTGGTCACATCTTTTTTGACCATCATGTATAACATCATTCCAAATGTTACCAAACCAAATTTCACATCTAGATCATATGGCTAGCTCTTGGTATTACATGAGCTAGGATAGCACCCATCACCATGTTTGAGGCATCCAAAAATACATTAAAGGTGAGGTCCCAATTGGGCCTAGTGATAATGGGTGTTGTGGATAATTTTGCTTTCAATGTTTCAAAAGCTTCAATATATTGATCTACCCACAAGAAGTCTATGGTGGATTGTAGCAATCTAGTAAGCTTAGATGCAATCTTAGCGTACATATAGACATACTATTGGTAGAATCCTTTGTAGCCTAAGAAGTGTCACATGTCATATATGGTTGCAAGTATGGGTAGTTGTGAGATGACCTAGACTCTTTTTTAGTCGACCAAGATGCCATTTGTAGACCAAATAGCCTAGAAAGGGTCCACAAAAAACTACAAATAAAATATTTTGGGGATTGAGGGAAATTTGGATGCTCCAACAGGTATGCAAAGTCACCCATATGCCCAGATGTGGTCATTATGAGAACTATGTACAGACATGTTGTCCAAATAGAGCTCGAGTTCCTCTTGGATGTCTCCAAAGGAATTCATCATGTAATGTTGAAATGTTGTGAGAGCATTTTGTAGTCCAAATGCCATCACTCAATAGGCATAGCTCCCCCACTTGGTTACAAAGGTGGACTTGTATTGATCTTCTAGGGTAATAGAAATCTGGTTGTATTTGGAGTAGCCATCCATAAGGAAAAGCACTAATTTCTGGCTACTTTATCAAGCAATGTGTCAATAAGAGGGATTGGGAAGGGATTCAATATACTCCAGGAATTGTCTTACAAAAATTCATGCATATCTATACCTTTCCCATATCCTTTTTGGGAACCACTAGAATTTGCAATGCCTACTCATGTTCACCTATGGGATAGATGAACCCACACTTGAGTAGTTTATCTAGCTCTTCACAAAAATTTTGGGAGTAAATGGGATTCAATCTATATGGTTTAGATTAGATTGGAATGGCATCCGTGTGTAGTAGTATATGATGTTGATACATTTTTGGGTTGACATCCATAAGTTTAGAGTAGTTGTAGGTGAAAACATCTGGGAACTCATGGATGATTTCTTGGTATGAAAGTTGTTCATCTATGCTTACCTTTCTCCTGATTCTAACATATTTAGGAGTTTCCTCAACACAAGAAATGTCTAGGTCCCAAAATTCATCAACTATTTGTAAGTGGAGTAGAATGTACTCTATTGAGTGTTTAGGAGGTTTCTCTCAAAAATAGTGTTGTAACTCTTCATCAAGTATTGTTTGGTGTACCTCTTGCCCTTTTTCTAGCACTTTGGAGTCTTTCTCTTGGTTTCAAAAATTGGGTCACCAACTTGCACAATTGGTCCACCAGCATTAGTGTGAGACAATGGACCCATTTTCTCAATGTAGAGGAGAGGAACTATGTTATCTACCATAGTCTTTGTGTCAATGTATTGGGGAATAATATTGTCATCACGAAGAGCACCATTGAGAAAGAAGAATTCCTTCTCTATTTCTTTGTCCTTACAATTGATGTCATCATTGATATAGTAACATGGGGTCTTCCAAGTGGTACAAACATGCTTCTTTGTGTGTAGCAATGGGAGCATTATATGATAGGACAGATCATCTACCAATTGGATAGAGTTGTTGTAGAAATCCAAAAGCACTGTGGAGGAAGTCGTTGGCCTACCAAAAACATCCTATGATAGGAGGAGGTTGCAGAGGAAAGACCAGACAAGTTTATTATCTTTGTATCCTCATATATTACATACCCGCTCATCTCCTCTACAATTATGAACAAGTAATTAGCAATGATATCCACAATCTCTTCATCACTATCCACATGTGCTTGTAATGGTAAAACTTGGCTCACCCTCATGGTTGGAGTTGGAAGTGTTCTCTTCATGGTACATTGGGAGGCATGTATGATTTGATTTCCTTCCAAAATTCAAAACTTACCAATTTGCCAAGAGGTAATAACATCCATATCTACCAACCAATAAAATTGGAAATTAGGCAAGAGGATGTTCATTTATGATGAAGTCATTGACCAAGAAGGTTTGCTCACCAACGAGTGTATGTACATTTTTTAACATTCCTATTGGATGGTGTCTTCTTTTGTCAACCATTCAAAGAAGGATGGAAGTCTTAGTCATGCATTTCAATCCAAGTGTTTGCATAACCCCTTTGGTCATAATGTTTACTAAGGACCCCAAATCAATTTGATAGTTTGCAATGACATTGCCATTGATTGTTACCAAAATGTTAGGATCACAAATCTAGGTGTACAATACATGGGCCTCCAATGGCACCATATTGACAAAATGTGTAGGCTTTTTGTAGGCAATTCAATAGGCATCTTGTATATAAAGGTAGCATGGATTCTACAAGACCATGTTCTTGCAAAAGAACTTTTGTTGTCCATGGATCCTTGAAATGCACTATGGGTTGTTCCTTTATTAAGAAGCTTCCTAGTTAAGCAAGAGATACCTTGTAGAGTTGCTTGAGAGTAATGTTGTCTTGACTGTTAGCCAAATTGGTTTCACAACCTAGCTAATATCACTTTTACGGTAATCAATAAGTGAAGTTCATTCCCACCAAGATACAAATCAAAAATGGTCAAATACAAAGTAAAATAGTAACAATATAGTTCTTCTTGGTTGCATCTTTAATCTCTTAGGCAGAAACCACACCCAAAAGAGAGTAACGAGCATTGACTCATAGTCTCTTCACAAATTAATACTCCATAATCACAATACCATCAAATCTTTCAAAGCCAACTTTGATTGTGATGATTCAGATTTTTCCAAAGAAGATTGCTTCACTACAAAACAATATTGCCTTAGAATTGTGTTCCACTCCTCCACTAAAGGCACAACTTCCTTGATCAAAATTGCTTTGCATCAACCTTGTACTTTGCTCACCAATGCAGTATATACCAACATTACAATTCCTCATGGATTCATCAAGGCATTGCTTTGATTGCTATCTATTCAAGATCAAACAAACAAAATGAAATCAGAACTGTGGAATCTAACATCAAATATTCTAACTTGCACTTTGAATTTCTCCCAACACTCACAAACACACCGGATTGATACTCAAAATTAAGTTGAAATGACGAGCATTGAGATACAACACTTTGCTTTAATCAACTTCAAAAATACAAATACAAAAAAACAACACATTGCAAATAGTTCCTTTAAATAGGCTGAGCACTTTGACAATTATCTAACAAAAATATCATTCTATAACAACTTTACCAACCTATAAATCCAAAATGACAAACCACCTCTTCATATCTCCCTCTCCAAATCTCAAATCTATTTCTACTCCAATCCAATGTCAACTTTGACTTTGGTTTCCAAACCCAATTTTCTTTCTATCACTTCTCCTTCTTTGGGTCTTGCTAACACTACTCCTAAATCTTCTATTTCTATTATCTCTTCACTCTGAACTACAATTGTACCCATGGGTAACCTATCTACTTCTTCACTTGCCACCCACTCTTTTCTAATGTCTCAAGTAACTCAACCAAAGACACTTGCACTCCTACTTCCACAACTTTGGAATTTGTATTCATCTTCATCTCACTACAAAGTCTATCTAAATATGATCTAACAAAATCTTATCTAAGACAAACATTGTATCCTACCTTGAACATCTTTCTATTTACTCTAAATCCTAGGCAAATTAAAGATTATTCAACTCTACATCATTTTTCTTCCTCTTCCAAGTTTTTTGCACTTTGGCTTCATTCACTACGACTACTTTCTCTTCTAATTCTATCCTATCTTCAATCAAGATTGAAATTGAAGTCATGGGTATCCTAACACTATCTTCTTTCTCTACTCTAACTTCTTCAGATGACTCTAGCAAGACCCCCAAAGTTAACTTCATCCAATGTTTTACTATCTTGGATTGGGTCACCTTTGTCCCAAGGTAAAGTCTCAAAGACCCAAAGTCGTGTAGACCCAAAGTCATATAAGTCTGAAGTTGTATAGACCCAAAGTCACCTTACATTTACTCTAGAAACTTCAAATACTTGTAACTTCTACTATGAACTTCCAAACTCTAAAATTTTGGTAGCAATGGAAAGCCTTGAAAGAGAAATTTCCAACAAGATATAGCATGCACGATTTGAACATGTGACCATTAAGATACAGGTGCTGCAGTAATCCTGACTTGTAACTTCCATTCCGATGCAAAGTAACCCTCCTCCAATCCAATCCGGGTCCTTCTTCCTTTGACACAAAATAGACTTCCTTGGGTTGGCTCAAAACACAGACTTCTCCTTTTTTCTTCTCCATTTGGGTCCAATTCAATTTCAGTCATGCACTTTTTCTTCAAAACTTATAAACAATGAAAGTTGCGGGTACCACATACGGCAATGATATTGTAGTTGTGTATGAAGGAAGAAGGTGGCTATTTTGCTTGGGTATCAAACATAGGGATTGTGGTGCAGCCCTATACATATCAAGGATATGCTGCAAAGTCTTGTCCCATATAGGCTTCTTGTCAAAGTCCATAGAGGAGTAGCTGTATAAGCCAAAAGTACTAGCCAGATAAGATTTTTCATAAGTATAGGATTGCATTGTGAGGAAGACATTAGCTTTTGGTGGCACAATATCCTTAATTGATATGGTCTCTCCCACAATGGGAATTTCTTCAATAGAAATGAAATGCATATTTCTTATGGAGCTATAATGTTTTGAGGATAATAGAGAAACAAAAAAGAGAAACAAAGTTTCACACTCAAACTTTGATGTCCCAAAGTAGTCCCTTGGTTGTATTATATAGCAAAGTGGACTCCTCCAAAGGAAGCTCCACCCTTTGATCAAATACATGGATTGGTGACTTGTAAGTGAGCTCTGCACTTAGATTGGTTGTATGTATGAGTAACATGTCAGTTCTAATCCTATCTGGTTGGTCAACCCATCTTTGATCAAAGGGAATATTTAGGGAATCTTCTAGTAAGAATCTCTAAATTGAATGGGTGAGGTACCATTAGAAAGCTCTTGATAGGACAAAGTTGGAAGGAGGGAGGGCCAACCTTTCTTTTTGGGGGGGAGGGGAATCTGCACATTTTCAAGGCCTAATTAATCCGTTAGGCCTCCAAAATTGACTAAAGATTTTAGATATATTTTAGTTTCTAAAGAAGTACCATTTTGGTGATATCTCTTCTTGATCTATTTATTCCATCATGTATAACATTGTTTCAGATGTCAAACCAAATCAAATTTCACCACTAGATCATATGTCTAGCTATTTGTTCTAAGGTTTTCAAGTTTATTTTAGTTCTTGCCCTATTAGTAGAAGTACTCTTTTGGTGATACTTTTATCTAATCTTTTTAGTCTATCATGTATAACATCCTTGTGGATGTTATCAAGCCAAATTTCACCTCTAGATCATATGTCTAGCTATAGGTATTACAAGAGCCTAGGTTATAGGATGGTTCAGTCTATATGGACACTTTGCAAGCCTAAGTGATAAATTTTGGAAGCCTAGGCATTATGCCATAATATGCACTCTAGAGTAGAACACATGATGAGCAAGTTTTATGGGGCATTGCTTTGCATAGTGATTTTTCACTACAAATGTGACAACATATGTCAAGTCCAATATACCCACACCATCGTCCATTTCCTCTTCCTCCTTAAAAGGGTGGATCTTGTAAGTGTTGGTTGAAGGTGTTTTGCTATTGCATCCACCATGTGTGTTCTCTCCTCTTGAGGCTCTTGGCACACTTGTAGTATTTTGAGATTTGTCATTGTGTGCCCATACCTTCCACAATGGATGCAAAACTTTTGAATGTTTGGGGTAGTACATTGGGCATTAGTGTGCCTCTATTCCATGCATTGTGTATAGAGGATTTGTGACAACCCGGCAAATATCACTTTTGCGGTAATTGGGTAAGTAAAGTTCGTTCCCGCAGAGATACAAGTCAGAATTGGTCAAATACAAAGCAAAGTAACAATTTCAGTTCTTCTTGGTTGCGTCTTTAATCTCTCAGGTAGAAACCACACCCAGAAGAGAGTAACAAGCACCGACTCGCAATCTTGTCACGAATTAACACTCCTTAATCACAAATCCTTCAATTCTTTCCAAACAATCTTGATTGTGATGATTCAGTCTCTCCCGAAAATGGCACTTCACTGCAAAACGACTTTGCCTCAAACTTGTGTTCTACCCCTCCACTGAAGGCACAACTTCCTCGATCAAAATTGCTTCACATCAACTTTGCACTGCACTCACAAATGCAAAATACTACCAACACTAAACTTCCTCTCAGATCTGTCAAGGCATTGCTTCAATTGCACTTCACTCAGGATCAAACACACAAAATGAAGATCAAGGCTGTGGAATCCAACATCCAACAAGCACTTTGACTTGCACTTTGAATTTCTCCAAACACTCACAAACACAAGTACAACGTTGATACTCGAAATCAAGCTCAAGCAACGAGCACTACTTCACAACACTTTGCTTTATCTATTCTCAGAAATAATGAGCACTGAATAACAATTCTCTACGAATGCTACTCTTAAGTAGTAAACAAATCAACAATTCTAACAACTATACCGTTCTAAAACAACTGTTCTAACCTGCAGATCCAAAATGACAATGCAACCTTTCATATCTGTCTATTCAAATCTCAAATTGGTTACTACTCAGATCTGATGTCTACTTCTTCCTCGGCTTTTACTTCTTACTACTGTGTCCTCGGGTTTCACAACTCCTAATTCCTCCACTAATTCTAACATTTCTCCTTCCTGATATGAAATTCCTATCATAGTTAAGCCTTCTAAATCTCTATCTCCCAACCTACTCTTCTCTAAAGTGTCAAATATCAAATCCAAAGACACCTGCACTCCTATCTCTCTTACTTTGGGTCTAACTACTATCAATTCTTTTGCTAATTCTACTGTGTCATCGTCAACAATTGTAATTGAAAGCATGGGTACACTATCTACACCTTCAATTTGTAACCCACTTTCCCCTAATCACTCATGTTACTAACCTGAAGACACTTACTATCTGATCCTGCACTTCGGGTTTATTTACTGCTGTTACTTCTCCTTCAATTTCTATTCCATCTTCAATCTGAACTGAAATTGAAGTCATGGGTATCCTAACCATCTTCTTCCCTACTCTAACTTCCTTTGATGCTTCCCGCAAGATTCCCAAAGTCACCTTCACTGCACTTTGAGGTCTGGTTACCTCGGATTTAGTCATCTTCATCTTGAGGCAAAGTCTTTAGACCCGAAGTCATGTAAACCCGAAGTCCGAAGTACGAAATCCGAAGTCACATTGACCCGAAGACACTTTGACCCGAAGTACATCTACTCCAGAAACTTCAAATGCTTGTAAATTCTTCTGCATACCTCTAAACTTTGCAATTTTGAAGGCAATGGAAAGCCCTAAACGAGAGGCTTCCAACGAGATATAACACGCTTGATTTGGAGTTGTGGTCATTGAGATATGGCCCCCGCAAGAATCCTAACTTGCAACTTCTATTTCTCCTTCAGGTTTGCCCTCCTTAACATCTGATCCGAGTTTTTCACTCCTCTGACACGAAGTAAGCTTCTTCGGGTCTGATCCAAACCGAGCTCTTCTTCCTCTTACATGCAGTCGACTTCCTTGGGTCTGATCAAATCACAAGTTTGCATTCATTTCTTCTCCATTTGCTTTCAATATGGTTTCAGCAGTGCATTTCTTCTTCTAAACTCGTCCAAAATGAAAAATGTAGGTACCACAGGATTTCTCTTGTAATGGAAATGTCAATTGGATTTCTCTCTTGGGGTTGTTTTGCTAAGTGAAGATTCTTGAGGCATTCCAACTTGACCAAGATATCTTCCATTTTAGTGGTTGTTGTGAGAACTAGTGCAGGAATCCTTAAGTGGTAGCACCAAGGTTCCAATACATATCTTCAATGATTACACCAACTCAAGACCATATAATGGCCTTTGAAGTTGGGTAAAATAGAGCATTGATTTGCTAATACCATGTCCTATTTGTTAGCTTGAGCCCAACAACATGCTTCTTTGAATGCTTGGGCCAAAGTTATTGCATGGTTGTAGATTAGAAACTTATGAATATCCTCAAGGTAGAGCATCCTTAAACCAATTGAGAGCCGTTGTAGGATATTGAGTTGGTGTAATCATTCAATATATGTATTGGAACCTCAAAATAAATACCTACCTTGTTTCATTGTGTCTTTTGCAAAGTCTATTTATTTTTTCCTAGAGTTATTCTTATTGTCTTGGCAAGGTGTATTTCTATCATCCTTTTGCTCATATCAATGCATGGCTTGTTCTCATGGTTAGAATGAGGGCACTAAACCAATGTTATGATATATCAATAAAAATTGGCCAATTTTTCATGCCATGGCAACATCATCCAAGATGTTTTATTCAATGCAAACATTTTCAAATATTTGTAAAAATGACTCAAAAGTCTTCTTGTCTTGTGAATACTACCATTCAAGAAGATATGCATCATTTCCTCCTCTTGTTGTGGAGGTCATTGCAACTAGGTTTGCATGAACTGCAAGAGGTGGAATAAGTATTTTCATAGGAGTGTGTACCAATGTAGGGTGCAAAGCTAAGGTATATAGGTTTCCTTGGGCAGAAGTGCTTGCCATCAAATGGGAATGTTACTTGGCTAGGGGGTGATGGATCCTTTGTACTTAATTATTTGTATGTGGAATATGGGGAGTACTATCTACTCCAAAGTTAAAACTATCTTACTTGCAGGAGTGGGAGGTAATGTTCTCTCAAACTGAAGATCACCATGGCCTTATAGGGTGGCAAGGAATAGACACGGCTTGAGCTTGTTGTAGAATGAAGTAAAGAGGACATGCAAATCAATTGGTGGCAGCGTCACAAATGTTGGTTGGGTTATCCAATCCCAAAGTGGAAATGCGGGGAGTTGCAAGAACAAGGAAGGCAATGGTATTGTCCTTACATGGCCGGCCATTTATGTGGCTGAGGAGGTAATGTAGTCAAGATTTGCTTAACTAATAGTAGTTCTATTGGTGGAATGGGATTCCTCATAGACATTTACCCTCAAGGATGGTTCAAAAGTCTATCACCAACAAACCCTTCAGCCTTCATGGTATGCCACTCAAAAAGACCAATCAACACATCTACAAATAGATTCTTAGTACCCTTGGCTAGTCAACGGATTAGTGCAATAAACACCAAGGAGCACTAACAGATTAGTGCAGTGAATCACTGAGGAGCACTAATTTAACAACATAAATAACAAGCAATCCAAGAAACTGTGATTAACCATTCATACCTTTGACATTCAACTAAGAAGGAATGCATAGTCTTATACTAGCCTTGTGCTACATTTGCCTTTAACATCAAAGATCACAATACAATCCTATAGGAGGAGGGTTTCCAATTCCTATATTGCACTAGTCAATCTTTCCCATAAAGGACAAGTTCTCTTTTATCTACAAATCCTCACTTCTCAAGGAGTCCTTTAGTCCTTTAATGGAATACAAGATTACCATTGCAAGAGGAGCAATCCTCCTTAAATACTAGATCCTTAGCCTAAAATAATTCCTTTCCCTACCTTAATCACTATATTGAATGAGGCTATGACTTCCTTGGTAGTTGGTGACCTAATTGCTAATTATCTCTCCTCCCTTAGATGTCTTTTCCTCTAGATGTACATATCCTACTTGTCAAGATGCCACTAGAGTCTTGATTATTACTTCTTTAACTTCTATATATGCCTAAAGTCTTGGCTCCCATACCCATGAACCCTACACTTAGCCCAACTTGTAGGTGCTTTTCTCCCACATATCCACTTCTTGTACACATCTATAATATAGTTTCTCTCAGACTTAGTCTTTCTTCTATCCTCACGATAGCAATCATAATGGTGTCAATAGATTCCAAGATACAAAAGGAGTTCAAGACTACTTTACAACAAGATCTTTTCTTTTATCTTGTAAAAAGAAGCCTTGTAATACATGAAAAGGACTACAACACCTTTTTCATCCAAAGGTGATCTTTTATTTTATAAGAACCAAATCAACATTCCAACTATGAGAGATATATGAGTTGCACAAATTCTTGTCACATGGGTGTGGACAAGACCTCGAGTACCCAACCATGTAGTGTATGGCCTAACATGGCACAATATTTTGTTTAATCTTATGAGAGCTACCAATACAACAAGACCAACAACCTAAAATTGGGTAGCCTACTTGAACCACTCTCAATTCTATAAGTATAATGGAAATATATAATTTTAGACCTCATCATCACATCCTTGCCAAAGACAGATCAAGGAAATAAAACAAGTATGATGTTTGTCAAAGCTTAGCAAGTAGATTTACTTGGCACCCATCGTGTATATCATGCTTGCTCCAATGTTTGCTCAAATCTACTTCAATAGGGTCTTCAAACACCATGGGATGCAAAGGGTTCTCATCTTTGATCATGATCCTCAATTCATTGGTAAATTTAGCAAGCACTTTTTAAACTTCTTAGCATCAAGCTTACCTTATCCACAACTCATCATCCTCAAAATAATGGGTAATAGAATAAGAAATTTTCAATTTAGAAGATATACTAGGTGCTTTTGTTAACTTTCACCACATTAACTGGGATACCAATTTTGCAGCTACCAAGTTCACCTACAATAATTCCAAGTAGATAACTATAGTATTTTCTCCTTTCTTCTTTAGTTATGGGTAAGATCCACTCATTCCAAAGTTCTCTTCTTGCTCCACAACCATCTCATGTTCCCTATATTTCCATCGCTTATCTAGGCTATTTGCATCATTATATCAAGACAAGTCTTATCCTCTTATTGCTCAAGATCAACAAAAGAAATATGCTAATAACCACTATTATGATCTCACTTTTCAAATTGATGGTAAGGTTATACTCTCCTCAAGTAATCTTCTCTCCCTATTGATACTCAACTTTGTAAAATTGCTCTCAATTTGGTAGGTTCTTTTGATATCATTTAGATTATTTCTCTTGTGGTCTATACATGAGTCCTTCCTAGTCACATGAAAATCCATCTTGTCTTCCATGTTATCAAGTTAAAACTATTTGTTTCTAACACATTTTCCTATCCTACTCATCTCCAACCTCCTCCTCCTCCTCCATTAATCCATACTAATGATCATGAAGGATACAAAGTTGACCATATACTCATTGCAATATCCAACATGGCATGTAAAACCTATTTGTGCATGGGTGTGGTATGTGATATTAAGTTTGGTATTATAAGTACTTGAGAGATTTGTTATATATATATATATATATATATATATATATATATATAAGATGGTTCTATATTAGCCATGATTAGCTAAAATTAGTCATAGCTAAGATAGGGTGACCTTACTTAAGAGGAAATAGAAAAGAGCACCACTATTTTAGATTTTAATATACTGACTTGGTATTATGCTTAAGTGTTTGGCTTTGAGGAAAGAGTTGAGAACTCTTGGACCCACAAGCATTTTTGCTTTGGATTTGTCAATAGTCCAAGGATAGCCCATGTAAAGGAATTCTTGACTTAGTGGTTGGGTCAAGATTAGTCCACATGCTTAGGAGAATATTCCCATGAGTATAGATATTCCTTTATACTTTTAGACTTTTAGCCTATTAACTTGAGTTACTCTAGTAATTAGTAACTTTAGTACATAATTATTTCCCAAGTATATAAACTAGGAGTGAGGAGGTACTTAACATTCTTTTAGTTGTAACTATCTCTCTCTCATTGACTTCTCTAGTCATCAATGGTTTGAGTGTTGGAGTGTTAGTCTTGGAGGAGTTTGATGGAGTTGGGGTTCCTTGCTTTCTTAGTCCATGGTGCACAACCATAATAGATATCAGAGGTTCATCTTGAGTGAGAGCTCACCTTTCTTGGTTCCATTGCTTTGACCTCTTTAGAATGCAAGATAACATTCCAAGTACAATTCTATATAGACATAAGGACGCTATGAGAGTTCACTTAGAGAAAATATTAGGAGAGGAAAGGGTTGAACTTATGTAATAGAACTTGGATCCCTTTGTATACCTTGTAGTTAATTATTATATTTCTGAGGTGATATTATATATACTATACACATGAGAGGATTTGGATAGATTGTGTGAAGTGGATTCTAGATTTTGGAGATTTTGATGATTTTGGGAAAAGATTTCAAGGTTTAGATTTGGATTTGAAATTTTTGTAGTAGATATCTTGGATTATCTTCCAAGTGGGAAACTTAAAATTAATACAAGTGCTACTACATGCATTGAGCTAGAAATTTTGGAAGGTGGTAGGGTAAATTGTACTCACAAATTGCACAATTGTTGGAATTTTGTACAAAGTTTAGCATTTCTTCATTTTTCTTTTGATTATTTTGAAACTTTACAAGAAAATTAAGTGCATATTATTATCTCTTTTAGCACAATGATTAGGGAGAAATAGTTCTTTCACATGACATTATGAGTTTTTCAAAATGAGAGGGTGGTTTTTAGGCCAAATCTGAAATATGTGTGCTAAAGAGAAAAGTTCCTTGGCCAAATGGCTTGATGAAAAGATTTGAAACTTTGCAAGGATGATGCACTAGGGTTTTTATTGAGTGTGAAAAATTTCAAATGATTTTGACATACTAATTGAGAGAATTTAGTGACATTGTGAGGAGGGGTCAATTATGGAGAGTTGAGATCTAATGCATGAGGAGTGTGAGAACAACCAAAAGCATTTTTGAGTGTTTAGACTCATCTTGGGTACATGAAGGGTCAACAAGAGTGGAAGTTGAGGCTATGCAAGGTTCCTCAAGGGTTTGAGTTGATTTTAGGGGTTGATTTGAGGAAAAGAGAATTTAGAATAAAATTTAAAGAGAGTGGTAAGAGGATCCAAAAACATACAATCCTTGGAAGAAAGAATGATTCTAAGTTTTTTTTATGTGAAGAGAAGGGATATAAGGCAAGTTCATGTCCAATGACCTTTGAGAGCAAGAGATTGAGGGAAAGGAAAGGCTTACTTGACTTGGAACTGCATGTTGGACCTTCTTTGCCAAGATTGAGATGGAAGATATCTAAGACCAAGGAGTTGTGTGAGGTTTTTGGAATGGAACGACTTCCACAAATACATGAGTGTAATGGATTAATAGCACTTTTGGAGACTTTGTTGAAAGATCTTGGAGAGAGTCTTATTATAGCTACAAAGAAACTACCACCTTTATCAACTAGTTCTCAAGATTAATGATGGAGATAATATTTCAACTTATGGATAAACTATCCATGAGAGTTTGACTAATATTCACTCTAGGATGTGATCTTGCTATAGAAATCTTGGAGCAACCTAAAACTTGTATGTGTCCTAGAGTGGATTACTCTCATATGGTGTTAGTCATGTATATACTCTATTAGTTACAGAGTGAGAGAAGAAAAAAAAGATTAAGAGAAAAGTGAAAGATAGTGAAAGAAAGTATCTTGTAACCTTGAGGAGGATGTACAACCTCCTTCACTACCAAATCACTCTCATCTCCTTCCAAACTCTCCTCCATACCTATTGCAATCTTGAGCTTTAACCTTGGAAGAAGGTTTCTCATATCTCATCTTGCTTCTAATATGTGGTCTCAACCGTCCCACAAAATTCTTGGTGAGCATGGCTCCTATGCCAATCATAGTAGTCTCCACATCATTCCCACTCTTCCTCAACATTATGTGAAACTTGGACTCTCCACTCTTTCTACATAGATTCTTACTTTCTCTCCATCTCCTTGTTCAAAGAAGGTAACCTCACTCATCAATCTCTCATAACTCTCATATGGAAATTTTTTCTTAATGAGTGCTCACATCAAACTCTCCCAAGACTCTTCTTGTCCATCTCTCCTCTCTCTCTTTTGGTATTTTGACTCATACCATGTAAGGGTTGCATCTTCAAAGAAATCCAATAATTATGAGGCCTACACATTCTTCCTCCTCTCATTTTTCCTATGCAAGCTCTCTTGAAGTCTCTCACAAAGGCCTCCATATCTTCTCTATCCTTGCCAAAGAAAACTGGAATTTTCCTCATCTTAGCCCAAGTACTTTGTAGGTGGTTGGAAGCATATAAAGTAGGAGGAGTAAGTGAGTCCTTACACTTAGATGCATCGAGGGACATTATGCCCTAAGAGAGTGACTTAGTGCTACTACATGACAACCGCCAAATATATTTTCCAAAGTATCATTAAGGCTCTAATGGCTATCATGAAGCCAAAGTGAACCACCTACATTACAAAGCAATAGGTGGTTTTCTTTCACATCATGTTTGCAAGAGAGAAGGTGAACTAGGTGAGGTGTTTCTACCAAAGAATGAAATAGATGATCAAGAATTGATAGATGGGTTTGCCACCCCATTATGTTGTACCATTTGTAGTATATCTTTTCTTGAGTTTGAACCTACTTAGCTCCAAAGAGAAGAAGAAGATGGTGTCATATTTCCATCTGGATCCTTGTTGAGATGTAGATAAAGAAGAGAAACATTAGTTGGCAAAGATTAAAGAATGAGATGATTACTTTGCAAGAATTGGATAAGAGAAGATGGTGATAGTTTCTATTTTGAAGTCAAGAAAGAGAAGTAGATCTAATATGGTGTCCTTGATGACAAGAAGAATGACTAGGAGACTAAACCCAAGACACAAGATAATGGTGGTTGATTTGTCATTGGGAGCTGAGTCTGAGGCAGATGTGGAATACAACTATGGGGATTCTGCAGAAGAAGAGCTCACTCTAAAGAGTAAGGAGTTGAGCAATGGCGGTGAAGGTGAACCCAAAGTTCAGCAATCAACCAAAGAAGGTGCTAAGGAGGAGGATTGGGAGTTCCATGTGGAAATTAAGCACATGGGAGGAGGAGATACCCCATACTTGGAATTACCCAAAAATGACATTCTAAAAGAGAGGGAAGAAGAACCAAGTATAGCGTGTTAACAAGGGATGAGATCACAAAGAAGTTTGTTTTTTTGTGAGTGTAGGACCAAGTCAAGCAAAAGAAGATGAAGAAAGCTTGGAGGAGGTCAATTTGAAAGTAAGGAGATCAAGACTTTAGGGAAAAGCACCAGTAGATACATTGCCTACCAAAGCCAAGGACAATGACAAATTCCAAGGAGTGAACTATTTGTCAAATGTAGTCTTCTCTTTACTAGTGCATTTACGAGAGAAGATGTAAGGAGATGAAGAAAGATCATCCAAAGGTGAAGGATGAGCTTCAAGTGGAGAAGAAGTTGAGTGATCAAGTCTTGCAATTGAAGTCCCAATGTGAGGAAGAAGCTAAAGTACTTTGGGTTGATGTGCTAATTCATTAGCAAAGTTTGAAGGATTTGTAGGAGAATTTTGAGAAGTATGGAGATTTCTTGGAATGGCAAAAGGAAGAGCTAAAGGAGCAAAAGCCAGCATTCAAAAAATTGAAGGAAAATTTTGATGATGTTCAATTCAAAGTGATCCACCCTAAGACTAGAGCAATTGTATATAAATAGGCAGCGGAAGAGTTGAGATTGGTTGCAACGGAGAAGGATCAGGCCTGGCAACAAGAACTAGCAAGTAGAGGTCATGAAGAAGAGAGGTTGTAGGATTTGATCAAGTGCTCATAAGCTCAAGTTGTGCACAAGGCTGAAGAGAGGAAGATAATAGAAGCAAAGCATGCAGAGGATTTGATGATACTTTGGGAGAAGTTGAAAGAGGAGATGACTTGGGATGAGCCAATCTCATAGAAGGTGACTGAATTAGTGGAGGAGATTGTCATTAGATTGAAGGTGATGTTAAGCACAAGGGCCAAAGTACAATTGGAGGAGTCATACTTGCATGAATTGCAATTGTTTGTACAAGAGACTTGGAAGCATAAGGCAAAGGACATTGATATGAACCATTTATTAATTCATCTTACAGATAGAGTAAGTAGGAAAATGATTGAAGTAGGAGATAATGTTTTTCTCATGTTAGATTTGGTTATATCAGACTTAGATAACCTTTGCACTAGAGTAAAAGAGCATAAATCCAGCGCAAATTAGTTGAGGTTGGAGTGCAAGAAACTTTGAGTGAGTAACTTGAGTTAGCTAGTTAGAGTAGAGAAGGAGAGAGTAATTGGTAAATTGATGGCTTAAATCTTAGTCCACACTGAAGATATGACAAAAGTAGATGAATATGTAGAAGTAGTAAATGAACCCAAAGTGCAAGAGGTGCTTGTAGTTGATTCAAGTGTAGAAGCCAAAGTCAGGGCAATACTCAGACCAGAATAAGAGTAACCAATTTCAGATTTGAAGTGTTGGAGTTGTAGATAGGAAGCTTTGTATCTGGAGATCTATAGTTGAAGTGGTTTAGACAGTTTTGATAAATGCTGAGTGCTCTGCCTATTTAAATCAGTCATTCATAGTCTTTTGTATGCAATATTAAGTTTTTAAAGTTTATTAAAGTGAAGCGCTAGCAGTTAGTGCTCATTTGTTTAGCTTGAAATTGAGTTTCAGTCTTGTGTGTGTTTGTGAGTGTGCAAAAAAAATTTGCATGGCAGTTTAAGTGTGTTAGATGTTGGATTTTGTAGCTCTGATGTCCATTCTATGTGTTTGATCTTGAGTGGAGTGCAAGCAAAGCAATGCGTTGACAAATCTGTGAATTATAGTGTTGTTAGTATTTTGCATTTGTGATTGCAAGCATAGGATTGATGCAAAGACATTTTGATTGAAGAAGTTGAACCTTTAGTGGAAGGGTAGAATACAATTCCGAGGCAAAGTCACTTTGTGGTGAAGTAGCCTTCTTCAAATTTATTGAATCATCATAATCAAAATTAAATTAGAAAGAGTTTGATGAATTGTGATTCAAGTGATTGTTACTTGTGACAAGAGCTGTTGTTGAGCACTTGTTACTGTGGTGCCCACATTTTTTGTTTTTTTGAAATAAAGGAGAAGAAGTTGTATAGAGAAGTCGGATTGCGCATGTATGGCCGAAGAAAGCAAAGAAAGGAGTCTTTTGGATGAAACCTAAAGTAAAGTGACTTTGGGTCAAAGTACTCGGAAATGTCTTGTCAGCATACAACCCGAAGTAAATTGTCTTCGGATCGGGGGGAGCTCAACCCGAGGCGAAGACAGTCTAACAACCTTTTGTCGGGGCGAGAAATTCAAGAAGGAGCCGTTTGAAAATTGGCGGCTCATACACGTGAAGGTTGATTGACAGTGACAGGTGCATGTTGGAGGTGTGATTTCTCGATAAACTCAAAGTGACGGAAGATGAAGAAGTGCAACTCTACAAAAATCAAAACTGCAACGACAAAATGTCAAGCAATTTTCCTTCGCTGTTGAAGAGTCATCTTGTAGGTGATCAGGGAAAGGGAAATAGAGTTGGACTCGTGTTAGTGCACAAGGGAGAAGTCGCGAGAGTGAAATCAAGAAAAAGTGAGAAAGTAGAAGAGATGGGAGGAGGGAAGAAGAACTCCGAATTCGCAGTGAGAAATCATGCAATTTGGAGATTAGATGTGATAGCAAGGATCAAAGTCTTGAGCCGAATTCGGATCACCTTTCTGGCATGGAACTGGAACGTGAGTTTTCTAGGATTCATGACAAAAATCATTGAGAGTAAGTGTCTCGATGGACCCAAGGAAGAAGGGAAGAGAGGAAATCCGGCTCATTGGACAGAGTCGGATTGGAGACTTGTACTCGGGAAGGAGGCAAGCTCGGAGCAGGGAGCCACGTTCTTGGGGAAAGGAGAGATAGCTCAGGAGATGCAGGAGGTGAGAGAGGCCTTTTCGTCAAAAAGAACAAAGAATGGGTACAAAGTTGAGAGTTAGAAGGATCCAGTGAAGAGAGGGATCGTGAGTGCTCTCATGGCAATCTTGAAGCCGGAGAGAACAACTTATGTGATGAAACACCAAGCAGTGTTCTTCCATAATTTGTTTGCAGGAGAACCTATCAATTGGGCAAGGTGTTTTTACGGGAGAACGAGGCAAATGGTGTGGAATTTGTGGGATAAGTCGCCTCCACACTACATTGTGCCGTTTGCAGCACACTTCTACCTTGGGCTCAATTTACTGAACTCGGCGGAGCGGACTCGGATGGTGTCGCACTTCCATCCTGATGTGTGAAAGGAGGTCAACATCGAGGAGCAGCAGTACATTCTCCAAATCCGGAGCACGAACGACTACTACGTGAAGACAAGGAAGAACGTGGAGGTTGTAGTGAGTACCCCGACGAAGAAGAGGAGTTGGCAAGGAGAAGCCGAAGGAAGCAAGAAACCTCAGAAGATGCAGAGAAGTAACCCAAGGCAAATTATGGTGGTAATTGAGTCGGAAGATGAAGACTCAGAAGGCGAGGCCATTCTCAAGATGGAAGACTCGGAACATGAGGAGGAACCTGAGCTGACATTGCAAAGTGGAGATACAAGCAATGACAGTGAAGAAGGAGGAGAGATGACATCAGTACCAACGGCTAACAAAGAAGAAGAAGAAGTGCAAGCCGAGTTGGAGGCCGAAGACAACTCGCCATTGGAAGACGAAGTCCCGGTGCCCAAGGAAAGGAAGATTGCAGTGCAGCGAGGGGTTTGCTCAAGACGTAAGGCAAAGTGTGAAGCGGGGCCGAGTAACGGGAAGGAAGAGGTAGGAGAAAGCTCGGGCAGTGAGGCATCAATCCCAATACAAAGACTCCAGAGAAGAAGGCGAGTATCAGGAGAACACAAGGAGAGAAGAGAGACCACTCCGCGGGAGGAAGTAGTTGCCAATGATGGAGTCGAGTACCTGCATGAGGTGGTGTGTCCTCTATTGGTGAAACTGGAGTACAAGAAGAAGGAGATGCAGTCAACTTGTCTAGAGGTGAAGACTGTTTTGCAGGTCTTATTGAAATTAGAAGAAGAGAACTTGGAGTTGAAGAGAGGTATAACCCGAGGTGAGGAGGAGAGAGAAGTACTACGAGCAGAGGCAGTAGAGAGAAGTCAGGTAATGGAAGACCTGAAGAGGGAAGTGAACTATTGAGAGGATCTTGCGAGGAAGAGTGACATAGCAAGAGGGAGACAGGTAGCTGAATACAAAATCTTGAAGCAGCAGTTTGATGATTCAAGAGTAGAAGTAATCCATGCTATGGTGAGGGTAGCAGCAAAGGATCAAGAGCTTGATAGAGTGATGGAGAGTATGGAGGAGAAGAAGCAACTCTGGCAAAGAGAGTTGGTTGCACGGTATAGAGAAGAAGAGAGATTACGAGAGTTACTTCGTAATCAAGAAGAGAAAATTGTACAGAAGGAGAAGGAGAAGGAGACGGTGAAAGCCGAGTTTGAGGCAGAGTTGGCGATGTACCGAGAGGAATGGCTTGCAGATTGGGAATGAGAAAGGAAGACAAGATTGGAGCCATTGAAGGAGATAGTCCTCAGGGTGAACGCGATGTTAAGTATGGAAGCTAGCGTTCAAATTGAAGAAGCACGATTGCACGAGTTAAAGCTAGTGGTGCAGGAGACAAGGCGCAGACAAGCAAAAGACACCGAGATAGATGCCTTGTTGATCAAATTAAGAACTCGTGTAGACAGAAAGGTTTTAGAGGTAGAGGATAACATTTCAATTAGATTAGACTTAGTGAAAATAGAGCTAGAAAAACTTCAGAAAGATGCTAGAGCAAAACTCGAAGTAGATAATATAGGAGTCCAAATGTCTTTGGAGTTGCCATCAGAGACATTAGAGAAGAGTGGGTCAGGAGATGAGGATTTAGATAGATTGCTCACTAGTAAAATTTCAGATTAGGAAAGAGAATTGCTAGATCTGGTAGAAGAAGTAGATGATCTGAAACCCAAGGACAGAGTTGTAGGAGGTAAGATTACCTCGGGTTCGGGTTTGAAAGCCAAAGAAGAAGTAGACATCAGATCTGATTAGTCACAATTTTGAGATTTGAAGAGGCAGATATGAAAGGTTGCATTGTCATTTTGGATCTGCAGGTTAGAAGAGTTGTTGTAGAACGGTATAGTTGTTAGAATTGTCGATTAATTCACTATTTAAGAGTGGCATTCGCAGTCAGATGTTGTTCAGTGCTCATTATTTCTGAGAATAAATAAAGTGAAGTGCTGTGAAGCAGTGCTCGTCGCTTGAGCTTGATTCCGAGTATCAGCTTTGTGTTTGTAATTGTGAGTGTGTGAAGAAATTTGAAGTGCAAGTCAGAGTGCTTGTTGGATGTTGGATTCCACAGCCTTGATCTTCATTCTGTGTGTTTGATCTTGAGTGAAGTGCAATCGAAGCAATGCCTTGATAGATCTGAGAGGAATTGTAGTGTTGGTAGTATTTTGCATTTGTGAGTGCAGTGCGAGGTTGATGTGAAGCAATTTTTGATCAAGGAAGTTGTGCCTTCAGTGGAGGGGTGGAACACAATTCTAAGGCAAAGTCGTTTTGCAGTGAAGTGCCATTTTTGGAAGAGCCTGAATCATCACAATCAAGATTGTTTGGAAAGAATTGAAGGATTTGTGAGTAAGGAGTGTGAATTTGTGACAAGACTACGAGTCAATGCTTGTTGTTCTCTTCTGGGTGTGGTTTCTACCTGAAAGATTAAAGATGCAATCAAGAAGAACTGAAATTGTTACTTTTCTTTGTATTTGACCAATTCTGACTCGTATCTCTGCGGGGAACAAACTTTACTTACCTGATTACCACAAAAGTGATATTTGCCGAGTTGTCACAGTTACTCTCTTTTGGGTGTGATTTCTACCCAAGAGGCTAAGGAAGCAACCAAGAAGAACTGAAGTGTTACTTTTACTTTGTATTTGACCATTATTGACCAATATCTCTATGGGAATGAATGATTACTCATCAATTACTGCAAAAGTGATACTTGTTGGGTTGTCACATACACTTGCTAGTGCATCAACAAACCCATTCCCCAATATCACATGTACCTCTATCTGGTGTTTGCATTGCAACAATTCCAACAATGGGGACTTGACTTTGTAGGTCTTGTCAATCACACAATTAGACAAACTTTCCATTGCTACATTATAGTCACAATCAACTACATCACTAAATGAGCCAAAGCCAAATCTTTTGTCAACAACTTTGCAATAGTAACTATCCATAGAAACATTATATCCCATTTTAGAGTTCCCTTATCCATTATCAACAATAGCAAGTCTCACTTCATCAACAAAGGAGTGTGGGATCTTAATTTGGAATATGGGATTCAACATAAAAGGTCTTCCTCATATCATCATCAGGCTAATAGTCAAGTAGAACATGTTAATGGTATCTTTCTTACCATTCTTAAAAAGCTGGTTAACCTAAACCCAATTTACTAGGACAAAAAATTAGTTGGTGCTCTTTGGGCATACCATATCACTATTAAGCTCACCATGAAATTCACCTCCTTTCAATTTGTATATGGGCAAGAGGCTATTCTAACAATCAAATTCCTTGTCCCTTCCCTTAGAATTCTTAATTGTAATTTGCTTCGGACGTCTTAGTTTGAGGAGGGAGAGACCATGGAAGAAAGGATGTTTTCACTTCATGATCTAAATGAAAAGCACTTGCAAGCACTGTATACACAATACACCACTCAAGCCAAATGGAAAATAAATTTTGATAGAAAAACAAAAGAAGTACCACTCTACAAAAAGGACATGGTACTCAATGATTGGGTGGGTCTATTTCCTAGTAAATTTGCCAAAAAATGGCTAAGCCCCAATGGAGTGCAAGAAGTGTTCAACAATGGGTTGGTCTGTGAGCCAGCCTGTCTCTCACTCAGGATGAACCTCTGATGGCTATTATGGTAGCGCACCATGGACAAAGAAGGCAAGGAACCCCAACTCCATCATACTCCTCCAAGGCTAACACTCCAAGACTCAAGACATTGCTCACTAGAGAACTCAATGAGAGAGATATAGTTGCCAAATGAAAGGATGATGAGTACTTCCTCACCCCTTGTTTATATACTTGTGAAATAGTTATGTACCAAAGTTACTAATTACCGTAGTTACTCAAGTTACTAGACTAAAAGTCAAGTAAAGTCAAAAAGTAGAAAGGAATATCCATTCACATGGGCACATTCCCCTAAGCATGTCTTCTTATCTTGACCCAACCACTAAGTCAAGGATTAATTCACATGGGCTATCCTTGGACTATAGAAGGATCAAAAACAAAAAGGCTTGCGGGCCCAAGAGTTCTCAACTCTTTCCTCAAAGCCAAACACCTAGGAATAATATGAAGTCAACACACTAAAATCCAAAATAGTGGTGCTCATCTTTTCTACTTCCTCTAAAGTAAGGTCCCCTCTATCTTAGCTATGACTAACTTTAGCTAACCATGACTAATATAGAACCATCCTTTATCTCTATATAAATAATATTTCTCAAGTACTTGTAATACCAAGCTAAATATCACAATACCACACACATGCACAAATGGGTGTTACATTTATCCCTGGACTAAGTTTTCACTTTGTCCTCAACGTGAAGATCTCTCTACCTTCTATGGTACATCTTCAACTTATCATGGTTAATCCTATCAAAGTGTCTTCCTCCTAACTCCTTGAGATCATAGGTGTAATTGCCCCACACCTTCTCCATTATGAAAGGTCCAAAGTACTTAGGTAAAAGCTTCTTTTGCACTCTCTTGAATCAAATGGAATCAAACAACATTATCCAATCTCCTTCTTTGAAAGGCTCCACCTTCTTCTTGCCTTGCTCCTTGTCATAGCTCTCCTTTTTTTTCCTTTGGGCTTGCTCCACTCAAACCATAGCAACTGCTCTTGCCTCTTCCAACTCCATGAGTTGATCCTTCCTTGACTTCTCTACATCACCTCCTTGTGCTTTCTTCAATCTCCTATGAATGCCTTGGAAGATAGGAAGATCAAAGTGAATAGGTAAGGTAGACTCAATACCACATACCAATTGAAATGAAGAATATCCGGTGGAAGTCTCCATGGTTGTCCTATACTCCCACAAAACTGCATGAATCCTCTTGTCCCAATGATGTTTAGCCCCCTCTATTTATGCATCTTTGGCCAACATCATGCACAAGGTCTGATTGGTTCTCTCTGCCAAGCCATTGGAATTTGGCTTATAGGATGTAGTTACTCTATGTGTGATAGAGAAATGTCATAGCATGGCTATAGTAATGCTTCTTGTTAACTCTCCTCCTTTATCAGAAACTAGCTCCAAAGGGCAACCAAACCTGGTGATAATATGTTCATAAAGAAATCTACCCTTTTCATCTTCATTCTTGTCCCTCAATGGTCAAGCCTCAACCCACTTGGTAAGGTAATCAGTAACTACCACAATGTACCAATTATTCCTTGGGGTTCTATTGAGGGACCTACAAAATCAATTCCTCACTTCTCAAAAGGTCCTAGCAATGGAATTGATCTAAGTGGTGGAGTGGATGTAGACTTTCTAGCAAAAGCTTGACAAACATGACAAGTTTTGCAATAATCAAGACAATCCTTGAAAATCCCTCTCCAATGGTAACCTCCATCTAGAATCTTGAAAGCAGTCACCTTTCCTACAAAGTGTCCTCCACATACTAAACCTTCATGAAACTCCTTTATGAGTAGGATAGACTCTTCCTTACCCACTACTCTTCAAAGTAGACCATCTGCTCCTTGGTGAAAAAGAATATCCTCCACCATTGTGTAAGGTCTAGATCTTGTTGCAAGGGCCTTCCTCTCCATAGCATGCATCCCTTCTGGATAGTTCACTCTTGTCACAAAATCCACAATCTCCTTGTACTCCATTGGAACCTCTTGAGTGAGTGAGATTGTCATGAGCTCCTCATCCGGGAAGGAATCATCCACTGGCTCATCTCCATCATGATCATAGGCTCTAGATAACAAATAAGCATTTGCATGTTTCTTTCCTGGCCTATCCTCAATGGTGTAGTCATACTCAGACAAGAGTATCATCCACCTTGCTAGTCTCCCTTCAACATTAGGCTTGTTGAAGATGTACTTCAAAGCTTTGTGATCTGTGATAATGGTGGCTTTCCCTCCGATCAAGTAGTGTCTAAACTTCTTGAGACCAAAGATCACTGCCAACCCTTCTCTCTCCGTGACAAAGTAGTTCTTCTCTACTGAAACCATCTGCCTACTAGCATAAGCTATTGGATGATCATGCCCATCTTGGTCTAATTGACTAAGAGTGCATCCTATAGCTACATTAGAAGCATCAGTGTAGAGGATGAAAGCCTTACTCCAATCAGGTTTAGCAAGAATTAGAGCTACAACAAGGGATTGCTTGAGCTCCTCAAAAGCTTTGAGAGCCTCCTTGTCCTCCAAAATCACCATGTAATCTACATCCTTCTTCATGTAGATGGTCAATGCATAAGCCTTGTTGGAAAATGAGAAGATGAACCTCCTATAGTATCCAACCATCCCCAAGAATTGGCATAACTTTGTCAAGCTTGAAGGGAATAGAAGGTCTAACATGTTCCTCACCTTCTCAAGATCAACTGCTATTCCATCATTGGAGATGATGTGCCCCAAAAGTAGAAAATGCACTTCTTTGGGTTGAGTGATGCATTTGCCTCATCCAAGCATTGCAAGACCTTGATTAGGTGCTCAAAGTGCTCCTCCTTGCTCCCATAGGCACAAAATTCATCAATGAATTCTCTCACAAATTTCCCAATGAAAGGTTCAAATACCTTGTTCATGAACCATTGGAATGTGGCTGGAGCATTGCAAAGCCCAAAAGGCATGACCTTGAAAGCATAAGTTCCCCAAGGTGTGGTGAATATGGTGAGTTGTTGATGCTCTGGTGCAATCTTGATTTGGTTATATTCACTATATCCATCTCCAAAATTGTACCTCTCATGACCTGCAACATCCTCCAAGATCTCATCAATGAATGACAATGAGTAGTAGTCCTTCTTGGTAATAACATTGAGCTTCTTGTAATTCACACATACCCAAAGCTTGCCATTCTTTTTCTGCAATGACAATTGGAGACACCCATTCTAAATTCTCTACCTCAAAGATAAATCCAGTCTCCTTGAGCTTATCAATCTCCTCCTTCACAACCAAAGATATTGGTGGGCTAATGCAATGTTGCTTTTGGTGGATTGGTCTTGCATGTGACTCCACCTCTATCTTGTGCTCCTCCAAGGTGACTCCCTTAAAATCCTTGTAATTGAAAGTAAACACATGGATGAACTTGCGGAAAATCTCCTCAAATCTCACTTTCTCCTCCTTGGTAACATTTGGGCCATACTTGAGGGTAGATAACCTTCTCTCTACCTCCTCAAGTGTCAATGGTGATTTATCTAGGTCCTTCAAAACCTCTGGCTTAGGTGCAAAATCCATAGCACATAAGGGATACACATCTGAATCAGATTCAGATTCATCCTCCTCTATAGAAGTCTCCTCCTCCATGCTTGTGTCCACACCTGAAGCTCCTTCTTCAGAATCTGATTCCCAATAATCAGAAGATGGTGTATCTGAATATGAAGTGTTGGTGGTGTTAGTCACAGGAACTATGACTCTATGGTTTGATGGCCCAATCCTCAAGTACCCTTTGTGCCATCAATCAATTGTGCGTGCTGCTCTCAACCATAGCCTCCCAAGAAGTAAGTCATAGCTTGCATCCTTCAAGACTTGGAAAGTCATGAGATTTTGAACTCCCATAACTGAAACTACCACTTTATCCATCACCCCTACTGGTCAAACTTGTAGTTTGTTTGCCATGCTCACCACAAATGTTGAAGGTCTTGAGGGTATCATACCCAACTTCTTCATCAACCTTGCTGACATGGCATTTACTGCTGATCCTCCATCAACCAATGTATCCTTGATGTTGTGACCATTCACTCTCACATCAATCTTGGAGGTATATTCACAAGCCTCCCATGGTGCTGGCTTGGCATCCACCACCCCCATTGATACTGGAGCTTTTGCCTTCTTCTTCCTATTGCTCCTTGTAGAACTCAAACCACCTCTAAGCTCCTTTCTCAAGGTAGGGTTCAAAGCAATCAATTGGCCCACTGTGATGTTAGCCTTGTGACTACCAACATCCTCCAACAAATTGTAGTTCCATTGTTGCTTTGAGATCAAGGAGTCCTCTGTGACAACCCGGCAAATATCAACCCGGCTGGAATTGACGCCGTGTTGTCAGCCCAGGGATTCCAATTCGTCAAGTTCAAGGTGGGGTCTTCTTTGACAATTTCTGCTATGAGGGTGTCGACTTCAACCCGAGTGGAAGATTCAAGATCAACACCTTCAATTGGTTCTTCAAAATTCCTTTGGGACAACCGAGGAATCATTTGTAGAAGATGTTGACACTCGTCTTTCGTAAGTGTTCTTGCTATCTTTTCTCAAACAAAGGTCTTCAAGGAAACAACTTCCTTTACAGCTCTAGGGGAAGTTGGTGTATTGGGCCGCAATGCATATGTTTGCCCACTCGATTCTTTCTTCTTCTTGGAAGAAGAAGGAGATGCAAAGTAGCCTTGCCAACCGCCTTTGCGTTTCTTGTGGTCAAGTTCTCGCAAGGCTTCTTGCACTTCGTGAAGAAGTTGAAACTCCGATGCCTCTTGTTCAGTTTCGTCAATGATGGATGGGACGTTTAGATGTTCGTTTTCTTCGCGCTGAAGTGCTCGTCTTTGAGCTCTCTCCTCCCATTGTTCTCTCAATGCAGACATTCATATTGCGTTGCTACCCAGTTTCCAATTTGGCTTTGTATTCTTCCACTTCCAAGATTTGTATCCTCAACAGCGTTGCCAAAAATCATGTGACAACCCGGCAAATATCACTTTTGCGGTAATCAGGTAAGTAAAGTTTGTTCCCACAGAGATACGAGTCTGAAATGTCCAAATACAAAGCAAAGTAACAATTTAGTTCTTCTTGGTTGCATCTTAAATCTCTCAGGCAGAAACCACACCCAGAAGAGAGTAACAAGCACTAATTTGCAGTCTTGTCACAAATTAACACTCAGTAATCACAAATCCATCAAATCTTTCCAAACAATCTTGATTGTGATGATTCAGGCTCTCTCGAAAACGGCACTTCACTGCAAAACGACTTTGCCTCAGAATTGTGTTCAACCCCTCCACTGAAGGCACAACTTCCTCAATCAAAATTGCTTCACATCAACTTTGCACTGCACTCACAAAAGCAGAATACTACCAACACTACAATTCCTCTCAGATCTGTCAAGGCATTGCTTCTATTGCACTTCACTCAAGATCAAACACACAGAATGAAGATCAAGGTTGTGGAATCCAACATCCAACAAGCACTTTGATTTGCACTTTGAATTTCTCCAAACACTCACAAACACAATTGCAAAGTTGATACTCGGAATCAAGCTCAAGCAACGAGCACTGCTTCACAGCACTTTGCTTTATCTATTCTCAGAAATAATGAGCACTGAACAACATTTTCCTGCGAATGCCACTCTTAAATAGTGAAGCAATCGATAGTTCTAACAACTATACCGTTCTACCACAACTGTTCTAACCTACAGATCCGAAATGACAATGCACCTCTTCATATCTGCCTCTTCAAATCTCAAATCGGTTACTAATCCAATCCGATGTCTACTTCTTCCTCGGCTTTCAAACCCAAACTCGAAGTAATCTTTCTTCCTACTATCTTTTCCTCGGGTTTCAGATCTTCTACTTCTTCTACCAATTCAAGCAATTCTCTTTCCTGATCTGAAATTTCACTAGTGGGTAATCTATCTAACTCCTTATCTCCTGACCCACTCTTCTCTAATGTCTCTGATGGCAACTCCAAAGACATTTGGACTCCTATGTTATCTACTTTGGGTTTGCTTTAACATCTTTCCGAAGTTTTTCTAGCTCTATCTTCACTAAGTCTAATCTAATGGAAATGTTATCCTCTACTTCCAACACCTTCCTATCTACACGAGTTCTTAATTTTATTAACAAGGCATTCATCTTCGTGTCCTTTGCTTGTCTTCGCCTCGTCTCCTACACCAACAACTTCAACTTGTGCAGACGTGCTTCTTCAATTCGAACGTTGGCTTTCGTACTTAACATCACGTTCACTCTGAGGACTATCTCCTTCAATGGCTCCAATCTTGTCTTCCTCTCTCGTTCCCAATCTGCAAGCCATTCCTCTCTGTACATCGCCAACTCTTCCTCGAACTCAGCTTTCACCGCTTCCTTCTGTTTCTCCTTTTGTTCAACCTTCTCTTCCTGATTACGAAGTAACTCTCATAATCTCTCTTCTTCTCTATATCTCGCAGCCAACTCTCGTTGCCAGAGTTGCTTCTTCTCCTCCATACTTTCCATCACTCTATCAAGCTCTTGATCCTTCGATGCTATCCTCGCCATAGCATGGATAAGCTCTACTCTTGAATCAGCAAACTGCTGCTTCAAGATTTTGGTTTCAGCTACCTATCTTTCCCTTGCAATATCACTCTTCCTTGCAAGATCCTCTCGATAGATCACTTCTCTCTTCAGGTCTTCGATTACCTGACTTCTCACGACTGCCTCTGCTCGCAATACTTCTCTCTCCTCCTCACCTCGGGTTACACTCCTCCTCAACTCCGAGTTCTCTTCTTCTAATCTTGCTACCACCTGCAATACAGTCTTTACCTTGGAACAAGTCGACTGCATCTCCTTCTTCTTCTGCTCCAACTTTACTAGCAACGGGCACACTACCTCTCGCAAGTACTCCACTCCATCACTGGCAACTTCTTCCTCCCGCGGAGGGGTCTCTCTTCTCTCCTTGTGTTCTCCCAATACTTGCCTTCTTCTCTGGAGTCTTCGTATCGGGATTGATACCTCACTGCCCGAGCTTTCTTCCACCTCTGTTTTCACTTGACTTGGTCCCGCCTCACACTTTGCCTTATGTCGCGAGCAAACTCCTTGCTGCACTACGATCTTCTTCTCCTCTAGCACCAGTACTTTGTCTTCTAGCGCTGTATTGTCTTCGGCTTCTACCCCGGCCTGCACTTCTTCTTTGTATTCTTCAGCCACAGGCGCTGAGGTCATTTCTCCACCGTCCTCACTATCACTGCTCGTATCTCCGCTCTGCAGTGTAAGCTCAAGTTCCTCCTCATGCTCCGAGTCCTCCGTCTTGAGCTCGGCCTCGCCTTCTGAGTCTTCATCTTCTGACTCAATTACCACCATTCCTTGCCTCGGGTTACTTTTCTGCATCTTCCGAGGTTTCTTGTTTTCTTTGGCTTCTGCTTGCCGAGTCCTCTTCTTCGTCGGGGTACTTACTACAACCTCCACGTTTTTCCCTATCTTCACGTAGTAATCATCCGTGCTCCGGATTTGCAAAATGTATTGCTGCTCCTCGACATTGACCTCCTTTCGCACATCCGGATGGAAGTGCAACACCATACAATTCCACTCCGCCGAGTTCAGCAAATTGAGCCCGAGGTAGAAATGCGCTGGAAATGGCACAATATAATGTGGAGGCGACTTATCCCGCAAATTCCACACCATCTGCCTCGTTCTCCCATGAAAACACCTCGCCCAATTAATTGGTTCTCCTGCAAAAAATTTGTGAAAGAACACCACTTGGTGTTTCATCACATATGTTGTTCTCTCCGGCTTTAGGATTGCCATCAAAGCACTCACAATTCCTCTCTTGACAGGGTCTTTATAACTTTCTACCTTGTACCCATTCTTTTTTCTCTTTGATGAGAAGGCATCTCTCACCTCCTGAGTTTCTTGGGCTATCTCTCCTTTCCCCAAGAACGTGGCTCCCTGCTCCGAGCCTGCCTCCTTCTCGAGTACGAGTCTCCAATCCGACTCTGTCCAGCGATCCGGATTTCCTCTCTTCCCTTCTTCCTCAGGTCCATTGAGACACTTACTCTCCATGATTTCTGTCATGAATCCTGGAAAACTTACGTTCCAATTCCATGCCAGAAATGTGATCTGAAGTCGGCTCAAGACTTTAGGGTTTTCCGACTTCTCTATACACTTCTTCTCCTTTATTCTAAAAGAAACAAAAATGTGTGCACCACATCCTCCATCCCCAACTTCTTCCTTGGACTCTTTGTTGTTGATGGTGTTGAGGTGCAAGTGCTCCTAGTAGACATAGGAGTATCCTTGCTTGGAGTAAATCCTTGAGAAGAGTGAACATCCTTTGCAAAATGAGCTCTCTTCTTCTCTTGTGCCAAAAGCTCCAAATTAAGACCCTTGGAGTTTGAGCACTCTCTCTTCTCATACTTGCTCTCAACCACATCTATGGATGCTATCTCCTTACCTTTGTTTGCATTAGGAGACACTTGGGTTTCACTACCTCCCTCTTTCCCTCTATTGGCTCCCTCATAACCCCTTCCTCCATGGTAAGTGGAATTCGGGCAATTCCTTTGGATATAGCCTCTTCCTCCACAACCAAAACAATTTCTACCATTGAAATTGTTGGCTGGTTGGCCTCCTCTATATGGATAAGTTCCATAAATCCTAGACCCTCTCCCTACATTCTGATCCACCTCTCTCTTCTCCCATAGTTGCACCACATTGATCTTGAGATCCGCAAGTTGTTTTGTGATGGTTTGAAGTGGATCCTTTGGTGGAGGTGCAAGAATTGGAGAAACTAATACTTGTGGTGCAACCCTTGCAACCAAAGTATCAGAAGTTACACCATACTTGTAGCCTTGAGGAGGATGCACAACCTCCTTCACCTCCAAATCACTCTCATTCCCTTCCAAACTCTCCTCCATACAAATTACAATCTTGATAGCTTTAACCTTGGAAGAAGGTTTCTCATATCTCACCTTGCTTCTAATTTGTGGTCTCAACCCTCCCATAAAATTCTTGGTGAGCATGTCCCCTATGCCAATCATTGTATTCTCCACATCATCCCCACCCTTCCTCAACACTATGTGAAATCTAGACTCTAACTTTTCCACATAGACTATCACTTTCTCTCCATCTCCTTGTTTGGGAAAGGTAACCTCACTCATCAATCTCTCATAACTCTCATCTGGAAGAAAGTTCTCAATGAGTGCTGAAGTCAAAGTCTCCCAAGACTCTTCTTCCTCATCTCTCCTCTCTCTCTTTTGGTATTTTGACTCATACCATGTAAATGCTGCATCTTCAAAGAAATCTGGTAGTAATGAGGCCCACTCATTCTTTCTCCTCTCATTGTTTCCTATGCAAGCTCTCTTGAAGTCTCTCACAAAGGCCTTCACATCTTCTCCATCCTTGCCAAAGAAAACTAGAAGTTTCCACATCTTAACCCCTCACTATCTTTCTTTTCTCTCAATTTCTTTTTTCTTTTTCTCTTTTCTTTTCTCTCACTCTATTACTAATAGAGTATATACATGACTAACACCATCTGAGAATAATCCACTCTAGGGAACACAAAAGGCTCAGGTTGCTCCAAGATTTCTATAGCAACATCAATCCTAGAGTGCATATTAATCAAACCCTCATGGATAGTTTATCCATAAGTTGAAAGATTATCTCCATCACTAATCTTGAGAACTAGCTGATGAAGGTGGTAATATTTCTATAGCTGTACTAAGACTCTCTCCAAGATCCTTCACCAAAGTCTCCAAAAGTGATTTTACTCCACTACACTCATGTCCTTTTGGAAGTCCTTCAATTCCACAAACCTCACACAACTCCTTGGTTTTAGATCTTCTCCCTCCCAATCTTGGTAAAGAAGGTCCAACATGCAAACCCAAGTCAAGTAAGCCTCTCCTTTCCCTCAATCTCTTGCTCTCAAAGGTCAATGGACATGAACTTGCCTTATGTCCCTTCTCTCCACATAGAAAGCACTTAGACTCACTCATTCCTCCAAGTGGTGTAGGTTTTTGGATCCTCTCAACACTCTCTTCAAATTCTATTGTTAACTCTCTTTTCCTCAAATCCACCCCTACAATTACCTCAAACCCTTCAAGAACCTTGCATAGTCTCAATTTCCACTCTTGGTGACCCTCCATGTTCCCCAAGATGAATCTAAACACTCAAACATGCTTTTTGTTGCTCTCAAACTCCTCCTGCATGAGATCTCCACTCTGCAGATTGACCCTTCCTCACAATTTCACTCAAACCTCTCAACTTGTATGTGACTCAATTGTGAAATTTTTCACACGTGATCACAACTCTAGGGTGTCCCTCCCTGCAAAATTTCAGATCTTTTCATTATGCCATTTGGCCTTTCTATTCAACACACATATTTCAGATTTGGTCTGAAAACCTCCCCCCTCACTTCAAAAACTCATAACTCCGTGCGCAAGAATGATCTCTTTCTAATTTTTGTGGCAGCAAGTAGAATACAATGCACTTAATTTTCTTGGAAATTTTCAAGACAATTCATTGAAAATTGAAGAAATGGCAGACTCTGTCTAATTTTCTAGAGAGCATGCAGTTGTGGGAGCAGTTTACACTATCAACTTTCAAAAATTTGAACCCAATGCGCATAGTAGCTCTCACAATAATTTGAAGTGTCCTAACTGAAAGATAACCCAAGCTATTATTTGTAGAAATTTCAAGTCCAGATCTCAAATTGGAGATTTTGCCCAAAATCACCTTAATCCCCAAAATTTGCAATCCACATCACACAATCTCTCCAAATCCTCTCATGTGTACAAGATGTACAAAATCACTTCAAGGACATCATAATGAACTACATGGTATACAAATAGATCTTGGTTCTCTTACATAAGTTCAGTTCTCTCCTCTCCTAATGTTCTTTCCAAGTGAGCTCTCATAGCCTCCTTCTGTCTAATGTAGAATTGAACGCGGAACATTATCTTGCCTTCTAGAGACGTCTCGGCAACGGAACCAAAAATGTGAGCCGGCTTGTCTCTCACTTAGGATGAAACCTTTGATGGCTATTATGGTAGCACACCATGGACTTAGAAGGAAAGGAACCCCAACTCCATCATACTCTTCCAAAGCTAACATTCCAAGACTCAAGACATTGCTCACTAGAGAACTCAATGAGAAAGAGATACTTGTAAATGAAAGGATGATGAGTACTTCCTCACCCCTTGTTTATATACTTGTGAAATAGTTACGTACCAAAGGTACTAATTATTGGAGTAACTCAAGTTACTAGGCTAAAAGTCAAGTAAAGTCAAAAAGTAGAAAGGAATATCCATTCACATGGGCATATTCCCCTAAGCATGTGGTCTTATCTTGACCCAACCACTAAGTCAAGGATTCCTTCACATAGGCTATCCTTAGACTAAAGAAAAATCCAAAACAAAAAGGCTTGTGGGCCCAAGAGTTCTTGACTCTTTCTTCAAAGCCAAACATCTAGGAATAATACCAAGTCAACACACTAAAATCCAAAATAGTGGTGCTCATCTTTTCTACTTCCTCCAAAGTAAGGAATTTACTTTAGAGGAAATAAGGAATTTACTTTAGAGGGTAGTAAATTCCTTCCTTCGTAAATTCCTTCCTTTGGCTTTAGGTTTGAAAGCCAAGGAAGAAGTAGACATTGGATTGGATTAGTAATAGAATTAAGATTTGAAGAGGCAGATATGAAGAGGTGCATTGTCATTTTGGATCTGTAGGTTTGTAGAGTTGTTAGGAAGAGGTACATTAGGAAGATAATTGTCAATTGCTTCACTATTTAAGAGTGGCATTTGCAATCTTATGTTGTTTAGTGCTCATAATTTTTGAGAATAGATAAAGCAAAGTGCTATGAAGCAGTGCTCGTCGCTTGAGCTTGATTCCAAGTATCAACATTGTGTTTGTAATTGTGAGTGTGTGGAGAATTTTGAAGTGCAAATCAATGTGCTTGTTGGATGTTGGATTCCGCAGCCTTGATCTTCATTCTGTGTGTTTGATCTTGAGTGAAGTGCAATCTAAGCAATGCCTTGACATATCTGAGAGGAATTGTAGTGTTGGCAGTATTTTGCATTTGTGTGTGCAACACAAAGTTGATGTGAAACAATTTTGATCAAGGAAGTTGTGCCTTTAGTGGAAGGGTGGAACACAATTCTGAGGTGAAGTCGTTTTGTAGTGAAGTGCCATTTTTGGGAGAGCCTAAATCATCATAATCAAGATTGTTTGGAAAGAATTGAAGATGGTGTGATTAAGGAGTGTTAATTTGTGACAAGACTGTGAATCAAAGCTTGTTACTCTCTTCTGGGTGTAGTTTCTACCTGAGAGATTAACGATACAACCAAGAAGAATTGCAATTGTTACTTTGACTTTGTATTTGGACATTTCTGACTTGTATCTTAGCGGGAATGAACTTTACTTACCTGATTACCACAAAAGTGATATTTGCCAGGTTGTCACACCCAAGAGCAGGTAGAGAAAGTCCCACAAGACCACACAAGTTCCAAGAATGGTTGCATGTGGTGATCTTTCCCCATCATGGATCCAATTACAACCTTATTGTGATAACCACCCTCTCACTATTTACGACATTCTATTCTCCAAGAGCAATTAATGTCAACCAAGTTGAGGCAACTATAGAGGTCTTCTATAGAGTGGATAAGGAGCACTTGGCTTGGTTGGGTTGGGTTAGGTTGGGCTTGGTTGGGTCAAGTTGGGTTGGAGAAGGAAGGGGTACTCTTTCCTTCCCCAACCCAACTTGACTCAAGATATGCAGAAGGAGATCTTTGTTGTTTTTAGTTGATTACAATGGGAAACTTTGGTTTTTACCTAGGTCAAGCAAATCTAATGCTTTGACTGAGCCTTGCTCATTATAGGAGTAGCAATTAACCACCATGTTTCCTTGTGAGTGATGATTGGAATGGAGCAATTCTCAATGCTTTGGGCATATGGTGTCAAATTTTAGGAAATAGAAGACCGAATATTTTGGCCAAAGTAGTACTACAAGAAGATAAACTATTGCAAATCCACATTAATTGATATACATGGTGGTGAATCTCCTATAATTTACCCTGAGATATTTGGTTGATTTCTGAAGCTAGATAATTGAGGGTTAGCTTTGAAAAACTTATAACCTCTACGTGAGAATACATCATAGTGGCCAGAGCATGTAGTACAAAAATTGCTTGAATCTATAAGGACACCATGTTGCAAAGCACCCCCAATTCTACCATTAGAAATGACACATGATCACATGATGTAAAAGTTATTACTATTATCTAACTCAAGATTGCTCGAGAGCAACTAGGAGAAAGGACCTAAACCGACTTTGCTCATTTAATTGGCATGTCTTTGGCAGCTTTGGAAAAGCAGGTAAGAACTTCTTGAAGCCAAAACTTTAAGTACTCAATGACCTATAAAGCATTGAGCTCTTGCATGACCAAGTGTTATGATAAGGTTCAAGGTGAGGATCTTAGCAAGGAGGACCTAGATTAAAGTGATTCGAATTATGGTGAGGCTGTCCTATTTATACCCAAATCCAACAAACCCATAGTAAAAGGACTTCCCATGGCCTACCACCCAAATTAAAAAATCAAGGTAAGAAGTCCATACTCCTCACTATAGTACATGAGGATTTCAATTATGTACTTAGCCACAACCAAATTCCTCATGTATTTGTTCCATTCCAAGACCATGCAAGATTGATGGTCCCAACTTACACATTGTTGTGTTGGTTGCTTGGGATTTCAAGGCCTTGTCCTAACCATCACAACTTGTTCCAACATGGAGAACATCAGGTTACTTGCACCATTGGATGCCCTTCTCTGAGGCTTGAGAGGAGTACTCAAGGAAAGATAAGATGTAGAGGTACCTCTTGCAATGAGAATTCATCACTTCTCCTATGGGAAAAAGCCCCATTGTTGGCCAGAAGTACTACTTTGTTCTACAAGATTAAGAGAGACCATGGATACGCTAGAGATTTGATGAGACTAGTTGTATACCACTACTGATCCCGTAGTATCTTCCATTGCAATATATTGTAAGGTTTGTTATTTTTGCCCAATTGTACAATTGATTGGGCAAGATGGCAATGAAGATAGCGTGTTCAATTCCTTTTAATTTACACTTACCATTGGGTAGTGAAACAAAACATGAAACCATAAGCTCCCAAGTAGTGGGAGGAGAATTGAATCTTTGACTACATGCCTATTGAAGAATGCGCCAACAACTTATAGGCAGTGGTCTGGTTAAGGGAACTCCTTGGAGCCATAGAAAAACTGAGTCTTCTTAGGGCAATTATTATTGCTTATGGACCCAAACCTAGGTGATCTATCCATGATCAAGATGAAGCTTGGATGAAACTAAGTGGAGGTTTGAATTGATTGATGTTGAAAAATCAGGAGATGAGTTGTGGTTAGGGACAAATGCCACTCAAACTCAAAGCTAGCTAGTTCTCCTTAAAATGCATTGAGGTGCAACAATTGACTAGAGTATTTAGGGTTAAAGCACTATTTCAATATTGGCTACAAGAACTGTCTTCTTGTACCCTTTGTAGCAAGAAATTTGTGTGGGCATGCCATTTGAGAACCTTGGAGTTAGCTCACATAGATGGGTTCCTTGATCTATAAGATACCATCTTCAATTATTAGCAAGAAAGGATCAACCATGAGCATATTATTGGATGAGATCCCAATTCTTTCCCCAAGGAAATAAATGTAAGAAGAAGAGGTAAATCCTTTTTTGAGTCTTGCTCAAAGTTCAAGGACTTAGGAGAAGGCTTTGTTGTGGGGATAGAAGAAAGACTATGTGCATGAAAAACTCCATTACAAGAGTGTATATGGAGTGGAGTGCAAGAGAAAAACACTTGTGAGTTGGGCTAAGTGCAAGCTAACCTTTTGTTCTTGGGTATAGTGTCATGTTGTGGTTTGCATAGCCCATGAAAAAGTAAACTGGTGTGGTTTATCTTTGTAAAGATGGAGTGGGTTGTATGATGGATCTCACAATTGAGCTATTGCCATGTGAGCAATATATTTACATATATATGATTGGCCACATGGATTATGGTATTGTCTTCTTTGAGGGCTCTTATGTATATAGGTAGTGGAGAGTGTGCGAGGAAGTTGAGGAGTCTTGAGTGGGAGGAAGACGTTGGGAGTGAGAGTTATAGCAAAGAGCAAGCGTTAGAGTGTGGGAGGAAGATTTGACCGAGAGATGTCCCATGCTCCCAATCTGCCACTCTTGAAACCTTTTCTCATTAGGCTTATCACTTCAAACACCACGACGGCTTATAGGATTGGATGGTGGCACGTTTTGAGCCAAGTATTCACAAAGTCAATGATGGAAAACCCAAATTCTATTGTCCTTTGGTGCTTACTTATGAGCAAGTCTGGGTCTTGACAATCTATGTGCTCTTGTAGATAGAGAATGGCTCAATTCTGCTTATGAGCTTCAAGGTGGAGTTGTGGGTCCACTTATCAAAAAGTGACGAGGCTAAGTGAAAAAATTGCAAGAGATTGGGTTCCAAGGGGAGAAATTGGGGAGTTTTTAATCCATCAAAAGAGTACTTAGGAGGGCATTCAAAGGAAGAGACCATGTTTGAAGAGAGAATTTGACATGCTCTAATTTGGAGACTAGAATCAAGTGATTTGAGGCAATTCTTTGGGAGATGATTGATTGAATCAAGGGGAGTAAAATTAATACTCATGAGCACAAAATAGATGATTTAGAGAGCTTCATGAGACATCTTCATGATTTTAGGGTTTAGTTGGTTGGAGAGTTGATAGAGTGCATGTCTTATTGAGCTTAAGAAATTTTAGGGTTTGATCAATCTCAAATTAGATTTGGCTAATTGAAGTTTGAGGTTTGGAAAGTGCGGAGTTGGAGATGAGATGTTAATCAAGTTTGAAGATTTGGTTTCTCCTTGAGTTGTGGTCCAAAGCACCTTGTGAAAATTTCTAGTATTTTTGGTGGCTAGAGATTCACTTTTGTGCAAAGGTTTCATGTGAATTCCTCAAGTAGAAAATTCAAGGTCTTGGATCAAGCATACTTGGATCTGTAGAGCTTAGAAGTTAGCCCAACTCAAGAATTGATCCATATTTAGGGTTTGGGGTTGGATTAGGGTACTAAACTTTATAGAGGTTTAGACAAATTCACAACCAGCTATTGGGAAAACTAAAGTTGACTTTGGGTCCACAAAGAGTGAGAGTTGATGCACAAACTCTACTCAAAATATTGTTGCAAGCTCAATAGAGCATTTCTATCTTTTATCATGATGGGGTGTCAACTCTTCTATTTGTGTGTCTATGATTAATAACTTTAGGTTTTTGGAGTGTTTGTGAGGAGTAAGTGCACCTTTGATCTAGAATTCTGGGAAAACTACCTTGAATTGGGAGTAAACCCTAAATTAGGGATTTCAAATTTAGGATTAAAACTACAAAAAACTGGCCAATTTTGAGAGCTTGTCAAGGAAACTATAGTGATCAAATTGTACCTTATTTTATATCATTGGAAATTTTATCTCACAAGATTTCCATTGAATACTAGAACACTAGAATACAAGTCACATAGAGAAACTTATCCTCATCTAAATTACATAGAATTTTCCTTGTCAAAAAGACATAGGATTACTCCACTTGGAATACAAATTGGTTGAAGGTTGAGGTACATATTGGGAGAAGCTTGGAGTTCCAATTAAAATTAGCTTGATGATAGAGCAAGAGTGCTTTGAAGCTCAATTCCACAAAAAACCTAGAGGATTGTTGCTAAATTCTTTTGATTGGACCCTCTTTATGCTTGAATGCTTGTTTGTATGCCCAGTTGATTTGGATTGGTGTGCAAGCATTGCGCTTAGGTTCTTTCTTTCTATGAGTGTTATATATTTCTCCTTGGTAATGCTAGAATGAGGACTAGCAGACCAAGAGTGTGTGTTATGATGACCAATTAGGTTCCCCATCACTACCCTACTCGATAACAAGAATACCAAAACCTAGAGTGAAGGGTTTCATTGGTTGGGTTCTATGCATGCTCAAACTAGTAAGGATACGTTTATCTACAACATCTGATCTATATACTCCATAGCTAGGCACCCTGTGTGTTCATAAAGAGAGAAAAGCAAAGTACAACAACGGGAGACAAGGCTATAGGCATGTAAAGTAATTAGTAAGTTGTAGGTAAGACTCTAATGGCATATTGACAAGTAAGTTATGTGCATCTAGAGGAAAAGACATCTAAGGGAGGAGAGCTAATTAGCAATTAGGGTAACAACTACCAAGGACACAATGGCCACATTCAATATAGTGATTAAGGTAGGAAAAGAATTTCTTTTAGGTTTAGGAGGATTTAAGGAGGATTGCTCTACTTGTAAAGGTGATCTTGAATTCCAACACATACAACTAAAGGACTCCTTGAGAAGAGAGGATTTGTAGATTAGGGAGAACTTGCCTGCTATGGGAAAGATTGATTAGTGCAATATGGGAATTGAAACCACTCCTCCCATTGGATTGTATTGTGATATTTCAGCTTGAAGGCCAATGTGGCACAATGCTGGTATAAAATTATGCATTTCTTTCTTAAATATGTGTAAAAGGTATGAATGGTAATTTTCAATTTCTTGAATTGTTTGTTATCTATGTTGCTAATTCCATGCTCCTTGGTGGTTTGACACATTGATCCACTAACTAGCCAATAGTACTAAGAATCTATTTGTAGATGTATTGATTTGTCTTTTTGAGTGACATACCATGGAGGCCAAAGGGTTTATGGAGGTGATAGATCATTGAACCATCCTTGAGGATAAATGTCTATGGGGAATCCTATTCCCTTAGTGGAACTACAATTAGTTACAAGAACCATTACCTTTTTGTGCCGCATAAATAGCTGACTGTGCAAGGGTTATACCATCACCTTTCTTATTCTTGAAGCTCCCCATATTTCTACTATGAGATTGGATAACCCAACCAACAATTGTTGCTATTATGGTAGATTCAAGAAGAATTTTCAAATTAGGTCATCATGATACTGCACCTAAAATGACATGGAACTTTAAGGGTTTGTACTCAAACTTGATATCAAATAATTGAAATTTTTCCTCTCACTAATAATATCAATTGTCATGTGCTCCAAATGTAAGGTTTGCAATAAAGTTTGTGATCTATTTGCATTATCACTTGTTTCCCTAAGAGGTAATGTCTCCACACCTTTGTTACATCTACCATTGCAACTTGTTCTTGATTTTGAGAAACATAGCTTCTTTTGGTACATTTAGTCATCTAAATACAAAGGCAATGGGATGCAATCCATCTAGAAATCCCTATTGTAGTACATCTCCAATTGCAAAGTAAAAAGAATCAAATCAACCACACAAGGTAGTTGAGGATCATATGTTTGGAGGATGAAGACACCATATCCTTAAGTTTCTTTGATGCTTCTTCTTGCTTTGTGGTCCACTTGAAGCTCGTTATCTTCCCCAAGAGATCAATCAATGGTGCGGTTACATGAGCATAGTAGTGAATGAACCATTGAAAAAATATTGCCAATCTATTAAACTTCCAAACTTCTATGGTATCATTAGGAGTAAGCCAATTGGTAATAGCCTTTATAGTCTCATTTTTCATCTCAGTCCCCTCCTCTACAATCTTATAGCCCAAGAAGAGAACTTTATTCTACCAAATAGACAATTAGACTTCTTTCACTAGAACTTCCCGTTTTGTAGTTGTTGTAAGATTTCTCGTGCTTGATTCTTACATTCTACATCCAATTTATTGTAAATTAACATATCAGCCAAGAATAATACCATTTATCAATCCAAAAGCCTATCTAATACCCAATGCAAGTGATTCATAAAGACTATTGCTGCATTAGTGAGTCCAAAAGCTAAAATTCTCCATCCAAAATTCCCATACCTTGTATAAAAGGTAGTCTCCTACATATCTTTTCCATCAATCTACCAATATACTCTTTGAAGATCCAACTTGGGGAAGTATCATGCACCACTTTAGTGATCTAACAAGTCATCAATTCAAGCCAAGGGATATTCATTCTTTATAGTTTGTTTATTAAGACCATGATAGTCAATATAGAATCAAAATTTTCCATCCTTCTTTAGAACAAATAGTACTGGTGCTCCCGATGGAGATGTTTTATGTCTATCCTTCAAATCCTTCTCCAAAAACTCAACCAATGTTATTTGAAGTTCTTCTAACTCCTTTGGTAAAAACCAATAATTTGATCTGGTCACAATATGGAGTTTAACAACAAAGTTAGTAGGGCTAATGAAGTAACAAATAAGACAAATTAGCCTAGAATATTCTAAAAGTATCTAAGAAGCTTCTTGGGAAGCTTCCTGGCTAGCTTAGCTTGCACTCCAAGAAAGTAGCTTCTAGAAGGAAACTTCTAGAAGCTTTCAACTAGCTTAGCTTGCATGCCAAGTAAACAATCTCTAGAAGGAAACTTCTAAAGAAGCTTCCCGATTAACTTGGCTTGTACTCCAAGAAAGCAGCTCAAGGAAGCTTCTTGAGAAGCTTCTCAGGATCCTTGTAGGATCCCTATAAAGAGCAAAAACTCATGTAAGGCATTTGGAGTTTACCCACATTCAAGTATTCCAATATGATCTTCCATTCTCCTATTTCTCTCCTCGGTCTTGGACTTTTACATTGGTATTAGAGCAAGAATGGGATGGATGGAATTTATGGACCACCAAATCCACTTCTGCCAAACCATTGGGATTTTTGTGTCAAAGTATTACCCAAGCATCATTTCACACAATTCACCTTGCACTTTGGGTAAGATTTTTTGCATATGATCACCTTGTCTAAGGAACCCTTGATACTTCTAGTTGTAACTTATGGAGAATAGAGGACGTGTTGTATCTATATGTTAATAAATTAGATAAATTGAGAGTAGTGGGATAGAGTAGTAGCCATGGCAGAAATACCAAATAATATCATTGCTATGCAACAACAAATTGAGCACCTTACTTGATTGTTGGATAGACCAGACCAACAACAACAAGAACACATAGAGAGAGCACCAGTTTGAGATGGAGAAGATTGAATCTAATTTCCAAAACCCAAAGTGTTTGAAGGTAAGAATCTTCCAAGTACAATGGAGAATTTTGTGATTGATTGCAAACGTTGCTTTGAAGCTACCAATCTTCAAGACAAAATGGAAATGGATTCTCTTGGCTTCTAGCCAATTGGATGGTGTTGCAAAACTTTAGTGGCAAATCTGAGTGTAACAAGCTAAATGATAGATTGTTGCACCAATCTTGACATGGGTGGAATTCAAGGATACAAAACTTGGTCAATTTCAAACTATAAATGCCACCCAAGTTGCACAAGATAAATTGGCAAAGTTGAAGCAGATTGGCTTTGTAAGGAGCTAAGTCACAAAATTTCAGAACATCATCATGCATATTCCAGATATACAAGAAGGTGAAGTTTTGGATTGATTTGTGAGACGATTGAAATCACAAACCAAATTGGAAGTGACTATGCAAGAACCACAAAACATAGAAGAAGTCATGCAATTGGCTAAGCGCTTTGATTCCTTGGTTGCGACAACTTGGTCTCAACCTCTACCTACACAAAGCCTACCAATACGCACGGGTGGAGGAACCGGCACCAATGGAGATTGATGTTATCCAACAGAGAATGCCCACTTAGGAATGGGTGACCTTGATGAGTCGTCTAGATGGAGTTTGTGGAGCAGAATAATCAAGGAAATGAGGAATCCCAATAGGAGATTTTGAGCCACCTATTAGGAGCTTGATTAGTTCCAATGGGATTGAAGGCTCAACCTATGTAAGATTGCTTCACTTGCAAGGTACAATATCTAATCGGGGTTGTAGGATTTTGGTTGATTTTGGAAGTTCAAAGAATTGCATGTCTATGCAAGTAGCAAAGAAATTGGGTATTCCTATCAAACCAATAATTGGAAATAGATTGATGATGGCGGATGGTAGAAAGGCTTTTGCATTTCGTACCTTTTGCATTCCATACCTTGCATTCCATACCTTCAAGATTAGGAAAGATTATCTGGAGTGTATGAGGTTTGTAGGGGCACCTCTACACTACAATGTCATTCTAGGACTACCTTAACTACCTTAGCTTGAACGTCATAAGGTTCAATTTGATTGGACCTGACGACAAATTCCAATACAACACCAAGGTAGGAATTTACAATTAGGTTATCTGGCACCTTTGAGTAAGACACTAAGAATATTTAGTCCTATGATGGGAAGTTTGTCAAGAAGGTAGCCATAGAGTAAGCCTTGAAGGGAGATGAGTTGCAAGATGGGAAGTTTGCTAGGAAAGCAACCATGGAGCAAGCTTTGAAGAGAGATGAGTCCCTAGATGAGAAGTTTGTTAGTGAAGCAGCCGTAGAGCAAGCTTTGGAGAAAGATAAGTCTATTTTCACGATGTGGATCAAGCCAATTGCACAAGGACAATCTAAGGAGGGCCAAGATCCTCATCAAGCAATGGTTGATCAGATAGTTTAGGAGTTGGTGAACATGTTTCTAGATGATTTGCCAAAGGGATTACCCTTTGATCGTGGTATGCCCTTCAAGATTGAGTTATTGCCAAGGAGTACTCCGATGAGTAGACCAATCTATTGGCTCTCACCAAAGGAGTTGGAGGAGTTGCAAAAGACACTTACGGAGTTGTTGGAGAATGAATTCATAAAACATAGTACCTCTCCTTGGGAAGCAACTGTACTAGTTTTTCCAAAGAAGGATGGGGGACTTTGTTTCTATATTGATTACCATGGGCTCAATAAGCAAACAATGAGAATGCATATCCCTTGTCTTGAATTGATGACTTTTTTAATCAATTGAGTGGAGCACAATACTTTTCCAAGTGGGATCTTTGCAACAACTATTAGCAAATCCCCCTTGATAGAGAGGATGTGCAAAAGATTGCCTTTTGCATAAGGTATGGGCATTTTGAGTGGAGAGTTCTACCCTTTAGGCTCACTAATGCTCCAATAGTCTTCATGGATCAGATGCATTGGGTGTTGGATAGACTATTGGATTGGTACATGGTGGTGTTCTTTGATGATATCTTAATCTATAGCAAGACAAAGGCAGAACACATGAATCATGTGCAAGAAGTCCTAAGACTACTACTACAATGGAAATTTTACAACAAGAAGTCAAAGTGTGCCTTTTGGCATAAGGAAGTTACCTTCTTGGGTCACAAGATCTCATTGGAGGGGATCAAGATGGAAGAGGAAAAAATCAAGGCCATTACTGATTGGCCTACTTTAAAGGATGCTTAAAAGTACAATCATTTAATGGATTGGCCAATTTTTACCAACGGTTCATCCACTATTATGCTCATGTGGCTGCACCATTGACTGACCTCTTGGGGAAGAATTTGAGCTTCTAGTGGACCACCAAGCACTAAGAAGCATTTTAAAAGTTGAAACATATGGTATCTTCAAGATCCATTCTTTAATCATATGATCCTTAGCTACCTTGTGTGGTTGATTTTGATGCTTCTAACTTTGCAATTGGAGCCATGTTTCAATAGGAATTCCCATATGACTACATCCTATTGCCTTTGTGTCTCGCCAACTAAATATAGCTGAAAGAAATAACTCTGCTCAAGATTAGGAACAACTTGCAATGGTATATGCCACCAAGGTATGGAGGCATTATCTCTTGGGAAAAAAGTGATCATGCAAACTGATCACAAACCATTGTTGCAGACCTTACACTTGGAACACATGAAGAGTCAACATCATTGATAAGAGGAGAAACTCTAGTTGTTTGACATCAAACTTGAGTACAAACCAGGTTGGTTCCATGTCATCCTTGATGCTCTATCACAACAACTTGATTTGAAATCTCTTCCTCTCATCACGCAGCAATTATGATGGTGTCAATTGACTCCAAGGTCCAAAACAAGTTTTAGATACCTCTACAACAAGATCTCTTCTTCCAAATGATACATGGTTGTCTTACAACATGTGACAAGGAGTACAATACCTTCTCCTTCAAGGAAGGCATTCTATTCCATGAGGACTAGATCTATGTTCTAGCCAAAGGTGATCTTCGACTTGTGCATCTTCAAGAAGCCCATGATTTACCAATAGTTGGTCACATAGATGTAGACAAGACCTTGGGTACCCTCCAATGCTAATGGTGGTGGCCTAACATGGCATGAGATGTTTGGGAGTTTGTCCAATTATGTGAGAGTTGCAAACTCAACAAGAAACCAAAAACCGAGTGGACTCCTTCAACCACTCCCCATTCCATCTACTCATTGGAAACATGTGAGCTTAGATCTCTTACCCAAGACAAAGTAAGGTCACACAACAATTGTGGTGTTTGTGGATAAGCTTAGTAAGCAAATCCATTTGGCACCAATGGTTGATATTGTGCATGCTCCAACCTTGGTGAAAATCCACTTCAACAATATATTCAAGCATCATGGGATGTCACAAGTACTTATCTTTGACTGTGATCCTCACTTCACTGGAAAGTTTTGGCAAGCACTCTTCTAGATACTTGGCACCAAGCTTGCTTTGTCCATGGCCTATCATCCTCAAATTGATGGACAAATTGAACATGCAAATTGCACCTTGGAAGATATGCTTTGTACCTTTGTCAACATTCATCATACCAATTGGGATGGAAGTCTTGCAGCTGTGGAGTTTTGTATACAATAATTCTAAATAGGCAAGCATTAAATTCTCTCCTTTCTTTCTCAATTTAGGCCAAGACCCACTTGTTCTAGATTCCCTTCTTGCTCCTCCTCTGTCTCATGTCCCTCCTACCTCCACCTTCTTGACCACCATCTCCCAATCTCTCCAACAAGCCAAATCTCATCTCCTTGTTGCTCAAAATTGGCAGAAACAATATGTGGATTACCATTGCCGTGATCTTAGGTTTCAAGTTGGTGATAGGATCATGCTCTCATCTAATAACCTACCTCTCCCACTTGATACCCAAGTTCATAAACTTGCCTCTAATTGGATCAGACACTTTGATGTCACCCAAATTGTCTCTTTTGTTGCTTATCAACTTGCCTTGCCTTGTCATATGCACATCCTATCTTTCATGTTTCCAAGTTGAAACCCTTTGTTCCTAACCTTCTTCTTTTTCCTCTTGAGTCCAACCTCCCCCTCCTCCTGTCCCTATCAATGACCATGAGAAGTACAAAGTTGATTGTATCCTTGCATGTCGCCACATTCAATGAGATTGTTGACAACATATGGAGTACAAGGTCCTTTGGAAAGGGTATCCTCTTCATGATGCCACATGGGAACCTCTTTCTCATCTCCAAAATGCACAACTGGCCATCCAAGAGTTCAAAAGCTTCACTGGCAACAAGGACATCACCAACTAGTGGTGGGGGAATATGTAACACTATGGAGTTTGTCAACAAAGTTAGTAAGGCTAACAAAGTAGCAAATAAGAAAAATTAGCCTAGAATATTGTAAAGTATCTAGAAAGCTTCTTAGGAAGCTTCCTAGCTAGCTTAGCTTGCACTCCAAGTAGGTAGCTTCTAGAAGGAAGCTTCTAGAAGCTTCCTACTAGCTTAGCTTGCACACCAAGTAAGCAGCTTCTAGACGGAATCTTCTTGAGAAGCTTCTCAAGAGCCTTGTAGAATCACTATAAATACAAGAGCCAAAATTCATTGGAAGTTTGGAGTTTACCCACATTCAAGTGTCCCAATGTGATGTTCCATTCTCCTATTTCTCTCTTTGGTCTTCAACTTTTATAGATCTTCTCTCTAGAGCACTACTTGGCAAAAGCTCAAACTTGAAGGGCACATCTTGATCAAAAGGTAAACTCTTTGGAAGGTCCGCCAAATACATTGATAAACTCTTGATCTACTTGATCAACCATTGTTTTTGAGGTTCCTTATCCTCATCAAATTTTCCTTGCTCAATTGGGTTGATCTATGCAACAAAACAAGAATGTCTTCCTCCAAAGCTTGTTATATAGTATTTATAATAACAAACTTCTAATCTCTAGGCTAACTACTCTTAGGTGTCTTCTTATAAGGTGCAAAACAATCTAATCAATAATCTTGATCTTGGTGGTGTGCTCAGAATTATCATCAAGCCCAATCAAATTGAACCCACTAACATTCAAGTCAAGGAAGATCTAGAATGATGTCATAATATAGGGGAGCTAATACAAATCTCATAGATTTTGAATACTCCTTTCCAATCTTGAATGCAACACAATGTGAGGTACGTAGTGTGAAATCCTTTCTACCATTTTCTATCATCAATTTTTCACCTAATATTGGCTACATTTGAATACATAATGTTTTTGCCAATTGTATGAACATGCAATTATAAACTTTCACAATCAACCAAAATCTTACAACCATGACTAGATATCATACTTTGCATATGAATCTTCAATCCCATTAGAACAAATCATAGTGGTAAGTGACTTGATATCTCTTATTAGGACTCTTTGTTTCTTTCATCCTCATGCTCCAAGAACAACAATTTGACAATGGGTTGAGGTCTTCTATTCTTAGTTGGATATTCTAGAATGCAATGCTTGATTTGGTTACTAAAAGCAACCACCATTTTGTCACAATCTTCTTTGTCTATAGTGCCAAGAAGTCTACATTGGATGGCATCAATCTGGATCAACATCAATTCTTCCATTTGTGTGTGGTGTGTTTGTAACTTTTTTTTAGGTCTAGGTCAAGATCAAGTTGTGGCAACCAAGGAATCAAAGTGCTTAGCAAATTGTATAATTACTTCAAAAGGGGGGTTTATGTATAGTAACTTGTAATTTGGTGAGTGATTTTAAGCTTGTCACCAACCAATCCAAATCTTTGCCTTCTTGTATCTCTAGGATCTACATCATTGTATTTTGTAATTGATTGATGTAGCTCTTCATAGAACCAATCTCCCTCAATTTTTAAAATCTATCCCATGCGGCTCATATAACATTCACAACTTGGAATCTCCTAATAATTGCACTTTTGAGTTCTTCCTATATGAGATTGATTAAAAAATTTCCATTGAGCTTGCTCTATTTGGAATTGCCACTATAATTATTCCACTCCATCAATTGGCTCAATGCCAAGAGGATTCATCTAGAAGATTTGTAGCTTCAAGTATCATTTACAATCAAATGCAAATTTCTCCACTTCAATGCATTTCACATAGGCCTCAAAATTGCATTTGATCTTCTTCTTCTTCTTCTTGGAAAGTTGCTCTCTTTATTTGTTGCTATCATTGACCCTCCTAGTCTCTCTCTTCCAAAAATTGAGTAAAATACTCTATCTATTATTGTAAAATGATGATAACTTCAAGCATAATCACCATAATTGCTACTACTGCTACTCTACCAAGCTACTTACTTGCAAGTGTCTAGGTTAACAAGTAAAAGAAACATGTCTATTACCCTTTGTAAGTTATAATTAGAAGGATCAATGGTTCATTGAACAAATTGATTGTATTCAATTTTTTGATTAAGTCCCTTATAGAATCTCATAAGAACTCCATTATAACAACATATCCAAACATCACAATTGTAACACTAAATGCCACCACCATAAAATACCAAGGAGAAAAATAAAAGAATGGAACACCAAAGTGGAAGATCACATTGGGACCCTCAAGTGAGAGAAACTCCAAATGCCTAGCATGAGATTGGGGTTTGGTATTTATAGGGAAACATACAAAGCTTCCCAATGGGACTCTCAAGTGAGAGAAACTTCAAATGCCTAGCATGAGATTGGGGTTTGGTATTTATAGGGAAACAAAAAAAGCTCTTGTGAAGCTTCCAAGAAAAATGCCTTTTAGAAATGACATTCATGGAGTGCAAGCTAAGCAAATTGAGAAGCTTCCAAGGGAGATTCCTTTTAAAAGCCACCTATTTGACGTACAAATTAAGCTAACCAAGTAGCTTCCAAAGAAGCTTTCTCCTAGAAGTTGCCTACTTGGGATACATGTTACATGATACTTGGAAGGTACCAAGAAACTCTTTAGATACTTCTAGAATTTTCTTAAAAATTTGGCCTATTTGCTAACTCATTAATCTTTACTAACTTTTATGATAACACCATATTATTATAACCACCAAGTATCCCCAATAACCAAACACAATATACTAACAATCCCTAAGTACCTCTAATCATGATAACTATATTAGGGAAAAGTGCATCTTATAACTTGCCATTAAAATAAGCATTTTCATGATTAGCATGCAATTGCTTCTTACTGCATAAAAAAGAAATATAGGTAGTTTGGTTGGTCATCACTCCAACCATGGTGCCCACATTTTTTTTTTGTTTATTAGCATTTGGGAGAAGAAGTAAACAAAGAAAGTTGAATTGCAAAAGAGTTTAGGGTTTTGAAAGTGACTTCGGAGGAAATCCAAAGAAGTCAAGATTGGATCCGATGATGAAGGTACTCAGGAGAGGAGTACAAGAGAAGAAGTCCGAAGAGCATCCTCTTTGGATTGGGAAGCGCAAGCAGATACAAAGACCGTCTAACAACCTTGGTATGTGGCAAGAAAGTACACTTCAAGAAATGGTAGAGGCAGAAGAAGCATGTCTTGATAGTGACAAGATAGCAACACATAAAAGAAGGGAAGTCGATTTTGAAATTGATTGAAGAATGACTGCAATTCGGGGTAATATAAAATTGCAATTGTGCCGGGATAAGTTGAATATGTCAAGTAAATTTCCAATCCCTCTGAGTAGTTGTCTTGCAGTAATGCGTGTCAAGAAGCCAATTGAGAGTGCAATTTTCTAAAATCCAAAAGGGGTTAGAGTTCCTCTTCTAGGAGAAGGCATAGTCTTTCAATGCCAAAGAACGAGAGAGCAGATCATGGCAAAGAAGGTCATGAATGCTCTGGCGGTGTGAAGTTCCACAATTTGTAGGTTAGATGTTGTAGCAAGAATTGAAGTCTTGAACAGACTTTGTATTACCTTTTTAGCATGGAACTAGAATTTCAATTTCCCAAGAGTCATGGCAAAGAAAGCTGCCTGTAATTGTGAGGAAGGCCCCAAAGTCGAGGGGAAGAGAGGGAATCCGGCTCAATGGATTGAGTTGGATTGGAGGTTAGTGTTGGGGAAGGAAGTAGGAGAACCGACGGGGATCATCCTCTATTGGAAGTGTGATGCTGCAGAAGAGACGGCGGAGATCCAAAATTTGTTCTTTGCTCCACAAACAACAAATGGTTATAAGGTGGGGTCTTATCAAGACCCGATAAAACAAAGTATTGTAGGGACAATAATGGCCATGTTCAAACCATAACAAATGACTTACGTGAACATGCAGTAGGCGGTCTTTTTCCACCAGATGTTTGTAGGAGTGAAGGTGAATTGTGCAAAGTGTTTTCACCAACAAACAAGGCAGATGGTGGTCAATTGGAGGACAAGTTAGCCTCCACATTATTTTGCACTATTTGCAGCACACTTCTACTTCGGGGTAAATTTGTTGACAATAGAGGAGAGGCATTGTATGGTGTTGCATTTCCATCTTGATTTAAGACGGGAAGCGGATGAAGAAGAGCAACAATATATGACACACCTGCAAGCCAATGATGATCACTTCTTGAGGATGGTACAATGGAAGATGGAAGAAGTCACAAGTCCAAAGAAGAAGAATGTGACAACCCGGAAAATATCACTTTTGCGGTAATTGGGTAAGTAAGTTTGTTCCCGCAGAGATACGATTCAAAATTGGACAAATACAAAGTCAAAAGTCACAATTGCAATTCTTCTTGGTTTCTTCTTTAATCTTTGAGGTAGAAACTACACCTAGAAGAGAGTAACAAGCTCACAAGCTTGACAACTTGTCACAAATACACACACATAATCACAACATAGCAAATTCTGTCCAAACAACTCTTGATTGTGATGATTCAGATTCTCCCGAAGATGGCACTTCACTACGAAGAATAATTTTGCCTCAGAATTGTGTTCCACTCCTCCACTAAAGGCACAACTTCCTTGATCAAAATTGCTTCACATCAACTTCATGCTGCTCTCACAAATGCAGAATACTACCAACACTAGAATTCCTCTCAAATCTATCAAGGCATTGCTCCGATGCACTTCACTCAGGATCAAACACACAAAATGAAGATCAAGGCTACAGATTCCAACATCCACAGACACACTGACTTGCTCTTCAGAATTCTCCACACACTCACAACTACAAACACAAAATTGACAATCGGAACTAAGCTTAAGCGACAAGCACTAAGAACAACACTTTGCTTTATCTATCTTCAGAAATATGAATATTGAATAACATAAGACTGCAAATGCTCCCCTTAAGTACTGAAGCAAACAACAGTTCTTCCTACCTACGCACCGCTTCCTAACATCTCTTCCTACCTATAGATCCCAACTGACAATCCATCTTTTCATATCCACCTTTTCCTATCTCAAAATTGATACTTATCCCGATCCGATGTCTACATCATCATCGGCTTCCAAACCCGATGATCTTCCTACTACTTCTCCTTCTTCGGGTATAGCTAATTCTACTAATTCCGTCACTAATTCTACTACTTCAACATGAGGAACTACAATTGCACGAAGGAGTGACTTATCTTACTCTTTATCTCCTAACCCACTTTTCTCTACTGTATCAAATACCATGTCAGAGACACCTGTACTCCTACTTCTGCAACATCGAGTCTAATTACAATCAATTCCTTTGCTAATTCTACTATATCCTCATCACAAATTGTAATTGAAAGCATGGGTACACTATCTACGCCTTCAATTTATAACCCACTTTCCCCTAATCACTCATGTTACTGACCCAAAGATACTTACAATCTGATCTTGCACTTTGGGTTTATTCACTACTGCTACTTCTTCTTCAATTCCTGTTCCATCTTCAATTGGAACTGAAATTGAAGTCATGGGTATCCTAACTATCTATTCTTTCTCTATCCTAACTCTCTCTAATGCCTCTGGCAAGATTCCTGAATTCATCTTCATTGCACTTCGAGGTCTGACTATCTCAGATACAGTCATCTTCGTCTTGAGGCAAAGAAGCTTCTAACCGGAAGTTGTGTAAACCTGAAGTCCAAAGTCCAAAGTTTGAAGACCAAAGTCTGAAGTCTCAAGTCCAAAGTCCGAAGACTCAAGTCCGAAGACACTAAAGTACTTTGTACAGTTTCTCCCAAAACTTCAAATACTTGTAACTTCTTCTACAAACCTCCATACTTGTAACTTTTGCAATTTTGGTGGCAACGGAAAGCCATGAATGAGACGCTTCCAACAAAATATAGCACGCTTGATTTGGAATTGTGAACATTGAGATATAGCCCCCGCAAGAATCTCGATCTATAACTTCTATTCCTCTTTTGGGTTTGCCCACTTTCAATCCTGGCTGAGTCCGTCTTCATTTGACACAAAGTCAACTTTTTTGGGCTTGATCAAAATACAAATTTCCTCTCATTTCTTCTCCATTTGGTTTCAGCAAGGCACTTCTTCTTCAAAACTCGTCCAAAATGAAAAAATGTGTGTACCACAAAGAAGCATAGTAAACCTGAAGAAGCAAAGTCGTCTTCAGCTCAAAGGAAGAACCAAAGACTGGTTCTGCAAAGTAAGAAGAGGGTGAGAGAAGCATCGTTGGAATTCGAGTCTGAAGGGGAGACAGAGTCTCAAGGAGAGGAATCAGAAGAAGATGAACTCACTTTACAAAGTGAGGGTTCTGGAAGTGAGAGTGAGGGGGAACCTGAGGTTCAACAATTGGTTGGAGTGAGTGAAGCTTGTCATGCGATGATTGATAGTGTACTAAGAAAGAAGAATCATTGCATAGCCCTGCTTGTGGAAGAGAAGGGGGCTGAAAGATGAAAGGAGTACCCTATGGGGCCGATTTCAATAGGTAAGGAAGAAGGAAGCTTGGAAGCAATGTCTCTGAAGATACAAAGATTGCGACTTTGGCAAAAGGAGCTGATGGAAGAGGCAAAGTACAAAGACGGGGACGAAGACAAAGAGAACTTTGGTGGAATACAATATCTAACAAAGGTTGTCACTCCATTGTTAGAACTGTTGAAGGAGCATCAGAAGGTAATTCCCCAAGATCATAGGAAGGTGACAAATGAGTTGCAGGTGGTGAAGTATCTGCTAGGTGAAGTGAAGGGCTTGCAAGAGCGAGTAGTCCAAAGAGATGAGGAAGTTGAAGAATTTTGGGTGGATGCAATCTTGAAGAAGAAGACTTTTGAGATGTTGCAAGAGAGTTTTGAGTCAAGAGGGAAGGAATTGCAAAAGCAAGCTAAAGAATTGAAGGACCAAGCAATGTTGCTGACCAAGATGAAAGAGGAAGTCAATGATGTGCGCATCGAGAGTATTCATTTGAAGGCGGTGGCCGCGATAATGGAGCAGGAGTTGGAAAGCTTGAAGAAGAGTGCAGTCGGGAAGGATCAAGCATGGCAGAGAGAGTTAGCAGTCATGCATCAAGAAGAAGAAAGATTGTGCGAGCTGGTACAAAGTGCTGAGTTATGGAGTTCACAATATGTAGAGGAGCAGAAGATCCTTGCTGTTGAGTACAAAGATGAGTTGAAGATGTACCATGAAGAGTTGAAGGTAGAGCGGTCTTGAGGGTATGAGTCGGAATCAATAAAAGAAGTTAGAGGAAAGTTGCAAGCAATCTTGAGCACGGAGGTTGAAGGGAGATTTGAAGAAGCGCGTCTACATGAGTTAAAGTTGCTTGTGCAAGAAACTTGGAAGAGAAAAGCCAAAGATGTAGATATGAACATTTTGCTGATCTGATTAAGGGAGCAAGTAGATCAGAAGATATTAGAAGTAGGAGACAATGTCAGTCTTAGATTAGATTTAGTTAAATCAGAGTTAAAGAGAATTAGGAGTAGTGTGACCAAGGAGAGGAAGTATGATGTTGCAGAAGTAGGAATTCAGGTGTCATCTGACTTATCATTAGAGACATCAAAGAAGAGTGGGTCAGGAGATAAAGAAGTAGATGGAGTAACCCTAAGCTTAGTTGTAGTTCCTAGTGAAGAAGTAGTAGAAGTAGTGAAAGAATTGGTAGAATCAAATATACCCAAAGAAGGAGAAGTGATAGGGAGATCATCGGGTTTGAAAGCCGATGACAAAGTAGACATCGGATCGGGGTAGTAACAGTTTTGAGATAGGAAGAGGCAGATGTAGAGGTGGATTGTCAGTTTGGATCTGCAGGTAGGAAGAGATGTTAGGAAGCGGTACATTAGGAAGAAAACTGCCATTTGCTTTAGTATTTAAGGGGAACATTTGTAGTACTATGTTGTTCAGTATTCAAATTTCTACAGATAGATAAAGCAAAGTGCTATTTTCAGTGCTCATCACTTGAGCTTAATTCCAATTGTCAATTTTGTGTGTGTGCTTGTGAGTGTGTGGAGAAATTTGAAGTGCAAGTTAGTGTGTTTGTGGATGTTGGATTCCATAGCCTTGATCTTTACTTTGTGTGTTTGATCTTGAGTGAAGTGCAATTGAAGCAATGCCTTGACTAATCTGAGAGGAATTGTAGTGTTGGTGGTATTCTGCATTTGTGAGTGTAGCACAAAGTTGACGTGAAGCAATTTAGATCGAGGAAGTTGTGCCTTTAGTGGAGGGGTGGAACACAATTTTGAGGCAAAGTTGTCTTGTAGTGAAGTGCCCTCTTCAGGAGAATCTGAATCATCACAATCAAGATTTTTTTGGACAGAATTTGCTATGTTGTGATTATGTATGTGTGCATTTGTGACAAGTTGTCAAGATCGTGAGCTTGTTACTCTCTTTTGGGTGTGGTTTCTACCTGAGAGTCTAAAGACACAACCAAGAAGAACTAAATTGTTACTTTGCTTTGTATTTGGACATTTCTGAATTGTATCTATGTGAGAACAAACTTTACTTACTTGATTACCGCAAAAGTGATATTTGCCGGGTTGTCACATGATTTTTGGCACCATTGCCAAGGATACAAAACTTGGAAGTGGAAGAATACAAAGCCAATCTCAAAACTGGGCGTCAAAGCAATATGAATCTTTGCATCAAGAGAACAATGGGAAGAGAGAGTTTGAAGATGAATGTTGCATTGTGAAGAAGAAGAACGTCTGAAGATCCAATCTACTTTTGACAAAACCAAACAATAGGCATTGGACATTCAACTTCTCCACAAAGTTCAAGAAGCTTTGCAAGAACTCGAACAAAAGAAACATGAAGGAGAGTGGCAAGGCTACTTTTTGTCTTTCCTCTTCCAAGAAGAAGAAAGACTCAAGCGTGCAGACATATACATTACGACCAGTACACCGACTTTCCCTAAAGCTATAAAGGAAGTCAAATTCCTTTGTTTGTGAATAGACAACACAAACACTTATAGAAGAAGAGTGTCAACATCTTTTACGCACGATTCCTTGGTTGTACCAAAGGAATTTCAAAGAACATTTGGAAGGTGTGGAACCTCTTACTTCTTTTCGAGTTGAAGTCAACACAACCAGAGAAGAAGAAATTGTCAAAGAAGACCCAACTTTGAACTTGACTAATTGGAACCCTTGGGCCGCCACCACAACATCCATACCAAGCAGCTCTTTGGTTCCCTCAAGTTCAAACTTACCACAGCCGATTCTGCCGAACCGAATGATGACTTTGTTACCTGTGACTTGACACGCCTATCAGAAGTATAAGAGGACAGAACAAGACAAAGACCTTGATGAATTTCTTGAAGAATTCAAAGTCATTTCCTTTGCCAACAAGGAACATGACTTTGCGGATCATCTGCAGATTTTTCCAAGTCTGCTCTAAAAGAAAGCTTGGAGTTGGTACACCCATGGAACTCAGAAGGGGTTCACACTAGCAGACTGGGTAGACTTACAAAATGGCTTCCTGGAACAATTCCGGGAAGTGGATTATGATACAAGTGTCTTTGTGGCACTTAATGATTTGGACCAAGGGAAGAAGGAAAAAGAGAGATTGCTCCAAGCGGTTCATGGCCTTATTGAACCGAGTTCTAAAACAATCCCGTGTGGTGGGATACTCCAATGCCTAAGCCATTACTTGGTTCCTTGGTAGACTTTCACCGGAGATTCGTATCTTTGCTAGAGAGAGGAATGTAACTTCCTTGGACAAAGTCCTCAAACATATCGCCCGATATGAGGCGGCTCACTCCCACTCGTCCAGCAACCAAAGAAATTGGGAGATGTGACACCCCGGCAAATATCACTTTTGCGGTAATCGGGTAAGTAAAGTTCGTTCCCGCAGAGATACGAGTCAGAAATGTCCAAATACGAAGCAAAGTAACAATTTCAGTTCTTCTTGAGTTCTTCTTTAGTCTCTCAGGTAGAAACCACACCCAGAAGAGAGTAACAAGCACTAACTCGCAGTCTTGTCACAAATTAACACTCCATAATCACAACTTCATCAAATCTTTCCAAACAATCTTGATTGTGATGATTCAGGCTCTCCCAAAAATGGCACTTCACTGCAAAACGACTTCGCCTCAGAATTGTGTTCTACCCCTCCACTGAAGGCACAACTTCCTCGATCAAAATTGCTTCACATCAACTTTGCACTGCACTCACAAATGCAGAATACTACCAACACTACAATTCCTCTAAGATCTGTCAAGGCATTGCTTCGATTGCACTTCACTCAGGATCAAACACACAAAATGAAGATCAAGGCTGTGGAATCCAACATCCAACAAGCACTTTGACTTGCACTTCAAATTTCTCCAAACATTCACAAACACAATTGCAAAGTTGATACTCAGAATCAAGCTCAAGCGACGAGCACTGCTTCACAGCAGTTCGCTTATCTATTCTCAGAAATCGTGAGCACTGAACAACAATTTCTGAAGGCACTGAAGGCACTGAAGGCACAACTTCCTCGATCAAAATTGCTTCACATCAACTTCGCACTGCACTCACAAATGCAGAATACTACCAACACTACAATTCCTCTCAGATCTGTCAAGGCATTGCTTCGATTGCACTTCACTCAGGATCAAACACACAAAATGAAGATCAAGGCTGTGGAATCCAACATCCAACAAGCACTTTGACTTGCACTTCGAATTTCTCCAAACATTCACAAACACAATTGCAAAGTTGATACTCGGAATCAAGCTCAAGCGACGAGCACTGCTTCACAGCACTTCGCTTATCTATTCTCAGAAATCGTGAGCATTGAACAACAATTTCCTATGAATGCCACTCTTAAATAGTGAAGCAATCGACAGTTCTAACAACTATACCGTTTCTACATCAACTGTTCTAACCTGCAGATCCGAAATGACAATGCACCTCTTCATATCTGCCCCTTCAAATCTCAAATCGGTTACTAATCCGATCCGATGTCTACTTCTTCCTCGGCTTTCAAACCCGAACCCGAAGTAATCTTACTTCCTACTATTCTGTCCTCAGGTTTCACAACTCTTACATCTTCTACCAGATCCAGCAATTCTCTTTCCTGATCTGAAATTGCACTAGCGGGTAATCTATCTAACTCTTCATCTTTCGACCCACTCTTCTCTATTGTCGCTGAGGCCAACTCCGAAGACATTTGGATCCCGATGTTATCTACGTCGGGTTTTGCTTTAACATCCTGCCGAAGCTTTTCTAACTCTATTCTTACTAAGTCTAATCTAATTGCAATATTGTCTTCTACTTCTAAGATCTTCCTATCTACACGAGTTCTCAATTTAATCAACAAGACATTCAAATCTGTATCTTTCGCTTGCCTTTGCCTCGTCTCCTGCACCAACAGCTTCAACTCGTGCAGACGCGCTTCTTCAATTTGTACGCTGGTCTCTGTACTTAACATCGCATTTACCATGAGGACTATCTCCTGCAATGGCTCTAATCTTGTCTTCCTTTCTTGTTCCTGATCTACAAGCCATTCCTCTCTGTACATCACCAATTCTTCTTCGAATTCGGCCTTCACCGCGTCCTTCTCTTTCTCCTTCTGTGCAACCTTTTCTTCCTGATTACGAAGTAAGTCTCGTAATCTCTCTTCTTCTCCATATCTCGCAGCCAACTCTTGCTGCCAGAGTTGCTTCTTCTCCTCCATACTCTCCATCACTCGATCAAGCTCTTGATCCTTCGATGCTACTCCCGCCATAGCATGGATGAGCTCTACTCTTGAATCAGCAAACTGCTGCTTCAAGATTTCAAATTCAGCTACTTGTCTCTCCCTTACGACGTCACTCTTCCTCGCAAGATCCTCTCGATAGCTCACTTCTCTACTCAAGTCTTCGATTACCTGACTTCTCTCCACTGCTTCCACTTGCAGTACTTCTCTCTCCTTCTCACCTCGGGTTATACTCTTCTTCAACTCCGAGTTTTCTTCTTCTAATCTCGATACCACCTGCAATACAGTCATTACCTCTGGACAAGTCAACCGCATCTCCTTCTTCTTCTTCTCCAACTTCACCAACAGTGAGCATACTACCATCTGCAGGTAATCTACTCCATTACTGATACCTTCATCCTCCCTCAGAGTAGTCTCTCTTCTTTCTTTGTGTTCTCCCAATTCTCGCCTTCTTCTCTGGAGCCTTCATATCGGAATTGATGCCTCACTGCCCGAGCTTCCTTCTACCTCTTCCTTCACTCTACTCGGTCCCGCTTCACCCTTTGCCTTACGTCTTGAGCGAATTCCTCGCTGTACTGCGATCTTCTTTTCCTCGAGCACCGGTACGTCGTCTTCCAGCGCTGCATTGTCTTCGGCTTTCACTTCGGCTTGAATTTCTTCTTCGTATTCTTCAGGCGCTGGTGCCGAGGTCATTTCTCCACCGTCTTCACTATCATTGCTTGTATTTCCACTCTGCAGTGTCAGCGCAGGTTCCACCTCACGTTCCGAGTCCTCCGTCTTGAGCTCGGCTTCGCCTTCTGAGTCTTCATCTTCCGACTCAATCACCACCATTCCTCGCCTCCGGTTATTTTTCTGCATCTTCCGAGGTTTCTTGTTTTCTTCGGCGTCTGCTTGCCGAGTTCTCTTCTTTGTCGGGGTACTTTCAATGACCTCCACATTCTTCCCTGTCTTCGCGTAGTAATCGTCTGCACTCCGGATTTGGAGAATGTATTGCTGCTCCTCCGCGTTGACTTCTCTTCTCAAATCAGGATGGAAATGAGACACCATTCGATTACGCTCAGCCACATTGAGCAGATTTAACCCAAGGTAAAAGTGGGTTGCAAATGGTACGATGTAGTGTGGAGGCGACTTATCTCGCAGATTCCACACCATCTGCCTCGTTCTTCCGTGAAAGCACCTTGCCCAATTTATCGGTTCTCTTGCAAATAACTTGTGAAAGAACACCGCTTGGTGTTTCATCACATAGGTAGTTCTCTCTGGCTTCAGGAGGGCCATTAGTGCACTCACAATTCCCCTCCTCACTGGGTCCTTATAACTCTCAACTTTATACCCATTCTTCGTCCTCTTTGACGAGAAGGCTTCTCTCACCTCCTGCGTTTCTTGAGCTATCTCTCCTTTCCCCAAGAACGTAGCCCCCTGCTCCGAGCTTGCCTCCTTCCCAAGTACAAGTCTCCAATCCGACTCTGTCCAGCAAGCCGGATTTCCTCTCTTCCCTTCTTCCTTGGGACCATCGAGACATTTACTCTCAATGATTTCTGTCATGAATCTTGGAAAACTTATGTTCCAATTCCATGCCAGAAAGGTGATCCGAAGTCGGCTCAAGACTTTGATCCTCGCTACTACATCTAATCTCCGAATTGCATGATTTCTCACTGCAAATTCGGAGTTCTTCTTCCCTCCTCCCATCTCTTCTGCTTTCTTTTGGTCTCTCGATTTCTCTCTCTCGACTTCTCCCTTACGCACTAACCCGAGTTCAACGCTATGTCCCTTTCCCCGATCACCTGCAAGACGACTCCTCAACGGCAAAGGAAAATTGCTCGACATTTCGTCGTTGCAGTTTCGATTCTTTATAGAGTTGCACTTCTTCGTCTTCCGTCACTTTGAGTTTCTACCGAGAAATCACACCTCCTGCATGCACCCGTCACTGTCGCCCCACCTTCACGCGTATGAGCCGCCAATTTTGAAACCGCCCCTTCTTGAATTTCTCGCCCCGACAAAAGGTTGTTAGACTGTCTTTGCCTCGAGTTGAGCTCCCCCCCCGATCCGAAGACAATTTACTTCGTATCGTTTGCTAACACGGCATTTCAGAGTACTTCGCCTTATGACCCGAGGTCACTTTACTTTGGGTTTCACCCCGAAGACAGTTTTCTTCGTCTTCTTTGGCCAACCAGGCGCAATCCGACTTCTCTATACACTTCTTCTGCTTTATTTTGAAAAAAAAAATTGTGGGCACCATAGGAGAAGAAAGACAAGAAGCCTAGAAGGAGAGCTTCTTGCAACACATCCTCTTCTTTGGAGGAATCCTCCACATCTTTGAGTTCTTCTTTGGAATCCAAAAAAGAATCCAAGCTGCAAAGAATAGGAAGACGTGGAGGAAAGAAACCAGTAACATTGCTAGCAAAGAATGTACCTAAGGCGGATCAGAAGCTGGAGACTCTTATAAAAGAGCTTGCGGATTTCAAGATCTAGATGATTGGAGCTAGGGACCAAAGAAAGCCTCCATCATTTGGTCGACCAAATGTATGGTGCGCTGCGTGTGGTAAATCTGGCCATAATAATACGGAGTGTTTGACCCGCACTGCATTTCCAGTGCAACAAATTGACTGGGTTCCCAGTTAGGACCAAATTGAGGAAGAAGAGGTTGTGTACCAAACCCAAGAGGTATAGCCTCATGCGAGCTCATCATATCAAGGTTCTAGGTATGGACCAAGGGAGTACAACAATAATGCTCCCCCACAAAGACCACCAATGGGCAGCCAAAATAGATCTCAAAATGTTGCATTGGGTGCTTGTTACAATTGTGGCTCGATAGGACATTGGTCTCCAAATTGTCTGGAGCCAAGATGGCAAATTGGGTATGTGCTCTTTTGTATAAATTGTAAAGGATTGGGGCATACGGGAAATCAGTGCCCGCAACCACCCAACCCGAAGCTGCTTGTAAAGTATGTACACCTCTGAGCGTGCTCAGCTCCAAGCAAAAGGGGATACAAATGTAAATTGTATAACACTTGAGGAAGAGAGACCTCAAGAAGTGAGTCTCGCTTCAGAAGGAGAATGGCTGGACCTCAAAATTTTGAAGGTAGAGACATGCGCGGGGAAGAAGAAGCGTGATCCCAAAGAAGTGAGTACTACTTCTTTGTCTTCACAAAAGGAGAAGAGACTACGCTTGAAAGCTATCCTTTCTACTAAGGAGGAAAAGATCCTAGCAAAAGCTAAAGCAAAACCATTGTAGAAAGAAATTAAGGAAGCAATACTCCACACACGGGAGATGAGTTTGGAGGAGAACACAAAGACATAGCCTCCAGTTTTTCTGGCAAATATCAGGTCCAAAGTAAAAGACTTGATGCAAGCCGAAGTTGGTCAACCCGATGATCATTGTGTCAAGGCCATACGTACTCCAATTACCATCCTTAAGCACTCCAAAGTCCAATTAGAACAAGGATAGACTTTGGATCCAAAGACAAAGGTGAAGAAGGTGAAATTGGGAGGAGTCTTATAATACGATACTGTGGCTGATATGGCGTCTATGAGTGCTAATATCACATTTAAGCAATTGTGGGAGGACAACAAGTTGTACAAAAAGTAGCTTAGTTCAGCCCTCAAGAAAGTAAGGGCGATGACCAAGAAAGACTTGCCCGCAATTTATCATATTGAACAAGAAAATTTGGGATCTTCCGAGATGGATGCGGAGATCACAGGCTGTATGATCACATCCATACCCATTGATTTGGGGTTGGGTGTGAATGTCATGACAAAAGGCACTACACATCGACTAGGGTATACAATGTTTGAACCAACACCCCAAATTCTGAAATTTTTGGATCAAACTAGGAGATGGCCCTTGGGCATGCTGTCTAATATCACCACAATCATTGGAGGGGTGCCCTTCAAGTTAAATTACATTGTGTTGCAAATAGTAACCAAAACTAGTTATCTTCTCTTGATCGGAAGACCCTAGTTGTATAGTGCCCAGGTTATTGTGGATTGGCACCAGCAAAAGTGAAGGTTTAAGGACATTTTGTCCGAAGAGTGATCGTGAGTTGGACGAAGGTTCCTCACCTTGAGGAAACTACTTCATCGGAAGACAAAGATGAATTCAAAGATTCAGCATCTTCGTCTTCCAAAGACTCTGAAGACAAAGTCCAAGTTAATTATTTGGAATGCTACGAGGTAGAGGTCAAAGACCCATACAACATCGCCTTGGGTGAACAAGACTTGGAGGAAGGAGGTTTGATTGCAGTACGTCTTGGATTGAGCCAAGTAAGCCATGTCGAAGGCGTCAACAACCCTGATGACTATCAAGATGTTGTCTTGACTGAAGGAAATTTTTTGAAGATCTTGAAGACAATCACTACGGAGGAGTTGGCAAGATACACTGCCTTGTTTATAGAATTCCAGGATGTATTTGCCTGGTCTATTGATCAAATGCCGGGCATTCCACAAGAATTTGGAGAACAGCAAATTGATCTGGTTGAAGGTGTAGTTCCGGTTTGGCAAAGACAATACCGCCTAAACCCAAAGTACTCCCTCTTGGTGAAAAAATTGACAAGTACTTAGGGGCCGGAATCAATCTTTCCTGTCTTGAGTAGTGAGTGGGTTTCCCATTGTCATTGTTCCAAAGAAGAAGACAAGAAAGATTCAAGTGTGCCAAGATTTTTGTAAATTAAATGCAATCACAAGGAAGGGTCCATCATCATCCATTGCCTTTTACTGATACAATTTTGTACCAAGTAGCTGGTCACCCTTCTTATAGTTTTCTTGATGGATTTCAAGAAATAATCAAATATCCATCCGAGAAGAAGACAAGGATAAAACTACATTCACAACCGATTGGGGCACCTTTCCTTACAATCAAATGCCCTTTGGGTTGTGTAATGCTCCCACTACTTTCCAACGGATGATGAATACGATCTTCAAGGATTTTCTACACAAATTTGTGGAAGTCTTCATTGATGATTTTTGTGTGTTTGGGCAAAGAGATGTACATTTGGATTACCTTTGCCAAAATTTTGAAAGGTGTCATTTTGCCAGTTTGTCATTACACCCGGAGAAATGCTTCTTCAATGAAAGAGGGAATTCTTCTAGGGCATCGGGTGTCAAGCCGGGGTATTAAAGTTGATGTCAAGAAGGTCAAAGTAATCTCAGCTTTGGAATCCCCAAAGAATATCAGAGAACTGAGAGCCTTTTTAGGACATGTCCGATACTATAGATGCTTCATGTCAAATTATGCGGTGTTGGCTGCACCCCTTACAAAGCTACTAAAGAAGTCCAAAGACTACTTGTGGGAAGCCGTGCAAGAAGATGCTTTCCAAGTATTGAAGCAGAAACTGGTTGAAGCACCAGTTATGAGGGCCTTGAATTGGGATATCCCTTTTCATGTGTATGTGTATGTGGACACTTTTTCCATGGCAATCGGAGTTGCCTTAAGTCAAAAAGATGAGAAGAAGAAGGACTATCCGGTTTATTACGCCGGCAGACAATTATCAGTCTCAGAAAAGAACTATTTGACAATTGAACAAGAAGCACTTGGAATGGTGTCTGCCTGCAAGAAATTTCATCACTACCTATTGGGATATGAGTTTGTCTTCTTTGTTGACCATTACAAATTTCAACACTTGGTCAAGAAGGCAGATTTGTCCGGGCAAATTGCACGATGGATCTTGTTGTTACAAGAATTCACATACATTGTACAAGTAAGGACTTCTTATCCAGGTTAGAAACTCAAGACCAAGACTTGGAAATTGATGATCAGTTTCCTGATGAAGAGCTATATCATCTGATGGCTGTTGAAGTACAAGGTATGCGGCCAAATACCACTATCTGCATACATGTCATTGTCCTCAAGGGCTGGACCAGGAGTAGAGGGCAGTCTTCCTCCGTAAAATGTGACCATACCAATTAAAACACAACATTTTGTTTAAGATGGGCAAAGATGAAGTACTTTGGAGATGTTTGGAGGCATACGAAGTCGGAGGAGTCATTGTATCTTTACACTCTAAAGCATCAGGAGGACACTATGCCCTGAAAAAAACGGTGAAGAAAATCCTTTCAGCAAGGTATTGGTGGCCTATGATGTATAAAGATACTTATGCCTATATTCAAAGTTGTGATGCCTGTCAAAGAACAAGGAAACCGATGGCAACTTCCCAATGGCCTTTGAAACCAATTTTTCCATTGGCCCCATTTGAGAAATGGGGTATTGATTTTGTGGGTCCCATTCAACCAATGACTAAAGTCTTGATATACCAGTGCACTTGGTATATCAAGATGTATACCAAGTGCATACATCTTGGTATGCACTGATTGTGCGACCAAGATAGTAGAAGCGGAGGCAACACAAAGAGATGATGCGGAAATAGTTGCAGAAATTTTCTTCCAAAACATCATTTCCCGTTACTGGTGTCCTCTAGAATTGGTCAATGATTGGGGAACTCATTTTTTGAACTCAATGGTGGAAGCATTAACCAACTTCCAAATTAAACATTGGGAGACCACGCCTTACAACCCAAAAGCGAATGGACTCACGGAGAAGGCCAATGGATTGTTGTGCAAAATTTTGAATAAGGTGATAGTCAATTATGCCTACGATTTGGACACAAAGTTACTTTAGCTTTGTGGGCATATCAAACAACTGAAAAGATTACTACCAAGCAAACTCCTTATTTCTTGACATACGGATTGCATCCCATACAACCAATTGAATTTGAAGTACCGACATATTGAATTCTTTGCAAAGAATGATTGTTGGAGGAAGAAAGCCAAGATCTTTGGATCCATCAATTGATGTGGTTAGAAGAGAAAAGGGATGATGCAATGCAAACCACAAAGGAAGTCCAAGCACAATGGAAGGTTAAGCACGATAAAAGAATCAAGCCTGTGGTTGTTCAAGAAGGGGACTTGGTGTTGTTATATGACAATCACCGCATATTTTTTCCAGGAAAACTACATTTGAGGTGGATGTGGCCATACCGTGTTATGCCCATATATGCCAATGGCTCTATTCAACTTGCAGACCTGGACGGCAATCCTTTTTCCACTTGAGTAAACAGGTGGAGGGTTAGAAAATATTGGACCACAGACCTGACTTTATATAAAGAACCGGTGGTTGGTGTTCACGGGGATGCTCACATTTGAGGGAGGGGGTATGTGGTGCCCACATTTTTTGTTTTTTTTTTGTTTATTAGCATTTGGGAGAAGAAGTAAACAAAGAAAGCTGAATTGCAAAAGAAGGAATGGACAGAAGTGACTTTAGAGGAAATCTGAAGAAGTTGAGATTGGATTTGATGATGAAGGTACTCAGGCGAGGAGTACAAAGGAAGAAGTCCAAAGAGCATTGTCTTTGGATCGGGAAGTGCAGGCCGATACAAAGACCGTCTAACAACCTTGGTATGTGGCAAGAAAGTACACTTCAAGAAACACCGGAGGCAAAAGAAGCATGTCTTGACAATGACATGACAACAACACGCAGAAGAGGGAAAGTCAATTTTGAAATTGACTGAAGAATGACTGCAATTTGGGGTAATATAAAATTGCAATTGCGCAAGGACAAGTTGAATATGTCAAGTAAATTTCCAATCGCTCTGAGTAGTCGTCCTACAGTAATGCGTGTCAGGAAGCCAATTGAGAGTGCAATTTTCTAAAATCTAGGAGGGGTAAGAGTGTCTCGTCCAGAAGAGGCATAGTCTTTAAGTGTCAAAGAACAAGGGAGCAAATTATGGTGAAGAAGGTCACAAATGCTCTGGCGGTGCAAAGTTTTGCAATTTGTAGGTAAGATGTTGTAGCAAGAATCAAAGTCTTGAACAAACTTCATATTACCTTTTTAGCATGGAATTGGAATTTCAGTTTCCTAGGAGTCATGGCAGAGATAGATGCCAGTAATTGTGAGGAAGGCCCCAAAGTCAAGGGGAAAGGAGGGAATCCGGCTTGATGGACAGAGTCAGATTGGAGGTTAGTGTTGGGGAAGGAAGCAAGAGAACTAACGGGGATCACCTTCTATTGGAAGTGTGATGTTGCAGAAGAGACGGTGGAGATCCAAAATTTGTTCTTTGCTCCACGAACAACAAATGGTTATAAGATGGAGTCTTGTCGGGACCCGATTAGACAAAGTATCATGGGGACAATAATGGCCATGTTCAAACCAGAACAAACAACTTACGTGAACATGCAGTAGGCGGTCTTTTTCCACCAGATGTTTGCAAGAGTGAAGGTGAATTGGGCAAAGTGTTTTCACCAACAAACAAGGCAGATGGTGGTCAATTGGAGGACAAGTTTGCCTCCACATTATTTTGCACCATTTGCAGCACACTTCTACTTTGAGTTGAATTTGCTGACAGCAGAGGAAAGGCATCGCATGGTGTCGCATTTCCATCTTGATTTTAGACGGGAAGCGGATGAAGAAGAGCAACAATATATGACACACTTGTGAGCCAGTGATGATCACTTCTTGAGGACGGGACAATGGAAGATGGAAGAAGTCACAAGTTCAAAGAAGAAGAAGCGTAGTAAACCCAAAGAAGCAAAGTCGCCTTCAGCTCAAAGGAAGAACCGAAGACTGGTTGTGTAGAGTAAGAAGATGGTGATAGAAGCATTGTCGGAATCCAAGTTTGAAGGGGAGATAGAGTCTCGAGGAGAGGAATCAAAAGAAGATGAACTCACTTTACAAAGTGAGGAATCCGGAAGTGAGAGTGAGGGGGAACCTGAGGTTCAGCAATTGGTTGGAGTGAGTGAAGCTTGTCATGTGATGATTGACAGTGTACAAGAAAGAAGAATCATTGCGTAGCCCTGGTTGTACAAGAGAAGGGGGCTGAAAGACAAAAGGAGTACCTTGCGGAGCCGAGTTCAATAGGTTAGGAAGAAGGAAGCTTGGAAGCAGTGTCTCTGATGATACAAAGATTGTGACTTTGGTAGAAGGAGCCGATAGAAGAGGCAAAGTACAAAGATGGGGACAAAGACAAAGAGAACTTTGGTGGAATACAATATCTAACAAAGGTTGTCACTCCATTGTTGGAACTGTTGAAGGAGCATCAGAAGGTAATTCCCCAAGATCGTAGGAAGGTGACAAATGACTTGCAAGTGGTGAAGTATCTGCTGGGCAAAGTGAAGGGCTTGCAGGAGCAAGTAGTCCAAAGAGATGAGGAAGTTGAAGAACTTCAGGTGGATGCAGTCTTGAAGAAGAAGACTTTCAAGATGTTGCAAGAGAAGTTTGAGTCAAGAGCGAAGGAACTGCAGAAGCAAGCTGAAGAATTGAAGGAGCGGGCGATGTTGCTGACCAAGATGAAAAAGGAAGTCAGTGATGTGCGCATTGAGAGTATTCATTTGAAGGCAATGGCCGTGATAATGGAGCAAGAGTTGGAAAGCTTGCACAAGCTGGTACGAAGTGCTGAGTTACAACATTCACAGTATGCGGAGGAGAAGAAGATGCTTGTTGTTGAGTACAAAGATGAGTTGAAGATGTACCGCAAAGAGTTGAAGGCAAAGCGGTCTCAAGGGTATGAGTCGGAATTAGTGGGAGAAGTTGAAAGAAAGTTGCAAGCAATCTTGAGCACGGAGGCTGAAGGGAGATTGGAAGAAGCACGTCTACATGAGTTCAAGTTGCTTGTGCAAGAAACTTGGAAGAGAAAAGCCAAAGATGCAGATATGAACACTTTGTTGATCCGATTAAGAAAGCGAGTAGATCGGAAGATGTTAGAAGTAGGAGACAATGTCAGTTTCAGATTAGATTTAGTTAAATCAGAGTTAGAGAGAATTAGGAGTAGTGTGACCGAGGAGAGGAAGTACTGTAACACCCATTTGTGCATGTGTGTGGTATTGTGATATTTAGCTTGGTATTCCAAGTACTTAAGAGATATGATTTATATAGAGAAAAAGGATGGTTCTATATTAGTCATGGTTAGCTAAAGTTAGTCATAGCTAAGATAGAGGGGACCTTAATTTAGAGGAAGTAGAAAAGATGAGCACCACGATTTTGGATTTTAGTGTGTTGACTTGGTATTATTCCTAGGTGTTTGGCTTTGAGGAAAGAGTTGAGAACTCTTGGGCCCGCAAGCCTTTTTGTTTTGGATTCTTCTTTAGTCCAAGGATAGCCCATGTGAAGGAATCCTTGACTTAGTGGTTGGGTCAAGATAAGACCACATGCTTAGTGGAATATGGACATGTGAATGGATATTCCTTTCTACTTTTTGACTTTACTTGACTTTTAGTCTAGTAACTTGAGTTACTACGGTAATTAGTACTTTGGTAACTTTGGTATGTAACTATTTCACAAGCATATAAACAAGGGGTGAGGAGGTAGTCATCATCCTTTCATTTACAACTTTCTCTCTCTCATTGAGTTCTCAGTGAGCAATGTCTTGAGTCTTGGAGTGTTAGCCTTGGAGGAGTATGATGGAGTTGGGGTTCCTTGCCTTCTTAGTCCATGGTGCGCAACCATAATAGCCATCAGAGGTTCATCTTGAGTGAGAGACAAGCCGGCTCATATTTTTGGTTCCATTACCGGGACCTCTCTAGAAGGCAAGATAATGTTCCGCGTTCAATTCTACATTAGGCAGAAGGAGGCTATGAGAGCTCACTCAGAGAGAACATGAGGAGATGAGAGGACTGAACTTATGTTAGAGAACCAAGATCCATTTGTATACCCTGTAGTTCATTATGATGTCTTTGGGTTGATTTTGTACATCTTGTACACATGAGAGGAATTGGAGAGATTGTGTGAGGTGGATTGCAGATTTTGGGGATTAAGGTGATTTTGGGCAAAATCTCAAGTGTGGGATCTGGACTTAAAATTTCTATACATGATAGCTTGGGTTATCTTCCAGTTAGCACCTTTGAAATTATTGTGAGAGCTACTATGCGCACTGGGCTAGAATTTTTGAAACTTGATAGGGTAAAGTGCTCTCGCAACTGCATGCTCTCTGGAAAATTGTACAGAGTCTGCCATTTCTTCAATTTTCAGTGAATTGTCTTGAAATTTTCCAAGAAAAATCAATGCATTGTATTATACCTGCTGCCACAAAAATTAGAGAGAGATGGTTCTTACGCAAGGAGTTATGAGTTTTTGAAGTGAGTGGGGTGGTTTTCAGACCAAATCTGAAATATGGGTGCTGAATAGAAAGGGGTCTAGGCCAAATGGCTCAATGAAAAGATCTGAAAGTTTGCAGAGAGAGACGCCCTAGAGTTGTGATCAAGTGTGAAAAATTTCAGAGGATTGTGAAACACTGGTTTGGAGATTTGAGTGACATTGTGAGGAAGGGTCAATTCTGCAGAGTGGAGATCTCATGCATGAGAAGTTTGAGATCAACAAAAAGCATGTTTGAGTATTTAGATTCATCTTGGGAACATGGAGGGTCATCAAGAGTGAAAATTGAGATTATGCAAGGTTCTCCAAGGGTTTGAGGTGATTCTAGAGGTTGATTTGAGGAAAAGAGAGTTTACAATAGAATTTGAAGAGAGTGTTGAGAGGATCCAAAAACCTACACCACTTGGAGGAAAGAGTGAGTCTAAGTGGTTTCTGTGTGGAGAGAAGGGACATAAGGCAAGTTCATGTCCATTGACCTTTGAGAGCAAGAGATTGAGGGAAAGGAGAGGCTTACTTGACTTGGGTTTGCATGTTGGACCTTCTTCACCAAGATTGGGAGGGAGAAGATCTAAGACCAAGGAGTTGTGTGAGGTTTGTGGGGTTGAAGGACTTCCAAAAGGACATGAGTGTAGTGGAGTAAAATCACTTTTGGAGACTTTGGTGAAGGATCTTGGAGAGAGTCTTAGTACAGCTACATAAATACTACCACCTTCATTAGCTAGTTCTCAAGATTAGTGATGGAGATAATCTTTCAACTTATGGATAAACTATCCATGAGGGTTCGATTAATATGCACTCTAGGATTTGATGTTGCTATAGAAATCTTGGAGCAACCTGAAACTTTTGTGTTCCCTAAGGTGGATTTCTCTCAAATGGTGTTAGTCATGTTTATACTCTATTAGTAATAGAGTGAGAGAAAAGAAAAGAGAAAAAGAAAAATTGAGAGAAGAGAAAGATAGTGAGAGGTTAAGATGGGGAAACTTCCGGTTTTCTTTGGCAAGGATGGAGAAGATGTGGAGGCCTTTGTGAGAGACTTCAAGAGAGCTTGCATAGAAAACAATGAGAGGAGGAAGAATGAGTGGGCCTCATTATTACCAGATTTCTTTGAGGATGCAGCACTTACATGGTAGAGATACCAATACCAAAAGAGAGAGAGGAGAGATGGGGAAGAGGAGTCTTGGAAGACTTTGACTTCAGCACTCATTGAGAAGTTTCTTCTTGATGAGAGTTATGAGAGATTGATGAGTGAGGTTACATTTCTCAAGCAAGGAGATGGAGAGAAAGTGAGAGTCCATGTGGAAAGAGTGGAAAAGTTGCAGTCCAGATTTCGCATAGTGTTGAGGAAGGGTGGGGATGATGTGGAGACTACAATGATTGGCATAGGGGCCATGCTCACCAAGAATTTTGTGGGAGGGTTGAGACCACAAATTAGAAGCAAGGTGAGATATGAGAAACCTTCTTCCAAGGTTGAAGCTATCAAGATCGCAATTCCTATGGAGGAGAGTTTGGAAGGGGATGAGAGTGATTTGGTGGTGAAGGAGGTTATGCATCCTCCTCAAGGCTACAAGTATGGTGGAACTTCTGATACTTTGGTAACAAGGGTTGCACCACAAGTAGTAGTTGCTCCAGTTCTTGCACCTCTACCAAAAGATCCACTCCAAACCATCACAGAACAACTTGCGGATCTCAAGATCAATGTGGTGCAACTATGGGAGAAGAGAGAGGTGGATTAGAATGTAGGGAGAGGGCCTAGGAGTTATGGAAACTATCCATATAGAGGAGGCCAACCAGCCAACAATTTCAATGATAGAAATTGTTTTGGTTGTGGAGGAAGAGGCCATATCCAAAGGAATTGCCCAAATTCCACTTACCATGGAGGAAGGGGTTATGAGGGAGCCAATAGAGAGAAAGAGGGAGGCAGTGAAACCCAAGTGGCTCCTAATCCCAACAAAGGTAAGGGGATAGCATCCATAGATGTGGTTGAGAGCAAGTATGAGAAGGGAGAGTGCTTAAACTCCAAGGGTCTTAATTTGGAGCTTTTGGCACAAGAGAAGAAGAGAGCTCGTTTTGCAGAGGATGTTCACTCTTCTCAAGGATTTACTTCAAGCAAGGATACTCCTATGTCTACTAGGAGCACTCGCACCTCAACACCATCAACAACAAAGACTCCAAGGAAGAAGTTGGGGATGGAGGACATCTTGATCTCAAAGCAACAATGGAACAACAATGTGTTGGAGGATGTTGGTAGTCACAAGGCTAACATCACAGTGGGCCAATTAATTGCTTTGAACCCTACCTTGAGAAATGAGCTTAGAGGTGGTTTGAGTTCTACAAGAAGCAAGAGGAAGAAGAAGGCAAAAGTTCCAGTATCAATGGGGGTGGTGGATGCCAAGCCAGCACCATGGGAGGCTTGTGAATATGCCTCCAAGATTGATGTGAGAGTGAATGGTCACAACATCAAGGATGCATTGGTTGATGGAGGATCAACAGTGAATGTCATGTCAGAAAGGTTGATGAAGAAGTTAGGTATGATACCCTCAATATCTTCAACATTTGTGGTGAGCATGGCAAACAAGCAACAAGTTCGACCTGTAAGGGTGATGGATAAAGTGGTAGTTTCAATTATGGGAGTTCAAAATCTCATGAATTTCCAAGTCTTGAAGGATTCAAGCTATGACTTACTTCTTGGGAGGCCATGGTTGAGAGCAGCATGCACAACTGATTGATGGCACAAAGGGTACTTGAGGATTGGGCCATCAAACCATAGAGTCATAGTTCCTATGACTAACACCACCAACACTTCACATTCAGATACACCATCTTCTAATTATTGGGAATCAGATTCTGAAGAAGGAGCTTCAGGTGTGGACACAAGCATGGAGGAAGAGACTTCCATAGAGGAGGATGAATCTGAATCTGATTCAGATGTGTATCCCTTGTGTGCTATGGATTTTGCACCTAAGCCAGAGGTTTTGAAGGACCCAGACAAATCACCATTGACACTTGAGGAGGTAGAGAGAAGGTTAGCTACCCTCAAGTATGGCCCAAATGTTACCAAGGAGGAGAAGGTGAGATTTGAGGAGACTTTCCGCAAGTTCCTCCATGTGTTTGCTTTTAGTTATAAGGTTTTGAAGGAAGTCACCTTGGAGGAGCACAAGATAGAGGTGGAGTCACATGCAAGACCAATCCGTCAAAAGCATCGTCGCATTAGCCCACCAATATCTTTGGTTGTGAAGGAGGAGATTGATAAGCTCAAGGAGGTTGGATTTATCTTTGAGGTGGAGAATTCAGAATGGGTGTCTCCAATTGTCATTGTGAAGAAAAAGAATGGCAAGCTTTGGGTATGTGTGGATTACAAGAAGCTTAATGTTGTTACCAAGAAGGACTACTACCCATTGCCATTCATTGATGAGATCTTGGAGGAGGTTGCAGGTCATGAGATGTACCGTTTTGGAGATGGTTATAGTGGATACAACCAAATTAAGATTGCACCAGAGCATCAACAACTCACCACATTCACCACACCTTGAGGAACTTATGCTTTCAAGGTCATGCCTTTTGGGCTTTGCAATGCTCCAGCCACATTCCAACGGTTCATGAACAAGGTATTTGAACCTTTCATTGGGAAATTTGTGAGAGACTTCATTGATGACTTTTGTGTCTATGGGAGCAAGGAGGAGCACTTTGAGCACCTAATCAAAGTCTTGCAATGCTTGGATGAGGCAAATGCATCACTCAACCCAGAGAAGTGCATTTTTGGATGTGAAGAAGGTCTACTTTTGGAGCGCATCATCTCCAAGGATGGAATAGCAGTTGATCCTAAGAAGGTGAGGAAAATCTCAGACCTTCCATTCCCTTCAAGCTTGACAAAGTTATGTGAATTCTTGGGGATGTTTGGGTACTATAGGAGGTTCATCTTCTCATTTTCCAACAAGGCTTATGCATTGACCATCTACATGAAGAAGGGTGTAGATTACATGGTGATTTTGGAAGACAAGGAGGCTCTCAAAGCTTTTGAGGACCTCAAGCAATCCCTTGTTGTAGCTCCAATTCTTGCTAAACCTGATTGGAGTAAGCCTTTCATCCTCTACACTGATGCTTCTAATGTAGCTATAGGATGCACTCTTAGTCAATTAGACCAAGATGGGCATGATCATCCAATAGCTTATGCTAGTAGGCAGATGGTTTCAGCAAAGAAGAACTACTCTGTCACGGAGAGAGAAGGGTTGGCAGTGATCTTTGGTCTCAAGAAGTTTAGACACTACTTGATTGGAGGGAAAGACACAATTGTCACGGATCACAAGGCTTTAAAGTACATCTTCAACAAGCCTAATGTTGAAGGGAGACTAGCAAGGTGGATGATACTCTTGTCTGAGTATGACTACACCATTGAGGATAGGCCAGGAAAGAAACATGCAAATGTTGATTTGTTATCTAGAGCTTATGATCATGATGGAGATGAACCAATGGATGATTCCTTCCTGGATGAGGAGCTCATGACAATCTCAGTCACTCAAGAGGTTCCAATGGAGTACAAGGAGATTGTGGATTTTGTGACAAGAGGTAACTATCCAGAAGAGATGCATGCTAGGGAGAGGAAGGCCCTTGCAGCAAGATCTAGACTTTACACAATGGTGGAGGATATTCTTTTTCACCAAGGAGCAGATGGTCTACTTTGAAGAGCAGTGGGTAAGGAAGAGTCTATCCTACTCATAAAGGAGTTTCATGAAGGTTTAGTATGTGGAGGACACTTTGTAGGAAAGGTGACTGCTTTCAAGATTCTAGATGCATGTTACCATTGGAGAGGGATTTTCAAGGATTGTCTTGATAATTGCAAAACTTGTCATGTTTGTCAAGCTTTTGCTAGAAAGTCTACATCCACTCCACCACTTAGATCAATTCCATTACTAGGACTTTTTGAGAAGTGGGGAATTGATTTTGTAGGACCTCTCAATAGAACCCCAAGGAACAATCGGTACATTGTGGTAGTTACTGATTACCTTACCAAGTGGGTTGAAGCTAGACCATTGAGGGACAAGAATGAAGATGAAGTGGGTAGATTTCTTTATGAACGTATTATCACTAGGTTTGGATGCCCTTTGGAGTTGGTTTCTGATAGAGGAGGAGAGTTTACATGAAACATTACTACAACCATGCTACGACATTTCTCTATCACACATAGAGTAACTACATCCTATAAGCCAAATTCCAATGGCTTGGCAGAGAGAACCAATCAGACCTTGTGCATGATGTTGGCCAAAGATGCAGAAATGGAGGGGGCTAAACATCATTGGGACCAGAGGATTCATGCAGTTTTATGGGAGTATAGGACAACCATGAAGACTTCCACCGGATATTCTCCATTTCAATTGGTATATGGTATTGAGTCTACCTTACCTATTCACTTTGATCTTCCTACCTTCCAAAGCATTCATAGGAGATTGAAGAAAGCACAAGGAGGTGATGTAGAGAAGTCAAGGAAGGATCAACTCACAGAGTTGGAAGAGGCAAGAGCAGTTGCTATGGTTCGAGTGGAGCAAGCCCAAAGGAAACAAAAGGAGAGCTATGACAAGAGGCAAGGCAAGAAGAAGGTGGAGAATTTCAAAGAAGGTGATTGGGTAATGTTGTTTGATTCCATTCGATTCAAGAGAGTGCAAAACAAGTTTTTGCCTAAGTACTTTGGACCTTTCATAGTGGAGAAGGTGTGGGGCAATTACACCTATGATCTCAAGGAGTTGGGAGGAAGACACTTTGATAGAATTAACCATGATAAGTTGAAGATGTACCATAGAAGGAAGAGAGACCTTCATGTGGTGCCCACATTTTTTGTTTTTTTCAAAATAAAGGAGAAGAAGTGTATAGAGAAGTCAGATTGCGCCTATATGGCCAAAGAAGGCGAAGAAAATTGGCTTTGGGATGAAACCTGAAGTAAAGTGACTTTGGGTCATAAGGCAAAGTACTTGGAAATGCCTTGTCAGCATACCATACGAAGTAAATTGTCTTCGGATTGGGGGGAGCTCAACCCGAGGCAAAGACAGTCTAACAACCTTTTGTCGGGGTGAGAAATTCAAGAAGGGGCCATTTTAAAACTGGTAGCTCATACGCGCGAAGGTTGATTGACAGTGACAGGTGCATGCCGGAGGTGTGATTTCTTGGTAGAAACTCAAAGTGACGGAAGACGAAGAAGTGCAACTCTATAAAAATTGAAACTGCAACGATGAAATGTCAAGCAATTTTCCTTCGCCGTTGAGGAGTCGTCTTGTAGGTGATCGGGGAAAGGGAAATAAAATTGTAGTTGGGTTAGTGCGTAAGGGAGAAGTTGCGAGAGAGAAATCAAGAGATAGTAAGAAAGCAGAAGAGATGAGAGGAGGGAAGAAAAACTCTGAATTCACAGTGAGAAATCATACAATTCGGAGATTAGATGTAGTAGTGAGGATCAAAGTCTTGAGCCGACTCTGGATCACCTTTTTGGCATGGAACTGGAACGTAAGTTTTCCAGGATTCATGACAGAAATCATTGAGAGTAAGTGTCTCGATGGTCCCAAGGAAGAAGGGAAGAGAGGAAATCCGGCTCGCTGGACAGAGTCGGATTGGAGACTCGTACTCGGGAAGGAGGTGGGTTCAGAGCAAGGAGCCACGTTCTTGGGGAAAGGAGAGATAGCCCAAGAAACGCAAGAGGTGAGAGATGCCTTCTCGTCAAAGAGAATGAAGAATGGGTACAAAGTTGAGAGCTACAAAGACCCTGTGAAGAGAGGAATTGTGAGTGCACTAATGGCCATCTTGAAGCCAGAGTGAACCACTTATGTGATGAAACACCAAGCAGTGTTCTTTCACAAGCTATTTGCAGGAGAACCGATCAATTGGGCAAGGTGTTTTCACGGGAGAACAAGGCAGATGGTGTGGAATCTGCGGGATAAGTTGCCTCCACACTACATCATACCATTTGCAGCACATTTCTACCTCGGGTTGAATTTGCTCAATTTGGCGGAGCGCATTAGAATGGTGTCTCATTTCCATCTTGACTTGAGAAGAGAAGTCGACGCGGAGGAGCAGCAATACATTCTCCAAATCTGGAGCACGGACGACTACTACGCAAAGATAGGGAAAAATGTGGAGGTCGTGGTAAGTACCCCGACGAAGAAGAGAACTCGGCACGTAAAAGCCGAAGAAAACAAGAAACCTCGGAAGATGTAGAAAAATAACCCGAGGCGAGGGATGGTGGTGATTGAGTCAGAAGATGAAGACTCAGAAGGCGAAGCTGAGCTCAAGATGGAGGACTCGGAACGTGAGGAGGAACCTGAGCTGACACTGCAGAGCGGAGATACTAGCAGTGACAGTGAAGACGGTGGAGAAATGACCTTGGCACCAGTGGCTGAAGAATACGAAGAAGAAGTGCAAGCCGAAGTAGAAGCCGAAGACAATGCGGCGCTGGAAGACAAAGTACCGGTGCTCAAGGAGAAGAAGATCGCAGTACAGCGAGGAGTTTGCTTGAGACGTAAGGCAAAGTGTGAGGCGGGGCCGAGTAAAGTGAAGGAAGAGGCAGAAGACAACAGAAGTAGTGAGGCATCAATCCCGATACGAAGACTTCAGAGAAGAAGGCGCGTATCAGGAGAACATGAGGAGAAACAAGAAATTACTCCGTGGGAGGAAGAAGTTGCCAGTGAGGGAGTAGAGTACCTGCGAGAAGTAGTATGCCCGCTGTTGGTGAAGTTGGAGAAGAAGAAGAAGGAGATGCAGTCAACTTGTCCAGAAGTAAAGACTGTATTGCAGGTGGTAGCAAGATTAGAAGAGGAGAACTCGGAGTTGAAGAGGAGTATAACCCGAGGTGAGAAGGAGAGAGAAGTACTACAAGCGGAAGCAGTAGAGAGAAGTCAGGTAATCGAAGACCTGAAGAGAGAAGTGAGCTATCGAGAGGATCTTGCGAGGAAGAGTGATATTGCAAGGGAGAGACAGGTAGCGGAGCATGAAATCTTGAAGCAACAGTTTGCTGATTCAAGAGTAGAGCTTATCCATGTTATGGCAAGGGTAGCATCAAAGGAACAAGAGCTTGATCGAGTGATGGAGAGTATGGAGGAGAAGAAGCAACTCTGGCAAAGAGAGTTATCTGTGCGGTATAGAGAAGAAGAGAGATTACGAGAGTTACTTTGTAATCAGGAAGAGAAAGTTGTACAGAAGGAGAAAGAGAAGGAAGCGGTGAAGGCCGAGTTCGAGGAAGAGTTGGCAATGTACAGAGAGGAATGGCTTGCAGATCGGGAATGAGAACAAAAGACAAGATTGGAGCCATTGAAGGAGATAGTCCTCAGAGTGAATGCAATGTTAAGTACAGAAGCCAGCGTTCAAATTGAAGAAGTGCAACTACACAAGTTGAAGTTGTTGGTGGAGGAGACAAGGCGAAGACAAGCGAAGGACATGGAGATGAATGCCTTGTTAATCAAACTAAGAACTCGTGTAGATAGAAAGGTGTTAGAAGTAGAGGATAACATCTCAATTAGATTAGACTTAGTGAAAATAGAGTTAGAAAAGCTTCGGCAAGATGTTAAGGCAAAACCCAAAGTAGATAACATAGGAATCCAAATGTCTTTGGAGTTGCCCTCAGAGACATTAGAGAAGAGTGGGTCGAAAGATGAAGAATTAGATAGATTACCCACTAGTGCAATTTCAGATCAGGAAAGAGAATTGCTGGATCTGGTAGAAGAAGTAGGAGATGTGAAACCCAAGGAAAATGTAGTAGGAAGTAAGATTACTTCGGGTTTGGGTTTGAAGGCCAAAGAAGAAGTAGACATCGGGTCGTAGAGGTAACAAATTTGAGATTTGAAGGGGCAGATATGAAGAGGTGTATTGTCATTTTGGATCTGCAGGTTAGAACAGTTGTGGTAGAACGGTATAGTTGTTAGAATTGTCAATTGCTTCACTATTTAAGAGTCGCATTCGCAGTCAGATGTTGTTCAATGCTCATTATTTCTGAGAATAGATAAAGCGAAGTGCTGTGAAGCAGTGCTTGTCGCTTGAGCTTGATTCCGAGTATCAGCTTTGCAATTGTGTTTGTGAATGTTTGGAGAAATTTGAAGTGCAAGTCAAAGTGCTTGTTGGATGTTGGATTCCACAGCCTTGATCTTCATTCCGTGTGTTTGATCCTGAGTGAAGTGCAATCGAAGCAATGCCTTGACAGATCTGAGAGGAATTGTAGTGTTTGTAGTATTCTGCATTTGGGAGTGCAGTACAAAGTTGATGTGAAGCAATTTTGATCGAGGAAGTTGTGCCTTCAGTGGAGGGGTGGAACACAATTCTGAGGCAAAGTCATTTTGCAATGAAGTGCCGTTTTTGGGAGAGCTTGAATCATCACAATCAAGATTGTTTGGAAAGATTTGATGGAGTTGTGATTATGGAGTGTTAATTTGTGACAAGACTGCGAGTCAATGCTTGTTACTCTCTTTTGGGTGTGGTTTCTACTTGAGAGACTAAAGAAGAACTCAAGAAGAACTGAAATTGTTACTTTGCTTCATATTTGGACATTTTTTACTCGTATCTCTGCGGGAACAAACTTTACTTACCCGATTACCGCAAAAGTGATATTTGCCGGGTTGTCACACTTCACTTTGAGGACAAAAAGAAAACTTAGTCCGAGAGTAAATGTAACACCCATTTGTCCATGTGTGTGGTATTGTGATATTTAGCTTGGTATTACAAGTACTTAAGAAATATTATTTATATAGAGATAAAGGATGGTTCTATATTAGTCATGGTTAGCTAAAGTTAGTCAAAGCTAAGATAGAGGGGACCTTACTTTAGAGGAAGTAGAAAAGATAAGCACCACTATTTTGGATTTTAGTGTGTTGACTTGGTATTATTCCTAGGTGTTTGGCTTTGAGGAAAGAGTTGAGAACTCTTGGGCCCGCAAGCCTTTTTGTTTTGGATTCTTCTTCAGTCCAAGGATAGCCCATGTGAAGGAATCCTTGACTTAGTGGTTGGGTCAAGATAAGACCACATGCTTAATGGAATATGCCCATGTGAATGGATATTCCTTTCTACTTTTTGACTTTACTTGACTTTTAGTCTAGTAACTTGAGTTACTACGGTAATTAGTACTTTGGTAACTTTGGTACGTAATTATTTCACAAGTATATAAACAAGGGGTGAGGAGGTAGTCATCATCCTTTCATTTGCAACTATCTCTCTCTCATTGAGTTCTCTAGTGAAAAATGTCTTGAGTCTTGGAGTGTTAGCCTTGGAGGAGTATGATGGAGTTGGGGTTCATTGCCTTCTTAGTCCAAGGTGCGCTACCATAATAGCCATCAGAGGTTCATCCTGAGTGAGAGACAGGCTGGCTCATAGTACGGTGTTGCAAAAGTAGGAATTCAGGTGTCATCAGACTTATCATTGGAGACATCAGAGAAGAGTGGGTCAGGAGATAAAGAAGTAGATGGAGTAACCTTAAGCTTAGTTGTAGTTCCTAGTGAAGAAGTAGTAGAAGTAGTGAAGGAATTGGTAGAATCAGATAGACCCAAAGAAGGAGAAGTGATAGAAAGATCATCGGGTTTGAAAGCCAATGACAAAGTAGACATCGGATTGGGGTAGTAATAGTTCTGAGATATGAAGAGGCAAATATGAAGAGATGATTTGTCAGTTTGGATCTATAGGTAGGAAGAAATGTTAGGAAGCGGTACATTAAGAAGAGAACTGCCGTTTGCTTTAGTATTTAAGGGGAGCATTTGCAGTACTATGTTGTTCAGTATTCAAATTTCTAAAGATAGATAAAGCAAAGTGTTGTTTTCAATGCTTGTCGCTTGAGCTTAATTCCGATTGTCAATTCTGTGTGTGTGTTTGTGAGTGTGTGGAGAAATTCATAGTGCAAGTCAGTGTGTCTATGGATGTCGGATTGTGCAGCCTTGATTTTTACTCTGTGTGTTTGATCCTGAGTGAAGTGCAATCGAAGCAATGCCTTGACAATTTGAGAGGAATTTTAGTGTTGGTAGTATTTTGCATTTGTGAGTGCATCACAAAGTTGATGTGAAGCAATTTTGATCGAGGAAGTTGTGCCTTCAATAGAGGGGTAGAACACAATTGTGAGGTGAATCGTCTTGCAGTGAAGTGCCGTCTTTGGGAAGATCTGAATCATCACAATCAAGATTTGTTTGGACAGAATTTGCGATGTTGTGATTATGTGTGTATGCATTTGTGACAAGTTGTCAAGATCATGAGCTTGTTACTCTCTTCTAGGTGTGGTTTCTACTTGAGAGACTAAAGACGCAACTAAGAAGAACTAAATTGTTACTTTGCTTTGTATTTGGACATTTCTAAATCGTATCTCTACAAGAATGAACTTTACTTACCCGATTACCGCAAAAGTGATATTTTCCGGGTTGTCACACCCACCTCTCTTGACTAAAGTACATAAGTATAAATATGAGTCTTTGAGATAATAAATAAAGATGGACCATTTGGCTAAGGAGTCAATTTAAGAACTAGAGGTTTAGGGTTTAAAATTTATTACAAATAGTGCTTTTGAGTGGCTTGATTTTGGCAAACTATTACCAAGAAATTCAATAACTTGGCTAATCTCATGCTAGGAAGTCGGCTTGCCAACCTTCATAGCCTCTCTAATCATTACCAAAGCCTCAAAAAGCAAAATGAGGTCTTTTTTGTTGCCAATTCAATCTCTAAATTTGGTTGAACCTCTCTAAATTTTAAAAAACTTCTAAAGCTAGTCAACCTTTACTAAAATTGACATACTTCTAAAGCTTTTTTCCTACCAAATCTCACCCTAACTCAAGAATTCAAGAGTGTAAACACCTTGAAATTTGGCCAATTCGATCTCCTTTGCCAAATCCTCTCTAAAATCTGGCCAATGGATGAAATTTTTTAAGTAAGGACCTCCAAATCCTTAGTTTGAAAGGATGGGTTCCCAAATCTAATCCCAATTTGGTCTTGGCCAGAATCTACAAGTTCAAATCACCAATTTGATCTTCTCACTCTCAAATCAACTCCTCAATTTTATCAATTGAACACCTATGACCTCAATTTCAAGACATTTGGGTAGCGCTTTTGTAAAGACTCCACTCAATAAGTTGAGAAACACTTCTATACATGATCCACTTACCCAAATCAAAATTGAAAAACAACTATCAAAGGTACCATTGATCACATCAAGTTTGGAAATTATTACCAATGTTCACTCTTCCACCAAATCCCCTTTTTAAACCTAGCCAATTGCTCTAATTTAATAGCTAGAGATCTCCAAGTCCTTAATTCAAGAGGATAAGTTCACAAATCCGATATCAATTTTGGTCTTGGTCCAAGTCTATGAGCCCTAATCACTAATTCAGCTTTGTCACTCTCAAATCAACTCCTCAATTTTATTAATTAGACACCCAAGACCTCACTTTCATGAAATTAGGATAGCACTTCCATGCACAGTCTACTCAATTGTCAAATCTCAAGCAAATCAACAATACTTGCACACATGATAAACTTCCACTCAACTAAAGCTTCCACTGACCTAAAATCAAAATTGAGCAACAATTATCAAAGATACCATTGATCACATTAGGCTTAGAAATAGCACCAATGCAGAAAAAATTTATACATCAAATTTCCACTCTCACTTCTTCTATATAATCAAAATGAAAACTCAAATCTCAAATTATATACACTTTGTGAATGTGCATCAATTACATCCATTGAAACAAAACTACTTTAGCATTGAGAATCCAAGTTACACTCACCAGCTTTATCCATGATAACTAAAAAGTTGAAGGCTCAACATAGAAGAAAATGAGCTCTCTTGAGCTCCACCTGTACATCAAGAGACTAAGGTTTCCAATCCTACCGGCACATCTGACATGCTTGTGATAATTCTCAACAACATGGCCTAATTTGCCAAGACTACAACCACAAACATTAAGGTTGTTCTCAAGCTTACAGTTCAACTCTACAACCCTAATAATATATAACTTGATCTTCTTTGGCTTCCTAGGTTCCTTTCCTCTTGCATCTCACATTTTTCATTGTTAAGAGTAAAGCCAAAATCTTCCTTATCTTGCTTGAAAATTTCTTGAACTTGCTCATATTATTGAAGCATACAACTCTAATAATATATAACTTGATCTTCTTTGGCTTCCTAGGTTCCTTTCCTCTTGCATCTCACATTTTTCATTGTTAAGAGTAAAGCCCAAATCTTCCTTATCTTTCTTCACAATTTCTTGAACTTGCTCATATTATTGAAGCATACAACCCTAATAATATATAACTTGATCTTCTCTAGCTTCCTAGGTTCCTTTCCTCTTGCATCTTGCATTTTCCATTGTTAAGAGTAAAGCCAAAATCTTCCTTATCTTTCTTCACAATTTCTTGAACTTGCTCATATTATTGAAGCATACAACCCTAATAATATATAACTTGATCTTCTCTAGCTTCCTAGGTTCCTTTCCTCTTGCATCTTGCATTTTCCATTGTTAAGAGTAAAGCCAAAATCTTCCTTATCTTTCTTCACAATTTCTTGAACTTGCTCATATTATTGAAGCATGTTGATAACATTTTAGAATTGAGTAGTTTTGCTTTTACCACAAGACTAGATACAAAAATTTAGTAATTTCTAGAGACACTATTCAAAGTGATATTGATATTCTACTCTTGTTAAGTGCTTCATGCTCAAAGATACTCTTTATCTTTTTCAAGTACTCATCTATAGAAGCACCTTCCACCATCTTCAATGAATATAATTGATCCTTCAAATGAAATTCTAAGAACTTTAGCAACAATAGTGGTCTCATATCTAGCTTGTAGTTGATTCCAAGTTTCTTTGTAGAATTTACTGCCCATGACAACAAGAATCACAATGTCTTTCTTCAAGAAGACAAGCACATTGTCATATGCTTGAAAACATTGCACATCATTCTATTTAGGTTACTTTCATCTGCATTAACTATATTCCATAAATCTTCACACTAAGAATGTTTTGAATCTTGAATCTCACAAACTATAGCTGCATGAACAATCAAGCTATGCTCACTAGACAAATATACCATGCAAACAGACATCCCCTAAACAAACTCTAGTTTCATATATTACAAACACCAAAAAGAATTCTGAAAAGAAACAAAAAACAACAAAAAAAAGAACTATATAGAGATGACAACACAAATGAATGTTTCTCATCTATCAAAGTCTATCAATCACTTTCAAAGCTATCAACTATTATCAAGAAGAAACTGACTGGAAAAATACTACCTTTAGAGTAGCACACGTATCATGCGTCTTTAATTTGAACAAGTGACTTAGTTGTGATCTTAACATTAGGGAGTTTTAGATATAGTTTTGACGGATGTCTATGGGTTAAATAACAAACTTTGTAACTATTTTTAGTGAACTCTATAGGGAGATGAGGTGCTAATAAATGAACACTTTGTAAATTATTATACGGTATATCACATGCAATTTGCACTCATATATAAAAATCAGATGCTATACTACGGATGTTTAGGATTTCCATAGTGAAATAAATGATTGTCAAAAGAGATGATAAGGCTTCTTGAGAGAGCTGCCACGTTTTTCTGGTGGGTGATTCTTAGAGTGGGATTTATTAAATTTGTTGGCGGATTCAAAATGCCACTCTCAACTATACAAATTCAAATTCACCATCTGCAAATGCGAATGTTGTGCAAATGCTCTTGTCAGTAAACTAAACTGGTGGGTTTTGTAGTTTTGCATTGGTGTGTTTATTCATATCCATATATATTAGTGTGATGAGGGAGATAGCGTGAGTTATGGAAAATGATTTGCATCATCTTATAGCAACCAAGAAATTAATTGGAGGTCAAGGAATTTTACTCCAAAAAGGCTACAAAAATTTAGCAAAAACCTGATTACAATGTAGGCTCACATTTGGATGCAAAATCAACCTGCACTATCAAGTGACTACCAATGGCAATGAGCATCTACCAGTGACAACTAGTGGCAACCAGCGTCTATGTGCGCCAACAATCTTTGAGCTTTGCGCACCATCGAGCGGCTACGGGCTGCAACGGGAGACTACAAGTAACAATGGACGGCTACAAGCAGCGACAGGCAGCGACGAGCAACAACTAGCAATGACAAGCAACGACGAGAAAAATCCCATTTATTCCTAAATTATTATATTACTTACACATTATCGAGTGGCTAACAATGGCAAGGAGCAGCTACAAGCACCATCAAGCGGCTACAAGCAGCGATGAGCAAAATTTCATTTAATCATAAATTAACACATTACACCGGGTGGCAACCTGCGTACACCATATTCACCCTAAACCAGACACTTTATTAACCCTAATATGTAATTAATGCATTATGGTGTGACAACTGAAAACTCCATATCTTTTATTTTCTACGAACCACCTCTTATGGAGTTTGCTAATAATAAGGAACTTTGCCAGAACTCCGTAGTGTGACTCTTTCTTCTTCCCACCCGCACCCATACCAATTTAGTCAACGCTTCGTAATAATCTATATGAAAATATACAGAACTTCATAAAACTATTTCTGAAAGCCCCTCTTATGAGTGTAAATATATTGTAATATCCAAGAGCGGGCAATGCTACTTTTCATGATGCATGTACTGTCGTTGTAAACATACACAACGCGGACCAAAAGAATGATCACAGTTCACACTCGAAGTGATTACTGAATCCATCTGCACAATGTCTAGATAACTGCGAGCAGATAACTTGGGCACAAAGTTTTCCTCACTGACCTTGGTTGTTCAAGAACCGGGCTCGAGTCAACCTTTGGCATATCAATTTCAAATTGCTGAAATTTATGTGAAACTGTATACTGTACAATGTATACTGTTGCTAGGCATACAGAAGTAGCCTTCACGACTATGAGTAGATCATTCGAAGATCACATACTCGCCAATGATTGCTCTTTACCTGAAGGTCAAGAGGTTACAGTTCTTCTCCGAAAGACTTTCGCCAGGTTCATCCTAGGTACTTAGTCTACCAACCCTCTTCACAAAGTTGAAGATACTTTTAGAAGCTTATTATATAATGTAAATAGAAATGTAAATAGAGGTATGATCAAATGATTCCATTGCAACATTGATGAATGCTGTCATCAATATATCACAGAAACAGGTTTGATGCCAATTCTTAAGATAATTACGCTTCCGAGTCACATATTATGTGGATGCTCTTCAGGTTCTATCGAAGTTTACATACGACGCTTGGGATAGTGATTGAGGTCATCACATCACCAATTCAAAGTTGCGAGATCAATTCTCTCTACCTGATGTCTGTAACTGCTGGAAGGTCAAAGGTACATTGCAGAAAAGAGACATTTCTTGAGACATAAAGAGGATAGAAAACGCAAGGTTTCTGTTCGTAGAAGGAACATTGAGAGAAAGAAACAAGGATCAGCACAATGCAAGTAAGAAGGAGAAAGGGAGTTGCACTTGACCTCGGTACTCAATCCTGCTTCAAATAGGATGTCACCATCAGAGCAGACTAGTGTAAGCATCGCGCATGAGGCACGGGGCAGAAAAACCCTCCCCACCACTCATTTCTATCCCCAAAGGTTCCCTAAGTAGTCTTCATCCCCGGAGGCAATTCCAACGGACAGATAGTTCCGTCCATAGTCCCTAGGGATAGTTATGTCCGTCATCCTTGTCTCCTAGGTATCTTTTCTCGTCTAGAGTTAGTTTTAACGGGCATCATCCTTCCCTCCCTATACCTGCTAGATTATGTGGTAATTCGTGTTTAAAGAGTAGTAAGATTACTTGGTTAAATACTATATAATCTACAATGGGTGTATTTCAATGTATTTACGAAAGTAGCTAGAGTCTGATTGTGATGGAAGCTGACAACAACGTTCACTCACACAGTGGAAACATCTTGAATGACTTGATGCAGAAAGAGCTCAAAAGGAAGAGTGAAGGAACGAACGAGTGGATATGAAAAGTCCACGTTCAGTATTGCACTTTCGTCGGTGAAAAGCTAGAAAGCGGTCAATGAAAGTCACGAAGAAAGTCCATCTGCGGCTGGGCTGCATGGCTGAATTCGATCAATTTTGAACTAAACAGATACATTTATTCAACGAGGACATACTCCTGGTGCAAAGTTGTGCCATCCGGTGTGGAAAAACCTCACGTCGGACGAGTTTGAAGTCTTAATTCACAGGCGCTCCCCATCTATGCTGACCATTCACAAAAGCATCATGCTTGCTCGATGGTTAGAACCAGTTCTGCATCATGCATTTGCGTCCATATCACCTTGCACTGGTTATATGCTTCGTTTGCCGTTGCGCAACCAGGTATATAAACTTGCGTGTCACTCGGAGTCGGAACCCAATTTTTACAATTGGAAGAGGATATTGTTAGAAAACACAGTGCTCAATACCTCTCGCAATAGCACGTCATAAACCCCATTAAGCAAATAATGTAAGGACAACAAGAAATAACGTGGTTCACTTCCGTCCGGAAAGCTCCCTCCATCCATCCACAGGCTGAAACAGGCTCACATCCAACACTTTATTACGTTTTATATATATATATATATATATATATATATTTATTTATTTAAATTGGGATAGTTCTTCATCACTGTCACTGGGGCTGAACTCCTGAATGCTGACTTGTAGGACTTCCTGAATATTGACCATTCAAGGTATCTAGTTACTTTAATACTTTGCCACAGTAGTGATTGAATATATCTAGATAAGGCCTGTACTGCACCTCACTGTTTCATCCTTCCTGTTTGCTCTTGATTGTCATAGTCTTCAATAATCAATCAAGTCACTGATAAAAAGCCAAACATAATAATCTCCACCTTTTGCTTTTATATACCATATCATCCCAAAGAGCAACGTTGAACAAGTTCATGCATAATTTGAACTTCTTGAACTTTAACTTGAGCATACAAACTTGAACAGGTTTAATCAACATATCAGTTGCCTTTACCTCTGTGTAAATCTTTTGCAAATTGATTTCACCATTTGTCACAACTTCCCTGATAAAATGATGTTTCACATCAATATGCTTTGTACTTGAATGATCTACTTGATTCTTGGCCAAATGACTAGCGCCTTGGCTATCAAAAAACGTGTGGACTTCATGTTAGGGAGTCTTGCATCCTTGGCTAATCTTTGTAGCCATTTTGCATCTTTGTCAACCTTAGTTGTTGCCATATATTCCACCTCTGTAGTAGAAAGAGCAACATTAGATTGGAGAGTAGACTTCCAACTTCTTGCACCACAAGTGTAAAAATAAATCCTGTTGCAAACCTTCTCTTATCCAAGTCTCTAGCAAAATTCAGAATCTACATACCCTATAATTCCTCCTTCTTGGTCCTTCTCCACATCAAAGCAATGCCAATATTTATAGTCCCTTTCAAGTAATGGAGTATCCATTGTACAATTTCCCAATGTTGTTTCCCTGGATTGCCATCTATCTACTCACCATACTCACAGCATATTAGATGTGTGCTCTAGTGCAAAACTTAGCATACATTAAACTCCCAATAAAACTAGCATAAGGGATATTTGACATTACTTTTCTCTCCTCCTCATTTGATGTACATTGCTCAAATGATATCTTGAAATGACTTGCCATTGGAGTGCTCACTGGTTTTGCATACCAAAACGAGCAAGTAACTTTTCCAAATATCTCCTTTGAGCTATCCAAAACTTTCCCTTGCTCATTTCCAAGTAGATTTCAATCCCAAGCACACTCTTTGAAGAACCCAAGTCCTTCATATCAAACGCCTTACCAAGTTGTGCTTTCAATTTCTCCACATCAATCAACATATCATCCACATATAGTACCAAGAGGATTAAATCAAATACTCTAGGTCCATGTAGCGGGATTGCTTTGTATCATTTCATATCCCAAGAATATACATTTTCAAGATTTGTGATCTAACTTTGTCCTTTGTTCTTGTTGAATATGAACATAAGCTATGCATCCAAACACTCAAAGTGAAGAGTAATCAACATGCCAACCTGTCCATTTTTCCATAGGTGTCTTACACTCAATAGCAGTAGAGGGAGAAATGTTTGCCAAATGACAAGCCTCATTTACATCTTCTGCCCAAAAACTCTTCTCTAATATTGTGTTGCTGAACTACTTCTTGCTTTCTCCAAGAGTTTACCATTTATCCACTCTGCCACAACATTTTATTGAGTATAATATATGGTAAAGTGATAAATTATCCCTTCACTCTTACAATATCTATCAAACTCTCCAAATTTTTATTCTCCATCATTATTAGATCTCAAACACCTCACTTTCCTTTCAGTTTATTTCTCCATCATCACCTTCCATTGTTTAAAGATAGAGAAGACCTCTGATTTTTGCTTCATGGTGTAGACCCATACTCTCATAGAGTAATCATTAACAAAAGATTAAAAAAATAATGCTCCAGATTTTGGAGGTATAGGTGCAATGCCCCAAACATCATAATGCACATAGTCTAAAATTCTCTTTGTGTAGTGAACTCTTGTGGAAAAGCTTACCCTCTGTTCCTCTCCTATTACACAGTGCTCAAATTTTTTTAACTTATAACTTTTAAGGCCCTTCAATGTTGTTTGGACAATTCACTTAGACCTCTTTCACTCATATGACCCAAACATAGGTGCCATTAGTGAGTAAGATCTTTGGGATCTTCATTTTCAGAAATGGTACTTGCTACTCCTCCGGTTATGGTATCTCCAACAAGCTCATAAAGATTTCCTATCTTCTTGCTTGTCATTACAACCAATGCTCCTTTTGATACCTTGAGTGTCCCATTTTCTGCTCCCCACCTCCAACCATTTGAGTCCAAAGTGCCTAGTGATTTCAAATTCTTTCTTAACTCAGGAACATACCTCACATCAGCAAGATTCCTCACAACACCATCAAACATCTTAATGCGTATTGTACCAATGCCAATAGCCTTACAATCCATGTTGTTCCCCATTATTACATATCCTCCTCTGAATGGTTTGTACTCATGAAACCACTCGTTATTTGGACACACCAACCTGAGTCCACTATCCATGACTCCTCAAATTGATCTTTGTCTTGGGTGACACATAGAACATCATCCACAGAACCAGATGACTCAGCAATACTTGCTTGATATGACAGTTGACCTTTATCCTTGTTGGACTCAAGCCTCTTGTTGTTGTAATCCTTCTTAAAATGTACAACCTTCCCACAAATCCAGCACTTGTCTTTGAACCTCTAGTTCTAGACTTGGATCTTGATTTTCTCTTGATCTGATCTCTCTCTCTCTCTCTCTCTCTCTCTCTCTCTCTCTCTCTCTCTCTCTCTCTCTCTCTCTCTCTCTCTCTCTCTTGTCCTTCCTCTGATAAATAGAGCCTCTAGATTTTTCCTTTCTTGGTTGGTCTTTTTTGCATCTATTTAGACAATAATGCTGAAGTGACCTCCTCAAAGTTTATATCATATTTCCCATATAGAAGAGTTTTGACCAGATGCTCATATGATGGAGAAAGTGAAGTCAATAGCAGCAATGCCTTATCCTCCTCTTCTAACTTAACCTCTATGCTCATCAACTTACAAATGATTTTGTTGAAAGCATTGAGGTGCTCCATAATACTTTGGCCTTCCTTCATCCGCAACATAAACAACTTCTGTTTAAGATATTGCATATTTGTCAATGACTTGGTCATATAAAGATTCTCCAGTTTGGCCCTTAGTTTTGGTGCAGATTCCTCATTCATAACATTGTATAGCACTTCATAAGCAAGGTCCATCCAAATAGTGTTAATAGCTTTGAGATCTGCATCTTCATCTTCCCCATCCTCATCACTTTTGTCCTCATGTCTTTCTCTTAGTGGTCTATGCAGTCCTTGTTGGACAAGAAGGTCCTTCATCTTGAGTTGCCAAAGTCCAAAATTGGTTTTTCCATCAAACTTCTCCATTGCAAATTTAGCATTTGATATGGATATCACCCCTGCCATTGCTTTGCTGTGGACTTGTTTCTGGACCCACTTCCCTGCACCCTCAGATCTCAAGACCCTCTTTAGGGTCAACTGAGCTCTGACACCAAGTTTTAGAAAACACATTCTCCACAGACCTCTTGTAAATAGCACATCATAAACCCCATTAAGCAGATAATGTAATGTAAGGACAACATGAAATAATGTGGTTTACTTCATGTCCTGGAAGCTACCTCCACAGCTGAAACAGGCTCACATCCAACTCTTTATTACTTGCTATATATATAAACAAGGATAGTTCCTCATCACTATCATTCAACTCTTTATTACTTGCTGGATATATATATATATCTATATATATATATATATATATATATATATATATCCCAGAGGCCTGTATACCATACTGTTATTTGGGAGTCCTTCTTGACTTCTGAATTCATATATATACGGTATACTTCACCTTCACCTTCATTCACTTCACCTCTGCTTTTCCCGCTTCAGTTGACTCATCCCCTTCTTGTGCAGCGCTGAAGTTTTCTTGCTCCACTCTCATATCACTAGCAAACCTTTGCTTGACTCTTTCTCATTGTTGTGTCTTGGACTTTCTCTTTACTAATGAATGTTTGTGATTTCAGGATCCATAAGGTATGTCTCTATTTCTTCCCTCATCTTACTCATGTGGATTCTTTTCTTTAAGTTTCTTGCTCCACTCTCATATCACTAGCAAACCTCTGCTTGACTCTTTCTCATATCACTAGCAAACCTCTGCTTGACTCTTTCTCATTGTTGTGTTCTGGACTTTCTCTTTACTAATGAATGTTTGTGATTTCAGGATCCATCAGGTATGTCTCTATTTCTTCCCTCATCTTACTCATGTGGATTCTTTTCTTTCTGGACTAATCCTCAATATACGGTTAAGACTCCCACGCTTAAGTGCATGGCTGCACTTTTGCTTGCCGTTGCTTTCCACACTTCCACCTCTGTTCTCATTGACATTCCCATTACTTTTGAGCGGCACTTTAGGGGAGCAACTGAGTTTGCCTTGGCACTCATGAGTTTTCAAGCAGAAACTTGGTATGAGGGGTGCTGGCAATTGCTCAGCTACTTTGGCATTGCGTGAGGCACTGATGAAGTTGCAAGTGTTTTCATGAAGGTTTCCTATGGCCGCCTTCTGCTTCCCTTTATTCTTTAGCGTCTCAGGACTCAAGCTTCCATAGCACTTGTTGATATACTTTATATCTTGTCCTTTTTTGCTTTCCTCTAGTCACCCTGTTACACTTTGACAGGTTTCTGCAGCAACACGATCCTATAGCTCTTGCATTGTTCCTCTCCTCCATTCCCCAGCTAATTCCCTCCCTATTATTTTTCCTTCGCCCTTTGCCTGATTCATGGGACCTCGGGTGTATAGAGTGTTCCTATCCGACTTCAGCTCAGCTTTTTTTTTTTGCTCACGCACTGCTTACGGGCAGTCTTTTACATAGGGATACTGATACTGATTACTGCTTACGGGCAGTCTTTTACATAAGGATTTCTTGCAGTGATTAGCATAGGTTTCTCAATTTCATGGTGTTTTACTAGTCTGTTAGCCATATGTTATTCTCAATTTGTTTCAATTATTCCTTTGCTTCAAGTTACATTAGATGGATTCTACATTATGGATTTCTCACTGTTTCTCACATTATGGATTTCTAGCATTGTGAATCATGTACATCTTGCTTACGATCATTTGCAATTCATGAGTTGTGGATAAACCGTTCTGGGCCGTTCCCAGAACGGCTTCTGTTCTTGTATATATATATATAAACAAACAAACAAGGATAGTTTCTCATCACTATCATTCTGGCTGAACTCCTAAATACTGACTTGCAGGACTTCCGGAATATTGACCATTCAAGGTATCTAGTCACTTTAATACTTTGCCATATGAATATATCTAGATAAAGCCTGTCCCGCACCTTCGCTTGTTTCTGTTTCATCGTTCACGTTTGCTTTTGATTTTCATAGTCTTCAATAATCAATCAAGTAACTGATAACAAGCCAAACATAACAGATATGTACATGATTAAGAAAATCGGATGTACTTTTGTGCTGATCGTTCAGAGTGCCTAGGTTATGCAGCATTTCTGAGCATAGATTGTGGCTCTGTTGTCAATTACACCGACCCCTTTACAGGCATTGAGTGGGTAACCGATGAAGGCTACATACGAACGGGGATCAACACAGAAACACCACACGCTAACAAGAGCAGCCCGTCCAACATCAACGCCACCCAACTGCTGTACCACAGGTCCTTTCCCGAGGGGGAGAAAAACTGCTACGTCTTACCGACAGAAGCCAATTCTTCTTATCTCTTTCGTGTTGGATTCAAGTACTTCTCTATCATTTCGCTTCTGGAAGATTTGAGCTTCAGCAAATACATCAATTCCACTCTCTGTAACCGTGTCTCTGTTGGATACGGTTCGCGAAGCGGTGGCTCTGGTGTCGAAATCGAATCTTTGTCTGAAGCTCTTGTGGTGTCCCAAGGCATGGAAACACGAAAACACGAATTTGTCTGGTACGCGAGCAGGGTAACCCATTTATATCGTCTTTGGAGCTCAGGAAATTGGACCCTGGCATGTATAAGAGGAATGAGACTGGAATCTATTATGACAAATATCTGATTCTTGAGAAACGTTATGGAGTGATCGAAGGACCGGTCGTAGGTGTGTTTATTCTCCGATCTGTCTGACACGCGCGCACCATCAGTTGGCAGTTTTCCTATATATATATCATTTCCTGGACCCTACCTGTCTAGCATGTCTCCCAAAGAGATATATAACTGAGAGCTGGCAAACACCAAATTTTAAGGACAAGGAATTTAGCGTGTGACCTACCCACAGGATTTGCGATGGAAATTGCTGTAATCATGGGACAGATAAGTAGCAACAACGGATTGGAATTAAGACGGAAGCGTATGGGATCCATGATAGCATGAGGACTAGAATACGTATTGCATAATGGCTCAATCTGGAAATGTCACTTGATGGAGGTGCTGTAGTGATCAGTCAAAGGGACTTGGTTTTCGCTTTGTTTCAGTTCAACATCTTGAATTTTTTGTGTTAATTGAAAGGCCTGAACTAGACGTGGGATTGTGGCCCGTACCAAATGAACAGAGTTCCTCCCACATGTAGCATCAGGTACCAGTGAAATCGAAGGAACTAAGGCGCATTCCTGCTTTGGGTGTACAGGCATCCGGATGATTTATATGATCGTTTTCGGTATCCATATACCAACTCACCGAGCCCAGATTGTCCTGCTATACTCCAAAGTTCTATAGTCGACCTGCCAGATGCGATATCTCTCAATAAACCTCCAAAGAAGGTGATTGAGGATGCTTGTATAGCAACTGCAGACAGCCAAAACCTATCTCTAAGGCACCTCTAATGGATATAAAGATGCCATGCCTTTATCTTATTCACATGAGTCGTGTGTACTGCACTGCTAACAATTCTTAATGTTGGGGCCAGGGCAATGGCGAACAATAGTTTTGTTGGGGACTTCCCGAACTACTTGCTCCAAGTCAAGTCACTCGAGGAATTGTCAGTCAACCTCTAAATTTAACCTCGTTATCAGTATAGCTCAATTGCGGATCAGATCCTCTGCCAATCTGAACGCCTACCAGTTGTGTGGCTCGCATCCTAGCGATTCGAATATCTCAGTCAAATTTTCGTGCTTGATTATAATCTATAAACCTCGAGGTATTCATGTTGAATGTTGACTCATGTAGATTACTTAGTATTGAGAGCAACGGCGAGTGTTGTCCCGTGCAACTTACTATCTTATCGAAGACTCACTGTTTCTTTATTTCGGATGTACGAATGTGGCGAGCAACAACAGCCTCACAGGCCTTATTTCAGAACTGTCCACCAAACCGGCTCCAAACTGTCCGGTTTGAACTCTCTCTCTAAAATGGTTTTCTAGTTCTTCACGCTTGGCATAACAATAGCATTATTGTGTAGGTAGGTTTTCTCTAACACCCCTTCTTTCCTCTCATTTTGTGATTGTTGATAAGCAAATTTTGACAATTTATATGACAAAGGTATTATGTAGGTAGAGTTTCTCTAACACCCCTTCTTTCCTCTCATTTTGTGATTGTTGATAAGCAGATTTTGACAATTTATATGACAAAGGTAGAAGATAGACTTTTTTCTCTCCAAATGTTATTATGGCATACCTTCTTTCCTCTCATTTTGTGATTGTTGATAAGCAGATCTTGAAAATTTATATGACAAAGGTAGAAGATAGACTTTTTTCTCTTCAAATGTTATTATGGCAGACAAGAGATAGTCTATCCCCACAGGCATACAAGAACATTCCATCTTTTGTTTCATTGTCTTCAGATTGGGTTAGAGGTTTAAAGTCTTCCTAGATGGAGCGACCGTGTCAACATACTATACATTCTCTGGTGGTTGACTAGTCCATTCCTCAACTACTAGAGCACATCTTCGGCAAGGGTGTAGGCTCTTGGATCTTGGCTCAATCTTGCATTAGGGCATTCAGACTAGCCCTAGCTACTTTCTCTACAGTGATTATATTTCACCTAGGTTTGGTCCACCCATCTGCATCTTCATTACTCACTTGTGAGTGTGGTTCTACACTAAATGCAACGGCGGTCCATGTGACAAAGTGACCTTTTGGAGGACAGAGGATAGCTACCCATGATGCTATTAGAGAAATAGTGTTTGCTATAACACAAGAGAGTGGATATTTGGCTTGGAAGTAGAGTTTGTATACTTTGCATACGACACATGTCAAGTCAAACTTATATTTGGTATGAGATGATCAGGTGACATTAGCGGATATCGTGGTTACGTACCCTATCCATGATATAGTTTTGGAGGGAGTAATTACCCATCTCCCTGGATAGGCGGCGAGTGCAACAACAGCTTGCAAGGTCTCCAAGTATAGGGGTATGCAGCGAGATCATGTCTTTGTTCTTTTAGCCTTGGAGTTATATGGAGCAATGGACATGGCATTTGACATATTTATTAGGGAATGCATTAGACCTTATCATGTTAGGCATTAGAGGGTACCATTCTCACTCCCATACTTTATAGTATATTTTAGACCGCGTGTGTCTATTATTGACCAAGAAGTGGATGGTGTATTCCATAGGAGAGCAATCACACTAGATGATGCTTCTTAGGATATTTCATTTGTTTGTAGACTGTATGATTTGCATAGCAATGATATCTTAGGTGCAGTAGTGCAGATTTTTCAGAGAGACCCTATTGGAGCTTAGCCCCATTTTACCTACTTTGTCTCACCCCATCGTCCGTGTTTTCTAAGCGGTCGCCTCTCTCCTTCACGCTTCTACAGCAATGTAGAGCTGGAGTGTTTCACATTCATATAATATACTTCTTGCGACATCATAGTTGTTCGTTATTAGCCTTTCTAAAGTTTCACGTGGGCCTTTCTAAAGTTTCACGTGCGCATGCAGATGTCAAGGTAACCCGCTCCTTGAGCGCGCGAGGAATGGATCGAGAAGTGCCAGGGTTCGAACGCAAGTGGATTAAATATAACTGGAGTACTTGGTGGAGTGGTTGCTGGCACAGTTGTTCTAGCAGTTGGCCTTGTTCTATTGTTGCTAAGAAAAAGGAGACGAGTATAAGCAAAGAAGTCACTGTTTCTGCCCAAAAGAGTTACATCTCGTGAGTAAAACTTGGAGATGATCCTAATGTTTTCTCTAGCTCTTCAGCGTAGGAAATTTAAGCTCATCTGTGAACCAAGTTGTTTTCAGTACTAGCTATCCAGCGGATTCGTCAATCGTGCCTCACATTCAATCTCACGTGTTCGTGTATTGGATCAAATAATCCTTTCAACCTCCGTGGCGAAAGAAGCTCTTCAGCATCTTTTACTCTTAGTGAGGTTCTTACCATGATCAAGAACTTTGAAAGAAAAATCGGACAAGGGTCATATGGAGCAGTCTACTTCGGTGAGCTCTCCTCAGGTCAAAAAGTAGCAGTGAAAGTACGACTCTACGTCTGGTCAAGAGAGGGTTGAGTTTGTGAAGAGGTGAGTAGTCAAGTAGGAATCCCGTGCACCAGTAATTACAGCACAGCACTCTGATTACTGTAACCGTGACACAATTACACGAGATCCGTTGTCATCCTCAGAGTCTGAACGAGTCAATTTCATGACCTGCATGAAATCCGATTTCTCATGAGTCTTGAAGACGAGGCGATGAGCACTAGCTAGTATTATAAAGCACAGAGCTAGATAAGAGAAATTGAACCCTGATTGGAAAACTGAACTGATATGTAGCTAAACGACAGAATAGACTTTCACGATCTTGGACCTAATATGCGGTACTTTTATGATATACGCGCTAGCTGAATCTTCTATCAAGAGTCCACCACAAGAATCTGGTCTCGCTATTAGGATACTGTGAAGAATGGGGTGAGAAGATACTGATCTACGATTACATGGCCAAGGGAACCCTGCGAGAGCACTTGTATGGTACGTAGTTGACGATAAACTTTAAGCGTAAGTTCAATAAGCTTTGAATCGATAACTTTTTCCCAGACCTGAAAGATCTATTTCCAAGGTTTAGACGTTTTCAAATTGAAACCATCGATGAAGGAATTAATTGTAGCTATGGCTGTATTATTCAACGCCACTAACTGGCGAACTCGACCTCCAACTGCTTAAAGTTACAACGTGAACTGATTATGCGCATTGCATCCAGGTGATAACTTTGAGCCTCTAGACTGGAGAACCCGGCTTGACATCGCAATCAACGCTGGCAAAGGTGCAGTGCACAGATTTCTGTTCTAAGATACGGTTCCTAACCCTGCGTCGCTTCTCGGACCCAGGGTCCGAAGTTTTTATGAGAAAATTACCTCGGTACTTGAACCCTTTTTTTCATCTACTGCAGGGTATGCGTAGCCTACTCGACTCCCGAGCCTGGCTCGGTCAAGTCCCTAACTACAACTTTGCCAGGTCCCTTTCAGATAGGCGGGTAATACGGACCCTCTGACTTCCTAGGGATAAAAGCGACCCCTAGGACCTCACCGTTGTTTCCTACACGGCTCGTCCAAAAACCTTCGTTTTTGAACGCCCTGTGCTTAAGATGTCGTTTAGACTCCTGTCCCTAGTATTATAGGTAATCCGTTTTCCTGACAAAACCCAAAAGCTTTTATCAACAAATCTTGGAAGCTATATGGGAAGAACGATTTCTAGACAGCTCTCATGGATTCAGACCGGGTAGATCATGTCACTCTGCGCTACGTTTTAACCATCTGATAGGCAGTCATCATTCATGGGTTTTTCAAGGGGATTCTTAAAATTTTAGGAATGCCAATTTTAGGAATGTCCAATTAAAGAATTGAAATTGTCATAATCAAGAATCTCCGGGTGTATAGCTCAGCTGGTAGAGCAATAGGCTTTTAACTTAGAGGTCGCAGGTTTAAGTCCTGCTGTACCCAAACTTCTGGCAGTTCGTATACGCGGCCGAATATAACTTAGTGCCTCTGGGGGATCATATGTTACGAGCCATTACGCTAAGCCTAACAGGCTCGGTGAAGGTCCATGACAACCTGTCAAAACCGACCCCGAAGGTGGGGTGAGTTCAGACAGCCCTCACCGCATAATACGTATTGAGTTTGCTTGACGGTTTTGCTAAACTGACGGAACCTTATGTGTTTTGACAGGTGAAATAGCAGTCACTTGGGAACGTCTTGCAAATTATGGATTCAGCTCTAGAAGGCAAATATGATATAGAGACAGTGGAGAAAGTTATCGAGCTCGCACTATCCTGCATAGAGGTAATGTGAGCTAACCGACCGGATATGCTGCAGGTTGTGCGAGTTTGGAGTGACGCGTATTATTTGGAGTTCCCAGGGTAATACATCAAGACCTTTTCTGCATAATCCGCTGGTCGGATCGCACATCTACAACTTCCTGTTTCGATTACGATTACGATTTCGATTTCGGCTCTTTTTATTATCATCAGAGAGCTCTCGTTCGTCAATGGTACCAAACTCTAACCAGATTTCTAATCAAGTTAGTTCCGTGGATTCTCCCCCTATCGATGCCGCTTACAAGGCGGGTAGATAGACTAGAAAGAATGTCGATAGGTTACTAGCAGCTCGAGGTACTACTGCCGAATTTCACATATCTACGTACAGAATTCCGGGATATGAGGAAAGAGAACGGTAAAATCGAGTGAAAAGGAGATGAAGAGGAAGAAACAGGTGCAACTTCCCTGGTGAGCATAGATACGGTAGCGCACAAACAGTTAATGTCTCAGATAGTTTCCTTCCTTCACTTGAATGTTGAGGGAATAGAGGTCGGATCTTACCACTTTCCGGACTGTCTATGGATCTTCTATGGATTTGAATAGCAGGTAGGTTTGATACAATTTCTATCCTCGTGTACAGCGGACGGCTTCCTGCTTCCTATGGATGGTTTCCTTTTCCTTGACCTTCAGTCACAAGCCTCCTTCAAAGTTCTGATCTAATTGTTCAGACTACAGTAATCTGGAAGAACCCAACTCTCTTTCGGATAAATGGAGTAAAGGACGTCGAGCTTCTTAATGCATTTCGACGACTAGGATAACCCGAAATTCACAAGTTTCACGAGATAGAGATAAACAACGAATGAATTTGCCTTTTGATTTGATAATCTGAAGATTCACAATCAGAAGCAACTAAAAGTCGAGTTAACTTTCACGGTCCTGCACTCATCATTTAGCATAATCGCTTGAGAACACATGTGTTCACGGACATGTACACTGCAGTATATCTATCTTCCTCACATCTCAACCGATAACATGAGTCATGATTCTGTAATTTTCAGTCTTTCCCACACGAAGTATATGTCTGTCAAGCTCCCTGGCTGGACAAAAAGGATTACCTCGTGCCAAGAACATCGGGTCCTATTGAGTAGGTGCGGTCACCAGAAAATCAGTTGATTTCCTTGAACTATCAATTTGTTGCTGGAAAGACATGAATACGGAGCTAAGAGTAGAAGTCATTATCGTTCGTCAAATAGATGAAACATTTTACAGTGATACATTCACGAAATTGCAGGATATTCTGCCTGGCACATGTGCTGTGCTACAGCTGCCTGTTATATGCAAACGACAACTGAAGCGAAGGTGAAAGTCTTTTTATTGTTTATGCCTTGATTTACCTCCATATTGCGTAGTGAGATACAGAACCCGGTGTGAAAAACCCGGTTTCATACCCACGTACCCACGTCGGACGAGACTACTTCGACATATGATGGTAACCCATTAAAGATTTTCAAAACTCTCAATTACATAAAGAGGTAAACAAACATACGTAGGAGTCTGCATCGGAGGTAATAGCATGATGTTTCTGATGCATAGATACCTACAGTACATTGTGAGCACGCGAGCACTACATTATGATTGCAAACAAGTGTAACTTTAACGTAGAAGTACAACAATACATTTAGCGAGTGCGAGCCAGTGTACTCGGAATACATTTAGGCAATGGTAGCAACCTCGAGAGAAATAGGACGTTATGACAACATGAAAATGTGATATATAAACTGAGCGAGTCATAAAAGTTATGAAATGCCCCCGATCGAGTGTACCAGAATTGGTTTCAACCCTTACATGTTCTAGGTTCGCACGAGTCAGTTAGCATTAGGCGTAATAAGAGAAAAGCAGTCTTTCCACATTAAATTTGCACCATGACTTCCACGATTTTATCAATGCCTTAGGCACTAACCTCACCCACACAAGGCATTGTGTGGGAGAGGTTAGTGCCTAAGGCTGAATACAACAGGGGGTTTCAGATCGACGGATTTCTGTGGGACTTTTAATAATATCCGCAAAACATTTGATGGATTACTAATCTTCATGAAGTAGAATTTGATTAGAAATGTGAGAGGATTTGATTAGAAATGGAGATGGCACATCAAATTTTGACATTGAAAATTGAAAATTTTAGATTATAGATTTTAAATAATACAAATTGACGGGTGATCCCATGAAAAAGCTACAGGTCACGTTTTAGATTGCAAATAAATTCGTTTTACATTACTACTTTTGCTTGTAAAAACTTAATATACTCTCGCACGCTACCCATAAAACTTCTATAAATAACCCGTAAATTCAGTTTCTAATATTTACCGGCAAAAAGATAAATCTGCAACCACTGATGCCAATATTATTCATCTTGGGCTTTTGTTCTTTAACTCATAAAAGTCATGGCAAATTCAATTCATCATGAAAATGGTGCTTGGATGAGTAATTAAAAAATGTGGAGTAAGGAAGCGAGTATTAACCCTAAACTTACGTTCGGAAGGTGAGCAAAATGAACGGTCAACATGTGCTGTATACAACACCAAAAATAGCAATCAGGCAGCATGATGGAAGGAAGTAATTGACTTTGTTGCAGGGTAAGAGTGAGTAACTGACGTCGGAGACGTTTGTCTCATCGGTAGGTCGGAAGTGGAAAGTATACTATTAACATGTACTTATAGGAAGGAAAAAATGTATTTATTTATTTATTTAATAACATTTATATGAAATAGAGAAAAAATAGTAGTAAACAAAATATTTACCCGAAATAGATTAGAGATAAATAAATAAAATAAAATAAAAATGTTCTTATAGAGTTGTAATCGCACAAAAACATCCAAGCCTGCGTTTTTTGATAAGAAACAAGTCTTTGACATGAAGATATAATCAATAGCAACATACAAAAGAAAATTGATACAAAATGGTTTTTTACTTTCACCTTTTTAAAGTTTTGGTAGAAACTACTCTCAGACATTATATTCAGAAGAATGTAATGTGAATAAAGAATAGCATCACAGAAATTCGCAAAGCAAAACACACTAACACACCGAATAAATTTATTCACAACCTGAAAGTGATATTTCAGTACAAAGGTTTTAACTCCCTCCAAAGGCTTCCTCAAAACTTCCTTGCAAAGGTAAATGCTTGCCCTCTTTCCGAAGGTATTGACTCCCTCATAAGTTCAAGTTCAAGTTCGCCTGAATCTTGACTACTGCCAATCCCAATCAAGATAGCGTTTCCAAATGACTACTTCAAACACCAAGGATCAAACATATAAGCTATAAAGCAATGCTTATTGTAAAGATTAATAAAAAATAGAATTTACACAAAAATGAAAACTTTGCAAAGTAATTACCCAAAGTGGCAAAGAGCACTTACTCTTTCCCTTTATTCACCTTTGACAGAACGCAAAGAACTTCAAACACATTGCTTATATAGCATATACCTTAGAAGTTACAAAATCTAAAACTACATAAACTTCTCTAACTAAGCAAAAGAGAAAACTGTTGGAACTTGAATAAATGTCTCTACCATCTCTCAAATCTAAGCTATGATTCTCGCCAATTCTTCTCAAGTTGACAATCTAAACTTCCTTCTCTTTTTTGTAATTGTACATCTCAACCTCTACATTTGTCTTGACATCTTTGAGTTCCTTGCAATCTTCCTCCTCCTAGATCATCTCCTTTGTCAAATTACTCACCAAGTAATCCAACACCTTTTGTGAATCTTTGCTCGCCTCCAAAGACTATCTAGCTCTACCTACAATTTCTTCATCTGATTGTGTTGTGCTATGCCTCAATTACTCTAACTTGCTCTTCATTTTGTGCTTGTCTACTTACAATTTGACTCTACAAATGATTTTCAACTGCGTAAACTCTCTTTAAACAACTGTTTAGTTTCATCTAACTCCTTTAGCAAAGGTACTTTGGATCTACATGCATCCACCTTACAAGATCCTCCAAATTATGTAGCTCCGACCATTCTTGCACATAATCAGGGTAAATTATACTCAAGAAGATAGCATTGTGACAACAATCTTACCTAATATGTTTGTGACAACCCAATGTCAACATACTAATAGTAAAAATGGTAAGAACATGTTGTTCCCATGAGGATACGGTTTGGAATTGACTAGGAATGAAGAAAAAATGTCACAATGTCACTAGTTGTTTATTCTTGCTTGTTTAACCTCTTGGGCAGAAACTACTCACAAAAGAGTGTACAGATATACATATTGGCATCCTACAAAAAAGAGAAATTAACAACCACTCAGTTAAAAGATATCAACTAGCAAGCCCTTGATAGTGGTGTTACACTTCACACTTAGGCATCACCTTTTTTGGCAGGAGTTGGATTCAAACCCAGTCTTCCTAAAGAGCCTCTTTTACCTTAGTAGCTAGTCACCTCTTGTAAGTATGTTTCACCCTAAAGGTTGGTTTTCAGGCCCAAGGTTCTTCTACCCTGATGCTATTGCTGATCACATGTATATCTTCCCTGAAAATGAAATCCCAAAAAAATCCAAAATTAACTAGCTACTTGGATTTTCTATTCTATGGTACTCTCAATGCTCCATTGTTCCCATAACCCTTCCTCACATTGACTTGCTTTTTCATAATGTCAAAGGTAACGTCCTTGATAAAGTGCAAATTTCTTACCTAAGTACTAAAGCACTCATTCTTGCTGAATGTCAAGAGTAACTTCCTCACTTTAGTGTGAATTTCATAAGCAAATACTCAAACACACTCTCCTACTGCAAGATTCCTCACTTTTACTTGACCAAGTATGCAATCAAAGATGTAAGCAAGAGCAATCCAACACACAGACTCAGAAGTGATGTTTGAGCTGAATTCTTTGCTCATGAAAGAAGTGGATATTTTTTCTATGGGTTGCAACTCATATATATATAGTTTTCTTACTATCAACTGAAGAAGATCAATGGTTGAGGATGCCCATTATCTCCTAACTGCTCCTACTCCACTTAATGCTAATCTTCACCTGCTGATCTTATCACAAGCGCAATTAAGGAGTGACTTCACAACCGCCGCCAATCACAACTACTCCTCATTGTTTATTGTAAAAGTAACTATCCTCCCAAAATCATTGGCTACAAAACCGGTCCTAAGTCAAAAAGTACTTTCTAGACAAAGATAAACACTAGGGCAAGGGTAGAGTTTGAGGCCAAAGAGAACTTTCAAGCCAAAGATGCATTCTATACTTAACAAATTTCTTCCAACTTTCTTTGAGCTAACAATTATCTTCTTCCTAAAATCTATTGAGAAGAGCTACCTTTATCCTTGCAAATCTTAATTAGCAATTCTACTCATTCCCAATACTCCACAATTTTTAACAATGACGTCTTTGTGGCCTTTTGGAAATTTTTTGTTGTATGCTCCATCAACTTGGCAACTAACTATTTTACTGCTTGTTTGAGTAGGTCTTTGTGATCAAAGCATGTGCTTGGGATCAGGAATCTTTTTGTCATGTTGTGGTTTGCATAGCCTATGAAAAAGTAAACTAGTGTGGTTTATCTCTATTAAGATGGAATAGGTTGTATGACAAATCCCACGGTTGAGCTATTTCCATGTGAGGAATCTATGGGCATTTAAGTGGTTGGCCATGTGGAGAATAATATTATCCTTTTCAAGTAGTTTGATGTATATAGGTGGTGGAGAGTTGAGAGAAAGGGGTGTGTTTTAGTTTTAAGAGTCTTGAGCAGGAAGAGGACATTGAGAGTGAGAATTTTAGCATAACATGGATATTAGGGTGTCGGAGGAAGCATTTGAGTAAAAGATATCCCATGCCCTTGATCTACCACTCCCAAATCCTTTTCTCATCAGGCTTTAGATTCTACACCGTGATAGCTTATGGGACTAGATGATGATACATTTTGGGGTGGCATTCATGCAGTCAATGATGGAAAACCCAGATCTTAGCGTCCTTTCAATGCTTACTTATAAGCAAGTATGGTATCTAAAAATTTGTGCGCTCTTACAAGAAAAGAAGGATGAGAATTTGTTCATGAGCTTCAAGGTAGAGTTGGGGTCCATTTGTCAAAAAATGAAGAGGCTAAATGATAAATTTGCAAGAGTTTGGCTATAATAGGGGGAGCATGTACTTCTTCAAGGATTGAAGGAATTAGAGGAGAGTATTTGGAGAAAGAAGAGCTAACATGGTACAATTGAGAGACAAAAACCAAGGGAATTGAGTAGATTTTGAGTGGATTAAGGTCAATTGAAGTAGGGGGTTCAAATTCTCAATCAGATGAGCAAACAAGAGAATATTGAGAGTTGTGTCATATATGTTCATGGTCTATCAATGTAATTAGTGAGTTAATAAAGTGTTCACTATATTGAGGTTAATAAATTCTACTTTTGAGTCAATCTCAAATTAGATTTGATCACTTGAAGTTGGAGATCAAATTGTTGAGGAGAAGATTATAATAAGGTTTGGATTTTTGGTTGCTTCTCAAGCTATTTTTAGAATCAAGTTGTGAAAATTTATAATATTGTTGGTGGTTAGATTTATATCTTTGTGTGAAAAATTCATATAAATTTCTTTCATAGAGAATTCACAATCTTAACTCAAGTATACCTAGGTGGATAGAGCTCACAAGTTATCCCAACTCATGAACTAGATATAGATCACTGTATCTAGGGATTAGGATTGGATTGAGCTATAAAACTTCACATGGATCACAAATTACTACTATGGAAAATTTGGTTGGCTTAAGGTCCATACAAAGTGAGAATAAGTTCTACTAAAAATATTTTCATACTCTCAATATGAGCATTTTTACCTTCAATCAATATTAAATGCCAACTCTTCCATTCTTGTGACCATGATTGCGATTCTAGGTTATTGAAGTGGCTTTGAGGACTATTTGTATCTCTGATCTATAAATATGGTGGAAATTGCCAAGACCTGAGAGCAAACCTTCAATTAGGGATTTCAAAATTAGGGTGAAAAACTACAAAATCTGGCCAGTACTCTCTTATCCAATAGAAGAAATACTAGAAATAAAAGTAAAAGGTTTCAGTGATTGGGAAACATCTATGCTCAAACTAATAATGAAAAATCATGACATGATATGACCTCTAATCCATAAACTCCATAGCTAGGTACTTAATGTGTTCTCAAAGAGAGAAAGGCAACGTACAACACCGTGCCCTCAGTTTCTCCAAGGAGACTTCCACTATCTCCTTTGCAATCTCCTCCAGATGGTCCTATACCATCTCCATCTTGCTCACATCTTGTACTCTCCAAATTGAATTGGTTTTGTTGTTCTTGCATTTTGGCTATGATTTCTTCTTGAACAATGACTTTCTTCATCTCGAGTTTGTTGACCTTTTGTAAGGTTTCTAAGAGCTTCTTGACCTAAGTATCTACTACTCATAGCTCCTTCTAATGACAAACTTTTACTACACAAGTGATACTCCTACCTCTCTATCTCTCCTTTGAATGCATCAATCTCTTCCTACTAGGCCTTTATCTATTCTTTCAACTTGAGGCATTGACTTGTTTCTTCTTCTTGCAACTTGGACATCTTCTTCCTTAAGGTGTATTCTTCCTCAATTTCCTTTTGTAGGGTTCACCTTCTTCTTGGAGTTTAGCTACCTTTAGAACCTCATTTTGTTACTTCATTCCCCATTTTAGATGTTGGGCACAAATTTCTTGCAATTCTTCTTTTAGCTTCCTCCTTTCCTCAGCTCTTCCTTGCATGAGATGGTGAAGATGTTGGACAAGGGTCACATAGTCAATGATTCCCTAATTGGATTTGGTGTAGATGTGGAGAAGTTGATCCATCAAATCAAGAGCCACCTTATACACTATTAATTGGAAAAGAGGCACTTCTACAATCTGCTTAACCTCCTTCCTACTTGAGCCTTCTCCTCTCTCAGTCTTGAACAAGGCCAAGGATCCACTCTCCACTCTCTCTATGTCCACAAAGATAGTTGGTTCTCATTGCTCAAATATTAGTTCAGTTGAGTAGGCACTTCTATCCTAGACAATCCTTCATTCTACCTTTGATTGTGTTGGTGAAGTTGTTCTTTGGCCTAGGGAGCAACATCATCTTGGAAACCTCTTCCATCTCAAGTATCTCTTGGCAGATACTCCTTGTATTCATCCACCTTCTTTTTTAAGGTTCCAAGAAGTAGATACTTTGGCTTGGGGAGCAGCATTATCTTCCACCTCAAGTATCTCTTTTACACAAAGAATGCCTCCTCTCTTATTTCCACTTCCCCTATTGTTGGGAATAAAGGGGTTTTTCTCTTCCTTGAACCCTCTACCATGCTTTTCTTTGGGCTAGAAGGTCTGGCTTTTTTATTGTATCTCCCAAGCATGGGTGTATGTTCCTCCTCCTAAAGGTTAGTTGTTTAGAGAGAAGTTGGGGTGGAGTGTACTTCTTGACCTTCACAATCTTCTATTGCATCCTTGTCAAACAAGATGACAATTTGTGTGAAGAATTGTATACTTGTTGTGGGTGTAGGATCTAGTTATGGTCCTATCTCTTCTTCTTCCTACAATTATTCTTCTTTGTCCTCTTCTTCTTCCTACAAGAAGATTCTTCTTGATCTCTTGGTGGCCTTTGCCTTTGGCCTAGTATCGGTAGTGGATCATTGTGGTGAGTATTGTTTCCATAATAATCTCCTCATGCCTTTGCTTCTCAAAGCCCAGGGTTTTACAGGCTTCCTTCACATTCATATATTTTCATGTACATGCAAACTTTGCATCCTCCTCCATGTATTTGTGCACCATCAATGCTCTTTTTTGAGGTTTGCTGAAATGTCTTTCCGAGAAGAAGTGGTTGGGGTACTTGTTTGATTGGGGTAAGGCTTTCATCCTCTACAATTATGCTTCCAATGTAGCTATAGGATGTACTCTTACAATAAGACCAAAATGGGCATGATCATCCAATAGCATATGTTAGTAGACAAATGGTTCCAACAGAAAGGAATTACTCAATCATGGAGAGAGAATGGTTGGCAATGATCATTGGTATAAAGAAGTTTAGACACTTCTTGATTGGAGGGAAAGCCACAATTGTCATGGATCACAAGGCTTTGAAGTACATCTTCAATAAGCCTAAGTGGAAGGAAGGCTAGCAAGGTAGATGATATGTTGGTCTGAGTATGACTATATTGTGACAACCTGGCAAGTATCACTTTTGCGGTAATCAGTAAATGAAGTTTGTTCCCTTAAAGATACAAGTTGTAAATGGTCAAATAAAAATTAGAAAAATAGCACTTAAGTTCTTTTTAAGTTCCTCTTTAGTCTCTTAGGTAGAAACTACACCCAAAAGAGAGTAACATGCACTAATTTGTTGTCTTGTCACAAATTAACACTCCATAATCACAATACTATCAATTCTTTCCAAAAAAATCTTGATTGTGATGATTCATATTCTTTCAAAGCAAACTACTTCACCAAAAAATGATTTCACCTTTGAATTGTGTTCCACTCCTCTACTAATGGCACAACTTTTTTGATCAGAATTGCTTTGCATCAACCCCATGTTGGACTCACCAATGAAAAATACTACAAACACTATAATCTGTCAAGGCATTGCTTTGATTACACTTCACACAAGATCAAACACACAAAATGAAGATTAGCACTGTGGAATCCAATGTATTGTGAGCCGGCCTGTCTCTCACTCAGGATGAACCTCTAATAGCTATTATGGTAGTGCACCATGGACTAAGAAGGCAAGGAATCCCAACTCCATCATACTCCTCCAAGGCTAACACTCTAAGACTCAAGACATTGCTGATTAGAGAACTCAATGAGAGAGAGATAGTTGCAAATGAAAAGATGATGAGTACCTCCTCACCCCTTGTTTATATACTTGTGAAATAATTACGTACCAAAGTTACTAATTAATGTAGTAACTCAAGTTACTAGACTAAAAGTCAAGTAAAGTCAAAAAGTAGAAAGCAATATCCATTCACATTGGCATATTCCACTAGCATGTGATCTTAGCTTGACCCAACCACTAAGTCAAGGATTCCTTCACATGGGCTATCCTTGGACTATAGAAGAATCCAAAACAAAAAGGCTTGCGGGCCCAAGAGTTCTCAACTCTTTCCTCAAAGCCAAACACCTAGGAATAATACCAAGTCAACACACTAGAATCCAAAATAGTGGTGCTCATTTTTTCCACTTCCTCTAAAGTAAGGTCCCCTCTATCTTAGCTATGACTAACTTTAGCAATCATGACTAATGTAGAACCATCCTTTATCGCTTTATAAATAATATCTCTTAAGTACTTGTAATACTAAGCTAAATATCACAATACCACACACATGCACAAATGGGTGTTACAGTCCAACAAGCACACTAACTTGCACTTCATAATTCTGCAAACACTCACAAACACACACACAAGATTGATACTCAGAATTAAGCTGAAATGACGAGCATTGAGATTCAGCACTTCACTTTATCAACTTTGAAAATATAAATATTGAACAACACAACAAAGAAAATGCTTCCTCTAAATAGGCTAAGCACTTCAACAATTATCTAAATAAGATATCTATCCCTAACAATCTCTAGATCCAAAATGGCAACCCACTCTTCAATATCTATTGATTCAAATCTCAAATTGGTTATGAATCCAATCTGATATCTACTTCTACTTTGGCTCCTTAACTCAAGGTAACTTCCTTTGCTTCTCATACTTCAACTCTAACACTTTTTACACCTTCTGCTATTTCTATCACTTCTTCAATTTGAACCACAATTGAACTCATGAGCATTCTATCTATATTCTTATCTTCCAACCCACTCCTCTTTGATATTTCAAACAACTCATCCAAAGTAACTGTCACTCCTACCTCTCTTATTTTGGCTTGGGTTCCTAACTTCACACTACTTTGAATCTACTTGTGGTACCCACATTTTTTGTTTTTTTTCAAAATGGAGAAGAAGAAGTGTATAGAGAAGTCGGATTGCGCATATATGGCCAAAGAAGGCAAAGAAAAGAGTCTTCGGGATGAAACCCAAGGTAATGTGGCTTTGGGTCATAAGGCAAAGTACTCAGACTTGCCTTGTCAGCATACAACCCAAAGTAAGAAGTCTTTGTATCAGGGGGTGCTCAACCTGAGGCAAAGACAATGTAACAAATTTTCTTCGAGGCAAGAAATTCAAGAAGAGACCATTCAAAAAACCGGTGGTCATATGCATGAAGTACACCTTGATAGTGATAGGTGCATGCAAGAGGTGTGATTTCTCCATAGAAACTCGAATTGAAGAGAGATGAAGAAGGCACAACTCTATAAAAATCAGGCTAACGACAAAGCAATGTCAAGCAATTTTCCTTTGCCGTTGAGGAGTCGTCCTGCAAGAGATCGTGTGAAGGGAAGTAGAGTTGAAGACGCGCTGGTGTGTAGAGGAGAATTTGAGAGAGCTAACCCAAGAGACAGTGAGGAAGAAAGAAAGATGGGAGGAGGAAAGAAGAACTCCAAATTTGTAGTGAGAAATCATGTGATTCAAAGGTTAGATGTCATCGCAAGGATTGAAGTCTTGAGCCGACTTCGGATCACATTCTTGGCATGGAACTAGAATGTTAGTTTTCCAAGATTCATGACCGAGATAATTGAGAGTAAATGTCTTGATGGCCCCAAGGTAGAGGGGAAGAGAGGAAATCCGGCTTGCTGGATAGAGTTGGATTGGAGATTAGTACTCAGAAGAGAGGCAAGCGTGGAGCAAGGTGCCACGTTCTTGGGGAAGGGAGAGGTAGCCGAAGAAACCCAAGAAGTGAGGGATACATTCTCTTCGAAGCGGACAAAGAATGGGTACAAAGTAGAGAGTTACAAGGATCTGGTCAAGAGAGGGATTGTGAGTGCTCTCATGGCAATCCTAAAGCCAGAGAGAATGACTTATGTGATGAAACACCAAGCGGTGTTCTTCCATAAGATGTTTGCAAGAGAGCCAATCAACTCGGCAAGGTGTTTCTATGGGCAAATGAGGCAAATGGTGTGGAATTTGCGGGATAAGTCACCTCCACATTACATTATGCCGCTTGCAGCTCATTTCTACCTTGGGTTGAATCTGGTCAATGCGGCGGAGTGCAATAGAATGGTGTTGTATTTTCATCCCGACTTAAGAAAGGAGGTCGATGCGGAGGAGCAGCAGTTCATTCTTCAGATCCAAAGTAGTGATGAGTATTACGCACAGATAGGGAAGAGTGCGCAGGTAGAAGTAAGTACTCCAAAGTTGAAGAAGCGGAGTCAACAAGGAGAAGGCAAAGACGTAGAGAAAACAAGACCTTGGAAGATCAGAAGGGTAAGGTATGGTGGTGATCACGTCAAAGGAAAGGTATGGTGGTGATCACGTCATTGGAAGAAGACTCGGAGTGCAAAGCCAAGTGCAAGTCCAAAGACTCAGAACGTGAGGAAGAACCCAAGCCTACACTACAGAGTGGGGATACAAGTAGTGACGGTGATGAAGGCAAGGAGATGACGTTGGTGCCCACAGCAGAAGAAGAAGTTTGGGTGGAGCTCGAGGAAGAGCGTAATGCAAAGTTGGAAGACGAAGTGCCCAAGCAGGAGGAGAAGAAGATTACTATTCAGAGAGGAGTTTGGTCCAGGTGCAAGGCAAAGAGTGAAGCGGGTCCAAGCAAGGCAAGGGAACAGAAGAATGTGAGTTTGGGAAGTGAAGCATCCATTCCAATACGACGACTGCAGAGAAGAAGGCAAATATCAGAGAAGAAGAGGTAAAAAAGGAGATCACTACGGAAGTTGAAGTAGTCACAAGTGATGGAGTGGAGTACTTGCAAGAAGTTGTGTGTCCTCTGTTGGTGAAATTGGAACACAAGAAGAGGGAGATGCAGTCCAAGTGTCCAGAGGTGAAGACTATATTGTAGGTATTAGCACGACTAGAAGAAGAGAACTCAGAGTTGAAGAAAAGTATAATCCAAGGTGAGGAGGAAAGGGAAGTAGTGCGAGTGGATGCAATAGTGCAGAGTAAAGTGGTAGAAAACTTGAAGAGAGAAGCAAGGTATCAGAGGAACTTGTGAAACAGAGTGACATAGCGAGGGAAAGACATGTAGCTGAGTATGAAATCTTGAAGCAGCAGTTTGTTGATTCAAGACTAGAAATTATCCATGCTATGGCAAGGATAGCAAAGAAGGAACAAGAGCTTGATAGGGTAATGGAGAGTGTAGAAGAGAAGAAGCAACTGTGGCAACAAGAGTTGATAGTGAGATATAGGGAAGAAGAGAGATTGCAAGAATTACTTTGTAATCATGAAGAGAAGGTTGTACAGAAGGAGAAGGAGAAGGAAACTGTGAAAGCCAAGTTTGAAGCAGAATTGGCAATATACCGGGAGGATTGGCCTGCAAATCGGGAGTGCAAGAGGAAGATGAGACTGGAGCTCTTGAAGGAGATCGTAATCAAGATGAATGTGATGTTGAGTACAGAGGCCAGTGTGAGTATCAAGGAGACGAGGCTGCACGAGTTGAAGTTGTTGGTGCAAGAGACAAGGAGGAGACATGCAAAGGATATCGATTTGAACGCATTGTTGATTAGTCTCAGAACTCGTGTAGATAGGAAGATATTGGAGGTAGAAGACAATATCACAATCAGATTAGACTTAGTAAAGTTGGAGATAGATAAACTTTGGAAAGATGTTAGAGCAAAACCCAAAGTAAATGAAGTAGGAGTACAGATGTCTTCAAAGTTACCATTGGAGACATTAGAGAAGAGTGGGTTGGGAGATAAGGAATTAGCAAGATTGCCCACTAGTGAAATGTCAGATCAGGAAAGAGGACTATTAGATTTGGTAGAAGATGTAGGAATAATGAAACCCGAGGATAGAATATTAAGAAGTAAAGTTACTTCGGGTTTGGGTTTGAAAGCTGAAGAAGAAGTAGACATTGGATCGGATTAATAACCAATTTGAGATTTCAATAGGCAGATATGAAGAGGTGCATTGTCATTTTGGATCTATAGTTTTGTAGAGTCATAAGGAAGAGGTGCATTAGGAAGATAATTGTCGATTGTTTCACTACTTAAGAGTGGCATTTGTAGTCTTATGTTATTCAGTGCTCATTATTTCTAAGAATAGATAAAGCAAAGTGTTGTGAAGTAGTGCTCGTCACTTGAGCTTGATTCCAATTATCAGCATTGCAATTGTGTTTGTGAGTGTGTGGAGAAATTCAAAGTGCAAGTCAGTGTGCTTGTTGGATGTTGGATTCCGCAGCCTTGATCTTCATTCTGTGTGTTTGATGTTGAGTGAAGTGTAATTGGAGCAATGCCTTGAAAGATCTGAGAGAAATTGCAGTCTTGGTAGTATTCTGCATTTGTGAGTGCAGTGCAGTGTTGATGTGAAGCAATTTTGATCAAGGAAGTTGTGTCTTCAGTGAAGGGGTGGAACAAAATTCTAAGGCGAAGTCATTTTGCAGTGAAGTGCTATTTTTGGGAGAGCCTGAATCATCACAATCAAGATTGTTTGGAAAGATTTGATGGAGTTGTGATTAAGGAGTGTGAATTTGTGACAAGACTGCAAGTCAATGCTTGTTACTTTTTTCTGGGTGTGGTTTCTACTTGAGAGATTAAAGATGCAACCAAGAAGAACTACATGTTATTGTTTGACTTTGTATTTGACCAATTCTGAATCGTATCTCTACGGGAACAAACTTTACTTACCCGATTACCGCAAAAGTGATATTTGCCGGGTTGTCACACTACTCTAACTCAGATTTCACAAATTCTCCTTGAGACAAACTTTATCTCCTATTTCAACAACTTTCCTATCTACTCAATCTCTCAACAAAATAAAAAGATTATTTAGATCTGTCTCTTTCACCTTTCTCTTCTTTGTCCCTACAATAACAACTTTAACTTGTGCAAATGTACTTCTTCTATCTTTACTTTGGCTTCTACTCTCAACATCATATTGCGTTTCTCTACTATTCCTCCCACTTGCTCTTATGTATGATCTCAATCTCTCTCCACCTACAACTCTTCACAATACATCTTTACTGCATCCTCAAACTTGGCCTTCAATGCTTCCTTTTCTTCCTCATATCTAGCAAGTTGGGCTTCCACATTGATGACAAGTCCTTGCAAATGCTCATCATCTCTATTTCTCCTTGCTAACTCTCGCTGCCAGGTTTCATCCTTCTATGCTGCCATTGCTTTCAAACTCTCCAACCCCTACTCCATCACCGCATCAATTGCCCTTGAATGTATTAAGGACATGAATGTAGTGGAGTAAAAGCACTTTTGGAGACTTTGGTGAAGGATCTTGGAGAGAGTCTTAGTACAAGTACAGAAATACTACCACCTTCATCAGCTAGTTCTCAAAATTAGTGATTGAGATAATCTTTCAACTTATGGATAAACTATCCATGAGAGTTAGATTAATATGCACTATAGGATTTGGTGTTGCTATAGAAATCTTGGAGCAACCTGAACCTTTTGTGTTCCCTAGAGTGGATTATTCTCAGATGGTGTTAGTCATGTATATACTCTATTAGTAGTAGAGTGAGAGAAAAGAAAAGAAAAACAAAAAAAAATTTGAAAGAAAAGAAAGATAGTGAAGGATTAAGATGGGGAAACTTCCGGTTTTCTTTGGTAAGGATGGAGAAGATGTGGAGGCCTTTGTGAGAGACTTCAAGAGAGCTTGCATAGGAAAAAATGAGAGGAAGAATGAATGGACCTCGTTATTACAAGATTTCTTTGAGGATGCAACATTTACATGGTATGAGTCAGAATACCAAAAGAAAGAGAGGAGAGATGGGGAAGAGGAGTCTTGGGAGACTTTGACTTCAGCACTCATTGAGAAATTTCTTCCTGATGAGAGTTATGAGAGATTGATGAGTGAAGTTACATTTCTCAAGCAAGGAGATGGAGAAAAAGTGAGAGTCTATGTGGAAAGAGTGGAAAAGTTAGAGTCCAGATTTAGCATAGTGTTGAGGAAGGGTGGAGATGATGTGGAGACCACAATGATTGGCATAGGGGCCATGCTCACCAAGAATTTTGTGGGAGGGTTGAGACCACAAATTAGAAGCAAGGTGAGATATGAAAAACCTTCTTCCAAGGTTGAAGCTATCAAGATCACAATTTGTATGGAGGAGAGTTTGGAAGGGGATGAGAGTGATTTGGTGGTGAAGGAGGTTGTGCATCCTCCTCAAGGCTACAAGTATGGTAGAACTTCTGATACTTTGGTGGCAAGGGTTTCACCACAAGTAGTAGTTGCTCCAGTTCTTGCACCTCTACCAAAAGATCCACTTCAAACCATCACAGAACAACTTGCGGATCTCAAGATCAATGTGGTGCAACTATGATCTCAAGATCAATGTGGTGCAACTATGGGAGAAAAGAGAGGTGGATCAGAATGTAGGGCAAGGGCCTAAGAGTTATGGAAACTATCTATATAGAGAAGGCCAACCAGCCAACAATTTCAATGATAGAAATTGTTTTGGTTGTGGATGAAGAGGCCATATCCAAAGGAATTGCCCAAATTCCACTTACCATGGAGGAAGAGTTATGAGGGAGCCAATAAAGGGAAAGAGGGAGGTAGTGAAACCCAAGTGGCTCCTAGTACAAACAAAAGTAAGGGGATAGCATCCATAGATGTGGTTGAGAGCAAGTATGAGATGGGAGAGTGCGCAAACTCCAAGGGTCTTAATTTGGAGCTTTTGGCACAAGAGAAGAAGAGAGCTCGTTTTGCAAGAGATGTTTTCTCTTCTCAAGGATTTACTCCAAGCAAGGATACTCCTATGTCTACTAGGAGCACTCGCACCTCAACACCATCAACAACAAAGACTCCAAGGAAGAAGTTGGGGATGGAGGACTTCTTGATCTCAAAGCAACAATGGAATTACAATGTGTTGGAGGATGTTGGTAGTCACAAGGTTAGCATCACAGTGGGCCAATTGATTGCTTTGAACCCTACCTTGAGAAAGGAGCTTAAAGGTGGTTTGAGTTCTACAAGGAGCAAGATGAAGAAGAAGGCAAAACCTCCAGTATCAATGAGGGTGGTAGATGCCAAGCTAGCACCATGGGAGGCTTGTGAATATGCCTCCAAGATTGATGTGAGAGTGAATGGTCACAACATCAAGTATGCATTGGTTGATGGATGATCAACAATAAATGCCATGTCAAAAAGGTTGATGAAGAAGTTGGGTATGATACCCTCAAGACCTTCAACATTTGTGGTGAGCATGGCAAACAAGCAACAAGTTTGACCAGTAGGGGTGATGGATAAGGTGGTAGTTTTAGTTATGGGAGTTCAAAATCTCATGACTTTCCAAGTCCTGAAGGATTCAAGCTATGACTTACTTCTTGGGAGGCCATGGTTGAGAGCAGCACGCACAACTGATTAATGGCACAAAGGGTACTTGAGGATTGGGCCAGCAAACCATAGAGTCACAGTTCTTGTGACTAACACCACCAACACTTCACATTCAAATACACCATCTTCTAATTATTGGGAATCAGATTCTGAAGAAGGAGCTTTAGGTGTGGACACAAGCATGGAAGAGGAGACTTCCACGGAGGAGGATGAATCTGAATCTGATTCAGATGTGTATCCTTTGTGTGCTATGGATTTTTCACCTAAGCCAGAGGTTTTGAAGGACCTAGATAAATCACCATTGACACTTGAGGAGGTAGAGAGAAGGTTAGCTACCTTCAAGTATGGCCCTAATGTTACCAAGGAGGAGAAGGTGAGATTTGAGGAGATTTTCCGCAAGTTCATCCATGTTTTTGCTTTCAGTTACAAGGATTTGAAGGGAGTCACCTTGGAAGAGCACAAGATAAAGGTGGAGTCACATGCAAGACCAATTCGCCAAAAACAACATCGCATTAGCCCACCAATATTTTTGGTTGTGAAGGAGGAGATTGATAAGCTCAAGGAGGCTGGATTTATCTTTGAGGTAGAGAATTCAGAATGGGTGTCTCCAATTGTCATTGTGAATAAAAAGAATGGCAAGCTTTGGATATGTGTGGATTACAAGAAGCTCAATGTTGTTACCAAGAAGGACTACTACCCATTGCCATTCATTGATGAGATCTTGGAGGAGGTTGCAGGTCATGAGAGGTATAGTTTTGGAGATGGTTATAGTGGATATAACCAAATCAAGATTGCACCAGAGCATCAACAACTCACCACATTCACCACACCTTGGGGAACTTACACTTTCAAGGTCATGCATTTTGGGCTTTGCAATGATCCAGCCACATTCCAATGGTTCATGAACAAGGTATTTGAACCTTTCATTGGGAAATTTGTGAGAGAGACTTCATCAATGACTTTTGTGTCTATGGGAGCAAGGAGGAGCACTTTGAGCACCTCATCAAGGTCTTGCAATGCTTGGATGAGTCAAATGCATCACTCAACCCAGAGAAGTGAATTTTTGGATGTGAAGAAGGTCTACTTTTGGGGCACATCATCTCCAAGGATGGAATAGCAGTTGATCCTGAGAAGGTGAAGAAAATCTCAGACCTTCCATTCCCTTCAAGCTTGACAAAGTTACGCCAATTCTTGGGGATGGTTGGATACTATAGGAGGTTCATCTTCTCATTTTCCAACAAGGCTTATGCATTGACCATCTACATGAAGAAGGGTGTAGATTACATGGTGATTTTGGAAGACAAGAAGGCTCTCAAAGCTTTTGAGGAGCTCAAGCAATCCCTTGTTGTAGCTCCAATTCTTGCTAAACTTGATTGGAGTAAGCCTTTCATCCTCTACACTGATGCTTCTAATGTAGCTATAGGATCCACTCTTAGTCAATTAGACCAAGCTGTGCATGATCATCCAATAGCTATGCTAGTAGGCAAATGGTTTCAGCAAAGAAGAACTACTCTGTCACAGAGAGAGAAGGGTTGGCAGTGATCTTTGGTCTCAAGAACTTTAGACACTACTCGATTGGAGGGAAAGCCACAATTGTCACGGATCACAAGGCTTTGAAGTACATCTTCAACAAGCCTAATGTTGAAGAGAGACTGGCAAGGTGGATGATACTCTTGTCTGAGTATGACTACACCATTGAGGATAGGCCAGGAATGAAACATGAAAATGTTGATTTGTTATCTAGAGCCTATGATCATTATGGAGATGAACCAGTAGATGATTCCTTCCCGGATGAGGAGCTCATGACAATCTCAGTCACTCAAGAGGTTCCAATGGAGTACAAGGAGATTGTGGATTTTGTGACAAGAGGTAACTATCCAGAACAAATGCATGCTAGGGAGAGGAAGGCCCTTACAGCAAGATCTAGACCTTACACAATGATGGAGGATATTCTTTTTCACCAAGGAGCAGATGGTCTGCTTCAAAGAGCAGTGGGTAAGGAAGAGTCTATCCTACTCATAAAGGAAATTCATGAAGGTTTAGTATGTGGAGGACACTTTGCAGGAAAGGTGACTGCTTTCAAGATTCTAGATCCAAGATACCATTGAAGATGGATTTTCAAGGATTGTCTTGATTATTGCAAAACTTGTCATATTTGTTAAGCTTTTGCTAGAAAGTCTACATCCACTCCACCACTTATATCAATTCCATTGCTAGGACCTTTTGAGAAGTGGGGAATTGATTTTGTAGGTCCTCTCAATAGAACCCTAAGGAACAATTGGTACATTAGGGTAGTTATTGATTACTTTACCAAATGGGTTGAGACTAGACCATTGAGGGACAAGAATGAAGAGGAAGTGAGTATATTTCTTTATAAACGCATTATCACTAGGTTTGGATGCCCTTTGGAGTTGGTTTCTGATAGAGGAGGAGAGTTTACATGAAGCATTACTACAGCCATGCTATGACATTTCTCTATCACACATAGAGTAACTATATCCTATAAGCCAAATTCCAATGGCTTGGCAGAGAGAACCAATCAGACTTTGTGCATGATGTTGGCCAAAGATGCAAAAATGGAGGTGGCTAAACATCATTGGGACAAGAGGATTCATGCAGTTTTGTAGGAGTATAGGACAACCATGAAGACTTCCACCGTATATTCTCCATTTCATTTGGTATATGGTATTGAGTCTACCTTACCTATTGACTTTGATCTTCCTACCTTCCAAAGCATTCATAGGAGATTGAAGAAAGCACAAGGAGGTGATGTAGAGAAGTCAAGGAAGGATCAACTCATGGAGTTGGAAGAGGCAAGAGCAATTGCTATGGTTTGAGTGGAGCAAGCCCAAAGGAAACAAAAGGAGAGCTATGACAAGAGGCAAGGCAAGAAGAAGGTAGAGCCTTTCAAAGAAGGTGATTGGGTAATGTTGTTTGATTCCATTTGATTCAAAAGAGTGCAAAAGAAGTTTTTGCCTAAGTGATTTGTACCTTTCATAGGGGAGAAGGTGTGGAGCAATTACACCTATGATCTCAAGGAGTTGGGAGGAAGACACTTTGATAGGATTAACCATGATAAGTTGAAGATGTACCATAGAAGGTAGAGAGACCTTCACTTTGAGGACAAAGTGAAAACTTAGTCCGGGGGTAAATGTAACACCCATTTGTGCATGTGTGTGGTATTGTGATATTTAGCTTAGTATTACAAGTACTTAAGAGATATTATTTATATAGAGATAAAGGATGGTTCTATATTAGTCATGGTTAGCTAAAGTTAGTCATAGCTAAGATAGAGGGGACCTTACTTAGAGGAAGTAGAAAAGATGAGCACCACTATTTTGGATTTTAGTGTGTTGACTTGGTATTATTCCTAGGTGTTTGGCTTTGAGGAAAGAGTTGAGAACTCTTGGGCCCGCAAGTCTTTTTGTTTTGGATTCTTCTTTAGTCCAAAGATAGCCCATGTGAAGGAATCCTTGACTTAGTGGTTGGGTCAAGATAAGACCACATGCTTAGGGGAATATGCCCATGTGAATGGATATTCCTTTCTAATTTTGACTTTACTTGACTTTTAGTCTAGTAACTTGAGTTACTCCAATAATTAGTAACTTTGGTGTGTTACTATTTCACAAGTATATAAACAAGGGGTGAGGAAGTACTCATCATCCTTTCATTTGCAACTATCTCTCTCTCATTGAGTTCTCTAATGAGCAATGTCTTGAGTCTTGGAGTGTTAGCCTTGGAGGAGTTTGATGGAGTTGGGGTTCCTTGCTTTCTTAGTCCATGGTGCGCTACCATAATAGCCATCAGAGGCTCATCTTGAGTGAGAGACAAGCCGGCTCATAGTACAAGGACCCTACCAGGAGAGCCATTGTAAAGGAAGTTATGCACTCTTCAAAAGAAAACAACCTATTTAACCAATGGCCGGGTTTTATTCTTTGATTATATGCATGTAAGAGAGCTTGTAGACTGGGCCAAAATGTTTGACAAGAAGTGCAAGTTCCTACATAGAGATTTTCAAGACAAAGGGAGAGCCACTTATCTTTATCCTTTTGTAGTGCACTACTACTTGGGGACAAACCTCTTAACCAAGGAAGAAAGGAAGAGGTTTTCACTCAGATTGGCAAGTATTGATTGGTGGACATAAATTTAATAGAGATAGGCCAATTTGTGCCTATAAATGAAGAATTAGCCTTGCCCAAGGTTCCAAATAGGAAGAATACCACCCCAAAGAAGAAACTTATTCCTCTAGCCAAGTAGTCAAGGTGAGTGCCAAACTATTGAAGTTTTCTTTTTAGAAGATGAAGTTGAGGACACTAAAGCTGATGAAGATGAGGAGGAGCAAGGGTCCTCACTCTACAAGGATCAACCTCTACCTCAAGAGATAACAAAGAAGAGAAGAAACTTGAGAGGATGCTCAGTCTAGTCTTCAAGTGCAGGACCAAAACATAGATGAGGGCCCTATAGATGAAGAAGAACACATGGTAGAAGAAGAGATAGTGCTTGAGCAAGCACCTTTGAGTCTTGAAGCTCAAGAAGAAGAAGCTATAGTAGAAGTAAAAGGTCAGGCCAAGTGCTCAAAGGACCAAGAACTTTGGCAAAGAGAAGGAGAAGGAGCCAATGATTGCATAGAGGAAGAAGATTGCATCACCAACAGTGCCAAAGATGAAGAGGAAATCAAAATTCTGACAATTCTTCCTAAGGCTACACCAAAATTGCAAATTGAAGTGTAGAAGGCACCTACAACATCTATGTTAGTGCAAGTGCAAAATGACTCAAATTTCATCATCCACTTATTGGGCTCTACACTACACTTAATGGAAGTATTACTGCTCCAATACCAAGCCAAGTGCACTACACCACATGGATCAAGGCCATGCACAAGCAAGTTTACATTAAGAAGGCCAGAGTGGACTTGGTAAAGGATGAGGTAGTGAAGGCCAAAGACCTATACAAGGCATAGGCTCTGAAGGTAAGTGCCTAAATGCAAGAGAACAAAGAGTTAAAGAGGAGAAGTGCCACTATTGGGAACAAACAAGATCATCAAGCATCCAAGACCAAGAGGTTTGAGGGGATTGAAAGGCACTCCACCTTGAGTTTGATCAGTTCAAGAAGGAGGCCAAAGACCAATGTTGCATCAAGTGCTAGGAAGTAGACAACACTCAAAGTGCCTTGCACAAGAAGCATGATTGAGTAGTAACATTGGAGCGGTGACAACCCAAAAAATATCACTTTTGCGGTAATCGGGTAAGTAAAGTTCGTTCCTACAGAGATACGAGTCAAAATTGGTCAAATACAAAGCAAAGTAACAATTTCAGTTCTTCTTGGTTGCGTCTTTAATCTCTCAGGTAGAAACCACATCCAAAAGAGAGTAACAAGCACTGACTCGCGGTCTTCTCACAAATTCACACTTCTTAATCACAACTCCATCAAATCTTTCCAAACAATCTTGATTGTGATGATTCAAGCTCTCCCAAAAACGACACTTCACTGCAAAATGACTTTGCCTCAGAATTGTGTTCCACCCCTCCACTGAAGGCACAACTTCCTTGACCAAAATTGCTTCACATCAACTTTGTACTACACTCACAAATGTAGAATACTACCAACACTACAATTCCTCTCAGATCTGTCAAGGCATTGCTTTGATTGCACTTCACTCAGGATCAAACACATAGAATGAAGATCAAGGCTGCGGAATCCAACATCCAACAAACACACTGACTTGCACTTTGAATTTCTCCAAACACTCACAGACACAATCACAAAGTTGATACTTGGAATCAAGCTCAAACAACGAGCACTAATTCACAACACTTCACTTTATCTATTCTCAAAAATTATGAGCACTGAACACCATCTGACTACGAATGCCACTCTTAAATAGTGAAGCAATCGACAGTTCTAACAACTATACCGTTCTACCACAACTGTTCTAACCTGCAGATCCAAAATGACAATGCACCTCTTCATATCTGCCCCTTCAAATCTCAAATTTATTACAAATCCGATCCGATGTCTACTTCGTCATCGGCTTTCAAACCCAAACCCGAAGTAATCTTACTTCCTATCACTTTTTCCTCGGGTTCAGATCTCCTACTTCTCCTACCAGATCCAGCAATTCTCTTTCCTGATCTGAAATTTCACTAGTGGGTAATCTATCTAACTCCTTATCTCCCGACCCACTCTTCTCTAATGTCTTTGATGGTAACTCCGAAGACATTTGGACTCCTATGTTATCTACTTTGGGTTTTGCTCTAACATCCTTCCGAAGTTTTTCTAACTCTATTTTCACTAAGTCTAATCTAATTGAAATGTTATCCTCTACCTCTAACACCTTTTTGTCTACACGAGTTCTTAGTTTTATTAACAAGGCATTCATCTTGGTGTCTTTTGCTTGTCTTCGCCTCGTCTCCTGCACCAACAGTTTTAACTCGTGTAGTTGGCTTCTTCAATTTGAACGCTAGCTTTTGTACTTAACATTGCATTCACCCTGAGGACTATCTCCTTCAATGGCTCCAACCTTGTCTTTCGTTCTTGTTCCCGATCTGCAAGCCATTCCTCTCGGTACATCTCCAACTCTACCTCAAATTTGGCTTTCACCGTCTCCTTCTCCTTCTCCTTCTGTACAACTTTCTCTTCCTGATTACGAAGTAATTCTCGTAATCGGTCTTCTTCTTTATACCGTGCAGACAACTCTCTTTGCCAGAGTTGCTTCTTCTCCTCCATACTCTCCATCACTCTATTGAGCTCTTGATCCTTTGCTGCTACCCTCACCATAGCATGGATAAGTTCTACTCTTGAATCAACAAACTGCTGCTTCAAGATTTCAAATTCAGCTACCTGTCTTTCCCTTGCTATGTCACTCTTCCTCACAAGATCCTCTCGATAATTTACTTCTCTCTTCAGGTCTTCAATTACCTGACTTTTCTCTACTACTTCCGCTCGCAGTACTTCTCTCTCCTCCTCACCTCGGGTTATACCTCTCTTCAACTCCGAGTTCTCTTCCTCTAATCTCGATAGGACCTGCAAAATAGTCTTCACCTCTGGACAAGTCGAATGCATCTCCTTCTTCTTGTGCTCCAACTTCACCAACAACGTGCACACTACCTCTCGCAGGAAATCAACTCCATCACTGGCAACTACTTCCTCCCGCGGAGTGGTATCTCTTTTCTCCTCGTGTTCTCCTGATACGCGCCTTCTTCTCTGGAGTCTTCGTATTGGGATTGATGCCTCACTGCCCGAGATTTCTTCTACCTCTTCCTTCCCTCTACTCGGCCACGCTTCACACTTTGCCTTACATCGTGAGCGAACTCCTTGCTGCACTGCAATCTTCTTTTCCTTGGCCACCGGAACTTCGTCTTCCAACAGTGAGTTGTCTTCGGCTTCCACCTCGGCTTGCACTTCTTCTTCTTCCTTGTTAGCCGCTGGCGCCGATGTGATCTCTCCTCCTTCTTCATTGTCACTGCTCGTATCTCCACTCTGCAATGTCAGTTCAGGTTCCTCCTCATGTTCCGAGTCCTCTGTCTTGAGCTCGGCCTTGCCTTCTGAGTCTTCATCTTCCGACTCAATCACCACCATACTTCGCCTCGGGTTACTTCTCTGTATCTTCCGAGGTTTCTTGCTTTCTTTGGCTTCTCCTTGCCGACCCCTCTTCTTTGTCGGGGTACTTACTACGACCTCTACGTTCTTTCCTGTCTTTGCGTAGTAGTCGTTCGTGCTCCGGATTTGGAGAATATATTGTTGCTCCTCGACATCGACCTCCTTTTGCACATCCGGATGGAAGTGCGACACCATCCAATTCCGCTCCACCAAGGTCAGTAGATTGAGCCCGAGGTAGAAGTGTGCTGCAAATGGCACAATGTAATGTGGAGGCGACTTATCCCGCAAATTCCACACCATCTGTCTTGTTCTCCCGTGAAAACACCTCGCCCAATTGATAGGTTCTCCTGCAAACAACTTATGGAAGAACACCGCTTGGTGTTTCATCACATAAGTCGTTCTCTCCGGCTTCAAGATTGCCATGAGAGCACTCACAATTCCCCTCTTGACAGGATCTTTGTAGCTCTCAACCTTATACCCATTCTTTGTTCTTTTTGACAAGAAGGCATCTCTCACCTCTTGCGTTTCTTGGGCTATCTCTCCTTCCCCAAGAACGTGGCTCCCTGCTCCGAGCCTGCCTCCTTCCCTAGTACAAGTCTCTAATCCGACTCTGTCCAGTGAGCCGGATTTCCTCTCTTTCCTTCTTCCTCGGGTCCATTGAGACACTTACTCTCGATGATTTCTATCATGAATCGTGGAAAACTCACGTTCTAGTTCCATGCCAGAAAGGTGATCCAAAGTCGGCTCAAGACTTTGATCCTTGCTATCACATCTAATCTCCAAATTGCATGATTTCTCACTACAAATTTGGAGTTCTTCTTCCCTCCTTCCATCTCTTCTACTTTCTCACTTTCTCTCGATTTCAGTCTCGCGACTTCTCCCTTGCGCACTAACACGAGTCCAACTCTATTTCCCTTTCCCCGATCACCTGCAAGATGACTCCTCAATGGCAAAGGAAAACTGCTCAACATTTTGTCGTTGCAGTTTCAATTTTTATAGAGTTGCGCTTCTTTGTCTTCCGTCACTTCGAGTTCCTACCAAGAAATCACACCTCCAACATGCACCTGTCACTGTCAATCAACCTTCGCGCGTATGAGCCGCCAGTTTTGAAACGGCCCCTTCTTGAATTTCTTGCCCCAACGAAAGGTTGTTAGACTAGCTTTGCCTTGGGTTGAGCTCCCCCCGATCTGAAGACAATTTACTTTGGGTTGTTTGCTGACAAGGCATTTTTGAGTACTTTGCCTTATGACCCAAAGTCACTTTACTTTGGGTTTCCTCCCAAAGACTCATTTCTTTGGTCATATAGGCGCAATCCGACTTCTCTATATAGTTCTTCTCCTTTATTTTGAAAAAAAAATGTGGGCACCACAGGAGCTTTGGATGCATAAGTACTGGACGGATGTGGCAACTCCGTTGGAATGTCTTGGCAAGGAGGCAATAGAAGAAAAAGTGAAGCATGTGGAAAGCCTCCAAGTGCTGGAGGAACAGCAGGCCAAATAGAGTAGGGAGTCAAAGCAATGGAAGGAAGATCAGTTGAAGGCACTACATCAATTGGAAGAAATCCAAGCCTTGTTCATGGAGATGCTAAAGGAAAAGAGAGTAGTGTAGGCTTTGAGGACTAAATATTATGAATCTAAGGTCTAGCACTTGTAGAATCAGGCCTACAACAAGAAATGCATGAACAACCTGTTCCGGCACTTGAAGGAGCATTTGGATAAGAAATTCAATGAAGTATGCCAAACCTTCTTGCTAGAGATTGCTAGGTATCAAAACCAGATTGCCAATTAATTATATACTTGAGAGGTGAACAAAGCCTTTCATCTCCCATAGCTTGCATCTAAAGCACTCTTCCAAAAGGAAGTCCTTTAGTAAGATAGGCACTCTTTAGTAAGGATTAGGTATGCAAAGTTTTATAGTAGTAAAGCACTCTAAATAGGCTAGTCATGTGTTACATGTATTTTAAAGGAGTGCCCTGAAAGTTAAGTGGCACTCAAAGTTGTATAGAGTGAGTACAAGTGCCCTTGAAATTGTATTGCACTCAGAGTTGTCTATACTTGAAGAGTAGAGCCCTTTGGTTTGTACCAATACTTAGAATTATACACTAAAAATAGAGTAGGCAAGGTTTGATATCTCCCCTAACACATGTAGGAGCTAATCATTCTACAAATGATTAGGATAAGATATGATTATGATAATAGAATCAATGATAGATAGTTTAGATTTAGAATTTTCAAGATCAACTTGGCTTGCAGCTAGACTTGTATATAATAAGGCTAAGTGCTGCTAGCTCTCATTTTTGTTCATTCTTTTGTGGAATACAAGCTTCAATCACAAGTAAAGAGTGCTCTTATTCCGTTGCAAGTTCTATGTCCTACATTTTGCAAACTATTTCAATGTCCAATCAAGAGTAGAGGTGAGGAATTTTTAAGTAGATCTCAATGATTAATTCCAAGCAAGTATTTTCCACTAATTGGAGTGTGCATTTAAGAATTCAAAGGAGTGGATTGGGAAGCTCACCAAGTAGGCAATACCACAAAATCAAAAAGTTTAGATAAGAAGTAACATAAAGCTCAATCCTACAAGTTATGCCTTCTAGAAAGGTAGAACAAATTTTTAGGCATTGCATCTTTGGAATGGGATGGCAATTGGAGTTGAAGGAACCATCATGAACCAAAATCTAGCTGGGAGCAATACCGACTAGATTTTAGAGTGAAAGTGATTAGTTTTGTGATTCTTTTTTTGCTGTAGTGCACCACAAAAGGTGATGCTACCTCTTCTAAGAGGGTTTTTTGCCCAAGAGGTTAAACAAGAGATAATAAAAAAACCAAGATTTGGTTACAAGTGCGTGTTTCACTTCACTTTTAGGCTTTTTCAAGCATTATCCTTGTACAAAACAATTGTTCTTATTAGCTATATTATAAGTACATTGACATTGAGCTATCATATGCCTTTTGGTGCCACTTCCACGGATACACTCCTTGGAGTGCCTAGAAGTGAAGTTATGAGAGGCAATGAATGTTGTCCAAAGACATAGGATCCATTCAAACAGCTTGTGAGTTGAGAGCAATAAAGAGAAATCAGAGATGTGCTCAAGAGACAATTGATCAATGAGAGAAAAGCTCAAGAAGAGTCCCATTCCCTTGAGAGAAAAATAGTTTTGGAAGATGGATTTGTCACCAAGGTATTGGATATGGGATTGATGGATTTTTCACCTATGCATCAGATTGGGAATTATTTTATTACTCACCAGCAAATTTACATATTACTTTTGATCATACCTTTGGTCACAACTCCATGGAAAACCATGCCCACATCACAAGGCAAAACTATCAAAATTTTAGAGGAAAAGATGAAGAAGATGATCCTAACATCTTTATGAAGGAGTTTGAGGCCATCTTTATAGCCAATAGAGAAGATACGGCAATCCACCAACTTTGATAATTTCCAATTCTTTTGGGGAAGAAGGCAAGGAATTGATACATTCATGTGGGCCAAGATCTTGCCAATTTTGATGATTGGTAAACACTCAAGCATCAATTTTGGAGCATTTTAGGGAACAAGATTATGAAGCAATGTGTTTGCTACTCTCAATTACCTAAAATGGAGGAAGAATGAAAAGTTGTAAGATTACACAAAGAGGTTCTAGAGTTTGTTAAGCCAAATGCCAAGAAGAGGAGTGACTCTAGGTACCTGGATACTCAATAAGTAGCTTGGTTCCTAGACAGACTTCCAGCTGATTTGTGGGTCTTTGTCAAAGAATGAGTTCATGATACATTGCATTGAGTGCTCAAGTCAATAGAGCTATATGAATCTGCTTGGCTGAACCCCTCAAGTAATCTTCAGCAAGTGCAAGCTACAAAGAAGTCAAAGAAGAAGTCAACCAAGCAACTTGTTATTTTGTCCTTAGAATCCTTTAGTGCATCTTCATCTACAGAATCTTTTTTAGAGGAGGAAGAGAAGGAGAAGTGCAAAGAAAAATGAGGCATTTGAAGACCCAAGGTGCCATACAACTCAAAGATGCCAACATAGTTAGGTTCAAAGCTAGAAATCTCATCAAAGAGTTTGTTGACTTCAAGGTCCAAATGGTTGGTGCAAGAGAATGACAAAAGGTTCCTTTATATGCTCAACCAAATGTGTGGTGCACAACATGTGTGAAGTCTAGACATGCCAACACATAGTGTTTTTTTTTGGGACCTTATTCATCAGTGAACCAAGTAGAATGGGCTCCTACATGCAGAGACAACTAGTTCTTAGGGGAGGAAGATGAATAGGTCTTTGTTATCCAAGAAGTAACTCATACAATGAATCAACCTGTTGCTACAATAGCCATTAATAGATACATACTAACAGAAGGTGTTGCTATTGAGCAAACAAGAAGGATTCTACTTCCAAAGAAAAATCCACCTCCTAGAGAGTGCTACAACTATGGAGGCACTGGTCATTGGGTGCCCAGTTGTCCAAAACCCAGAAGACTACCCCTATAACTTTTTGTGTGGGAATTGCATAGCTCTATGGACCTCCTTGACCTCAAGGTCCACATGTCCCCATCCTCCAATTTTGAGGCAACCAATAAAGTATTTACCTTACCCTCTTCCACTTGAAGGATACACCAAAGTTAGTTGTATGACATTGGAAGAACTTGAAGTGGAGGATCTGGCCTTATTCAAAAAAGAAGGATGGCCTAACTTGAAGGTCAACTGGGTTAATACTTGATCAGAAAAGAAGAAGACAAGTACTACATCAACATCAAAAGCATTGGACTCTCCTTGACCAAAAATTATTGTTAGCTGACATGTCTCTCAATCAAGATGAACCTATGATAGCTATTATGATAGCGCACCATGGACTAAGAAGGCAAAGAACCCCAACTCCATCATAATCCTCTAAGGCTAACACTCCAAGATTCAAAACATTGCTCACTTCAAAACTCAATGAGAGAGAGATAGCTGCAAATGAAAGGATGATGAGTACCTCCTCACCCCTCTTTATATACTTGTGAAATAATTATGCACTAAAGTTACTAATTATTTGAGTAACTCAAGTTAGTAAACTAAAATTCAAATAAAGCCAAAAATTTAAAGGAATATCCATTCTCATGGGAATATTCCCCTAAGCATGTGGTCTTATCTTGACCTAACCATTAAGTCAAAGATTCCTTCACATGGACTATCCTTGGACTAAAGAAGAATCCAAAACATAAAGGCTTGTGGTCCAAGAATTCTCAACTCTTTCCTCAAATCCAAACACCTAGGAATAATACAAAGTCAATACACTAGAATCCAAAATAGTGATGCTCATCTTTTCCACTTCCTCTAAAATAAGATCCCCTCTATTTTAGCTATGACTAACTTTAGCTAATCATGACTAAGGTAGAACTATCCTTTATCTCTATATAAATAATATCTCTCAAGTACTTATAATAGCAAGCTAAACTTATTAATCTCCTCCTTCACAACCAAAGATATTGGTGGACTAATGCAATGTTGCGTTTGGCGGACTGGTGTTGCATGTGACTCCATCTCAATCTTGTGCTCCTCCAAGGTAACTTCCTTTAGATCATTGTAGTTGAAAGTAAACACATGGATGAACTTGCGACAAATCTCTTCAAATCTTACCTTCTCCTCCTTGGTAACATTTGGACCATACTTGAAGGTAGATAACCTCTTCTTTATCTCCTTAAGTGGCAATGGTGATTTATCTGGGTCTTTCAAAACCTCTGACTTAGGTGCAAAATCCAAAGCACACAAGGGATACACATTTGAATCAGATTTAAATTCATCCTCCTCTATGGAAGTCTCTTATTCCATGCTTGTGTCCACACCTGAAGCTCCTTCTTCTAAATCTGATTCCTAATAATCAGAAGATAGTGTATCTGAATGTGAAATGTTGGTGGTGTTAGTGAAAAGAACTATAACTTTATGGTTTGATGGCCCAATTCTCAATTAACCTTAGTGTCATCAATCAATTATGCATGTTGCTCTCACCATGGCCTCCCAAGAAGAAAATAATAACTTGAATCCTTCAAGACTTGGAAAGTCATGAGATTTTGAACTCCCACAACTAAAACTACCACCTTATCCATCACCCTTACTAGTTGAACTTGCTGCTTGTTTGCCATGCTCACCACAACTGTTGAAGGTTTGGAAGGTATCAAACCCAACTTCTTCATCAACCTCTTTGACATGGCATTCATTGTTGATCTTCCATGAACAAGTGCATCCTTGATATTGTGACCATTCACTCTCACATCAATCTTGGAGGCATATTCACAAGCCTCTCATGGTGTTGGTTTGGCATCCACCACCCCTAGAAGTTTTTCCTTCTTCTTCCTCTTACTCCTTATAGAACTCAAACCACCTCTAAGTTCTTTTCTCAAAGCAATTAGTTGGCCCATTGTGATGTTAACCTTGTGATTCCTAACACCCCAACACATTGTAGTTCCATTGTTGCTTTGAGAGCAAGAAGTCCTCCATTCACAACTTCTTTCTTGGAGTCTTTGTTGTTGATGGTATTGAGGTGCAACTGCTACTAGTAGACATAAGAGTATCCTTGCCAAGAGTAAATCCTTGAGAAGAATGTACAAAACAAGTTCTCTTCTTCTCTTGTGCCAAAAGCTCCAAATTAAGACCTTTGGAGTTTGAGCACTCTCCCTTCTCATATTTGCTCTCAACCACATCTATGGGTACTATCTCCTTACCTTTGTTTGGATTAGGAGCCACTTGGGATTCACTTCACAGGAGTCTGTCTCTCTATTGGCTCCCTCATAACTCCTTCCTCCATGATAAGTGGAATTTGGGCAATTCCTTTGGATGTGGCCTCTTCTTCCACAACCAAAACAATTTCTATCATTGAAATTGTTGGCTACTTGGCCTCCTCTATATGGATATTTTCCATAACTCATATGGTCTCTCCCTGCATTTTGATCCACTTCTCTCTTCTCCCATAGTTGCACCACATTGATCTTGAGATCTGCAAGTTGTTTTGTGATGGTTTGAAGTGGATCTTTTGGTGGAGGTGCAAGAATTGGAGCAATTACTACTTGTGGTGCAACCCTCGCCACCAAAGTATCAAAAGTTCCACCATACTTGTAGCCTTGAGGAGGATGTACAACCTCCTTCACCACCAAATCACTCTCATCTCCTTTAACTCAAGTTGAATAACTCACTAAGTAACTCAAGTTATTAAACTAAAAGTCAAATAAAGTCAAAAAAGCTAAAGGAATATCCATCCTTATAGGAATATTCCCTTATGCATGTGGTCTTATCTTGACCTAACCATTAAGTCAAAGATTCCTTCACATGGGCTATCCTTGGACTATAGAACAATCCAAAACAAAAAAGGCTTGTGGGTCCAAGATTTCTCAACTTTTTCCTCAAAGCCAAACACCTAAGAATAATACAAAGTCAATACACTAGAATTCAAAATAGTAGTGCTTGTCTTTTCTACTTCCTCTTAAGTAAGATCCCTTTTATTTTAGCTATGACTAACTTTAGCTAATCATGACTAAGGTAAAATCATCCTTTATCTCTATATAAATAATATCTCTCAAGTACTTATAATACTAAACTAAAGATCACAATACCACACACATGCACAAATGGGTGTTATAGGACAAGACCTTGGGTATCCTCCAATGCCAATGCTTGTGGTCCAACATGGCACATGATATTTGAGAGTTTGTCCAATCTTGGGAGAGCTACTAATGCAGCAAGACCAACAACCAAAAACCGAGTGGACTCCTTCAACCACTCCTCATTCCATCTACTTGGTGGGAAAACGTGAACTTAGATCACATCCTTGCTTAAGACAAAGTAAGATCACACATCGATCATGGTGTTTGTGGATAAGTTTAGTAAAAAAATCTATTTGGCACCAACCTTTGATACCATGGATGCTCCAACATTCACACAAATCTACTTTGACAATGTCTTCAAGCATCATGGGATGCCTTGTGTACTCATCTCTATTGTGATCCTTGATTCATTAGAAAATTTTGGCAAGCACTCTTCAAACTACTCAGCAATAAGTTTGCTTTGTCATGGCATATTGTTGTCACACTGATGGACCAACTAAATATGAAAATTACACCTTAGAAGATATGCTTCATGCCTTAGTCAACGTTCACCACACCAATTGGGACGAGTGTCTTGCAATTGTTGAGTTTACCTACAATAATTGCAATCAAGTGACCATCAGATTTTCTTCCTTCTTCCTTAATTTTGGCCAAGATGCACTTGTTCCAAATTCTCTTCTTGCTCCACCTCCATCTCATGTCCTTCATACTTCAACCTTTTTGACCACCATAATCCCAATCCTCCAACAAGCCTAATCTCATCTCCTTGTTGCTCAAAATTGTCAAAAATAATATGTAGACCAACAATGTGATTGTGATCTCACTTTTCAACTTGGTGATAAGGTCATTCATTCTTCTAGTAACGTACCCCTCCCACTTGATACCCAAGTCCATAAACTTGCTCCTAATTAGATAGGTCTATTTGATATCACCCAAATCATTTCTTTTGTTGCTTATAAACTTGCCTTGCCTTTGCATATGCAAATCCTTCCTATCTTTCACATTTCCAAGCTAAAACTTTTTGTATCTAATCTTCCTTTTACTCTCATGTCCAACCCATTCCTCCTTCTATGCCTATCAATGACCATGAAGAGTGTGAAGTTGATTGTATCCTTGCACGTTACCACATTCAATGTGGCCATCAACAACATATTGAGTAAAAGGTCCTTTGGAAAGGGTATGTCCTTCATGATGCCTCTTGGGAGCCTTATTCTCATCTCTAAAATGCACAAATGTCCACCTAGGAGTTTGAAACTTCAATGGTAATGAGGACGTCACCAACTAGCAATAGGGGAGTATGTAACAATATAGAGTTTTCCAACAATTTAGTCAAGACTAAAAAAATAGCAAATAGGAAAAATTAGCCATGAATATTCTAGAAGCTTCTTGGTACCTTCCAAAGATTGGGTAACATTTATGCCAAGTGGTGACTCATAAGAGGAAACTTCTTGGGATGCTTCTTGGCTACCTTAGCTTGCACGCCAAGTATGTGACTCCTAGAAGGAAGCTTTTTAGGAAGCTTCTTGGCTAGCTTAGCTTGCATGCAAAGTAGGAAGGAAGCTTCTTGAGAAGCTTCCTTAGAGTGCAAGTCAAGCTAACCGAGAACTTCTTGAGAAGCTTCTCGATTAGCTTGACTTGCTGTAATACCATGAGCTAGCCATATGATCTAGATATGAAATTTGGTTTGGTAACATCTAGAATAATGTTTTGCATGATGGTCAAAATAGATCTGATAGAAGTATCACCAAAAGAGTACTTCTACTAATAGAGTAGAAACCAAAATAGACTTGAGAACCTTAGAACCAATAGCTAGACATATGATTTAAAGGTGAGAATTGGTTTGGTAACATCTGGAAGGATGTTACAAATGATGGACCCAACAGATCAGAAAGAGGTATCACCAAAAGGGTACTTCTACTAATAGAGTAGGAACCAAAATATGCCTCAAATCTTTGAAGGCAATTTTGGAGGCCTAAACGGATGAATTAGGCCTAAAAAATGTAAAGATTCCCCCTCTCAATGGATAGAAGGCTGGCCTTCCCTCCTCCTTGGTTTGTCTCATTGAGAGCTTTCCAATGGTACCTTACGTGATTCTGAGATTCCTACAAGAAGATTCCCTAAAAATTTCCCTTGGGTCAAAGCTTGTTTGACCAACCAGATAGGACCTAGACTGACATGTCACCCATCCAAGTAAGTAATCCAAGGATAGAGCTTGATGACATGTCACCTATCTGTGTGCCTAATCCTATGGTGGAGCTTCCTTGGAGGAGATCCTCTTTGTTTATATAATAAAGAGAAGGTGCTCCTTTGGGGCACCAAATGTTGAGTGTGTAATTTGTGTTTTCTCTCTTCTCTTGTCCTCGGAGTATTACACTTGCACTCTAAGAAAGCGGCTTTGAGGAAGCTTCTTGAGAAGCATCCCAAGGCTCTTGGGATGCTTGTCAAGAAGCTTCTTCAAAGCCGCTTGAGAATCTCTTGGGATATTTCCTTATAAATACAAAAGCCTAAGCTCATGTTAGGCATTTGGAGCTCCCTCATTTAAGTGTCCCAATGTGATCTCCCACTCCAGTCATCCATTCTCTTATTTCTCTCCTTAGTCTTTGATACCTCTATTGTACAACCACCGCAATGCTATAAGAGAGTTCTCATAACTGATAATAATTGAGGGCACACAAAAAGGGGATCCATTGGGGGAGGTCTTTATTTTCCATTAGCCCATTTCACAACTTAACAACAAGTAGCATCAACTTTTCCATCTTGTCTTTTCCCATCCATCTAGGACAACATCCATATTTTGGGTCTATTGAAAGATGTAATTAGAGTGGTGTTTGCTTTCACACTCAACTTAGAGGCCTTTGGTTTACAAGTCTATATTCATAAATGCAAGGTCTATAGTCCATGCATGGTCCTCATTCTCATTGACTTCCCAAAGGATTCCAATTCCCTATCAAGGATTTGAGATTTTTGAGATCTCCATTAAGACCGGAGGATTTTTATACTTTGTTCATATTAGAGACCTTAGTATAGGCCACAGCCCACTCTTACCTCCTCCCTTGGTTAGGGAATACCCATGTGGCCTATTCTGTTCTTGGTTGGTGGTACTTTCCTAGGGCCTCATATCTAGCATGGACATTCTTGCCAATGGAGGCAATATTGCCACATTTGTAGATGTTTGATAGTATTGTCCACCATAATCTCTCCACTTTGTTAGGGCCATGCACACTCTTCTAACTATCAAATGAGTGATGTAGGTGCAAAATAGCTCTTCCCATAATCATGGTAGATGCGGTCTAAGGCAAGAGGTGACCACACAAGCAGCATATATTGGAGCATGGGCTCAAGTGGTCCCTTGATTGGCAAATTGGTTCTTACATGAAGGTCATTTAGGCACTATATAACATGAGGGTCATTTAGGTTCTTTCATGATGGTTGATTCAAGCACTTATGCCTTCCAAACGTATCTTTGATTGACTTGTGACTTATTGCCAAGCCTTTTATGCACATTATCATATTTTACCTCTCTCTCTCTAGGGACACATCCAGTCCCTAGTTGTGGAGCTTATGGATCAAAGATTGTATGTAAATCTGCCACAACTAGTTTGAGCGTGTGTGTTACCCAACCATCAAAACCTTCTACTCTTTTTTCTAGTATTCCTTCTACAAGGTAAGAGAGTAACGAGCAACCTAACATTTCATCATAACACGCACTCCTAGTCTACTGGTTATCACTTCCAGCATTACCAAGGAGAAAAACATAACACTCTTAGAAGGAAAGAACATAAGCACAATGCTTGCACACCAATCCAAGCCAATTGGGCAAAAAAAAGCATGTAAGCACAAAATGGATCCAACCACAAGAATTCAACAAAAAATCTCTGTGCTTTTGGCAAAAATCAGCTTCAAAGCTTCTTGCCCTACCCTCAAGCTGATTTCAATATGTACTCCAAGTTTCTTCCAACTTTTAATCTAATTTGTACTCCAAGGGGAGAATTCTATGCCTTTTTGATGAGGAAAACTCTATGCAACTCAATGAAAATAAAAAAATATTGTTGCTCTAGTTCAAATAATCTAGAAATCAATGAAAAGCTTGTGAGATAAACTTTTCAATGGTATGAAGCAAGTCATAAACTGATAGCCTAGTCCAACCCCAATCTTTAGATATGGATCAATTCTTGAGCTAAGCTAACTTATGAGCTCTATAGACCAAGGTGTGCTTGATCCCAGACTTTTAATTCCCTATTTGCGGAATTCACATGAAACCTTGCATAGAGGTGTAAGTTCTAACCACCAACACTGTTGGAAATTTTCATAAGCTGATTCAACTATAACTTGAAGAGTGACCAAAACTCAAACCTGATCATCTCATCTCCAACACCTTACTTTATGGAGATCCAACTTCAATCGACCAAATTTGATTCAAGAGTGATCCACAAATAAAATTTCTTGTACTTAGCACAATAATCACTCTGCCTACTCTCCACTAATAGATGATAAAATTGTGTCATAAAATTCTCCAAATTGTCCAACTTATGCACTTAGGTGTGAATTCTATTCCCTTTGATTCAATCTATCATATCCCACAAAGAATCTATTTTAATCACTTGTTTTCTATCTTTAAATTATAGCCTAGTAGCTCTTCTCTCTAACCATGGTCTCCTCTCCTAAAATGTTGTCCCTTAACTCCTTTGATGGTGAAAAACCCATAGTTCTACTCTTGGGACCCAATCACTTGCATTTTTGTCATTTAGTTGTTTCTCTTTTTGCCAAATGGACCCCACAACTCCAACTTGAAGCCATTGAATAAGATCAAGTCCTTCTCTATTTATAAGAGAACATAGATTGTCAAACCCCACACCTGTTCATGACTTGGCACAAGAAGAAAAATTGGGCTTCCCATCACAAACTCCATGAATGCACCCCCAAATTGCGCTAGCATCCAACCCAAAGTTCATCATGGTATAGAATTTGAAGCCTGATGAGGAACACACTCACATACTTACTAGCATCCTCAATGATGCTCCTTTACCTAGTAGAGCTAGAATCCTCTCTTGCAAGGGAGAAGGCTACGGAGCTTGGCTCTAGGCTTTGCCCTTGATTGACAATTTTTATTTCACTTTTGAGGAGTTTTCCATAACACTTTGACTGAGGTCGGGTCTCCCACATCCAGCTCTCATAGGGTTTCTAGACTAGTGTGCATGTGGTTCCCCTTATGATATGCAAGGTATACACTTTCTATGGTGTGCAATAGGTGGCAAGCCCACTAGAGTCCATGATGCCTTTGGGATATAATTGCTCAAATGGTATGAAATACACAAGCCCAGGTTCAGACTGAGCAATGGTTGGATCTACCATGACCATTGATCAATTAATGCAAGTAGATAGAGTTACTTTCACGGATGGTTGCCACACCTTACATGATGATGTAGTGGCAAACCCTCTATGGGTGGAGTTCTTGATATGGGCAGGCATACATGCAGGAGCAAGGTCCTCCATTGCCTCTAGGGGCAAGGAGGACCACTATGCACAATGGCTCTCATCAGATACCTTTGTCCTGTGAGCCAGCCTATCTCTCACTCAGGATGAAACTCTGATGGCTATTATGTAGCGCACCATGGACTAAGAAGGCAAGGAACCCGAACTCCATCATACTCCTCCAAGGCTAACACTCCAAGACTCAAGACATTGCTCACTAGAGAACTCAATGAGAGAGAGATAGTTGCAAATGAAAGGATGATGAGTACCTCCTCACCCCTTGCTTATATACTTGTGAAATAGTTATGTACCAAAGTTACTAATTACCGTAGTAACTCAAGTTACTAGACTAAAAGTCATGTAAAGTCAAAAAGTAGAAAGGAATATCCATTCACATGGGCATATTCCCCTAAGCATGTGGTCTTATCTTGACCCAACCACTAAGTCAAGGATTCCTTCACGTGGGCTATCCTTGGACTAAAGAAGAATCCAAAACAAAAAGGCTTGTGGGCCCAAGAGTTCTCAACTCTTTCCTCAAAGCCAAACACCTAGGAATAATACCAAGTCAACACACTAAAATCCAAAATAGTGGTGCTCATCTTTTCTACTTTCTCTAAAGTAAGGTCCCCTCTATCTTAGCTATGACTAACTTTAGCTAACCATGAATAATATAGAACCATCATTTATCTCTATATAAATAATATCTCTTAAGTACTTGTAATACCAAGTTAAATATCACAATACCACACACATGCACATATGGGTGTTACATTTACCCCCGGACTAAGTTTTCACTTTGTCCTCAAAGTGAAGGTCTCTCTACCTTCTATGGTACATCTTCAACTTATCATGGTTGATTCTATCAAAGTGTCTTCCTCCCAACTCCTTGAGATCATAGGTGTAATTTCCCCACACCTTCTCCACTATGAAAGGTCCAAAGTACTTAGGCAAAAACCTTTTTTTGCACTCTCTTGAATTGAATGGAATCAAACAACATTACCCAATCACCTTCTTTGAAAGTATCCACCTTCTTCTTGCCTTGCCTCTTGTCATAGCTCTCCTTTTGTTTCCTTTGGGCTTGCTCCACTCGAACCATAGCAACTGCTCTTGCCTCTTCCAACTCCATGAGTTGATCTTTCCTTGACTTCTCTACATCACCTCCTTGTGCTTTCTTCAATCTCCTATGAATGCTTTAGAAGGTAGGAAGATCAAAGTGAATAGGTAAGGTAGACTCAATACCATATACCAATTGAAATGGAGAATATCTGGTGGAAGTCTTCATGGTTGTCCTATACTCCCATAAAACTGCATGAATCCTCTTGTCCCAATGATGTTTAGCCCCCTCCATTTCTGCATCTTTGGCCAACATCATGCACAAGGTCTGATTGGTTCTCTCTACCAAGCCATTGGAATTTGGCTTATAGGATGTAGTTACTCTATGTGTGATAGAGAAATGTTGTAGCATGGCTATAGTAATGCTTCCTATAAACTCTCCTCCTCTATCAGAAACCAACTCCAAAGGGCATCCAAACCTAGTGATAATGAGTTCATAAAGAAATCTACCCACTTCATCTTCATTCTTGTCCCTCAATGGTCTAGCCTCAACCCACTTGGTAAGGTAATCAGTAACTACCACAATGTACCGATTGTTCCTTGGGGTTCTATTGAGAGGTCCTACAAAATCAATTCCCCACTTCTCAAAAGGGCCTAGCAATGTAATTGATCTAAGTGGTGGAGTGGATGTAGACTTTCTAGCAAAAGCTTGACAAACATGACAAGTTTTGCAATAATCAAGACAATCCTTGAAAATTCCTCTCCAATGGTAACCTGCATCTAGAATCTTGAAAGAAGTAACCTTTCCTGCAAAGTGTCCTCCACATACTAAACCTTCATGAAACTCCTTTATGAGTAGGATAGACTCTTCCTTACCCACTGCTCTTCGAAGTAGACCATCTGCTCCTTGGTGAAAAAGAATATCCTCCACCATTGTGTAAGGTCTAGATCTTGCTGCAAGGGGGCCTTCCTCTCCCTAGCATGCATCCCTTCTGGATAGTTACCTCTTGTCACAAAATCCACAATCTCCTTGTACTCCATTGGAATCTCTTGAGTGACTGAGATTGTCATGAGCTCCTCATCTGGGAAGGAATCATCCACTGGCTCATCTCCATCATGATCATAGGCTCTAGATAACAAATCAGCATTTGCATGTTTCTTTCTTGGCCTATCCTCAATTGTGTAGTCATACTCAGACAAGAGTATCATCCACCTTGCTAGTCTCCCTTCAAAATTAGGCTTGTTGAAGATGTACTTCAAAGCCTTGTGATACGTGACAATTGTGGCTTTCCCTCCAATCAAGTAGTGTCTAAACTTCTTCAGACCAAAGATCATTGCCAACCCTTCTCTCTCCGTGACAGAGTAGTTCTTCTCTGCTGAAATCATCTGCCTACTAGCATAAGCTATTGGATGATCATGCCCATCTTGGTCTAATTGACTAAGAGTGCATCCTATAGCTACATTAGAAGCATCAGTGTAGAGGATGAAAGGCTTACTCCAATCAGGTTTAGCAAGAATTGGAGCTACAACAAGGGATTGCTTGAGCTCCTCAAAAGCTTTGAGAGCCTCCTTGTCTTCCAAAATCACCATGTAATATACACCCTTCTTCATGTAGATGGTCAATGAATAAGCCTTGTTGGAAAATGAGAAGATGAACCTCTTATAGTACCCAACCATCCCCAAGAATTGGCGTAACTTTGTCAAGCTTGAAGGGAGTGGAAGGTTTGAGATTTTCCTCACCTTCTCAGGATCAACTGCTATTCCATCCTTGGAGATGATGTGCCCCAAAAGTAGACCTTCTTCACATCCAAAAATGCACTTCTCTGGGTTGAGTGATGCATTCGCCTCATCCAAGCATTGCAAGACTTTGATTAGGTGCTGAAAGTGCTCCTCCTTGCTCCCATAGACACAAAAGTCATGGGAAGTCTCTCACAAATTTCCCAATGAAAGGTTCAAATACCTTGTTCATGAACCGTTGGAATGTGGTTGGAGCATTGCAAAGCCCAAAAGGCATGACCTTGAAAGCGTAAGTTCTCCAAGGTGTGGTGAATGTGGTGAGTTGTTGATGCTCTGGTGCAATCTTGATTTGGTTGTATCCACTATAACCATCTCCAAAACTATACCTCTCATGACCTGCAACCTCCTCCAAGATCTCATCAATGAATGGCAATGGGTAGTAGTCCTTCTTGGTAACAGCATTAAGCTTCTTGTAATCCAAACATACCCGAAGCTTGCCATTCTTTTTCTTCACAATGACAATTGGAGACACCCATTCTGAATTCTCCACCTCAAAGATAAATCCAGCCTCCTTGAGCTTATCAATCTCCTCCTTCACAACCAAAGATATTGGTGGGCTAATGCGACGTTGCTTTTGGCGGATTGGTCTTGCATGTGACTCCACCTCTATCTTGTGCTCCTCCAAGGTGACTTCCTTCAAATCCTTGTAACTAAAAGCAAACACATGGATGAACTTGCGGAAAATCTCCTCAAATCTCACCTTCTCCTCCTTGGTAACATTTGGGCCATACTTGAGGGTAGCTAACCTTCTCTCTACCTCCTCAAGAGTCAATGGTGATTTGTCTGGGTCCTTCAAAACCTCTGGCTTAGGTGCAAAATCCATAGCACACAAGGGATACACATCTGAATCAGATTCAGATTCATCCTCCTCCGTGGAAGTCTCTTCCTCCATGCTTGTGTCCACACTTGAAGCTCATTCTTCAGAATCTGATTCCCAATAATCAGAAGATGGTGTATCTGAATGTGAAATGTTGGTGGTGTTAGTCATAGGAACTGTGACTCTATGGTTTGATAGCCCAATCCTCAAGTACCCTTTGTGCCATTGATCAATTGTGCGTGCTGCTCTCAACCATGGCCTCCCAAGAAATAAGTCATAGCTTGAATCCTTCAAGACTTGGAAAGTCATGAGATTTTGAACTCCCATAACTGAAACTACCACCTTATCCATCACTCCTACTGGTTGAACTTGTTGCTTGTTTGCCATGCTCACCACAAATGTTGAAGGTCTTGAGGGTATCATACCCAACTTCTTCATCAACCTTTCTGACATGGCATTTACTGCTGATCCTCCATCAACCAATGCATCCTTGATGTTTGTGACCATTCACTCTCACATCAATCTTGGAGGCATATTCACAAGCCTCCCATGGTGCTGGCTTGGCATCCACCACCCCCATTGATACTGGAACTTTTGCCTTCTTCTTCCTCTTGCTCCTTGTAGAACTCAAACCACCTCTAGCTCCTTTCTCAAGGTAGTGTTCAAAGCAATTAATTGGCCCACTATGATGTTAGCCTTATGACTACCAACATCCTCCAACACATTGTAGTTCCATTGTTGCTTTGAGATCAAGAAGTCCTCCATCCCCAACTTCTTCATTGGAGTCTTTGTTGTTGATGGTGTTGAGGTGCGAGTGCTCCTAGTAGACATAGGAGTATCCTTGCTTGAAGTCAATCCTTGAGAAGAGTGAACATCCTCTGCAAAACAAGCTCTCTTCTTCTCTTGTGCCAAAAGCTCCAAATTAAGACCCTTGGAGTTTGAGCACTCTCCCTTCTCATACTTGCTCTCAACCACATCTATGGATGCTATCCCCTTACCTTTTTGGGATTAGGAGCCACTTGGGTTTCAATACCTCCCTCTTTCCCTCTATTGGCTCCCTCATAACCCCTTCCTCCATGGTAAGTGGAATTTGGGCAATTCCTTTGGATATGGCCTCTTCCTCCACAACCAAAACAATTTCTATCATTGAAATTGTTGGCTGGTTGGCCTCCTCTATATGGATAGTTTCCATAACTCCTAGGCCCTCTCCCTACATTCTGATCCACCTCTCTCTTCTCCCATAGTTGCACCACATTGATCTTGATTCCGCAAGTTGTTCGGTGATGGTTTGGAGTGGATCTTTTGGTGGAGGTGCAAGAACTGGAGCAACTACTACTTGTGGTGCAACCCTTGTCACCAAAGTATCAGAATTTCCACCATACTTGTAGCCTTGAGGAGGATGCACCACCTCCTTCACCACCAAATCACTCTCATCCCCTTCCAAACTCTCCTCCATACGAATTGCAATCTTGATAGCTTCAACCTTGAAAGAAGGTTTCTCATATCTCACTTTGCTTCTAATTTGTGATCTCAACCCTCCCACAAAATTCTTGGTGAGCATGGCCCCTATGCCAATCATTGTAGTCTCCACATCATCTCCACCCTTCCTCAACACTATGCAAAATCTGGACTCTAACTTTTCCACTCTTTCCACATAGACTCTCACTTTCTCTCCATCTCCTTGCTTGAGAAAGGTAACCTCACTCATCAATCTCTCATAACTCTCATCAGGAAGAAAGTTCTCAATGAGTGCTGAAGTCAAAGTCTCCCAAGACTCCTCTTCCCCATCTCTCCTCTCTCTCTTTTGGTATTCTGACTCATACCATGTAAGTGCTGCATCCTCAAAAAAATCTGGTAATAATGAGGCCCACTCATTCTTCCTCCTCTCATTGTTTCCTATGCAAGCTCTCTTGAAGTCTCTCACAAAGGCCTCCACATCTTTTCCATCCTTGCCAAAGAAAACCGGAAGTTTCCCCATCTTAACCTCTCACTATCTTTCTTTCTCTCATTTTTTTTCTCTTTTTTTTTCTCTCACTCTATTACTAATAGAGTATATACATGACTAACACCATCTGAGAATAATCCACTATAGGGAACACAAAAGGTTCAGGTTGCTCCAAGATTTCTATAGCAACATCAAATCCTAGAGTGCATATTAATCTAAGTCTCATGGATAGTTTACCCATAAGTTGAAAGATTATCTCCATCACTAATCTTGAGAACTAGCTGATGAAGGTGGTAGTATTTCTATAGCTGTACTAAGACTCTCTCCAAGATCCTTCACCAAAGTCTCCGAAAGTGCTTTTACTCCACTACACTCATGTCCTTTTGGAAGTCCTTCCACTCCACAAACCTCACACAACTCCTTGGTCTTAGATCTTCTCCTTCCCAATCTTGGTGAAGAAGGTCCAACATGCAAACCCAAGTCAAGTAAGCCTCTCCTTTCCCTCAATCTCTTGCTCTCAAAGTTCAATGGACATGAACTTGCCTTATGTCCCTTCTCTCCACATAGAAAGCACTTAGACTCACTCTTTCCTCCAAGTGGTGTAGGTTTTTGGATCCTCTCAATACTCTCTTCAAATTCTATTGTAAACTCTCTTTTCCTCAAATCAACCCCTACAATCAACTCAAACCCTTGGGGAACCTTGCATAATCTCAATTTCCACTTGTGATGACCCTCCATGTTCCCAAAATGAATCTAAACACTCAAACATGCTTTTTGTTGATCTCAAACTCCTCATGCATGAGATCTCCACTCTGCAGAATTGACCCTTCCTTACAATGTCACTCAAATCTCCCAACCTATATCTCACAATCCTCTGGAATTTTGTAAACTTAATAACAACTCTAGGGCGTCCCTCCCTGCAAAATTTCAGATCTTTTCATTTAGCCATTTGGCCTAGACATCTTTCTATTCACCACCCATATTTCAGATTTGGTCTGAAAACCACCCCTTTCACTTCAAAAGCTCATAACTCTTTTCAAAAGAACGATCTCTCTCTAATTTTTGTGGCAGCAGGTAGGATACAATGCACTGAATTTTTTTGGAAATTTTCAGGACAATTCACTGAAAATTGAAGAAATGGCAGGCTCTGTACAATTTTCCAGAGAGCATGCAGTTGCAGGAGCACTTTACCCTATCAACTTTCAAAAATTCTAGCCTAGTGCGCATAGAAGCTCTCACAATAATTTTAAGTGTGCTAACTGGAAGATAGCCCAAGATATCATGTGTAGAAATTTCAAGTCCAGATCTCAAACTTGAGATTTTGCCCAAAATCACCTTAATGCCCAAAATCTGCAGTCCACCTCACACAATCTCTCCAATTCCTCTCATGTGTACAAGATGTACAAAATCACCTCAAAGACATCATAATGAACTACAGGGTATAAAAATGGATCTTGGTTCTTTAACATAAGTTCAACCCTCTCCTCTCCTAATGTACTCTCCAAGTGAGCTCTCATAGCCTCCTTCTGCCTAATGTAGAATTGGATGCGGAACATTATCTTGCCTTCTAGAGAGGCCCCGGCAACAGAACCAAAAATGTGAGCCAGCCTGTCTCTCACTCAAGATGAACCTCTGATGGCTATTATGTAGCGCATCATGGACTAAGAAGGCAAGGAACCCAAACTCCATCATACTCCTCCAGGGCTAACACTCCAAGACTCAAGACATTGCTCACTAGAGAACTCAATGAGAGAGAGATAGTTGCAAATGAAATGATGATGAGTACCTCCTCACCCCTTGCTTATATACTTGTGAAATAGTTACGTACCAAAGTTACTAATTTCCGTAGTAACTCAAGTTACTAGACTAAAAGTCATGTAAAGTCAAAAAGTAGAAAGGAATATCCATTCACATGGGCATATTCCCCTAAGCATGTGGTCTTATCTTGACCCAACCACTAAGTCAAGGATTCCTTCACGTGGGCTATCCTTGGACTAAAGAAGAATCCAAAACAAAAAGGCTTGCGGGCCCAAGAGTTCTCAACTCTTTCCTCAAAGCCAAACACCTAGGAATAATACCAAGTCAACACACTAAAATCCAAAATAGTGGTGCTCATCTTTTCTACTTCCTCTAAAGTAAGGTTCCCTCTATCTTAGCTATGACTAACTTTAGCTAACCATGAATAATATAGAACCATCATTTATCTCTATATAAATAATATTTCTTAAGTACTTGTAATACCAAGTTAAATATCACAATACCACACACATGCACATATGGGTGTTACAGTCCCTCCAGCAATTAAGATTTTTGGATGCCTACATCCCATTTTGATGGTCTCCTTAGAGAGGCAGCTTGAGGTTCTTTTTAGAGGAGGGGGGCACTGGTTGTCTCTCCAGCCATGATCACATCTTATTATAGACAGCGCATATTAATCACTTTGCAATGCACTCAAGTGTTGGGTTTTCATTGCCAAGTGGCTGCAGTAGGGACACCGAGCAAGGCTAGGGTCCTCCCTCACCACTTACCAAACATGCAATTGGAGGACCTCTACCATACAGTTCAGGAGTAGATATCCCCTTCCTGGGTTTCTTTGATGCTTGTTCTTAGAGTGCTTTTTCCCCATGTTTCTTTGAGCCCTAATGCTATATGTCTCTATTTGTGATCTAGTTGGACTATTGGGCCTTGTGTGTCTCTTTCTCTTTGCACTTGTTTGTGCCTTGTACACCTTTCCTCTTTATATAGGGGTACTTTTTTATATGCATGCTTTACTTCCGGGCCAATAATATACCATACATACACTTTGAAGCACCCATATTGTACTTTCATATTAGCATGTAGAGTATATATACTTATTTGTTTGGAATTCTTTCATATTAGCATGCATAGTATATATATTATTTATTTGGAATTCTTCAAGTCCACCCGCTCGGCAATTCCCCTGAATTCAATTGACTTTATTTTCCTTTTATATTCACGTAATGCAAAATAATTTTATCAATTACAACCCATGTTAAGAAGGCCAAAATCACTTTATGAATAAGTGCTCATGGATGATTCAAGATGCTGTAGACCACAAGTGAAATCATAACTCAATTGAAGTCTTCCCATCCAACTCACAAGAATTAAAGAAAACCACCGCGTGTGATAACCAAAAGATGAACAGACCCCATCAAATCGTACAACGCAAAGACATAGGGGATAAAACGTGCTAAAATGCCCCAATTTTACCCGAGCTAAACTCACATGAGGTTGTTTGTATGTATTTCTCGACAAGAGATGAAAAGATTCCTCCTCCTCTAGAGTGCAGGCATCCTTGACGAGCATGACATAACTAGACCCAATCCGAAATCGAGCACTACATAATGACATGGCAAACAAGAAAAGAAACACCCGTAGCATGTGTCCGTTTGAGGTGGCGACAAGATATATTCATTACGGTTCTTCATTGTAGACCGAGAATCAATGTTTCGGTGTAATACGCAACAAATCTTCCAGTCTGTCCCGTGATCTACGAATTGCAGTCGACGTAAGATTGTTGTTATTTATCTTACCCTGCTTCTAAAGTCTATCCTGTTTGCATTTGCAAGTAGTCTAAAGTTAGAATGTTCGTAGTTGGAATGTTTTAATAATTGATTTGAATCAAACCACAGGAAGGGAAAAGAGGATTCCCTCGGAGTCCTATGATAAGTCAGGGATACAGAACAGGACGGAAATAGATGGACAATGGTCAAGTTATCTTCATAATTGACAAATATAGAACCTGCTATGACCAAAAGTCCTTTGAGAGAAAATAAGAATGCCACCGCGTGTGATAACAAGAATGATGGGAAGATCCCATCGAAGCGTACAAGGAAAAGACATAGAGGGTAAAATGGAACTAAACCCCAACAGTTTTGGTAAGAAAAGAGCAATCGGATTGTTCTTCCCTGACAAAAAGAAAGGGCGACCAAGTCCAGTAACAAGGACTTGATAAAGAAGAGACTATCAAGTCCTATAAGCATAAAAGGATAAATTGGCCTAAATCCAATAATATCGGATGGGATGTAAAATCTATCCTATTTCTCTTAAGATATCTGCAAACCATATGATCTACATATTGTTGGAGCATCAAACAACGGATCACCCGAGTGATTACTTTCTTATCGTTTGCACCATTATAGTTTGCACCAATCAATGCTGTCTAGAGAGCAATGGATTCACCTCTAGAGTACATCATAAAATAGGAAAATGAGAGTGATACACTATAGTGTCTACTATATTAGATGAGCAAAGAGATGATCTCATTATATATCTCTATATTGGGAGACTCTGTCGACGCTGCTCACTATGTATATGGGAGGATGAATAACCACTCCCTTTGTTACTGCAACGAGTGTGGGATCCATAACCACAACATTCACTATTGTCATTGGATCATCTTGGATCAAATACAAATCTGCTTTGACTCATGTTACCTGCAAAGCATATCAATGTTTTGCAGGTAACATGTTTCCTCCAAATGAGATCCTCACTCTCTCATACCATGATAAACACTATATCTTTGGTTGCATCATGGAAAGCTATCTTCTACTTTCCAAAAGGAAACCATGTCATATAGATTACTGTTGCATCTAGTGTACAACTATACAGACACTCATAAGTGAGTAACTAAGATGCAAATGAGTGTACAAAACCTAGACGTAATATCCTTTCTATAGAGAAATAGCTAGTGCAAGTTGGAATGCACTTATACATGGTCAAGCTAAGATCCAACATCCTACATCTTTATCATAGCAAGAGCAGAGACTTGCACTAATATCACAAGGAATGGATGAATCAACTAAGAGAGAAATAGCATATGTTGAAATTATCAATCCATCAAGGAAGACAACAAACCTTTAATCTGATCAGAAAGTAAGGAAGAAAAGAATGAAAAGCCATACTGTACACATGGGGATATGCAATCTCTTGTTTGCCACAATAGTACATGGAGAAAAGAAGATTCCCTCAATCACATACATCAACAAGCTTAGTCTATCAATAACCAAAAAATGGAAGGAAAATAAAGATACAAAGATAACAACTACCAAAAACACTATAAGATCACTTTTTAATTATCAGTGATTGGACAAAGTAATCTTTGTTCACCAAAGACAAGAACACTCTAGTGAATATCTTACAAGCTATTTGATAACACTCCATCTTGCCTTAAGAGTTATTGAATCTAATAATTATTCTTTTTGTCTCTCCTAGTTACTAACTGAAGGTAATATGTTTCAAAAATCTCATGCAATTTTCATTATGGTTTGAAGGAGTTTAGATGCCACAACAAGGTAGAATCAGATCATAAGAACTTATGTTTTAGCAATGGTAATTTTGATTTGAATGCTCAGGACAGCATGAAGTTGCAAGATTCCTTCTAATTCATATGCATCTTTAATAATGGATACTGTTACCCTACCTTTACCCTCTCTTTTTTTAAACAACCCACTAGTCTGAAATGGGTGAAATCACAATGAATTTCATGTGAGACGGTTTGTGTGATTTGTTCCTATTATGAAGTGGAAAATGCAAGTGGAGATACCAAAGTTCACCAAAGAATGGTATGCGGGACACAAGCCCTGCTCAAAATATATAGGTAGAAAAGAAGTACACAAATATATTGAGTCTCTCCTCACCATAGTTTTAAAGTGGTGACTAACAAGAAAGGGTGATTAAATAATAAACTCTGACTAAAGATTAACTCTCCAGCACATACTAGTCAAAATGTTTATACTCCTTTGGTAGACTTTGAATAGTACAAAGAATCAAATCATCATCCTCAACATTACCTTTGATGCTATTGAGTTGCTAAACCAGACCATGAATGTGATAAGCATAATGAGTTATGCTTAAGTTATCCTTCTTAACCTCCATTAATTGTTGTTTCAGTTGAAACCTTCTTGATTTTGTCAACATTTGATAATGCATCCAAACATCTTTGGGAGTATCAACACCCTTGTATGTAACCAAAAAATAAGAAAACACACCGAGAAAGATAGTTCACAACTTGATTGGCATGTTTATTCCAATCGAGTACATCCAGATCTTAAGGAGCACCTGCAGGGCAGCCCCAGTGACAAGATCAAACAATTCTTAGCCTTTCAAAAGGGCATACATTTTGTATTTCCATACAGAATAATTGTTCTTTGTGAAAGCTTCACCTGTTATGCCACCATAGTATCGAGTGCATGCAGTATTCATAGAATACATCGATGAAGATCAAATCACAATAATAGAGATCTTCTTGCAAAATTGAACTCAAAGGCTCTCAACGTCTCTCTTCTGCTCTGTTATCACATTATGAAATTAGGAAGGGGAAATTGAGAGTGGAGATACCAAAGTTGACAAATATGTTAAGTCTTTCTTCACCATGGTTTTAAAGTGGTGGCTAATGAGAAATGGTGACTAAAAAATAAACCCTGACTAAATATTAACTCTCTCGCGTTCACTAGTCGCTAGATTATTAGCTTGTGATACTTCATCAACAGTTACAACACCACAGAGACTTCACCCACTGCAGACTAGGCTGAGTCGATTTAACAATACCTTAATAATCCGCTGTGATTTGGTGCTCTGGTTCAACACTACAACCGTTCCCTAAACCAATCGTCAGATATACGAGTCTTAGACTTATCTGCTAGGATGACAAAATGGAACATTTTACTGAACGACATATAAAGCATTCAAGAAAGCCCTTCAGGTTGGCATCCTTACATAGCATTATTCACAAAGTGCAGTACTAATCGGTCGGACTCGCTGCATAAGTAGAGCCAGAAAAGAGTAACTCCATTACAGATCTGATCAGAAGGTGAAGGAATAGCATACAATATTGTGTCTGATTTTGTGTAGCTCAGAGAAAAAGTTGATTCATGCACTTGAGAACTTCACTCTGCCTAGTGAAATATTCTTAGGGTCATCTGGATGTGGAGTGAATTTTGGTCGCCTTACGGATCTTCGAGACTCTTCCTTGTCTTCATCTCTATGTCTACATTTCTCATTCAAATGGAATTCGGGATGCGGTATCCTATTTGGGGGCTTACTTAGTATCGATTGCGACATAAATGTGAATTCCATTGTCCTTCAAAAACAAGACACAAGTTGCAAACAAGTCAAGTTTTCGCCCTAGCAAGCGAAAAGAATACGGAGAATGCACGTTGGAACACCGCGTCTGGTATCCGGAATCCAAGATCACGAAGTATGCGATTCCCACAATATTAATTGACAAGAGTCTTTAATGCATCCTCGTTGTGTGGGCTTTGTTGACATACAGTAAACGACATCGCAGAGACGGCGAGAATATAGCCAAGTCCGCCATGCACACTCCGGCAGTTATTGTGATGATTATATTCCCTAGAGGGGGTCCATGGTCACACGATGCCTGCATGAACCTTTGATAAAGATGATAACACCAACCCACGCCCCGCTAACATGAGATTGAGTGCATGGGAACCGTATTAAGAGCTCATGCATAGTAGTGACTAGGGTGTATCTTAAATATGGCGTCATTGAAAGGAGAATGTTTTGTAGGTTATTGATCTGATCGTAGTGTCTCCAATCCCCGTTGAAGCCATCACTTCTGCGACAGTAGTTAGTACGAGTCAATGCGTTACTGACATGTCTCTCAACTGCCAACCTTGGAATTTTGAATGTCAACGTTCACCGCAATTCGCATCAATGTAAAGTACGTACAGAGTATGACATGGTTCGATGATTGAAGCTGAGGCCGCTCAACGATGTTCTGTCGACGCGTAACGATTGAGGTGACGCTCGACCTCCATACCGGCTCTTCTTTCGAACAAAATATCATGGACTGGTCGTCGTTCTCCATCTGCGTAGCAGTGAAGAGAGCTGGATGGGAGTAGCGTCTGGATAATAATCTTCCTGTTCGGTCTTATCCGACTACCATTCAGTTATCGGTGGACAAGAGAACACCCAGCTTGGAATTCAATCTCCTCGTGTTTCGGATGATTTCTTCGGTAACTTTTCGCTCGATCATCGTTTCCTTCAATTGACATACACTTTTATGTTACTACCGCAGGGTTGTGGGGTCCTACCATGTCTCGGTGGAGTATAATCGAACAAACAAATCAATCGCGTAGATAAACATCGCCGCAACAAGGATGTTTTGAGTCTCGAGCAACGAGTCGAGACGATAAGTCTATGAGAATCATTCGAGTATTTGGAGTCGATAATCTACGATAATCATTTTGCTTTGGATCCAGCGCGAACAAACCTGGTTAGGGGTGTCATAAGGGGTTTGGTTTCAGATTTAGGTTTTATAGATTTCTGTAGAAATCCATAAAGGAAGTAAGGATGTAAGGAAGTAGCGTGTACATGGGAAATTTTGAATTATTTGACGGGTAATCTGAATCATGACATGGGGGGTTTTCATGGTTACGGGGGATTTCGACGGATTACTAATTGAGACTAATTACTGATTAAGGCGATGATTCAAATTCGAAACTGGGATTGCTAGGTTGGGGTTTCATCAAAGGTTAAGTGGGCTTGACAATTCATTTCCTACTCACCCTATTGCTCTTATGCTCACAATTCATTGCCTATAGGTCTAAATTGATAGATCCCGCAACAATGTTGCATACTAGTTATCGCTTTCAGCTTCTCCGGAACAAAATCATGAAATGCATTCACAAGATAACAAGTCCGATCGGCACAGCGAAATGCCGAGTGACTTGGATGAATGGAATATTGAGGATGGTGATGAAGGCGACAAGGAAGATGACACATTAGATTTGTTGTGTAGGTGTTGGAACTTCACACACATATTTTTGTATTTGCATCATAGAATTCCATATTCAATATGCTTGGAGTACAAAATTTATCTTGAAATTCTTCCGTTGATTAGATAAGATTCGCATTTCATTTAGACAACTCACTAAGATGGATTTTTTCTTGTTTGCATCATAGAATTCAATATTCAATATGCTTGGAGTACAAAATTTGTCTTGAAATTCTTCCATTAATTAGATAAGAATCGCATTTAGACAACTCACTAAGATGGATTTTTTCTTGTTTCAAGCTTAAGTGGATGCAATAAAAGAGCATGGTGTATTTATGAATTCTTCCAAAAGAAACTAAACCCTGGTTTGGATCTAACTTGTGTTAACTCTAGATAGGTTTGTGCACAATGGGGAACATGTAACGTATAGCTAGAGAGATAAACATTTGGGACAAAGTGCAGCATCTACTCTAGATTCATTGATTGAGTCATGATTACAATTATCTTCCTCATTGGAAAGAAGGTGAAGTGTGCCAATAGTAACAAGAGAGGAAGTATATCCTCTATTTTTGCAAAAAAGGATTTCCGTGCTGCATAGGTTTAATCCAAGGTACACTATTCCCCTTAGTACAAAAACATACCAGATGGGGAAATCTAGTATAATAGGAAGGGGTTTTATCCCATTATTGGATAAGTGGTGTATGTCGATCCTAGGAGAATGCTATATTCTGTAGGAGGTAAGGCGCAAGATTTCTTTTTATTTGTTCAGTTTTAATTGATGTTATAGATTGCTTGCTATATAATGTTAGATCTCCTTTGTGGTTTAGCATATAGTCCTACTCTACACGTTGTAGAATAGTCTGCATATATGATGGGACTTGTTTATTAATTAATTAATGAAATGAAGTTGATAATGATTTTGTGTAAGTAAGGGATGCCAAGATCATGGTATGATATGGCATGCTTGCATAGGTCTCCAATTTGGAGTGATTTAAAAAAAAAAAAAAATGATCCACAATTTGACAAACAATAGTATTCTTTTGGGATTCATGTTATGTCCCAATATGTGTTGTTTTATCTTTCAAACAAACATTTTCTTAAGAGAAAGTTGATTCTAATTGATGTGTAGCTTGTGCCTTAGTCGTCAATAAGCATTGTATAGGAATCTTGAAGGCAAGATTGCACTGGTTGAAAGAATTTAGAGTTCAATTGGATGACCGCTTGAGAAAATATATTTATTTAAATGAGTTACCATTTGTATAATTTTGCATAATTTTTTGATCAACCAATCAAATATATGGGTAAAGGAAGATGGTGATTTTATGGACGAAGTCAAATCAGATTTTGGAGGTGCAGTTGAGCACCATAGAGAACATAAAGAAGAGGCTATCTTAAATCATTGTCTTGCATTTCACCCAATTAATCAGTTTGTTGAATCCAAGACTATAGCACTATAATTTGATATACTGTAATAGAGCATTACATTAATTTGAATTGAGTTTCTATATTCAAATTTTTGTGCTAAAAGTTTTGTGAGTGAGATGCAAGGAATACGCAAGATACACCTTGGGCTACTTGGGATATGTGATTACAAGTATGCTGGGATTTTAATCAAGATATATTTATTTCAAGTGGATTTTTTATTCATATTATTTATAGAGTGATCTTATGGTCTATCCAAGCAATACCAAGCATTATTAAGCAAATTTTTTCTACACTATTTAGGTATATTAATATTAATATATTTATTTTAAGTGCATTTCTTTTATTATAGAGTAATATCATGTACTTTCTAATGATGATATTTTTTCATGTAGGCATCATGTCAAAATAGCTTTTCAAAATTTAAGGGTATGTATACTGATTTTGATTTTAATTTAATAGATTTTATTTTTATTTTATTTTAACTAGCTTTTGATTTTCATTGATATATATATATATATATATATATATATAGATTTGGATTTTAGTTTGATAGATATAATATTCAAAGTGTAAAATTTTGGATTTTAATTAAAAAAATGGTTAAAGGAACACCAAATTGAGTAGAAAATTTATGAGATTTTTCAAAAGGTGTGTCTAATTCAACAAGGAGTAATCTCATTTGAGTATAATAGTTATGGAAATTTATTGGAAATAAAGGAGAAAAGTAATTCAAAGGTTGATCTTCAAGAGAGTTGATATTTGGCTACCAAAGGCTTGAGGTACCAAGGTCTTAAAGAGAAGTCTTAAAGGAAAATGAAGAAGGTCTTGAGGTCTTGAAAGAAGGCTTTGTAAACTATTTACATATTTGGGTGCATATTCTAGAGCAAAGGTCAAGGGATGGAATGAAGGTGGAAAGGAGGGGTTTTTGAAAAGATGAAAGAGAGGAAAGAGAGTGTGGGGAGAGAAGAGAGTGTGAGAAGTAAGCTATATTTGAATTTTGAAGACAATGAATGATTCAAGGAGGAGCATGGAAGGATTACCAAGGAGTAAGCTATCAAGCATGAGTGGTAGAGCACCTTGGAGAGTGAGTGAGTGTGCAAGAGTGATTCAAAAGAGCCAAGAATGACTTGCCCAAAAATTAAAAATAAGTGGGGAGAGATAACAATGCATTTTACCAAAGAATCATGCAACAAGATAACATGAAACAAACTCAAGAGGTCCTTGCTTCATAGAATTTCACTCTCTTTTGGATTCCATGACCTTCATAAAGGTTTTTTGCTAGATAAATACCAGATCAGGTCTTTGGTGAACATCATTTGGAGATCAATCTTGATTTTAAGTCCAATTGCATCAATCTTGATGCAATTGGACTTAAATACAACTCATTAGATACAACCTATCATATACATCATCAAATACAGCCCATTAGTTATGCCAACCTTGAACCTGGCCCGCATTAGCCCTAAATGTAGCATGCACAAACCATGGCATGGATTGCACAATCTACATGGAATAAATAGGTAATGTTTAGAGTTGGCACCTCTTTCCTCACTTTCTTACTTTTTTGTTTGCAATTGTTTAGTGTCTTTTTCCACCCTTTTTAAAAAATTCCTCTTTCTAGTTGGTAGAGGTTTATTTGATAATCCACTCACTTTGTGTTTTGAATTCACTTAGTTTAAATCAGATGTATCTTTAACAAAATCAATATAGTCATTTATCTTCTCTGCATACCAATTCCATCATTTGCCTCTTAGCTTTTCTACCCATTGACATATCTTGTCCTACATTTGGCATATGGTCTATGGCATCCTTCTCTTTGTTCCTCAAAATTTCTATGGCAGTTTAGTAGCCAATTTCTACCTCTTATCATAAGATGGGCTATATTTTTCATCATGGTTGAGAAGTCTAGTTTTAGCTCATGCATCTTGCAAGGCATTTGTCCTACTATGTGTAGAATCTTTGGAAAATCCAACAATGTCATAAGCTTTAGACCTTATTGCATTGATATTATTTTACACCAATTAAGCAAATCTTTAAGCAAGATCACTAACTGACTCTGCGCTCTTGGTAATCATGTCCTTGCCTATCCTTAGAGTTTCTTGTGTTCCTTTCTTCCCTTCTTTGCTCTTTCAACTACATTCTCCACCTTATTTTTTTGTTTGCACTAGTTTATAGGTGCCATCTGCATAGAGGTTTCAAGTAGTTGACACCAGAATACATCCTAGGAGATGTAGGTGTTAGATGACTTACTCTTACTATGTCAATTATAAGGGAGGCATTTCTTTTGCAAAAGAACAAGATAATGGCTCAAAGTTTGGTAGACAATTGGTTTCTAGTCAAAGATCAACTAACAAGGAGGTATTTGGCATGACAATGTGCATATCCTACCTTTAGACCCTTCTTTCAAATGGTATGTTCACTTCTCATTCCTTTTAAGAAAGCCAAAGGTGGTACATGAGAACATCATCTTGAAAATATATTTAGACCCCTCTTTCAAATGGTATATTTACTTCTCATTCCTTTGAGAAAGCCAAAGGTAGTACATAAGAACATCATCTTGGTAGTGAAAATGAAGAGTGGTGACATCTGGATTTGGTAGGAAGACCTCATCCATAACTGTTACTTCTTCTAGAGTGCAACAGAGTGCACTATGCCATGTTGGTTTTTGAGGACAAGGTGGACAACCTAGATCTTATGGAGTGAGTGGAGGGCTTAGTGTGGCCCTTACCTTCATTTTTTGGTCAACAATAGCCAGTGAGTGGTGGTGTTGCTTGTAGGAACTGTGGTGGACCTTATCACAAGAGAGAGTGCACTCAAGGCAGTAGACATGATACCTCTAGTGCATCTCAACCAACACAAAGATAGTGTGAGCATTGCTACAGATTTGGTCACACTAATGATTAATGCTTTGACCTACACTCAGAGTTATCGAGTGGTAGGGCTGCTATGGCAAGTGGTAGAGGAGCTCCAGGTCACGGAGGACGAGGTGGTGGTAGAGGATCCACATCTAGTAGAGGTGCAATACCTACCCTTACTTCTAATATAGCCATGGCTACTCGGATTGAGCAGTTGAAGCAGAGATTGGCTAGCATGGCTATAGCTCAAAGGAGATCAGATTTGGGTGTTGAGGCTTCCACCTCATATGCACGTGATAAAGATGTCTTAGAATTCATGTGTAGAGCAACACAAGTGGATGCATTTGCCGTAGTGACTAGGAGAGGCAGTATGTGCTCCAAAGCCTAGAGGAGCATCAATGGAGTTGGACTCATAGAGAAGAGAGGCTGGTAGACAGGTCAGACTTCCCCAGTCTTTTACACTCTTTGAGGCACTATAGACGACATCTATGACTCTTAGATGTCCTAGTGCAGGTGTGGTAGGTGGTGATGGGGTGCATGATAGACTACCTACTAGTCAGCCACTTGCTACTACATAGACTAAGTCTAGCATGATGTTGGAGGCGGCTCAACTGATTATGCACTTTCTATTATTTGCAACTAGTAATGTCTACATTAGGAGTTGACCCAACCCCAGTGTTTTGGTTATCTGCCACACTTTGTGACAGTAGGGATGATGTAGTTCTTACTACTAGATCAAAGGTGTTTGATAGTGGAGTTGATTTGGTTGAGGAGCGTGGGATCCACTCAGCAAAAAATGGTTTATGGTAGGTAAGAACGGCTAGATTGGAGGAGTTACCAGCTAGACCAGCCTTTGAGCGAGCATGGTTTACACCTAGGGTTGTCCTATTGGATAACTAGAGGGGGATTTTGTGGTTGGTGGGACCTTCAAGGAAGGTCTATACACCATAGAAGGTCTTACTTGACTTTGGTGTGTAGCCTTTTCTGTTGGGGAAGGCTACAATTGTCAGTTTGGAGTTACGGAAGACCGATGTGGAGAGGTGTCCATTTCAGATCCAGACATCTTTAGGGGGTGGTTCTACATAGTACATCACATGTGGAGAGCTTGTTGTCCAGATTCAGCCTGGTCATTTGACTAATAGATCTATGGTGAGAGCTCAGGCCATTCCAACCGTGGTTGAGTCGTATGATGTGTTAGTTGGGAGAGCAGTGTTGTATCCCATGGGTTCAATATTGACTATTGGGAGGAGACAGTCTCCTATAGACCAGGTTGGCAATTTGGTGAGGGATGAGTTTTTTGTCTACCAATATGCTTCACTAGTGGCAATCTTGGCTCACTACAATTTGGAACCATGGTGGCTTTAGTTTCAGCTTTCAATGGTTCTGTTACTTGGCCTGGTGATTTATTCAAGGGGAACGCCCATGTAGAGGATACTTTGGAGTACAAGTAGGATTGTTCCATCCATCTTGAATGTTCCTTTGTGGAGTTTAGTGGAGGCATTGCAATAGCATGCAGATCAATTGGTGCAACAAGCTTGGAGTGGAGCCTTTGTATCACTAGGCAACTAGTATAAGGATGAGCCTCCAAAGTCCACTACCTTGACACCTTTGGATACCACACTCATTGCTTGATAGTATCCAATAGAGGGAGTATGTCTATTGGAGTTGTTTGGTGGGTTTAGCATTGGACTAGCTAGGTACTACAGGTGAGTATACAAGTACAAAGGTACTTGTATGTTGAGAGAGATGAGACTGCTAGGCGAGTCTTTCTCCATCATGTGGCATACTTGGCCTAGTGGTATCTTGAGTTATTACCAATTTTAGCAGTCAAGGGTTACCAAAAGGCCCTACTAGCAGACATTTACTTATTGAGGACGTATGATCTAGAGTGACATTGGCCTATTCATTTGGTAATTTTTGGATGGCCATGTTAGGGACATACATATGTTGGTCTAGGTTTGGGTCCTCAAGATCCCCATTTTGGTGTGTTTTGGGAGATGTCACGGATACTATGACATCTTTATGTTCATTAGTCTATTTCTCCAACTTACCTTTTGGAGAATATCCCTTTGATGGGTGATTCTTGCACTTGGGTGGTGGCAAATAAGCATCAGGTCCATTCTTGGATGGGACCTATTGTGTTGTTAGATGCAGCCAAAGTGGGATCACGGGCTCATCATCTTTGTCTTTGGTGGATGAACCTATTACCAAGAGAGATTTTATAGTGCACTTATGATGGGATTCAATGACTAGACCACATCATTGTTGATGATATCTTGGATGTTGGGCGTCAGTCTCAAATTGTGGTAGTGGTTGATAGGTCATCTATGGCAACGGTGAACCTAGTTGGACAACCCAAAGCCTCTTTTCCCACACTTATGAGTTTCCCAGGCTCCCATGCTTTTTGAGAGGGAGGCTATGGAATGGTTTGGGACTCATAGTTACAACAATTGGTGGAGCCCAATGTCAATGCCAATGAGAGAGAGGGAGCAAGGGTTCTTTTTTCACTAGTATTAATGTTGTTCCAATAGTGTCAAAGGCATCTAAGCATTAGGTGTTAGGTCAAGCTATGGACCTTAATTGTTTGACCCAGATTGTGAGCCTTGGTTTGGCAGAGTAGGATAGAATGTGCTTGATAGGCATCACCACTCGGACACTTGGGAGCTTTGCACCTATCAAGACAATTCAAGCACATCCTAGGGGTGATGGATCAAATGGGCATAGTATTCTTGGGACACAACCATTAGCTACTAGGGAGAGTGGTCTACTTGGAGTTCATCCATATGAGTGTGCACTACTTGGATTACACCCTTGGTCTACTTGGGATGCAGCTAGGGGACGTATGGAGCTTGCAGCCAAATCAGACGGAGTTTTTTCACATCAAGGTCGAGACCTCTAGTGGTTGGGAGCATGATGCTATTGTTCCCAAGGGTCCAATGGAGTAGCCAATCAATATGTCTTCCACTCCTATTATAGTTAAAGAGGATACTTGGGAGCCAAATCTTGAGGCCAAGCGTACAAGAGAAGAAAGACGGAGAGTTTGGAGGTAGATAGGTGATCTAGAGATGTAGCTTGGTTAGGTAACATATGGAAGGATGTTATACATGATGGACTTAGTAGATAAGCTAAAGGTATCACCAAAAGAGTATTTCTACTAATAGACAAGAAACCAAAACATGCTTGGAAACTTTAGAATCAATAGTTAAGCATATGATCTAGAGGTGAAACTTGGGGTGGTGACATCTGGAAGGATTTTACACATGATGGAGAATGTATATCAGATATAGGTTTCACCAAAAGAGCACTTCTACCAATAGGTCCAAAGCCAAAAATAGCCTGAAAACTTTAAAGCCATTTTTGGAGGCCTAAACGGATGAATTAGGCCTTGAAAATGGGACCAACACCCCTCTAGCCTTCATTTAATGATGATTCATCTTGTTGAGAGCTTTCCAATGGTACCTTGCCCATGCAATTTTGAGCTTCCTACAAGAAGATTCCCTAAAGATTCCCTTTGGTCAAACCCATTTGACCAACTAGATAGGACAAGGACCAACATGTCACCCGTCCAAACAACTAATCCAAGGATGGAGCTTGCTGACAGGCCACCAATCCATGTATCAGATCCAAGGGTGGAGCTTTTGTTGAGGGGATCTTCTTTGTTATATAATAAAGAGAAGGTGCTCCTTTAGGGTATCAAAGGATTGAGTGTGAGATCTGTGTTTTCTCTCTTGAAGAGTTCTCTTATCCTCAAAGGATTACAGATACACAAGTTGTTTTGCCTTTGATATGAAGGATTTGGGTGCTCTAAAGGGATATGATATTTGGATTGAGCTTACTAGTGATATACCAAATTTTTTACATCCCTACAAATATAGTGAAATGGAGCAAGCATTAATTTAGAGCCAGACTAGTGATCTTTTTGAAATTGGTTTGGTGAAGATTTCACATGGAGAGTATGCATCAGCTATAGTGATGCCAACCAAGAAGGATATGGATGGCAACTTCAAAGATAGGCGGATGTGTGGAGATTAACATCCTATCAACCAACAAACTAGAGCTTATCAATATGCCATGCCTACACCGGAGGAGATCTTTGATGCAATTGGGAATGCAAAGGTCTTCAGTGCTTTGGATCTTTGAGCAAGATATCATCAATTGCCAATCAAGGAGGAGGATAAGTCCAAGACAACATTTTGGGCTATTGATCTTCACGACAAGGATGTGTTAGATCAGTGAAGGTTCTTACCATTTGGAATAAAGAGTACTCCTATTGAGTTCTAAAGTCATGGATAGGATCCTTGTTGGATTGGATTTTTCTTGATGTTATTTTGATGACATTTTGGTCTATAGCACTATTGTGGAGGAGCATGAGAGACAATTGTTGGAGGTGTTTGAGAGATTGAGATCTCATGGACTCAAATTATATCCTAGGAAGTGTAGGTTGAGTATTTGGGTCATACTATTTACTCTAGAGGACTTGGTGTTCAACAGACCAAGGTGGAGGTTGTTGCATATATTTCTTGGCCTACAAATGTGAGTAGAGTGTTAGCATTTCCTTGGGTGAAATTTTATCGCCGCTATGTTAGAGGATTTAGTGCCATTGCCAAGGCTTGAAAAAGCTGACCAAGCTTACGCAAGAGTCGTGTTGGGGAGATGAGTAGGAGAGAACTTTTGTAGAGCTCAAGGAGAGGTTGATATCTACTCCTATTTTGAGGAGACCAATCAGAGGATGACCATTTAGGTTCACACTGATTGGAGTATGTTGGGGCTTGGAGCAGTGCTCACCCAACATGATGATGAGGGGAAGGAGTTTATGGTGGCTATGCTAGTTGCTCCAAAAATTCATCAGAGGCAAAGTATAGTTCATATGAGGGAGAGTGCTTGGCAACAATATGGAGAGTAGTACATTTTGATGTTACCTATTTGGTAACCCCTTTACTCTCATCACTGATCATCAGCCACTAAAGTGGTTGATGAAGTCCTACAAGCTTCAAGGAAGCTTGCATGATAGGCTCTGATTTTACAAGAGTATGATTTCACAATTATTCATAGACCTAAAATGGTGAACCATGATACAAATGGGTTGAGTAGAAACCCATGTCCTAACTAGCAGGATCAAACCGGAGCATGTTGGCATAGTGAGACAGATGAGCAAATGGTGCTAGGTTGGCATGCATATGCCTTTCTCTATATAATTTTTGGGGCTTTGGTGGTATCTCTCTCATTGCATACAGGAGGAGTTATTGAGGTCACAGATCCAAAGAGTAGAGATAGTGGTACATTTCAGCAAGATATTCATGTTCATGTCTTAATGATGGACTATCTTTGCATTGGTGTTATGGAGGGCATGGTTGGGGCCAAGGAGAGAGACCATGTTCTTCAGCAAGCTAGGAGGTTCAAATTGGAGGGCAGACACCTTCTTTGTGTATGGGAGGATGGTAGAGTGTGAGTAGTACCACTTCCATCTCAAAAACCATAGTTGGTTTGTCATGCTCATGAGGAGCTAGGACTTTGGAGTAAAGCATACATATAGCTTACCCTAGAGTCATTATTGGTGGCATGGTATGCAGACCAATGTACAATAGTTTGTTGTGAGATGTGTGGTTTGTGACCGAGTTAGAGCATCATTCAATGCTCCTACGCCACAGTTGCACCCATTACCTATCATGGGATTGGGTTACCGCTAGAGTTTGGACTTTGCTGGACCTTTACCCTTGACTTTGAGACATCATCAATATTTTTTGGTGATGGTGGAGCACTTCTCCAAGTGGATTGAGTTGGTGGCACTTCTTGACAAGTCTAGTGAAGTGACAACTTACTTGTTCTTGGATCGGGTTCTTAGTCATTTTGGTGCACCAATTGAGGTTTTGACTGATCAGGGTATAGAGTTCTTGGGGGAGTTTCAGGTCTTTTGCAACAAGGCTTTGATTAATTATTGTACTACCTCTTGAGATCACCCTAAGATAGATGGCTTAGCAGAGAGAGTGGTTCAACAATGAAGAGAGGATTACGGAAGTATAGTTTGCAGAGAGGCCACTTGGGAGATTGGGATCTCTAGTTACCTTGGTTTGCCATGGGTCATCGGTTCAGTTGGCAAGCCTCCTTAGCATCCTACTCTCCTTAATTTCTACTCTATGGACAAGATCCAGATTTACCTACAAACATTTGTTGAGATGTTATTGTAGTTTTGGACTTGGATGATCTAGATGTATAGATGAGCACATGTTCTCAAAGGGTAGAGATATTTTGGAGAGTGATGGTGATGGCCCTTGAGAGCTTGGCAATTGCTCTACATAAGGATACCTTATGCTATGCTACAATTTGAGGAGGAGGTTATAGACCCTTGATTCGTTGATTTCATCCAAGTGACTATGTATATAATAGACAACAACGATGCAACTTGATATTTCCATTGCACCACACTATCTTGAGAGTGCGTGATGTTTTGATATCTAGAGTCCTTGTGTTGGAAGGACGTGATGGTGTTGTTTGGAAGGATCATGTGCATAATTGTGTACCATGCCACCTCCCACACATTGATGGTACTATGGACCCAAGCTTAGCACTTTTACAAGTAGGCTTGAGGTGTATGTTATGTGATTCTTTTGGTGGAGCTACTTCTATGTTAGTGTGTGATAACTACTCAAGAGGATGGAATATTGCTTGTATGACTCCTTTCCTCATGGTGGTTCCTCAAGGATAGTGGTTATGTCCTAGATGTAATTGACCTATAGCTAGTTCATCTTTTATATGGTATTGATTGCAGGTAGACAACTAACAATGGGGCTCAATAGCACCTGGCCTCTTGATCTTTTGCTCACCATAGGGTATACCATATACTTGGAGTAGATAGCTATCTAGAGTTAGAGGGACCTAACTACCAGCTAGGAGGCAATTGTGGTACTTTAGAGTCCATGTATGACTTATGTGTGAGTTTTGCTTTTATAGTGTGTGATGTTTATAATGATGTATGTTGTGTAGCAATGTATATATGCACAACAATTGTCACACCATTTGTAGCATCACACCTAGATTGCTTAGACTCTTGAGTAGTAATGTTGGTAGTCAGGAGTATTTTGGTAGTTACTCATACACTACTTGTTGATGGACAGATTTTGTGTTTGAGGTACTGACTACATGGTGGGGCCCATTGTCACCATTGTTTGGACCATCAGGTGTGCCATCAATGGGACTGTTAGGGTTTGAGACCAAGCTCAAGTCTAGGGAGTATACTTTTGAAGTGCAGCTCAAGAGAGCTTACTTCTTTGATGTTGAGCCTTTGAGTTCTTAGCTATGGTGGATAGAGGCCGGCGAGTGTCACTTGAATTCTCTTAGTTAGAGTGAGTGTGACTTGACTGTAATTAGTGCCCAATTGTTGGCAGATCATCAAGTGACAGATCAAGTACTGAGCTGATTGAGTTTGATTTGAGTTGTGTAAACAAACTGATTATTGTGGTACTTTAGAGTCCATGTATGACTTATATGTGAGTTGTGCTTCTATAGTGTGTGATGTTGACAATGATGTATGTTGTGTAGCAATGTATATATGCACAAAAATGGTGCTATCCATTCTTCTATATTTACTCCTTGGCATACACCTAGGACCTCCCACACCTCATCATTAGATCTTGTAGCTCTGCTAGATAGATTTAGAGCCAACACACAACCTGCTATTATGTTTTGAGAGGATGAGTGGACCTCAAGTCATCTTAGAGATTTTAGTGCAAAGCTTTATGATAGATAGTGGATAGTTTGCACTAGCCTAGAATGCTTTCCTTGGAGAGTGAATGGATGTGGACATATAGTCCTTTCTTTCTACATAGGACAAAGGCTTTGAGGATGCACTTTAGTGGCTTGTCTTGTAGTCTCTACTTGTGTAGTTTTTTAGACATATATAGTTTGAGTGTATTTATGTATTTATTCAGTTTCATACACTCATTCTTATGCACTTTGTGTACCTTTTTTATATATAGTTCAGTTATTGACATTTTTTTATTGTGTACATAAGTATATACACTCATTATGGTTTGCAAGTTTGTAAGAAGGCTTTGTGATATATATATGATATCCATCATGGCCATATATCTTATCAAGTGCCGGTTATTTTTGGGTTTCATGTCTCTTGCCTTAATCAAGGTGATATCTATCTATGTTATTCTTTTGATATTTAGGTATTGATGTCTCTTATCTTACTAAAGGTGCTATCTATCTTCCATTGCTATTGTGTGAGGTTGTGCTTATCTTTCCCATGGAAAAAAATGCAAATCTTACAACTAAAAAGATGCATGGAGTACAAATTGGATTGTCCATAAATGTATGAAAAGAAGACATAGGATTGAAATTGGAGCTCAAGACCCATTGATTGAACAAGGTCAGTTAAATTTTGAAGTGATAACAACTTTGTCATTCATTTCTAATCCCATTCTTGTTTTCTTGATCAAAGTCATGGAGGTTGCTCCATAGGCACATCAACTAATTCAAACATATTTTTACCTCAACATCAGCCTAATCCAAGATTAATGGAAGTGAGTTCTATTTGTTTTTGCTTAGACTTCTTTTGCTCAACCCTATTTGATATATGCAACCTTGATAAGTTATCCAAAGCACAAGATCACAAAATTATAAATAGAAAGGTACTATAGGGTGGATCAACAAACTTAGGGTATAAAAAACAGTAGATGTTGATATGTTCAACCTTATGTTTGATAGATTTGTACCCAAAAAATTTTCTTGCTACCTGCTTACATATATGGAGTAGAGGAGGTGGTTAAGTCAATTTGGACCATAGGCTAGAATAATGCATTGGATGTTAAAATACCAACAAAGTCAAGAAAATTTGGATCAACAAAGAATAGAAATTCATCTAATGGAAGGTGGTAACAATCTTATAATTTTTTTAAAAGATCTATATTTTTTATTTTGTTATGCTTGGTATTCCTTACTTTTGTATTTTAACTTGTCCAAACATCATTTGGATTTTTAATCAAGCAAGAATGAAGTAGTCCATGCAGCACATGCAAGCCACCCATCCTTGTGATTTATCTAGTCTCATTTAGCCATGGTTCTGGATTAGGTTTAGACCCTGAGGTCATATCACCTTGTTTTGTTGGATTTAAAGCATTTTTTGTTCATGCTTAAGACTTTGAGACATGCTTTAAACTTTTTGACATGCTTTGAAATAGGATAAGAGCTTATGCACACTATTAGAAAAATTAATAAGATCTGAATGAAACAAACCACAAGGAACAAAGTACATTGAATGGAATAGAAATGGAAGTGGTAATCATGATCTCCTATATATGAAAATTTGTTTACATGTTGTCATGGTCATTATAAATAGTGCAATCAAGAAGATGAAATATTGGATCAACAACATAACTACTACTCTACCACCACCTCCCAACGGTTAGGAATCTATCTCAACATGATTGTAATCATAGTCTTTATCACATCCAAAGTCTTCCTTGATCTTGTTAATTTAAGAATCATGGAGTAAAACCATTTCAATTTGACTTCCTTTCCTTAATCTTGAGTCTCTCTTATTTTGACTTATTTTCCAAGTCCTTAATATTTACTCATCCTCAACTTTCTCTTCTCTACTTCTATAAGGTACCTCTTCTCCACTTCTATAAGGTACCAATGTTTCTCCATATTTGAAACTTTTTAGGCTTCTATCTTGGCTATTATGCATCTTTGGTGAGCTTTTATTGACTCTCTTTTCCATTTACAGGTTTGCTACATCTTGTGACAAAGTAGCAAGAGCCAAAGTGATCTTTGATTTCACTTTGAAGCTCTTTCTCTTCTTGAGGGATTCACTATCTCCTTCTTCTCAAGATAGAATCTCCTCCTCTAGTCTAGTATCTTGAGATTGGTTCTCCTCTATTAATGTTTTCATAGCCATCATAGATAGACTAACATCTTGACACATTCTTGGAACATCATCTTTTTGTATTATTCTTGATGGTACATAATCCACTTGTCTTCTCTTCAAACACATCATGAAAATCTAGTCCTTGGGTACTTGGGATAATAAATGGAATTAAATCCACACTTGAACCACAAAATCATTCACAATTTCTTCTTCCTTGATTGATTTTTCTTGATTCTCCCCATGAGGCTCTACCCATGGCTTTTTGTCCCTTCTTCCCTAGATATATGCACCTAAAACTCATCCACATTACCAATATTTTAGCAACACGCACACCAATACTCACATGGAGAAAATATATTTACCCAACTTTTGAACATCAAATCCATGTGATCAAAGTGAGGATATATATAATTTAACTTATCTTTTATTATCTAGATCCTTGCTCGTTTTCTTCACCAAGTGAGATCTTCACCAATACTCTTATTCTTCTAATCCCTTGCTTCCTTGTAAGATTTCATAAACTGCTCCCACTTCTTGTACAATTTGTCCCCCATCAATGAAGGTGGAAATTCTCTCCAATGCAAAACTTAAAAAGTAGCCATGTAATTGGAAGCAATGCCCTTTGAATCATAATTTTGCCACTACAACCATGAATTTTCACAAAATTCTCTCATATTCCATATAATCTAATATTTATGGGTAATGATGAGGAAAATTTTGGAACCTATCTTCCTTACCTTCCACCCTTTGCCTTGTTTCCTATTGATGATTAAACCATTTTAAGAATCGCTTGGAATCCCACTAGTGTGTTGAGATAGAATGCACTTTAACTTAATAGCTAAAATAGAATGAGGAGAAATAGAATGGGAAGTTGAAATAGAACAAGTAGAAATAGGATTGGGAGTTGGTATGGATTGAGTGCAAATGGAATCAAGATAGAGAAAATTAAGATCATCCATTGATTTGGTTGTAATCAATTCCATTGGACTGCAATTTTCTTGTTGGTGGCCCAATTCAATCAAATCCAATGGATTGCAATTCAATCCAATTGGATTCAAATGTATCTTCTTAATGCTTGTTCATCTCTACTTGCTCCATGTGGCACTTTTAGATTGCTTTAACAATTGTAGTTTGAACTTCACATGTAGTTTCCCATCCCAATCTTAATTCTCACCTCTACTTCTTAATAATCAATACTTCATGTCACTCTTTAATATGTCTATGTGCCTCTGCTATGTCTTCTTATCACCTTATTTTCTCCTGAATTGTCTTTTGGCATGACATCAGTAATGAATTTTTTGATTTAGCCTATAAACTTTCAAATTTGAGACCCTTGGTAGCTCATAAGCTGCTTTCATCACCTGTAAATCAACTTATTGGATTTTTTCACCCAAAAACAATTATGTTTACTCATAAATTATATTTTAGACGCCCAATCACTACTCATAGGAATCCATCATTTCTGAATCTGAAAACACCCAATAAGAGTTTTGCAAATATGTGCAAGTATTTCACTCTTTGAACTCTTTATTAGTGCTAGGTGCCATGAACGTTCTAAAACTTTATGGGTGGAGACTAAGTAGTTTGAAAATCTATGGGATCAGTTTTGAGAGATGGTGATCTTGTAGACTCTGGTTATGGGTAATTTTTTGCAACTATGGTAAGAGTAAAATTTACAATATTTTAGTTGGAAGCTATAAATGTTAATGAATATTATCAATAAAGAATTTTATCTCAATTCTAAATAGATGTATATGTTAGCTTGGAAGATTCATTTCATTTTTTTCTTGCTTTTAGTTTGAGTTTCATGGTTTTGCTTCTCATGGAGACTTTCTTGTGTAGTTTGTGCTAATCTATTTAAAGCAACTTTTTGCTCATCAGATGTACCATTGTTGATGTGAAATGTTATGTATTTGCACTAGATCACAATAATCAAAACTTATGCCTTTGGTACCAAATCACAACTATTAAGACAAACTACTAGCTAGCAATCAGCCCAACATCACAAAGTCTAGTGAGGAAGGAATTCAAGATGATGAATCTCTAATATGACCAAAGTATATATTATGAATTCTTTTATTTGTAATTTTTTATGCTTATTGGTATGTGCAAGGATGATTAGAGTAGAGAAGAATGATAAAGGAAAAAGATGATTGTGTAGGAACACAAGAAGGATTGAAAGACCCCATCAAGCCATACAAGGAAAATAAAAAGGGGTAAAATATGCCTAAGCCTCAGTAGTCAAGCTATGCAAGTCATACAATCTACAAAAAATTAGAGCATATGAAGAATCATCACCTAATATGATTGCTCTCTTATGAATTGCAGTAGCAAGTGCTCTTTGTAGAGCAATGTGCACCTATTTTTTAAAGTATGTTGTGAAATATGAGAGCAAGAGTAAGATCCCTTGATGTCTAGAATGATATGCCTTTGTGCACTCCTTGACAAATATTTCAGATGCTACATCCATCACTCAATATAACTCCAAGGCTATAGGGTCAAAGAGGTGACTTTGCTACATACTCCTATACTAGGAGACCTTGGCTATTGCCACTCTGCTTGTTGCCCATCTAGGAGAATGAGTGATCACTCCTTCTAAAACTGAATCACATGTAGGATCTATAAATACAATATTTGCTACTATCACCTGATCATCTTGGACCAAGTATAAGTTTTTCTTGATTTGTGTTGTCTACAAAGTATACTAGTGCTCCCTCAAAGCAAGGTATCCACTCTCACATGCCATGGGAAACACTAAATCCATAATAGCATCATAGGTAGCTATCTTTTGTCCTCCAAAATGACACCATGTCATATGAACCATTGTTGCATCTGATGTAGAACCACACTCACAAGTCAATAATGAAGATGCATATGGTATGGGTAGACCAAACCTAGGTAGAATCTCATCATTGTAGAGAAAGTAGTTGGTGTGAGTTGGAATGCCTTAATGCAAGATTGAGCTAGGATCCAAGAGCCTACACCCTTGCTTGAGCAAGATCAAAGATATGCTCTAGTAGCACAAGGAATGGGTGAGTCAACTAAGAGAAAATTTAGCATATGTTGAAATTGTCAATTCATTAAGGAAGATTGCAAACTTATAGTCCAATTTGAAGTTACAAAAGCAACGGTTGGAAGGTCCTCTTAAGCCTATGGAGATAGATTGTCTCTTGTTTGCCACAATAACATCTGGAGAGAAAAGGATCAATCTTCCACCTAGGTCACATATGTCTCCAAGACTAGCCTATCAACAACCAAAAAACAAGAGGATAGTAGAGGTGCCAAGAGAACCCAACTACCCAAAATTATTATATGTTTCATCTCCTCTATAGATAATAGGCTTAATCCTACACACAAGATTGGTAGAGATGTTTGTCTATGTGCCAAATCCTCTATCATACACTAAAATATCCTTGGTCTAATGATATCAATAAAGACATGTATAATCTTCCTATTAAAAGCTCTCAAATGTGATAGAAGGGTCCTTAAAAGGAGAACTATGCAAAGTGGGTAGATTGGTGTATGGGCAATACTAGATGAGAGTATACCAAATATCACATGTAGATCTCCTAATAGAGGAAGATCATCCACATGAAGAATATACTCTACAAGAATTACATCTAGGAAGCATGTGATTGGATCCTACTCACACTTTAAGAATACATACACCATCTATAGATGTGATATACCGCTCTCAAATTTAGAGATGTGGAGGAATATCTGAAGGAGGCCATTCTCTACACTTTGACACCTTGACTATAAAGCATATAATATGAAGCTTGATAGTCAAGTGATCAAAGGCCTTCCTAATCTGATCTATGGGGCTCATGATATGTGTATCATTTGCCAAGGAGGGAAATACACAATTTGGTATGGCCAAAGTAGTAGATAAGAGAGCTCTAAAGTGAATTGTGGCAAATAAAGGTCTGCCTATAGGATCTTTTTATGTGTACCAAAAATATGCTCCAGGATAGTGCCTCCTTTCTATGAGAAACCATGTTGGTAATAAGAGAAGAAGGAGAGCCATAGAAAGACCATGAAAGGAACAAGAATTGACAAGGATCCACCAACCTCCCTTAGCTTTGTAAAGATGGATGCACATGAGATGCCATCAAAAGTATTATCAACATCCACCAATATAACAATCCACTTTGGGTGGATATCTAAAAGTGCTCTAAGTCCTAGAGATATAGCCTCATAAACTCCAAGTGTAGCAACTCCAAATTGATGGAGATTGAGGTACTATCAAAAGTGAGAATAGTGTTGAAGGATAATGGTATGGCTAACAATATGAAAAAAGGCTCCCCCACAATAATTGGTCTAATGATTCTTGTGTCCTTCTCCATTACAAGAAGTCAACTAACACCCAACACTTGACTAAATGATGTAGGAGTCTCTCTTCTTGTTATTACTATAGTTACCTAAAATAGCTTGGTAAAACAAGTAGAAGGATCATGTACCTAGAAGTAATCTTTAAGATGCTCATATACAAACCCTAAAAAGCCTAATTAGGAGAAGCATGGAGTGGTGCACAACACTTATGCAAAGAGTGGTCTATCAAGATATAAAGGTTGTTTAGGATTAAAGTCTAAGACCTCTAAAGGAACTCTATCTCTTGCTATAAGATGTAATAAGTGTAAGGAAGAAATAGTTTGATCTATGGGACTAGCCATAGGCAAAGGGTGTAGGCTTTCTTTTCTCTATTATACTTTCTTTCTTGACCTAATATCCTACATCATCATACTCAAATGAAACTTGTAGTATCCCATGACTAAACCTATCTCTTGTAACATGCCATTTAAATAGATTCCACATTTAGGGTAGCCCAATCCTCCACTTAAAATCTATGAAATTTAGCAGCAACCTCTCTTTGCTCTGCATACTCCTCTCTAGTATAACAAAGATACCATCATGGGAGTAAGAGGAACAAGAACCAAGCTAATAGTGGTGACTTAGTGCTAGCCAAATACTAGTAAAGTTGATAAGAAAAAGTTGTTCCCTTGAAGATGCAGGTTGGAAATGACTAAAAGTGAAAGGAAAAGTTCACTAGGTGCAGTTATTTTATTATTTTCTATTTAATTTTTGGGTCAAGAACTACTCCCAAAAGTGTGTAGTGTCACCCCATATGACACATTACAAAAAAGAGAAAATTAACAATCACATTCACTACAAATATAATCCAAGTTACTCCTTAAGGTAATGGTTCACTTTGCCCCAAAGACTTCAACCTCAAAGGTATGTTCTACCCTTTCCCAATTGCACAACCCCAAAAGTGTCTTTGTATTGCCCAAATACCCTTACTTTTTTATATTGTGGTACTTGTAATGCTCCAAATTAAGTGATTCCTAAGCATATTATTTCACTCCTTTGGCTCCCTTAAGAATCAGAGGTCTTGCTCAAGCACAAATATACCATTCTATACCTAGCACTTGTGATCCTATTCTACAACTCCTCACCTTTCATCCACAAAGATATTCACCAACTTTTAAGATACAAACATTATAGATTATGAAAGATTGATTTTGGTTGCACACAAAGTTGCATTGAGAAATAGACTTGTAGATTATTGAGCCAAAGCCTTATTATAAAATTTCCTGAATTATTTCAAAGTCCTCAACAAGTTCTATGGGTAATTTGCTGCCTAATCCTGCATTTCTTAGGAGCACTTCAATCACTTAGGATTCTAATCATATCTTATCCTAATATTTTCTAAACTAATTAAGCTCCTTTCACATGTCATGGAAGGTGTCAGACCTTTCCCAAAGTCAACATGGAATTTATGTTCTTTGGACTTATGTGATAACCCAGCAAATATCACTTTTGCGGTAATCAGGTAAGTAAAGTTCTTTCCCGTAGAGATATTAGTCAGAAATTTCCAAATACAAAGCAAACAGTAACAATGTAGTTCTTCTTGGTTGCGTCTTTAGTCTCTCAAGTAGAAACTACACCCAAAAGAGAGTAAAAAGTACTGACTCGCAGTCTCATCACAGATTAACACTCCTTAATCACAACTCTATCAAATCTTTCCAAACAATCTTGATTGTGATGATTCAAGCTCTCCCAAAAATGGCACTTCACTACAAAACAACTTCACCTCAAAATTATGTCCCACCCCTTCACTGAAGGCACAACTTCCTCGATCAAAATTGCTTCACATCAACTTTACGCTGCACTCACAAATGCAAAATACTACCAACACTACAATTCCTCTCAGATTTGTCAAGGTATTGCTTCGATTGCACTTCAGTCAAGATCAAACACACAAAATGAAGATCAAGGTTGCAAAATCCAACATCCAACAAACATACTGATTTGCACTTCAAATTTCTCCACACACTCACAAACACAAATACAAAATTGATGCTCAGAATCAAGCTCAAGCGATGAGCATTGCTTCACAACACTTTGCTTTATCTATTCTTAGAAATTATGAGCACTAAACAACATTTTCCTGCAAATGCCATTCTTAAATAGTGAAGCAAACAACAATTCTAACAAAAATACCGTTCTACAACAACAACTCTTCCTACCTATAGATCTAAACTGACAATGCAACCCTTCATATCTGCCTCTTCAGATCTCAAATCTGTTACTACTCCAATCCAATGTCTACTTCTTCCTCGGCTTCTAATTCAAAGTAACTTCACTCACTACTACTCTATCCTTGGGTTTCATAACTCCTTATTCCGCTACCAATTCTAACATTTCTCTTTCCTGATCTGCAATTCCACTAGTAGGTAATCCATCTAACTTCTTATCTCCTGACCCACTCTTCTCTAATATCTCTGATGGTAATTCCAAAGACATCTGGACTCCTATGTCATCTACTTCAGGTTTTGCTCTTACATCCTTCCAAATTTTATCTATCTCTTATTTCACTAAGTCTAATCTAATTGTGATATTGTCTTCTACTTCCAATATCTTTCTATCTACACGAGTTCTGAGACTGATAAGTAAAGCATTCAAATCTTTATCCTTTTCATTTCTCCTCCTTATCTCTTGAACCAACAACTTCAACTCATGTAGTCTCATTTCTTCAATTTGCATGCTGGCTTCTGTACTCAGCATTGCATTCATCTTGATAACAATCTCCTTCAATGGCTCCAATCTCATTCTTCTCTCCCGTTCTTGATCTGCAAGCCAATCTTTTTTGTACATTGCCATATCTGCTTTGAACTCGGCTTTCACTGTCTCCTTCTCCTTCTCCTTCTGCACAATCTTTTCCTCCTGATTGCAAAGTAACTCTCTCAACCTTTCTTCCTCTCTATATCTCATTGTCAACTCTCTTTGCTAAAGCTGCTTCTTCTCTTCTACACTCTCCATCACTCTATCGAGCTCTTGCTCTTTCTCCGCTGCTCTTACCATAGCATGGATAGTTTCTAATCTCAAATCAACAAACTTCTACTTCAAGATTGCATACTCAGCCACTTGTCTTTCCCTCGCTATGTCACTCTGCTCTATGAATCCCTCTCTATTCCTTGCTTCTCTCTTCAAGTTCTCAATCACTTGATTTTATACTATTGCATCTACTTGTAGTACTTCCTTTTCCTCCTCACCTTGGATTATACTCTTCTTTAACTCCAAGTTCTCTTCTTCTAATCAAGCTAACACCTGCAACACAGTCTTCACCTTTGGACACTTCTACTGCATCTCCTTCTTCTTGTGTTCTAACTTCACCAACAACGAGCACACAACCTCCCTCAGATACTCTACTCATTCACTCACATTTATTTTGACTTGCGGACTTATCTCCTTCTTCACCTCTTCCTCACTCGACACTTGCCTTCTAAGCCGCAGTCGCCTTATAGGAATGGATTCTTCACTCCCTGAACTTCCATCCTCCTCTTCTCTTACCTTACTCGGCCCCGCTTCATAGTTTGCCTTTTTTCTGGAATGAACTCCCCTTTGAATTGTAACTCTTTTCTCCTCTTGTAATTGAACTTTGTCTTCCAATTTTGAGTTACCTTTTTCCTCCATCTTGGCTTCCTCCTCTTCAGGTACCGATTTCATCGCCACTCCATTATCACTTTCACTACTCGTGTCTCCATTGTGGAATGTGAACTCAAGTTCTTCCTTCCTCTCCAAGTCTTTGGACTTGCACTCGGCTTCTCCTTCTGATTCTTCTTCAGATGATGCAATTACCACCATTTCTTTCCTCGGGTTTACCCTTCTAGCCTTCCAAGGTCTCACTTTCTCTACTTCTTCTTCTCCTTGTCGACTATTCTTCTTTGACTTTGGAGTGCTCACTTCCAACTGCACACTCTGCCCCGTCTGCGCATAGTACTCATCACTGCTCTTGATCTGAAGAATGTATTGTTGCTCCTCTGCATTGACATCTCTTCTTAAGTTGGGATGGAAATGGGACACCATCTTATTTCGCTCCGCCGCATTGAGCAAGTTCAGCCCTAGATAGAAATGGGCTGCAAATAGCACAATGTAATGTCAAGGCAACTTGTCCCGCAAATTCCACACCATCTGTCTTGTCCTCCCATGAAGATACTTTGCCTAGTTAATTGGCTCTCCTGCAAATATCTTATGGAAGAACACCGCTTGGTGCTTCATCACTTAAGTCGTTCTCTTCGGCTTCAAGATTGCCAAAGAGCACTCATGATCCCTCTCTTGATAGGATCCTTATAGCTCTCCACTTTGTAGCCATTCTTTGTGCGCTATGAAGAGAAGGCATCTCTCACTTCTTTAGTTTCTTTGGCTACTTCTCCCTTCCCCAAGAACGTGGCACCATGCTCTACGCCTGCTTTTCTCCCGAGTTCTAACCTCCAATCTGACTCTGTCTATCGGGCCAGATTTCCTCTCTTCCCTTCTTCCTCAAGGCCATCATGACACTTACTCTCGATGATCTTAATCATGAACCCTGGAAAGCTAAAATTCCAATTCCATGCCAAGAATGTGATCCAAAGCTTGCTCAAGACTTCAATTCTTGTGATCACATCTAACCTCCAAATCGCATGATTTCTCACTATGAATTCAGAATTCTTCTTCCCACCTCCCATCTTTCTCTCTTCCACTTTGGGCTGGGGACTATTCCTCCTATTGATTCCCGGCTTAACTCTCTTGACTTCCTCTTGACACACCAGCGCATCTTTGACTTTACTTCCCTTCCCATGATCTCCTATAGGACGACTTCTTAACGGTAATGGGAAATTTCTTGTCATTGCTTTGTCTTTAGCCCAATTTTTATAGAGTCACGCCTTCTCTGTCTTTCTTCAATTTGAGTTTCTATCGAGAAATCACACCTCCTGCATGCTCCTGTCACTACCAAGTGTCCTTCATGCATATGACCACTATTTTTGGACGGTACCTTCTTGAATTTCTTGCCCCAAAGGAGAGTTGTTACACTGTCCTCACCTCGGGTTGAGCACCCCAAGATGAAGACTCCTTACTTCAGGTTGTATGCTGACATGGCAATTCCAAGTACCTCACCTTATAACCCAAAGTCACGTTACCTTGGGTTACATCCCGAGGACACTTCTCTTTGCCTTCTTTGGCCATACAGGCGCAATTTGACTTCTATGTACACTTCTTCAAATTGAGAAAAAAAAATATATAGGTACCACAACTTACAACACCAAAGTAGTACTTTGCCAAGAAGTACTATAAAATACCAAAATCATTCTTCCATGAATATTTAGAACTTCAATGTGTATAACTTAGAGTAATGTCTACTATAGTATGATTGTCCTTCCTTACGGGAAGTGAAGTATCCTTGGTCCAAAGCTCTATTGCAAAGAACTACATTCATCCCTAAGTTGTGTAAACACTTCTTTGGTATGATCCTATACTCAATTGTCTTTATTAAGTAGATGTTACATAATTTGGTGAACTTCATATTTAAATGCTCTTTTAGCCAAAGTGCAAGTTGGTCCATTTTCTCTTCTTCATAAGTTCTTTCTTCTAATTTTTGGACTTGAAATTTCAGCTTGTGAATTTGTGTCTTCAAGGCTTTCTCTTTGGTCTCTTCCTTCAATACCTATAAACTGATCTTGCTTTTTCTCTAGTTGTTGGATTGCACTTCTCTTTGCTTCTTCTAATTTGTAACTCTAAACTCCAACTTCCTTTTAGACTTCCCTCATAAGTCAAGGAAAATTTGACTCTTCATTGGCCTTCTCCTCTTTCATTTCTTCTTCCATTTGCCTCAATTGTAGATTTACATATTGTTAATATTTAGCCATCTAAAGATCAAGAATTACAATCCTTACCTTAATATTCACCAACTCAGAGCATAAGCTTACTACTTCCTCATTCTTAAGCCATACTTGATCTTCATACCTCAACTGCATTTCCTTGTTCTTCATTGTTAGCTTCCCTAGATCTAATTGAACTTGCTGAAATTCTTTATCTTGCTACTTTTGGTTGGTAACAAAGGAAGAATAACTTTATCATCACACTTTGAAGATGTTATGTATCAATGAATTTACTTTCATTACCTTCTCTCTATAAAGATTACAAACCTTGGCAAATTTCTCCTTTGCCTTCTCTTTTTAGTTGATGTCCAGGACTACATCTCTCAGCACTTGAAGCTTACAAAAAGATGTGCTATTGATGGTCAGGCCGTCAGTCCCAGAGCTCATGGACCTTGGCCTTCTTGGCATAGAGTTCCTTATGTATGCTCCTTACTATGGTTGTGTAAACTACTATTTTTGGACATTTCTTGTGGTATTGGAGAAGAAGAAACCTTATTAATTGCAATACTAATCCCAATAAATGGATGATAAATTGCATTCTCTCACTTGTTCACATTGAAATCCTTGGGTTGCTTTCCCCACATCTTCAACTAGTACTTCCAAAAGAATGCCTTTGGTTTCTTGTTGATCAAGAACTTTAGTCTCAATATTGATTATGTCTTCAATGCATTCTTTGGGCTACAATGTTGGCTTCACTTGGGTTTCTTCTTTGGCAGATCCTTTTACTAGCACCTTTGGTTCTTTCTCAAAGCCAAGTAGTGCTCCTAGTTGATGGGAGATTTCCCCTTTGTCTTTGGAGCAATTTATTTATTCTTTGCTTGGCTCTAAATTTGGAGCCAATTGGGCATCTCAATCCAGATTGCCTTCTTTTGAATTAGCCATTGATTCTTGGAGGATGAATAATCCTTCTTCTTCTTCTTCTTTCTTATACTCCTCTTCCTCTTCTTCTCTAGCTTATTCTTTTGAGGAGACATTGATTGCTTGAGTTGTTCTTCTTAGTTGTTTTGATTACGTTGTTGCCTTCAATGGAGGAGCATGTTTCTTCTTGGTCTTTGAAGCAATACCTTCTTCTTCAATTGTCTGACAATATGGATTTTATAGATCAATAAGTTGAGACTAACAAAGTAGCAAATAGGCAAAATTAGCCAAGAATTATAGGAATAATCTTGAAGCATCTAGGAAGCTACTTGGTACCTTCCCAAGGATTGGGTAATGTGCATGCCAAGTAGTGACTTCTAGAAGGAAGCTTCTTGGGAAGCTTCTTGGCTAGCTTAGCTTACATGCCAAGTAGATGGTTTCTAGAAGGAAGCTTCTTGACTAGCTTAGCTTGCATGCCAAGTAGATAGCTTCTAGAAGGAAGCTTTGTGAGGAGCTTCTTGGTTAGCTTGGCTTATGTTCTTAGAAGACTGCTTTTAGGAAGCTTCTTGAGAAGCTTCTCAAGAGCATTGTATGTTCTCTATAAATACCAAAGCCTAAACTTATGCTAGGCATTTAGAGTTTCAATCATGCAAGAGTTCAAACGTGATTTTTCACTCCAATCTTCCATTCTCCTATTTCTCTCCTTGGTCTTTTACATTGGTATCAGAGTAGAAATGGAATGGATGGAATTTATAGACCATCAAATCCTTTTTTGCCAAACCCTTGCAATTTTTGTGTCCACATACTACCCAAGCAACATTTCACAAAATTCATCATCTTATATTTTGGGTAACTTTTTTTTAAAACAGTCACCTTTTTTGATGGACCTTTGGTACTTCCAATTGTAACTTATGGAGAACAGTGGATGTGTTGCATCTACATGTTAACTAAGATGTATTATAGGTAGTTTGATAGAATAGTAGCCATGGCGGCAATGCCCAAAGTTATTAGTGTTATACTGTAACAAATTGAGCACCTTACTTGATTGTTAAAAGAAAAAGACTATCAACAACAAGAGCATGTAGAGAGGGCACCATTTTGAGAAGGAGAAGAGCAAATCCAATTCCAAAGCCCAAAGTATTTGAAGGTAAGAATCTCCCGAGTACAGTGGAGAATTGTGTATTTGATTGCAAATGTTCAAGATGAACAAAGGCAAATTCTCTTGGCTTCAAGCCAACTAGATGGAGTGGGGATACTATAGTGGTGCTTCAAAATAGAGCAAGCTGAATAGTAGTCTTTTGCACCAATCTTGACATATGAAGAATTCAAGAGTGCAATAATGAGCAATTCTAAGCTATAAATATCACATGAGCCACACAAGATAGGTTGGTAGAATTGAAGCAAATTGGTTCTATAAGAAGCTATATGACTCCATTCCAAAACACCATAATGCAAATTCTAGATATACTAGACGGTGAAGCTCTAGATCAGTTTGTGGGGAGTTCAAAGTCACACACCAAATTGGAAATGACTTGTGAGCCGGCTTGTCTTTCACTCGGGATGAACTTCTAATGGCTATTATGGTAGCGCACCATGGACTAAGAAAGCAAGGAACCCCAACTCCATCATACTCCTCCAAGGCTAACACTCCAAGACTCAAGATAGATAGTTGCAAATGAAAGGATGATGAGTACCTCCTCACTCCTTGTTTATATACTTGTGAAATAGTTATGCACCAAAGTTACTAATTATTGGGGTAACTCAAGTTACTAGGCTAAAAGTCAAGTCAAGTCAAAAAGTATAAAGGAATATCCATCCATATTGGCATATTCCACTAAACATGTGATCTTATCTTGACCCAACCACTAAGTCAAGGATTCCTTCACATGGGTTATCCTTGGACTATAGAAGAATCCAAAACAAATAGGCTTGCGGGCCCAAGAGTTCTCAACTCTTTCCTCAAAAGCCAAACACCTAGGAATAATACCAAGTCAACATACAAGAATCCGAAATAGTGGTGCTCATCTTTTCCACTTCCTCTTAAGTAAGGTCCCCTCTATCTTAGCTATGACTAACTTTAGCTAATCAAGACTAATGTAGAACCATCCTTTATCTCAATATAAATAATATCTCTCAAGTATTTTTAATACCAAGCTAAATATCACAATACCACACACATGCACAAATGGGTGTTACAGACCATGGAGGAGGACAAACACATGGAAGAAGCCATGCAATTGGCTAAGCGCTTTGATTCCTTGGTTGTGACAACTTGGTCTGACCTTGACCTACACAAGACCTACCACCACACTATACACAAGTGGAGGAGCCCGCACCAATGGAAATTGATACCATCCAATAAAGATCACTTGGTATTGCAGATAGAGAAAGATTGTGATAAAATGGTGGTTGCTTTCATTGTTGACAAATTAAACATCACATTGTTGAATGTTCACTCAAGAATAGATGACTCCAATGAATCACCCTAATGGAATTTGTAGAGCGTGATGATCAAGGAAATGAAGAATCCTAGTAGGAGAATTTGAGCTACCTATTAGGAACTTGATTAGTTCCAATGGGATTGAAGGCTTGACCTATGCAAGTTTGCTTTGCTTGCAAGGTATGATATTTGATCATGGTTGTAGGATTTTGGTTGATTCTAGAAGTTTAGAGAGTTGTGTCCATGCAATTAACAAAGGATTAACAAAGAATTAACAAAGAATTGAGTATTCCTATCAAGCCAGTAATTGAAAGTAATATGATAATGATGGATAGTGTAAAAAGTTTTGGATTCCGTACTCCATATCTTGTTACATTTAAGATTGGGAAGGAGTATTTGGAGTGTATAAGGTTTATAGTGGCACCTCTACACTATGATGTCATTCTAGGGTTGCCTTGGCTTGAACATCATAAGGTTCAATTTGCTTGGACTTGACAACAAATTGAAGTACAACACCAATGTAAGAATTACCAATTAGGTTGTCTAGCACATTTAAGTAAGACACCTAAGAAGAGTCAATCCCAAGATAGGAAGTTTGTCAATAAAGCAGCCATAGAGCAAGCTTTGGAGGAAGATATTCCTATTTTGTGGTGTGGATCAAGCCAATTGCGCTTGGAGAATCTGATGAGGGCCAAAAGCTTCATCAAGCAATGGTTGATCAAATAGTTCAAGAGTTTGCAAATGTGTTTTTGGATGGTCTACCGAAGGGATTGCTCTTTGATCATCATATGTCCTTCAAGATTGAGTTATTGTCAAGAAGTACTCCAATGAGTAAACCAATTTATTTGCTCTCACAAGAGGAGTTAGATGAGCTTTGAATAACATTAACAAAGTTGTTAGAGAAGGATTTCATATGAAATAATACATCTTCTTAGGGAACATTGGTACTATTTGTTCCAAAGAAAGATGGAGGATTGTGCTCCTATATTGATTATTGTAGCTTCAATAAACAAACAATGAAGGATGCATATCTCTTGCCTTGAATTGATGACTTGCTAGATCAATTGAGTGGAGCATGATACTTCTCCAAGTTGGATCTCCAAAGTGGCTATTGCCAAATTCCCATTGATAGAGAAGATGTGCAAAAGACTAAATTTTTCACAAGGCATGGGTATTTTGAATGGAGAGTTATACCCTTTAGGCTCACTAATTCCTTAGCAATCTTCATGGATCAAATGCATCAGGTGTTGGATAGGCTATTGGATTGGGACATGGTGGTGTTCTTGGATGATATTTTAATTTACAATAAAACAAAGGCAAAATATGCAAATCACATGCAGAAATCATAAGGCAACTCCATTAATAGAAGTTTTACTACAAGAAGTCAAAGTGTGCCTTTTGGAAAAAGGCAATTATCTTCTTGGGTCATAAGATCTCATCAAAGGAGATCAAGATGGAAGAGGAGAAAATCAAGGCCATTACTAATTGGCCTACTCCAAAGGATACCATAAAAGTGTGAGCATTTAACAGATTGGCAAGGTTTTATTCATGGTTCATCCACTATTATGCTCATATGACCATACTATTGACCAACCTCTTGGGGAAGACCTCAAGTTGTTAGTGGACCACCATTGAAGAAGCATTTTAAATGATGTCTTCAAGACCCATTCTTCAATTATATGATCCTCAACTACCTTGTGTGGTTGATTTTGATGCTTCTAACTTTACCCTTTGGGTGTTGTTAGAGCAAGAATTTCCTAATGGGTTACATCCCATTGCCTTTGTGTATCACTAAATAAACACTACAAAAAGGAATTACTCTACTTGAGATCAAGAACAACTAGCAATGGTTTTTGCCACCAAGGGTATGGAGACATTATCTCTTCGATAAATAAGTGATCATGCCAGCCAATCCCAAAGTCTTGTTATAGACATTACATTTGGAGCACATGAAGAGTTGATATCATTGATGGGAGGAATAACTATAGTTTTTTGACCTCAAAATTGAGTATAAACTTGTTAGGTTCCATGACATCCTTGATGTCCTATCATGACTACTTGATTTGAAGTTTTTTCCTCTCATCATGTTGGTAGTTACAATAATGTCATTTGACTCAATAGTCCAAATTGAGTTTAGGACTGCTTTACAACAAGACCTCTTCTTTCAGATGGTACAAGATCATCTTGTAGCACATGAAAAAGAATACAACACCTTCTCATGCAAGGAAAGCAATGTATTCTATGAGAACCGGATCTTTGTTCCAACCAAGGTTAATCTATGATTTGTGCAGCTTCAAGAAGCCCATGACTTACCAATCGCTGGTCACATGGGTGTAGACAAGACCTTGGGTACCCTACAACACCAATGATGGTAGCCCAATATGGCATGAGATGTTCAAGAGTTTGTCCAATCTTGTGAGAGCTGCCAACACAACAAAGCTAGCAACCAGAAACCAAGTGGACTCCTTCAACCACTCCCATCCCATCTGCTCAATGGGAACATGTAAGCTTAGATCTCATCACATCCTTCCCCAATACAAAGCAAGGTCACATAGCAATCATGGTGTTTGTTGATAAGCTTAGTAAGAAAATCCATTTGGCAATAACCTTTGATACAAGGATGCTCTAACATTGGCCCAAATCTATTTCAACAATGTCTTCAAGCATCATGGGATGTTGCATGTACTCGTCTCTAACCATGATCCTTGCTTCACTAGAAAATTTTGGCAAACACTCTTTCTACTCAACACCAAGCTTGCTTTGTCCATGACCTATCATTCTCAAACTGATGGACAAACCAAACAAGAAAATTGCAACGTGGAAGATATGCTTTGTACCTTTGTCAATGTTTACCATACCAACTAGGATGAATATCTTATAGCGGTTGATTTTGCCTACAATAATCCCAAGTAGACAAGCACCGGATTCTTTTCTTCCTTAATTTTGGCCAAAACTTACTTAATCCAAAGTCTCTTCTTGCTCCTCCTCCATCTCATGTCCCTCATACTTCTACACTCTTGACCACAATATCCCAAGCCCTACAACAAGCCAAATGTCATCTCCTTGTTGCTCAAAATCATCAAAAACAATATGTAGACCAACATCATCATGATCTCACCTTTCTACTTGATTATAAGGTCATGTTTTCTTCTAGTAACCTACTCCTCCCACTTGATACCTAATTTTGTAAACTTGATCTTAATTGGATAGGTCTATTTGATGTCACCTAGATCCTTTCTCTTGTTATCTATTTGACTTGCCTTACCTTGTCACATGCAAATCCACCCTATCTTTCATATTTCCAAGTTGAAACCCTTTCTTTCTAATCCATCTTCCTTTTCCTCTTGTGTCCAATGCCCTCCTCTTCCCATCCCTATCAAGGATCATGAGTAGTATGAAGTTGATTATATCCTTGCATGTTGTCACATTCAATGTGGCCGCCAACAATATACTAAGTAAAAAATCTTTTGGAAGGGTATCCCCTTCATGATGCCACTTGGGAGCCTCTTTCCCATCTCTAGAATGCACAAACAACCATTCAAGAGTTTGAAGCTTCCATGGTATCAAGTAATGTGCATGCCAAGTGGTGACTTCTAGGAGGAAGCTTCTTTGGAAGCTTCTTGGCTAGTTTAGCTTGCATGCCAAGTAGATTGCTTCCATAAGGAAGCTTTTCAACTAGCTTAGCTTGCATGCCAAGTAGTTGGCTTCTAAAAGGAGGCTTCTAGAAGGAAGATTCTTGAGAAGCTTCCCCGTTAGCTTGGCTTACATTCTAAGAATATGGCTTTTAGGAAGCTTCTTGAGAAGCTTCTCAAGAGTCTTGTATGTTCTTTATAAATACCAAAGCACAAGTTTATGCTAGGAATTTGAAGTTTCTCTCATTCAAGAGTCTTAATGTGATCTTTCACTCCAATCTTCCATTCTCCTATTTCTCTCCTTGGTCTTTTACAAATTATTACAAACCTCCCTATCTCTTACAATTTTGCATCCACCTCTCAATAGTTCTAAATCATGGACCTCTCCTTATCTACGCATTGAAGTATCCATTTCATTGAAAGTAATTAGGGAATCTCTCCCTTTCCTTCTTTGTGATTAGATTCAGATCTATATAGAAATAAATAGCAAAGTGTGCTAGATAGGTACCTCCATCATCTTCCTTGAAATCTATATGAAGAAATCCTTGCCTAATGATAAAACATGTTAGCCTAGTTTACTAATTCTCCCTTGTACATGTAGTGGAAGAAGACTACTTGGCTGTTTGCCAGATAAGTCATTTAGTTGTGTTTGGAAAAATTCATAGTCATTTATTTGTGTTTGAAAAACTTCATAATGGCTTCCATAATTTCTCTTTGAGCCAGATCCTTATAACTTCCTACTTGCCATTTGTTATTTTGTTGGTATTTCTTTGCAAATGTGGCCTTAATGTCATTGGTCAAGTACTTGTTAGAGTACTTTGTGTTGATTTTCATAGCCCTTGGTTTGCCTGCATCTTCACCAAGTACAATCCTCTAGTTTTATTTGATCCAATTGTAGGGATTCCCTCTTAGAATCCTTGAGCTTTTCTCCCACTCCCCTTAGCTTTGGATCATACTAGAGTCCCTTAACTCCCAATTATAGAGTAGAAGCCCAAATGCTTGCTCTAGATTAACTCATTCCTACATTGCACACTTATTGACTATCGGATTTTTGAGTATGGCTTTGGAGATCTTCCTCATGGGTTTTTGGATAAATTCTATCTAGTCTTCCAAAAGAAGAGTTTGAAAACAAAGATGGATGCAAGTTGGCTAGGAGATAGAAACTACTACAAAGGCTTGAAGATTTAGGAAATTTCTAGTTGTGCTCAAAATTCAATCTAGATTTTGCTCTAAGAAAAGTAAAATTGGTCAATGCCCACTTAGTGTTATAGGTAAAGTCTTCAATCATTTGGTGTGTAGGAATTGGTTGAGCACTTACAAATATTGGTTGCTATGTGGTTGGTTTGAAGTACTTCTCTCACACATGGAGAAATAATCCTTGAATAGTCTCCTTCACCCATGTGAGGTCTTTGCCAAATGTGAACAATCCTTCTTGAACGTGAACAATCCTTGGGAGCAATTCCTTAACCAAGTGGCGGTGCATTCAAATCTATCTAAAAAAAATTTGTGCAACTAGATCCGGCTCAAAGGTCTTTCAAGCCAAAGTCCTTTGGTGGTGTTTCACTTCTGGCCAAAGTTCCTTGAGGCCAAAGTTATTTGGGCTCAAATTCTATGTCAACTCCCTATACTATTTTTACTTTGCCTGATTTCTTCCAAGTGCACTTGGCTATGCTTTGGTGTCTTCCACACTCCATCCTAATCTAGCACCTTCTTGAAGCATAGTTCTCACAAGAAGCTTTTTGCTCTCTAAACAAGAAGTTTTTCCATCCCTTCTCCATGAACAGGAATAAAATTAATAAAAACAAAAAAAGAGTAAAAAAGTGTGCACCACACTAACTCATCTATTGGATCTCAAGTCAATTAAACAAGTGGGAAGCAAAACATTTTGTCATGCCTTATCTTGGAGTGTATAGAGAAGCCTATAGAATAGGCATGGACATGGAAAACTAGTCTCAAATAACCCTAAAATACAACTTGCCTAAGGTGCTAACTACTCCCACAACTTGATTAGTATCCCCAAGTGGTTAATGAAAGAGAAAATAAAGCATGTGTAATCTCAAGTTTCAACAATCTTAATGTGGTTGCTTGTCTTATATGAGCATCCCAAGTGGTCATTATAGATTTAATTCAAAGGATTCTTGAATGTGATGGTTCGTTCATAGTGAAGGTCAGTTTGCCCCGGAATTCCCTTACCTTCCTCTTAAGTACAACCAGATTCTAGATAACATCATTGTGACAATCATAAGCACTAAGATCTTTATTTGCATCATGGAGTTTGTATTCATGCAAGATCAATGATGTCACAAAGTCTTACAAGTAATATCTTAGAATGCACGTACAAAGATAGAGTAGGATCATCCAAGGATCCAATCACCTTGACAATTATGACTAAGAAGTAGCATTTTATCCTTGACAGAAGTCACAACATCACAAGAGTCAAGACCAAATCATGTTGCCTATTTTACTACTTTGCATTTCTATGCAATACTCAAGGGGTTTAGCAGTCTATCATACTATCATCCCTGACTTCTACTTAACACCTAGAGATAAACACTTTGGTTCTACACACAGGATTCCCTTCACTCAAGTGCTTTGGCTCCTTCAACAAGATTCTTCACTTTTACTCAATTAAGCATATCATCATTCATACAAGGCACATACTAATATACATACACCAACAAGATTATCTTGGTAGCATAAACTTCATTTATTGCAACAAAAGGATGCACCAAATGAACCCAATGAACATTGGGCATAAGCTTTTTATACATTTTCTTCTTAAACATCAAAGAACTATAATTATAGCTATAAGGAATTGGAAATCTTCTAATCACATCTAAGATGCTCAATGCTAATCACATGTTATCTACTTATCTTATCCTAAACTAATCTTAACTTGGTGCGGAATATGTGGTATGGCCACCTTAGACTCTTGATTTGTCATCTAGGGCTATTATATCAAGTGATAGGCTTAGTATCATAGTCTAACTAGCTATGTATAAAGTATGTACTAACATGGAATCTTGAGCTATAACTACAAAAACAACTAAATTTTAAGTCCAAGGTGGGTTGTAATTTTTCTATACAAATTCCAATTGTACTTTTTTATATGAAGTCATTTAAAGATTATTATGCTCATCTTGTATAAAGTTACCACATGTTTACTTCAAGATTTGGCAATGGTTGCAATGAACTGCCTTCTCATTTACAGAATTGGATGAGCTCTACAAGTTCCTTTCTATAAACTTCAATGGCTTGTACAAAATGATCATTGTTGATTGGAACTTGGTTATGGAGGGGGCTTGTAGCTTGACCACCAATGCCTTTAGTTGGTCATTTTTATACACTTTCCTTTCCAACACATCATTTTTCATATTGAGATCCTTCAACTTCATATGCTATTGGTGTTTGGCTGCAATATTTTTCAATTGTTCAAGGAGTTAGGTGTTAGTGTGCCTTATCATTGCAAGTAACCTTGTTAGTTCATTCTCCAAGTTTTTTTCTCACGTTGGAGATCTACTCTCACTTTGTCACAAACCATTATCTTCAACTTGTCTTCTTCCTCTTGTTGTTGCTTTAAACCCATAGTGAGCTCTTGGATATGAAGGTACATAATCTCCTTTCAATTCTTATTGTGGGATTCTATGGAAAAGGACTTTGTGTTGGCCTCTTCAAGCTCTATTTCTAGTGTTCTCACCTCTTTGTCATATGTCCATATTTGGTCTTGTGATGGTCTTGTTGTTCAGAGACTATGTCATTAAAGGTAGCAATGTTTTCTTGTAGGCATTATAAGACCACCTTGTATTGCTCCCATTGTGCCAATTCTTCTTTTTGAAAGTTCCCTAGCATATGATCTTTGTCTTTGCAATCCTTTACTTCCTTCTCAAGCTCTTCCTTGACTCGGTTAAGATTACTATAAAGTAAGGCCTTTGTCATGCATATATACATTGCTACACAACATACATTGCTGTCAAAATCACACACTATAGAAGCACAACTCACACATAAGCATACATTGACTCTCAAGTGCCATAATAGTCAGTTTGTTTACAACTCAAATCACACTCAATCAGATCAGTACTTGATCTATCACTCAACAATCTACCAACAATTGGGCATTGATTACAATCAAACTACACCCACTCTAGCTAAGAGACTCTAGGTGACACTTGCCAACTTTCTATCTACTCTAGCCAAGAACTCAAAGGCTCAACATCAAAGAAGTGAGCTATTTGGAGTTGCACTTCTAGGGTATACCTCTGATTTGACCTGGATCTCCAACCCCAATGGTCCTTTTTATGGCACACCCAATGGTGCAAGTGACTACATGGGCCCCACCATGTTGTTAGTACTCCAAATAGAAAATCTGACCATCAACAAGTAGTCTATGAGTACTTACCAAAAAACTCTTGCTTACCAACACTATTACTATAGAGTTTGAGCAATCTAGGTGCGATGCTACAAATGGCATGACAATTATCATGTGAATATACATTGCTACATAAAATACATTGTTGTCAACATCACACACTATAGAAGCACAACTCACATATAAGTCATACATCAACTCTCAAGTGCCACAATTGCCCCCTAGCTGGCGGTTAGGTCCCTCTAATTCCAAATAGCCATCTACTCCAAGTATATGGTATAACCTATAGTGGGCAAAGTATTAGGAGACCAGGTGCCATCAAGTCTCATTGTTAGTCACCTATCTACAATCTATACCATATAAAGAATGAACTAGCTATAGGTCAAGTACATCTAGAACATTAATACTATCCTTGAGGAACCACCATGAGGGGAGGAGTCAAACATGCATATGCCATCCTCTTGAACAATTATCACACATTAAAATAGTAATAGCTCCACCATAAGAGCCGCATAACAAACACCTCAAGCTTGCATGTACAAGTGTCAAGCTGGGTCCATAATACCATCAATGTTTGCGAGGTGGCATGGCGCACAATTGCACACATGATTCTTCTAAATAACACCATCATGTCCTTCCAACACAAGGACTCTCTAGATGGTTAAACCTCACGCACTCTCAAGATAGTGCGGCATGTAGAAACATCAAGTATCATCAATGTTGTCTATTGTATATATACATAGTTATCTAGATGAAATCAATAGATTGAGGGTCTATAACCTCCTCCTCAAATGGTTGCATAGAATAAGGTATCCCTATGTTGAGCAATTGCCAAGTTCTCAAAGGCAAGCGGCATCACTCTTTGAAAGATCTCTGCCCATTGAGAACATGCACTCATCCATATATCTAGATCATCCAAGTCCAAAACTATATAGTATCTTGATGAATGGTTGTAGGTTAATCTTGATTTTGTCCATAGAGTAGAAAGTAAGGAAAGAAGGATGCTAAAGAGGCTTGTTGGTTGAATCAATAGCCCATGGCCAACCAAGGTAATTGGAGATCCCAACCTCCCAAGTGGCCTCTCTGTAAACCATACTTCCGCAATTTTCTCTTCATTGTCTGAACCACTCTCTCTACTAATCCATCTGCCTTAGGGTGATCTTGTGAGGTAGTATGATGATCAATCAAAGCATTGTTTATACCTTGATTGGTCAAAACCTTAGTTGGTGCACCAAAATGACTAAGAACCCGATCTAGGAATGAGTAAGTTGTCCTTTCATTGGACTTTTCAAGAGGTACCACCAACTCAATCCACTTGGAGAAGTGCTCCACCATCACCAAAATGTACCAATTATATATCACAATCAATGATAAAGGCCCAACAAAGTCCAAACTCCAACAGTAACCCAACCCCATGATAGGTAATGGGTGTAACTATGGCGTATAAACATTAATGATGCTCTAACTTGGTCATAGACCACACATCTTACAACAAACTATTGTACATCGGTTTGCATACCATGTCACCAATAATGAATATGGAGTAAGGTATATGTATGCTTTACTCCAAAATGTCCTAGCTCCTCATGAGCATGATATACCAACTATGGTCTCTAAGATGGAAGTAGAATTACTCTCACTCTACCATCCTCCCATACACAAAGAAGGTGTTTGCCTCCAATCTGAGCCATCTAGCTTGTTGAATAACACAATATCTCTCCTTTGTCCCAACTGTGCTACCCACAACACCAATGCAAAGATAGTCCATCATTAAGACATCATCATGAATGTCTTGTTCAACTATACCACTGTCCCCACTCTTTGGATATGTGACCTCAATAACTCCTCTTGTATGCATTGAGAGAGTACCACCAAAGTCTCAAAAAACATACAAAGCAAGGTAGATGCATGCCAACCTTGCACCATCTCCTCATTTGTCTCACCATGCCAATGTGCTACCATTTGATCCTGCTAGTAGGGACATGGGTTTCTACTCTACCCATCTATATCATGGTTCACCACTCTAGGTCTGTGAATAATCATGAATTCATACTCTTGTAAAATCAAAGCCCATCATGCAAGCTTCCTTGAAAGCTTGTCAGACTCCATCAACCACTTTAATGGCTGATGATCAATGATGAGAGTAAAGGGTTACCAAATAGGTAACATAGGAAATGTGCTACTGCCCATACTATTGCCAAGAACTCTCCCTCATATGAACTATACTTTGCTTCCGCTGAACTATTGGAGCAACTAGTATAGGCCACCACAAACTCCATCCTCCCATCATCCTGTTGGATGAGCACTGCTCCAAGCCCCAACATACTCCAATCAAAGTGAACCTGAAATGGTCATCCTTTGATCGGTCTCCTCAAAATAAGAGTAAATGTCAACCTCTCCTTGAGCTCTACAAAAGATCTCTCTTGCTCATCTCCCAAAAACCACTCTTATGTAAGCTTGGTTAGCTTTATCAAGGCCTTGGCAATGACACTAAATCCTCTAACATAATGGCAATAGAAGTTTTCCAACCCAAAGAACACTTGCACTCTGCTCACATCCGTAGGCCAAGGAATACATGCAATAGCCTCACCTTGGTCTACTGAACACCAAGTCCTCTAGGGTAGATAGTGTGACCCAAATACTCAACTTGCTCATGGAAGAGCCTACACTTCCCAAGATGTAATTTGAGTCCCTAAGATCTCAACCTCTCAAACACCTCCAACATATGTATCTCATGCTCTTCCACAATAGTGCTATAGACCAAAATGTCATCAATATAGCACCAAGCAAAATCCAATCCAATGAGGATCCTATCCATGACCCTTTGGAACTTGGTAGGAGCATTCTTTAACCCAAATGGTAAGAACCTCCACTGATATAACACATCCTTACCATGAGGATCAATAGCCCAAAATGTTATCTTGGACTTATCATCCTCCCTAATTGGCAACTGATGATATATGCTCAAAGATCCAAAGTACTAAAGATCTTGCATGCCCAATCAAATCAAAGGTCTCCTCTAGTGTACACATGGCATACCAATTAGCCCTAGTCTATCAGTTGATAGTATAGTAATCTCCACACATCTACCTATTTGTGTAGTTTTTATGCATATCCATCTTGGTTGGCATCACTGTAGTTGATGCATACTCTCCATGTGAAATCTACACCAAAGTAGCCTCAAAAAGGTCTATTCTCTGGCTTTGAATCAATGTTCTCTCCATGTCACTATATCAATAGGACATCAAAAAATTGGTGTATTTCTTGTTAGCTCAATCCAAATGCCAAGTCCTTTTAGAGCACCCAAATCCTCATATTAAAGGTAAAACAACTCGTGTAGCTCCTTAAGAACCTCAAACTCTTTGTCTTTTTTCTCATGTAAGCTTGGGTCCAAGATCTGGCCCCAAAGTATCCTCTATGACTGTCATAAGAGTGGAAGACGTACTGATTGGTTACAACATTGGGCCATTGGGAGTAGCAATGTCATGCTCCCAACTACAAGAAGTCCCAACCTCACTGTGAAAAACTCCCTCCACTCTAGCTTCAAAAGCTCCATATGTCCTATAGTTGCATCCCATGTAGACCAAGGGTGTAATCCAAGTAGACCACGCTCACCTAAATGGACTCCAAGTAGACAACTCCCACTTGGATGGACTCCAAGTAGACCACTCCGCCTAGTAGCCACTGGCTGTGTCCCAAAAATACCTTGTCTACTTGATCCATCACCCCCAACATGTGCTTGAATCATCTTGATAGGCACAAAGCTCACAAGTGTCCGAATGGTGATGCCTATCAAGCACATCTTATACTGCTCTACCAAGCCAAGGCTCACAATCCAAGTCAAATAGTTCAGGTCCATCACCTGACCTAACACTTGACACCATGATGCCTCTTACACTACTAGAATAGTGATAATACCTGGGCAAAAATCTGTCACCCGCTCTCTCTCATCAGCATTGGGCTCCACCAACTACTATAATTATGAGTCCCAAACAAGTCCAAGACTTCCTTCTCAAAAAGCATGAGAGCCTAGGAAACTCATAAGTGTGGGAAAAGTGGCTTGAGGCTGTCCAACTAGGTTCACCACTACCATAGATGACCTATCAGCCACTACCACCATCTAAGAGTGACCACTAACATCCAAGATGTCATCAATAGTGAGGTAGTCTATTCATTAAATCCCATCATAAGCACATTATAGAACCGCTCTGGCTAAGAGGTTCATCCACCAAAGACAAAGACAATGAGCCCATGATCCCACTTTGGCTACATCTAACAACATGATAGGTCCCATCCAAGAATGGACATGATGTATACTTGCCACCACACGGGTGTAAGAATCACCTATCAAAGGGATATTCTCCAAAATGTTAGCTAGATATTTTAGAGAATGTTGTAGTATCCTTAACATCTCCTAAAACACATCAGATCGTGAATCCTAAAGACCCAAACCTTGGCCAGCATGTGAATATCTCTAACATGGCCAAACATCAACAAATGAATGGGACCATGGTTCTATAGATCATATGCCCCCAACAAGGAAATGTTTATTGGTAGGGTCTTTTGGTAACCCTTGATTGTTCACATTGGTAATAACTCAAGATACCGATAGGCAGAGTGCACCATATGATATAGAGAGACTTGCCTAGCAATCTCATCTCTCTCCACATACAAGTACCTTTGTACTCATATACCTGTGTGTAGTACTACAACTAGTCTAGTGCTAATCCTACCAAACAACTCCAACAGACATACTCTTTTTACTTGATACTACCAAGCAATGAGTGTGGTATCCATAGGTATTGAGGTAATTGACTCTAGAGGCTCATCCTCACACTAGTCTCTTGGTGGTACAAAGGCTCCACTCCAAGCCTTCTGCACCAACTAATCTGCATGTTGTTTCAATGCCTCCTCTAAACTCCACAATGGAATATCCAAGGTGGATGGAACAATCCCACTCATACTCCAAATCAGACTGATCTCCTATGGAGTATCTTCTACATGGGCATTCCTCTCCAATAAGTCACCAGGCCAAGTAACAAAACCATTGAAAGCTGAAACTAATGTCGCCATGGTTCTGAACCGCAGTGAGCCAAGACTACCAGTACTAAAGCATTCTAGTAGGTGACATACCTATCCCTCACCTAACTGCCAACCTGGTCTATAGGAGGCTATCTCCTCCCAATAGTCAATATTGAAACCCATGGGATATAAGATTGCTCTCCCAAACATATGACTTAGCTATTATCACAATGGCTTGAGCTCTCACCACAGAGCTATCAATTGGATGATTAAGCTGGATCTAAACAACAAGCTCTCCTAATGTGATGTATTGTGTAGAACCACCAACTAGAGATGTTTGGATCTGAAATGGACACCTCTCCACATCAATCTTTTGTAACTCCAGACCAACAACTACAACTTTCTCCAACATAAGGGGTTGCATATCATAGTCTAGTAAGACCTTCTATGGTGTATAGACCTTCCTTGAAGGTCCCACAAAAAAAATCCTCCTTCAGTTATCCAATAGGACAACTCTAGGTGTAAATTGTGCTTGCTCAAAGGCTGGTCTAACTAGTAACTCCTTGAATCTAGCTGCTATTACTTGCCATAAACCACTAGTCGCTGAGCAAATCCCATGTTCCTCAACTAAGTAAGCTCCACTATCAACCACCTCTGCTCTAAAAGCAAGAACCACATTATCCCTACTTTTACAAAGCATGGCAACCAACTGAAACACTAGGGTTGGATCAACTCCCAATATAAACTTATCATTAGTTGAGAACAAAGGATAGCACATAATCAACTAAGCCACCCCCAACCTTAGGCTAGACTCAATTAGTGTAGAAGTAGGTGGTTGACTAGTAGGTAGACCATCATGCACCCCATCACCACCTACCATGCCTGCACTAGGACATCTTGGAGCCATAGATGTTGTCTATATTGCCTTAGAGAGCATAAAAGTTTGGGGAAGTCTGACCTGTCTACCAGCCTTTCCTCTCCATGAGTCCAACTCCACTAATGCTCCTCAAGGCTCTAGAACACATATAACACTCCTAGTCACCATGACAAATGCATCTACTTGTGCTACTTTGTGCATGAAGTCCAAGACATCTTGTAATACTCCGAGGACAAGAGAAGAGAGAAAACACAAATTACACACTCAACATTTGGTGCCCCAAAGGAGCACCTTCTCTTTATTATTTAGACAAAGAGGATCTCCTCCAAGGATGCTCCACCATAGGATTAGGCACACAGATAGGTGACATGTCATCAAGCTCCACTCTTGGATTACTTACTTGGATGGGTGACATGTTGGTCTAGGTCCTATCTGGTTGGTCAAATAAGCTTTGACTAGAGGGAATCTTTTAGGGAATCTTCTTGTAGGAGTCTCAGATTCACATGAGTAAGGTACCATTAGAAAGCTCTCGATGAGAAAAACCAAGGGGAGAGGAGGATAGCCTTCCCTCTATTGGGGGGGAAATCAACACAGTTTTTAGGCCTAATTCATCCGTTTAGGCCTCCAAAATTGCCTTTAAAGATTTCAGGCATATTTTGGTTCCTACTCTATTAGTAGAAGTCCCCTTTTGGTGATACCTCTTTCTGATTTGTTTATTCCATCATATGTAACATCTTTCCAAATGTTACCAAACCAATTCTCACCTTTAAATCATATGTCTAGCTATTGGTTCTAAGGTTCTCAAGTCTATTTTGGTTTCTGCTCTATTAGTAGAAGTACTCTTTTGGTGATACTTCTATCTGATCTATTTTGACCATCATGTAAAACATCATTCTAGATGTTACCAAGCCAAATTTCACATCTAGATCATATAGCTAGCTTGTGGTATTGCACATCTCTACCACCAGCATATGACGTAAAAGCCTCAACACCCAAATCTAATCTCCTTTGAGCTATGGCTATGTTAGCCAATCTTTGCTCCAACTACTCAATCTGGGTAGCCATGGTTGTCTTGGAAGTAAGGGCATGTATTTCACCCCTACTAGGTGTAGATCCTCTACTACCACCTCTACTTCCTTGTCTTCCATGACTTGGAGCTCCTCTACCACCTATTCTAGTAGCCCTATTACTCCATAACTTTGGGTGTAGGTCCAAGCATCGATAGTTGGTGTGACCAAATCTGTGCCAATTCTCACACTATTTTTGTGCTGGCTATGATACACCAAAGGTATCAAGCCCGTTTCTCTCTTATGGTGAAGTCCACCACAAGTCAAACAAGCAACACCACCACTCACTAGTTGTTGTTGACCCAAAATTAAAGGTGAAGGTCTAGCTACACTAGGCCCTCCAATCAGTCCATAGGATCAGGGCTGTCCACTCTATCCTTGGAAACCAACATAGCATGGTGCACTCTATTGCAATCTAGAAGAAGTAATAATTGTGGATGAGTTCTCCTTACCAAATCCAAATGTCACCACTCTCTCCTCCACCATGTTGAGCTAAACCAAAGACCATTGCTAAAGTAAGCAAAGTAGCTTATAACAATGTAGCATCACGGACTCTATGTTGCAACTCTTTGGCCAGCAGCTCACTATCGTGTTGTCATTTGTGTAGCCCATAAAAAAGTAAATTGGTGTGGTTTATCTCCGTAAAGATGGAGTGGGTTGTATGATTAATCCCATGGTTGAGCAATTGCCATGTGAGTAATCTATGTATATGTATATAGGTGGCCACATGGATTATGGTCTTGTCTTCTTTGAGGGCTCTTTATATATAGGTGGTGGAGAGTTGCAAGGAAAGTGTGTTTTAGTTGGAGGAGTCTTGAGGGGGGAAGAGGATGTCAAGAGTGAGATTTATAGCAGAGCATGGAGGTCGGGTGTTAGAAAGAGCAATTGAGTGAGAGATTTCCCATGCTCCCAATATGCCATCCTTAAATCTTTTTCTCATGAGGCTTCAATTTCTACACCGCGATGGCTTACAAGATTGGATGGTGGCACATTTCAAGGTGATCTTCACAAAGTCGATGATGGAAACCCAGGTCCTATTGTCCTTTTGGTGCTTACTTATGAGCAAGTTTAGGACTTGATAATCTATATGCTATGTTAGATGGAGGATGGCTCAATTTTTCTCATGAGCTTCAAGGTGGAGTTGTGGGGTCCACTTGTTAAAAAGTGAAGAGGCTAAATGATAAAATTACAAGAAATTGGGTTCCAAGAGTGGAAGTCATGAGTTTTTTGACCATCAAGGGAGTTTGGGGAAGGAATTTGAGGAGATAATACCATGGTTGAAGAGAGGAGCTGATAGGCTATCATTTGAAGACTAGAATTGAGTGATTTGAGCCAATTCTATGGGAGATATGATTTATTGAATCAAAGGGGTAGAACTCATTCCCAAGAGCACAAAATAGATGATTCATAGAGCTTCATGAAACACCTTCATGATCTGTTAGTTGAATTGGAGATTTGACAGAGTGCTTGTGCTACTAAGCTCAAGAAATTTTAGGTTTTGATCAATCTAAAATCAGATCTATCCAATTGAAGTTGGAGCTTTGGAAAGTGAGGAGTTGGAGATAAGATGTTAATCAGGTGTGAAGATTTGGTAACTCTTGAAGTTGTCGTCCAAATCACCTTGTGAAAATTTCTAGTACTATTGGTGGCTAGGGTTTGCACTTTTGTGCAAAGGTTTCATTTGAATTCCTCAAACATACAACTTAGGATCTTGGATCAAGCATACATGGGTCTACAGAGCTCACAAGTTAGCTTAGCTCAGGAATTGATCAATATTTAGGGTTTGGGGTTGGATTAGAATACTAAACATTACATAGGTTTAGACAAGAGCAAAATCAGCTATTGCAAAAAATTTGGTTGACTTTGGATCCATGAAGAGTGAGATCTGATGCAACAAACTCTACTAAAAATATTATTGTAAGCTTGATAGAGAGTTTCTATCTTTTATCATGATTTAGTGTCTATTCTCCTATTTGTGTGTCTATGATTGAAAATTTTAGGTTACTAGAGTGTTTTTGAAGATTAAGTGCACCTTTGATCTAGAAATTTGGAGAAAACTACCCAAAACCAAGAGCAAACCCTAAATTAGGGATTTTGAAATTAGAATGAAAACTACTAAAAATTGGCCAAATTTGAAAGCTTTTTTGGGGAGCTTTAGTGATAAAATTATGTTTTATTTTATATCATTTAAAATCTTATCTCATAGGCTTTCTATTGAATTCTAGAACTTTGGAATAAAAGTCATATAGAGAAAGTTATGCCCATTTGAGTACATAGAATTTTCCTTGTCAAAACATAGGATTACCCACTTGGAAAACAAATTGGTTGAAGGCTGAAGTACATATGGGAGGAAGCTTGGAGTATAGGTTCAAATTTAGCTTGATAATAGAGCAAGAGTGCTCTAAAGATAAATTCTAACAAAAAGCATAGGGGGTTGTTCTTGAATTCTTGTTATTGGATCCTCTTTGTGCTTACATGCCTATTTTTACACCCAATTGGTTTGGATTGGTGTGCGGGCATTGCACTTAGGTTCTTTTCTTTTCTATTGTATTTCTCCTTGGTAATGTTGGAAGTGTGACTAGCAGACCAAGAGTGTGTGTTATGATAGCAAGTTAGGTTGCTCGTTACTACCCTACCCGACAGCAAGAATACCACAATCTAGAGTGAATGAACCTATTGGTTGGGTTTTATGCATGCTCAAACTAGTAGGGACAAGTTTATCTACAACCTCTGATTTATATGCTCCACAACTAGGCACTTTGTGTGTTCCTAGAGAAAGAAAACCAAAGTACAACATCATACCAAAATTGGACTGCTTGGACCTCAATAACTTCTTGAGTAAAACTAATTAGTCATCTCATATGAGTGTATGCCTTGTGTAGGCTCTCTCCAACCTTCCGCTAGAACTCTTGCAAGCTTTTCAACTTTTCAGTCCGCACTCCTTGGTAGTTCTACCTCAACATTGGAAGAACTCCACCATGGGGTTAAACCCCATTACGACATTGATTGGTCATCACTCTAGCCTCACTACTAAGAGCACACCAGAGCACTAGAGCACCAGAGCACCAACGCTCTAAAGTTAGGGCACCTCACACAAACATGGTGCAGAAATAGAAAGTAGAGAATGGAGGAGGTCCAATCACAAAAGGCTAAGGAAAAACCTTCTATCTCTTAAATCAACACTAGACTGACTCTACCACCATTTAGCATTTTATATAATCACAATTATCTATCTACTTTGTAAGCTACAAGGATCATCAAGAATGGGATGATACTTTCTCTTGCCAAAATCTAACATAAAATTTGACATAAATCTCTAGAGTTGGCTGACCGTCAAATCCTTTGCTAAATTTTCACTCAAACCAAATTGGACGGACAAGATTCTCCAAATCTCTAATTCATGAGGATGGGTTCCCAACTCCATCTTCAATTTCACTTTCTAAGCTCAACTCACACCAAATTGGCCCTACTTTCACCTCTTGAGCTCAAAACAAAGACTATCACTTGAAAGCAACTCTCTCTAGCTCCAAATTTGGCCAGCGCTTCTGCACACATTCACTCTCAAGGAAACTTGAACTATAATCAAGGAACCATAATCCATGGGCTTGGAGATACCACCAACACCCTCAGTTCCTACACCCAATTTCCTCTTGATCTCACTTCTTTGATGTAATCATTTCATTCACAACTCAAATCACACCCAATCAAATCAATACTTGATTTCTCACTCAACAATCTTCCAACAATTTGTTCTGATTACAATCATGCCACACCAATCTAGCTAAGAGATTCTAGGTGACGCTCACCGGCTTTCTATCCACTCTAGCTAGGAACAATAGGCTTAACATCAAAGAAGTGAGCTCTCTAGCGCTATACTTCCAAGGTATACCTCTAATCCCAACTTGGATCTCCAACCCTAGTGGTCTTGTTGATGGCACATCCAACAGTGTGAATGGTGTAAGTGACGGTGGGCCCCACCATGTTGTTAGTACCCCAAACAGGAAATCTGACCATCAACAAGTAGTTTATGAGTAATTGCCAAAATACTCCTAACTACCAACACTACTACTCGAGAGTTCAAGCAATCTAGGTGCGACGTTACAAATGGCACCTTATTTTTTGCCATTGTTTGGGCAAGCTTATGCAAGTGTCATACAAGTGTTACTAGGTTTTTGATACAAGGATCTAGCTCATTTTAGAATAGCATGAATTCCTCCAAGGCTTACATCATCAACATAAATATGTTTACCTTATATACTACCATCAGCCACAAGAGAGAGTTGCTTTTTCATTTTATATGTTGTAAGATGCCCTCCATCTGTTTGTATTCTTTGTTTGCTCTTTGTTTGGAGGCCATTAATCCAAAGGCTAATCATGGTAATCTTTCTCCTTCTCTTTTTGTGTGGTGATTGCACATTAGCCTCCTCCAAATTCTGCCCATCATATAGTCTTTCTCCCATGGACTCTTCCTCCTTCATCTTGAAGGTCTCTATTGCTTTGGGTGATTCTTTATCCAAATGATATACTTGCTCAGCTGGCATTTGTTGGGATGACCTAGCCTTGTTGTCATTGGCACCTAGGACAAGGTTAAGAATGTTGAATGTCTTCTTTGATTGTTGCTTTGATTCTAAACAAGGAACTTCAATAGAGTTATGGTTGTGTTTGTTGATGATTTCTTCAATTTGTAAATAAAGAGTTCCTCATCTTCTTCCATCATCATTTTCTCTATTTTTGGACCCTCTCCAAATTCTCATGTTTGTTGGCTATTTGTAACAACTATGCTTTGTTGTTCAGATCTCCAACATTCATCTCATCTCTAACCATAGGTGACAAAATATGAGTGAACTCATTGTCATTCCCCAATCAGTCATTGTGCCACAAAGCAACCTTCTTGTGCTCAAATGTGATGTATAAACCCAAGCTTCCTACCTCATCCATAACTTCATCATTGCTCTCATTTTCTCCTTGGCTTTTGCTTTCACCTAATGGTACGTCTATTATATGGGTATTTTGTTTATGCTTCTTGGAACTCTGAGTTTTGGGTTGCATTGAGAGCACCTTTTGAAAGCATTCATCATATTGTAGAAATTTTATCTTGGTACAAATTTTTTAGTATAGCATACTCCTTGTTTGCCTTGTGTTATTTTTTTATTTCCTCGGGTAGGTTGGAATACTCATTGAAACATGTTAGATGGTGGAAGTTGCCAAGGTAGTTCACCTTCTCTTCTTGCATAAAAAGATCCATTCATATGTAGCAATGCATAAAAAGGTGGTTGTGATTGTAGCTCCTCCTTTGATTAGGTCTTCAAATAGTTTTTTGACACTTGAAACATATGTGCCCAACTTATAGGGTTCCCTTTGTGTAGAAGTTGGAAGAAAATTATCTAGTTCAAGTTTACATTTGTTTTGAGTCAAAGAGTTTTATGATTCCCTTTTGTCATGGCTCATCACATAGGATCTTTGAGATTGTAAATTTGTTAATTTTTTATTGATTAACAATCAAGAATAATCCCAATTGATCTTTCCTTTTACCTTAGTTAAGGAAGAAAAAAACCATAATAGAAATGAGGCTAATGTAGCAAGAGTTTTCAGTACATGATGAATTTGTGTTGGTTCTCTATGCAATTTATAAATAGATAGTGCTAATTAATTTTATGAAATCTCAAGCAAAAATAAAATAGACTAAAAGTGGGTAGAAAGTAAGAATTGAGTGTTTGTTTACTAGAAAGGAATTACATAAGTGTACAACATTAGTGGAAGGATTGTTTTTCTCTTTGGCAAAAACCCTCAAGATTGTTAATAAAATGTATTTAAATAGAACTAATTCTATTTGATAAATTGTCAAAATATATCTAAAAATAAATAAACTGTTATTCATTTTGCAAAAAGCATGCCAATATTCCCAAGAAAATCAATTTTTGATTGTAAAAGAGGACCACATATATATTCAGCTCATTGTTTCAAGCAAGATGCACATAAAATAAGTAAGATTATGAGTTGTGAACATGGTTAATAAATATTATGTTGGAAATTTAGAAGCTAAATGGCATTACTTGAGGGATATTTAGATTCAATTTAATTATGTGCATAACGAATTCCTTTTTCTTAAGGTAGTTTATTTTGTTGCTATTTTTTTTACATGACTTTAAAAGTAAAGATATTTTATATATAAATGAATATTCTAATTTCTTAATTGATGTGGATTTGGATATAAGTTCAAAAGGAGGTATTGCGATCAAGGGCAGAGTGAAAACTAGACTAAAAGCTATGTAAAATTATCTTACTTGTAATAACAACTTTGGAGATTTTTTCTTCTGTGATTAATAGAAAATTTTATATTTGGATTATAGTGTATGCTTCAATGTGTAAGCAGTTGCTTGGATATTCTCACTTTTGTTTGTGTTTGACCGTACACCTTATGCTAATATTTGTTGGTTTTTTGGTTTTTTTTCCTTGTAGCATTTGTTAGTATTTGCTTGTTATGATCAAAATGAGTTCATATATGAATAGAATTTACAAACTCATGTGATGTTGCTCCATTTGAAAATTCAACTTATTATTATTTATTTTTTGTTATTGATATGTGTTAGAGCCAAAGGGAATGGATTTGGAGTTCCTAAAGGAACTTCCAAGTTGCAAACCAAGGAACATGCGGAAGGGATAGTATATGGGATAGAAAAACCAGTAGAACAAATCTCCATATGGATCATAGGTTCCTGTCAAGAAAAGAAATTCGTAACAAAACAATTTTACTCCATGGAGCAAGCAGCCTTCCGAGTAACTACATTGGGGACCAAACTTGGTAACAGACTATGTAAGAATAAAACCAAGAACAAATCAAGATAAGGTTGTAGATATTCCAAGTATAGATCTTGGACGGTACAAGTAGTATCCAAAGCCCAATGCGTAACTTCAACCCAACTTCTATATTGAACTCCATTCTATGGATTCAGACTCAAACAATTAATGTGTTCCACTAGCACAAAAAATAGAATACTAAAAATACTTCAGTAAAATATACTTCAGCAACAAGTGTACATCGACATAAGATGGATTACATCAAATCCCACTCTATCATCTATTTCAATAACACTATTGAAAGCTCATTCTTACACCCAATACAAGATGTGGAGAGTGAGATTGAGATATTTTATGGGAGAAGGATTAATTTGAAACATGATTACTCTTAAGGATTTTATGAGAGAGATACTATTGTATTGGTAGCTCTTGAAGACCTCCTTAATGAATTCCTGAAGGAAGACTTTCTCAATTAGAGGATGTGTATCACACACTTCTTCTTCTTCTTAGGATGTATGGTGGCTTCCTTCAATAAATTTAGATTTTCTTGTGTGTTTTGCTATTGACTATGGATATGAAGAGTGGACTTTTAGTTATCTGACTTAGTGTAGGTCTACACCATATCAAGGTTTATGATATTAGTTTAGGATTAATCTTTACATCTCCAAGAAAAGATCTTATAGTCTAGTGTGGATTCATTCCTTACTTCCTAACTTTGATTTACAAATAGATTGCATTTGACATTAAAAGGACATCCCTCTATATGCTACTTATTTCAAAATTATTCAAAGTCCTTACATACCTCATGTCTATATTTTCTAAAACAAATATACAAATGCTCTCTCACAATGCACTCTCAATCTTTATTCCTTGCACATTGAGTAAAGAAGCAAACCAATAAAAGAAATTTCATGTTAGCTGGTAGAAAGTACTAAACTCCAACACATATTCACATATGACTGCATATTGAGCATACATTTAACATACACCAAATGCACCAATGTATTTGAGTATAACTAACTTTACCAAACATAACAAAATCAATGATCCTTATGCAAAGAATAAATTTTTTCTTGCAAAGGTGAACAATAAAATACAATTTATTAATTGAAAGTTTGGATTATAGCTCAAATCTACAAGTTAAATACTCCTCGTTATGACATTTTTCACTTGAAGTACAAGAGGTGTATTTTTGGCTCGAAAAATTTGAGTCATCATACTAGTTATCATGCATTTGATAATCTATTTTAGAGAGCATATAGGTAGTTCTTTTAATCTCATCTAAAGATTTTCCCACTTTTGCCAATTCTAATCATTGATTGTAATCATTCTACTTTAATCCTTTTTCTTGAATCCCAAATCCTCTACCATTATTCTTCTCTTATCCAACGCCATCATGTTGCTCTACCTTTATTTTAGCTTCTCCATTTTGGTTACTTATTGACCTTTAAGTTTTGCTATGATTATACCTTTCTACTTCTATCAATTTTCTCTTCACCTTTTCATAGCTTGGAATATCATTCAAGAAAGCTTCAATAGTGGGTGACATTATGGCATATCCTTTAGAAATTTTCTCATTATAAGTTTCTTTATTAACTTTTCTAATCTTGTCTTGATCTTGAAGATTTCTTACTTAGAACAAACTCATATTAGAAAAAAAAAACCAAAATACATAGTGTACTTCCTTATACTTGTAAAGGAAATAGATGCAACTAGTATGCTCTTAATCAAGGAATATCCTTCCAAGATAATTCTAGTCCTTTAGAATTTTCCCTCTAAATCTAATTTCTCATAACTTCATCAATGTTATGATACTCAACTCCTCTCCAAGTCTTATCATTATTATAAAAGTGGTAAAATTGTTGGATTGACATCAAGACATACTATACATGCCATCAAAAGGATTCCAAAGATACTTGATTTCTCCTTATGGTCATATATGTATGTCAAAAATTCCTTCTTGATGAGATTATGTGGCCTCCCTTTCTGCAAAAGTTGTTCTTTTAATTGTTTTCTCTCTTTTTCATAAATATATGGTTGAATAATTCCTTGTTTATTAAAGGAAACCGTTTATTTGAGTTCTCTTTGGAGTGGTGTCTATACATGCATAGATACAAAAGGAACAAGTAAAAAAGATGAATGCACTCCAAAGGGATAATCCCAAAAAGGTCAAGTTGGAAGAATGGTTGGAGGCAAAGAACTCAAATATAAAGATCCTTTGGATTTGAAGATCTTTGACCCAAGGATTATATCCAATTTGAATGCATCACAACCTAGATAAAGAATTGCCACTAAGGACTATAGGTGTCCACCAAAGGGCTTGTATATGTGAAGAGTGATTGCTCATTTATTGACTAAAAAACAAAGCTATAAAATTGAGTGCACATTGAGCAATTTCACTTTTTGCTTAGACATTAAATCTTAAACCCAAAGAGCAAGCAATAATTGTAGATCTTCAATGCTTTGTAGCCTTTCTAGTTGTCCAATTTTAGTCCATAGTCCTTGATAGGAAACATTGTATTCACTCCCAAAGCTAGGAGAAAGATCCATGAAGCAATTCCCCATGCCCCAATAATGAACATGTGTATAATCTATTGTAGTAGTGAGGTGATCTAGAGCAAACATCTCTCCTTCTTGCTCTAAAATTTGGAATTTGGTGATTTTAGAATCATTTGGGAGAAGAGAATCAAGGCAAAGAGAGCAACAAGAATTCTTTGTGGAAACCACTTTGCCTGGACAAAAGAAAGTAGAGAAATATCCTTGGGTTAGAAGCAGCTCATCTTGGAGGTATAGCTCTCAACAACAAACTTGGGAATGCAAACAATAAGATAAAATTTATTGAATCCTTTAATGAAAATTGGTCCACAAAAAATGATTAGAGGGTGGGTAATTACAAGGACCCAGCCCAAAGGAAAATTGTGGAAGTGGTCATGAAACTGTTCAAGCCAAAGCAAACAACCTACATCAACAATAGTCAAGCCATCTTCTTCAAGTATATCTACCAAGGAGACTTTATGATTTGAGCACTCATGTTCTACTTCTAGGCTAGGAGTATGATCAAAGGATTCCAAGAAGATGGAGGAGCAACCTACCTAGCCTCCTTTTCCATAAGATTCTTCATGCAGACCAAGGATGAAAGGAAGAAGTTTCCAAACCCCTATCATCTAAAAGGGTACTTTGCCTTGCAATCCAAAGGAGGATCTATCATTTAGAAGTATCAGTCTATAGATGCAAAAATATATGGAAACCAAGAAGTTTGAAATGGTGGATCAAGAGTGAACCCCCATGGTCAAGAAGAAGAGATAGGCACCATCAAGATCTCAAGACCCAACCAAGAGACTAAGGAAAAACCCTTAAGTGATAGATGTATCTTTGGAAGAAGATGTATAAGATATGTGAAAAGAACAAGGGACTAAAAAAGTGGAGTAAACATGTGAATCCAAAGTCCAAGAATAGTATGAAGATGCACAATATACACCAAATCTGGGGGAACAGATCAAGAACACCGGTAAGAAGAAGCACACTTTGGTCCAAAGAGCCTTTCATCCCAAGCCAAGAAGTTAAAGCCTCCAAAGAAGAATAAGAGACAGTCAAGGTGAAATCCAAAGAAGGAACCAAAGGCAGGTGGACATTGAAGATAAAGAAAAAGACCTTCCAAGTGGAATTTAGCAAATGGAAGAAGAAGAAATTGCACAAGTACAAAGAGCACCAGTGAAATTTAGTAGAGAAAAGAAGAAGAAATTGCACAAGTAAAAAGAGTGCCAATGATGGATGGCTCAAATTTCATCCTCAATTTAGTGGGACCATTGCTGAAATTGATGTAGATCATCTTGCCTTAGTATCAAGAGGCTTATGTAGATGTCACTAACTGCACCTCTCTTGTCTTAAGGCTCCACAAGAATATGTACACAATGAAAGCAAAGCATGACAAGTAGAAGGAAGATGTGGAAAAAAAACAAAATCTATACAAGGAGGAGTGTTAGCATGTAAATGCATTCATGTAAGAGAACTACAAAGTGAAATGCCAAAAATATTTTCCTCACTAGAGATCAAGCTCAATGCAAAGAAGACATTTGGAAGTTGTAGGGAGACTTCAGAGCTTGTTGGTTTGAAAACAAGAAAAGACAAAAAGGGTACAAAGATCAAATCAAGGCAAGAGACAAAGAGATGATCAGCATTAAGGGAGAACTCAAAACAAGAAAGGTAAAGATTGTTACTCTAGGGTTGCAAATGTCTGAATACAAGAAGGAAGCAGTCATACAACTTGAAAGGTTGGCCAAAGAATTGAACAAGGAGAAGGAGGAGAGTGTAGTAGTCCGACCCCAAATATTGGAGGAGGTAACTAAGGAATTCAAAACCTCACACGACTTCAAAGAAACCAAGGCAAATGACCTCTAGAGTATTGAGGAAGTTAGGGATCACTTGGTGGACATGATGGAACATGTAGCTCAAGGTAAGATGATGAAGATGAAAATACATGAGCTGAAGTTATAGGTCAAGAAGCTAGAGAAGAAGAAGAACAAAGATGGATCAGTTACCAATTAGGCTCCAAGAATATGCATATAGGAAGCTCACCAACTCCTAAGATCCTTAAACATCATAGACTACAAGAAGAGAATCAAACTCATTGTTAGGATTTGTTGAGGCAAAGTTATTCTTTGCAGAAGCACCTCAGGTCAAAGATCTTTACAAGAGAATTTATTTGTAGCTATAGACATTCTTCTTAGATGTAGGACCTTCATAGATATAACCTTTGGGGTAGTAAGTCTGAAGAAGACAAAATTGAAATACTGTCTTTGGGGAAGAATTCATACATATATTTAGAATAAGATAAGACAAGAAGTGCCGATTAACAATGTACCATGAGGATGAGCCAAGAAGATCTTTAGATATCCTCTACCATTGGAGTTTTTTGGGTTTGAGTTGGAACAAACCATTTGAAGCTTCAACAATTGTAGATAATTTCATTCATTCATTTACCTTGAATATGAATAAAGAAAAAGGGCCAGAAACTTTTTTTCATTTTTGCTTAATTCCAAATATTGATACATGCTTTTGTTAAGTGATTGAGTGAGAGTGATCATTTGTACTTATGACTAGGGTATGGAATCCTTAAGAGTTTGAAGGAGCAAAGCAATACATTGACATATCAAAACTTAACTATAGTGTTGAATGGTACCATAAGAGCAAAGACAAAGAGTTGGACCAATGCAAAGAGCCTTTAGAGTTATGCGTTATGAGAAGTGTAGTTTATATTCTATAAAGTTGATGTATTTGTAGTGAAGTAGCTGCTTTGAGGTTAATGCTATCACTTTCATGTAAAACTTAGAATGTGTCTGCAATCAAAATGATCTTTAGTTTCCCATTTATTTTAGTGTACCATCAAGGTGACATTACCTCTTTTGGGAGTAGTTTGTGCTCAAGAGGTTAAAATAGGTAACAATAAAGAACTGCAAGTTGTGACACTTCTTTTCAAATGTAGCCATTTCAAGTTGTATCCTTGAGGCAATAATATGTTTGTTGCCATTATACCACTTTTTGGTAGACATTGGGTTACTATAAAGATCATTTTTTTCATTTTTCCATCCACTCTAGCTCTTTTATAAGATCTCATATATCTAGAATTATTTTTAAAAAACTTCTTTACTTGACATGAGAATGAGAAGTCTCTATAATATTTCATCAAATAAGAAGGTATGAAGTGCTATGCTACTTTATATCAAATTTTATATTAATTCATCATCAAAAAATTAATTGAAAATATTTTTTATCAAAATAATCCAATGTTTTAACAAAGCAATATAGAATCATGCAAACCTATCTTCCTCCATTTTCACTTTACTTGAAAAATTAGGTATTGATGATGCAATGCTCAAGTGCTCTTAGAAGATTATATGAGAATCAAAATGGAGGCTATGCACTCCATATTTACAATTGAAATTGTGAAAAATTGCAAATATCAGCAAATCAATCATAAAATTGAATTAGAATTAAGGGAGAAAAAAATCAACTTATATAGAGTTCAATTTAAAAAAGAATCTAAAATAGAAGTAAGAGATGGAATGAATTTTAATCCAAACTAATATGAAGGCTAACATATTTTAAATTGAAATTATTTTTCAATAGTCATAAAATAATGATCTTATTTTGGTATCTCCTTTTGATCATGATGAATGGATTGATGCTATTTTGAAGAAATCTAAAATAGAATGTCCATAAAAGATTTTTTGGACAAAAACAAATTACTATAGTTTACAAAGGCCATAAGAAATCATGGGTTGATCTCCTTACCCACATTAATCCCATGAAAAGTATTTTGAAACCCACTTTCAATGAGAAAAGGCAACCACATAGAATGAAACCTACTTTCAATGGGACTCAAGACCTATTTGATTTTCAATTCTTGTTGTTCTTGTGAGAATAAGCAGACAATTTTTTCTATGCTTGATCTCTCAACTAAAAGCAAAAATTTCATGAAAAATTAAAGCTAAGTATAAAATTCAAGTGTTTCATCTGATATTGCTATTGTATTATTACAAAATAAATAATGACTCCAGCTATATATATGCTTTACTCCAAAATGACCTAGCTCTTCATGAGCATGATGTACCAATTGTGGTCTTTGAGATGGAAGTGGTACTACTTGCACTCCACCATCCTCTTATACATGAAGAAGGTGTCTGCACTCCAACCTAAACTACTTGGCTTGTTGAAGAACACTGTTTCTCTCCTTAGCACTAACTATACCACCCATAACACCAATGCAAACATAATCCATCACTAAGACATCATCATGAATGTCTTGCTGATTTGTACCAATATCTCCACGCTTTGGATTTGTGAGTTTGTTTGTGAGTACTCCAACAACTCCTCCTATATGTGTTGAGAGAATACCACCAAGGCCTCAAAAAATATACAGAGAAAGGTAGATGCATGCCAACTTGGCGCCATCTCCTCATTTGTCTCACCATGCTATTGTGCTCAGGTTTGATCCTACTAATTTGGACATTCTACTCAACCATCTTCATCATAGTTCACCACTCTAGGTCTAATAATAAACATATAATCATACTCCTATAAAATCAAAGCCCATCAATTCAATTTTCCTTGAGAGCTTGTTGGAATTCATCACTCATTCATCACTTGTTGGAATTCATCACACTGGAATCAACACTTTAGTGGTTGATTAAAGGTTACCAAATAATTAACATAAAAAATGTGCGACTGCCCATATTGCTGCCAAGCAGTCTCCCTCATATGCACTATACTTCACCGCTGCTGAATTGTTAGAGTGCCCAGCATAGGCCACCACAAACTCCTTCCCCTCATCATCCTACTAGGTGAGCATTACTCCAAGCCCCAACTTACTCTAATCAATATGAATTTGGAATGGTCATCCTTTGATCAGTCTCCTAAGAATAGTGGCAGATGTCAACCTCTCCTTGAGCTCTATAAAAGCTCTCTCTTGCTCATCTCTTCAACACCACTCCTATGTAAGCTTGGTCAACTTTATCAAGGCCTTGGCAATAGTACTAAATCTTGTAACATATCAATGATAGAAGTTTTTCAACCCAAGGAATATTCACACTCTACTTGCATCCATAGGCCAAGGAATACATGCAATAGCCTCTACCTTGGTCTACTAAACACCAAGTCCTCCAAGGTAGATAGTGTGATCCAACTACTCAACCTACTTGTAGAAGAATTTACACTTCCAAGGATGTAATTTGAGTCCATTAGATCTCAACCTCTCAAACACCTCCAACAAATGTCTCTCATGCTCCTCCAAATGTCATCGATATAGCATAAAGCAAAATCCAATCTTGCTAGGATCTTATTTATGACCTTCTAGAATTTAGTAGGAGTGTTTTCTAACCCAAATGGAAAGAACCTCCATTAATATAATACATCCTTATTGTGAGATCAATAGTTCAAAATGTTGTCTTGGACTTGTCCACCTCCTTGATCAATAACTAGTGATATCATGCTAGAAGATCCAAAATACTAAAGACCTTTGCATGCCCAATTGCATCACACATCTCCTTTGGTGTAGGCATGACATTCCAATGAGCCCTAGTCTATTGGTTGATAAGATCGTTATCTCCACACATTTGCTTATATGTGTAGTTGTCATGCATATCCTTCTTGGCAAGCATTATTGTAGTTGAAAGATACTCTCCATGTGAAATCTCCATCAAAAAAACCTCAAAAAGATCTCTACTTTGGCTTTGAATCAATGCTCTCTCTAGGTCACTATATCTATAAGGACGTCAAAAAATTAGTGTATCATTAATCAACTTAGTCCAATACCAAGTCCTTTCAAACACCCAAATTATTTTTATTGAAGGCAAAACAAATCATGTAGCTTCTCAAGAACCTCCAAGCTGGAGAAACAAATTGGAGAAATAGACTAATGAACTTGGAGATATCATAGTATTTGTAACATCTCCCAAAACACACCAAAATGGGGATCTTGAAGACCCAAACCTTAGCCAGTGCATGTATGTCCCTAACATAGCCATCCAAAAATCACCAAATGAATGGGACAATGTCTTTCCAAATCCTATACCCTCAGCAAGGAAATATTTGTTGGTATGGTCTTTTGGTAACCCTTGACTGTTGACATTAATAATAACTCAAGGTACCAATAGGCCACGCGTGCCATATAATGTAGAGAGACTTGCATAGCAATCTCATCTCTCTCCGCATACAAGTACCTTTGTACTCATATACCTACCTATAGCTAGTCTAGTGCTAATTTCACCAAACAACTCTAATAGATATACTCCCTATGCTAGATATTGCCAAGCAATGAGTGTGGTATCCAAAGATGACAAGATAATTGACTCCAGAGGCTCATCCTCGCATTGGTCTCTTGGTGGTACAAAGGCTCTACTCTAAACCTGTTGCACCAATTGGTAAGCAAACTACTACCATGCTTCCTAACAACTCCACAATGGAACATCCAAGGTGGACAGAATAATCCTATTTGTACTCCAAATCAAAATGACATCCTTTGGTACTAGAGTATCCTCCACATGGGCATTCCACTTCAATAAGTCACTATGTCAAGTAGCAAAACCATTGAAAGTTGAAACTAATGCCATGGTCCCAACTATAGTGAGCCAAGACTACAATTACTAAAACATACTAGTAGGCAACATACCAATCCCTCACTTGCTTGCCAACCTGGCCTATAGGAGGTTGTATCTTCCCAATAGCCAATATAGCCAATAGGACAACTCTAGGTGTGAATAGAGCTTGCTCAAAGGTACGAGTAGTTGGTAACTCCTCCAACCTAATTGATGTTGCTTGCCATAAAACATTGGTCGCTAAGCAGATCCTATGCTCCTCAACCAAGTCAACTCTACTATCAACCACCTGTATTCTAAAAGGAAGAACCACATCATCCCTACTCTCATGAAGGGTGACAGCCAATCAGAACACTAGAGCTAGATCAACTCTAAATGTAAACATGTCACTAGTTGAAAACAAAGGGAAGCACATAATTAATTGAGCCACCCCCAACATCATGCTAGACTCAGTTTTTGTACAAGCAAGTGGCTAACTAGCATCTTGTCTATCATGCACTCCATCACCACCTACCACAACTACTCTAAGATATTAAGGAGCCATGGATGTTATCTATAGTATCTCAAAGACTGTGAAAAACTAGGGAAGTCTGACATATCTAACCAACCACTCTTCTTTGTGGGTCCAACTCCATTGATTCTCCTTTATCTCTAGAGCATGTACTGCACTCCTAGTCATTACAATAGATGCATCTACCTATGTTGCATTGCACATAAAGTCCAAGATATCTCTATTACTAACATAAGAGGTGGAGGGCTTAGCACCCAAATCTGACCTCTTTTGAGCTATGGCTATGCTAGCCAATCATTGATCCAACTGATCAATCCAAGTAGTCATGGCTATACTGCACTCTTACCAAGTGTAGATCCTCAACCACCTTGTTCTCCATGACTTGGAGCTCCTCTACTACTTGCCATAGCAACTCTACCACTTTATAACTCTAGGTGAAGATCAAAGCATCAATCATTGGTGTGAGCAAATTTGGGGCAATGGTCATGTTGTCCTTGTGTTGACTATGATGCACTAGAAGTATCATGTCTATTTCCCTGAGTGCACTCTCTTTTGTGGTGAGGTCCACCATAAGTCCAAGAAGCAACACCATTACTCACTAGCTGTTGTTGACCTAAAAATGAAAGTAAGGGTCTAGCTACACTGAGCTCTCCACTTGCTCCATAAGATCTGAGCTATCAATTCTACCCTTGGAAGCAAACATGGTGTGGTGTACTCTATTGCACTCTAGGAGAAGTAATAATTGTGGATGAGGTTTCCTACTAAATCCAAATGTCACCACTCTCTCTTCCACCAATAAGCTCAATACGCCTAACCAAACTAAAGACCACCACCAAAGTAGGTGAGGTAGTCTAATAAAACATAGCAACACATACTCTACATTGCAATTCCTTGTCTAGGATGCCATAGCAAAGTTGGTCTACTTGGGTCTTAATAAATACCTAAGTGAACCTGATTAGCCATCTCATGCAAATTTATGCCTCATGTAGGCTCTCTCTAGCCTCTTTTTGGAACTCTTGCAAGCTCCTTTGCTTGTCAATCCGCACTCCTTGGTAGTTCTACCTCAATTACTAGAACAACTCCACCATGGAGTTAAACCCCAATAATTCACCACCTCTTGTAGCAATACCCCCACTTGTAGTACCACCATCTCTAACTACTGCACCATATTGGATACACCAATGCTATTAGAGCTATAACTTATGATTATTGCCAATCTCCCTATAGAAACTAACTTGAAATGATGGAGATGTAGCTTGGAGATCAATATTGTCTCCATAGCTCAGTCTCTTCCAAATGAGCTCTCTTGAACTCATGATAATCATCCATTGGTAGACCTCCAAGTGTTGGATGGTCCACCCGTTCCAAGCCATGAAAGGTATGAACAAATTTGGGTTTTGCATCTACTATAGAGCATACCAACTATCAAAATCCTGGATGAAGTCATCCAACTCAAGAATTCTCACTATACCAAAGTAGCGCTTGGGGCTTTTGGAGGCTCCATAAATCTTGTCCATGTCCCACAACAATGGTGTAGACACCACAAGTGCACTCTCAACTAAATTAACTCCTATATCAAAATCCAAATCAGATTCAATCTCCTCTCCCATTGGGACTTGCTAATATTGATACAAGCTAATATTGAGCGCCATTCCATGTAAACTCACTGTATGTTATAGCAATATTTTCTTTGGAATCCCCCCAAAACTCCAGAGTGATAATGTAACTCAAACCACAACCATAACTAACAAGAGTATCCTACCAAGGATCACCACTAAGTGCTTCCACTAACTAAATACCACTAACTACTATAGCTCTAATTGTGACAACTACTCTAAGAGAAAGGGCAACTTGTAAACTACCATCAAAATAGGCACTCTCATAGTCTACAAGTCATCATTTTTTTCTCACTAAGAGAAACATTTTTATTTTGATTGGTCATCACTCTAGCTTCACTACCAAGATCACAACAAAGCACCAACATTGTAAAGTTAGGGCACTTTATACAAACAAGGTGCACAAAGATGAAGTAGAGAATGGAAGGGTCCATTCACAAGAAGTCTAAACAAAAACTCACCACTGATTGACTCTGCCACTATTTGGCATTTGATATAATAGGAGTGAAAATCTACTCCTAAGCTACCAAGATCACCATGGATGAGATCAAATTGCCTCTCCTATCCAAAGCTACATGTGTATATGTATCAATTGACCAATCATTATGACAACAAGTGAGGATGAATCAGTTGGCTAGAGCACCAACCTAGGAAATAAAGATTAGAGGTTCAAACCAAACCCTATTGCACACAATCTAGAAGGGTGGGCAGATTTTGCCAAATGATCACCAAAAACTACCAAAAACTCACCTAAATTGGCTACCCCCACATCAATAATCTGGCCTTCATAGCCTCTCTAGTCCATATTCCAATGCTAAAATGAGGGCTTTCTTCTTGCAAATCCAAACCCTCTCCACTAGCTAGAGCAAATTGGGCAACCTCCAACTCTGGACAATCTCTACCAACTCGACCTCTAAATCTAGACAAACTTTACCAATTTGACACACCTCCTCTATAGTTGGATGACCACTAAATCCTTTGTTGACTATCAACTTGAGCCAAATTGAGAAGATAGAGATCTCCAAATCCCTAATTTGAGAGGATAGGTTCTCAAATCCACCTCTAATTTTACATTTGGGCTCAATTTGGTGCAAATTGACCTTGATTTTACCTCCTTGTGCTCAAATTAAACACTCATTGTCTTGAATTGATTCAATCCTTAAAATTTTGACCAATGCTTCCACACATCATCTTCTTCATTAAAAATTCTATATCACCTCAAATAAGCTATATTGACTCAATTCTCAAAAACTTGCCCAAGGCTTCTGCACATCGTCTTTTCCACTACCAAATCTACTTTTGCACATGATCACTCTTAGGGAATCTAAGACCGCAACTTAATGTACCAATGATCAACTAGACTTGGAGATATCACCAATGCCCTTAATTCTTACATCCAATTTCCCATTCATTCTTTCACTTGAATCACACTCAAAATTAGATTTGTTCTTGGACCTTCACTCAACAATCTGCTAACAATCAGGCATTTATTACAATCAAGCCATGCCCACTCTAGCTAAGACACTCAAGGTGATGCTAGCCGGCCTCTATCCACCATAGCCAAGAACTCAAAGGCTCAACATTTTGAGAAGTGAGCTCTCTAGAGTTGCACTTTGAAGCATATGCATTTATTTGACCTAGGTACCTAGCCTTAATGGTACCATTGATGACACATCTAATGGTGCAAATGATGCAAGTGACAACAGGTCCCACCATATGATCAATAGCCCTAACATGAAAATTGGCCATCAACAAGTAGTCCATGAGTAACTACCAAAATTTGAAGCATATCCCTCCATTCAACCTAGGTTTCTAGCCCCAATGGTACCATTGATAACATATCAAATATTTCATATGATGCAAGTAACAATGGGTCCTACCATATGATCAATAACCCTAAAATGAAATCTTACCACCAACAAGTAGTCCATGAGCAACTACCAAAATAACTATGATTGCCAATACTACTACTCTAAGTGTCCAAGCAAACTAGCTTTGGAATAGAAATGTTGTAACAAAGGGCTTATTATAAGCAACTATGAGTTGATCTATTGGTTACTATGGGCTAAAAAGGGTTGCTCTACTATGGGCTAGCCTAAGGGCTCACTACAAGCAACTATGGCTAATCTATTGGCTACTAAGGATTGCTCTACTATGGGCTGCACTTAAGGCTCACTAGGCAACTACGAGCTGGTCTATTAACTAAGGTAAAGGCAATTTACATTGGGGTTGATTTCTTTATGGCTTGTAGTTCAAATGGGCCATGCTTCATCTTATTAGAAGCATCCTCTCAAGGGCTATTTGTAGATGCCAAATTTGTGGCAAGTAGAGATCTATAGAAGAAATAATAGCTAGTTGAAGGTTTTGGTCTTCTTGGAACTAATTCCAATATAAGGAGTTCCATAGGAAGATCTTACAAGCTATCATACTTTTCTAAGGTAGGGCATCCCGCAATTCACATTGAGGTTGATTTCTTCATGGTTTTTAGTCTAAACAAGGCTACTTCATTTTGTTAAAAGTGTCTTTGCAAGTGCTATCCATAGACACCAAAATTGTAGCAAACAGAGGTTTATAAAAGAAATTATAGCCAATTGAAGGTTTTGGTCATCTTGAGATTATTTCCCATAAAAGGAGGCCCATATGGGGATCTTACAAGGCATGTTATAGCCAAATTTTGCAATTTTAAAATATGGTATCCCATGACTCATGTTGAGGGTTAATTTTTTTGTGGTATCTAATCCAAACAAGAGGTGCTTTGACTCGTTAGAAGCATCTCCTCAAGGCCTTCCTATAGACACCAAAATCATGGAAAATTGAGTTGTGCAAAGATTTACAACCAACTGAATGTCCATGTCTTCTTGGACTTGTTTCATATAGTGTTTGGTTTCTCGTACTTGGGTTTTCCCATTGCTTGTCACTTGGTGTCCACATGCCTTCTTACATGCCAATTGGTGGTTACTTATCCACTTGTGTTAGTTCTTGGTAGTCCTTATTCAAAGAGTGGTGTAGTTTGCACTTGGTGGTTGTTGATTTTTTCTATGAGTGTGACTCAAGCAATGGAGGCTATGAAGCAGTTCAACTATTGATGAAGAATTTTACACAACAATCATTGGGGTATTATGGGATTTACAATGGAGGAGGTTCAGATCAAGATTCTCAGATTAGAGACTATAGATTGAGACAAAGTGCATGAAAGTGAAAGGAGATTGAAGGAAGAGAATGGATGCAAGAAAAGGATCTAACAGTTTTAGGATCTATGGAAGTGGACAATAGCTGTTGTATAGAGTAACAAGCATTATACTTTGTAAATTCTTTAATTTTATCTAAAATATAATAAAATTTATGGAGTATGGGCATTCCAATGCTTTTTTGAACGTTTAGGTTTGAAACATTGAATGTTGAACAACATTCAAACCCAATTAGCAATTATAACCAAACAGACCCAAGTCTTTTCAGCAAGGATATTGGTCTTTTGGTAGTTGCAAACTAAACTCCATAGCATAGTAAAGGCTCTTCAATAAATTTCAAATGCTCTACTCCTTTCCAACTTCTTCCTATCCTTGTAGCTACTTCATGTAGATCTCTCCATACAAATCATCATCATGCTTCCAAATCTAAGCTTTCTTTATATCTTTTGCTACAACTAAAAAAAGAACTAATTTGATAAAATCAAACTTGACTAGCGGAAAAAATATCTCATCATTTTTATTACCACAAGCTATGAATATATGAATATCACTTGCCTAAAAGTCTGGACTTATGTCTTTAGATTTTGCTCTTAGCATCAAGTTTGGTTTCATAAATCCACTTCCATTCTGTTGCTTTTCTTCCTTCAAACAAACTATCAATTTCCAAGTCTTGTTCTACATCAAAGACTCCAAGCTCTCATCCATAGTCCTCACTCACTTGGATGATTGAAATGCATCTTGGAAATGACAAGGATCAACATTCTTCATCTCTCCCTTGAATCTTAATTGCAAAAATGTAAGCATAAGATGTTTTACTATAATCTTACTTACCAATCTTTGTGATTTTCTTCTTATTCTACCACTCTTAAAAATTTTCTCCAACTTGAATGCTTGAGGTTGAACTTTTTTGCAAATCAATTTATGCATCTTTATTATCTTCATTCTTTTCTTGATTTTGATGAAGTGAATAAATAAGGGTCTTACTTGTAGATTCTTTGTAGACTCCTCCATAAACTACAAAAAGAGATGTGGAATTCTCCATCACCTTCTATATCATCAATACTTTTTCTAAAATTGACTTGATGTCCATCTCTCTCTCAAAAATAATCAGCATCTAAATGTACAAATTGTGACCATAAATGATTTATTAGCTCCTTTTACACATGACATCTCTACTTACCAAAATCCTTTTCTTCTTATGATCTTATATCTAAAGGCTTTAGATTTTGAACTATACTTAAAAAAATATCTCTTATCTCTTTGGATCAAGCTTCTTTCTTTCTTTCTAAGACCAAAAGTTCTCCAATGTGTAACAATAGCTTCTTCTAAAGCTTATATATAGTTTTCTCTAAAACCTTACTAAAAAATCTACTCAAAATATGTGTAGCATCCCCAATTAATTTTCCCACAAATCTCTAGAACTTGCCATAAAGTAATATATTTCTTGTTGATTTGAACAATTTGATATGATCTCTCTCAAAGATATCATTTTTCTCTAGAGTATATGATGCTCTAATTTCATGCATGAAGCCAACACTTTGCATAAGCCTAGTAAATATTTTATTCACTTTTTTTATCAAATAAACATTTTTATCTTCACTCCACATTGAGTTTCAACATGTGCATAGAGTGGTTTGTAAAGTTTTGACATCTATATGAAAAAACTCTAAATCTTAAACTACTAGTATCATCCTCAAAAGATAATATCTTCATCCTCCTAATGAGTTCACAATCATAAGATCACAAACATCCTTGTAAAAAAACTCTCTAACCTTGTATTTGCTTCAATTCTCAATGAATTTTCAAAAATGCAATTTGTGTTGCTTTCTTAGAGCACATCCATCATAATAGAAAGATTTTTTACTATCAAGTTTTTTTGGTTTCAAACATAGAATTTCTACAAGTCTTTCTTTCTGTATCTTCTTAATGTAGATAAAACTGAGATGACCAAGTCTTTCATGCAGGAGTGTTATATCTAACTTATAACACTCTTCTTCTTTTATAGCTTCTCACTTCTAATGACTTGCAACAATAGAGCTTGTTTGAGAGATGTCATTTATCTTGGTAAATTAGATTTAAAGTCTAGAGAGTTTTGAAGCTTGGCTATTGGTCATCATCATTGCTTTATTTTTCTCCATATAGTAGCCTTTTTGGTATAGGAGGTTGTATGCCTTTGTGTGCTGCTTGATTAATGTTTCCCAAGTTTTGCATTAGCTCAAGAACATAGAAAACTCCCTTAGTAACTTCTTCTTGTGTTCTTAATAAATCTTACAAGAAATTTGGGATGCCTTCCACTCCAATGACCTAGGATTGTCAATAATTTACATTTTCCATGTCCTTCTTCAATCTTAAAAAATTATTGGAATCATTAAATTCTTTTAGGTGCTTAGATGCTACTCCACCAACACATTGGATATCTTGATCTAGATGTTCATCAAAACTTGTGGTTATACTAAAACTAGCAACAAATACACTACTTTGTGTTGTTAAAACATTGGCTTCACTTTTGGGATTGGGTATATTAGGAATTTGTCTTCTTAAGAGCATCATCTCAACTCTAGATTCTCTTGCACAATGCTCCTTCTCTACACCACTTTTTTTTCTTCAATTAAGATATTTATGTGTTGTTAGTTTTTTCTATGTCCCATCATTGTAGGCAACTCCATTGCTTCTTCTATTGATAACTAGAAAGGATTTCTCTTCTTAACCTTCTTCCTTGCTTCTCCATAATTTCAAAATTTCTCTTGTAGTCAATCTTTAATGGTTTGTAGCTCTTTAGATAAATTATCCTATGTTGCTATTATATTGTGATAAGTCTAGTGCATATTAAAAATAATCTTGATGATGGTTGAGGAATAATTTACTCTTACACCAAGGTTCCTTAAATAATTGGAGAAGGTTTCAACTTGGCTTAAAAAAACAATCTTCTCATGTTTTTTATTTATAACTAAAAGAATCTTTGGTAAAGAAGGTGCTTATTCCTTAAAGCATATTTTTGTGTAATATAATCAATCTATGCCACATCTAGTTTGTGGGTTTATGATTGATTAATATTTTCAAGAACCATTCTTCTATATATATATATATATATCTAGCAATATATCTTGCTTTGCAAATATGTCTCTTCTCCATTTGCTATAGCATGGGCAACTGAATCAATCTACTCCACTTTGGTTTAGAATTGATCATTTTTTGTAAGTACTTCCCTTCTATGGCTACATAGACATACATTTTTGCAACATTAATCTTCCTATGCTAATTTGTCTCTTCTATTTGCTATGTCTTCTTCCATGGTCTATGTCCTATTTATGACGCTATAAGTCTCTTTGACTTGAAAATGATCATCATTTGATATTTCCAAATAAAAAGATTCTCCATATTAAACATATTTATATGTACTATATCTCTCATATCACTCCTTATCCCCATCGTGTTCTAATATAATTTCTGATTTGAAAGATCTCTTTTAGTCTTTCAGTCTATCTGAATTCTCATAACTAGACATAATTCTCTATGTCTGGATATGTTAGGTAGTGCAGGTATCCGACCTAGTGAAAATTATCACGAAATTCCTGCAAATCTGGACATCAATTACACACAAAACACAAGGAGCACTAAAGAATACTCATTGTACTTCCTCTTAGTACAAGTCTAGTTACATGAAATGAGGATGGAATTATTTGCTAGTAGTATGCAGGTTGTCAGAGAATAGAACGCTACAAAACATCAGAGCAAAGGAGAGAAAATCACAACGAAAACTATTTACAAGGTTGAGCAAGTCCAGACTCTCTTGTTGTTGCTTAACCTTCCTTCTAGACTGTGCCACAAGCATCTCAATGGAATGAATCCACACTATAAAGGCAAGAGTATATAGGAAACACATGTGCTTTGTGCAACTTAACCTCTATCACGTGAATGAAGTCGTTCATTATTGACTGTATTACCGTCTGACAATGAGTTACTGTTAACTCTTCAAAAGCTTCCTCACCAATCATTGCGCTTGTTACTGTCAATACCTTATATCCAGCAGAATTGCTCCTCAAAATGCTGCATCACTCCGTCAGATAGTCCCTGAAGAGGAGAATTTAGCAGTCTTCGTCTTCCTTTCTTGCAGGACAGATACTGTCGGCAAGGATGCAGTGAGTTACTGAGTAGCAAGACCTAGTGACGGATCCTACCAATCGATACGGATATCTCACCCACTTATGCTAATTTGAGCAAGAAGACCCGTGAAATGATGAGGAGCCCGCTTCACCAATTATGCTTTACGGTAGAGTAAGGCCAACGCAGGAAGGAGACTAGGCAACTAAAACCAAAGCTAGTCGGAATACAAACATGATCACATATTAACTTTGGAGTCGTGTAACCAACGCGAAAAGACCGTGGTAAAACAAAGAGTGCATGTAGGATGAGAATAATATACACCACTTGCAAGCCATACGTGAAGATAAAAAGCTCCTTAAATCTAGCTAGCATGCAGCTGAGTCTCAATGTTTCCGTAGTGAGGTTATTGGTTCTTCTTTCGCTTTTAGCCCACTAAGCCTGCATAGGATGCAACATGAAGAAGGCAAGAATCGCTACTGTATACCGTATGTCTTGCGTGTTAGAATATTAGACGAAAGTCTAACTAATGCATAGCTCGGATATCTTAGGTGCGGAAGGGCAGATTTCTCATACAGACTCTATTGGGGCTTAACCCCATGTTACCTTTTTTTGTCTCTCCCTTGTTCGGCTTGATGGGGTCTTCCCATCCTTCATTTTTCCTACGCGGTCGCCTTTATACTAATGAACGAACTCTATAGATCGAGATTGGACATTTATACACGGTTTGCTTGGTTCGGTGCACAAATGCCCCCCTTTTTTTTCTCTATATTTACCAGGGTAAGTTGGTAAGTATAGAAAACAAGTGTCTTCATGCATGGGGCAGAAAGAACATGTGAAGATATAAAGGTTTCAGATTTAGCTTCTTGTAGACCGAGAGGAATTTTAAAACAAATTTATGGGTAGCTTGCGGAGTATAGTGAATATTTATGGGGAAAAGTTTGTAGTCATAAATATCTTCTTGAAAAATAGAAAACAAGATCCGTAACTTTTTATGGGCTATGGGTGATATCTAAAAACCTAATGATACAAAAGTTAAAGTTAAAATTATTGTAAAATTTTGAGGCCTTAATTTTGTAGGGGATATCTCAGTTTTCAAATAAAATTGGGTATTGTTATCCATAAAATATTTTATAGATTTCATTTCACTTTTGTAAAAGTCTAAAAGATGGAATATGAAACCCCCTATTCAGTGAACATATCCAACGAGCGGAGAGGCAACCACATAGAACACATGAAGGATGGGAATACCCCGTCAAGCCATACAAGGGAGAGACAAAATAGGTAAAATGGGGCTAGGCCCCAATAGTATTGATATGAGAATTCTGCCCAATCACACCTAAGATAACCAAGCTATGCAAGTCGTAAGGTCTACAAACTACTGGAACATCTGAAGAAGCATCACCTAGTGTGATTGCTCTCATATGGATTGCTCACCCGCCAATGCTCTCTATAGAAAAATGGACATATGCTGTCTAAAGTAGGCTACAAAGTATAAGAGTGAGAGTGGTATCCTTGATGTCTAATATGATAAGCTCTTGCGCACTCTCTGACAAATATGTTGAACTTCATGTCCATCACTCCATATAATTCCAAGGCTAGAGGAACAAGGAGGTGACCTCACTGCATACCCATATACTTGGAGACCTTGCATGCTTGTTCCCAAAGGTAATTTCATTCTTCCTCCTTACCTGGCATCTCAAGGTAGTTTGAGTGTAGAGATTACATGATTGTTCTAGATACCTACCTTATGTGTATCATGCACAAGGCAAAATGGACCTACAAAAACATTCTGCGGACATATGTAACACCTTCTCTTCATCCATTGAGCCAATTCCATCCATCATCCCCATCTCTATTTGTAACTCCAAAGACCATTCTACCCATTGACCCTAGCCCTAATTGTAGCCTCCAATGGCAATTTAGAGAGAGGAATTACATTACCATTATAGGAATTTACATTACTATATGGTAAGGGAAAACCAACCTTATAGAACACCAGACCGATAGGAATACCCCATCAAGCCATACAAGGGAGAGACAAAAGAGGTAGAATGGAGTTAGGTCACAATAGTATTGATATGAGAAATCTTCCCTACCGCACCTAAGATATCTGAGCTATGCAAGTTGTACGGTTTACAAACTACAGGAGCATCCAAAGAAGCATCACCTAGAGTGATTGCTATCCCATGGATTGCACTAGCCAATGCTCTCTATAGAGCAATGGACACACACTGTCTAAAGTATGCTACAAAGTATTAGAGTGAGAGTGGTACCCCCTAACGTCTAATATGATAAGCTCTTGCACACTTCCTAACAAATGTGTCAAATGCCATGTCCATAACTCCATATAACTCTAAGGCTAGAGGAACAAAGGGGTGACCTCATTGGATACCTATATACTTGGAGACCTTGCTTGCTACAACACCACTTGCCGCCCATCCAAGAGGATGAGTAGTCATTCTTCTAAAAATTCATCATGTGTAGGGTCTGTAACCACAACATCCGCCATTGTCACCTAATCATCTTGGGCCAAGGATAAGTTTGCTTTGACATGTGTTGTTTGCAAAGAATATGAACACTCCTTCCAAGCAAGGGATCCACTATCTCATGCCATTGCAAACACTATATCCTTGATGGCATCATGGGTAGCTATCCTCTGTCCTCCATAAGTATACCATGTCATATGGACCATTGCTACATCTAGTGTAGAACCACACTCACAAATGACCAACCCTAGATGGAACCTCATCACTATAGAGAAAGTGGTTGGTGCAAGTAAGCATACCCTAATGCACAACCAAGCTAATATCCAAGAAGCTACACCCTTATTGGAGCAAGAGCAAAGATATGCTCTAGAGGCCCAAGGAATGGATGTGTCAACCAAGAGAGAATGTAACATATGTTGACACTCTAGCTCCATCAAGGAAGACTACAAACCTACAATCTAATGGTAGTGAAGCAATGGATGGAGGTCCTCACATGCACATGGAGATAGATCATCTCTCATTTGCCACAATTAAACCTAGAGAAAAGGATCCCTCCTCCACCTTGGTCATATAAGTCTCTAAAATTGGCCTGTCAATAACCACAAAATGGGAGGAAAGTAGGAGTGTCAAGAGAGCCCAACTACCCAAAAATACTATAGGTTCCATCTCTTCCATAGATAATAAGCCTATGCCTACCCCTCTGCATAAGATTGGTAGAGATGCTTGAATATGTGCCAAATCCCCTATCACACACTCAAATATTCCAAGTTCAATGATATCACCAAAGACTTCCATGATCTTCCTATCAAAAGCTCTTAGACATGATAGGAAAGTCAAGGAAGAGTGAACCATGCAGAGAAAATAAGTTGATTGAAAAGCAATACTAGAGTATACCAAAAGCCACCTATGGATCTCCTAGTAGAGGAAGGTCATCCACATGGAGAATATCCTCTACAAGGGCATCATCTAAGAAGCATATGAAAAAATCCTCAAATCCTACTAGCACTCCAAGGATACATAGTCCATCTCTAGATGTGACACACCCCTTTGGAAGCTCAAGGTGGGAAGGAATACTTGAAGGGGACCATGCTCTACACTTTAACACCTTGACTCTCAAGCCTACAATATGTAGCTTGGTGGTCAAGTGATCACAAGCTTGCCTAATCTGATCTATAGGGCCCACAATGTATGTATCATATGCTAAGGAGGGAAATACACAACCTAGCATGGCCAAAGTAGTAGATAAGAAAGCTCTAAAGTGAGCCATGGCAGACAAAGGTCTCCTTAAAGGACCTTGTTATTGTGTATCAACAATTAACTCCAATAAAATGACTCCTTTTAGTGACCACCCATGTTGTTAATACATGGAAGTAGGAGAGCCATAGAAGAATTGCACAAAGAGAATGAGACTCACTAAGGATCCATCGGCCTCCCTAAGCTCTCTAAAGATGGATGTGCAAGAGAGGCTATAAAAACAATTCTCAACATCCACCTTTAGGACAACCTATTTTGGATGGATAATTGGAACTGCCATGATGCATAGGAAAATAGCCTTGCAACCTCCAAATTTAGCTACTCCAAATTGATGTGGATTGAGGTGCTCTTGGAAATGAGATCAACACTAAAGGACAATGGTGCAGCTAACCAAACATGTGGTACCCACATTTTTTATTTTTTAATGAGTTTTAAAGAAGAAGTGTGTTGTTAAAGCCAAAGGAAGGCTAAATAGGGAAGAAACAAGAAGAATCATGCGTTTGGCATAGACCCAAAGTCGACCTTGGGTCAGACGGATAGAAGTATGATGCCAAAGATAGAGGACTTCATATCAAGATGCAAAACCTGATTTAAAGAACACAACATAACTTTTCCTAGGGTTCAACCAATCCAAAAAGTACATGTAAAGAAAGAAACTACCTTGGGATCAAGATAACATTGAGAGTGATAGAAAACAAACACACTGAATTGTCATGTCAATTGAAGATTGAATGAAGAATGACCAATAAGCTAAAGACTATAAAACTAAGACTTTGTCAATGGCATTCTGAAATGTCATGACAATATCCCATGACTCTCAATAGTTGTCCCAAAGGAGTTAGAATCTCAAGTTTTGGGGAGGGTTTGATCTTTCAAAGATTGAGAGTGAGGAAGTACACGATTCCCCAAAGAGAAATAAGCAGAATGTGGTGAGTGGTCTTGCAGCTTGTTGATTAGATGTAGTGGCCATGATCAAAGTCTTGAAGAGACTTTGATTTACCTTTTTGGCATGGAACTAGAATTTGAGCTTTCCAAGTTTCATGGCAAGAATTGTTGCCAACAATTGTAGAGACATGCCTAAGATAGAAGGGAAGAGAGGAAATCTGGCTCAATGGATTGAGTCGGATTGGAGATTAGTCCTAAGGAGAGAAGCAAGAGAAGTAAGGGGAGTCACCTTCTATTGGAAGTGTGAGTATTTGAAATAAACTACCAAGGTAAAGAATTATTTTAGTAGACCTTGTACCAAGAACAGGTACAAGGTGGATAATTATAAGGCCCCATGTACAAAGGGGGATTCTCAACATGATGATGGCCATGTTTAAGCTAGAGCAAACCACCTATGTAATGGTGTAGTAGGCAATGGTCTTTCACCAGATGTTTGTAGGAGAAGTGGTAAATTGGGCGAGGTGTTTGCACCAAAGCATAGGGCAAATGATCACCAATTGGAGAATGGATATACCGCCCCATTACTTTGTACCCTTTGCAGCCCACTTCTACTTTGGATTAGACTTACTTAGCTTGGAGGAGAGAGGAAGGAAGGTGTTCCACTTTCACCACCCCGACTTACAAAGAGAAGTGGATACAAATGAGCAGTATTATATCAAGCGGGTTCAAGAAGGCAATGACCACTACTTCAAGAGAAGGACATCCCCATGCCAAGAAAGAGACCTATAGGAAGAATAATGACAATATAGCTACCAAAGATAAGAAGACTGAACCCAAAGCCAGCATTAGTAGTAGTGAAGGACCCGTCTTTGGAGGATTGGAATTGGAAGAAAATTAGAAGGAAAAATTGAGTCAAAGTGTGAAGACTTAGGAGCAGAAGAAGAGTTCAATCTATAGAGTGGAGAGTAGAAGAGTTCAATCTATAGAGTAGAGAGTCCAATAGTGAGAGTGAGAGGGAGCCTAAAGTTTAGCAATCAAGGGAAGAGGTTGTTGGAAAAGAAGAGCAAGAGTTCCATGAGGCAATCTACCGTATGGAGGGAGGAGACAAGCCTTGTTTGGAGTTGCCTACAGTTGAGTTAGAAGATGAACAAGCAAGAGAGACTACCTTGGTATTTTTGAGGGCAGCAAGATCAAAGAGAAGTAGTCAAGTTGAAGTTGTAGGTCCAAGCAAAGTTGAAGAAGAAGGAAAGAGCTTGGATGGTGTGATGTTGAAGGTACAAAGATCATGTATTTGGGGGTAAAGCACCAGCCAAAAAAGTGCCTACCCAAGACAAAGACGTGGAAGACAATGAAGGAAGATATGCCAGAATTGAATATCTATTGAAGATCATTTGTTCATTGTTGATGCAACTACAAACAAAGAAAGTGGAGTTGAAGACGGATCATCTTGGAGTGAAGGATGAGTTGGAAGTAGTAAGGTACTAGAATGAAGAGACCTTGGAGTTGAGGAGTAAGCTAACCCAAGGAGAGAAGGAAGCCAAAAAACTTTGGGTTGAGGCAATTCTTTGGAAGAAGAGCTTTGATACCTTGCAAGAGAACTTCTTGAAGCGCGGTGAAGAGTTGAAGGAGCAGAAGGTGTTGTTTAGGAAGATGAAGCATGAAGTTGCTAATACAAAAGTAGAAATCATACACTCAAATGCAATTGCAGTAGTAATGGAGTAAGAGCTGGAGAGTCTGAGAAAGAGTTTAGGAGGAAGGCAATAGACATTGATATGAATAATTTGTTGATTTGCCTAAGAGATCATGGTCCTTGAGGCATAGGGCTGTGGGCTATGAGAGGTTATGAAGGCCTAAAGGACCAGCAATCTAGCTTGCTGGCGTGAGGCTAGCTAGTTTAGAGTAGATTTTGGTCATTGTTTGGCAAAATCTGCCCATCCTACTAGACTGTGCACAATAGGGTTTGACTCCTAGATCTCTAGTTCCTAGACGGTGCCCTAGCCAATTGGTCCACCCTCACTTGTTGTCATAGTGATTGTTCCATTGTTATCTATACACTTGTAGCTTTGGCTAAGAGAGATCCTATTCTTGGTCATCCTGGTAGCTTAGGAAGTAGATAATTCATATTATGTCAAATGCCAAATGGTGATAGAGTCAATCTAGTGTTGATTTATGCGATGGAGTGTTTTCTTTTAAATTTATTGTGATTGGATTTCCTCCATTCTTTGCTTCTTGTTTTTGCACCATGTTTGTATGAGGTGCCTTGACTTTAGAGCATTGGTGCTCTGGTGTGCTCTTCATAGTGAGGCTAGAGTGATGACTAGTCAGACTACCTATGTTTCTCTCTAGTGAGGTAGGAAGTGATGAACTATAGATTGTGAGAGTGCATGTTGTGATGATAGGTTACATATTTTATTTTCTCCTAATATAATTATAGCAGTTAGAGCTATATTAGTGAGAGATGTTTGGCACTCGGTGATGTTGGCACTTGGTAGAGTACTTGTGGTGGTTACAATTATGAGTTGTAGTTCCCAGGTACTTGGTCATGAGGGAGTTCTTAGGGGATTTTGGAGGAGATAGCACTATAGTACACACAATGCATTAACCCAAAATGGCAATCAATATCAGCTTGTATCTTAGGTCCTAGTGAGGGAGGAGATTGATTCTACGTTGGAGTTTGACACAAGAGCTGATTCATTTGAAAGTGATTTGGTGTGTCCGCACCATTGTTGTGGGACATGGATGAGATTTATGGGCCTCTAAAGGCACTAAGCATTACTTTGGTATAGTGGGTACCATTGATTTGAATGACTTCATTTAGAAGTTTGATAGTTGGTGTGATTTGCAGCAAATGTGGAAGGGGTTATTTCAACACTTGGAGGGTCCGCCGATGGATGACTACCATGAGTTCAAGAGAGCTCACTTGGAGGAATTTAAGCTATGGAGATAGTGTTAGTCTTCAAACTATGTCTCCATCACTTTAGGCTCAATTTCTAGGGGTAGATTGGTTGTACCTACAAGTTTTAGCTCTTGTAGCATTGGTGGAGCTAATTGAGGTGCACTAGCCAAAGATAGTGCTACTATGAGTGTAGGTAATACTACAAGAGGTGTTGTAGTATTGGGGTTTACCCCAAGTGGATTTCTTCTAGTGTTTGAGGCAGAACTACCAAGGAATATGGACTGATAAGCTGAGGAGCTTGAGGGAGTTTCAATGGAAGGCTAGAGAGAGTCTATGCAAGGCATACACTTGCATGAGACGGCTGATCAGTTTTACTTGTAGAGTAATTGATGCCTAGGCAATCCAGTTTTGGTATGGGATACTAGATAAAGAGTTGCAATAGAGAGTTTGTGATGCTACGTTGTTACAGGCTACTTTGCTTACTTTGGCAATGGTCTTTGGTTTGACTGAGCATATTGAGCTCAACATGGTGGAAGAGAGAGTAGTGACATTTGGATTTGGTAAGGAGACCTCATCCACAATTGTTACTTCTGCCATAGTGCATCACGCCATGTTGGGTTTTGAAGAAAGGGGGACAACCCAAATCCTATGAAGCAAGTAAAAGGCCTACTATAGCTTGATCCTTAACCTTCAGTTTTTGGTCAACAGCAAGCAGTGAATGGTGGTGTTGCTTATGGGACTTGTGGTAGACCTCACCATAGGAGAGAGTGCACTTAGGGCAGCAAACCTGATACCTTTGGTGCATCATAGCTAGCACAGGGACAATGTGAGCATTGCCACAAATTTGGTCATACTAGTGAGCAATGCTTTGACCTACACCTGGAGTTACGGAGTGGTAGGGCTGCTATAGCAGGTGGTAGAGGAGCTCCACAAGGTGGGTAACTCCAGTAATTAGTAACTTTGGTACGTAATTATTTCACAAGTATATAAACAAGGGGTGAGGAGGTACTCATCATCCTTTCATTTGAAACTATCTCTCTTTCATTGAGTTCTCTAGTGAGCAATGTCTTGAGTCTTGGAGTGTTAGCCTTGGAGTAGTATGATGGAGTTGGGGTTCCTTGCCTTCTTAGTCCATGGTGCGCTACCATAATAGCCATCAGAGGTTCATACTGAGTGAGAGATAGGTTGGATCACAGGTCCATACTACTTGAGTAGAGGTGGTTGATAGTGGGGCTAACTTGGTTGAGGAGCATGGGATCTGCTCAGCAACCAGTGGTTTATGGCAAGCTACGATGGCTAGATTGGAGGAGTTACAAACTAGATTGACCTTTGAGCAAGCGTGGTTTACACCTAGAGTTGTCCTATTGGGTAACCAAAGGGGGAATTTTTGTTTGGTGGGACCTTTAGGGAAGATCTATACACCACAAAGAGTCTTACTAGACTCTGGTGCGCAACTCCTTATGTTGGGAAAGACTATAGTTGTTGATTTGGAGTTATGGAAGACCGATGTGAAGAGGTGTCCATTTTAGATCCAACCATCTCTAGGGGTGGTTCTATATAGTACATCACATGTGGAGAGATTGTTGTTTAGATCCAACCTAGTCATTTTATTGATAGCTCTATAGTGAGAGCTTAGGCCATTGCAATAGTAGCTAAGTCATATGATATGTTAGTTGGAAGAGTAGTGTTATACACCCCATGAGTTTTAGTATTGACTATTGGGAGGAGATAGCCTCTTATAGACCAGGTTGGTAGTTTGGAGAAGGACAAGTATATCACCTACTAGTATGCTTCAATAGTGGTAGTCTTGACTTATAGTCCTGGACCATGGTGGCATGAATTTCAGCTTTCAATGGTTTTATTACTTGGCCTGGTGACTTTTTGGAGTAGAATGCCCATGCAAAAAATACTCTAGTACCAGAGGAGATCACTCAGATTTGGAATACGAGTGAGATTGTTCCATCCACCTTGGATGTTCCTTTGTGGAGTTTAGAGGAGGCATTGCATTAGCATGCGGATTAGTTGGTGCAATAGACTTGGAGTGGAGCCTTTGTAATACCAAGAAACCAATGTGAGGATGAGCCTCCAAGGTCAATTACCTTGACACCTCTGGATACCACACTCATTGCTTGGTAGTATCTAATAGAGGGAGTATGTCTATTGGAGTTGTTTGGTGGGATTAGCACGGGACTAGTTGTGGTACTACAGGCGGGTATAAAAGTAAAGAGGTACTTGTATGTGAGAGAGATGAAACTGCTAGGCAAGTCTCTCTACATCATGTGGCACACTCGGCCTATCAAAATTCTAAGTTATTATCAAGGTCAATAGTCAAGGGTTTCAAAAAGACCCTACAAGCAGACATTTCCTTCTGGGGGTGTAAGATTTGGAGAGACATGGTCCCATTCATTTGGTGATTTTTGGATGGCCATGCCAGGGATATACATGCACTAGCTAAGGTTTGGGTCTTCAAGATCCTCATTCTGGTGTGTTTTGGGAGATGTTACAAATACTATAATATCTCCAAGTTCATCAATCTGTTTCTCCAACTTACAATTTGGTGAACATCCCTTTGATGGTTGATTCTCACACTTGGGTGATGGTGAGTACACATTAGGTCCATTCTTAGATAGGACTTGCCAATATTGTTAGATGTAGCCAGAGTGAGATCATAGGCTCATTGTCTTTGTCATTGGTGGGTGAACCTCTTACCTAGAGGGGTTCTCTAGCACGCTTACAATGGGATTCAATGACTCGACCCCTTATTGTTGATGAGATTTTGGATGTTGGGTGCTAGTCTAAGATGCTGGTAGTGGCTTATAGGTCACCTATGGCAATGGTGAACCTAGTTGGATAGCCTTGTGTTGCTTTTCCCACACTTATAAGTTTCCCAAGCTCCCATGCTTTTGAGAGGGAGGTCTTGGACTTGTTTAGGAATCATAGTTATAGCAATTGGTGGAGCCCAATGCTAATAAGAGAGAGTGAGCAATGGGTTTTTGCACTGGTCTTACCATTGTTCTAGCAATATCAAAGGCATCTAGGCATCAAGTGTTAGATCAGGCTATGGACTTGAATTGTTTGACTTGGATTATGAGCCTTGGCTTGGTAGAGCAATGTAGGATGCGCTTGATAGGCATCACCACTTGGACATTTATGAGCTTTGTGCCTATCAAGACAATTCATGCACATGTTGGGGATGATGGACCGAGTGGACATGGTATACTTGGGACACAACCAGTGGCTACTAGGGAGAGTGGTCTACTTGGAGTCCATCCAAGTGAGCGTGGTCTACTTGGATTACACTCTTGGTCTACTTGGGATGCAACCAGAGGACGTATGGAGCTTGCAGCCAAATTGGAGGGAGTTTTTCACATTGAGATTGGGCCCTCTAGTGGTTGGAAGCATGACACTATTGCTCCCAAGGGCCCAGTGTAGCAACCAATCAGTACATCTTTGACTTCTACATCAATTACAAAGGATACTTGGGAGCCAAATCTTGGACCCAAGCTTACAAGAGGAGAAAGGTAGAGAGTTTAGAGGTTCTTGAGGAGCTATATAAGTTGTTTTGTCTATAGTATGAAGGATTTGGGTGCTCTAAAAGGACCTGGTATTCAGACTGAGCTGACTAGCAATACACCAATTTTTTTATGTCCTTATTGACATAGTGAAATGGAAAGAGCATTGATTTAGGGCCAGAGTAGAGACCCTTTTGAGGATGGTTTAGTAGAGATTTCACATGGAGAGTATGCATCAGCTACAATGATGACAACCAAGAAGGATATGCATAGCAACTACATACATAGGTAGATGTGTGGAGATTACCATCCTATCAACCGATAGACTAGGGCTGATTGGTTTTCCATGCCTATACCAAAGGAGATCTTTGATGTGATTGGGCATGCAAAGCTCTTCCATACTTTGGATCTTTGAGCGGGATATCATCAATTGCCGATTAGGGAGGAAGATAAGTCCAAGATAACATTTGGACTATTTTAGACTATTGATCCTCACAACAAGGATGTGTTATATTAGTGGAGGTTCTTACTATTTGGGTTAAAGAACGCTTTTGTTGAGTTTGAAAGGGCCATGGATAGGATTCTAACTATATTGGATTTTGCTCGGTGCTATATTGGTGACATTTTGGTCTATAGCACTATTGTGGAGGAGCATGAGAGATAGTTGTTAGAGGTGTTTGAGAGGTTGACATCTCATGGACTCAAATTCATCATGTGAAGTGTAGGTTCTTTGTTGAGTAGGTTGAGTATTTGGGTCACACTATCTACCTTGGAGGACTTGGTATTTAGTAGACCAAGGTGGAGGCTATTGCAAGTATTCCTTGGCCTACGGATGTGAGTAGAGTGTGAGCATTCCTTGGGTTGGCAAACTTCTATTGCCTCTATGTTTGAGGATTTAGCACCATTGCCAAGGCTTTGACAAAGCTGACCAAGCTTACACAGGAGTGGTGTTGGGGAGATGAGCAAGAGAGGGCTTTTGTAGAGCTCAAGGAGAGGTTGACATCTGCTCCTATTTTGAGGAGACCAATTAGAGGATGACCATTTCAGGTTCACATTGATTGGAGTATGTTGGGGCTTGGATGATTCATCTAGCATGATGATGAGGGAAGGAGTTTATGTTGGCCTGTGCTAGTTGCTCCAACAATTCAATAGAGGTGAAGTGTAGTTCATATGAGGAAGAGAGCTTGGGAGCAATATGGGCAGTAGCACACTTGCGATGTTACCTATTTGGTAATCCCTTTACTCTTATCACTGATCATCAGCCACTAAAGTGGTTGATGTAGTCTAACAAGGTTTCAAGGAAACTTGCATGATGGGCTTTGATTTTATAGGAGTATGATTTCACAATTATTCATAGAATTGGAGTAGTGAACCATGATGCATATGGGTTGAGTAGAAACCTATATCCCAACCAACAAGATCAAATTGGAGCATGTTGGCATGGTGAGACAGATGAGGAGATGGTGTTAGGTTGGCATGCATATGCCTTTCTTTGTATATTTTTTGAGGCTTTGGTGGTATCTCTCTCAACGTACATAGGAGGAGTTATTGAGGTCATAGATCTTGAGAGTGAAGATAGTGGTATAGTTCAGCAAGACATTCATGATGATGTCTTAGTGACGTACTACCTTTGCATTGGTGTTGTGGGTGGTACAATTGGGACCAAGGAGAGAGACTGTGGTCTTCAACAAGCCAGACAATTCAGATTGGAAGGTAGACACCTTCTTTGTGTATGGGAGGATGGTAGAGTGCGAGTTACCATTTCCATCTTAGAGACTATAGTTGATCCATCATGCTCATGAGGAGTTAGGACATTTTGGAGTAAAGTGTACATATAGCTTACTCCAAAGTGATTATTGGTAGTTTGGTATGCATACCAATGTAAAGTAGTTTGTTGCCAGATGTGTGGTTTGTGACCAAGTTAGAGCATCATTTAATAATGCTTTTATGCCATAATTACACCCATTACCTATCATGGAGTTGGGTTATTGGTGGAGTTTGGACTTTGATGGACCTTTACCGTTGATTGTGAGACATCATTGGTACATTTTGGTTATGGTGGACCACTTCTCCAAATGGATTGAGTTGGTGGCACTTCTTGACAAGTCCAGTGAAGGACAACTCAGTCATTCTTGGATTGGGTTCTCAATCATTTTGGTGCACTAACTGAGGTTTTGATTGATCAAGGTACAAATTTCTTGGAAGAGTTTCAGGTCTTGTGTGACAAGGCTTTGATTGATCATTGCACTACCTTCCAAGATCACCATGAGGTAGAGGGCTTAGTGGAGAGAGTGGTTTAGATAATGAAGAGAGGATTACAAAAGTATGGTTTGTAGAGAGGCCACTTGGGAGATTGGGATCTCTAGTTACCTTGGTTGGCCATGGACTATTGGTTTAGCCAACAGGTTTCTTTAGCATCCTTCTCTCCTTACTTTATACTCTATGGACAAGATCCAAATTTACATGCATCCATTTGCTGAGATGCTATTGTAGTTTTGGACTTGGATGATCTAGATGTATGGATGAGTGCATGTTCTCAATGGGTAGAGATATTTTGGAGAGTGATGTTGATGGCCTTTGAGTACTTGGCAATTGCTCAACATAGGGATACCTTTGCTATGCTACCATTGAAGGAGGAGGTTATAGACCCATGATCTATCAATTTCATCTAGGTGATTATGTATATCTATAGCAGGCAACAACAACACGACACTTGATGTTTCTACAGGCTACACTATCTTGAGAGTGCACAAGATTTTGCCATCTAGAGTCCTTGTGTTGGAAGGACATGATGTTTTTGTTTGGAAAGATCATGTGCGCAATTGTACGCCATGCCACCTCTCAAACATTGATGGTATTATGGACCCAAGCTTGGCACTTATACAAGTAGGCTTGAGATGTATGTTATGCGGCTCTTCTGGTGGAGCTGTTATTGTGTTAGTGTGTGATAGTTGTTTGAGAGGATGGCATATAGTATGTATGACTCCTCTCCTCATGGTGGTTCCTCAAGGATAATGGTTATATCCTAGATGTACTTGACCTATAGCTAGTTCACCCTTTATATGGTATAGATTGTAGATAGGCAACTAACGATGGGACTTGATAGCACTCGACATCCTAATATTTTTTTTACCATAGAGTATACCATATACTTGGAGTAGATGGCTATTTGGAGTTAAAGGGACCTAATTGCCAACTAGAGTGCCAATTGTGGCACTTTAGAGTCAATGTATGACTTATGTGAGTTGTGCTTCTATAGTGTGTGATGTTGAGAACAATGTATCTTGTGTAGCAATGTATATATGCACAACAGTTGTCATGCCATTTGTAACATTGTACTTAGATTGCTCGGGCTTTAGAGTGTTAGTGTTGGTAGTCAAGAGTATTTTGGTTGTTACTCATAGACTACTTATTGATGGTCAAATTTTGTGTTTAGGGTATTGACTACATACTAGGGCCCACCATCAATTGCATCATTTGTACCGTTAGGTGTGCCATCAATAGGACCACTAGGGTTGGAGACAAGGAGTATACTTTTGAATTGTAGCTCCAGAGAGCTCACTTCTTTGATGTTGAGCCTTTGAGTTCCTAGCTATGGTGGACAGAGGCCAACAAGTGTCACTTGGATTCTCTTAGCTAGAGTGGGTGTGGCTTGATTGTAATCAGTGCACAATTTTTAGCAAATTATAGAGTGAGAAATCAAGTACTGATCTAATTGAGTGTGATTTGAGTTGCATAAAAAACCTGATTATTGTGGCACTTTAGAGTTGATGTATGACTTATGTGTGAGTTGTGCTTCTATAGTGTGTGATGTTGACAGCAATGTATGATGTGTAGCAATGTATATATGCACAACATATTAGATAGACCCAAAGAAGGAGAAGTACTTGAAGGAACCTTGGGTTTGGAAGCCAAAGCCAAGGTTGAAATTAGATCGGATTAGTAATTGATTCAAGATTTTGAAGACTTAGATATGAAGAAGTGGTTTGTCATTTTAGATCTACAGGTTGGTAAATTTGTTAGGAAATGGTATTCTACTTAGATTACTATCAAGTGCTTTGCCTATTTAAAAGAAGTATTCACAATATGTTATTGTTCAATATTTATATATTTGAAGTTGAGTAAAGCAAAGTGTTGTAACTCAATGCTCATTGTTTAAGCTTAATTTTGAGTATCAATCTTATATGTGTGTTTGTGAGTGTTGGGAGAAGTTCAAAGTGCAAGTTAGTGAGCTTGTTGGATGTTGGGTTCTGTAGTTCTGATTTCATTTTATGTGTTTGATCTTGAGTGGATAGCAATCAAAGCAATGCCTTGACAAATCTGTGAGGAATTGTATTGTTGGTATTATTCTACAATTGTGAGAGCAATGCTGGATTGATGCAAAGCAATTTTGATTGAGGAAGTTGTACCTTCAATGGAAGGGTGGAACACAATTCTGAGGTGAAGTCATTTTGTATCAAAGTAGCCTTCTTCAGGGAGAATTGAATCATCACAATCAAAGTTTGTTTGGAAAGATTTGAAGTATTGTGATTATGGGTGTGTAATATGTGACAAGAATTATTGTTGAGCGCTTGTTAGTCTCTTTTGGGTGTGGTTGCTACCCGAGAGATTAAAGAAAAAACCAAGAAGAACTGATCGGTTACTATTTTACTTCATATTAGACCATTTCTAACTTGTATCTCTATGGGAACAAACTTTACTTATTGATTACCACAAAAGTGATACTTGTTGGGTTGTCACAAAACACAAAAAGATCTCTCTAATAGCAATTGGTCTAATACCCTTGTGCCCTTCTTTGTCACAAGAAGTTGACTAGCTCCTTAACACCCAACAAATTGATATAGGAATATCTCCCTTTGCTATAGTTGCAACCACTTGAAACAACTCGGTAAATCTAGTAGAAGGATCATCTGCTTGAAGCAATCTCTAAGATGCTCATGTATCATCCTTGACAAGCCTCTTGAGGAGAGACAAGGAGTAGTGGACAACGCTTGTGCAAAAAGTGACCTATCAAGACATAAAAGTTGCTTAGGTTGATAATCTAAGACCTCTTATGGTACTCCCTCTCCTGCCATAGGATGTAGTGAGCGTAGGGAAGAGATAGTCTCATGAGTGGACCAGCCATAGACAAAGGGTGTAGCACTCATGTTTCTATACTAAACTCTCCTGCTTGACCCAATGTCTTACATTGTCATAATTGAGTGGACTCTATGGTATCATGTGGTAGAATTTATCTCCTAAAATGTGTAGCCCTAATCTACTCCTCTTGTAGAGCACCCCAATCTCCCACTCAAAATTGAAAAAAATCTAGTAGCCACCTCTCCATGCTCCGCATATTCCCCTCTAACATAACAAAGGCACTATCAAGGGAGTAAGAGGAATAAGGACTATGCTACCTTGTCCAAACAATCACATGCTAAACGATCAAATGGTAGGCAAAAAGCCTATCTAGCCTCATCATGGAGTCTACGGGTAGCCTATGGAATAGATGTGGACATGGAAAACTAGTTCAAATAACCCCAAAATACAACCCGCTTAAGATGCTAACCACTCCCATGACTCGATCGGTATCTTTGGGATGGTCAACAAAGGGATAGAAGAAGCGTGCATAATCTCCAATGTCACCGCTGTAATGTAGTCACTTGCCTCACATAAGCATCCCAAGTAGTACAATCATAGTCCTTGTGTATCCTTCCCACATGGGCCTTTACCCCTTATGAGGTAAAGCGTTGATGACACACTGGGTATGGTGTACCTTGAGCCACTCTAGGCGACAACATGGGGAAGTATAGCTATGGATACCCCAAGAATAACGATAGTAACACATGATACTCCTCTCCATATCTCCCCATATTTGCAAAACCACAACCCCTCACATTCTAACCGACATGGGAAAATAAAATTTCTCAAAACTCTAAAAGTTATAAACTCTCATAACTTTCAATTTCCATCTCAAAAATTTTAAAACTAAGTTCACGTAAAACTCAATCATTTTAACAAAGAGACTAGAAATAAAAATTTCCTAAACCCATCACTCTCAATGTGAAGTAGTCACTGTAAACCTTAAAAAACCTAAAAGTACTCATAGCTTTATATTCATTTCTCCATGGTTTCAATTTAGGTACCAATGGAACCGAAATGGAAAACCTAACAGAATCTACTATTCACTCTTGAGATATGCAGATGAACTATTTAAAACTCTAGAATATCCTTGACTCCCTTTTTCCTGTTCCTCTCCTAGCATGGATCATAAAACTAAGGTAGGAATAGAAAAGCTGTGCATTATATGGTAAGCGACAATTATCTTTTAAAGATAAATAAATAAGATTATTCAGAGCTCCCTGTTTAGCTGTTTATCTGGAAGCCGATAGGGCAGGGCGACAGATAGGGACATTGGCTTTCCCAATCTCATTCTACCAATTCCTCCGTCTCGCTCCAGAGACAGTTTGCGGAGGGCGGACTACAATACCTCAAAGGCAGTACGGGAATAACGGATTACACTATCTACGCGGTTACTGTAGGTATAATAGGGTAGGGCGAAATCGACTTTTAAAAGTAAGTAAGATGAGGAAGTGCGCGGACGACATTTTCGGGATGTTTGAAGCATAGGCAGGGCACTATTGCATCAGATTTGCACGACAGATCTCACTAAGTATTTGCTCCTTCCTCCCACTTGTGAACGAGCAAGTAAGGAGCATGTGACTAGCAGTTGCAGGTAAAGCGTACACGGGCGTTTGTTATGTCTTTCGGTACTTAGCTTTTGAGGAGACTTCAGCTTGATGAACGACAGAAGATACACAATTACTGTACAGTTCTACCTATTAATCCACCCTTGTACGGCTTGATGGGTGTTCCCATCCTCCACGCGGTCGCCCTTTCTCTCTTACTTCAGACAGGAAGTGTTGCTGGGATAAAGCTAGTAACCCAGTACAGTATACAGTCGTACTGAGGTAGTTACTCTACCGAACTCTCAGTAGCAGACAAGGTAAATGTAAGAGCGAGGGAAAGTTACATGCAAAGAGCGAACATTATGATTATGGAGACTAAGATTCTCTTAGTAAAGAGGAGAGATGTCATCCTGAATGAAAGGTGTAGGATGTTGGGCAATTAGTACTGTACGGACCGAAGTCGGTATCCATGTCAGGCGAAGCTACCAATTTGCCTCTTTACTTTCATTTTTCATTTTCACTCCACTAATAGTAAGAGATTCAGTTGGTAGATCAAAGGGCTCTAATGCTCCATGCGACATCGTTGCTCACATTGAAAACAATGAGACCATATTGTACATCGTGCCTATCCTAGATACATGACTCGTGAGAAGCCGAGGAAAGCTTCGGTACTCTAGCCTGTCAGTAACTGAGGCTCTAAGCCCTGTTTGGAGTTTGAACGAGGGGCACGTTATAGAAAATTAATGCAATGGAACGCGGGTGTACAAAGCACTTAAAGGTGGCCGAGCCAAATGAAGAGTACTTTGAACTGGATACTTAGCCATCTATTGCGTATGAGGGCAGGTACGTAGTAGTTGCAGGATTTGGTCGTATCTCAAACCAGGTAGTTACAGCTGCAGCAGCAATCCTTGTGCCCAGAATCAGACAATCGAATGTTTCATGCTGCACTTGCCTTCGTATTGATCGTTTGATCTCGGGAGCACCAGGCACTTGTCTCTTCAGAAACAATTGAGAAAGGCAAAGCCGAGATGACAGGGCTGACGTGCACTGTTTACTCCCTGAGTGAAGATGCAGAGTCACACTCAACAGTACAATAGTATAGTGAGTGCATAGATAATGAAGGGGACGGTAGAATAAGCTTGTTGAAGGAAGGAGCGCAACGCTCCAAAGCGAATTTGAGTGCGATGACTGCACTTTGGAGAGATATGTTTCAACAAGAGAAGATGATGATCACAGTTAGTGAATCAGGTGATTCAGAGAGTATCGAGGACGTCGACTTGGAGGCCGACGAGATGCCGTGGCCGAAGAAGTCTATAAGGTCGTGGATAGACAACGACAGATTGTACTTCTTTCAAAATGCGTTGAATGCAAAGGTTATGGATGATTCCCATACTTTGACCAGCGCAGAGGTTGCAGCTTATTATCAAAATCAGTTAGAAAAGAATAAGCTGAGTGCTGCCCAAACGCGTACCTATGATCTATCGACTCAAAATCTAAGCTACAAGGTACGGTACAGCACTGTTCAGGTCACAACCTCACGGGAACAATCATATTTACCACAAATCCTCGTAATTTCAGTACCGTCTCAGTTTCCTTTTCTGCTCTCGTATATATCGCCGTGTTTGAGCGGAATGTTATGAATTATCTGTGTTTATCAGGTTGCCGTACGGCGAAGGGGGATACTTATAAGCGAGAAGCTGCTGCTCAATAATATAACAGCCCAAGCACGGCATGGTGAGATTCTGGCAATTTCAGGACCATCCGGAGCATCGAAGACCACATTCTTGGACGCTCTTGCGGGACGCATCAACAGGAACAGCCTCACCGGCACAGTTTTAGTGAATGGAGAACCGATGAACAATAAGTTCAAGCGCATCTCAAGCTATGTCATGCAAGACGACGCCCTGTTTCCTGTGCTCACAGTAAGGGAGACTTTAATGTTTAGTGCTCGTCTTAGACTGCCAAGCAGTGTACCGACCGCAGAAAAGAATCAAAGAGTGGAAAACATTCTGGACCTCCTGGGACTGAGAGGGTGTGCAGAGACTCAGATTGGAAACGACCAGGTATTTATGTCCTTGCATGCTACGCGTCTTCTCCAAGGTTCAGTACGACATTCATCCTTTAAACTAGTCAGATTCGCTATTAGATTCTGCCATGCGCGATCTTCTGTTGCCTTCCTTCTCGTTCATATTCACGCCCTCAGCTAAAGAGACGGCCAGTGAACTGCTTGGGGCGAAATAACAAATAATGTGTCCTCAATGTGAAATCTTTGTTATTAAGGGTGAAGCAGAGAATTGAGAACTATTTTCCTGCTTGTGCATCTGCATTTGGAGAATGTGCGTCTTATGTGAACCGAAGGCGCAACATGACATATTTAAAATTAAGAGAGAATACGAAAAGCGTTTGTTGTGAACTGTAGATAATTGATGAGTCTGATCTCGAGCAGTCCGCTCGAGAGGACTGTGCCAGGTGGTTACGACATATTGTTGTGTGACGCGAAGTCCATGCATGGTCGAGCATATTGTACTTAAAGGAGGTGGTGATAAATGTTCACAGATAGGTGGAGTGTCGGGAGGGGAAAGGCGGCGCGTATCCATTGGCATTGATGTGATACATGATCCATCGGTGCTATTTCTGGACGAGCCGACTTCGGGCCTGGACAGCACTTCGGCGCTTCTAGTAATGCAGAGTCTATCGAAGATGGCCAGAGAGAGAAAGCGCACTATCATATTGACTATGCACCAGCCTAGCTACCGTATACTCGAAACCATTGACAACACTCTAGTCCTAGCAAAGGGCAACGTGGTCTTCCACGGACATCATGGCGATATGATCAAATTTCTCTCAGGATTGGGATTTGTGAAGCCCGAACATGTATTAAATCAAATCCTTTTGCAACCCATCTTCTGAATTTGCTTGCCGAGCTTGTAAACCAGGATAGTTGTGGGAATTGGACGCTGGGAAGTAAGTCTAGGGAAGGAAGTCTAAGTAAGTCCTTTGGTTCTGCGTGGACCTTCCTTGGGAGATATCCACTTTGGGACCAGATCGTTAACAATAACAATAATTTTCAACGTGTGTATTCAGGTGACGGTAATGGAGTACATGATGGATAAGATTGAGGAGTGCGAAGACATAGAGAAAATGAAAGCCAGTTCGCCTGTGCAGGTACGTCTGCCAATGCGTTCAATTGTGAAATTTACAGGGCATTTCCTTTCAAACTGAAAGCTGTCTTTACTCACGTGCTGGCAGACGTTGTAGAATATCTGAAGTCGACACGCTGATGACTATGATACTTCGTCGCTTTGCAGAACAAGAGGTTCGGAATCGAGGCAGTTATCCCCTGCTCTTATTTACCTGACAGTAGATTGATTGATGAAAGTGAATTCAAATTTGCCAACTCAATGGTGGCCGAAACCATCGTCCTCTCGAGCCGAAATTTTAAGAATAACTTTCGAATTCGTACACTCTTCTTGTCTCGCGTGGGAATTATCGTAAGTAACGCCTGCTCCGCACGAGAATCTTGTGTGCTAGGCTTATTATCTGGTTGATGACCTGACCTTGCCCATTTCTTGCTGACTTTGATTCTTTCCCATGATCCCTGAAGTTAGGGTGTAATTTGATGAGCTGCGAGCTTTTGCAGATGATTACTAGCCTCATCATGGCAACCCTTTTCTTCAGGAGCTCCCGGGATGAAGAGGGACTTCGACAACGCCAAGTCTTCTTTGCATTTACAGTTGCTATTCTCATTTTCACATCAACGGAAGCGATGGCAGTGTTTCTTCTCGAGAGACAGATCTTCATCAGGGAAACGTCTCGTGGTGCCTACCGGACATCATCTTATGTCCTCTCTCATTCGATTGTTGTCCTGCCCTTCCTTTTCTTCTTAGCCATCCTTTGCACTGTTCTATCTTACTTCGCGGTAGGGTTAGCTTCGGAAGTGGGGGCCCTCTTCATGTTTGCGGCTGTACTCTTCCTCGTCCTCTGTGTTGCAAATGCCTTCGTGGCTTTTGTGAGCGGCATAGCTCCCAATTTCATATCAGGCCTCTCAATTGTTGGAGCTTCCAGCGCTTACTTCTTCCTTCTTTCGGGTTTCTTCGTTCCAAAGTAAGAACCCGAATCAACCACAAGCATTCAAGGATTTCAGTTAAAACTAGAAATCAGATGCGTATCAATCATTATGACAATCTTTACATATTAAACATTCTTCATACAGCTGATCTATGCTGCGGTTATTTGAGTGCAGGCACAGCATCCCGAAGTACTGGCTGTGGCTGCACTACGGCTCTTTCTTCAAGTACCCTTATGAAAGCCTGTTGGCGAATGAATTCAAGCACCTTCCAGGTCAAGTGTGGTACAATGGCGTTACGTCGGAAAACCTACTCTCGATGTTGAACCTAGATACACACCGTCCATGGTTCAACATCGTGTGCATGCTTGTATTTCTCTTTGGATATCGATTCCTCTTCTACGTCACTCTTCGTTATCACACCAGTAATATCCGATTCTGATCGATGCATATTAATTCATCATTCAAATCAGTTGGTCTTTTATTCCCTTCGTTATTCCTTCAGTATAGCCATCGTTTCCTGGTCCAAACTACCATTGTAGTTTTAACCGAGAACCCAAACATTCTGAAGATCTCAAGTACTTTAGATTTTGGATTCTACTTATCAGAAATATAGGACTTTGCGTAAAAGTTGGTTACACCATTCAACTTGCAAATTCATAAGAGATGGGATTGCTAGTAGTTGTATAGAATACTGCACTCTACTTGTGTAGAATCATATTGAATGTGTACTGTATAAGTGTACGCCTTCCATTATAAGTGTACAGTATATAAGATTGTTCACGGCTTCTGCTCTCATGTCTGAATATATGAGATTGTTCACGTCTTTTGGCCCGTAAGAGAAGTCACTTGGTATGTCACGCCTAACCTGCATCAGACCTGATCTGGAATATCTCAGAGAGGGATGTGTCCTTTTATCAGACCTCTTTGAAAGGCTTCTCACTCCTGGTGTTGTGTGACAGAAGGCAGCTGCTAGAAAGTAATACTGATTTCTCTTCCTGTCCTATCGCTTCGCATTGCTCTGGAATGAATGCGTATCTCGTTAAACGCTTTATAATGCTATGCGGTTATCAAACTTCTTTACGCAATACCTGGCTGATAATAGCTGTGTGCTCAGTTTGCGTCGGGTCTGTCATCGTTGGATGTGTGGATTCTCCATTCGTAAAACAATTTCACTCCGCACATACCAGACCTCTTTTATGTCAGAAGGACTTTACTTGGCTAGAATACTGCCTGAAAATAATATTGATTCGTCGCGTGATTTTTTATGGGCAAAGTTCGTGCTGTAAATTAGATCATCCTTGCATCATGCAAGAATCGAGAAAAGGTACAATACCTAGTCTTAAAGCGCACTGAAAGACGATTGTAGTGTTAAAAAACTGTTTTAGAATCACATGAACATTGCTTACATACATCGGATTGCTGTACCAAAGACTTGAAGTTGGATGAAATGATATCTAGAAATTAACAATGAGACAGATTTTTACGAACAGTATAGAACGACACGATATCACAACACATCTCGAACTATAAGACGGTACACGAAATGCAATGTACCTCCAGTAGATCACGTCCTATGCAACGGTGGAATGCAGAGGTGTTTCGAGGGTGACATATGACTGAACACGGATTCCAATTCTCTATTCATCCAACTGCCCTCGAGATAGTTAGTCACTAATCTATGTGTCTGAACTTAATCGTACGGCACGCAAATTGTTCCTTTGGGGCAGGAGATTAGGGAACCTATCGTTCTTTCTGTCCATAAGGGCGGTTTAGTTCTAGCTTTCAAGAATAATTTCTGTGAAATTATTCAGCAATAACATGACGAGAGATTCATCCAGAGGCCCTTGTCAAATTTACAGGATTTTTTATAGAAACTACAGGACTGCAGGATTCTTTATAGAAACTGTAAGGAACATTTTAATCTCTTTTGCAACGACAAGGTCATGGTGGATGGAGTTTAAGCCGAGACTTTGATATGACGATTCTAGCAGGTAAACATGTAACCCTTCCAGTAGAGCTGGAAGGCCCTCAACTGTCAAACTCGTCGATTGCCTCTTACTTTCATACTACTTGGGTGCCCGTGCATGAAGTGGCTAGTGTTTCTACGAATCTTGGAGACTTATCCGAAGAAATTAATTGGAAAAAGTAAAGTCTTTTCTTATAGATTTTTATTGAATTATTATTCTCATAGATTAAAATTCTATATTTAAAGGGATTTATCGTAAGTTTAACCTAGTTTACAGAGTTGCATTTAATTTAATAAATATCGAAGTTTATTAAATCTAGTGAGAAGATGTTATATCTACTACAACTATGAATGGTAAAAGGTGGAACAAACGGATTAAAGTACTATTAGAAGGATATGTCTTTGCTTTCATTACCTTTTAATTTTTTCTATTTTTTTATTTTTTGATTTGATGAAATGCATGATGGAATGAAAATTTAATATTGATATATCAAGTTGAAATTTTTTAAATGCTTTAAGAAATGCATATTGTAGTACTTCTCGAGTCTAGAGTTGATATTGTTAACCTTTTGAAAACTATTTATTCTAGAGCTCATATTGAAAGCCTTTTGTTAACTTTTGATGCTTATCATCCACACCCGTAGAGATTCTAATAACTATTATTTATATTTTTATATAATATCAAACTTTACTGACGATAGGTTAGGATCAATTTTTACTTCTTTCTATCGTGTGGATTTGAAATTATTTTACTAAGAAGTTTAAAAATGATAAGAGTAGATTTTTACATTTGTAATGCACATTTTTAATAGTTTATATCATCAAAATTCAAATTTGAACAATAACAGTAACTTCAAAGGTTATACAAGGCTATATAAGAATGGTTTAAAAATTAATTTTAGTCAATGAAGAGGTATATTTCCAAACTAAGTTTCATTGAATATTATGATATATGGGATTTATGTTTCATCCTTTTAAATTATAATCAATAGAATGAGATCTTAATTTGGTCTATATTCTGCATTATATTTCTCTATTATTTGAGGTAGATTTTGCTTCCATGAATTTCTAAACTTATATATAATAGTTTTACTTTATACTATCCACTTCTTAACTAATAAACGATTTTTTAACCTCTCAATATAGTTGGTGTTCTTTAGTATTTTTATTATTCATATCTGTAGAAAAATATTCTTACATAACTAGAAATTTAGAATATTTATTTTTAGATTTGTGATTGATTTTAAAATCTTTCAATACCATTTTTTGTTTTTATTTCTTTTGTTAATCTATGTTTTTAGGATTGATTGGAAAAAGAAGAGACTTAAATTGCAATGATATACAATATCCAAAATTTTTTATTTTTCCTAATTTTAAAATAATATATATAGAGATATACTTAACATTTATATCTAAAGCTCCTATCTAATTCGTCTATATCTAAAGCTCCAAATCTTATCTTAATTTCTTTTCTAATTAAATTTTGGGAGGCATTTGAAGCGATATTTTTTCAGAAATACAACTTCCAAAATAGAGTGAAATAAAATTGCAGATGAGTTTTTATAATTTATTTTTCTCTAAATCATTGAAAGGTTCATTCATACTTCATGAATCATCTTGCATATAATAATTATAGTTTACTTTTCTTGTGTGATTTATCATGATTCATTTACTACTCATGTTTCATAAAATTCATATGGTAGTTTTCAAAATAACTAGTCTACGCATTAAGGCACACAATAATTTGTACTTGTTTTCTATGATGATACTATAATAGTAGCTCGCTTCTTGCTACTCTAAGAGATAATACTTTGAGTGTCAAGCGAAAAGCTCATTCCAATTCTTGAGATGCACCAAGAGGATTTCAGCCCAATCTAGTTTGGATCTTGGAACAACATATCTACTCCGGTTGACACTCTAAACCAAAATCCATTGTTCCCATCAAGTATCAAAATATTGTTTTAGCACATTATATAAGGATAAGTACGAATTGACTTACAATATTCACTACATATGAAAGACCTGGTCTAGAAGTGTTGAGGTACATCAACTTTCCATTTATCTTCTATAAAGAGTTTCACCGACAAGCTCTCTAGCTTCTGACTTTACAAGCTTGATTCAATATCCAATCAATGTAGTCGTTGGCTTACAACCCTACATACTCAAGTCTTTTAAGTTATCTGGACTGTATTTGTGTCGAGTAAACATAATATTCTCATAAAATTGTGAACATTCTGTTTGATTAGATATTTGATATCTATCAAACATCTCAAATGTACTACTCAACTCACATTTGAGATCCACAATATGTTGGATGTCATTTTGTGTGATCATCCAAGTATAATATTATATTGAGAATTATCTTATCATTCTTATATAAAAATTTGGATCTGCATTTGATGTACTTTATGTTTATTTCATTTTGACAAAGAATTCATCAATAGCTCTATACGAAACCAATAAGAGCTTTGTTGAAATTACATAGGTTCTCTTTAGCTCCTTGGTTTAATATAACCTTCTGATCAACGCATATCCATATCTTCCTCCAAAACTCGATTCAGAAAATATAAAGTTAACATCCATATGATGTATAGGCCAACCATAGTGAGTAGCCCAAGTATCACAAATGTGATTGTAATCCACTTTGCTACTAGTGCAAAGGTTCGAAGAGACCTTTGCACTTCAAAGTCAATGTCCTCTTCTAGTTGGAACCATTCAATCACCAATGTTAATTGATCCTTAAAAGGCAGATCCATCTTACATGAAACTGTTTTCTTTGAAGATCCGTTTACTATAGATTGTCTTCTTCCTTGTAAATATAAAGTAAGCGACCGCATAGGAAAACCGAAGAGACCTTTGCACTTCAAAGATTCAGAAAATATAAAGTTAACATCCATATGATGTATAGATTGTCTTCTTCCTTGTAAATATAAAGAAGGCAACCGCATAGGAAAACCAAAGGATGGGAAGACCTTATAAAGCCGTACAAGGGAGAGACAAAAAGGTAACATGGGGCTAAGCCCCAATAAAGTCTATATAAGAAATCTGCCCTACTGCACCTAAGATATCCAAGCTATGCAAGTCGTACAGTCTACACACAATTGGAGCATCCGAAGAAACATCACCTAATGTGATTGCTCTCCTATGGATTGCACCAGCCACTTCCCTCTGTAGAGCAATGGACACACGCTGTCTAAAGTCAATATCCTCTTCTAGTTGGAACCATTTAATCACCAATGTTAATTGATCCTTAAAAGGCAGATCCATCTTACATGAACTTTTTTGGACTTCCTTGCAAGTAAACCTATTAAACTCTATAAGTTAATGTACAATCTTGGGGAGAACTAATCTGATCCAAACTAAACCATAATCACAACCAAATTTTTAATTGCCAAGCACATAATAGATTCAGCCATGTTAAACATTATTTCCTACAGCTTGTTGTTTTCCTGTTTTTGCTTTCATTGTTTTGTGAATCTCTCCAAGTCCTCTCTCTTGGTCTGGCCAAATTGCCTTGAGACTTCACCTCTCTGTCCTGTCATAGCTCCCAAGCCACTTTGAAAATTTCTCTCTTCTTGATGTTAAAGTGTGAGCCACACCTCCTTGGAATTTCTTCACTTCTCCTTGTCCTACCACAGCCCATGCACAAGCCTTTGAAAATTCTCTCCACTCTTCACAGTCCTCCTGTCTAGGGCAAATATTTCTAGGCCTTTACTCTTCTTTCTGACCTCTTGAACACCTTCCGTAACATTCCTCCTTGGCAGCCTTCAGCACATCTCACAAAAATATGCCATACTCCTACCTTTCAACTCAAGCCTACATGTCTACAAAAAATGTTCCCTCCTCTCACTGTTCATCCTCTCCTTGAGCATTTCTTTCTCAACAGCCTTACCTTTGCAAAATCTTCCTTCTATTTCCCAATTCATGACTTAAACCTTCAAAATTTGCTTTGCTCTCCTTGTCCCAATTCCTGTCCCTGACCAGGCACCAGCCTGGTCAGGGACAGGAATTTTGAAAATACTCCCTATCACACACCTTCACTATCCTAAGCAACCCTCAAAGTCTCTTTTCTTTCTTCACCTTCTGTCGAGGCAAAACTTTCAAAAATTGCTTTGCTCTCCTTGTCCCAAGCTTTGTCAAGCCTTCATCCCTGCAAAATCCTTGTCTCACCAAGCCTTCACTCTCCTGCACATTTGCTCTGCCCTTTGAGAGCTTCTCTCTCCCTGCCCTAGCTATGTCAAGCCGTCATTCTTGCAAAAAATCTCAGTCTCACCAAGCCCTCACTCTCCTGCACATTTGCTCTGCCCTTTTAGAGCTTCCCTCTCTCTGCCCTAGCTCTCTCAAGCCTTCATTCCTGCAAAAATCTCAGTCTCACCAAGCCATCACTCGGCTGCTCATCTGATTTGTCCTTTGAGAATTTCTCTCTCTTTGCCCTAGCTGTGTCAAGCCTTCAGTCCTGCAAAAATCTCAGTCTCACCAAGCCATCACTCTCCTACTCATCTGCTTTGTCCTTTGAGAATTTCTCTCTCTTTGCCCTAGCTCTATCAAGCCTTCATTCCTGCAAAAATCTCAGTCTCACCAAGCCCTCACTCTCCTGCTCATCTGCTCTCTCCTTTGAGAATTTCTCTCTCTCTGCCTTGTAACACCCATTTGTGCATGTGCGTGGTATTGTGATATTTAGCTTGGTATTACAAGTACTTAAGAGATATTATTTATATAGAGATAAAGGATGGTTCTATATTAGTCATGGTTAGCTAAATTTAGCCATAGCTAAGACAGAGGGAACCTTACTTTAGAGGAAGTAGAAAAGATGAGCACCACTATTTTGGATTTTAGTGTGTTGACTTCGTATTATTCTTAGGTGTTTGGCTTTGAGGACAGAGTTGAGAACTCTTGGGCCCTCAAGCCTTTTTGTTTTGGATTCTTCTTTAGTCCAAGGATAGCCCATGTGAAGGAATCCTTGACCTTAGTGGTTGGGTCAAGATAAGACCACATGCTTAAGGAATATGCCCATGTGAATGGATATTGCTTTCTACTTTTTGACTTTACTTGACTTTTAGTCTAGTAACTTGAGTTACTACGGTAATTACTAACTTTGGTATGTAACTATTTCACAAGTATATAAACAAGGGGTGAGGAGGTACTCATTATCCTTTCATTTGCAACTATCTCTCTCTCATTGAGTTCTCTAGTGAGCAATGTCTTGAGTCTTGGAGTGTTAGCCTTGGAGGAGTATGATGGAGTTTGGGTTCCTTGCCTTCTTAGTCCATGGTGCGCTACCATAATAGCCATCAGAGGTTCATCTTGAGTGAGAGACACGCCGGCTCACAGCCCTAGCTCTGTCAAGCCATCATTCCTGCAAAAATCTCAATCTCACCAAGCCCTCATTCTCTTGCTCATCTACTCTGTCCTTTGAGAATTTTTCTCTCTCTCTCTCTCGTAGCTCTGTCAAGCCTTCATTCCTGCAATTTTTTTTTATCTCACCAAGCCTTCACTCTCCTGCACATTTGCTCTGCCCTTTGAGAACTTCTCTCTCTCTCTCTCTCTCTCTCTCTCTCTCTCTCTCTCTCTCTCTCTCTCTCTCTCTCTCTCTCTCTCTCTCTCCTAGCTCTATCAAGCCTTCATTCCTGCAAACTTTTCTGTCTCACCAAGCCTTCACTCTCCTGCACATTTGCTCTGCCCTTTGAGAGCTTCTCTCTCTCTGCCCTAGCTCTATCAAGCCTTCATTCCTGCAAAAATCTCAGTCTCACCAAGCCCTCACTCTCTTGCTTCTCCCTGCAAAAATTCCCCTTTCCTACTGCCACCCACCAACCACTTCCTTATTTCCTACAAAAATTGCCTCCCTAAACAGCCACTCACCAACCTACTCCTTCTTTCCTACGGAATATTTTCCTTCCAGCTGCCACTCACCATCCACTTCTCTCTTTCCTGCAAAAATTTGCCTCCCTAAACAACCCCCCACCAACCCACTCCTTCTTTCCTGCAAAATCTTTCCTTCTTGTTGCCACTCACTATCCACTTCTCTCTTTCTTGCAAAAATTTGCCTCGCTAATCAGCCACTCACCATCCACTTCTCTCTTTCCTGCAAAAATTTTCCTTCCTGCTGCCACTCACCACCCATTTCTCTCTTTCCTGCAATAATTTGCCTCCCTAAACAGCCACTCACCAACCCACTCCTTCTTTCCTGCGAAATTTTTCCTTCCTGCTGCAACTCACCATCCACTTCTCTCTTTCCTGCAAAAACTTGCCTCTTTAAACAGCCACTCCCCAACCAATCATTTTTTCCCTCTCAGATTTCTTTCTCTTCCCCCTCCTCTGGTCTGTCCTAGCCCTCAAATATCCTTTGAAGCTTCTTCTTGCCCTCTCCCCACTCCCCAAAGAGGTCTTTGCCTACAAGAAGCATCTTCCTTAATGATTTTTCCTACCAAAAGGGCTCCCAAAGTCTTTTCCCCTGTAGCTTGTCCACAACAAGTTCTCTCTGGAAACATTCTCCTTAGCCTTCTTTTCCCACTAAATTCCTTTTGCTCCTCCACCAAGGAAAATGCTCTTCACTCCAATAACATAAAATACCTGAGCTCATATAACCTAACATTATTTCTCAGCTCCAGCCACACAAACAAAATACTCAAGCTAATAACACCACAACTTTTTCCCGACTTCACCATAACATAGTAAATATCTCCCGCAGCAAGGTAGCAACAAACCAACTCCTGAAACCCATTGAACATGACCCCTGAACAACTTGTAAACTTGCACATCAAACCTCAAGGTTACATGTGTGCTTTTTTCTTGACAACATTCACCCCACCAATCTTGTGCAGCCACCGGTCTGCACCAACAAGTCCGAAGTGATCAATATCAACTTTCTTCAGTGGCATTATCTGAATCACCTCCAGAGCTGAAGACATGATCTCTTTCTTCCCCGGTTCCTGATTGCCTTTTGAAAAGTTTAACTCTTTTCCCCACGTAAGGCAGACAATGTGTAGCACGATCTAGCTCCCGCACATTGTAGGTGGCATTCTTGTGAACTTTGGTAACAACAAATGGACCATGCCAACGGCGGGCAAACTTCTTGAGGGTCGAATGTTGTACATCTAGGCTGTTATCAGAAATCAACACCCAATCTCCTTCATTGACACACACTAGTTGCAGTCGGTGAGTCTTGTCAAAGTATACCTTGTTCCTCAGCTGCGCTTCCTTCACCTTCTTGTGTGCCACTTGTATTTTTTGCGGTGTTAGGTTAAAGTGATAAATTCTGTGCATCATCAGTTCCTCTATAGACATGTTATCCTCCCACTGAACAGTTCTCCAACTAACAATGTCCTCTTCCATAGGCATAATAGGTAAGTGCCATGATACTAACTCAGCAGGTGGCATCCCAGTTACGAGCTGCATGTTAACCTATCAGCCATAAGCGCTAACGGTAGCAAATCAGGCCATCTGTATGTCTCACCTTGGCAAGCCTTCACCAAAGCATTCACTATCGGTGGATGCTCTCGTTGACTCTTACCGTTGGCTTCTGGATTGTAGGCAGTAGTCAGGTTCAGTTTGATGTTGAACTTAGCAAAGAAGTCAGCTGCTTCTCTTGCATCCAACTCTCCTTGATCTACCCTCATCTAGTAGAAACATCCGTGCCTGGCACTGATATCCTCTAAGACAAATCAACACACCTGTTGGGTATGTGTAGACAATAACGCTCTTCCTTCCACATAATTAGACAGATCTTCCCTAGCTAGTACTAGATATTTAGCTCCTCGGACTCCTAAAGGCATATGAACCAAGTCCAAAACCAACTGAAAATGAAGATTCAGCGGATAAGTAGGCTTCAAACCATATTTGTGCCTTACCTTGGAGTAGATTTGATAGATTTGACAGGTTTCCACATACCTCTGTACATTTGTATAAATACCTAACCACTAGTACAAACCCCGGATGCACTCGTATTTACCCTGAACCCCACAATGTCTGGCAGCATCCGCATCATGTGACTCTCGTAGCACTCTTTGCTTTGTCTCCTCATCTCCTAACACTCTCAATGGATTTCCAGAGCTGCCCTTGGGCCTTCACCAGAGATACCCGTCCTTCAACAAGAATTTCACGGATCTCCTTCTAATCTTCTCAAACTCTTCCCTGGTCCATTCGGAGTTTTTCTCTAGAGAACTAAGATACTTTCCAACAACCAGAAGATCATCCTTGAACAGTTCTTCTCTAAAGGGTAAGTTCAAGTCCAACTCATGCACATCCACCATACAGTCATTTTCAGCTCCTTCATAACATGCTCTAGACAACATATCAGCTACTGGATTGTCCTTCCCAGCTATGTACCTTAGCTCTCGATTAAATATCTATATGAATGCTATCCAATGCAACTTGGCAATGTTTGGAGTGTCACAATTGGCAACCATTCCAAGCAGCGGCAAGCAATCTATCTCTAGGATGACATAGGTCCCTATTAAGCAGTTTCTATCCTGTCTTAGTGTTATCTTGGCACCCCACAATTCCCGTTTGATCTGAGGGTACCTCCGCTGCCGTTCCATGAAGATCCTTGCTCCAAACCTTGCTGCAAATCTGCTGCCATTCTCGTAATCTTGGCCCACAGCCCAACCAGCAACATAGGGACTTGAGTCAACAGTAACTATAATTGGTTGCACATAGCGATAGTCAAGCGGGTGGAGCATAGGCGGGTTCTACAGTGCTCTATTCAGTTTCACCATAACAACCAAATGTTCCGGTCTCCATACAAACTTGATCCTTTTCCTCAAAAGCTGGTAGAGCGCTTTGCAACATGACCAAAGTGCGGAATCTAGATACAATAGAAAACACATGCCTCTAAGAACCTTCTTACCTCCTGAACCGAGGAACAATCCTTGATCTTCCTAATTATGTCCACCTTCTTTGGATTTGGCTTCCTCCCATACGAGCCACACAAGTGTCCCACCACAAGGATTTCTCCAAGTCCAAATGCCGACTTCTCTCTGGAGAGAGTCACCCCCGCTTCCATCAACCTTCTCAGTATTGCTTCCACATCTTGAATATGATCCATGACAAACCTCCTAATACCTCCATGCATCAAAGTTTCATCCTTCTCGCTCTCTATGCAGCCCTTGACAGGTATATCATCCAAGAATGGATGGGTCTTCCCAAGGATAAAAGATTGCAGAATTCAATTCATAGCGCTTTGCATATGTGCCATAGAGTTAGTAGCCCCCATCGGGAGAGTGCACATACGCATCAGTCCTAATGGTGTTTGCATTGTGGTTATGTCTTGGCTCCCTTCAGCAAGTTGAAACTGATAATAACCTAAATACAAATCTCCTATAGAGTAAATTGCCCTCCCTACAAACTCTTCAACAAATTCATTTCACGGTCCTACACCAAAATTTTGGATTGTTACCTTATTTGGCGATTGCATATCCTGTATGAACCGCAACTTACCGTTCTTCTTTTGGACTGTGAACCAGTGATTTGAGTATGGCGCTTCTGATGGTTCTAAAATCTTTGCTTGAACTTTCTCCTTTAATAGTTCCGTCAGTTGGGGCAGAAGCGCCTTTGGCACCGGTATTGGTCTCAGATCCCACGGTACATGTAGAACCATGAAAATTATCATTGGTGTGACTTCCTGCGGGTTCACACACCCAATCTCCTTGATCTTGAAAGCAAAAGCTTTCCCACACTTACCAATCATTTCCTTAAATGCATGGCGCTCAACCTCTGTGAGCAAACCATCTCCTCTGACTGTAAGCTCATCCAAGGTCTCTTTAGTAAATGAATGACCAATATCCTTTTCCTGTCTCAGTCTTGGTTCCTCTCTAGTCCTATGCAACAATTCAGAAGCATCCAATGGCAATGAGACAGCAATAGGACAAGCCTTTTTGTCCATTGTTTTGTACTTAGTGTTACATCTCACTTCATGAACCAACTTTGAAAGTGCTTCATGAAGCTCCCTTCCTATTTCAATCACAGGTTCTCCTTTCTCCATTGCCCCAATCACCTTCTGGACTGCCCTGCCTTCTCCCCAATCCTCCAACACTCCAATGATAGTCTTGCTATCATCCATTTCCCTTGCTGTTTTCAGAACTCTCTCTTTCCCTTTCATTCTTTTCTGCAAAATTCCCGAGGTGCTCCCTACATGTGCAAAGCAAACAGTTCTACCACTCTGGATTCCCACATAGGTCCTATCAAAATAGTCTTCCTCGCTGATCTCTCATGGTGGGATGTAGCATAGGGCGCCTTGTCCTCCCACCTTCTCTGACAAGACGCCTAGTGGAAATCCCACCTTCCAGTAGGCTTCTCTGGATCTCCTAACTCTCTCATGTTCCTGTCGCTGCCCGACAACACAGTAGGGAATTGCACTATTCTGGTCCTGTTCTGACTTCCAACCTTTGCCACGTGAGTCCCATCGTTCAGGACTTTGCTCTCCATTCTAAAACTGAGTAATGAAGGGCTGTCCTAGGATCACCGGGTAGGGCAAGGTATCATGCACAAACACATTAATAGGCTCTACCACATTCCCTATCTTGATTCTGACATCTAGACAAGCTCCCCACAATGCATTTTTGGTTCTATTCACTGAGTTTACCTTCCAGTCTATGTCACGGTCCACCTTCCAACGCCCTTCATTGTAGACCGCCTTTGACATGAGGTTGACATCAGATCCTGAATCAATCAGCCCTCTCATCAGGTTTTTCACTCCCTACATCTTGATCTCACACTTGCTGCAACTCCTCGCCCAAAAAGAGTCCTGCACCTCTTCTGACAAGGGCACAAAAGACTTCTCATCCTCAAGAGCAGCATCATAGACACGTGCTTCTCGGGTCTCATCCTCTGGCTTTTCTTGTTCAAGCTCTAGGCCAAAATTCCCCACTTCTCCTTCAATCTCACTCTCGTCCTCATACAGCAAAGACATGTGCGGTCCTTCCTTGTAGAACCGTTTCTTCTTTGCCTTGACAAGGATAAGGTCTTGCATATCCTTCCTCAAGCTACCAAAGAATTCTTCATTTGTGAAACCCCTCACCTTTTGTTTCCAAAACTTTTTGGCGATCTCTTGAGGATCAAGTTCTATTTCTATGTCCCGACTCTACAGCCAACCCGGCCCCTTCCTACGAGATCTCTCTCCCAGCTTTTGGTTTGCTGCCCCATCCACGTCTATTTGGGACTCTTCTCCAACACCCAAATTCTGATCCCTGCTGTTTTGTGCATCGCTAAACTGCACCTCTTTCCTTCTAACCTACCTCCTCTTTGGTTCCACTCATTGTTGCTTTTCCCTTGCCTGCCCTTCACTCTTTGTCCGTTGATCAGATTTTTGTTTCTCTTCCACCATAGCATCCCAAGTGGCACCAACTTCAGCGATGATGGCAGTTATTACCACCGGCACATCCCACCTTGACTTCCTCCAGACCTATTCTGTAAGTCTCTTCTTCTCAACTTCTCCTAGGTCTGCACATTGCTTCACTTCACTCATTGCACTATACACACTAGGCTCAAAAGCAGAGACTGCCATACTTACTTCATGTTTGCTCATGTGTCTTTCCAGCAGAGCCTTCATGCCTCCCCTTGTTACTGTTCAGCGGTATTGGCTCTCTAGTAATGTAGAAGGCTATCTTCTTCATCCCGGGTTCCCCAACAAACTTCACCCACTATTTGCATATTGCTTCTGATAGCTCTTGGCAGTCTCTTTTGGCATGACTCTTATTGTCACACCACATGCACCCATAGGGCTGCCTCCTCTCTCCATCCATCCTCGCAATGCTACTCCCACTCTGCAATTGGTTGACCTTGGTGGTCAGAATCTTCAACCCCTCCATCAGTCGTGAGATCTCATCCACTGCTCCTTCTTTGGACATCTCACTCACTTGCTATTCCACCTTCTCCCTCTCGGACCCAACCATGTTACTCCGCATAGGCGCTTTGGCTATTGCTTCTTCATTTAGCTCTCTTTGCCTACACTTGCGGCTCACCCAAACAACAACTTCCTCAATCTTTCCCCACTCTACCGCTCCCAACCAATCAGGTTGGAGCAGATTGAGTACGTATTCCAACTCATCCCGCAAGTGACTATCTACAGCTCTTAGAAAGTACTTAGACCTTTATAGTTTAATGGCCTTAGCTTCACATGCTGACAGATGTCCCAACCTCTTATTAAACTCCCTTAGGAGATCTTGAGGCCCCAGGTTTTTACTCCTATCATTCCCCAAGTCCAAGAACATGGCCTGGGTGACCCAATCCGCATCTTGCAACAAGAATTCCTCCTTCATCATTTGGCAAAACTCCTCCTATGTCTCCGCCCCTCTCACCAAGCCCTCAACCACCCTCTTGATTTTTAGCTCAACCAACATAGGAAACCTAGCAATGGCAACATTCTCATCTAGATCATGAAGTTTTACCTCTCTCCAGTAGACCTTCAGGTACTTGGTCATGTCCTTACCATCAAACTCCCCTTGCTGATCTACCACAGCGCACTAACACCTTGTGACTTGTGAAGACTGCGCTTTCATCCTGTCTCTTTCCTTGTCCTGATCCTTCATGGCTCTCATGGTTGCCATGACAATCAATAAGAACTCTTGTTCCCTTGTCATAGCTGCAGATGAAGCCTCTGGCCCCATCCCTACTTCAGCACAACTAACTACTTAGATTAGTCCAATTCGTCCTTGTTCCTTTCTCCAATTCCAACAAGTCCTAATATCTTAGCACAAGCCTTGAGGTTCCCTAGCATGGTTGCCACTTATATCATGGGGAATCGTTGGTCTCGAGAGTACGCCGAGCACATGACTGCTCGTGCTTAGAGTGCTTTGTTATCAATGATTCTAGCTTCTTGTAACCAGGCCCTATTGTGTTCTTTGCTCTTGCCAGTCTCCTTCTTGATGGAGTAGCCTAGACATGACTTTCCTTGAGTGCAAGTTCCTCTAGAGGGTTTCTTGTGTTGGCTTTGATTGGAGATTCTTGATCTTCAGATTTGCTAATTAATGCCTAAGTTTGTTATCATTGGGTTTGAATGTAATCGGACAGTGGTGGGTTTTGCCTAACAAGTCACAAGCCCATGCCCAGTTCAAATCATCGACCAGGCTAGTGCCAAGACTTGGCTATATAGCATGACTATGAGCTCCAAGAATGGAGTCCTGTCCTTGACTTTCACGGACCAGTATATCCACATTTAATCATGAGAACCTGTGGATACATCTCACAACACCAGCCTTTAAAATGTACAATCTTGGGGAGAACTAATCTGATCCAAACTAAACAATAATCACAACCAAAGTTTTAACTGCCAAGCACATAATAGATGAAATGAATTCATCCATGTTAAACACTATTTCTTACAGCTTGTTGCTTTCTTGCTTTTGTTGTCATTGTTTTGTGAATCTCTCCAAGTCCTCTCTCTTGCTCTAGCCAAATCACCTCAAGACTTCACCTTTCTGTCCTATCATAGCTCCCAAGCGACTTCAAAAATTTCTCTCTTCTTGATGTTATAGTGCGAGCCACACCTCCTTGGAATTTCTTCACTTCTCCTTGTCCTACCACAGCCCATGCACAAGCCTTCAAAAATTCTCTCCACTCTTCACAGTCTCCTGTCTAGGGCAAATATTTCTAGGCCTTTCCTCTTCTTTTTGACCTCCTAAACACCTTCCGTAACATTCCTCCTTGGCAGCCTTCAGCACATCTCACAAAAATATGCCATACTCCTGCCTTTCAACTCAAGCCCACATGCCTGCAAAAAATGTTCCCTCCTCTGACTGTTCATCCTCTCCTTCATCATTTCTTTCTCAACAGCCTTACCTTCGCAAAATCTTCCTTCTATTTCCTAGTTCATGACTTAAACCTTCAAAATTTGCTTTGCTCTCCATGTCCCAATTCTTATCCCTAACCAGGCACCAGAAAATTTTAAAAATACTCTCTATCACACACCTTAACTGTCCTAGGCAACCCTCAAAGTCTCTTTTCTTTCTTCACCTTCTGTCCAAATAAAACCTTCAAAAATTGCTTTGCTCTCCTTGTCCCAAGCTTTGTCAAGCCTTCATCCCTGCAAAATCCTTGTCTCACCAAGCCTTCACTCTCCTACACATTTGCTCTGTCCTTTTAGAGCTTCTCTCTCCCTGCCCTAGCTCTGTCAAGCTTTTGTTCTTGCCAAAAATCCTAGTCTCACCAAGCCCTCACTCTCTTGCACATCTGCTCTATCCTTTGAGAACTTCTCTCTCTCTCTCTCCTAGCTCTATCAAGCCTTCATTCTTGTGAAATTTTTTGTCTCACCAAGCCTTCACTCTCTTGCACATTTGCTCTGCCCTTTGAGAGCTTCTCTCTTTCTGCCCTAGCTCTCTCAAGCCTTCATTCCTGTGAAAATCTCAATCTCACCCAGCCCTCACTCTCGTGCTCATCTGCTCTGTCCTTTGAAAATTTCTCTATCTCTGCCCTAGCTTTGTCAAGCCTTCATTCCTGCAAAAATCTCAGTCTCACCAAGCCGTCACTCTCCTACTCACCTGCTCCTTCCTTTGAGAATTTCTCTCTCTCTGCCCTAGCTCTATCCAGCCTTCATTCCTGCAAAAATCTCAGTCTCACCAAGCCCTCACTCTCTTGCTCATCTGCTCTGTCCTTTGAGAATTTCTCTCTCTCTCCTAGCTCTGTCAAGCCTTCATTCCTGCGGAAATTTTTTTCTCACCAAGCCTTCACTCTCCTGCACATTTTCTCTGCCTTTTGTGAACTTCTCTCTCTCTCTCTCCTAGCTCTCTCAAGCCTTCATTCTTATGGAAATTTTTGTCTCACCAAGCCTTCACTCTCCTGCACCTTTGCTCTGGCCTTTGTGAGCTTCTCTCTCTCTGCCCTAGCTTTGTCAAGCCTCCATTCCTGCAAAAATCTTAGTCTCACCAAGCACTCACTCTTGTGCTCATCTGCTCTGTCCTTTGAGAAATTTTCTCTCTCTGCCCTAGCTCTATCAAGCCTTCATTCCTGCAAAAATCTCAATCTCACCAAGCACTCACTCTTCTGCTCATTTGCTTTGTCCTTTGAGAATTCCTCTCTCTTTGCCCTAGCTCTGTCCAGTCTTCATTTGTGCAAAAATCTCATTCTCACCAAGTCCTCACTCTCCTGCACATTTGCTCTGCCCTTTGAGAATTTCTCTCTCTCTCTCCTAGCTCTATCAAGCCTTCATTCCTGCAAATTTTTTTTGTCTCACCAAGCCTTCACTCTCCTGCACACTTTCTCTGCCCTTTGAGAGCTTCTCTCTCTCTCTCTCTGCCCTAGCTATGTCAAGCCTTCATTCTTGCAAAAATCTCAATCTCACCAAGTCCTCACTCTCTTGCTTCTCCCTGCAAAAATTCCCCTTCTTGCTGCCACTCACCAACCACTTTCTTCTTTCCTGCAAAAATTGCCTCCTTAAACAGCCACTCACCAACCCACTCCTTCTTTCCTGCAAATTTTTTCCTTCTTGCTGCCACTCACCATCCACTTCTCTCTTTCCTGCAAAAATTTGCCTCCCTAAACAACCACTCACCAACCCACTCCTTCTTTCCTGAGAAATTTTTCCTTCTGGCTGCCACTCACCATCCACTTCTCTCTTTCCTGCAAAAATTTTCCTTCCTGCTGCCACTCACTATCCACTTCTCTCTTTCCTGCAATAATTTGCCTCCCTAAGCAGCCACTCACCAACCCACTCCTTCTTTCCTGCAAAATTTTTCCTTCTTGCTGCAACTCACCATCCACTTCTCTCTTTCCTGCAAAAACTTGCCTCCCTAAACAGCCACTCCCCAACCAATCATTTTTTCCCTCTCTGATTTCTTTCTCTTCCCCCTCCTCTGGTCTGTCCTAGCCCTCAAATATCCTTTGAAGCTTCTTCTTGCCCTCTCCCCACTTCCCATAGAGGTCTTTGCCTACTGGAAGCATCTTCCTTAATGATTTTTCCTACCAAAAGGGCTCCCAAAGTCTTTTCCCTTGTAGCTTGTCCACAACAAGTTCTCTCTAGAAACATTCTCCTCAGCCTTCTTTTCCCACTAAATTCCTTTTGCTCCTCCACCAAGGAAAATGCTCTTCACTCCAATAACATAAAATACCTGAGCTCATATAACCTAACATTATTTCTAAGCTCCAGCCACACAAACAAAATCCTCAAGCTAATAACACCACAACTTTTTCCCGACTTCACCATAACATAGTAAATATCTCCCGCAGCAAGGTAGCAACAAACCAACTCCTGAAACCCATTGAACATGACCCCTGAACAACTTGTAAACTTGCACATCAAACCTCAAGGTTACATGTGTGCTATTTTCTTGACGATAACGGTGGACGTGTTGCATCTATGTGTTAATCAATTAGATAAATTGAGAGCAGTGAGATAGAGTAGTAGCTATGGCGGCAATACCAGACGTTATCCTTGTGATGCAACAACAAATTGAGCACCTTACTTAATTTTTGGATGAACGAGACCAACAACGACAAGAACATATAGAGAGAGCGCTAATTGGAGATGGAGAAGATTGCATTCAATTTCCAAAACCCAAAGTGTTTGAAGGCAAGAATCTTTCGAACATAGTGGAGAATTTTGTGTTTGACTATGAGGCTACTTTGAAGCCACCAATCTTCAAGATGAATGGTAACAAATTCTCTTGGCTTCTAGCCAATTGGATGGTGTGGTAAAACTTTGGTGGCAATTTCAAGTGGAGCAAGCTGAACAACAGATCGTTGCACCAATTTTGACATTGGTATAATTCAAGGATGCAATACTTGGTTGATTTCAAACTATAAATGCCACCCAAGCTGCATGAGATAGATTGGTGTAGTTGAAGCAAATTTGCTCAGTAAGGAGCTACATCACAAAATTTTAAAACATCATCATGCAAATTCTAGATATACAAGATAGTGAAGTTCTAGATTGATTTGTGGAGGGATTGAAGTCACAAACCAAATTGGAGGTGACCATGTGGGAACCACAAAATGTAGAAGAAGCCATGCAATTGGTTGAGCGCTTTGATTCCTTGGTTGTGACAACTTGGTCTTGACCTCAACCTACACAAAACTTACCAGTACACGACGTACGGGTGGAAGAACCAGCACCAATGGACATTGATGCTATCCAATAGAGACCACTTGGTACAACGGATAGAGAAAGACTACAACAAAATGGAGGTTGTTTTTATTGTTGCCAAGTTGGCCATTGCATTGTTGAATGTCCACTTAGGAATGTGCAACCTCAACAAGTTGCCCATATGGAGTTTATGTGACAAAATGATAAGGGAAATGAGGAATCCTAGTAGGAGATTTTGAGCCGCCTATTGGAAGCTTGATTAGTTCCAATGGATTGAAGGCTCAACCTATGCAAGTTTGCTTCACTTGCAAGGTACAATATCTAACTGAAGTTATAAGATTTTGGTTGATTTTGGAAGTTCAAAGAATTGCATGTCTATGCAAGTAGCAAAAGAATTGGGTATTTTTATCAAGCTAGTGATTGGAAGTAGATTGATGATGGTAGATGGTAGAAAGGGTTTTGAATTCCATACCTCACATCCTATTATTTTTAAGATTGGGAAGGAGTATTTGGAGTGTATAAGGTTTATAGTGGCCTCTCTACACTATGATGTCATTATGGTATTACCTTGGCTTGAACTTCATAAGGTTCAATTTGATTGGACCCGATGATAAATTCAAGTACAAAACCAAGGTAAGAATTTCTAATTAGGTTGTCTGGCACCTCTGAGTAAGACACCTAAGAATAGTCAGTCCCAAGATATGAAGTTTGTTGAGAAGGTAGTCGTAGAGCATGCCTTGAAGAGAGAGGAGCCCCAAGATGAGAAATTTGCCAAGAAGGCAACCAAGGAGCAAGCTTTGAAGAGAAATAAGTCCCTAGATGGGAATTTTGTTAGTGAAGCAACCATAGAGCAAGCTTTGGAGGAAGATAAGTCTATTTTTGTGGTGTGGATTAAGTCGATTGCACAAGGACAATCTGAAGAGAGCTAAGAGCCTCATCAAGCAATGGTTAATCAGATAGTTCAGGAGTTTGTAGACGTGTTTCTGGATGATTTGCCAAAGGGATTACCCTCCAATAGTGGTATGCACTTCAAGATTGAGTTATTGCCAAGGAGTACTCTAGTGAGTAGACCAATCCATCGGCTCTCACCAAAGGAGTTGGAGGGGTTGCAAACAACACTTACAGAGTTGTTGGAGAAGGACTTCATACGACATAGTACCTCTCCTTGGGGGAGCACCGGTACTATTCATTCCAAAGAAGGAAGGAGGACTTTGTTTCTATATTGATTATCATAGGCTCAATAAGCAAACAATGAAGAATGCATATCTCTTGCCTCAGATTGATGACTTGCTTGATCAATTGAATGGAGCACAATACTTTTCCAAGCTGGATCTTTACAATGGCTATTGGCAAATCCTCATCGATAGGGAGGATGTGAAAAAGACGGCCTTTTGCACAAGGTATGAGCATTTTGAGTGGAGGGTTCTACCTTTTAGGCTCACTAATGCTCCAACAATCTTCATGAATAAGATGTATTGGGTGATGGATGGACTATTGGATCGGTATGTGGTGGTATTCTTGGATGATATTTTAATCTAGCAAGATAGAGGTAGAATACATGAATCACGTGCAAGAAGTCCTAAGATGACTACAATAATGGAATTTTATTGCAAGAAGTCAAAGTGTGCCTTTTGCCAAAAGGAAGTTACCTTCTTGGAGCACAAGATCTCATTGGAGGAGGTCAAGATGTAAGAGGAGAAAATCAAGGCCATTACTGATTGGTCTACTCCAAAAGATGCTACAAAGTATGGGCATTGAATGGATTGGCTAGTTTTTACCGACGGTTAATCCACTATTATGCTCATGTGGTTGCACCATTGACTGACCTCTTGGAGAAGGACTTGAGCTTCTAGTGGACAACCAAGCACAAAAAAACATTCCAAAAGTTGAAACATATGGTGTCTTTAAGGCCCATACTTCAACCGTATGATCCTCAACTACCCTGTGTGGTTGATTTTGATGCTTCTAACTTTGCAATTGGAGCCGTGTTGCAACAAGAATTCCCAGATGGACTACATCCCATTGCCTTTGTGTCTTGCCGACTCAATATGGAAAAAAGAAACTACTCTGCTTGAGATCAAGAACAAATTGCAATGGTATATGCCACCAAGGTATGGAGGCATTACCTCTTGGAGAAACAAGTGATCATGAGAACTGATCACAAACCATTGTTGTAGACCTTACACTTGGAACACATGAAGAATTGACACATGAACTCTAATTGTTTGACATCAAACTTGAGTACAAACCAGGTTGGTTCCACATCATCTCTAATGCTTTATCATGACGACTTGATTGAAGGCTCTTCCTCTCATCACAAGAGTAATTACAATGGTGTCAATTGACTCTAAGGTCCAAAATGAGTATCAGTCAACTCTACAACAAGATCCATTCTTCCAAATGGTACATGGTTGCCTCACAACATGCAATAAGGAGTAAACCACCTTCTCTATCAAGGAGGGCCTTCTATTCCATGAGGACCGGATCTATGTTCCAGCCAAAGATGATCTTTGACTTGTGCGCCTTCAAGAAGCCCATGATTTACTCATAGCTGGTCACATGGATGTAGACAAGACCTTGGGTATGTAATACTCCAAGGACAAGAGAAGAGAGAAAACACAAATTACACACTCAAACATTTGATGCCCCAAAGGAGCACCTTCTCTTTATTATATAGACAAAGAGGATCTCCTCCAAGGAAGCTCCACCATAGGATTAGGCACACATATAGGTGATGTGTCAGAAAACTCCACCCTTGGATTACTAACTTGGATGGGTGACATGTCTGGTCTAGGACCTATCTGGTTGGTCAAACAAGCTTTGACCGGAGGGAATCTTTTAGGGAATCTTCCTGTAGGAATCTCAGAATCACATGAGTAAGGTACAATTGGAAAGCTCTTGATGAGACAAAGTAGGGAGGAGGGAAGGCCAACCTTTCCTTTGTTGGGGGGAGGGAATCTACACATTTTCAAGGCCTAATTCATCTAATTAGGTTTCCAAAATTGCCTTCAAAGATTTTAGGCATCTTTTGGTTCCTACTCTATTAGTAGAAGTCCCCTTTTGGTGATACCTCTTTCTGATATATTTATTCCATCATGTGTAACATCCTTCCAAGTGCTATCAAACCAATTCTCACATGTAAATCATATGTTTAGCTATTGGTTATAAGGTTCTCAAGTCTATTTTGGTTTATGCCCTATTAGTAGAAGTGATCTTTTGGTGATACTTCTATCTGATCTATTTTGACCATCATGTATTACATCATTCTAGATGTTACCAAACCAAATTTCACATCTAGATCATATGGCTAGCTCTTGGTATTACAAACCTCTTTCCTTTTAAGACGTAACGTCCTTGTTATGCAATTGTTGCTCAAATGTTTGCACCGGTGCATGTGTCAAATTGGCAGCAGGCTCCCAGGTTGCTTCATAGAGGGGGTAACCTTTCCATTGTACTAGATAGTCCACCCGCAGATGGCAAGTACAATGCATACATTTTTCGAGAATCCGCTCCACTTCATATTCCTCTATGCTATCAATGAGTGTTAGACAAGGTTGAATGTCTTTTGTGGAATGACCTTGGCCTGATCAGGGAGCATATCTGCATAGTAGGGAGACATGGAACGTTGGATGGATCTTCATGTGTGGTGGTAGCTCAAGGTGAAAGGCACAATGCCGATTCAATAAAGAATCAAGAAAGGCCCAAAAAAACAAGGTCTGAGCTTACGAGGTCCAACTAATGTGAGGTTGGTTGTTGATAGCCATACTTGATCCCCAACATTGAACTCCATGTACCTATGGTGTGCATCAATATATTGCTTCTGTCAATTTTGCACAATCTATAATCTGTGCTTGGCACTCTCTACACCTTGTTGGATTCTAGAAACAAATGTATTGACTGCATTGACCTTGGTAGCCCCTGGATGGATCTTCATCAAGCTAAAAGGTGAGAAGGGATGCTCACCATACATGAGGAAGAACGGATTGACTTGGGTGGATGCATTCACTGAATTGTTGTAAGCAAATTCCACCAATGAGAGTAGGGTGTCCTGTGAGCCGGCCTGTCTCTCACTCAAGATGAACCTCTAATGGCTATTATGGTAGCGCACCATGGACTAAGAAGACAAGGAACCCCAACTCCATCATACTCCTCCAAGGCTAACACTCCAAGACTCAAGACATTGCTCACTAGAGAACTCAATGAGAGAGAGATAGTTGCAAATGAAAGGATGATGAGTACCTCCTCACTCCTTGTTTATATACTTGTGAAATAGTTACATACCAAAGTTACTCATTACCGTAGTAACTCAAGTTACTAGACTAAAAGTCAAGTAAAGTCAAAAAGTAGAAAGGAATATCCATTCACATGGGCATATTCCCCTAAGCATGTGGTCTTATCTTGACCCAACCACTAAGTCAATGATTCCTTCACATGGGCTATCCTTGGACTAAAGAAGAATCCAAAACAAAAAGACTTGTGGGACCAAGAGTTCTCAACTCTTTCCTCGAAGCCAAACACCTAGGAATAATACCAAGTCAACACATTAAAATCCAAAATAGTGGTGCTCATCTTTCCTACTTCCTCTAAAGTAAGGTCCCCTCTATCTTAGCTATGACTAACTTTAGCTAACCATGACTAATAAAGAACCATCCTTTATCTCTATATTAATAATATCTCTTAAGTACTTGTAATACCAAGCTAAATATCACAATACCACACACATGCACAAATGGGTGTTACATTTACCTCCTGACTAAGTTTTCACTTTGTCCTCAAAGTGAAGGTCTCTCTACCTTCTATGGTACATCCTCAACTTATCATGGTTAATCCTATCAAAGTGTCTTCCTCCCAACTCCTTGAGATCATAGGTGTAATTACCCCACACCTTCTCCACTATGAAAGGTCCAAAGTACTTAGGCAAAAATTTATTTTCCACTCTCTTGAATTGAATGGAATCAAACAACATTACCCAATCACCTTCCTTGAAAGGCTCCACCTTCTTCTTGCCTTACCCCTTGTCATAGCTCCTCTTTTTTTTCCTTTGGGCTTGCTCCACTTGACCGTAGCAATTGCTCTTACCTCTTCTAACTCCATGAGTTGTTCCTTCCTTGACTTCTCTGCATCACCTCCTTGTGCTTACTTCAATCTCCTATGAATGCTTTGGAAGGTAGGAAGATCAAAGTGAATAGGTAGGGTAGACCTAATACCATATACCAATTGAAATAGAGAATATCCGGTGGAGGTCTTCATGGTTGTCCTATACTCCCACAAAACTGCATGAATCCTCTTGTCCAAATGATGTTTAGCCCCCTCCATTTCTACATCTTTGGCCAACATCATGCACAAGGTCTGATTGGTTCTCTCTGCCAAGCCATTGGAATTTGGCTTATAGGATGTAGTTACTCTATGTGTGATAGAGAAATGTCGTAGCATGGCTGTAGTAATGCTTCCTGTAAACTCTCCTCCTCTATCAGAAACCAACTCCAAAGGGCATCCAAACCTAGTGATAATGCGTTCATAAAGAAATCTACCCACTTCATCTTCATTCTTGTCCCTCAATGGTCTAGCCTCAACCCACTTGGTAAGGTAATCAGTAACTACCACAATGTACAGATTGTTCCTTGGGATTTTATTGAGAGGACCTACAAAATCAATTCCCCACTTCTCAAAAGGTTCTAGCAATGGAATTGATCTAAGTGGTGGAGTGGATGTAGACTTTCTAGCAAAAGGTTGACAAACATGACAAGTTTTGCAATAATCAAGACAATCCTTGAAAATCCCTCTCCAATGGTAACCTGCATCTAGAATCTTGAAAGCAGTCATCTTTCCTGCAAAGTGTCCTCCACATACTAAACCTTCATGAAACTCCTTTATGAGTAGGATAGACTCTTCCTTACCCACTGCTCTTTGAAGTAGACCATCTGCTCCTTGGTGAAAAAGAATATCCTCCACCATTGTGTAAGGTCTAGATCTTGCTGCAAGGGCCTTCCTCTCCCTAGCATGCATCCCTTTTGGATAGTTACCTCTTGTCACAAAATCCACAATCTCCTTGTACTCCATTGGAACCTCTTGAGTGACTGAGATTGTCATGAGCTCCTCATCTGGGAAGGAATCATCCACTATCTCAACTCCATCATGATCATAGGCTCTAGATAACAAATCAGTATTTGCATGTTTCTTTCCTGGTCTATCTTCAATGGTGTAATCATACTCAAACAAGAGTATCATCCACCTTGCTAGTCTCCCTTCAACATTAGGCTTGTTGAAGATGTACTTCAAAGCCTTGTGATCTATGACAATGGTGGCTTTCCCTCCAATCAAGTCGTGTCTAAACTTCTTGAGACCAAAGATCACTGCCAACCCTTCTCTCTCCGTGATAGAGTAGTTCTTCTCTAAAACCATCTACCTACTAGCATAAGCTATTGGATGATCATACCCATCTTGGTCTAATTGACTAAGAGTGCATCCTATAGCTACATTAGAAGCATCAGTGTAGAGGATGAAAGGCTTACTCCAATCAGGTTTAGCAAGAATTGGAGCTACAACAAGGGATTGCTTGAGCTCCTCAAAAGCTTTAAGAGCCTCCTTGTCTTCCAAAATCACAATGTAATCTACACCCTTCTTCATGTAGATGGTCAATGCATAAGCCTTGTTGGAAAATGAGAAGATGGACCTCCTATAGTACCCAACCATCCCCAAGAATTGGCATAACTTTGTCAAGCTTGAAGGGAGTGGAAGGTCTGAGATTTTCCTCACCTTCTTAGGATCAAGTGCTATTCCATCCTTGAAGATGAAGTGCCTCAAAAGTAGACCTTCTTCACATCCAAAAATGCACTTCTCTGGGTTGAGTGATGCATTTGCCTCATCCAAGCGTTGCAAGACTTTGATTAGGTGTTCAAAGTGCTCCTCCTTGCTCCCATAGACACAAAAGTCATCAATGAAGTCTCTCACAAATTTCCCAATGAAAGGTTCAAATACCTTGTTCATGAACTGTTGGAATGTGGTTGGAACATTGCAAAGCCCAAAAGGCATGACCTTGAAAGCGTAAGTTCCCCAAGGTGTGGTGAACGTAGTGAGTTGTTGATGCTTTGGTGCAATCTTGATTTGGTTATATCTACTATAACCATCACCAAAACTATACCTCTCATGACCTGCAACCTCCAACAAGATCTCATCAATGAATGGCAATGGGTAGTAGTCCTTCTTGGTAATAGCATTGAGCTTCTTGTAATCTACACATACCCAAAGCTTGCCATTCTTTTTCTTCACAATGACAATTAGAGACACCCATTCTGAATTCTCCACCTCAAAGATAAATCCGGCCTCCTTGAGCTTATCAATCTCCTCCTTCACAACCAAAGATATTGGTGGGCTAATGTGACGTTGCTTTTGGCGGATTGGTCTTGCATGTGAATCCACCTCTATCTTGTGCTCCTCCAAGGTGACTTCCTTCAAATCCTTGTAACTGAAAGCAAAAACATGGATGAACTTGCAGAAAATCTCCTCAAATCTCACCTTCTCCTCCATGGTAACATTTGGGCCATACTTGAGGGTAGCTAACCTTCTCTCTACCTCCTCAAGTGTCAATGGTGATTTATCAAAGTCCTTCAAAACCTCTGGCTTAGGTGCAAAATCCATAGCACACAAAGGATACACATCTGAATCAGATTCAAATTCATCCTCCTCCGTGGAAGTCTCCTCTTCCATGCTTGTGTCCACACCTAAAGCTCCTTTTTCAGAATCTGATTCCCAATAATCAAAAGATGGTGTATCTGAATGTGAAGTGTTGGTGGTGTTAGTCACAGGAATTGTGACTCTATGGTTTGATGGCCCAATCCTCAAGTACCCTTTGTCCCATCGATCAATTGTGCGTGTTGCTCTCAATTATGGCCTCCCAAGAAGTAAGTCATAGCTTGAGTCCTTCAAGACTTGGAAAGTCATGAGATTTTGAACTTCCATAAGTGAAACTACCACTTTATCCATCACCCCTACTGGTCGAACTTGTTGCTTGTTTGCCATGCTCACCATATGTTGAAGGTCTTGAGGGTATCATACCCAACTTCTTCATCAACCTTTCTGACATGGCATTCACTGCTGATCCTCCATCAACCCATGCATCCTTGATGTTGTGACCATTCATTCTCATATCAATCTTGGAGGCATATTCACAAGCCTCTCATGGTGCTGGCTTGGCATCCACCACCCCCATTGATACTAGAGCTTTTGCCTTCTTCTTCCTCTTGCTCCTTGTAGAACTCAAACCATCTCTAAGCTCCTTTCTCAGGGTAGGGTTCAAAGCAATCAATTGGCCCACTATGATGTTAGCCTTGTGACTACCAACATTCTCCAACACATTGTAGTTCCATTGTTGCTTTGAAATCAAGAAATCTTCCATCCCCAACTTCTTCCTTGGAGTCTTTGTTGGTGATGGTGTTGAGGTGCGAGTGCTCCTAGTAGACATAGGAGTATCCTTTCTTGGAGTAAATCCTTGAGAAGCGTGAACATCCTCTACAAAATGAGCTCTCTTCTTCTCTTGTGCCAAAAGCTCCAAATTAAGACTCTTGGAGTTTGAGCACTCTCCCTTCTCATACTTGCTCTCCACCAAATCTATGGATGCTATCCTCTTCCCTTTGTTTGGATTAGGAGCCACTTGGGTTTCACTACCACCCTCTTTCCCTCTATTGGCTCCCTCATAACTCCTTCCTCCATGGTAAGTGGAATTTGGGCAATTCCTTTGGATATGGCCTCTTCCTCCACAAACAAAACAATTTCTATCATTGAAATTGTTGGCTGGTTGACCTCCTCTATATGGATAGTTTCCATAAATCCTAGGCCCTCTCCCTACATTCTGATCCACCTCTCTCTTCTCCCATAGTTGCACCACATTGATCTTGAGATCCGCAAATTGTTCTGTGATGGTTTGAAGTGGATCCTTTGGTGGAGGTGCAAGAACTAAGGCAACTACTACTTGTGGTGCGACTTGTGGTGACCCTGAAACCCTTGCCACCAAAGTATCAGAAGTTCCACCATACTTGTAGCCTTGAGGAGGATGCACAACCTCCTTCACTACCAAATCACTCTCATCTCCTTCCAAACAAACTATCCTCCATACAAATTGTGATTTTGATAGCTTCAACCTTGGAAGAAGGTTTTTCATATCTTGCCTTGATTCAAATTTGTGGTCACAAAATTCTTGGTGAGCATGGCCTCTATGCTAATCATAGTAGTCTCCATATCATCCCCACCCTTCCTCAACACTATGCAAAATCTGGACTCTAACTTTTCCACTCTTTCCAGATAGACTCTCACTTTCTCTTCATCTCCTTGTTTGAGAAATGTAACCTCACTCATCAATCTCTCATAACTCTCATCAAGAAGAAAGTTCTCAATGAGTGCTTAATTCAAACTCTCCCAAGACTCCTCTTCCCCATCTCTCCTCTCTCTCTTTTGGTATTCTGACTCATACCATGTAAGTGCTGCATCCTCAAAGAAATCTGGTAATAATGAGACCCACTCATTCTTCCTCCTCTCATTGTTGCCTATGCAAGCTCTCTTGAAGTCTCTCACAAAGGCCTCCACATCTTCTCCATTCTTGCCAAAGAAAACCGGAAGTTTCCCTATCTTAACCTCTCACTATCTTTCTTTCTCTCAAATTTTTTTTTCTTTTCTCTCACACCATAACTAATATAGTATGTACATGACTAGCACCATTTGAGAATAATCCACCCTAGGGAACACAAAAGTCTTAGGTTGCTCCAAGATTTCTATAGCAATAACAAATCCTAGAGTGCATATTAATCAAACCCTCATGGATAGTTTATCCATAAGTTGAAAGATTATCTCCATCACTAATTTTGAGAACTAGCTGATGAAGGTGGTAGTATTTCTGTAGCTGTACTAAGACTCTCTCCAAGATCCTTCACCAAAGTCTCCAAAAGTGATTTTACTCCACTACACTCATGTCCTTTTGGAAGTCCTTCGACTCCACAAACCTCACACGACTCCTTGGTCTTAAATCTTCTCCCTCCCAATCTTGGTGAAGAAGGTCCAACATGCAAACCCAAGTCAAGTAAGCCTCTCCTTTCCCTCAATCTCTTGCTCTCCAAGGTCAATGGACATGAACTTGCCTTATGTCTCTTCTTTCCACATAGAAAGCACTTAGACTCACTCTTTCCTCCAAGTGGTGTAGGTTTTTGGATCCTCTCAACACTCTCTTCAAATTCTATTGTAAACTCTCTTTTCCTCAAATCCACACCTAGAATCACCTCAAACCCTTGGGGAACCTTGCATAATCTCAATTTCCACTCTTGATGACCCTCTATGCTCACAAGATGAATCTAAACACTCAAACATGCTTTTTGTTGCTCTCAAACTCCTCATGCATGAGATCTCCACTCTGCAGAATTTACCCTTCCTCACAATGTCACTCAAATCTCCCAACCAATATGTGATAGTCCTCTGAAATTTTTCACACTTGATCACAACTCCAGGGTGTCCCTCCCTGCAAGATTGCAGATCTTTTCATTGAGCTATTTGGCCTAGACACTTTTCTATTCAGCACACATATTTCAGATTTGGTCTGAAAACCACCCTCCTCACTTCAAAAACTCATAACTCCCTGCACAAGAACGACCTCTCTCTAATTTTTGTGCCAGCAGGTAGGATACAATGCACTAAATTTTCTTGGAAAGTTTCAGAAAAATTCACTGCAAATTGAATGAATGGCAGACTCTGTACAATTTTCTAGAGAGCATGCAGTTACGAGAGCACTTTACCCTATCAACTTTCAAAATTTCTAGCATAGTGCACATAGTAGCTCTTACAATAATTTCAAGTGTACTAACTGAAAGATAAACCAAGCTATCATGTGTAGAAATTTCAAGTCCAAATCTCAAACTTGAGATTTTGCCCAAAGTCACCTTAATCCCCAAAATCTGCAATCCACCTCACACAGTCTCTCCAATTCCTCTCATGTGTACAAGATGTACAAAATCACCTCAAAGACATCATCATGAACTACAGATTATACAAATGGATCTTGGTTTTCTAACATAAATTCAGCCCTCTCCTCTCTTAATGTTCTCTCCAAGTGAGCTCTCATAGCCTCCTTTTGCCTAATGTAGAATTAAACACAGAACATTATCTTGCCTTCTAGAGAGGTCCTGGTAATAGAACCAAAAATGTGAGTAGAATTTGCTTACAACAATTCAGTGAATGCGTCCACTCAAGTCAATCCATTCTTCCTCATGTATGGTGAGAAGGGATGCTCACCATACATGAGGAAGAATGGATTGACTTGGGTAGATGCATTCACTGAATTGTTGTAAGCAAATTCCACCAATGAGAGTAGGGTGTCCTGTGAGCTGGCCTGTCTCTCACTCAAGATGAACCTCTAATGGCTATTATGGTAGCGCACCATGGACTAAGAAGACAAGGAACCCCAACTCCATCATACTCCTCCAAGGCTAACACTCCAAGACTCAAGACATTGCTCACTAGAGAACTCAATGAGAGAGAGATAGTTGCAGATGAAAGGATGATGAGTACCTCCTCACCCCTTGTTTATATACTTGTGAAATAGTTACATACCAAAGTTACTCATTACCGTAGTAACTCAAGTTACTAGACTAAAAGTCAAGTAAAGTCAAAAAGTAGAAAGGAATATCCATTCACATGGGCATATTTCCCTAAGCATGTGGTCTTATCTTGACCCAACCACTAAGTCAAGGATTCCTTCACATGGGCTATCCTTGGACTAAAGAAGAATCCAAAACAAAAAGACTTGTGGGCCCAAGAGTTCTCAACTCTTTCCTTGAAGCCAAACACCTAGGAATAATACCAAGTCAACACACTAAAATCCAAAATAGTGGTGCTCATCTTTTCTATTTCCTCTAAAGTAAGGTCTCCTCTATCTTAGCTATGACTAACTTTAGCTAACCATGACTAATAAAGAACCATCCTTTATCTCTATATAAATAATATCTCTTAAGTACTTGTAATACCAAGCTAAATATCACAATACCACACACATGCACAAATGGGTGTTGTAGTCCCACCTCTCTTGCTCTTCTATGGTGAAGCCGCATAACATGTCTTCAATTGTGCGATTAGCCCACTCTATTTGGCCATTTGTTTGTGGGTGGTTGCAGGTGGTAAGCTGGTGGTGGTAAGCATGGCCAACTTGGTTTTGAAGAAACCAAAGAGTGTTTGCCAAAACAAATTGGTGAATTGGGTGCCTCTATCGGTGATGAGTACTCTAGACAAGCTATGGTTAGAAAAGACTGCATCTAAGTATAATTGAGCTAGTTGTGAAGTGGTCACATCCTTGGTGGTAGGGCATACATGAATCATTTTGCTGAACCGGTCCACAAAGACCATAATGGAATCAAACCCAGAGGTGGTCTTGGGTAATTCATAGACGAGATCCATATTCACTTGTTCCCAACATTGGGTAGGAGTGGGGAGAGGTTGAAGGAGCCCTGAAGGAGCTTGATTAGAAGCTTTTTTTTGTTAACAAAGTAAGCAGCTGCTCACGTAGTCCATCATGTTGTTGTTCATCCTGGGCCAATAGTAATAGTGTCTGACTACATCCAAGGTCTTGTCCACTCCGACATGACCTGCAATGGTCGAATCATGACATTCCGCTAGAATGGTGGTACGTAATTCTGGGACATTTGGGATCTATAATCTGCCATCACAAAAGGTGAGTCTGTAGGTGCTTGTGACACCTTTGGATGATTGCACTTCTACAATCTATGGATCAGTTTTTGTAATAGCCAGAATCTTTGGCCATAATTCAAGGTTAATCTTAACCTCTTCCACCAAGTTTTTTGCCATTGGCATGCAAGTGAATGCATCTGCAAGTTGCTTCTTACCTTCCATGTAGGTGATTATCATGTTGAAGCGTTGTTGCCACTTTGCCCACCAAATTTGGCGACAAGATAGATCCTTTTGCATCTCGAGGTAGACTAGAGGTTTGTGGTTTGTCTCTACTACAAATGCCTTCTCGCCCAGATAGTGCTTCCAATGCTTGGTTGCCAAAAAAATGGCCAGCTCTTCTCATTCTGTGGTGTGGTAGTTGCGCTCTGCTAGTAATAACTTTTGAGAGAAATATGCAATTGGATGCCATACATCATGCCACTCTTGTTGTAGGACTGCTCCTATTGCTATGCCTAATGCATCTGTAGCCAACTTGATTGGACGTTTTGGGTCATACCACTTCAAGATTGGTGCATGTAGCAAGGCGGCTTTCAATTCTTGAAAGGCCAACTCTTGTGTGGTTCCCCATGTCCACTTCTTCTCCTTGCCAAGTAGTGCAGTTAAAGGCTATGTAACCTTAGAGAAATCCTTGACAAATCTACAATAAAATCCCGTCAACCCCAACTAGCTCTTGAGTTGAGTCTGATCTTTTGGGGCACTCCATTTTTTAATGACCTCTATTTTATCCGTCAATACTTGAATGCCCTCTGCACTTACTCTATGCCTCAATTAGTCTACTTCAGACTTGCCAAACTCGCACTTTGAGATTTTGGCGTACAATTGGTTTGGTCTTAGAATCTGGAGGACCTCTCGTAGATGTTGTTTGTGTTCCATCATCGTGCTACTATATACTAAGATATCGTCCAAGAAGACAATAAAAAACTTATCCAAGTATGGACAAAATATGTCATTCATTAGACTCATGAAAGTGGTAGGTGCATTGGTGATGCCAAAAGGCATCACAAGATACTCAAAGTGGCCATACCTGGTTCAAAAGGCAATTTTGTACACATCCTCCTCTGCAATTTGGATTTGATTGTAACCGCTTTGCAAGTCCAATTTCATGAAGTATCTTGTTCCATGAAGTTGATCAAATAGGTCATCCATGCAAGGTAAGGGATATTTGTTCTTCACTATTTGCTGAATGAGACCCTAATAGTCAATGCACATGCACATTGTACCATCCTTCTTCTTCACAAACAAGACAGGGGTTCCATATGGTGATACGCTAGGTTGGATGAACCCTTTCTGTAGCATCTCCTCAATTTGGATCTTACACTCCTCCAACACATATGGGGTCTTACAAGGAGGTGTCTTCTCCATAAGTGTCTCAATTTTATGATCTACTTGCCTTTTGGTGGTAATCTTGAGGGTAGATCATTGGAAAATACATCTTGAAACTCATCCACCACATCCTTCAATTTCCCAGGAATTTGTCTATCGAGTTGTGCACTCTGGACTTCTCTTATTAGACCCATGAAATATCTATTGGTCTTATAGACAATTGCCGTCCCTATGACAAATAGAGGCAATTTCTACCTGTGTGATTTTTCTTTAACCCCAATGATTGACCATTAGTAGGTTCTCATTACTTTCTTCCTCCAATCTACCATAGAGTTGTAATGCTCTATCCATAGCATGCTTGAGATTGCATCATAACGAGCTAATTGTATCACTCTACACTCAATTGCTTCCTAATATTCTCCTACAAAGAGTGTTATCCGTCTAGGTAATGATTCAATCCTCTCTGTTTGCCCATTAGGTAACTCTACTTCTTCACTCCCATCTCTCTTTAGATCCATTCCCAATCTTATTTGCAATAGCACAAGACAAGAAATTCTTAGTTGCTCTTGGATCTATTAATACTCTCACTTGATTACCTTCTAAGATTCCATTCACGACAATCAATTGTGAGGTTGCCGTTCGGGATCTTTGCGTATTAGTCTTCTTTCTTCCCTTGATTCTTTGCTTCCTTATTGAGCTAGTAAGGCTACAAGGTACATTTATTGGTGATCTTTGTTTTCTGAAGTGATTTCTACCTCATGTTCTTCAATGTGCTTCTCCATGTTGTTCAGATATTGCATGTACAAAGGCCAAGGGCCTCTAGGGAAACAAGTGCAATAGTTGGTAGATATGTGCCCAGTATGGCCACAATTGCAACAATGACGTTGTTCTCCTTGAGTTCCTCCTCCTCATGGGACTCCATCTCTTTGTTCTTCTACCTGTCCATGCTCCCCTTGAAGCGGTCGTACTCCTTGATCTCAGAATCAAAGGTTGCCCAATTCCATCGGTATTGGTCCACCCATGTGTGGCGTTTTTGCCCGATAATGTTGAGGTGGAACTACTCCTTCACCTCCACCTAATGCTCTTGCTATTCTCTGCACACAAGCAATGGCTTCAGATATCATGTGAGGATTTTGAACCATGACTTCTTGGCAAACCCGCTCCTTCAAACCTCATTTGAAATTGTCAAGAGTCTCTGTTGGACTTATGTTAGTTATTGCAACTTGTAGATCCAGAAATACCTCCACATACTCTTGTATGTTGTTCTTTTGTCTCAATCCCCATAGTCGGGTTCAAGCCATCTGCATAGAATCTACCAATTGGAAATTCTTCAACAATCTTTCTTGCATTGTTGTCCATGTGACCTCCATTCTCTTTGCCAACATGGATTGTTCCCAAGCATCACACCATGTGAGGGCTTGATCGGTCAAGTACCCACATGCAAACACGCCTGCAGCATGCTCCGTGATCTTTGTTGAGAACAATTGGAAATATTGATTCATTCTCAAGATCCAATCTTCCACCACTCCTATCTCACACTGCCCCTTGTAAGGCTCGATGTTGCAAGTCTTCTTCATCTAGAATAGCAATGTGGCTTCATCATTAATAGGGTTTGTAGGCACAGGTGCCTCTCTAAGTACTTCAGTCGCAAATACTGTGTTTTGAGACGGCTCTTCTTCTTGCATGGCTTGATTGTTTTTGAGGATCTGCACTTGACTTTATAATGTCTCCATGGTCATCTTAATCTCTCAAAATTCATTCAACATCCCTTGCATTCCTTGCACCAACTCTTGCAATTGAGGATCCATGGTTCTTGCAACACTCAATTGCTAATGTCTACTTTAATACAAAGTCAATATGATCACTCTGGAAGGTGCACAAACTATCGGAACTACCATTGGGACCTTAGAAGCTATCACTCGTTGATAATACTCATCACCAAAATTCCTAACCACAAAATCTCTAAACATCACTTTTGGTCTCATTACATAACGGATTTCTACTTTTGTGTTGAAAGGGAGAAGATTTGGGACATTCAAATCCATTTTATCATAATAGAATGTAGATTATCAAATCCCACTCTCTGTCATATATCACCATAGGTAGAATCATCGGGTTTGGTGAGTTCATCACCTTGTCCATGAATTTTTGCACCAAAGTGATAAACTAGCGATACCCTCATCTGCTTGCACTGGATGTACATAACCTTGATGTGGAATGGATTTGAGAATGGAAAGCTAGGTGTGGGAAATTGTCTTCCCGACGCATCCATCCTATCTGCTCCCATAAAGTCTTTCTTAAGTCTAGCAATTACTCTATGTTTTCCACCTCAAATTACTCAGTTTCAATAGTTTGTGCTCTTCCAAGAGAGGTGATCCACTCTCTTGGACTAAAACACTTGCTCTGATACCATTGTAATACTTTGAGGACAAGAGAAGAGAGAAAACAAAAATTACACACTCAAACATTTGATGCCCCAAAGGAGCACCTTCTCTTTATTATATAGACACAGAGGATCTCCTCCAAGGAAGCTCCACCATAAGATTTGGTACACAAATAGGTGACGTGTCAAAAAGCTCCACCCTTGGATTACTTACTTGGATGGGTGACATGCCTGGTCTAGGTCCTATCTAGTTGGTCAACCTTTGATCGGAGTGAATCTTTTAGAGAATCTTTCTGTAGGAATCTCAAAATCACATAAGGTACCATTGGAAAGCTCTCGACAAGACAAAGCAGGGAGGAGGGAAGGCCAACCTTTGCTATATTAAGGAGGGGGGAATTTGCATATTTTTGAGGCCTAATTCATCCGTTTAGGCCTCCAAAATTGCCTTTAAAGATTTTAGGCATCTTTCAATTCCTACTCTATTAGTAGAAGTCCCCTTTTGGTGATACCTCTTTCTGATCTATTTAGTCCATCATGTATAACACCCTTCCAAATGTTACCAAACCAATTCCCACATTTAAATCATATGTTTAGCTATTGGTTCTAAGGTTCTCAAGTCTATTTTGGTTTTTGCCGTATTAGTAGAAGTAATCTTTTGGTGATACTTCTATCTGATCTATTTTGACCATCATGTATTATATCATTCTAGATGTTACCAAATCAAATTTCACTTCTAGATCATATGGCTAGCTCTTGGTATTACAGGTACCCTCCAATGCCGATGGTGGTAGCCAAACATGACACGAGATGTTCAAGAATTTGTCTGATTGTGTGAGAGTTGCCAACGCAACAAGGCTAACAACCAGAAGCCGAGTGGACTCCTTCAACCACTTGCCATTCCATCTGCTCGATGGGAGCATATGAGCTTGGATCTCTCATCACATTCTTGCCCAAGACAAAGCAAGGACACACAACAATCGTGGTGTTTGTGGATAAGCTTAGTAAGCAAATCCACTTGGCACCAACCTATGATACCCTGGATTCACCAACCTTAGGGAAAATGTACTTCAAAAATATCTTCAAGCATCATGAGATGTCATGTGTACTCATCTCTGACCACAATCCTTGATTTACCAAGAAGTTTTGGCAAGCACTCTTCCAAATACTCGGCACCAAGCTTGTTTTTTCCATGGCCTATCATCCTCAAACTGATGGACAAACCAAACATGCAAATTGGACATTGGAAGATATGTTGCGCGCCTTTGTCAATGTCCACCATACCAATTGGGATGAATATCTTGTAGTTGCAGAATTTTCCTACAACAAATCCAAACAGGCAAGCACCGGATTGTCTCCTTTCTTTCTCAATTTTGGCCAAGATCCGCTTGTTCTAGATTCTTTTCTTGCTCCTCCTCCATCTCAAGTTCCTCATACTTCAACATTCTTGACCTTTATATCCCAATCTCTCCAACAAGCCATATCTCACCTCCTTGTTGCTCAGAATCATCAAAAGCAATATGTGGACCACCATCGTCGTGATCTTACCTTTGAAGTTGATGATAAAGGCATGTTATCCTCTAGTAATCTCCCCGTCCCCCTTGATACCCAAGTTCACAAACTTGCCCCTAATTAGATAGGACCCTTTGATGTCACCCAAATTGTCTCTCATGTTGCTTATTGACTTGCCTTGCCTTGTCATATGCGTATCCATCCTATCTTTCATGTTTCCAAGTTGAAACCCTTTGTTCCTAACCCCTCTTCCTTTTCCTCTTGAGTCCAACCTCCCCTTCCTCCTATCCCTATCAATGATCATGAGGAGTACAAAGTTGATCGTATCCTTGCATGTTGCCCTATTCAATGAGGCCGTCGACAACATACGGAGTACAAGGTCCTTTGGAAAGGGTATCCCCTTCATGATGCCACATGGGAAACTCTTTCTCACCTCCAGAATGCATAGACAGCCATCCAAGAGTTTGAAGCTTCATTGGCAACGAGGACGTGACCAACTAGCGGTGGGGGAATATGTTATATGGAGTTTAGCACCAAAGTTAGTAGGGCTAACAAAGTAGAAAATAAGAAAAAATTAGCCTAGAATATTTTGGAAGTATCTAGGAAGCTTCTTGGGAAGCTTCCCAGCTGGCTTAGCTTGCACGCCAAGTAGACGGCTTCTAGAAGAAAGCTTCTTGAGAAGCTTCTTGATTAACTTGGCTTGCACTCTAAGAAAGTTGCTTGAGGAAGCTTCTTGAGAAGCTTCTCAAGGGCCTTGTCTGCTACCTATAAATACCAAAGCCAAAGTTCATGCTAGGCATTTGGATTTTTCCTTCATTCCAGCATCCCAATGTGAGCTTCCATTCTCCTAATTATCTCCTTAGTCTTGGTCTTTTACAAGGTTCTTATCTTATTTGTGAAGAAAAAGGACAATACAATGTGCATGTGCACTGACTACCAAGGCCTAAATCAACAAATTTTGAAGAACAAATACTTCTTACACTACATGGATGACCTATTTTATCAATTTAATGAGGTGAAATACTTCACCAAACTTGATCTACAAAGCAATTACAACCAAATCTGGATTCTAGAGGAAGATGTCCACAAAATTGCCTTTCAAATGAGGTATGGTCACTTTGAGTACTTGGTGATGTCATTTGGCCTCACCAATGCACCAACCACTTTCATGAGTTTGATGAATGACATTCATCTATACTTGGATAAATCTAAATCTATTGTTTTCCTAAATAACACCTTAGTCTATTGTAGAACAATGATGGAGCACATGCAACATTTGCAAGAAGTCTTCCAGATGATATGATTGAATCAATGATATGCTAAAGACTCAAAGTGCAAGTTTTGCAAGTCTGAAGTAGACTACTTGGAGCATAGAGTAAGTGCAAAAGGTGTCCAAGTGTTAATAAATAAAATAGAGGTCATTTAGAAATAAATTGCTCCAAAAGATCAAACTCAACTCAAGAGTTTCTTGGGATTGATGAGGTTCTATTGTCAATTTTTCAAGGACTTCTCCAAGGTTGTACAATGTTTAACAACACTACTTGGCAAGAGGAAGAAGTGATGTGGAGAATTGCACAAGAATTGACCTTTTAGGAATTAAAAGATGTATTACTACATGCACCAATCTTGAAATTGTATGACCCAAAATATCCAATCAAGTTAGCTATAGATACATTAGGCATAGCAATAGGAGTAGTCTTACAACAGGAATGGCATGATAGATGGCACCTAGGTGCATATTTATCTTGAAAGTTGCTACCAGCAAAATGCAACTATCACATTGTTGAACAAGAAGAGTTGACCATTGTCCTTGCAACCAAGCATTAGAAGCACTGTCTTGGCAAGAAGGCATTTGTAGGAAAGATAAACCACAAACCTCTAATCTACCTCAAGATATAGAAAGATCTATCTTTTCAATATATTTTGTAGGAAGAGTGGAGATAATGGTTCAACATGACATTCATATATATGGAAGGAAAGAAGCAATTTTCATATACATTCACTTGGATGTCTATAGCAAATAATGTGGTGGTTGAGGTCTAGATGAACCTAAAATTCTAGCCAAGAATTCTTGTTGCTACAAAAACTATAGGATGGTAGATTGTAAGAGCTCAATCCTTCAAAGGTGTAACCATTACCTAAGGACTCACCTTTCTTGATGGCAAGTTATAGATTTTGGATGCCATAGATATAAGAACCCCCATCATAGTTGAATGTCATGATTCTACCATTGTAGATCACTTTGGAGTGGACAAGACTTTAGATGCAATCAAACACCATTACTATTGGCCCAAGATGAGCCACAATTTGATGGAGTATGTTTAAAGATGTCTACTTTGTCAACAAATAAAGCTTCTAATCATGCTCTTGTAGGAGTCCTTCAACTCCTCCCCACTCCTACACAACATTGGGAACAAGTAAGCATGGATCTGGTTTATAAAATTGCACAAGACCACCTAAGAGTTTGACTTCATCGTAGTCTTAGTCTTAGTAGACCAACTTAGCAAAATGATTCATGTTCATCCTACCACCAAGGATGTGACTGCTCCACTATTAGCTCAATTGTATTTAGATGTAGTGATTTTTTACCATGGCTTGTCTTGAGTGCTTATCATCAATAGAGGCACTCAATTCACTAGTTTGTTTTGGAGAACACTCTTTGGCGTCTTCAAAACCAAATTGGCCATGTCCACAACTTACCATCCATAAATTGATGGACAAACAAAGTGGGCTAATTGAACTATTGAGGATATGCTCTAAAGCTTTACCTTAGATAAGCAAGAGTGGTAGGACATCTTACTTCCACTAGTGGAATTTTCCTACACTAATTAGTGCATGCATCCACATAGGTCACACCATTCTTCCTCATATATAGAGAGTATCCTTTCACACCTTTGAGCTTGATGAAGATCTGCCCGATGGCTACCAAGGTTGACACTATCAACACTTTGTTTCTAGAATCCAACAAGGTGTGGAGAATGCCAAGCACATGTTGCAAATTACCCAAAATTGACAAAAACAAGATGTAGATGCACATTGCCGACATATGGAGTTCAAAGTTGGAGATCAAGTTTGGCTATTCATAATCAACCTCACATTAGTTGTATGCTAAGACCTCATTTTATTGGGCTTTTTCCTATCCTTCATCAAATCGGCAAAGTGTTCTATCACCTTGAGCTATTGCCACACATGAAGATCCATCCAATGTTCCATGTTTCCTTACTACATAGATATGGCACCCCAACTATCCCACTTTTTCCTTCCATACAAGAAGTTAAACCTTGTCCAACAATATAATATTAGTAGCTAGACATATTATCTAAAAGTGGAAATTGGCTTGGTAACATCTAGAAGGAGGTTATATATGATGGACTAAGTAGATAGAATAGACATATCACCAAAAGAATACTTCCACTAATAGGGTACGAGTTGAAAACACCTAGAAAACTTCAAACTCAATTTTGGAGGACTAAATGAATGAATTAGGCCTTGAAAATAGAATGAATTATTCCCTTTTAGTAAAATGACTTGCCTTCTCTCCCTTGCACTTTTTATCTCATCTAAAACTTTCCAACAGTGCCTCATCCATGCGATTCTGACTTTCTTATAGGAATATTCTCTAAAGATTCTCTTTGGTCAAACTTGTTTGACCAACTAAATAGGACAAGGACATACATGTAACACATCCATGCAATTAATCTAAGGGTGGAGTTTGTTGAGATATCACCAATCCATGTATTTGATCCAAGGGTGGAGCTTTCTTTGAGGGGATTCTCTTTATTATATAATGAAGACAATGTGTTCCTTTAGGGTATCACCGTATTGAGTGTGAAGCTTTGTGTTTTCTCTCTTGTGTTTCTCTTGGGTGTTTTCTCATAATTAGAGTGTTACAAATACTCATTGATGGCACGAAAGAATATGAAGTCAAATGTATTCTCCAAAATGCATTTGTGGTACCCACCATCCGCATGTGGAATATCTTGTACATTAAAAAGGATGCCCATTATATGAGGCAACATGGGAGCTAATAGTAAAATTGAACTATGCTTTGGTATTAATGCAATCTTTTGAGCAACAACTTCACAACAAGGATATTGTGTCTTAACAAGGGAACGGTTTGTAATACAAGTATCTAAACATATTATCTAGAGGTGGAAATTAGCTTGGTAACATCTAGAAGGATGTTATATATGATGGATTAAGTAGATTAGAAAGGGGTGTCACCAAAAGAGTACTTCTCCTAATATGGTAAAAGTATAAAACACCTTTAAAATTTCAAAGTCAATTTTGGAGGCCTAAATGGATGAATTAGACCTCAAGAATATAACTATTTCTCTTGGGAGAAATAGGGTTGCCTTCTCTCCCCGTAGTTCGTTTCATCAAGAACTTCCTAACAATATCTCAGCCATGCAACGCTGAGCTTGTTATAAGAAGATACCTTTTGATCAAACTTGTTTGACAAACTAGATACTACAAGGATCGACATGTCACTCATCCATGCAAAAAATCTGAGGAGTGGAGTTTATTGATATATCACTAATCCAAGGGTGGAGTTTCTTTTGAAGAAATGCTTTTTACTATATAATAAAGACAAAGTGTTTTTTCAAATATTGAAAATTTGTATTTTCTCTCTCTTATGTTTATGTTTCTCTTGGGGTTTCTCCCATTCTCCCCGCCTATTACAAGTACCGATGAGGTTAAATTTATTTTAAAAGGCTCATTAAGACTAATTTTGAATCTAGTTAAAGGCCATCATAATGCATAACCTGGATAAATACTGCTCAAATTAGGTGTTTTTTTCCTAAAAGGAGTTTCAAAAGCTTTTATTGTCTAATTACGTGCTGGAACTGCGTATTTCATAAAATAGGCAGATTTCTGAAAATCCTAAAAATATGCCTATCAAATGTGCGCTGTGAGGATCCTGTAGCTAAGAATAATAATGATAGACTAAGAGAATATTTGCCAATTTCAATAACAAGGAGGAAAATACCCCTTCTCTTCTCTCGCATTGAGAAGAAAATTCTCTATGCAATAATAAAATGAAATAGATCCAGGTGATAGCATATAATAACTTAACAACTTATCATCCAAAAGGAAGAGAATTAGAAAAAAATAAGAATTACAGATTCGCATGGCCTGCTTTACAAACAAGAAGACAGGCGTAGATGCTACAGGTAGTACGGTAATTTAATTAAACAATTTACAGTATTTTCAGAAAGGAAAAAAGGAAAAAAAAAATAGACATATAAGGATCTGAACCCGTTTCGATTGCGTGTCGCTCTTCTTCGCTCTTTACAGAAGTCATTAGGAGAGCGATTGGCAGATTCTGGAGCGGAACATATCGATTGTGACAGTCATTCACGGAGATTCACGAAATTTTGAACTCACAATGTCGATGGGAGCAGGTCTCGCTGCACGCCACCAGGTACATTGCCACTGTGTTGATCACTACATTTTCGCATTGATTCTGTACGTGGAGTGGGATCGGTTGATGGAGAGAGGTTGCAGGATTTTTTTTCCGAAAATGGGGCTTGATGGAGATTTTGGCTTTTTCTCCTGTCAAGTCACGGAGTTGGATGATGGTTTTGGAGATGCTTGTAAGTCTTATGCATTGTGGTTTTGATCTTAAGGCCGGTTGTTAAAGCAGAGATTATTGTTGGATGAGAGCTTTTGAGAGGAGAGGGAGTTGAGGTTCTGGTTTCCATCTTAGGGATACGTAACCCTAGACTGCACCTAATCAGCAAGGAGTTTGTCGCTCGTGGTTGAGTGTGCCGTTGGGGGAGAGATGATTGATGCGGTAGATGATATTTATTGAATTTCTTATGGCGTATGTAGATTCGTATCTAACTTCGAACATGGACCATTTGTTCTGCAGGTTGACCTGGTGGAGTGTGTAGAGTGGGTTGGCGTGGAATGCTTGAACGAGAAATCTGATAAGAATTTTATCAACGTCATGAAACAGGTTCAGACCAAGTGGGAATTTATAGGTTCTTTGAATTTCAAGTGTGAAATCGGTGAGAGTACTGTATAATATAGGGCATCCTGATGTTAGTATCCAGTTCCATTGGCCATCTGAACGATGTGTTTTATGCAGGGTTACAGGGACGACAATGGTTTACAGCTTGAAAGTGACACGGACGAACAGTTGTTGATTTACATTCCTTTCAACCAAGTTGTGAAGCTTCACTCCTTGATCATCCGAGCACCTGTTGAAGAAGGTATTTAGTTCATCAAGTTCTCTCTAGCAGATTCAAGCACTGTTTGTTCAAGTTGATTATCGCAGCTGATACTTCGACCGCTCACTTTGATCGTGGACATCACAGGTCCAAAGACAGTGAAGCTTTTTGCAAATAGGCAAAACATGGGTTTCGGGTAAGTCGGCAGCCATAATGAAGATAATAGTCATCAATTCCACCTTTATCAAGAAGCTTGAATGTCGGGGTATCTTAGCTTCTGGCTGACCATGCATTTAACTTACATTTAGTTATTCTACTCTACCAAGGGCTGATAATTACCGTGTTGATTTTCATTTGGGGAGCAAATGAGTTACTCAAATTACAAAATTATTATTTGGGTGGCAGGAATGTTGGTGACTTCCCACCTAGTGATGTTTTGACGCTAACACCTGAACAACTTCAGGTTCATGACCCTAGACACTAAAAACTTTAATGTTATTTGTTTTTGCAACTCTGCGTTTCTTCTTCAAGTCAACATATTAGAAATGTTTGTAAATTGAAGCTCTATTCTCATTTTGAGAATGCCAATTTGACATGCAGGGAAAGCCAGTTTTGCTGAAGTATGTGAAGTTCCAAAACGTGAGAAGGTGAGTTTTCCTTCTAGAGACTTGACTCCGCGGTTTCATTTAAAAGAAGACCCAAGTTTGACTCCGATCTTCTCTTAAGTTTCTTTGTTGAACTGAGAACTCGACGAGTAGTGTTATACTTGTTTAATGACAACTTGGTGTTCCCGATAAATCGCCGGGACAAATGCAAGTAAATTTTGTCATTTCAATGGAAAGCAAAGAAGAGAAATGCTCCTTCTATAATATGTGGTGCACCTGCTATCACTTTAACTTTACTAATTGATGGGCGGAAATATGTGCAGTCTCACGATTTTCATTGAGGACAATCAAAGTGGGGCTGAAGAAACCAAAATTCAGAAGCTTGCGATCATCGGAAGCACGTACGGTCTTACCTTTAAGATTTCCATCACTGAGAATACTGAGCACGCGTTGAATTCTGGCAGCATCAACAAAACTTTATATTTGAAATCAACCTAGCTCAATTTGTTGCAGTAGACCTTGCCGTATGTTTGCGGCAAGATATTGTTTGCGTTGTCATCACTTGTAGCTTGTCCCACATGGTAATAACATGTATGTATGAGAAGGGATAAAGTCATATATGGAAGGAGACTAGCGACCCTGCGTTGTTTGGTCGTTGTACTGAGATGACTCTTGACGGTTTTGCTCTACAGAGTCGAGACCACCAACATGAGCGAGTTGAAGAAAGTCGGCAATAGCTGACCTGTAAAAAATTGACAAAATTTCAGCTTTCGGAAATTCATGTAATTCTCTTATACCTTCTTGTTTTCTAGAATCTACTTCTAGTTGATGGGCAGCTCAGTCATAAGTTACAGCTCGGTATGAGCTAAGGATGTAGAGCTTAGGATATCCCAATAGATCAGCGAGAGTTCAAAGGTCCTTTGCGGTTGGATGGAAATCCCGTCACTTGTGATTGGAGCAAGTAGGATATTTCATTCTAAGGTAAAGGCCTTCTCAGCTTTGACATTTCGCAAAGTTTAAAACTAAAGCATCTGGAGTGATGGTACCTGCACGTATGTGGTTTCTGCCATGAATATGCCCGTATCTGAATACTTGGTCTTGTGGGTTTAGGTTCTCCATGGGATAGCAGGTGGCATCAATAGCTTTGAACAAATCACGGAGCTCCATCATCTGATGTGGTGTTTCTGCTCAGGAGGGAGGAAGGATTAACGTAGAAACAAAATCTTGTCTCATAACAGTGATGATCAGCTGGATGGAGAATCACTTATTAAAAATGTGGTGAATCAGTCCAACATGTTGTCGATGTCTGAACTACGTTTGTAGTTGAGTTATCACGAGAAGCTTCTTACTTTTATTTAAAGAGTTGTCTTCACGTTCTCTGAAACGGAACGTAATGATGAGAGAAAATGCTTTACCTTCCAGGTTGCACGGATGATAAAAGTTTTGACTAACATACAGGGTATACTATCTCTAGGCTTTGGTAAGAACCCTCTTTTCTCGTGTAATGCTTGCAGCCGAGCAAGTCGCGTCCGGAACTATGCCTTTTTCTTTTTGCCAAAAGGTGGACACATCCACCTGCTTACATTGCCTTTAACTAGCTCATTGATCCTCCCTTAATCTGTTCCGTGTATTTTGCTGCCCACTGCAAAATGATAAGGCTGCTGCCATCGAGCGGTACCCTTAGCAATCATACTTCTATTCGAAGTTTTCTTCAGGGGTTCCGCAGTTATTTTCAGAAGCTCAGTTAGTATCAGAAGCTCAAAGTCGCTTTATCCCATTTGATTCGGGTTTTATCAGTGTGAACAATTTTCTGATTATAATCGAGAAGCTTCATTGTCTGAATTTGGAATAGAAATTTCAATCGACTTTTTTGTTGAGTGTAAGCTTGTTTTTGCCAGGGATCAATGAGCCCTACTTTTGCCCTTGAGTAATACTTGCGAGAAGGGTTTCGAATCGATTTAAAATCCATCTACTAATAAATTCATGAGCCCATAATCGAGTGATTGATTCGAGTAATCTTCATAATCGAGTCGTAAACTCAGCAATTACTGTTGCAAAAAGCTAGGCCTCCTACAGTGGCATAGCAAGAGCAACCGCCAAGGAACAAAATCCAGACAGAAAAAGATAGGCAGCAAAACAAACATGAAATCGTGGTGTCTGTTCGATTACAATGTTCCAGGAAGTTGTATAGTACAGTGCTTTTTATCTCCATTCCTTAGCACTCTAATGATGGCTGGAAGGAAAACCAAACTCTTCCCCACTGAACCTATTATATCTGAAGACTACGGTGTTGCTATCTAACAGATAGCTGCTTCGATCGTTCATCCTCCAATTTCGTCTGTCATTACCAAGAGATCAGTTAGTTCACCGCATCCCGATGAATCTTAAACAAGAGGAGACTGACAACTTCCCCCGCATGCTTTGGAAGGGAGACAAATGCAGTGAAGGACTAGGTACCTTAATAACAAGAGTAATAACAGCAAAAATTGAAAGCAGCAAGGCCGCAGAGAAGGCCCCTTGGGTATTGTATTCCTGCAGTAACACAAATACGATTGTTTAGTTACAGAGCTCCGCTGGATTTTGAGAAGGCCGGAAAACAACAGTGGTTTGCGACTCCAGTTACTTGCAGGGGCACAACCATTAAGAATTCAATTTCTGAGATATAATGCAAGGACGGTTTTGTTATGAGCGATGTAATTGCCTTGTAAGCTGCTTCCACGAAGAGTGTAAGGGTCTGCGTTCGCCCGATGATATTGCCTGAAATAACAGATACCGCTCCAAATTCACCCATGGCCCTCTACAACAGCAATTAAGAGAGAAATTAGATGAGGCTTCAGATTCGTTCGAGCAAATACTGCGGGTACAAAAGAGGGTCGATGGTGCGCTTAGGCACAATGAAGTCTATCCAAAACAACTAATCGTCAGGTGGACTAAGTTGTTTGCCAGATCCATAGAAAAGAAATGTTATGCAGCAACAGCCTTTTCAAGAAAAGAGCTTCACACTTCCAATCGATTCTAGTCCTTGGAGTCAAATACCGTGAGACTTCAAGTACTGAACATGAGTTAAGAACTACTATTCTTCCCATGTTCCTCGCAGTGTATCGAACTTGTAGGTTCCAGTACTATTGTAAGATTTTACACCATCCTGCTTTTGTGTAAACGGGCTTTAGATGCCACTAAGAAGAACTGGCATATAATTGGTGAAGCCAAAATGAAAACTGATATGGTGCTTACCGCATTGCACAGAGTTATTCCATACAGTAGTCCAAGTCGAATGTTGGGGAGTGTAACCTGCCAAAAGACCTGGGATCCAACCACAAACACAGAGATAAACGCCTGAGCAATAGAAGCCATATAATAGGACACCTACATATAACTGGAGAAATTGCTTAAACAGCACAATAGGAGGGAAGAGCGAAAAAATACTGACGATAAAGTTGTATCCGTATGGATGGAGAGACCCTTGGTGTGAAGTACGATGATGAAAATAGCTCTTAAAAGGATCAGGGAATGAGTGTACATAATTTACTAGTGAATAGCTTTGAGCTACAAGTGGATAGCTAAATTCTATCTGGCTGAGGTCCAGAGTTGACCTCTTCCAGGCAGGAGTGGATCCACAAAAGGACTTGACAGACATACACAAGCTCCCGAACACAACCCTGCGGTTTCTGACCGTACATTGCACTTGAAAGCTAAAGAGACGCTCAAAGGTCCCAGCTGAGCTATACCTCCCAATCATTGGCCCCCATGGTACGGGCAGCTTCCTCCTCGTACGGGTCCATCTCTTGTAAAACCTGCAACCAGATCCAGGTTCAGTGCTGCTAAGCAGATGACAACTACCGGTAATGTGAAGTATTTGCTTAAGTAATCCATAGATGTCCATCCCAATGAAACATTTCAAATTTAAATCTAGCAAAGTGTAAGGAGGTGCTACTGTGGCCATGGTGAAAGTTACATACAGGAATAACCTCCCGGACAACGAATGGGAGAGTAACGAAGCACGTTGCAATTATCATGCCTGCATGACTCTCCATCGTGTTAGAACTGTGATTCTCTTGATGGTACAGATGAACTCGATATTAGTTTCTAATAACATTGCAGTCAGTAAACTAGCTAATTCCAAGTTAAGTTCAGGATTGTAATAGTCAGACCAGACAGACCACCGGAGAACAGAGGGAACCAAAACAGAGTTCGAGAATCTCACACCAGTAATCCTGCAAATGAAACAACCCTCAAATATGTATCTAACTATGAGATGTAACTGGCCTGATATAATAACTTTCTGTCTGAAAGCAGGTTTCATGAGGCCTTTATTGCAAAGTGTAAAAGTGTGGAACTATAACTTTCATAAAATTGTGGGTGATCTTGAGAAGTAAGGGCATGGGGTACCTGGAAGTGCGAAAACGATCTCGAGATTCCAGGCCCGTAACCAGGGTGCGAAAACTCCCTGTAAAATTCAGTGAAAGTTAGCGACTGTTATTATAATGACCAGCACCAGTCTTCATGGAGAGATAAATCATGGGTGGAAGCGTTATGTCCATAGAAGCTTAAAAGTCTCAGTGGGACAGATGTTCATTAGTAAAAACAATCGAATCAGGAAAGAACTACAAGACTTCCTCCGAAAACTCTTCTTTGGGTACTTGATTCACCAGATGAGAGTTTCAACCAGCCCCAATTCTCTATTTTCCTGTCAAATGTTGGAAGTATATCACATTTGAATGTTGGGGAACCAACTTACCTGGCGACCATAGAGGAGCATGAGCATAAGGCCAACCACTACCGGAGATATACTGAAAGGTAAATCGATGGCACTAAGAAGCAGGGCCTGCATCCAAAGAATATTTGAAAGTCCCATATCATCCCAGTTGAGAACCAAGTTTTACACTGTACAGAAACTTGTGCGCAAATAATACTTTTACATCATAAACCCGAAAGTGAAATAGTCAAGCAGCTATCTCGTGCTCCACCACTAACCTTTCCAGGAAAGTCATGTCGAGTAACCCAGATGGCAATAATAAGTCCAAACACGGTGTTTATGGGAACGACGATTCCTGCTACGGTCAAGGTCATCCTAACCTGGAAAACATGCAATCAGCGTGAGAGTCCAGATCAGGTTACTACGATCATTTTTAACTTACAGACCATGTTGTTGAAAGATGATATAAAAGTAAATACATATAGGACAGCAAAATCTCCATGTGGAAAAGACGCCGACCTTGAGCTCCTTTATGCTGGTAAGTCAAATAATCATGGTATATATGACTTGTCTCTTCCCGTACGATGCAACTTTTGCCTTTGGTGAAAGTCGGTGTATACGTGAAAATACAAGTCATGTATACTTGGCACCAATTCCAGTTGAGTTTGTTTATGAAGTTTATGATGTGCAATGTCTTCATGCTTCCAATTACGGCTAGGTATCCGCCTATACATTCGAGTTTAGACCATTCTTGTGCAGATAGGTACTGTACTCATCTATCTTATAGAGAACTAATTGTTCGATTCAGAACTGCGCGTAGGATTCTGACTGACCGCGCTTTGAAAGGCAGGATCGAAGAGATTATTGATGAACGGTTTTAACCCAAACGAGAAGGCCTGCACACACAAGAAAATTCCAGGTTAATTAATCTAGGGTACCTAGCGTGCACAACAACGACAGTGTAGTTGCAACCAATTAATGTGTCCCACGATGCATAGTTTCCAAGACAGATATATATTATGGGATTCGAAGTGGTAAAAAGACTATTACCTGTACGAAGACATTGAGAAATGGGATGATGACAATGATGGACATGTACGCGATTGCAATACCGATCAAAAGGAACTGTCCAGGTCTTGTTGGCTGCAATTATTCACGACAGTGCGGTCAGGCAGTACCAAGTTCCAGATACAAAATGTCTTGAGAAGGGCTCTTTGGTAGTAGAGTCTCTTTGAAGAAAGAAATTGAAATCTATTTGGCAGGATTATTTCTGATAATCCGACTAAAATTTGCAGTTCTATTTTGCAAAAAGTCCTGGACTTCAATAGAAGTTAAGGATGCGGATAAAGATGTTCAAAGGCTCTACTCAACTTTAGTGCAGTCTCTCGAATGTCGTTCAAAACAAAATCCCTAGCAGGAATGGCACTACTTGCCTTTGTGGGGCAAGAACATGATCTCTACAGATCATGCAAATTCAACTAATGAAATAAATTGGAGGCTGAATTCTGAATTTGTAGATTCAAGTTTAATTGGAACGAAAGCTCCCCGTAGGAAACAGCTTAGCGGGACTGGCGCTATACATACCACAGTGCCTCCTGATGCAGCCTTGCGAACGCCCGTTCCAGCAGGACCAGCCGCCCTTGCCGATCCAATGTTCTTCTTCTTGCTGTTGTTACTTCGACAAGTTGTGAACAAACCGGACCCATTAACGCAAGAACTTCGCTTTAGAAGAGCGCTGCCACCCCAGAAGGAAGACTGAAAATGTAATGAAGGCTTACTATCTCCCTCTGCTCTGGATCCACAACTAGAAGATGTGCGGCATGATACAAAATGCAGGCGAGAAGCGCCTAGGTAGTAAGAATTACGAGAAGATGAGAACGGTGCGCAGCTCAGGGAGGGTGCCTTGATACCAATTTGAGTGGAGGAAGAAAGAACAGAGCTCAGGGCAACAGAAGCCCTGAGCTGGCCTGCCATTGCACCTCAATGACGTGAAAAATCTCAACTCCTGAACAACAACAGGCTACTCCAGACTTGCAATCGACTACACCAGTCCTTGATAAATGTTGTTGCCCTGCAACATCCCAACATTCCTCGAACATATGGAAGGCCTTGTTCCTTCTCCAATCTCACAACACCTCTTCATCTCGGACAAGGAGGAAGACCGGGAGTGGGTTTGACGGAAATACACTAAAGGTAGCTAGCGCCGTCGAAATAGGTGCAATGTACCTATGTAAAGGGAAAAAGGCGACCACATAGAACACATGAAGGATGGGAAGACCCCATCAAGCCCGCACAAGGGAGAGATAAAAGAGGTAAATGGAGGCTGAATGTAGACTGCGTCCGATTTTCACGCTAGCAAATACAACAAACTTCTACACTCCGATCCGAACTGTGAGAGACTACTGACCAACTATGAGCTCTTTGACTATTCATAGAGCTTTGTCGTCAGGTTCCATAATCTATTCTCCAGCAAGTACAGTCCAGTTCAGGGAAAATCGGTCTCTTGTCCTAAAAATTGGAAAACTTGGTGTAGTTCCTTAAAGCCAAGGTTTCCATAACGAGCATCGAGTATTAAGTTTAAATTTCAGCTTCGGATCAAGAATATGCAGAATCTGTGAGTACAGTAAATCCTCCTTGGAATACTGTATTTCTGTGGGCATGGTCATAAATTTATGGCCACCGCTGACAAAACTGGTTAGATTCAGTTCAAAGCTGTAGGGCAAACAGACGCTGTCGAACAGGCATGGAATGGTAAAAGTTCTGATGCACTTTGTCTTCACCATCGAGTTTAGTGTTTCTGTGTCGGGGTGGGTCCACCTTTAAATTCATGAACAGAAGAGTCAGTCGAAATGAGGGCTTATGATCCCACGTCATGGTGCCACTGCACTGTTCTCAGTCTGACTGCGTAGGTTTAATACCTGTGAGGTTCCCTTTGAGGCGTAGGTTGACAAAGTTAGCGTGTGCAGAAGAGACAAGCGTCCTCCCCTCGAGAAGCCCTGAATCCGACTTCTTGGGGCAGGGAAGCTGCCAACGAGTTCATCATGCGGTACCTACGGGTTGGACTTGAATCATGGAAGCTGTAAGGCTTCTAATTCCTCCCTCTGCAGGAAGTGTGCAGATGCACAGGGAATACAAATCTATGAGATGCTAATCAAGGTAGAGACGAATATAAGGTAGCTTATTGGAAGAATTTTCTGTGAAGAAAATTGTGGGTTTACATATTTATACATATGAAATAAATATAAACTGTTTGAAAGAATTCTAGAAGGAGCTTGTGGGTGCTGAAATCCGAGAGACGCATCGAGCTGCTTTGGGAGGAAGAGGAGGGGAAGCTTCCTGATTTCGGTTGAAGGAGTTCAGGTGATACTGTGAGGGTTTGGCTTCTGAAGAAACGGGTGAGGACGAACATGGTGGGGTTTTAACGGTGAGGAGTGAGGCATAGTGATAGTTGTGATGACAAAGAGGTTGCAGCGATGGCTGCCCAGATTGTTGTCTGCGGCAACCATCGCCTCGGGCACCGCCGTTGTCTCGTCTGGAATTGTCACTCTTTCATCTCCATCCCCTGCCGCTTTGGCATTTCTTCCAGATATATCTGATGGACCAGTGGCTAATCTTGAATTTGCCCGACAAGGCTTTCTTCGATCATCACGCGCCTTCTACACGGTTCCTCTTCAAACTCTTCTACTTTAGCTGAATTTGAATATTGGATTCAAAAGTAAATACTCATGATGGTGAAGAATTGGTGTTGAAACTCACGTTGTTTATGTTGACTCTTGGATGTGGGAATTCAGTATGATTATTGGGAGTACTTGGAGTTAAGAGTCGAATATTGGGTACTGACTGTGGTTTGAAAATCCTGACCAAGGGTGTCGATACAAAATGCAGTTCGCTGTCAACGCTTTGGACTACAAATACTCATTGAAGGAATACGAGGACAAGTCCGAGGAATATTACAGGGTCCGTTCGGAGGTGTGGACCATTTACTTCTTGTATTCTTACAGGAGTCTTTGCCTTCGTTTCGGACTTAAGGATAGCATCTTACCAATTTGATTTAGGACCTGTGGCTTTGGGTTGTTGGAAAATTTACGGTTTTCTCTCTCTCTGAAAGACTTCAAATTGGTGACTTCACAGGTTCATTTGCGTGCAGCAGAACGTATTTTGAATCTCTGTCAGGCTAACAGGGGTTGTTATGTGAAAGCGGGGCAATTTTTGGGAGCCTTGGCAAATATTCCGAAGGAATTTGCTACTACTCTGTCTGTCTTGCAAGATCAGGTGAGGATCTCCCGTATGGACAGACACTTAATGCAGTAAATTAGTAGACATTAGGTACTACTTGTGGTGCCTTCGAATTTGGAATATGCAGTCCCAGCAGTTCTTCAGTTGTTACGACTGAACCAGTAACATATCTTTCCAAACTAGCGAAGATCCCCATACAGTGTTTGAAATTTTGCAGATCAGCTTTGACTAAGTTCGTTGTCTCAAAGAGACCTAATTAACATAAAGAGAGGTAGAAAAGGTGTAAGTTCTACAAAAGCAACACTCTCGTCTTATTTGATCTCCAAGTCGTGTGTGATGGGATACTTCAGATTGTGTTGCAGTAGCTACAACTTGTCGTGAGAAAATCGGATAGGACCAGACTCGTCATCGGGCAAGTAATTCAGCAGATCCATCAATAGAATGAGGCAATATTGGTACGCCCAGTCATTTGTTAGTCACTAATGTTGCAGTTGCTTGTGATATTACAGGCCCATCCCTGGCAATTTTCTGATATTGAGAAAGTGATCATGCAAGAATTCGGCAAGAGTGTGGAAGACATGTAAGTAAGATGTGCGTGATGACTGTAACCCAGAGCTGCAGGGCTGGAATCGCAGCTTCAGACACTAGATCTTAATTGTACACAGTGAGGAACATTTGTGTCATTTGCCCTTTCAGGTTTGTAGAGTTCGATAACAAGCCTATTGCCGCTGCTTCACTCGCTCAAGTTCACCGTGCACGGCTGAAGGACGGGCAAGAAGTGGCCGTCAAGGTGAATACTAGTAAGTAGGTTTTTATTGTTCTTTTGGAGTGTATTTGGACTTTAGATCCGTCAAGCCTACGAACAGTGTTCGAGTGGAGGAACAAATCGTATTCCTCCGTTTGTTAGTCAAAGTGTCTCTTTTGATATTGAGTTGAAGGTCTTTCTATCGAACTTCCTTAGAGCTTATACAGGACTGCCACTGGTAATTTTTATGCTTAGAATTCTTCTGAATATCTGTACTCGTAAGGTCAGATAACATGTTTCAAACTTTAACTAATATAATCCAGAATCAAGTTATAAACTATTAGCATATCTGGCTACAAACAGATATACTTTCTGATCCCCGGTCATTCATGTGATTGCATAAATTGAAGCTAGAGAATCTGGTCTGTCAGGTACTACCGTAGAACTTCGGGAACCCACTGTAGTAATGTTGGAGAATACATTAAAGGACTTAACGTATACATGGGTTCGCTAATTGGAAATTCTACTTCTAAGGAGTCTGCTATTCTGTACTTCACACCAGTGCATGCAGTTGATTAGATACGGAATTGTTGGCTTCTGCTAAATCCGTTCTCACCTCCAGAACGTCATTGTAATTGGAACCTATATGTCGTTCATAAACAGGTCCAATATCCTCGTCTTGAACGGCAATTCGAAGTCGACTTGACGACTATGGCATATCTCTCAAAGGCTGTAGCTTGGGTATGATTCTAAACTATGAACATAAGAGCTCATGATTAATCTGTGCAAAAGGAGAATAATTCTGCTGAGATAACCGGTACCTGCCTCGTGAATATAGAAGGATTCGCTGCTTTCAAATTGCTTGCTGGCATTTCTGAGACTCAACCGTGTGGTACACCTCTTGGTAATGGAAGGTGGTTTTGGTCTATGTCCGCAGTTATTCCCAGATTATCAATTCGAGTGGATTGTGCCTGAGTTCAAAAAGGGTCTTATGAGAGAACTAGGTATATAACTTACCTTTGGGTGTCAAGTGTTGATGGACTCATGTTTACATAGAACAGGCAGGGTATTCTCAGTCCTCATACCCGTCTTTTGGGGTTTAGGAAGTTTAGAACGTTCTTGCTTTATCTGCGCTATTGATGATAACAGATAATATCACTTTCGCTTTAGTATTTATCGGGGCTACTTTAGGTGGGACTTTGGTCCACCTGAAAAAGTCCCACCAGACAGTTTCTTCATTTTACGACAAGATTTAGCCTATTAGTCATGGTAGTGTAGTTATCTTCGACAAACATCGCATCGTATTGAAGTTTGCCTCCGGAGAGACGTGATTGGATTGACGATTTTCTTTGATGAGAACCTTTGTTCCTGCTCTTTGAAGTAGATGGTCTATTCTCATGCATTCTGACTTCTGATGTATCAGACATCCTAGCACTCAGTTTTCCTAGTCTCACCAGAACAGACACTTCTAATTACACACAGAAAGACTCAACTTTCTCCTAGCCTTCAAAGATAGTACAGCCAGTGCACTCACGCAGCACAAGTAGCCTCCAATACTGACGTATCACATAACACTCCTGAGATGATGTTAGGCAGTTCAGGACTTCACAAAATGCAGAGGGGAAGAGCTAGAAATCAACCCAGTAGAAGAACTCCTGACTTGGATTATATAACACTCCTGAGATGATGTTAGGCAGTTCAGGACTTCACAAAATGCAGAGGGGAAGAGCTAGAAATCAACCCAGTAGAAGAACTCCTGACTTGGATTATATAGACGGAAAGTGTACTGAAAAGTGTGCTGAAGGGTGTGCTACCATAGTGCTCATGTATCACATGCAACTCATGGAAAGCATGTGAACAGTGGACATGAACAGTACTCGCACATGAACAGTAACACATGTGAACAGTAACTAACTTGTCTCATTCTAACAAAGAAATCCCTAACCTAGAGATTACCTAATTTAACACTCCCACGTAATGAGAGTTTAGGACTATTCCCATTTCTACTACACATTTCATGTGTTTATCTTTAGGTAGTGCTTTTGTAAACACATCTGCTGTCATCTCTTGTGTAGAACAGTAAACTAACTTCACAACATTCTCCTTTTCTTTCTCCTATACAAATCTTCTTCTAATCTCAATGTGCTTAGTCCTTGGGTGATGTACAGGATTTTTGCTGAGTGCTATACTTCCTGTATTGTCACAGTACAATGTAGTAGGACTTTCCGGCTCAAAACCCAGCTCCTTGAGAAGTCTCCTGTTCCAGATGACTTCTTGAGCAGCATTTGAAGCAGCCATAAATTCTGCCTCAGTAGTAGACAGAGCAACAGATGTTTGTTGTTTACTATGCCAACTGATTGCTCCACCACTAAGCATAACTACATATCCACTAGTTGATCTGTTGTTATCTGTGTCATCTCCCCAACTAGCATCGGTATATGCTTCAAGAGTAGGAGCAAGTATGTTCCCTTGCTTTCTATATTCCAAGAATGCATCTGGAGTACCCTTTAAGTACCTGAATACTCTCTTTATACCTTTCCAATGTGCTTGTGCAAGGTTGCTAGTACATCTAGCTAGTGCTCCCACTGCATAGCATATATCTGGTCTTGTACAGACCATGATAAACATTTGAGAACCAAGAGCACTCTGATACAATACTTTGTCACAGAGATTCATCTCCCCATCTATGATTCTGCTGTATTTCCACCCCAGATCAAGAGGTGTAGAGACAGGATTCGCCTCAATCATCTGATACTTAGCTAGTATGGATCTCACATACTGTGGTTGACTGATTCAGATCCATCCTGCTTCTCTGTCTCTGCTCACTTTGATTCCCAAAACGAGTTTTACAGGACCAAGGATAGTCATCTCAAAAATAGAGCACAAGAAATCTATCACTCCTTTGATAGATTCACTGTTCCCCAACAGTAATAAATCATCTACATATACAGCTATGTATACATCATCTCTAGTATATACATTCATGTCAGAATCTGCTTGTTTGAAATCCTGCTCTCTCAAGTATGACTCTAGTTTCTCATACCAGGCTCTAGGAGCTTGCTTAAGACCATATAAAGCTTTCTTAAGCAAGCATACTTTTCCCTTGCCTTCATTATATCCATCTGGAACATCCATGTAGATAGTCTCTCTCAAATCTCCATTGAGAAAGGCTGTTTTCACATCTAACTGCTCCACGTCCCATTCTCTCTCTGCTGCAAGAGCTAGAAGCATGCGAATAGATCCATATCTGGCAACTGGTGCAAAAGTTTCTGAATAATCTATTGATGCTTTCTGATTGAAGCCCTTTGCAACAAGTCTTGCCTTGTACTTCAGGATCTCATTCTCAGCTCCACGTTTGACCCTGAAAACTCATTTGCAGCCAATTGCTTTCCTACCTGGTGGTAAATCAGCTAGTACCCATGTACCATTAGTCTGAAAGACTTCTTCTCTTCTGCTATAGCCAACTCCCACTTACTCGAATCTGGTCTGAGCATAGCTTGCTGTAAAGTGTCTAGATCACAATCTTTATGATAGATGTAAGATTCATCTAACATCTCTTCTGATAGAAAACCAAGTCTGTCAATAGGTTTTCTATCTCTCTGTGATTTTCTTGGCTCTATGCCCAGAAGATTCATGCCGTCTCTTGACATCTGTGGAGTCTCACTTAGAGATTCTGCATCTGCAGTCTGCTTCTGGGAATCATCTTCTGTAGTATCAGAATCAGAAACCACTGTCTGTTTAGGTCTTCTTTTGTAAACCTTCAGACTCTCCTTTGGTGAACCATCAGCTTCAGTTAGAGATTGCTCTTCTGATGATTGATCTGAAAAACTGACTCTGCAGCTTGGGAAGATAGATTGATCAGGTTGATCAAACTAATCAGCTTGCTTCTGCAACTCATCACTATTCTAACTCCAAGTCCTCAATTCATCAAAAGTACATCTCTACTTCTGATGATCTGTCCAGACTTAGGATTGTACAGAAGATATCCTTTCAGTCCCTCTTCATATCCTACAAAAAGCATGCTCTCAGCCTTCTTTGTGAACTTCCTCCTCTGCTGCTTGGGGATATGAACATAGGCAGGACATCCAAAAACTTTCAAAGCGGAAAGATTAGGTGTCTTACCACTCCAACATTCTTCAGTAGTTCTTCCTAGCAATGCTGTGGTACCACTGATATTTCTAAGAAAATTTGCAGTGCTAATTGCAGCCCCCCAAAACTGTCTTTCCAGCTTGGCATGTTGGAGCATTGCCAATGCTTTGTCCACCAGTGTCCTATTCAACCTTGCTGCAACTCCATTCTATGCAGGACTATCTCTGGCAGTAAAGTCAAGGAGGATTCCTTTTTCTGACAGAAAAGAGAGGAATTCTTCATTCCTGTACTCTCTGCCTCCATCTGTTCTCAATCGCTTGACTTTCCTCCCAGTCTGCAACTCAACCATGGCTACAAACTTCTGGAATTTTCGCAGCACTTCATCCTTGCCTTTCATGAGAGAGATAAAGCTCTTTCTACTGTAATCATCCACAAAGGAAACATAGTAGGCTGCTCCACTCAATGACTTCTCAGTCATGTATCCCCATACATCAGAATGTACGACACTAGAAGACCAGAAGCTCTAGATGAAGATTTCTTGGGGATGGGAGCTTTGTGTGCCTTACCTTCTGCACACCCAATAGAGAATTCGAGTTTTCCTTTGGGATCTATTTTCAACCCCTCCACTACCTTCTCTAGAGCATATAAGTTTTGCTCTGACAGGTGCCCTAACCTCAAATGCCAGAGATGGATATCATTCCTGTTTTCTGCTACCAAAGCAGAATCAAAACAATCAGCTTCCATCAACTTGAACAGTTCCCCTTTGGCAATACCATACCCAAGGACCAGCTCTCCTTTCTTCAAAGTACATTGATTTCTGTTGCTTTCAAACAGAACATCTACTCCATGCTCCATGAGGCTATGTACTGATATCAAGTTCTTGGTGTAATCTGGAACATACAGTACATTTTCCAAATAGCCTTTTCCAGAACATCCCATGAAGGCAATAGGAACTTTGCCAGTTCCTAACACTGGGTTCAGAATCCCAGGTCCACAACAAACACTCTTGGGAGTCTTTAGAGGTTGAAGAGTTGAGAACAGCTCCTTCTGATAACAGACATGAGAGGTGGCTCCTGAGTCCAAGAACCATCCAGAACCGTTTGAAGACAATTGTGATTCTGCCAACATTCCACAATCCGGCTCTTCTGTTGAGTACCCCTCCTCATCACTGACTATCTCGTGGCACTCCTCTGAGTTGTAAGCTGAACTCCCTGATGTTCGACCTTTTACTGGTTGAGGTCTCTTGCCTACCTTCTTCAGCTCTCGTTCTCTCCTTTCTCCTCTCTTGGGACATAAAGGTGCAATATGACCTTTCTCATAACAGAAATAACAAGTCTTGTCATCAACACTACTAACTCCTTTACCAGATTTACTCATTCTGGCTTGCTCTGGTTTGCTCACTCTTCCATCTGGCACTCTTCTTGAACGAGAAGAAGCACTGAACAGAGCAGCATCTCCCTGCTCATTTAACTTCAGCCCTTTGTCCTCTCTGTGTCTGCTAAACACCAGCAATTTGTGTATCACATAATCCCATGTGACAGGTAAAACTTGCAGAGCTACTAGGACAGAGTGATAACTTGAAGGAAGACTAAGAGATGATTGATCTCGCACTTCTCTGTAAGTACAACCCCATCCTCCTTGATACTCTTGAAGAGTTTCTGCAGTTTTGATAGATAACCGGTGAAATCTTCACCATCCTGCAATCTCAAGTTCTTTATTGCATACCAGACTCGATAGGAGCTCTCCAGCTTCTCAAGAGTGTAATAACTCTTGATTTTTTCCCAAATCTCCCAACTCCAAGCATAAGTATCTACTAGGTCTCTAGCTGGCTCTTCCATAGCCCTTAGCAGAACCCTCCTAGTAGTAGCATGCTTGACTCTCTCCTCCTTGTTGGTCTCTAGCTCATTTTATCATGAGCTTCTAATGCAAACTCTAGATAGTCATAACTGTCTAAGATAGACTTCACATCCAAAGCCCAAGCTTTGTAGTTAGTCTTTCCCAATTTCTCTATCTCTCTGAGTTCTCCTATCAACCCTAGTGATGATTGTGGGCCCATAACCTGATGAAAACTTTTGTTCTTGCTCTTTGAACTAGATGGTCTATTCTCATGCATTCTGACTTCTGATGTATCAAACATCCTAGCACTCAGTTTTCCTAATCTCACCAAAATAGACACTCTTAATTGTACACAGAAAGACTCAACTCTCTCCTAGCTTTCGAAGATAGTACAGCCAGTGCACTCACGCAGCACAAATAGCCTCCAATACTAAAGTATCACATAACACTCCTGAGATGATATGAGGCACTTCAGGACTTCACGAAATGCAGAGGGGAAATGCTAGAAATCAACCCCGTAGAAGAATTCCTGATTGGGATTATATAGATAGAAAGGTGTATTGAAAAGTGTGTTACCATAGTGCTCATGTAACACATGGAAAGCATGTGAACAGTGGGCATGAACAGTACTCGCACATGAGCAGTAACTAACTTGTCTCATTCTAACAAAGAAGTCTCTAAACTAGAGTTTATTTAAATTAACATTCTTTGTTTACTTCATCCTGGAAATTTCAATTAAAATGATCAAGAATCTGCTCTGTAGATTTCAACCAAGAAGGGAGAAATGCAGAGCGGACTGCGAAAAATTTGTCCAGCAAAGAAAACCTGAAGATTCCTCAAATACTTTGGGTACGTATGTCATTGCTCGCGGATAGTTTATATTTCTTCTGGTAGTAAGGAGCTATACTGAGAACGAGGTATATAAGATCATTCTCTAAGCCAGTAAGAGTTTGTATATGCAATGATGCAGGACATGACATCAAGACGAGTTTTGACCATGGAGTTCATGTCTGGATTCAAGGTGTGTTTCACTGTGAGTGTTAATGAGAGCTATCAATTGTGAACGAAAAAATGTGTATAGTTCATCAAAACCTACGTTCAGTCACGACACAGAGTGGGTTTTATTCCCTTTCAAGAAAAGATATCGTCAACCAAATGCGAAATTCGTCTCAAAGAGCACTAGATCGAGTCTATCTAGCTCTCGACCTGGTCTGGCGAACTGCGGAGTGCTTTGTGCTCTCTACCCGACAACTTTGCGCTAAAGCATGTCAAAATTGCGTAGTGGATCGTGTACAAGATTTCATATTTTCATATGCGTCTGGAGAAACTAAATTTTTATGTATATTGATAGATTGGTGTCGGTTTGAAGGTATGTACCCGGGGATTCTCTCCCTCTCTCGCTTGTCCTTCGCGTCAAACCTAGTGCTAACTACATCAGAACAACCATTCAAACACTAAACGTTCAACTGCAGGTCAACGACGTTGAGAAATTGCAGAAGGCTGGAGTCGATCAGTTGCAGGTCTGGTTCTTGAGCCCAATTGAGATTACATCCTTGGCTAAGAGTGCCTGGAAAGACTTTGTAGGAATGCTAATCACGGTCCCAAAGTCAATGCTTTAATCTTAAGAAATCATCTGCTCATTTCTCAGATGCAATCGAGGAACTTGAACTATATCAGTCTAGTGAGGAAATTTATCCACTTTTAGCATCAGCTGCTTCCTATTTGTGACAAGACCCCAGGGATTAGTCTGAGACAAGTTAGAAATACCAATTCACTGCTATCACTATTCGTGCCAGATTTTCGGGAGATCGCTCTCACATGAGTATATGCCGCAGGAGTTTTCTTATTCTGATTAAGATACCAAGGATTAATCTCTTCGACCAGACACTGATAGCACTCCTGTTTCTCTGATTTCAGGTCGCAGAGCTACTTCTAGAGGTATTTGCAGAGATGGTTTTCTGTCATGGGTATATGCACGGCGATCCTCATCCTGGAAACATACTTGTACGTTCTCGTGATCAATGCAAAGGGAAACGCAACTTTGATTTAGGTGCGTTTCTCCTGCAAATCTTTTTTCATCTAGTAATTGTACTCTTTCGATTTCATAGCTGGCTTTGAGGATTAAGCTAACTGGACTGAATATTTTTATCAGGGTACTGAATAGTTCTTCAGAATCACATTGAACAGTCGTTAGATGCAACTTCAAAAGCACGTTGTTGTCCTCTTGAAGATGACCCATGCCGTTAAATATGTTTGTGTCTGGTGGTGCTCCATGCAGTCTTGCTAGATCATGGACAGTACAGAGATCTAGACGAGGGGTTTAGGTATGATTTCTGCCGTTTTTGGAAGGCACTCATTCTACTTGATTTGAAGGAGCTGGAGGTGCTTGGTGATCGCTTTGGTGCGGGCCATTATTACCGCTTTTTACCAGTAATATTCACAGGCCGTTCATTGAACAGGTAATATTTCTCTATCAGCAGTTTCTATGGCACCATGCAGTCGTTGCACATCCTTCTTTTAGCGTGGGGAGTGGATGACCATGACCTGAGGACAAGCGAGACCTCCCTCTTGCTTGTCCTTCCGACTTCTGTTTCTTTCTCTAAGGATGTTACCAATGAGGGTGCTCTATTTCGAACAGTGTTGAAAGTTTCCTCTCTCCTTTGGCCTCTTCTCTACCGGGATTTTATCCTCCGTTTCAGGTTCCTCTGTTATGAGCAGGTCAACGGTCAAGTTCTTCATCAGAGAAGTTGTAGCCTATTGTCGTCTCAACCTTATCGGTCTGACCAAAGACTAAATTTGCAGCAAGGCAGGATTAGGCGGGGGAATGAGTGTGGAGGAAAAGAATCAATTGAAAAAGGAGGTGCAACATTTTACTATGGCTAACATATCAGAATTCATGGAGGGTCTGCCTATCGACTTTTTAGCAATTCTACGGACTGAGTAAGGCTTTCAACATCGAAGATTTTCTTGGATTCTTTCTCTCCTGCGTTCTTCAAGTTGCTCTTACTGTTGCAAGTCCTTGTCTATGAGGCGGAAACAATTTATTCTGTTTCTTACCTGGATTCTGCATGTCTAAGCTCTATTATCGCTGCTCACTATGTCAATCAACCCGCTCAGTAAAGTCAATGCGTTACGTTGTAACCTAACTAAGCAAGCATCTTTGAACCTTTGTTATAAGACAGTGGGTTGCTGAGGTCTATAACAATTAAACTCGGAGCTACAACCCGTACGCGCTTGATAATCAATGCGAAATATGCAATTCGAGGACTTGCCCAGAAACACCGTGGAGATTCAGGTATGTAACACCATGCTGATGAATGAAACGTGTGCAGCTGTGAAATGATTTTGTCCTTTAATTATCAACGTGTTGTTAACCAAGAGCGAGTAATTGCATGGTAAGTAGTTCTTTTATTATCAATTAACTGATTCACCATTTTAGTGAGTGCGAAGAAAGCAGCAAATCCTACAAACTGTTCGGTGTTCTCTGCCTTTTCCCACCAATTCAGACTAAAGCTTGACATTAAGTGCGTTGTTAACTAACTACATTTTCTCAGGGTGGGAGACTCAAGGGTGGAAAGCTCATACCAAAGCTTTGTGCGATTACGCAAATTTGCGTTTCCGCTTAGGTAACAACGCTTGCATATTTTTTAAGACAACTAGTGGGTCATTCTGTGTCAAGGTTCAACTGATGATTTTCTCGTTTATCGAAAGACCTGAAGCATCTGTGGGAAGTGCTTTGGGAGGACAATGGCCCAAATTTCGTTTGCTCGAATTTCACGGGTGTTGTGTTGCCACCCTGCTTTGGTTATACACTGTTTCATGATCTTTTGCTCATTTGGTTTGACTTGAAGTCTCCTTCAGTGGCTGAAAATGTACTCAGGCGTCTATGATAGTCCTTTTGCTGTCTGCTCCATTCTTGGTTTGGGAAATCTTTTAATTATCAGGGGAACAGCCCTCATTTGCGTTTTCACTGGATGCACAATTCACCAAACACATGTACACAGTGTAAAACTTGCTAAACTTTCTTTATATACTTTGCCATTATTTAGTTGAGCAGGGGATTGGCCGATCTGATGCTGTTTGTCCTTGTTTATCGTGCGTGCAGAAATCTACGAACTAAGCTATAAAGTTACGCTGTTCTATGACAGGCTTCTCCATCATTTATGCTCCATTCCCAACAGGACCTTCGGTATTTTTCAGAAAATTTGGTCCCGAATTGGCCCATTGCTTAACAATTGATCCGCCTTCCATTGTCGTGTGTATACATGGCTCTACAGGTCAGTGTCCATTTTATTGGCAGTACCATTACTCCTGAAACTGGTGAGTAGGTGGACACCATACACTTAACCTTTCTTTACCTGACGTGTTAGTCGTCACAGATATAGCATCTGCCTTGTGTATCCAGAAGTTATTCACAAGTTGATAATTAGTCAAACAATCTAGCTTGATAGATACAAACGATCTCAAGAGTTCTGGGGCGCTAATAACTGTGGGACTCTCGAGTCCTTCGCACTTGGATAGTTATTTGAGCCATCTGATTGACGACAACATCTTTTTATTTACGCGTGGCTTCAGGCCATCTTTTTGATTTGTGGGCATTCTGCTCTGTGGATGGAGAATCAAAACAAACCAAGGCTAACCAAAAGTTCGGATGTATAGTATAGAGTTTGACCAACTACACAGCTGCTTACGTGAGGGGCTGCACATCACTGCAACCTCCCCGTACTGGTGGTGGAAGACTGTTGAATGAAGGTCATCTGAGTATAGGAGTGATGAAAATGAAGTGAATATACGTTTTGTATCAGGTGACGGTCCGCTTGCTCACTGGAACTTAAGCTATCATGACACAAGCCATTTTCCACTCTAAAGCTTCTTTCTATTGAGTGCCGAGGTCAGCAAAGAGGTACCCCATGGAGAAGTTCTTCGAGTTGCTTAGATTTACAACCAATTGCTCTCACTAGAATATATTCTGCTTATGCGACTCGAATCGATAGAGATGCAGAGAAGGTCACTCAGATGTTCGAGATGAGTAAAGATCTTTCAGGGTAAAATCATTAGTAAATAAGACACTATAATATGAGATTGCTTCTACAGCCCATACACAATGACTGTTCGATGAACGAAAGGATTGGATATAATTTCCACTTTGAACCTACAATATGGAGATGAAATCTACTCTGGTCTTCAATTTCATGCAGGGTAAGGATATCAATATGACGATTGTTTCTACTGGTTCTATAGACATTAGTATCTCTACTTTTATGGACAGCTATAAGGAAATCTATTTATAAAACGTACCTTGGTAAGCCTACTTCAAAAGATAGATTACATTCACCAAGATTAATGTGCATTATCATACATGTAGATGGTACATCCTACTTATTGAGAAGAAGGCAACAGTGGGGAAAAAACGAAGGATAGGAAGGCCCCATCAAGTTGTACAAGGGAGAGACAAAGAATGTAAAATGGGGCTAAGCCCCAATAGAGTCTATATGAGAAATCTGCACTTTTGCACCTAAGATATCCGAGCTACGGAAGTCGCACGGTCTACACACAATTGGTGCACTGGAAGAAACATCACATAATGTGATTGTTCTTCTATTGATTGCACTAGTTATTACACTCTGTAGAGCAATGGACACATGTTGCCTAAAATATGTTATAAAGTATGAGAATGAGAGTGGTACCCCTATGCCTAACAAGATAAGCTCTCGTGCACTCCTTGACAAATGTGTCCAAGATCGTGTCCATCATTCCATATAACTCCAAGGTTGAAGGAACAAACATGTGACCTTGTTGCATGCCTATCTACTTGGAGACCTTGCGACCTGTTGTTGCACTCGTTGCCCATCCAAAGGGATGGGTAATCACTCCCTCCAAAACTATATCCAAGATGATCGGGTGACAGTAGCAGATGTCTATGACCACGACATCCGCTATTGTCACCTGATTATCTTGGACCAAGTATAAGTCTGCCTTGACATATGACGTCTGCAAAGCATACGAACACTCCTTCCAAGCCAAGTACCCACTCTCTCGTGCCATGGCAAACACTATGTCCCTAATAGCATCATGGGTAGCTATCCTATCCTCCAAAAGGACACAGAGTCAAGTGGACCGCTTGTTGCATTTAGTGTAGAAGCACACTCACAAGTGAGTAATGAAGATGTAGATGGGTGGACCAAACCTACACGAAACCTCATCATTGTAGAGAAAGTAGCTGGTGCAAGTTGGAATGCCCTAATGCACTCTCAAGCTAGGATCCAAGAGCATGCATCCTTGCCGGAGCAAGAGCAAAGACGTGCTCTGGTAGCCTGAGGAATGGACGAGTCGACTAAGAGAGAATGTAGTGTATGTTCACACTATCGCTCCATCAAGGAAGACTATAAACCTCTAGTCCAATCTGACGATAGTGAAGCAAAAGGTGGGCAATCCTCTCGTGCTTGTGGAGATAGACTATCTCTCATATGCTACAATAACATCTGGAGAGAAAAGGATCCTCCTTCCACCTCTATCACATAAATCTCCAAAATTGGCCTATCAATAACCACAAAATGAGAGGAAAGTAGGGGTGCCAAGAGAGCTCAACTACCCAAAAATGCTATAGGTGTTGTCTCCTCCATAGATAGCAAGCCAACTCCTCCACATAAGATCGGTAGAGTCGTCTATCTACATGCCAAATCCCCTATCACACACTCAAATATCCTTGGTCCAATAACATCACCAAAGACTCCCATAACCCTCCTATCAAAAGCTTTGAGACGAGATAGGAAGGACGGTGAGGAAGGAACTATACGGATGAGGTAGGATGGTCGACGTGCAATACTGGAAGAGAGTATACCAAATGCCATCTACGGATCTCCTATTAGTGGAAGATCATCCACATGGAGAACATCCTCTGCAAAGGCAGCGTTTAAGAAGCACCTAACAAAATCTTCCGATCCTATTGGCACTCCAAGAACACAAAGTCGATTTGTGGATGTGATACACCTCTCTTGAAGCTCAAGGTGGGGAGGGATACCTAAAGGGGACCATGCCGTGCACTTTGACACCTTGACTCTCAAGCCTACTAGATGTAGCTCGGTAGTCAAATATTCAAAGCCCTGCCTAATCTTATCTATAGGGCCTACAATGTGTGTATCATCTGCCAAAGAGGGAAACACACAACTTAGCATGGCCAAAGTAGTAGACAGGAGAGCTCTAAAGTGAGCCATGGTAAATAAGAGTCCCCCCAAAGGATCTCCCTGATGTGTACCAACAGCTAACTCCAAGACGGTGACTCCCTCTTGTGAACCATCGTGCTGGTAGTAAAGGGAAGCAAGAGTGCCATAAAAAGACCTCACAAAAGGAATGAAATTTGCCAAGGATCCACCAACCTCCCTAAGCTCTCTAAAGATGGATGCCCATGAGATGTTATTAAAAGCATTCTCAACATCCACTTGTAGGACGACCTACTCCGGATGGATATCTAGGAGTGCCCTAATGCCTAAAGATATAGCCTCACATCCTCCAAGTATAGCCACTCCAAACTAATGTGGATTGAGGTGCTATCTAAAGTGAGAATAATGTTGAAAGACAATGGTACGACTAACCAAACGCAAAAATATCTCTCCAATAGCAATCGGTCTAATGTCCCTCGTGTCCTTCTCCACCGTGAGAAGTCGACTAGCACCTAACATCTGATTAAGAGACAGAGGAATGTCTCCTCTTGCTACTACTGCAGCCACTTGAAACAACTCGATAAAACCACTAGAAGGATCTACCTAAAAGCAATCTCTAGAGTGCTTATAAACCATCCTTGACAAGCCTCTTGAGGAAAGGCGAGAGGTAGTGCACAATACTTGTGCAAACAACGACCTATTGTAATACTCCAAGGATATGAGACCTAAGAAAGAAACACACCATGAAGAACACACGATTTCACACTCAAACCTCCGATGCTCCAAGGGAGCACCTTCTCTTTGTTATATAGACAAAGAGGATCTCTTCCAAGGAAGCTCCACCCTAGGATTAGGCACACTGATAGGTGACATGTCAGCAAGCTCCACCCTTGGATTACTTACTTGGATGGGTGATATATCGGTCTTGGTCCTATCTGGTTGAGCAAACAAGCTTTCACTATAAGGAATCGTTTAGAGAATCGTCCTATAAGAATCTCGGAACCACGTGGATGAGGCAACGTTGAAAAGCTCTCGCTGAGACAAAGCAAGAGGGAGGGAAGGCTAGTCTTTCCTCTATTTGTGGGGAGAGTCTACACATTTTTTGAGGCCCAATTCGTCCTTTTAGGCCTCCAAAATTGCCTTCAAAGATTTCAAGCATATTTTGGTTCCTACTCTATTCGTAAAAATCCCCATTTGGTGATATCTCTTTTTGATCTATTCAATCCATCATGTGTAACATCCTTCTAGATGTTACTAAACCAATTCTTGCCTTTAAATCATATGTCTAGCTATTGGTTCTAAAGTTTTCAAGTCTATTTTGGTTTTTGCCCTATTAGTAGAAGTACCCTTTTGGTAATATTTCTATTTGATCTATTTTGACCATCATGTATAATATCATTCCAGATATTACCAAACCAAATTTCACATCTAGATCATATGGCTGGCTCTTGGTATTATAAACCTCTCTCTTTTTAAGACGCAACATCCTCATTGTGCAATTGTTGCTCAAATGCTTGCACCAACACCGGTGCATGTGTCAAATTGGCAGCGGGCTCCCAAGTTGCTTTATAGAAGGGGTAACCTTTCCACTATACTAGATAGTCCACCTGTGGATAGCGAGTACCACGTATGCATTTTTGGGGAATACGCTTCACTTCATATTCCTCACTGCCATCAATGAGTGTTAGACAAGGTCAAATATCTTGTGTGGAATGACAAGAGCCCAATCGGAGAGTATATCTGTATAGTAGAGAAACATGGAACACTGGATGGATCTTCATGTGTGGTGGTAGCTTGAGGTGAAATGCAACAGTGCCAACTCGACAAAGAATAGAAAAATGCCCAATAAAATGGGGTTTGAGCTTATGAAGGCCAAAAAGTATGAGGCTGGTTGTAGACAGCCACACTTGATCCCCAACATTGAACTCCATGTGCCTACGGTGTGCATCAACATACTACTTTTGTCAATTTTGTACAATTTGCAATTTGTGTTTGGCGCGCTCCACACCTTGTTGGATTTTAGAAACAAATGTGTTGACTACGTTGACCTTGGTAGCCACCGGTCGGATCTTCATCAAGCTAGAAGGTGTGAAGGGATACTCACTATACATGAGGAAGAACGGATTGATATGGGTGGATGCATTCACCAAATTATTGTTAGCAAATTCCACCAACAGGAGTAGGGTGTCCCACCTCTCTTGCTCCTCTAAGGTGAAGCCGCATGGCATGTTTTCAATAGTGCAATTAGTCTGCTTTGTTTGTCTATCTGTTTGGGGATGGTAAGCTGTGGACATGGCCAACTTGGTTTTGAAGAAACCAAAGAGTGTTTGCCAAAACAAATTGGTGAATTGAGTATCTCTATCGGGGATGAGTACTTGAGACAAGCCATGGTGAGAGAAGAGTGCATCTAAGTATAATTGAGCTAGTTGCGGAGCGGTAACATCCTTGTTAGTAGGGTGTACATGAATCATTTTGATGAGCCAGTCCACAAAGACCACGATGGAGTCAAATCCTAAGGTGATCTTGGGTAATTCACACATGAGATCCATACTCACATGTTCCCAATGTTGTGTAGGAGTGGAGAGAGGTTGAAGGAGCCTTATAAGTGCTTGATTAGAAGCTTTGTTCTATTGACAGAGTAGGCAGCTACGCATGTAGTCCATCACATTGTTGCTCATTTTGGGCCAATAGTAATGGCGTTGGACTGCATCCAAGGTCTTGTCCACTCCGACATGACCTACAATGGCCGAATCATGACATTTTGCTAGAATGGTGGTGCATAATTTTGGAACATTTGGGATCCATAATCTACCATCACAAAAGGTGAGTCCTTGGGTGTTGGTGATGCATTTAGATGATTGTGCTCCTACAATCTATGGATTAGTTTTTGTAGTAACTAGAATCTTTGGCCAGAATTCAGGGTTAATCTTAACCTCTACCACCAAATTGTTTGCTATCGACATGCGGGTGAATGCATCTACAAGTTGCTTCTTACCTTCCACATAGGTAATTGTCATATTGAAGCATTATTGCCACTCTACCTATCAAATCTAGCGACGAGATACATCTTTCTATGTCTCGAGGTAGACTAGAAGTTTGTGGTCTATCTCTACTACAAATGCCTTCTTGCCTAGATAGTGCTTCCAATGCTTGGTTGCAAGGACAATGGCAAAGACAATAGTTGTGCTCTATTGGTAACAACTTTTGAGAGAAATATGCAATTGGATGCAATTGGATGCCATCCATCATGCCACTCTTGTTGTAGGACTGCTCCTATTGCTATGCCTGATGCATTTGTAGCCAAGTTGATTGGACATTTTGGGTCATACCACTTCAAGATTGGTGCATGTAGCAAGGCAGCTTTCAATTCTTGAAAGGTCAACTCTTGTGCGGTACTCCACGTCCATTTCTTCCCCTTGCCAAGTAGTGTTGTTAAAGGTTGTGCAACCTTGGAGAAATCCTTGACAAATCAACAATAGAATCCTATCAACCCCAAGAAGCTCTTGAGTTGAGTTTGATCTTCTGGGGTACATAAGTTTTGAATGACCTTTATTTTATCTATCAATATTTGAATACCCTCTGCACTTACTCTATGCCCTAAGTAATCTACTTCAGACTTGCCAAACTTGCACTTTGAGAGTTTAGCATACAATCAATTTTGTCTTGGAATCTAGAGGGCTTCTCATGGATGTTTGTGTTTTGTCATTGTGCTACTATATACTAAGATGTCATCCAGGAAGACAATAACAAATTTATCCAAATATGGACAAAATATGCCATTCATTAGACTCATGAGAGTAGCTAGTGCATTGGTGAGACCAAAAGGTATCACGAGACACTCAAAGTGGCCATACTTGGTTTGAAAGGCAATTTTGTACACATCCTCCTTTGCAATTTGGATTTGATTGTAACCGCTCCGCAAGTCCAGTTTGGTGAAGTGTCTTGCTCCATTGAGTTGATCAAATAGGTCATCCATGCGAGGTAAATGGTATTTTCTTCACTGTTTGTTGATTGAGACCCCGATACTTGATGCACATGCGCATTGTATCGTCCTTCTTCTTCACAAACAAGACATGAGCCCCATATGGGTGATACATTGGGTTGGATGAACCTTTTTTGCAACATATCCTCAATTTGATTCTTACACTCCTCCAACTCATGAGGTGATATGAGATATGAGGCCTTACAAGGAGGTGTCTTATCCATGAATATCTCAATTTTATGATCTACTCTCCTTTTTGGTGGTAATCCTATAGGTAGATCATTGAGAAAGACATCTTGAAACTCATTTACCACATCCTTCAATTTCTCAAGAATTTGTCCATCAAGTTGTGCACTCTAGACTTCTCTTATTAGATCCATGAAACATCTATCAGTTTTATAGATAGTTGTTGTCCCTATGACATAGAGAGGCAATTCTTGCTTGTGTGATTTTTCTTTAACCCAACTAATTGACCATTTGTGGGTTCTCACTATTTTCTTCCTCCAATCTACCATAAGGTTGTAATGCTCCATCCATGGCATGCCAAAGATTGCATCATAATGAGCTAATTTTATCACTTGCCACTCAATTGCTTCTTGATATTCTCTTATAGAGAGTGTTACCTGCCTAGGTAATGGTTCAATCCTCTTTATTTGCCTGTTAGGTAGCTCTACTTCTTTGCTCTCATCTCTCTCTAGATCCATTCCCAATCTTATTGCAATAAAGTGAGACAAGAAATTCTTTATTGCTCTCAAATCTATTAATACTCTCACTTGATTATCTTCTAGGACTCCATTAACAATAATCAATTGTGAGGTTACCTTTTAGGACCTTTGCGCTCTCATTTTCTTCCTTCCCTTTTCTACTTCCTTATTGAGCTAATAAAGCCGCAAGGTACATTTATTGGCAATCTTTGTTTTCCAAAGTGATTTCCACCTCCTCCTCTTTAGTGCATCTCTCCATGTTGTTCAAAGATTGCCTATATGAAGGCCAAGGGCCTTTGGGGAGACGAGCATGATAGTTGGTAGACGTGTGCCTAATACGGCCACAATTGTAACAATGGCGTTGTTCTCCTCAAGTTCCTTCTCCTTGTGGGACTCAATCTCTCCGTTCTTCTACACATCTCTGCTCTTCTTGGAGCGGTTGTGCTCCTCGGTCTCAAAACTGAAGGTTGCCTAGTTCCATTGGTATTGTTCCACCCATATGTGGCAATTTTGCCCGATAATGTTGAGGTGGAACTACTCCTTCACCTCCACCCAATGCCCCTACTATTCTCTACGTCCAAGCAACGGCTTCAAATACCGAGCAAGGATTTTGAACCATGATTTCTTGGCAAATCTACTCCTTCAAACTGTAATACTCTAAGGACAAGAGAAGAGAGAGAAACACAAATTACACACTCAACATTTGGTGCCCTAAAGGAGCACCTTCTCTTTACTATATAGACAAAGAGGATCTCCTCCAAGGAAGCTCCACCATAGGATTAGGCACATAGATAGGTGACATATCAACAAGCTCAACCCTTGGATTACTTACTTGGATGGGTGACATGTCGGTCTAGGTCCTATCTGGTTGGTCAAACAAGCTTTGATTGGAGGGAATCTTCCTGTAGGAGTCTCAGAATCACGTAAGGTATCATTGGTAAGCTCTTGACGAGACAATCTAGGAGGGAGTGAAGGCTAGCCTTACTTTTGTTGAAGGGACGCTTGCAAATTTTTGAGGTCTAATTCATCCGTTTAGGCCTCCAAAATTGTCTTCAAAGATGAGGCATATTTTGATTCCTACTCTATTAGTAGAAGTCCTCTTTTGGTGATACTTCTTTCTGATCTGTTTAGTCCATCATGTGTAACATCCTTCCAGATGTTACGAAACCAATTCTCACCTTTAAATCATATGTTTAGCTATTGGTTCTAAGGTTCTCAAGTCTATTTCGGTTTCTGCTCTATTAGTAGAAGTACTCTTTTGGTGATACTTCTATCTGATCTATTTTGACCATCATTTATAACATCATTCTAGATGTTACCAAACCAAATTTCACATCTAGATCATATGTGTAACAATATGGAGTTTAGCGACGAAGTCAGTCAGGCTCACGAAGTAGCACATAAGACAAATTAACCTAATATTCCGAAAGTATCTAGGAAGCTTCTTGGTTAGCTTAGCTTACACCTTAAGTAAGTAGCTTCTAGAAGGAAGCTTTTAGAAGCTTCCAACTAGCTTAGCTTGCACGCCAAGTAGACGGCTTCCTAGTTAACTTGGCTTGCACTCTAAGAAAGCGGCTTGAGGAAGCTTCTTGAGAAGCTTCTCAAGGGCCTTGTATGCTACCTATAAATACCAAAGCCAAAGTTCATGCTAGGCATTTAGAGTTTTCCCTCATTCAAGTGTCCCAATGTGAGTTTCCATTCTCCTATTTCTCTCCTCGGTTTCGGTCTTTTACATTGGTATCAGAGCAGGAATGGGATGGATGGAATTTATGGACCACCAAATCCACTTCCGCCAAACCATTGGGACTTTCATGTCCAAATATTACCAAAGCATCATTTCACAAAATTCATCACCTCACGCTTTGGGCAGGATTTTCTACATATGATCACCGTGTCAGAGGAACCCTTGATACTTCCAGTTGTAACTTATGGAGAACGGTGGACGTGTTGTAGCTATGTGTTAATCAACTAGATAAATCAAGGGTAGTGAAATAGAGTAGTAGCGATGGCGGAAATACCGGATGTTATCCTTGCAATGCAACAACAAATCGAGCATCTTACTCGATTGTTGGATGAACGAGACTAGCAACGATGAGAATAGATAGACAGAGCGCCAGTTCGAGATGGAGAAGATCGCATTTGATTTCCAAAACCCAAGGTGTTTGAAGGCAAGAATCTTCCATGCACAATGGATAATTTTGTGTTTGACTGTGAACGTTACTTTGAAGCCACCAATCTTCAAGACGAGCGGAAACAAATTCTCTTAGCTTCTAGCCAGTTGGATGGCGTGGCAAAACTTTGGTGGCGATTCCGAGTAGAAAGAGCTGAACGACAAATTGTTGCACCGATTTTGACATGGGCAGAATTCAAGGATGCAATACTTGGTCGATTTTAGACTATAAATGCCACCCGAGCTGCACGAGATAAATTGGCGGAGTTGAGGCAGATTGGCTCAATGAGAAACTACATCACACAATTTCAGAATATCATCATGCAAATTCCAGATATCCAAGAAGGTGAAGTTTTGGATCGATTTGTGCGAGGATTGAAGTCACGAACCAGATTGGAGGTGACCATGCGAGAGCCACAGAACGTAGAAGAAGCCATGCAATTGGCTGAGCATTTTGATTCCTTAGTTACGACAACTTGGTCTTGACCTTGATCTACACAAAACCTACCAATACCACGAGTGGAAGAACTGGTACCAATGGAGATTGATGTTATCCAACAAAATCCACTTGGCACAATAGATAGAGAAAGATTACGACAAAATGGAGGTTGCTTTTATTGTCGCCAAGTTGGACATCACATTGCTGAATGTCCACTTAGGAATGGGCGACGTCGACAAGTTGCCCAGATGGAGTTTGTGGAACAGAATGATCAGGGGAACAAAGAATCCCAATAGGAGATTTCGAGCCGCCTACTAGGAGCTTGATTAGTTCCAATGGGATTGAAGGCTTGACCTATGCAAGTTTGCTTCACTTGCAAGGTATGATATCTAATCATGGTTGTAGGATTTTGGTTGATTTTGGAAGTTCATAGAATTGCATATCTATGCAAGTAGCAAAGGAATTGGGTATTCCTATCAAGCCAGTGATTGGAAGTAGTTTGATGATGGCGGATGGTAGAAAAGGTTCTGCATTCCGCACCTCGCATCTTGTTACCTTCAAGATTGGGAAGGAGTATTTGGAGTGTATGAGGTTTGTAGTGGCACCTCTACACTATGATATCATTCTAGGACTACCTTGGCTTGAACGTCATAAGGTACAATTTAATTGGACCCGACGTCAAATTCAAGTACAACACCAAGGTAGGAATTTTTTATTAGGTTGTCTGGCACCTCTGAGTAAGACACCTAAGAATAGTCAGTCCCAAGATGTGAAGTTTGTTGAGAAGGTAGCCATAGAGCAAATCTGGGAGGGAGATGAGTCCCAAGATGGGAAGTTTGCCAAGAAGGCAACCATGGAGCAAGCTTGGAAGAAAGATGAGTCCCTAGAAGGAAAGTTTGTCAATGGAGCAGCCATATAGCAAGCTTTGGAGGAAGATAAGTCTGTATTCGCGGCGTGGATCAAGCCGATTGCACAAGAACAATCTGAGGAGGGCCAGATGCCGCATCAAGCAATGATTGATCGGATAGTTCATGAGTTTGCAGATGTGTTTCCGGATGATCTGCCAAAGGGATTACCCTCTGATCGAGGTATGCCCTTCAAGATCAAGTTATTACCAGGGAGTACTCCAATGAGTAGACCAATCTATCGGCTCTCACCAAAGGAGTTGGAGGAGTTGCGAACAACACTTATAGAGTTGTTGGAGAAGGATTTCATACGACATAGTACCTCTCCGTGGGGAGCACCAGTACTATTTGTTCCAAAGAAGGATGGAGGACTTCATTTCTATATTGATTACCGTGGGCTCAATAAGCAAACCGTGAAGAATGCATATCCCTTGCCTCGAATTGATGACCTGCTTGATCAATTAAGTGGAGCACGCTACTTTTCCAAGCTAGATCTTTGTAGCGGCTATTGGCAAATTCCTATTGAAGGAAATGACGTGCAAAAGACTGCCTTTCGCACAAGGTATGGACATTTTGAGTGGAGAGTTCTACCTTTCGAACTCACTAATGCTCCAGCAGTCTTCATGGATCAGATGCATCGGGTGTTGGAGGGACTATTGGATCAATCTATGGTAGTGTTCTTAGATGATATCTTAATCTATAGTAGGATAAAGGCAGAACATAGGAATCATGTGCGAGAAGTCCTAAGATGACTACGACAGTGGAAATTTTACTGCAAGAAGTCAAAGTGTGCTTTTTGGCAGAAGGAGGTTACCTTCTTGGGTCATAAGATCTCATCAGAGGGGATCAAGATGGAAGAAGAGAAGATCAAGGCCATTACTGATTGGCCTACCCTGAAGGATGCTACCAAATTACGAGCATTCAATGGATTGGCCAGTTTTTATCGACGGTTCATCCACTATTATGCTGGCGTGGCTACACCATTGACTGACCTCTTGGGAAAGAACTCGAGCTTCCAATGGACCACCAAGCATCAAGAAGCATTCCAAAAGTTAAAGCATATGGTGTCTTCAAGACCCATTCTTCAACCATATGATCCTCAACTACCTTGTGTGGTTGATTTTGATGCTTCTAACTTTGCAATTGGAGCTGTGTTGCAACAAGAATTTCCAGATGGACTACATCCTATTGCCTTTGTGTCTCACCGGCTAAATATAGCTGAAAGAAATTACTTTGCTCGAGATTGGGAACAACTTGCAATGGTATATGCCACCAAGGTATGGAGGCATTATCTCTTGGAGAAACAAGTGATCATGCAAACTGATCACAAGCCATTGTTGCAGACCTTACACCTAGAGCACATGAAGAGTCAACATCATCAATGGGAAGAGCAACTCCAATTGTTCGACATCAAACTTGAGTACAAACCAGGTCGGTTCCATGTCATCCCTGATGCTCTATCATGAAGACCTGATTTGAAGTCTCTTCCTCTCATCACGGCAGCAATTACGATAGTGTCAATTGATCCCAAGATTCATAACAAGTTTCGGTTAGCTCTACAGCAAGATCCCTTCTTCCAAATGATACATGGTTGGCTAACAACAAGTGACAAGGAGTACAACACCTTCTCCTTCAAGGAAGGCCTTCTATTCCATGCGGACTGGATCTATGTTCTAGCCAAAGGTGATCTTCGACTTGTGCGCCTTCAAGAAGCCCATGATTTACCCATCGTTGGTCACATGGGTGTGGACAAGACCTTGGGTACCCTCCAACGTCAATGGTGGTGGCCAAACATGACACGGGATGTTCAAGAATTTGTCCGATTGTGTGAGAGCTGCCAACATAACAAGGCCAGAAACCAGAAGCCGGGTGGACTCCTTCAACCGCTTGCCGTTCCATCAGCTCGTTGGGAGCATGTGAGCTTGGATCTCATCACATCCTTGCCAGAGACAAAACAAGGACACACCGCCATCGTGGTGTTTGAGGATAAGCTTAGTAAGCAAATCCAGTTGGCACCAAGCTGTGATACCATGGATGCTCCAACCTTAGTGCAAATCTACTTCAACAATGTCGTCAAGCATCATGGAATGCCACGCGTACTCATCTTCAACCGTGATCCTTGCTTTACCGGGAAGTTTTGGCAAGCACTCTTTCAGATACTCGACACCAAGCTTGCTTTGTCCACAGCCTATCATCCTCAAACTGATGGACAAACCAAACGTGCAAATCGTACATTGGAGGATATGTTGCGTGCCTTTGTCAATGTCCACCATACTGTTATGTTTGGCTTGCTATAAGTGACTTGCCTGATCAAGAGCAAGAGCAAAACTTGACTGATGGAAACTCCTTATAGTATCATGCGGATATATATTCAGTCACTTCTAAGGTTGAGTATTAAAGTGACTAGATATCTTGAGTGGTCAATACTCATGAAGTCACGCAAGTCTATATTCAGGAGTTTAGACAGTGACAGAGTGACTATCCCTGTGTTTGTATATATATACATATGTGCAATGGAAATACAGGGTCGTAGGCTGGTGTGAGCCTGTTTCAGCCGTGGAGGTAGCTTCCGGGACAGGGAGTGAACCACGTTATTTCTTGTTAGTCCTCTGATTATGTTTAATGGGTCTTATGATGTGCTATTGCGAGAGGTCCCTTGGGACTGTATTTTCTAACAATTGGTATCAGAGCGTAGTTGGTCCTCAAGAGGGTCTTGAGATCTGAGGGTGCAGGGAAGTGGGTCTAGAAGCAAGTCCACAGCAAAGCAATGGCAGGGGTGATATCCATATCCAATGCTAAATTTGCAGTGGAGAAGTTTGATGGGAAAAACAATTTTGGACTTTGGCAACTGAAGATGAAGGACCTTCTTGTCCAGCAAGGACTGCATGGAGCACTGAAGAAGAAAAAGGAGGACAAAAGTGATGAGGATGGGGAAGATGAAGATGCAGATCTGAGAGCTATTAGCACTATTAGGTTGAACCTTGCTGATGAAGTGCTATACAATGTTTATGAATGAGGAATCTGCACCAAAACTATGGGCCAAATTAGAGAATCTTTATATGACCAAGTCTTTGACAAACAGACTGTTTCTTAAACAGAAGTTGTATATGTTGAGGATGAAGGAAGGCCAGAGTATTATGGAGCACCTTAATGCTTTCAACAAAATCATTTGTGAGTTGATGAGCATAGAGGTTAAGTTAGAAGAGGAGGATAAGGCATTGTTGTTATTGACTTCACTTTCTCCATCATTTGAGCATCTGGTCACAACTCTTCTATATGGGAAGGATGATATAAACTGTGAGGAGGTCATTTCAGCATTATTGTCCAATGAGATGCAAAAAAGACCCAACCAAGAGAAGACAAATTCAAAGGCTCTATTTATCAGAGGAAGGGCAAGAGAGAGAGATCAGATCAGAAGTAAATCAAGATCTAAGTCTAGAACTAGAGATTTCAAAGGCAAGTGCTGGATTTGTGGGAAGGTTGGACACTTCAAGAAGGATTGTAACAACAAGAGGCTTGAGTCCAACAAGGATAAAGGTCAACTTTCAGATCAAGCAAGCATTGCTAAGTCATCTGGAATTGTGGATGATGTTCTATGTGTTACCCAAGACAAAGATCAATTTGAGGAGTCATGGATATTGGACTCAGGTTGCTCTTACCATATGTGTCCAAATAAGGAGTGGTTTCATGAGTACAAATCATTCAATGGAGGATCTGTAATAATGGGGAACAACATGGCTTGTAAAGCTATTGGCATTGGTACAATACGCATTAAGATGTTTGATGGTATTGTGAGGACTCTTTTTGATGTGAGGCATGTTCCTGAGTTAAGGAAGAATTTGATATCACTAGGCACTTTGGACTCAAATGGTTGGAGGTGGGGAGCAAAAAATGGAACACTCAAGGTATCAAAAGGAGCATTGGTTGTAATGAAGGGCAAGAAGATAGGAAACCTTTATGAGCTTGTTGGAGAGACCATCACTCGAGGAGTGGCAAGTACTATTTCTGAAAATGAAGATCCCAAAGATCTTACTCAGTTATGGCACCTCTGTTTGGGTCATATGTGTGAAAGGGGTCTAAGTGAATTGTCCAAGCAACAACTTTTGAAGGGCCTTAAAAGTTGTAAGTTAAAATTCTGTGAGCATTGTGTAATAGGAAAGCAACAAAGGGTAAGCTTTTCCACAGGAGTTCATTGCACAAAGGGAATTTTAGACTATGTGCATTCTGATGTTTGGGGCCCTGCACCTGTAGCTTCAAAATCTGGGGCATTATATTTTGTGTCTTTGGTTGATGATTACTCTAGGAGAGTATGGGTCTACACCATGAAGCAAAAATCAGAGGTCTTCTCTATCTTTAAACAATGGAAGGTGATGATGGAGAAACAAACTGGAAGGAAATTGAAGTGTTTGAGGTCTGATAATGGTGGAGAATACAAATCTGGAGAGTTTGATAGATATTGTAAGAGTGAAGGGATAATCCATCACTTTACCATACCAGGTACTCCTCAACAAAATGGTGTGGCAGAGTGGATAAATTATACACTCTTGGAGAAAGCAAGAAGTATGTTAAGCAATGCTGGATTGGAGAAGAGTTTTTGGGCAGAAGCTATAAATACGGCTTGTCATTTGGTAAACCTTTCTCCCTCTACTGCTATTGAGTGTAAGACACCTATGGAAAAATGGACAGGTAGGCATGTTGATTTCTCTTCACTTAGAGTATTTGGATGCATAGCTTATGTTCATATTCAACAAGAACAAAGGACAAAGTTAGACCCCAAATCTAGAAAATGTATATTCTTGGGATATGAGAAGGATACAAAGGGATATAGATCATGGGATCCAGAAAGGTGTTGTCTTGTTGTGAGTAGGGATGTAGTTTTTGATGAGACTAGTACAATAAATACTATTACTATAGCAAAAGAAAAGAAAAAACAAATTCAGTCAGATTTTATTAAGATAGATACTGATACTGGAAATGAAGACATTTCACCTCTTGTAGATCTACCAAGTGAACCATTAGAAGAGCAAAGCCCAAAAGTGATTCATGAACCTAGGTATCCAAATAGGGATAGAAGGCCTCCAAAGAGATTTGATGATTCTTTTGTAGCTTATGCTCTTCTTACGGAGAATGGTGAGCCTTCTTCATATGAAGAAGCAATGCAAGATCAAGAATGTCAAAAATGGCATTGTGCAATGGAAGAGGAGATGAAGTCTTTGGCCAAGAACCAAACTTGGAGACTTGAAAAATTGCCTATGGGAAAGAAGACAATTGGTTGCAGATGGATATTTCGGAAAAAGGAAGGACTTCCAAAATCAGGTGGAGATAGATACAAAGCAAGGCTTGTAGCAAAGGGTTACAGCCAAAAAGAAGGTATTGACTTCAATGAGATTTTTTCACCAGTGGTAAAAATCTCTTCAATTCGTGCACTATTGGCAACAGTTGCATTGCATAACTTGGAGTTGGAGAAACTAGATGTTACAATTGCTTTTTTACATGGAGAATTGGAGGAGGAGATTTACATGCATCAACCTGAAGGTTTTGTGGTACCAAGGAACCAAAACTTGGTTTGCAGGTTACAAAAGTCTTTATATGGACTAAAGCAAAGTCCAAGACTTTGGTACATGAAATTTGATACTTTCATGTTGAAGCAAGGATATAACAGAAGTGAATCAGATTGTTGTGTGTACCTCAAGAAGCTACATGGACCTAGAGTATTTGATTTAATCATCTTGGTACTATATGTGGATGATATGCTAATTGCTGCAAAGGATATGGTTGAGGTGGAGAAATTGAAAGCACAACTTGGTAAGGAGTTTGATATGAAGGACTTGGGTTCTTCAAAGAAGGTACTTGGGATTGAAATCCATCGGGACAGGAGCAAGGGAAAGTTATGGATATCTCAAAGGAGATATTTGGAAAAATTACTTGCTTGGTTTGGCATGGAGAAAGCAAAACCAGTGAACACTCCAATGGCAAGTCATTTCAGGATATCATTGGAGCAATGTCCATCAAATGAAGAGGAGAGAAAAGTAATGTCCAACATTCCTTATGCTAGTGTTGTTGGGAGTTTAATGTATGCTATGGTCTGCACTAGACCAGACATCTCATATGCTGTGAGCATGGTGAGTAGATACATGGCAAATCCGGGGAAACAACATTGGGAAGTTGTGAAGTGGATACTTTGTTACTTGAAAAGGACTATAAATATTGGCATTAACTTTGATGTGGAGAAGGAACAAGAAGGAGGAATTACAGGGTACGTAGATTCTGATTTTGCCAGAGACTTGGATAAGAGAAGGTCTACAACAGGATTTGCTTTTACACTTGTTGGTGGTGCAGTAAGTTGGAAGTCTACTCTCCAATCTACTGTTGCTCTTTCTACTACAGAGGCAGAATATATGGCAACAACTAAGGCTGCCAAAGAGGCAATATGGCTACAAAGATTAGCCAAGGATATAGGACTCCCTAATGTGAAGTCCACACTCTTTTGTGATAGCCAAAGCGCTATTCACTTGGCAAAGAATCAAGTATATCATTCAAGGACAAAGCATATTGATGTGAGACATCATTTTATCAGGGAAGCTGTGAAATCAATTTGCAAAAGATTGGCACAGAGGTAAACGCAGCTGATATGTTGACTAAACATGTTCCTGTTGAGAAATTCAAGTTATGCATGAACTTGCTTAACGTTCAATGTTGCTCTTTGGGATGATAAGGTGGATACAAGCAAAAGGTGGAGTTTGTTAGGCTTGCTATAAGTGACTTGCCTGATCAAGAGCAAGAGCAAGAGCAAAACTTGACTGATGGAAACTCCTTAAAGTATCATGCGGATATATATTCAGTCACTTCTAAGGTTAAGTATTAAAGTGACTAGATATCTTGAGTGGTCAATACTCATGAAGTCACGCAGGTCTATATTCAGGAGTTTAGATAGTGACAGAGTGACTATCCCTGTGTTTGTATATATATACATATGTGCAATGGAAATAAAGGGTCGTAGGCTGGTGTGAGCCTGTTTCAGACGTGGAGGTAGCTTCCGGGATAGGGAGTGAACCACGTTATTTCCTGTTAGTCCTCTGATTATGTTTAATGGGTCTTATGATGTGCTATTGCGAGAGGTCCCTTGGGACTGTATTTTCTAACACATACTAATTGGGATGAATGTCTTGCCGTTGCCGAATTTGCCTACAACAATTCCAAACAGGCAAGCACCAGATTCTCTCCTTTCTTTCTCAATTTTGGCCAAGATCCACTTGTTCCAGATTCTCTTCTTGCTCCCCTTCCATCTTAGGTTCCTCATATTTCCACATTCTTGACCACTATATCCTAATATCTCCAACAAGCCAAGTCTCACCTCCTTGTTGCTCAGAATTGCCAAAAACAATATGCAGACCACCATCGTCGAGATCTCACCTTTGAAGTCGGTGATAAAGTCATGCTATCCTCTAGTAACCTCCCTCTCCCACTTGATACCCAAGTTCGTAATAAACTTACCCCTAATTGGATAGGACCCTTTGATATCACCCAAATTGTCTCTCCTGTTGCTTATCATCTTGCCTTGCCTTGTCACATGCATATCCATCCTATCTTTCATGTTTCCAAGTTGAAACCCTTTGTTCCTAATCCCTCTTCCTTTTCCTCTCGAGTCCAACCTCCCCCACTTCCTATCCCTATCAATGATCATGCGGAGTACGAAGTTGATCGTATCCTTGCGCGTCGCCACATTCAACGAGGCCGTCGCCAACATACGGAGTACAAGGTCCTTTGGAAAGGGTATCCCCTTCATGATGCTACCTAGGAACCTCTTTCTCACCTCCACAATGCACAGACGGCCATCCAGGAATTCAAAGCTTCACTGGCGACGAGGACATCACCAACTAGCGGCGGGGGAATATGTAACAATATGGAGTTTAGCGACAAAGTCAGTCAGGCTCACGAAGTAGCACATAAGACAAATTAACCTAGAATATTCCGAAAGTATCTAGGAAGCTTCCTGGTTAGCTTAGCTTACACCTTAAGTAAGTAGCTTCTAGAAAGCAACTTCTAGAAGCTTCCAACTAGCTTAGCTTGCACGCCAAGTAGACGGCTTCCTAGTTAACTTGGCTTGCACTCTAAGAAAGCAGCTTGAGGAAGCTTCTTGAGAAGCTTCTCAAGGGCCTTGTATGCTACCTATAAATACCAAAGCCAAAGCTCATGCTAGGCATTCGGAGTTTTCCCTCATTCAAGTGTCCCAATGTGAGTTTCCATTCTCCTATTTCTCTCCTCGGTTTCGGTCTTTTACAATATGGCTAGCTCTTGGTATTACACAAACTCTCGTTTGAAATTATTGAGAGTCTCTACTAGACTCATGTCGGTTATTGCGACTTGTAGATCCAGAAATGCATCCACATACTCTTGTACACTATTCTTTTGTTTCAATCTCCATAGTCGCATCCGGGCCATCTGCACGGAATCCACCAATTGGAAATTCTTCAACAATCCTTCTTGCATTGCCATCCATGTGACCTCTCTTCTCTCTACCAACATGGATTGTTCCCAAGCATCATACCATGTGAGGGCTTTATTGGTCAAGTAGCCACATGCAAACATGCTTGCAGCATGCTTGGTGATCTTTGTTGAGAACAATCTGAAATATCAATTCATTTGTGAAATCTAGTTCTCCACTACTCACATCATACATTGCCCCTTGTAAGGCTTGATGTTGCATGTCTTCTTCATCCGGAGTAGCAATGTGGCTTCATCGTTAACCGGGTTCGTAGGCACGAGTGCCTCTCCAAGTCCTTCAATTGAAGGTACTGAGTTTTGAGATGGCTCTTCTTCTTGCATTGCTTGATCATTCCTTAGGTTCTGCACTTGACCTTGTAATGCCTCCATAGTCATCTTAATCTCTCAAAAATTTGTTCAACATCCCCTACATTCCTTACACCAACTCTTGCAACTGCAGATCCATGGTTCTTGCAACCCTCAATTGTTATTTTCTACTTCAATAAAGAGTTAATATGATCACTCTAGAGGGTGCACAAACTATCAAAACAACCATTGGGACCTCCAAAGCTACCACTTGTTGATAATATTCTTCACCAAAATTCCTGATCACAAAATCTCTAAACATCACTTTTGGTCTCACTACATAACAAATTTCTACTTGGATGTTAAAAGGGAAAGGACTTGGGACATTCAAATCCATCACAAAAAACTGTAAATTATCAAATCCCACTCTCTATCATAAATCACTATAGGCAGAATCATTGGGTTTGGCAAATTCATCATTATATCCATGAACTCTGCTCCAAAGTGAAAAACCAAATACACTCTCACTTGCTCACGCTGAATGTACATAATCTTGATGTGGAATGGATTCAAGAATAAAAAGAGAGGTGTTGGATTTTTTCCTCCTAGAGCCTCCATTCTATCCTCCCTCTAGCACTCCTAATCTACCAATTACACCAAGATGTCTCTCCTCAAAATTACTCGGTCTTAGTAGCCCATGTTCTTCCAAGAAGGGTGATCTGCTCTTTTGGATGACAACACCTGCTCTGATACCATTGTAAAATTCCAAGGATATGAGACCTGAGAAAGAAGCACACCATGAAGAACACACAATTTCACACTCAAAGCTCTGATGCCCCAAGGGAGCACCTTCTCTTTATTATATAGACAAAGAGGATCTACTCCAAGGAAGCTCCACCCTAGGATTAGGCACACTGATAGATGACATGTCAGCAAGCTCCACCCTTGGATTACTTACTTGGATGGGTGACAAGTCGGTCCTAGTCCTATCTAGTTGGGCAAACAAGCTTTGACCACATGGAATCTTTTAGGGAATATTCCTATAAGAATTTTGGAATCACATGGGTGAGTCACCATTGGAAAGCTCTTGACAAGACAAAGCAAGGGAGAAGGAAGGTCAATCTTTCCTCCAATGGGGGAGATGTGCACATTTTTTAGGCCTAATTCATCCGTTTAGGTCTCCAAAATTGCCTTCAAAGATTTAAGGCATATTTTGGTTCCTACTCTATTAGGAGAAGTCCCCTTTTGGTGATATCTCCTTTTGATCTATTCTGTCCATCATGTGTAACATACTTCCAAATATTATCAAACCAATTCTCACCTTTAAATCATATGTCTAGCTATTGGTTCTAAGGTTTTCAAATCTATTTTGGTTTTTGCCCTATTAGTAGAAGTACTCTTTTGGTAATACTTCTATGTGATCTATTTTGACCATCATGTATAACATCATTCTAGATATTACCAAGCCAAATTTCACATGTAGATCATATGGCTAGCTCTTGGTTCTACATCTATCAAGACATAAAAGCTACTTCGATTGATAATCTAAGACCTCTAGTGGTATTCCCTCTACTGCTTTAGGATGTAGTGAGCGTAGGGAAGAGATAGTCTCATCAATAAGACTCGCCATAGACAAAGAGTGTAGTGCTCATGCTGCTCTACTAAACTCTCCCGCTTGTCCAATGTCCTACACCGTCGTAATCAAGTGGACTCTATGGTATCTTGTGGCGATGCTTGTCTCCTAAATCGTATAGCCCTAACAAACTCCACTTGAAGGGTTGCCCAATCCCCCACTCGGAATCGACAAAATCTAACAGCCATCTCCTTATGCCCCGCACATCCTCCTCTAGCATAACAAAGATACCATCGAGGGAGTAAGAGGAATAAGAACATTGCTAACTCGTCCAAGGGATGCAAAACCTTAACCCTCACTTCTCAACTCACATAAGAAAATAATCTTCACAAACTCTAAAAACTAAAAATTCTCATGACGTTCGAATTACATCTCTAAAATTTTCAAACTAAATTCCCATGGAACTTAATCATAAAAACCAAGAGATTAGAAATGAAACTTCCTGACCCATCACTCTCAATGTGTAATGATCACTCTAAACCCTAAAAAAGCTAAAAGTACTCATAACTTTTACTCAATTCTCCATAGTCTTCAATCTAGGTACCAATGGAACTAGAATTGAAAAACAAAGAGAATCTATTATTCACTCAAGTGCTAGAGAATCTACTATTCACTCAAGTGCTGTATGCTAGGGAGCCCTCAGAAATTATAGATATGTCTTCTCACTTCTCTCCCTCTCCTCTCCGGTTGTCACACTCTCCAGCACGCTAACTCCCGTCATCTCCAGCCATCGGTCATCCAATATTTTACAAGACAAAGTCAAAACAATAGCAGTAATCACTTGGATGAGTTATAGCATGCTATGTTTACTAACTAAGACTACATTACTCTATTTGCTTTAGAGCAACTATGGTTTTGATCAACACCATCAAGAGCGTTAAGCAGTTGGGATGGAAGACACTTATGAAGGCTTCCGCCTTCTTTCATTGACCACTTTGTTTCAGCCACTTTGTTTAAACCATCTTCATAGATTTTCTGGTTTGATTTGTTTATGGGTACAGGTTAACTGTTATGGTAGAAAAGTTTAGATTTTCCCCAAACAGACCCAAACACATTGACAATAGCATCGTAGCATTGCCTATGGGCCTAAATTACTATTTACCCCCTTGACCCGATAAAATTTCTCTAATTATATCCGTTATCTAGGTCAACATCCTCATTAAGTAACTCAGATTTTCCAAAGGAAAACTGACATGTATTCAACATATATATATGACACTCTTAGATGGAGTGAAGTGCACCAAAGCCCACAGTACTGTAAATTTATTAAGAAATAAATTTTTATATTCAAACTAAAAACATATACACACCAAATGTAAAATAGAAATCAAGTTACGTCAATGTGGTCCTCTCTAATGCAACCCCAACTTGCTATAGATTTTCTTTATTCGTTTGCACAAAAATGAATAATAAGAAATAACTTGAAGATATCAAGGCCAACACTATGGTACCACGTTTTGACGTACGTGACGTGACGTGCTGCCGCCAGTACAACGGAACATGAGAGCCTCAGTTGGTGGAATATAGCGTGTTTCTGCGCCGAGGATTGAGCCCCATGCTGTGTTGCCGTTAAGGTACATGGTACGCCTGCCGTTGTGGCAGGTGTACCGTGTAGCAGAACAGGTGGGTTACACAGTAGTGTCGGAGCTTGCAAACTGCGTGGAACAGAAACACCATGTTTACCGCCCGATGTGAAATCGGACGATGTCAAGTGGTTTAGACATATCTTCCTTGTCTAGACATATCTGGAGCATCAACCCTGACGCTGGCCGATGCACCTGATCATGTCTACAAGCCTGCCCGAGCCACCGAAGCCGTTGGATAAAAGATCTACGGTACAAGAATCCTTTTAGCTTTCCTTTCTGATTCCCTCCGCAGTCTACATACCATCGGGTTTAGTGAAAGTAACCACCGGACACCGCTGGGGTCATTGGGACTGCATCAAACGTACAGCAGCTTATTTACTCAATCAGACTCCTGCCGCAGGTTACCGGTCTATAAAACTCAGTACCAGCAGTGACGGATACAACCGGACGGACTAAACTTGGAGCGAATTCGGGATCTTTACCGACACAGTGGGCACAGTTACCTCCTTACCTCCTTGATCTGTTGGAGGTCCGGTCATTCTACGGATACTGTAGTAGGTTTACTGGCGGGGTTTGTTCAGTAAATTCCAGTACAAATTTCAGTTTCTGGATGTTTATGTTAGAAGTTGGGGTATGGTGGGGTAGTTTTGGCCGTAAGATGGCATCCAAAACTGAGATTCGATGGAATAAGGATTCTCCATTGTCGATGGAAGCCGTCGGATTTCCCGATAATTAGAGAATAGGAATATTCATGGCATTAGTTGCGGCTTCCCGTTGGATGCCGTATATCTGACGGCAGTTTGCCGTAAGATGACATCCGATGGGGGAGAAGAGGACTGAACGTGGAGTTGCGGACGGGAAGGTTACCGAGTGATGACGCGGATGGCAGAAGAAGGACAGGGATTGGCAGGGGGCTGCAGCTGCCTGGGCAAGCAAGCAAGAAGACGGGAAGAAGAGAAGAGAAGAGAAGAACGAGAGGAAGGAACCCTCGCGAGACTGAAGTAGAGTGGAGTGGAGTGGAGTGCTCCGATTCATTCTGCTTGCAAAGATTCATCACGAGTTCCTATAGTGGAAAGTCCGATCCTTATGTTCGAAGGTCGCTTTTAGGCAGTCGGGATTGGATCGGCGGATTGAAGCGATTTGGAGACACGATCGGGCGATTAGAAGTGGTAAAGGGGATTGAGCGCGCACAGGGCTAGGGTGAGGTGAATTTCAATTCTGGGGATCGGAACGAGGACGAGAGGGTTCCGAATTTGGAGTTAGTGGCAGCAAGTGGAAAGTAGTTATCATGGATGAAGAGTATGATGTCATTGTTCTCGGTACTGGTTTGAAAGAATGTATTCTCAGCGGTCTTCTCTCCGTCGACCGTCTCAAGGTAATACGGCATGGGGGATGGTTTAACTGGAGAGCATTCATTGCTGAATATCTCGCTCGTTGTACAGGAGTTGAAGATCTACTTTCCCTTTTGTCTGTTTGTGTCCAATCTCTTGTGATTACTATGGAAGAGACAATTCACTCAAGCAGGTAGCGCTAGCTACTGTGAGCAAACGAACTGCAATTACCTGAGATTTGTAGGTGTAGGAGGACATAACGGTCGATCAACTGGCAGATAGGCTGCCCTTTGCTCCTTCTTCTGTGTGGAACGGGGGCTACGTTATACTAGACAGTTGTTTGAGAAGACGGCCGAATCTCAAGCCTAGTGGCAGGTTGAGTGCTGCCAGCAACTGCTATTGCACTTCAAATCAACTTCATCTGACTGAAGTTCACACAACGCCTTGTATCTTGCGGGGAGATGCATAACTTCCCGTGGGTCCAAGTTCTATGAGCTGCATCTGGATCTTGGTTTCTGATGCCTGATGGTAGATGCTATAGCTGTTAGGTTAAGAAGAGTTTGTAAGAGAATCAACTACTTTTACAATGTCTGGTATATACCGAACGTATCCCTTTTCTCGTCTCTTGCAGCTCAAATTTGGTTTTGCTGCAAAGTTTAGTTTACCAGATGTCTCAGGTGAGCGTCTTGAAGCAATTTTTCTTAGATCAGTATTTTATCAGAGTTACGATCACCGCATGTTCCTTCCCTCAGCATGTTACTCACACCGGGGTAATGCTCAGCACTGAAGGACTATCTCTCAAACTCCTAGAAGTTTTACCCCGGACAGTGAGGAGTTTTTCTCCTTACATGGATCACATCACGGCTCATCAGAATGAATTCCCGCAAGATGACGTCAGTTATCGACAAAGTGGTCTACTGCACGGGAAAGCATCCACTCATGGCAGTTTTAATTTCATCCTTCTCTTCTTTAAGTTTTTAGCTTCGCTTACGGAGTTGTTGGAATCATATAAGTTGGACATTGGATTATTCAGTGTATAATTACTGATACATGAGTATTTTGAATATGTCGAACTCCCAGGTTTTGCACATGGACCGAAATGATTACTACGGAGGAGCTTCTGCCTCACTTACTCTCAATCAGGTAGTTATTTGACCTTGGACCATCTGCCCAAAAAGATCACTATGCAGCACTGTACAATATAAAACAGTTCATCAACTTGGTTGTTTGTGTTCCGTGAAGTTAATTTGACATCGACGGTTGTTTGTAACAGCTATGGGCAAAGTATCACGGCAATGACAAGCCTCCAGCTTCCCTAGGATCTAGCAGAGACTACAATGTGGATTTGGTTCCCAAGGTAAGAGCCCGCAATACTGTCGAAGTCAAAATTATTAGATCTGCTCCTGCTCTTGTGGGAGATTAATAGCACGGCTTCCACCTGACACGACTGTTAGATATGCTTGCTTTCATGTGTGTCGATTGGGTAACTAGTTGAATAGACGTGTTATTTGTGGTAAGGTTGTAACTTCTAAATTATACCTGGTTGTGAATTGTTTCTTACGAATACATCCCAAAACAATTCTACTTATTCAATCCATTTGTTTCTGCAGTTCATGATGGCCAATGGAACTCTCGTTCGAGTACTTATTCATACAGATGTAACCAAGTACTTGTCCTTCAAGGCTGTTGATGGAAGCTTTGTCTTCAAACAAGGAAAGGTATGCCCCTTTTTGCACATAGCTATTAAGCTGAAATCTGTGGAGGCGATCATTCTCTTAGTCGGTTGTGTAGTAGGATAGTAGTAATACTCTACTTCGCAAGAGTTGAAACCAAGTCTTTGGGATGAAATTTCGGCATATTGCTGTCAGTGGTTTTTGTCAGCCACTATATAAAGCCAATAGTGCAGCATGTTGGTCTTTATGGTGATTGCAGTGTTTGGACAAACATGTGCTTAGTTTGCGTGGATTCTCTCCTTAGGGGGTTTGGACTCTCGAAGTTATGACGATCTTTACTATGTTACTGTCAAATGTCAGAGTCAGAAGTTTTGATGCGATTCGTCTTTACTTAGACTCGCATGTCCGTAGTCGCTGTCGGGTCTGTCCTCAGTGCTTGCAGATTTCCCGGTCTATGAACGGCTTCTGTCATTTCACAAATATTGGATAAAACATTGAAAAATCGGGTTCTGTATTCCATTACACGATATATTGGAGAAATATATCGTTCTAGAACTCATGCGCTCACAAAACATGCTGTGATATACACTGTCTGGTCCTGTCACGCTTCGCTCCAACCCACCCATGATATCATCCACTCCTCTCACACTTCGGTCTACCCCAGCCATCCTCCACTAATGCTATATTTTCCTTCTCGCTCTATGCTTTCCCTTGGCTTCCTCTCCCTGCTCGCTCGATGACTCTCCTCTGGTTTTTAATTTCACATGCTTCCTCTGTTCCAAAAGGTTGTCTTTTTTCTCTTGCATTGATGCATACTAGCTCACGGCACGTGCTGCTTATGAAATGTATCAATTTCCAATCCTGCTTAACTTTACTTCCACTTTGTTTCTACTTGCTTAGATTACCTTGAATTGAATTTGAATGCGTTCATGCTTGCATTTCATTACTTCCATATGCATGCTCTCGGTTCCCTACTAAGTGGGTTCTGTATCCCCCCTTCTTCGAACGGCTTCTGCTCCAATTGCTCAAATATATTGGAAAAATATTATGGCATGTCCTGTCCAGTCGTAAGTGGGTATAGAACCATGGTTTAACGAACGGGTCCCATTTTCATACACTCAATATATTGGAGAGGCATTGCAGATGGGGTGTAACTGACTCCTCGCTTGTCGTGCCCAGATCTACAAGGTTCCCGCCAATGACGTGGAAGCTTTGAAATCTCCTCTCATGGGACTGTTTGAAAAGAGACGCGCTAGGAAGTTCTTCATCTATGCTCAGGATTACGAAGAGAAGGAGCCCAAGACTCACGATGGAATGGACCTGAGGAGAGTCACAGCCAAAGAGCTCTTTGCGTAAGACTATCTCCCGCCCACCGTTTATTAGGCGAGACCAAAGCCTAGGTTTACTGTCTCCCGTTTCTACTGTTCTCGGGCTGAACTAATGACGTCTTGCGAGAAATGTATTTTGGATATGCATACATGTGAGCGCATCTTATTGCCTTGGCACCCATGAGCAAAAGTACAGAAACTCGGTACAAGGGGTACTGGCATTTGTATCCAGCTATCTCGGCACCAGGTAGCACTGACGAAGTTGCGAGGGTTTATGTTCAGACGTACAATTAAAGCCTGCTACTTCCTTTTGGTGTGTTGTAGTGTTGACCGACCCATGCTGACATAGATCGTCCAGGGGTTAGTCCTAGTCCTTATACACTCGCTCTTGGGTGGTCTTTGGTTCCCCACTGGGAGAGTTATGCTGTTGATATCCAATACACTGACACTGGGATAATGCAAAACGCTGTTTATTTAAAGGTTACACTTTCTTGCACTAACCCTGGCCTGCAGGTACTTATGTATTACACCAGTATAGGCCGTTACTGTCAAATGTCAATGTCAGTCCGATCAGACGTGGATATGGAACCGGGTCATTTACAACGGGTCCTATATTTCAGTACTTAATATTAGGTTATCCTTCACTTTGAAGCCAGATTTACACTCCGTTCCTGTCCATTTTTGAGGAAGAGCTTGTCTGGGTTTAGAAGTTGTAACGAAGATGCATTAAAGAGTATATGTTCCTTTTCTTTTACAAGAAATTAAACGATTTACCGTTTGGATGGAACAGCAAGTTCGGTTTGGAAGAGAATACCATTGACTGTATCGGCCATGCATTGGCTCTTCACCGAGATGATGACTATCTCAGCGCGCCCGCACTGGAAACAGTCATGAAAGTCAAGGTATGTTGGCTCAGCTGAAGGCGGAATTTCTCTAATGTTTTCCTAACCACCTTGTATCACCCCATTTCGAACTTTTTGGTTTTGTTCATCAGGAGAATGTCTGTTCAAGGAAGATTAAGATTTCCCCGAAATTTTCTGTGCAAACACTATAATAACCAGTGAAGAGAAGTACTTTTTTCATGTCACCAAGAAATTTCCCAGACTAAACCTGACGAGGTCAGAGGGTCCTGAAGTACGTTCGTATATGAACTTGAATGAGTACTGACAGAACTCTCAATTTGTTATGTAGCTATATGCAGAGTCATTAGTGCGATCCGCTGATGGTTCTCCCTACCTTTACCCTCTGTACCTGAAGTACGTTCGTATATAAACTTGAATGAGTACTGACAGAACTCCCAATTTGTTATGTAGCTATACGCAGAGTCACTAGCGCGATTCGCTGGTGGTTCTCCCTACATTTACCCTCTGTACGGGCTTGGTGAGCTTCCTCAGGTCTGTCTCTCGTCAAACCTTCCCGTACCATGACCGTTTTACGCATCAACATAGCTTGGAAAGATATCGGCTCTTGGTGTTTTGTTGTCATAAGTCGGCTGAATATTTATGATGGTCAGCATGGACACGCTTCTTGTTGCTTCCGTTTGGTTATCATTGTGAGCGAACGTTAGCTATGCACCTACTGGTGAAATTCAGCTACAGAAGCACATCCAGACGAAGGTCGGAGGTTTCAGCATATTAGAAGTAGATTTATGTCACGTCTAGTCCATTCTTACGTGAGTATAGAACAGTAGAATGACTTATCGGTTCCCTTTTGAAAGTAGCCTTTGCAATAGGTCACACAGTCTCTTGAAGTTGTCTAACAAGTTTCTCCTGTTGGATTACAGGCTTTTGCTCGATTGAGTGCTGTCTATGGAGGTACCTACATGTTGGCGAAGCCAGATTGTAAGGTAAATTAGATTTTCAAGGACTTCAAACGAAAGCCAAAGCTCGGCCTGGACGAAAGTTAGATTCTTGTATTACTTATATAGATGTTTGTCTCAATACTTTCCTGACACACAAATCGTGTTAGGGTACCTACTGAGATGATGTTGAAAGCATCAAGAAGTAGTGAAGATTATACCCATCCGCATCCCTTGGGACGTAGTCAAATTCTTTTTTCCGTCTACTGATATACGCCTGAATCCAGGTTGAGTTTGATGAAATGGGCATGGCCATTGGTGTAACTTCTGAAGGTGAGACTGCCAAAGCTAAAAAGATTGTGTGCGATCCATCTTACCTTCCGAATAAGGTAACCTCCTATGCCAAACTTTTACTTCCAAATATAGTTTTGGGCTCTTATGTTTTACGGCAGTGGATGGAATGGAAGGATGAGTCCAAGGACATTCAGGAAAATGTAGTTGACCTGGTATATATATTGTTTTCATTTTTGTGTAATTTCATTCGGACGGAAAAAAGGAAATGGTTTTACTGGAATATATGTTTGTCATGCTCAGGTGAAGAAGGTTGGTAAAGTGGTGCGAGCTATCTGCATTTTGAGTCATCCAATTCCAGACACTAATGATGCGCAGTCTGTGCAAGTGATCCTACCACAAAAGCAGCTGAACCGGAAGTCTGACGTGTAAGCCTCTGTGAAGTTTGTAGCTTCCGGAAATCTAGAGTGGGCGCTGTGACGTGAATGTCAGATGAAGGAACAGATTAGGCTCTAAAACTGTCCTGATGTACTAGTTTTTCTTGTTAGGTCGCTGCTAGTCTTATGTTATTGTTATCACAAAGCTGCGGATTTGCGAGATCTCCCCTCCACATGCCGAAGAACTGTGCTTGCCGTTCGTCACTGAATTTGCCATGTTGTTTCGTACGTGCAGATACGTATTTTGCTGCTCTTTCTCGCACAATGTTGCGCCAAAGGGTAAATACATCGCCTTTGTGTCAACCGAAGCTGAGACAGACACACCAGAGAGGGAACTAGAAGCTGGTTTGAGACTTCTGGGTCCCGTGGATGAGAAGATCATTGATTTCTACGACAGATACGAACCTGTAAATGAAGAGTCATTAGACAACTGCTACATCTCTAAAGTAAGAATAATGCTCTCCTGAGTAACCGAGATTGGGTTCAGGCATTGTACTCCAATTGCTGGTACTGTGTATTATAGTGTAATAGGGGACCCTCATTTGACTGAGCGGACATTGTTGTATTGCAGAGTTATGATCCAACTACCCACTTTGAAACTACTGTGGCCGATGTGCTTCAAATGTATACAAGGATCACCGGAAAGGTAAGACATTTAGCACCAAATTCCAGTTAGATCATGATTGGATGTGTGAAGTAGAAAGAAACATGTATTTCTGTGCAGTCTAGAGCTGGCACAAAAACTTGGTACGAGGAGTACTGGTTCTCGATTTCCGCCTCTCCGGCACTGAGGGCGATTATGAGTTACAGTGTTCTCGTACGGACTTCAGATGAAGCTCTGGTGAAGAGTCAATGAACCCTTGCTGATTTTGCGTACGTCATGATAGATAACTTCCCAGTTTCCCTGACCTGTGCCTGATACTCCTGGCCTGTGCTTTTCACGTAATGATCCGAAATAGGTGCCTGCAGATGCTGTTCTTTCCTGCCCCAACCACCCTTGAATTATATCCTAAACGCGTATACACACATGGTCGCTTTGTGTCGGTTATCATAGAAAGCGTGGTGTGGTTTCTGATAGGTCTACTCTTGCCATAACACTAAGCCTTGTTAAGCAAGGTAGCAATGCTATTGCGATACTCGCCACTGAATGGAAGACATGACGTGATACCAAGGCCGAGAGGACCATGCAAGTCATGGAATCAGGCCTCGTGGATTCGGAACCTAGTCGTTGAAGAACATAAGATGAGTTGAGCAGACCATTACCGACATACTTACACCTTGTTATCTTATGCTTTGCCAGGTGCTGAACCTTAGTGTGGATTTGAGCGCAGCCAGCGCCGCCGAAGAATGAATTGAATAAGTTTTGAAGGTAGTAGTGAGTAGCCAACAGCAATTATCTAAGTACTTTGAACGCTAGGTAATTGGTCTATGTGGTTGTCAATAGCTAATTATGTGACGGGTTTGTCCATATGTTGCATGTGTATCTCCGTAGTTTACTGCTTATATAATCAGAGCACCTTGGTAGTTTCATTGTTTAGAGATCCACCTTATCCTCAAAGAAGGATCATCGTTTTGACGCAGACAGGTCGGTTGTTGGTTTTTATTTTGTTGAAAAGGGAAGTTTGTGGAGAAATCTACCTAAGATTGTGCTCGAGCAGCATATGCTTCGCGCTGAAATCTATCTGGTGCTTTGACGGCTTTGAAATCAAACATGTTGATCTCATAGAGCCATAGTAGCGAGTAAATATTAACTGAACAATTTGCTCACTTCCATACCCTCCTACAGCCGATTGATCTCTGTACCTCGTAATGCTCCATATCTAAAGGCAGGAATATGAAATTTTAGTGGCATAGATATTTGGAGCATTTACCTTCACGACCAGCTAGGAGTATGATGATTGCCAGGTAGTTGTGTCCAGAAGAAACTGAATCAGGCTTCAACTAAAGACGGTTGGACTCGTGGAATTCAGCTGCAGGAATTGCGCAGAGTTCCTATCATTGTTGTGTAAAAAGCCGTTCTTAAATTCTGTCGCCATGCCCAGATCGATTGTGTGAACATGCTTGCTGATCTCATATTTGCCACTCAATCCGTTTCTCTGCTTTCTGACATGAATCTACGTTAGTTTTGACACTGAAGGAATTTAAGTCTATGTTAAATATCGAGTTCTATATGTTAGATACTTGTTACTCTTTTTGTCATGTCTGGACCCCAAGGAGGGGAAATACTGAGAACGTAATCCAGTGGAAATATTTCTTGTTCAGCGGAGAACTACGTCCGAGATAAATACTGCTTAGTTTGCGTCAGGGCTTTCCTCAGTGGGCGTGGTTCCCCCGTCTTACGAACGGGTTCTGCTCTCATTTCACAACTACTCAATTGTGATCACGCACCTTTTGCCAAGCGCCTCCATGGACACTACCCACATCCCTATATTTCTCTTCAGAGGACAGTCTCTTAAAACTTTCACAAATTAATAAGTTTACTTCACGTATGTCTTCTCGGTATGTGATTGCTCTCAATACTCATTGGTAAAACTTTGACACACAAGACACACTGGGCTCGAAAGAACCTAATTCAAAAGAGTCCAAAGTTCTCTGTACTCAATCGGATTAAATTTCATTTAGAAACGTCGAATTACTCTATGAAGGAGGACCCATGTCTGCTTTCACTTCCTATACATGAGGGAGAGCCACAGTGTGATCTAGATACAGTGGAATCACCCACCGTTAGCGTTCTTTACTCCTAAGTAATGTAAAATTGTATGACCTCCTCCATATTTTCCTGGATCTTAATGGATTGCAAGCTTTGCTGAACCACAACGCCAATTGCAATGTCTTAATATGAAAATCAGGACTTCCCATCACTTTCCTGGCATCTTGTATTTTGTACGTGTTTTGCCTCGGAAAACTACTACTGTTTCAGCTTCTCTTTAACTTTCTTGGAATTGACGACAACTATGCATGTAACTAAAAAGTCTGCGGTATTTACAAGTGAAAACGTGTTTTACTCTTGTGGGAAACATATAGTGGCGAATATCAACTGCAATTGTACTTTGGATATTAAAAAGTATATAGAGAAGGCTCCTGCATGATATAACAAGGAGGAGAAACCCATCAAGCCGTACAAGGAAAGACCATTGGGATAAAATGGGGCTAATTCCCAATAGTGTCATTGGGAGGAATATGTAGTAAAGCGCCTAAAATATCTGAGCATATTAAAATAAGGAGATTGTCAAATCGATCTTCCAATTTACTAAATTGACCCATCTTAATGGACCCTGGCGTGTAGAATCTCTGAATCTGTTGTTTAATTCGTTATCGTGTCGTTAATTGCATGAAGTGCATAGATCAGAGTGGGTCGTTTAGTAAAATGAAATTTTGATTTAATAACCCTCTAAATATTATAAAAGAAAATATAGAAAAAATATTATTTTTTGGATCTTCTATTAAAAATCTCATTTTAATAGAATAAATTTTTATGAGAATTCATCTAATTTCACTAAACTCCATTTCGGAGAATTTTATGTCTAACTAGCTTTTCATGCGAATCAAAGAATCTATGTATTTTCTCTATTACAGCCTACAGAACAATAAGCTAATATACAAACACCACATGCAAGAAAGGTAACAAAATCTATTAAAGATGATGTATGTTTTTATGGATATATCATATATGATAAAAATTTAAAAAAATTAAGCTCAATTGATACAATAAAATCAAGAGTTTATTCCCTATCATTTAGGTAACGAGATGTTTACATATGAAATATGTTCTGATAGATATTATTTGGAGTTTAAAGTAGAGTTTCAAATTTTACTCAGAAATCATCATTCTCTAAAACAACAATGTTTTTCTCTAGAACAACAAAGTACTCATTGCGTATATTATATATGTCCGACCTAATGATATAGCTACTTCTACACTAATTATAAGATATATAGATTATAGATATATATATATATATATATATATATATATATATATATATATATATATATATATATATATAACTTATATATTCTTTTATATATATACAAGCTACAAAATGCTTGTCCATGGATGTCTTGTTCAATGGAGATTGAAGCGAATCTGATTCATGTTTACAACAGACACTTGAGCTTTATACTTCCTTCTGCTCAAGTTCCAGCAATAGTTACATTTTTTTAATATCTAAGTGTAGCTACTTGTATTATATTTTCCTTATAGTAGTATACTATACTCAAAGTACCTTGGATATTTAGACGTTGTTTATAGTTCTGTTTATCATGCGTAAATTTCCTTCTAAAATATTAAAGCATGATAGTCAAATCAGGTATGAAACAGGAAGACTTTTTAAACTATAGTTAAGGATAAGGGACAGGAAAGTTGGGTAATCTTTTCTTCTAAGTAAAATCTCACACAAAGTACTCCAATAGTAAACTTCTATTGGAGGGAAGCGGAAAGAAATTGCTACTTCCAAATGTTCTGGTAGTATCCTATATCATGATATGTATTAGAAAGTATCATAAGACCAGAAAAGCTGAAAAGCATATCTCCATATTGTTAATGGGAAATAGGATGTATGACATGAGACAGAGTATTATAATATTATGTTCGATGGGTCCCATGTTGGATCCATGAAACATAGATTGAAAGAAGAAGGGAAAGAAGTAAAAGGCGACCGCGTAGGGAAAATGAAGGATGGGAAGACCCCATCAAGCCGTACAAGGGAGAGACAAAAAGGGTAACATGGGCTAAGCCCCAAGAAGAAAGGTGAGCATGGACAAACGACGAAGCATGTAGAGGACCCAAGAGATAGAGTTACAGTCATTCGGATTTGACACCAAGACTCGACGGTCGCCAAGTTGGCAGAAAGACTTAACTGTGGCCTGAGTGCCACGTTGTTCCACGCTCGGGGGCCCTGTACTAGCTGGCAATGGTAAGTCTGTGTTGGCAAGGATGGTTCTTATCCAAACATCAAACGGACAGAGTAGTACATATAAAATGAATTTATTACAGGTCGCCTGCTACAGTCACTAGAAATGGGACTTTTCAAAAAGTATATTCCAGATTCCGTTATGATCGCGATAAGGATACGAACCTCCGCCTATTGAACGGCCGGGTCAACTCGCCAAGTCCCTAGTCTTTGGAAACGATGTTCCACTTCAAATTAGATTTTCACATTACAATGAGTGATTACAAGAATATTATTTATCTGCTGGTTAACTTAGATGTCAAGTAGACTCACATGCACGTCACTGGACAAGATATTTTGCTAAGTCTTTCTGCCAATTTGGGGTACCGTTAAATCTTGATGGCAATTTTGGGGTACTGTTAAGTCCATCTCTGGGAGGACCCACACGGTGAAAGATAGGGAGACTGACAGAAGTGAACCTAGATCGCTGAGAAGGCAGACATGGCGGGTCCCACATGAAAACAGGCTGTACGCGCATCATCACCTAAATCGACTGTCTTGTCACACAAGCAAAAGTTGATTTTTGGTGTTTTGTGCTTTCCTCATTGGGTGTGATGAGTTTGGGAGATGATGACTTGGCAGTCTATATCGAGTAAGTTCTTGTAATCTGTCAGCTGTCATTCCGGCGAATAAAACAGTAACTACTCCTTACCTCGGCTATAAGTCAACCCCTGATACTCAATCGTGCTGATATGAAGAAGTTTATTAGCCGAGTATGATTGAGATTAATTGACAATCATGAGTCCTGTATTTTCTCCAATGACAAAAGCTAAACTCATGAGGCGGAGTTTGTGCGCATTCTATCTAAGTTAGATCCTGGAAAATACATTACCTTTTATTACAAAATAGCATAAAGAGCCTTCATTGTCGTAAGTAATTTGGTGATTTCATTGACATAAATCCTGATAAGCCCTCATTTTAAAGTAGTGAATGCCTCTTCAATCTATGTAAGTACCCACTCAATCAAGCTCAATATGAAGTACGTATTATAACCTTCTTCCTTTTGATGTTCTTCTTAGCAACCATCTAATATGCAGATTAAAACACACATGGATGCAACGGATCATGTCCAAAAATCTTATGTCTAAGGCTGCCTCATGCTATCAATTTACTTAACTTAATGAAAAATAAATTATCCTTATTTGCATGAATTGATTGCGTTCTGATATAAAGAACTTTTGACTGAAAATAATAAGGACGACCGCGCGCGAAAAACATGTTTGACTTAAAACATCTTTACTTTTACAAAGCAAACTATGCTCTTCTATAATGCAGAGTGTATGAACTGTTCCAATATAGCAATAAAAGCTGAAAAAACATAAGCTTTTGGATGCGACAACGATCGAGTTGACATAGTAGTAACGAGCAATCACTACGATAATACATAATAATCTGGATAACAAACTAAGACAATTCATAATAGTCAATAAAATTTTATAAACTCCGCAATGTTAATAGTCTCAACTAAGGAGGGTTAAGATGAAATGACAGGCGAAAAATTACTTTTCATTTCTTGATCTCACTTGAAACCAAAACAAATCTACCATCATCATCAAGAACGAAGAACAAGCTAAGACAATGAACACGCCAAAGAATACCAATTGTAGAGTCCAGATGGAAGGCAACGAGTTAAGTTAAAGCACACCGTAAGCTAGCAGAGAGTAGAAGTGATGGTGGCTCTGCACTTGATCGCGGATAACACGCGACGAGGTCGTCAGTGGCGGGACCATCATGACGTCGAATGTGGGAACGTAGTAGCGACTCACGCGATGGACGGTCGAAATGCGGGGCCCACCGGAAGTTTGGTGGACAGGTTCCCCGCAATATCTATTGTCGCTCGCTCTGCGGCAGTACCACGAACGTCTGCGAGTCTGGGCGGCTCCCGTCTGCTACTGCTCCTCATGATGCTCTTCCTTTACCGGGAGAGGAGTCCCCCTGTCAGAGGAGTATACCTCGATAAACACGTCGTCGTCATACAATCCGATTTCCTGTTGCCAGGATTGATGGCCATTTCCGCGCAAGGCGCGCTTCAGCTGAACTCGTTTAGGCGCAAAACAGGGTTAATACTTCCCTCTAGTTACTTTCTCTCTAGTTAGTCTGGTTTCAGTCTCAGATTGAATCTGATCCGTGTAGTTGGTAGTTGCTTACCCCTTAGCTACTGTGGTGTAAAGGTAACAGATATAAAAATCAGCATCTTCTCTCGTTCAAGCCTATTCCCTGCAACTTAAGGCCTTTCCACGCAAACCAGAGTTAAAAGCTTCAAACCTTTCCGTATGGTTACTTTCTATCTTCCACTGTAGTTAGTCTGCTAGCTCACTCTGAACCTGAATCTCAGCCGCGTCATCGCCGCGTCTTTACTACAAAGTAACTAAGGGTAAAGTTGAAAGATTAAGGTGCATGCGCGGAAATGGTCAGCCGCACGGTATAATTTGTACACACGATGTTATACCTCCAAAATGTATTCACATGTAAAAGGAATGGAATTCACAGAATTTTCAACTTTTCTTGAATCAATTTTTTTGACAAATGTTCTACTGATTGAAAACTTTGGTGTCGATTATACGTTTGCCTGATAGAGAGCTCAGTATAATTTCAACACTACCAAGACTAGAATGATCCTCCTGATCAAAATAATTGATCAAATTCTTATAAGAATCTGAGATAATCTTGAAAAAGAAGGTGAATGAAAATGAGGTCGAGCAAAGGTAAAAGAAGATGGAAACTGGGCAGCAGAAATGTATTTTCAACATCACATATGAAAATGGGTAGGATATTCCCACCAAATGTGGAAAGTAAAACTGTGCAAATCTACCAACTCTAAACAAGCCGTCATCGAAATATTTTCTATCCAGAGGAGAGATTTTGCTTTGTGAAACTGGCAGTTATGCGGTGGATTATAGTTGTGGGAAGGGAGGCTGTGCTAAGAGTTGGTAATTTTGACATGCAGGCCTTGAAAGCAAGGGATAAATGGACAGGCTTTTCAGCTGAGCTCGGTAATGGCGGAGAATATCAAATCTCACCTGTATGGAAACCTGTGACGTGGGAAGGCGATCTCGTTTCTGACGCCTAGGGGTGGAACGAGGAAGGTGGTGGTGCCTTTGCTCCAAAAGGTAAGAATGTACGCCAGTGAATCTCTCATACGTAGAAGCATGGATGGAGGAATTCGTTTTCTTCCTCAACCTGTTGTTTCTTCAACTTTAGTAATAGCAATGTATGAGATCTCTTCCGGAGCTGCTGAGTTATTAGTAGAGTGGCTCTTTCTCTTCCCTCTCTACCTCTACATTAAGGAGCAAGAATGGTATAGAGGCAAGGGATCCGTTCGCATGCAGCAGATTGTCGACTCGTGTGCCTGTGCGTAATTACAGTATCCGCTCGCTCTGTGGGATAGAGAAGATGCTGGCTGACTTGCTGGCTGGCTCCCGTTCTGACCACTTCCGTACCTCTTAGAACTGCGCTGAGTTGAGAAGTGAGTTCTCTCTTGATGGCATTTGGATTCAGTGTAGAGTGACTTGATACTTTGGTGGCATCCAGACAGTGATCGTAGGGGCAAGAGACTATTCGACCCGATCCTCCAGCCCGGGGATGGATGGATCGGACCTGTCTTGTGTTCTGTCTCTCCCTCCCCTTTCTACCACGAGGGGAAAAGGGAACATGTTTTGCCCTTCTGACCAGCTCAGAGTTGCGCTTCCTAGATTGCTTTTGTTAGAAAGTCCTTATGAATCCACTGACCTTCTAATTCCTTTCTCCTGAGGTTAGTTATGGGCCGGATACGTTGTCATACTCTGGGATCTCATTGCTGAGTATAATACATAGAGTGAAAACAATGATGCCTTTTTCGTGACCAGCACTGGCCTGATGACTTTTTCGATCAGATGTTGGTGCGAATTCACCCGAATTGACGTATACCGGGACTTCTTTTATGTACACGCTAAAGGATACCTTTCTGGCCGACATATTGTCTACTGTTTGTCAAGGTTTCGTTATACATTGACATTACAGTAAATTATTTTCTTCTGCTGACTAGGTTTTAGCGTTGAAACCATGTCTTATCTTCCGACCTTCTCCACATGGTTTCAACTGTACAAAAATTGCTTGTCAAGGGTAAGAAAAGCAAGAGATGTAGATAGGAATTTTGTGCGTGAGATGGTTCAATAAATACAGGAGATGAATGTCTTCTCATCCGTATGTGTGTTACCGGGACTGCCTAAAATATGATTTTGTTTCTGACCTGCTCCGGTGGAGATGCAAAAGATGGCCTTCCTGTAGCGAGTGGCTATGGGTACACTGTAGTTGAGTAGATGGATGGACTTTCCAGGTTTGACGATCGTTTGGAAGATTTTGATTTGCCGACTCTCTTTGTATGATTAGTATTGATGAGGTCCAAAGATTGTATCTTCTGACTACCTCCTGATCCACGCGAGAGCAGAATTTACTCGATGACTTGCATGATTTACGCTGCGGAACTGAAGCAGGAAGACTGGGGTTTCCATGAATATTTGACTCACTTCAGTTCTCATACCTGGACTACGAATTTGGCTTTCGATGTTTGAGTGCTCTGCAGAGTTTTTCCATTAATTGAGTGATGTTTGAACCTTCCCGATCACTAGGATGCCGTACGTGTTTAACTTTGGACGTTAGCCTAGTCTTTCAACATGACCAGTTCCGTCTTTAGCTGCGGAGCTTGCCCTTTATATCGTACAGTTTATACAGTACTGTACAGTGCTCAGGAAACTACTGTACCCGGAATGATGAATGGGCTGGAGCTCGGCTGCTGTCCAGAGCTTGACGATTGTTTGAAACTTTTGGGTTGAATCTGAGATGTTGCTTCTCTGACCAGCTCCCAGTGGAGCTGACAAGGAAGAATGAGCAGAGGACTAGTTTTCGCACAGTGAATGTAACAGAGCTAACTTATGGATTTATGGGAGTTATGGGCAAGCTTTGATGGCCTACTCTTATTCCTACATAGCATTGTGGACGTTCGAACCAATGTTCCATTCTGAGACTGCTTTTTGAGTTGGAAAGAAACTTGTTGGCTGGAAAAGCGGCTCTACTTCCTATGTACTGCTGGAAAGTTGGTGTCGTACACCAATTTTTCAGGCATGAAACTGAGTCCTGGCGATCTGGGATCATAAACACCATACGAGCTACATCCCCTCACGTTCAAACCTTTGACCGGAGCTACATCTATATGGGGAGATATTTCCTCCTCGTTCTCGACCCTTTGATTTGAAGGCGGAGTCATAATCGATTCAGAGTCGTAATCACTGTCAATTGGAACAACTTTCTCCAAAATTCTCTCCGATGAGTTCTCATGATCTCTTGTTGTAGTATTAGAGCAGTAGTGTTACATGGAATTGGCACATGGGAACTAGCACAGCAAAGGGGACACATCTTGAATGAAAGAAGACTAAGCTGGATCGGTCTTGGGATCATCAAAACCAACTATAATGTTTCGAGAGTGAATAATCTAAGAACCACTAGATTCTCAACTCCGTCATTCGATTTACTTCACAGGTAGACAACCTAAATCCGTAACAAAAATTTCTTACAGAATTCCTTTGAGGAGGATCGAGTGTTTCAACTGTTAGTTATTTGGAGTCGGTGGAGACTCCACTTCACTTCTGGAGCCAATTGTGAAGGCAGATTACCAGGCCACCATCCACAGATCCAGAAAATTGACTCCGATGGATGAGCGTCAAAAACTTGTCAAGAACCTCTTGCGCGTTACGGGAAGGTCGAAGTTTCGTTGGTCAAGGGATTAGTAAGAGCACCAGAAAAGTTCTAGCTGAGTCTGCCAACTTCATCTTCAACCCAACACGAAAACAAGTTAAGTTGAATTTGTTTTGGTTAGATTGGAGAATCTTCAGAGGCAAAGATGGACGTGAACTGGTCTTCCTTTTCTCTGTGAGAAATTGTGACGAATACTTTACTGGACGTGAGCTAAATCGAAACCTGTTTTATAAGCTGTTCAGTTAACTGCAATTGTGCCTCTTTTGATCTCAGAACAAGCACAGTTAACCACACCCTATAGAACTCCTCGTAGTTCCTCCTTTGCGAATTTTGTGGTGCGTGTGACATTGGCGAGACGAAGAAGATGGCAATGTTCGGCCGGCCGGCCACTGAGTGCGGTGCCCCGACAAAAAGGATATTCACAGGTGTTCTGCTCTATATGCTGCTGGTTGGAGAACTGCCATTTAATTTCATGTGGAGAAAGATCTCAGCGATGCACATGGTCTCGGAATTGTGGAGGACTTTTGAATGGCTTTCACACAAACCCTAACAGGTGGGATTATTCTTTGTGTGGAAAAGGAGTCCGTCTCCTCGACAGAAACACTTAATTGGAGTCCAAGTAGTTGAACTACCGATTCATCCAGATGGAAGAAAAGGAAGGACAAGAAGAGCACGAGTACCGTGGGCATCATGGTAATGGTAATTCATCGAGCCCTGAAGCAGCTGCAGCAGCTGCAGCAGCAGCCGGCGGATCGGGTCACTCAAGCCCAGGATCAGCAGACAATGTGGCCGTCCAGTTTGGATTTCAAAGAGATGGCTCTGTTGTTTTGGAACTGAAAAGTTCCCCTTACCGACCTGGAAACCCCGAGTTTAACACTGCGTCCTTTGGAGTTCAAACCAAAAGGGAAGAGGTCTCACCGGTCTTCCCCAAGGTTGGCTTCACAGCCGATGGATTGCACGAAGTGAGAAGGAAAATGATGGAAGCGCGCTTGAGAGGTGGCACTGTGGATGCCCCACAGTCGCCACAACCAGCAGGGCGATCTCTGGTCGTGCCATTGGACAAAGGCAATGGAGAAACCGAGTTGTGTACAGTGTATGTTGATAGCAGTAAACAAAGACGACTACCTTGGCTTGGGGGCTATCATAACAACAGAAGCGGTAAAATGTTTCACTCAAATGAAGCAAGTTCTCTGATGCCTGGTGTACTCACAGAAATTGTTGTAGTAAAAATTCTTCTTAGTCTTCTACAGCTTTTCTAGTGCTAGGTCAGACTGTCTTTGTCAGAGTTGATATCTCTGATCGACGTAAAGCAATCAAGTCCTCTACATCAGACTCTACGTGGATTAGAACGGACCACCGCACCAAGTGAGGCTACATAGATGGAAGTGAGATTGTTATGTTACAAAGAAATTATCGGTTCTCGGACCCTCTTAAATGCTGAAGGAGAAATGAGGAAAAACACCGCACTAAGAAACTTTCAACCGCCAGAGTAGAGAGAGTTCTCAATGCTGGGTATATATTTGTCAGTTACAGTCCATGGTGCGCCTGTCTTTGAACAATTCTCAAGCAATATTGTTTCTACTAGTGGAAGTCAGCTACTGTTCCCCACCGTAGTGATACTGAGACAACCATAAGATCCAGCAGAAGAAAGAGCAGGGAAAAGCAGAGAGAGGACATGCACTGCTGCTGCCAGTTACTTCAGAAATATCATTTTGAACTTGACATGAAAATTATCTCATGTAGGAATGAAGCTTCTGCATGCTGCCCAACAAACCGATCCAACAAAACCGCCTAAAAAGGCGGTTCTGATGATCTCGAGAGAAACAATGAAGCCACTGACAAAAAGGCACCTAGAGCAAGGATCCAAGGATTCATGGACTCAGATGGACAAGCCTGGCATATTTTTGGACAATTCGGAAGACTACGAGCTCATTCCAGGCCCTTATTTTAGTGCCGAATCGTGGGTTGAAGTTCGGGTTGAGGCAGCCATTATAATCCAGAAATACACTCGTAGAGATATTGCTCGCCGCACTGCTGCCAGAATGCGCGTCTTCGCTCAAGAGAGGAAGGAGGTATGCATTTTATCTGAGCTTTCTTCACTCAAGACCAAGATTTCACCTCACCTTTGAGATGGTTCAAGTCTATTGACTAGGCAAAACCTCGTACTCACATTATGTATAACTTTTAACTAACTGAATCTAAGACGCATACGCATTTCAGCCCAGAAAGGGGATTGATGAACCCACTGCTAAAAGTGAGATTGTGGATTACGACGAGAAAAGAGAGTTGCTTTTTATACCTAAAGGGGAAGTCGAACCTGAGAGATCTATCTATCTTCAGACATAGAAAGTTGAGGGTATCTCAGCAGTCCCCTCTCGAAGGGTAAGGGACTACATTCATTCTGCTCTTTGTCAATATCCATCGCGATAATGGGAATCTTTTCCTCGCAAAAAGCCTGGCACATCTGCACTAATGCAACTCCCCGTAAATGCTCGAAGTAAATGTATAAGATTCGTTCTTCCTTGTGGTTCTCCTTGCACCAACCCCATCCTCATTACTTTCCAGATACTGTCCTCGTCAACGTTTATTTCTTGTGGGTCTGCAGTTTTGGAGAGAAGAGGAGAGAAAGCGGAAAGCTGAGGTAGATGATCATCTCCGCTACGAGATTCAAAGGCGTATGAACCCAAGAACCGGGGCGGATTTTGAGATCTTGTATACGGAGCTCGCAACCTGGTGTGCTCAGGTTTGGTGCTCCCATCACCCCTCAGAAGAATACCACAACACACTCTGCAGTCATATATGACAGCTATACATTATAACTACACTATCACTTTACACAATTTGCCCTCTAGACAAAAAGCAACCTTGGATGACAGAGTGAGTATCCAGGGCCCTCTGCCTCGGAAGTCAGCAGCTGGTGTTCAAGATAAAGTTAGGTCATGAACAGTAAACCGCTTCAAATTTAAAATTTAATTTAATTTGAAACTGCTCAAAGATCCAAGAATTAAAATACAAGTGCTACTTCAGAGATAGACATGAGTTTTCTCTAAAAGCCTAGCGATTAGCTCGTGAAGCTATACTAGAAATACCGTCAGTAAGATTCTAGTTACGTTCATCTCCGCTCCGCTCCCTACCAAATGCAATCTACACTCAAGGAGGTGGCTAGATGAAGAAGGAACATCACATTGTTAATCATAAGACAGAACCACTTCTTCAGCTCGGGATGCTAAGTAAAGGGACCACTTAAGGGGCCTTTATCAGATCTGCTGGGGGAGCTGTCCATGTCTCATACTTTCGATTCTACAGCTGCACAGGATAGATTCTTCGAACTGAAAGTTAGAAGTGATCAAGCAATAAAGTTTACTGTCACTTGCCCTCAACTGCAGCCCTAGTCTAAGGTCGATCTTCTTTTCGCATTTGCTGCGACTGTTACCAAGCCACGATGTCTTCCTGACGAGCACACCGTAATCCTTTGAGATACTGATTTGACAGATTCAAGTTTAGTGTTACAATTAGGAATGAACTTTTGCACAAAGTCTTCAAGGTTGCATACAACTTTCTTACAGATTTGGGGTCTTGGCGCGGTGTTGTGTCCAGGAGCTGAAAAAGATCAACGGATCCGGAGTGGCTGGAATGGACCGCAGAAAGGCAGTCATGGAACTGCTTTTCAAGGTCTGACTTGGTTTAATATACTATGTTAATATCTCATAACAAGTTGCCTGAATTTGTGCTGTGTGAACTCTATAAATCTGCTAGTTGATGTGTTTTTCCTGATTATCTCCAGCAAATCAAGCTTCTACAAACAATCGACAAGTTGAGATGCAAGGCCGCAAAGGAAAATCGGAAACAGCGCATAAGTGCAGCACTGGAGAAAATGAGTACTGCTAAAACCTGGGAAATGAAAAATGGTACTATTGTTCACGTGCGCACTGTGGGTACAGCAAGAGCTTCAGACCTCATGCACGTATGATTTTCCTCCTCGTCTTCTCTCACACCTCGCTAATCGTTCCAAAGGCCAATATCGACTTTCCGGCCAAGTTTAAATGATTATCTTTTTCCTCCTTCCTTTCTGTGTTGTCTAACCACTTCTCTGCGAGGAAGACTGCCCGAGATGGACTTTGTCTCTTTCATCTCCCCACTCACGTTCTGGCTCAAATGCACTAGTACTACCTCTACTTACTGAGATCCAGATTTTTGCCGAGTCGAAAGAAATGCAATTTTCTTCTCTCTCAATTCCCATGGGCCATGGGAATACAGTACCACTGCAGCTACCACTGGACGTGAGAAGTCTAATCACTAGAGTGAGAAACACACAAACAGATTCTACGTGGATTATAAAATTGGGGTGGTGGATTGTTTTCCGTGGGATTGCCGACAACAACAGCTGTACAATGCTTTGGCGAAAGTTCCAGTGGGCACAAACGACGAACGAATGGGCGTTCTGGGGTATGTGAAATGGACAGTGCAAGTGTTCAGCTGCCCTTTGACGAGAGAGATACTGGATCTCATCGAGAGGGAAGCTGATCTTATGAACCGGGGCAGACCTGCAAGAGCTCTGTCAAGTCTCCGTCAACGAATACTACATCTGTTCCTCCAGGTCCGGCCTGACACCCATATCTTTGTGTCTGCGCTCTTCTGCAGCCCGCACTCAACCACGTCCTTCTCTCGCTCTCTCTCTCTCTCTCTCTCTCTCTTCTTTTTCTCGTACTCCCAGAATTCCGCGAAGCAATCACTATTTCAATCCTTTCTCAAGTTTCGGTCATTATGAGTGAACATTGTTGTTAGTTAATTGGCCCAGCGCTCTTTCAACGGGGATTTGCTCAAATTCATCACTCATCTCAGTAGTACTACAACTACTGCTGCTGCACATTCTTTATTCATGTCACTTTCTTTCTTTGGGAGAAACTATCAAACTGCTTCAGAATATACAACCAAATGAGTGTTAGTTACATACCACTGAAAGCATAAAAGTCTACTTTTACCTGGATGAACGTGTTGTCAGCTTTTGAGAATATGTCCAGGTTTTCACCAAATTTGCAGCCTCGGTACTAACGAGAAAAAAGAGAAGGCACAAACAAACCTTCCTTTCTTTTCCTGAATCATCACGCTTTTTCAGATTACTCTGAGCAATTCAGTGGCATTCACAATCAGAAAGAGATGATCTTTATCTCTTAACGATTTTGTACACTCTAGAAGCTCTAGAATATTTTACGAAAGAACTAACCGGAATTAGACTTTAGTGGATGTGAGTAAGATTCCCCTCTCCACTTAGCCAGTTTCTTGGATATACAGCCTTCAGACTCATGATTATTTCTGTGTCAGAAAATCTACAGTGGTTTTTCCATGTAACAGTATACTTTAACCATCCTTGCTCTTGGACTACCAAGAGTAAGCACCTCTCAAAACAATTTATCTTTTCCAACTGTATTCAAACTGCCATGTTGGATAATTGGATATAAAGTTCCCAGCAGATTCCTCTTCTCTTGATATTAAAATTTTCCCAGAGTTAGAAACTCTCATAAGAAATCATCTTTCCCAAACTGTATTCAAACTGCTATGTTGGATAATTGGATACACACTTTTCTATAGATTCCTCTTCTCTTGATTTTCCTCTTTCTTTTCTCAATCCTTTAGACTTGACTCAGTTGGGCACAACGAAAATCGATACCCCGCCGGAAAGTTTCTTCTGTCTGCTCGATTCATCCATCAACTTGAAATGTATTGGAATTACTCTTACTCAGTCCTGTGTGGTGCTTTATGTTTCTTGAAATACGTGGAATATTTAAGTACTTAGTTTAGATACGAAAATATGTATATTAATACTTTATGGTTGACTTATGTGCAGTTTATTGAGACTCCGGATTTTAATCCTGAAGCTGCAGGATTTCAGTATGTACCCACTGATTTTGATTACGGTGTCAATCAAGCACCAACAAGGAAACCTGGAACAGACAATTTTACTTAGACAATTTTACTACTTTAAGTCTAAATCTAAACCATTTTGATGGTATTCACACTCTAGGAAGGAGAAGCGATAAGTTCTTTATTCTCGAAAATCAACAGTAGCGTGAAGAGGGGTACTTGGTCACTAAAGTTATATATTCCTTCGAAAAATGTATCATAGTTGAGTTTGGCAGCAAAAGATACTTGAATTGATAAGCAAAGCTTTTGAATGTAGCATTCTTTGTTCATGAATTAGTCATTTAAATTTATTGAAAATAGAACGAGCTTGTTCTCTTGTGTCTACTCTTGACCTTGTATACGATTTGACTTTAACTTGATAATGCTCCAAGTCCCCTGTTTATCAACAAGCTCGCTTTATTTTCAATAAAGATGAATGACTACTTGACTTCGAGTTCAAGTCAAGTAGTATACAAGGCCAAGAGTAGAAACAAGCTAAATAAGCTAAACAGTTCAAAAATGGTAGGTGAAAATTATTTTTGAAATATTTCTGCTCTCGATGAGATCTATTGCTTTTATCTTTGGACTTGTAATTTTAGTTCCTTTACTTTGTTGTCTTCTACTTCACCAAATTGGCCTAAAATTTATAGAAATATTGGAATTCATATTCAATATGGGGGAAAAGACTTGACATTGACATATACTTGGGACGGATTCCACTAAGAAACAAGTTTGAATATATTCTTTGTAAGAAAATCAATATCTGCTTGATTCAATTTTGTACCAATAGCTTTTGGCCAGACCTTGAATTTTTTTACATCTTTGAATCATAAATGAGGCTTTTGTTGAAAAAACACATATAACCTTTGAGCAAAGTATACTGTTTATAGTAGCCAATACCTCAAGAGTACCAAGATGACCCATTCAATGTTGGACAAGATCTTCTATATTTGGTGTCACACTTTATATACCAAAAAAAAGCAAGTCTCTAACCTTTGGTATAGTAAAATATATTGGACATTTTCTTTGAAAATCTATCTTTTGAATGCCACATTCATTATAGTTAATTATGTTCCTTATAACGAAAACTCCCAATTGAGAAGTGAGTTTATCATTGAAATTAGTTTTGCAACCACACTAGTGTAGGTGCTATATTCTCACAGCCAATTTCATTGCCCTTATCCCTTTTGTTTTTAGACTTATTTGGTTCATTCTTGTCTAAATCTTCCCTTGCATTAATTTAAAAATTAAAGGAAACTCAAAAATAGTCTATAGCATGATAAATTATGTTTTTATTGCAAATGAATTGATATTCTATCTCTATAATTTCTTTATGTGGTTTTTCTACAAAGTTCAAAAGGATCTTTTAGTAGTCCAAACAACAAAGGATCATCTATTGGGTATCCACTATTTAGACTATAGCAAAGACAAGATGGTCAAATCATAAGTCAAATCCTCCATGCCTTCATGAATTTTATGATTCAAAGAACAGTTATTAGTCTTATATTAGATTGAGTTTTAGTCTAGTCCAAAGTTTCCTTTTTGAAATTTACATAACTTTCAGTATGAGTACACTTTTATCATCTTGTCAATAATTTATATGGATCACTTTAGTTACAATTAAAATATTGTACTACATTTTCCCCCTTAAATATCAACAAACATTGGAATCTTTATGGATTCTTATAGCTTTGGTTATAGAGTCACAATACTATAATCTCTTTGTTTTGATTCAAACTGTTTACCCTACTTGTAATTGGAATCAATACATTCTCTTCTAGATTCCAATCCAACAATGAGAAACAAATCAATAACATAAAACATCATTATTCGTAGTTTAATAAAATATCCTTCAACAAAAGTAGAGTTTATATCCATTGGTATTTTGATGTCTATCATGGTTTTGAACCCCCAAACCTGAGAGAGAGGATGAGATTCTAAATGATTGAGAAGAGTTTAACTATGTAATATAGGTAACCAATAAGAGGTTTTGGGAAAAAATTTAACCTCTATATCTATTTTTATTCTGAGGTATCTCAACACAAACCATATATTCTAGATATGAAAAGAGTGGATGAGATCTTGAAATATTGAAAGAAGTTAAATTGTGCAACAATGTGTTGAGCTATAACTTTGAAATTCATTAAGTCTTCATATCCGTTGAGAAGAGTGCAATGTAAAGGGTGCTCATAACACTTGACTAATATGGTATAAATATCTTACACATGAAGTTCCACCAATATCAACTTTTTTCAATTATCTACTAGCTCAACCACAACTCCACCTCCTTAAGTTTTTATGAAGGTAATTTCTTGTTTTCCATCAGTTCTTAATATTGGTGCTAATTGTCAATAATTCCTCCAAATTTGCTACATTCTCTAGTCCTTAAATATCCACTCATTTTTCCCTTTTCCCCTTTAATTCATATCTTTGCATATCATCTCATTGCTTGTTTCTAATTTATTTATTTATATATATAATTATTTAACTCTATTTTTTTAAGCCAAAAATAATTTTGCATTGCTTTACATATTATAAAATTGACCATGAAAGCATGTATCACCAATGATAGAATCTACCAAAAAGACTACACACTTGAACATATCCATGGCATATGGGTCATCTTATATCTGAGTGCTTATCTTGATTGTTTTCATTTATTGGTGGTAGTTTTCCATTTTATATTTCCTAGGAAACACTCCTTAGTTTCTTATGAATAGCATGTAACTCAAATATAGGATTTTTTTTTAAATAGATGGCAACTTAATTTGTGTCCTATGTTCTTAGAAATTTTTTTACGTATGGAAGCATAAAGTCTGCTATAAAACTAAATTATCTATATAAAATCTAGGTAGATTCTAACTTCATTGCTTTGGAGGTAGAATGTGATCTAATTTGTCAATAGGTTTATCTTTATATGATAATATGGAGCCTAATTGTAAACATATGCTACCGAGTTTGATTGGTACTAAAGAACTATTAGTTAAGATTGTTGATAGGTTGATGTTCTTCCTTTTTTGACATCCATGATAAACTTAAATGAATAAAAAAGTAACCTCAAAAGCTACTTTCTTTGTAGGTGGCTAAAGAATTAATGAAAGAGGATCATACAAACCATACTTGTTGTTGATATTTCTAATTATTTGAGATTAATAATAAGGACACCAAAAACATCAAAATCATTGATTTTGAAATAGAAAAGGAGTGGAAGTTATACATAATCATTGATTTTGAAATGGAAAAAAAGAGGAGTTATACATACAAGCTCCAAAAGATTTTTGCGTAAACAAGATCATGAGATTTATGAATGAGAGAAAAAACCAAAGACTTCAACTTACAAATTTGGACTCCAAATGCATGAAATGTAATTATGTAAAAATTAAAGGACCTTATGGATGTGGACTCCAAATTTATGAGTTGTGATTCTATATATACTTGGAAGACCTTATAGACATAAAATTTTAATTTGTGGATGTGATCATATCAATACTTAGATTACTTAATAGAATTGGACTCCAAGTACATAAATTGTAATAATTATGACTCTCTATTCTTATAATAATTATTTTTATTTTTATTTTACTAATAAATTATAGATTTTGACTCCAATTTTATGAATTGTGTTTATATTTATGGTTAGAGGAACTTAAATCTTGGACCATGAACATAACTCAAAGAAACTTATAACTTTGGACCTTTTACTTGTATATTATGACATGTGTATTATTTTCCATAGTATGTACTTAAAGTATCTGAAATCCAAAAGCTCTTGCTTGTTAAACTTAACAATGTGGTGGATGTTGAAAGCATAAATAAAATAATTGCATTTAAAAATATCCAAATGAAAGCAACATAAGTTTTGGAGTAAATGTATGCAACATCAAATTTACTTATATTGCATATCAATCATTGATACCTATTTTTTATCATATATGTTAATAAGGTTGATCTTTAATAACATATATGGTACAAAATTGGTATCAACTTTGATAAACCTACCTATGTTCCTAGAAATTCAAGGGAGTTTAATCCCAAATATATACTGAAATCCTCCGAGGATATGAGATCTGAGAAGAAACACACTATGAGAAACACACAACTTCATGCTCAAACCTCATATGCTCCAATGGAGCACCTTCTCTTTATTCGGGGGGATCCGCATATTTTCAAGGCCTAATTCATCCATTTAGGCCTCCAAAAGTGCCTTCAAAGATTTCAGGCATATTTTGATTCCTACTCTATTAATAGAAGTCCCCCTTTGGTGATACCTCTTTCTGATCTATTTAGTCCATCATGTGTAACATTCTTCCAGATGTTACCAAACCAATTTTCACCTTTAAATCATATGTCTAGCTATTGGTTCTAAGGTTTTCAAGTCTATTTTGGTTTCTACCTATTAGTAGAAGTACCCTTTTGGTGATACTTCTATCTGATCTATTTTGACCATCATGTGTAAATTCTTCCAGATGTTACTAAACCAAATATTACATCTAGATCATATGGCTAACTCTTGGTATTACACATACTCACTATCCAAATTAAATCTTTTCCCCATACTTTTATTATTCCTCTACATATATTCCTAACAGTTGAGGAGTGTTTCCTCAATCTACTCCCTATCTAGATAAATATCTTCCTAGTGTGTATTTAATTCTCATACAAAGGCACAATGTCTTTTGAAAGTCTTTTCTTTTTGAAGATTTATGTAGAACAATTGATGATAATGCGCACTAACTAGAATTTGGTTGTGGTAGTCAAGGTAGATGTGGAGATAAAACTTACTCTATTCTTACTTGTATTTATTTGCATGCATGCTACTCCACCAAATAAAAAGTAAATTGCTTGAATCTTTGTGTGCAAGAATGAGACTTCTTGTTGTTGAGAACATTATGGTAAAAAATGACAACCTTGCAATTTATGAATCAAATAGTATGTTAGATGTAACCTTTATTCATATCTCTTTGTTGCTTTGGAGTTCCAAATCTCTCTTAATATAAGGTAAATGAATCTTGTATCTCCACAAAGAGCTTTCCATAAGATGGCCTAGTAGGTACATCTTTGGTATCTTTATCCATATTACAAAAGGATTAAGAGATTCAATGTTGGTGAGAAATATGGAAATTTCCACAATGATAGCCATTGATATGCTATTAAGCTAAAACATAAGCCAAGAATTAAGGAACAACTAAGAAAGAAACAACTCTTCACTAAGTAAGATAATTGAATATATATAATACATAAGTGAGCAAGAAAAGTAAGCTTTATTGATCTTAGAATTGCACATTTGTATATTTGGTGAGCTTTTGTCTAATTCATCATGTATCAAAAAACCATATACTTTATAGAAAAAATGATTGCAAAGACAACATGCAAATCACCAAAGCAAAACCATAACCTGATATTGTAGAAGTAAGAAAAATGGGCATATAAGATTAGACATGCAAATTATTTGGAAAGCATGATAATTTGCAAAGGGATAAACTTGGTGTGAGGTTTTGCAACCATATAGTACACATTTACATTGTATGATAGAATTTTTGAAACTGTAGCTAATTAGTACAAGCCAAATGGTAGAGCATGAAGGTAATATAATTGGCCTTTAAATTTCTATAACTTAAATCGGATGTGACAAGGTTAAAAAAATTATATACCAATGCTAGTAGTATTGACACTACAAATGATATTACTTACTCACTAATGAAATAAATACAAATGAAAGGAGTTCAAGGCAATATTTATAACGACACAGAGACTTGGTAGTGGTAAAATTACAATCCATGTTACAACTCTCTAATTATGAAAGTATATTGATTAGAAAAACTTAATCCAAATAAGAAAGATGGTTGTATATTGAGTGCCCAGCTCAAAAAAGCTATATTGTTACCTCCTTAACAAAAGGGTTGTATGTTGATCAATCAGCTTCAAGTAAGATATATTTGTTGTGCAAATACTAACAATCATAAAGGAGGATATAAAAGTTCTTGATAGCCAATTTAACCTCTTGGTTGGAAGTAGTACACTCCTTGACCTATTTACAAGCCCCGTTAGATTTTTGTTTTGAATCAAGATGAAATTCAATTATTTATGACCAAAAGGTAAAACAACACTTACAAAAGAGTAGAAAGCCTCTCCTGATCAAGCTTTAAACTAGGCATACAAGTTTGTGATAATGGTACAATTGGAGCTCATATAAAGATGACATGGTCAATTCCCTGGCAGCCTTTAATCAAAGATAATAGGTATGGTATGATTGAATTGGTATAACTTTACTAAGGTTTTTTCACAAGAATAATGTATATTAGTTAAGGAGATATATTTTTTGACTTGTCAAGTGAATGAGAGAATAAATTTTCAAAGAGTTCCTTCTTGCCTATTTATAAAGATACACGCAATCAACCAACTCCAAGCATAGGTTGACATTAAAAGACTATAACACTCAAAATTTTCCATTGGATGTATGTAAGATAAGAGAAAAATTATTGAAATTACAGGATATAAATAACTTTTGGCATACAATTACAAAAGATGACCAAGAAGAATACCATCCAATATGTAAAAGTATTAAGATGAACTTAAAGTGGAACTACAAGCAAGGCTTCAATCATAATATGATTACATAAATATAAACTTCTACCTTTAGTATGGAGTCTACCATGAGCATCCAAATTATCTTCTTGCTCAATTTAACATAGGAACATTCACTCTTGACATGTTAGGAATAGAGATTGAAAATGTGTAGATTTCTTTCCACACTTTTCATAGATAAAATTTGAAAATAGTGTACTTTAATATAAATCTATGTTTATTTTATAGATTATGTACATTATTGCAGATTTGGATACCAAAACTATTGTTAATAGAAAATGATAATTACTATAAGACATGTTCTTTGGGGTTAAAGAGGTGGGCTTAGAGTCCAAATCCATTGGTTGCTTACTGTAATAAGTACTCTTCCATAAGCAATTGGTTGCTATAATTGTATTTTTAGCTTTGTATTGTTAAATCCTACGGTGTACATTAGTCTCTAGTAGTGTTTTGGTGCTATTGAGTTAGTTCCAACTAGCTAAGTCTTATGAATAACTAAGTAAGAAATATCTCTAACTAAGTAAGTATGGCTAAAATGTAGGAAGATCATATATTTAATTATTAGATACTAAATGCAATTTGAATTTTAAATTAGATTATATCAAATTTAGTGCTTCTTAAGAAAATTGTATATTAGAGGGGGATCTATAGAGTATATTGTATTAGATTATATTAGATAAGCACCTCTATCTTGGACATTGCATGGTAAAATTGACTTAATATATAAGAGATTTCAAATTCTATTGGCTTAACCAAATTATGTAGTGTTTGGTTATGGGGGTAGGTGTAATACTCCGAGGACAAGAGAAGAGAGAAAACACAGATTGCACACTCAAACATTCGATGCCCCAAGGGAGCACCTTCTCTTTATTATATAGACAAAGAGGATCTCCTACAAGGAAGCTCCACCATAGGATTAGGGACACAGATAGGTGACATGTCGGCAAGCTCCACCCTTGGATTACTTACTTGGATGGGTGACCTGTCTGGTCTAGGTCCTATCTGGTTGGTCAAACGAGCTTTGACCGGAGGGAATCTTTTAGGGAATCTTCCTGTAGGAATCTCAGAATCACATGAGTAAGGTACCGTTGGAAAGCTCTCCACAAGACAAACTAGGGGGGAGGGAAGGCCAGCCTTTCCTCCGTTGGGGGGGGGGGAATCTGCACATTTTCAAGGCCTAATTCATCCGTTTAGGCCTCCAAAATTGCCTTCAAAGATTTCAAGCATATTTCGGTTCCTACTCTATTGGTAGAAGTCCCCTTTTGGTGATACCTCTTTCTGATCTGTTTAGTCCATCATGTGTAACATCATTCCAGATGTTACCAAACCAATTCTCACCTTTAAATCATATGTCTAGCTATTGGTTCTAAGGTTCTCAAGTCTATTTCGGTTTCTGCCCTATTAGTAGAAGTACTCTTTTGGTGATACTTCTATCTGATCTATTTTGACCATCATGTATAACATCATTCTAGATGTTACCAAACCAAATTTCACATCTAGATCATATGGCTAACCCTTGGTATTACAGACCTCCCTCCTTTTAAGACGCAACGTCCTCGTTGTGCAATTGTTGCTCAAATGCTTGCACCAACACCGGTGCATGTGCCAAATTGGCAGCGGGTTCCCAGGTTGCTTCATAGAGAGGGTAACCTTTCCATTGTACTAGATATTCCACCTGCGGATGGCGAGTACCACGCATACGCTTTTGGAGAATCCGCTCTACTTCATATTCCTCTGTGCCATCAATGACTGTCGGACAAGGCCGATGCGACGAAGAATCGAGAAAGGCCCAATAAAACGAGGTCTGAGCTTACGAGATCCAACTAATGTGAGGTTGGTTGTCGATAGCCACACTTGATCCCCAACATTGAACTCCATATGCCTACGGTGTGCATCAGCATACTGCTTTTGTCGATTTTGCGCAATCTGTAACCTGTGCTTGGCGCTCTCCACACCTTGTTGGATTCTTGAAACAAATGTGTTGATTGCATCGACCTTGGTAGTCACTGGACGGATCTTCATCAAGCTAGAAGGTGTGAAGGGATGCTCACCATACATGAGGAAGAACGGAGTGACTTGGGTGGAGGCATTCATTGAATTGTTGTAAGCGAATTCCACCAACGGTAGTAGGGTGTCCCACCTCTCTTGCTCTTCTAAGGTGAAGCCGCATAACATGTCTTCAATCGTGCGATTAGCCCGCTCTGTTTGGCCATCTGTTTGTGGGTGGTAAGCTGTAGACATGGCCAACTTGGTTTTGAAGAAACCAAAGAGTGTTCGCCAAAACAAACTCGTGAATTGGGTGCCTCTATCGGTGATGAGTACTCTAGACAAGCCATGGTGAGCAAAGACTGCATCTAAGTATAGTTGAGCTAGTTGTGGAGCGGTCACCTCCTTGGTGGTAGGGCGTACATGAACCATTTTGCTGAGCCGGTCCACAAAGACCACAATGGAGTCAAACCCTGAGGTGGTCTTGGGTAATTCACAGACTAGATCCATACTCACTTGTTCCCAACGTTGGGTAGGAGTGGGAAGAGGTTGAAGGAGCCCTGCAAGAGCTTGATTAGAAGCTTTGTTCTGTTGACAAAGTAGGCAGCTACGCACATAGTCCATCACGTCGTTGCTCATCTTGGGCCAATAGTAATGGCGCTTGACTGCCTCCAAGGTCTTGTCCACTCCGACATGAGCTGCAATGGCTGAATCATGACATTCCGCTAGGATGGTGGTGCGTAATTCTGGGACATTTGGGATCCACAATTGGCCCTCTCGAAAGGTGAGTCCTTGGGTGCTGGTGACACCTTTGGACGCTTGCGCTTCTACAATCTGTGGGTCAGTTTTTGTAGCAACTAGAATCTCTTGCCAGAATTCAGGGTTAATCTTAACCTCTGCCGCCAAGTTGCTGGCCATTGGCATGCGGGTGAACACATTTGCAAGTTGCTTCTTACCTTCCACGTAGGTGATTGTCATGTTGAAGCGTTGTCGCCACTCTGCCCACCAAATTTGGCAACGAGATAGATCCTTCTGCGTCTCGAGGTAGACTAGAGGTTTGTGGTCTGTCTCTACTACAAATGCCTTCTCGCCCAAGTAGTGCTTCCAATGCTTGGTTGCTAGAACAATGGCCAGCTCTTCTCGTTCTGTGGTGTGGTAGTTGCGCTCTGCCGGTAACAACTTTCAAGAGAAATATGCAATTGGATGCCATCCGTCATGCCACTCTTGTTGTAGGACTGCTCCTATTGCTACGCCTGATGCATCCGTAGCCAACTTGATTGGACGTTTTGGGTCATACCACTTCAAGATTGGTGCATGTAGCAAGGCGGCCTTCAATTCTTGAAAGGCCAACTCTTGTGCAGTTCCCCATGTCCACTTCTTCCCCTTGCCAAGTAGTGCCGTTAAAGGCTGTGCAACCTTGGAGAAGTCCTTGACAAATCTACGATAGAATCTCGTCAACCCCAAGAAGCTCTTAAGTTGAGTCTGATCTTCTGGGGCACTCCATTTTTGAATGACCTCTATTTTATCTGTCAATACTTGAATGCCCTCTGCACTTACTCTATGCCCTAAGTAGTCTACTTCAGACTTGCCAAACTCACACTTTGAGATTTTGGCGTACAACTGATTCTGTCTTAGAATTTGGAGGACCTCTCGTAGATGTTGTTTGTGTTCTGTCATCATGCTACTATATACTAAGATATCATCCAAGAAGATGATAACAAACTTATCCAAGTATGGACGAAATATGTCATTCATTAGGCTCATGAAAGTGGCAGGCGCATTGGTGAGGCCAAAAGGCATCACAAGATACTCAAAGTGGCCATACCTGGTTCAAAAGGCAGTTTTGTACACATCCTCCTTTGCAATTCGGATTTGATTGTAACCGCTCCGCAAGTCCAGTTTGGTGAAGTATCTCGCTCCATGGAGTTGATCAAACAGGTCATCCATGCGAGGTAAGGGGTATTTGTTCTTCACTGTTTGCTGATTGAGACCCCGATAGTCGATGCACATGCGCATTGTACCATCCTTCTTCTTCACAAACAAGACACGGGCCCCATATGGTGATACGCTAGGTTGGATGAACCCTTTCTGTAGCATCTCCTCAATTTGAGTCTTACACTCCTCCAACTCATGAGGTGATAGACGATATGGGGCCTTACAAGGAGGTGTCTTCCCCGGGAGTGTCTCTATTTTGTGATCTACTCGCCTTTTAGGTGGTAATCCTGAGGGTAGATCATCGGGAAAGACATCTTGAAACTCATCCACCACATCCTTCAATTTCTCAGGAATTTGTCCAGCGAGTTGTGCACTCTGGACTTCTCTTATTAGACCCAGAAAACATCTATCGGTCTTACAGACAGTTGTCGTCCCTACGACATATAGAGGCAGTTTCTGCCTGTGTGATTTTTCTTTAACCCCAATGATTGACCATTGGTGGGTTCTCACTACTTTCTTCCTCCAATCCACCATTGGGTTGTACTGCTCCATCCATGGCATGCCTAAAATTGCATCATAACGGGCTAACTGTATCACGCGCCACTCAATTGCTTCTTGATATTCTCCTACAGAGAGGGTTACCCGTCTAGGTAATGATTCAATCCTCTCTATTTGCCCATTTGGTAACTCTACTTCTTCACTTCCATCTCTCTCTAGATCCATTCCCAATCTGATTGCAACAGAGCGAGACAAGAAATTCTTTGTTGCTCCCGGATCTATTAATACTCTCACTTGACTACCTTCTAGGATTCCATTCACAACAATCAATTGTGAGGTTGCCTTTCGGGATCTTTGCGCATTATTCTTCTTCCTTCCCTCGCTTCTCTGCTTCCTTATTGAGCCAGTAAGGCCGCAAGGTACATTTACTGGCGATCTTCATTTTCCGAAGTGGTTTCCACCTCCTCCTCTTCAATATGCCTCTCCATGTTGTTCAAAGATCGCCTGTACAAAGGCCGAGGGCCTCTAGGGAAACGAGTGCGACAATTGGTAGATATGTGCCCAATACGGCCACAATTGTAACAACGGCGTTGTTCTCCTCGAGTCCCTTCTCCTCGTGGGACTCCATCTCTTCGTTCTTCTACCCGTCCTCACTCTCCTTGAAGCGGCCGTGCTCCTTGATCTCGGAATCGAAGGTTGCCCAATTCTATCGGTACTGGTCCACCCATGTGTGGCATTTCTGCCCGATAATGTTGAGGTGGAACTACTCCTTCACCTCCACCTAATGCTCCGGCTATCCTCTGCGCACAAGCAATGGTTTCAAATACCGTGCGAGGGTTTTGCACCATGACTTCTTGGCGAATCCGCTCTTTCAACCCTCGTTTGAAATTGTCGAGAGCCTCTGCTGGACTCATGTCGGTAATTGCAACTTGTAGATCCAGAAATGCGTCCACATACTCTTGTACGTTATTCTTCTGTCTCAATCCCCATAGTCGGGTTCGAGCCATCTGCACAGAATCCACCGATTGGAAATTCTTGAGCAGTCCTTCTTGCATTGCTGTCCATGTGACCTCCCTTCTCTCTGCCAGCATGGATCGTTCCCAAGCATCATACCATGTGAGGGCTTTATCGGTCAAGTACCCACATGCAAACCACCTGTAGCATGCTCTGTGATCTCTCTTGAGAACAATCAAAAATATCGATTCATTCTCGAGATCCAATTCTCCACTACTCCCATCGTACGCTGCCCCTTGTAAGGCTCGATGTTGCAGGTCTTCTTCATCCGGAGTAGCAATGTGGCTTCATCGTTGATAGGGTTCGTAGGCACGGGTGCCTCTCCAAGTACTTCAGTTGCAGGTACTGGGTTCTGAGACGGCTCTTCTTCTTGCATGGCTTGATCGTTCCTGAGGATCTGCACTTGACTTTACAATGTCTCCATGGTCATCTTAATCTCTCAAAATTCATTCAACATCCCTTGCATTCCTTGCACCAGCTCTTGCAACTGCGGATCCATGGTGCATGCAACACCCAATTGCTAACGTCTACTTCAATATAGAGTCAATATAATCACTCTGGAAGGCGCACAAACTATCAGAACTACCATTGGGACCTCAGAAGCTATCACTTGTTGATAATACTCCTCACCAAAATTCCTAACCACAAAATCTCTAAACATCAATTTCGGCCTCATTACATAATGGATTTCTACTTGAGTGTTGAAAGGGAGAGGATTTGGGACATTCATATCCATATTATCATAATAGAATGTAGATCGTCAAATCCCACTCTCTATCATATATCACCACAGGTAGAATCACCGGGTTTGGTGAGTTCATCACTCTGTCCATGAATTTAGCACCGAAGTGATAAACTAGCGATACTCTCATCTGCTCACGCTGGATGTACATAACCTTGATGTGGAATGGGTTTGAGAATGGAAAGCTAGGTGCGGGAAATTGTCCCCCTAGCGCATCCATCCCATCCGCTCTCTAAAGTCCTTCCTAAGTCTAGCGATTACTCTATGTTCTCCACCTCAAATTACTCAGTTTCAGTAGTTCGTGTTATTCCAAGAGGGGTGATCCACTCTCTTGGACTAGAACACTCGCTTTGATACCATTGTTATACTCCGAGGACAAGAGAAGAGAGAAAACACAGATTGCACACTCAAACATTCGATGCCCCAAGGGAGCACCTTCTCTTTATTATATAGACAAAGAGGATCTCCTACAAGGAAGCTCCACCATAGGATTAGGGACACAGATAGGTGACATGTCGGCAAGCTCCACCCTTGGATTACTTACTTGGATGGGTGACCTGTCTGGTCTAGGTCCTATCTGGTTGGTCAAACGAGCTTTGACCGGAGGGAATCTTTTAGGGAATCTTCCTGTAGGAATCTCAGAATCACATGAGTAAGGTACCGTTGGAAAGCTCTCCACGAGACAAACCAGGGGGGAGGGAAGGCCAGCCTTTCCTCCGTTGGGGGGGGGGGAATCTGCACATTTTCAAGGCCTAATTCATCCGTTTAGGCCTCCAAAATTGCCTTCAAAGATTTCAAGCATATTTCGGTTCCTACTCTATTAGTAGAAGTCCCCTTTTGGTGATACCTCTTTCTGATCTGTTTAGTCCATCATGTGTAACATCATTCCAGATGTTACCAAACCAATTCTCACCTTTAAATCATATGTCTACCTATTGGTTCTAAGGTTCTCAAGTCTATTTCGATGTCTGCCCTATTAGTAGAAGTACTCTTTTGGTGATACTTCTATCTGATCTATTTTGACCATCATGTATAACATCATTCTAGATGTTACCAAACCAAATTTCACATCTAGATCATATGGCTAACCCTTGGTATTATAGTAGGTCAAGTTATGGGAATTTAACTTGACCTTGGAATATAACAAAAAATTCAATCAACAAAAGTTGGTAATACCTTGGGTTATTAATCTAAGATTCTTTACCAATTTTAATTTTATTGAAGATTTTACCAAGCTACTAACTCATTAACCTTTATAACTTTGGTTAGTATATAAGTAGAATCTTGGGAGAAGAAAGGAATCCATTCCTTAGAGAGATATTGGAGCATATAATGGATTCTTGGAATGATTCAAGTAGGAGTAATACCTATTTGAGAAATAAAGTGAGATGGTTGTTGATCTTGAAGGAACTTCCAACTCTAGAGAACCTATATATTTGAGTATAAGAGAAAGATCTCTTGTATTGAGATTGATTAATTTTCCACTCTGAGACATTTTGGAAGAGCTTTGCAATAAGAGAGGGAATGAGTGATTTGGGAGTAAGAGATTTCTTTTTGAATTGTTATCTTTGACAATGCTTGATATTAACTTTTCCTTCCTTTTAGCACATAAAGCACACACAAATTATTACTAGAGGTATCCTTTGGGTGAGAGATAGACCTACCAAAAACTTTGTATCTATATGCAATAACTATATTTTTTTCTTAAACATTTATCCCTTAAGATTGGCAATTTGTTGCTCAATTGTAATACAAATTCCTAATTTATTTTTATTTCTAAAATTGATTGTGTTTGTTTTGTTCTTTGTGGTATTTATGTGGAGTTTGAATTTATTATATCATAAAATGTTGTTCAAGATAAGCCTTATTCTATTGAGCATCAAGGATTAGTTGTAGACTTGGAAACCATATCCAATATCTTTTTTGAAAGATTGTGAATTTGGTCCATTCTTAATTGTAAATTAATGTGGATTTGGAGTCCAAAATCAATCAAATATCATAAGAGACAAGCCCTTCAAGGTATTTATTTGTCATATCCATGGATTTTGAATCACATCTGTTGTAAAAGGAAATTGTTAAGCTAAGTTCATACTTCATGCTTTAGTTGCATATTTTAAGGTGTTATTGAGTTCATAATCAAAATATATGTTATTTTAGTCTTCTTCTTCTTGGGTATAGTTAATTTGGATCTTATAAGCCTTGTTTGCTTGAGCTAATAGGTTATATCTTTTTTTTCTTTGTGGTGCACCTTTTAGATTTTATTGATAAAAGTTTTGTTGGATTTGAATATATGGCAGGACAGCAAATTATGAGTTCAAGCATCCATTGAGTGGTTCTTAATATTAGCTATTTTGGGTTTTATGTTATATGAACTAGAAATTTTTTCAAATTTATTGATAGGTTCTAAAAATTAGTGTATTCAAATTGTATATGTACGGTAGTAGTAAATTTGAAGCCCAAACGTATTAGATTGTTCTCAAGATAAGCTAATTGGTGACTTCATTATTGAAATCTGTTGATAAATTCATAAGAAAGAGGTATGCTTGGTTTGTAAACTTTGATATAATAATGGTTTTAGAATTCAAGTTTATCAATATTTTGTAATATAAGAAATATTGGGTTTTGATTTTTCATCAAATTTGGTTATGAAATTAGTAAATTAGTTCCTAATATAATTGTGTTGGGTTTGTATTTTTGGTTCACTTATTGAATAAGAATCTGATTCTTTCAAGTGGTCCTTAACATAAGTTGTGTTGGGTTTGTATTATTTATCATTGTTGTACATTTGGAGTCCAAACTATCCATTGATTATTTTATAACTATGTTGGGTTTGCACTTTTTATCCACTAGCTCAATTGGAATGCACATTTATTGAGTGGTTATGAATATAAGCTTTGTTGGATTTGCATTATTTGTACAGTAGTGGATTGTAGTCAAATCTTTTTAATTGTTTGTAATCTAAGTATGTTTGCTTTGTAATTTATGGCTCACTAAGCAAAAACTTTGTATTGATAGTAGGATAACAAAAAATATTTTCTACTAAAACATCAGTCCTTTATATCTTACACTATTATCCATTATAATGAACTTGCAATTTTTTGTGAGATTCCTTATGTACGAACCATTATTAGTTTCTAATAACCCTCTCTTGATTTTTCCAGACTTGACAATATCTCATAGTGGTATGCAACTAGTATATCTATGTTTGACATACTCTTAAGTTTAGACTACATGGATATGCTATAAGCAACTCACTTAGTTTGTTTTACTCTTCAAGGTAATCACTTAATTTATGCTATTCCTATATTTGGAGTTATAATAAATTTTCCACCATATTAAATATTTGGTACAAGATGCTAACTACATTATGAAAGTTGTAAAGACCGCACTCAAAATTTTCTATCAATTGTGGACAAGGAGATAGTTTAATCATAATAGAGGAAAATAGAAGAAGCAAGTCAAAAAGAGTGTGGAATATCAATATCAAGAATACACATTAGCACTTATAACTTCCAAAGAACTGGCCTAGTTGACAAAAAATTGGAAAAGAAAAAATCCCTAAGCAAAGAATGTGGAAACTATAATCTTGTTAAAAAAATATATATTTCAATGTGGTAGCATATAATAGATTGGAAGACTTAGAAACTCTTTTATGAAGTCAAGGAGGTTGATGAGTAAAGTCATGGATAGAATGGACTTCAATAAGAAGATTGGGTGGAAATGAATTACATTATTAAATAAAAATTTGTTTATAAGCTTGTATTGAATGAAAATTGACAAATGGAAGACAAGTGAAGCTCTTTAAACTTAATTTTATTGGTATATTTAGGAGAAAAAGATATGTATCATTCAAGTAATGTTGCAAATTATCCCATAGATGAGTGGCTTATTAAGTGATTATGGTTGGATAAATTGTAAATTTGGTATTTTGCAGCCTTGGAACCTTTTATTGTTCAAAATTTGCATTAATTTTTTGACTCTATCATGGTCTCAAGAGTTTATTGATAGATTACTCTCTTGAATTACATTACACTTATCAAAGATAGTAAAATGTATGGTGTCAACATGATATTCCTTCTTCTCTACATATGAGCCATAGTAACCAAGAAGAATGTGAGTGCATGTAGGAGAAAAATCTTCCATTTCATCCCTAAAAACATACTTAAATATTTACTATAATTATTAGCCTTTTATTAGAGTTGGGTTACAAATGCATACAATAACACGTAAAGTGAATACTCCATGTTGAAAGACTTGTATCAATATCCTAATGATTAGCAGATACACAATTGCATATATTTGATTGATATTGGTTCAAATGCCACTCTACTTGATCTAATTGCATAGATTTGATTGATTATGGTCTAAATGCAACTCTGTTTGATCCATGGGTTGAGTCAAAGAAAAGTCTAAGTTTTTGTCAAATCCAAAGGCTAATATTGTTCAAAGGGAGCATTTATACATTATAGTGGTTAAATTCAAAACATAACAACTTGTTGTTCTAGCCATTCTTGGATAGACTTCTTACAAGACAATAAAGAAAAAGAAGAAAGAGAAGGAATATATTCCAAATTTATCATTTACACCTCTAGCAAATAAATATATGCATGTCTGTTGCCTCATATCTAAATGAGTAGTGTTCAAGATTAAACATCATAAGGAAATATGAATTTTATAATAGTAATATATACCTTGTTTTGTATGTTTGTAGAGTTTGAACATTAAAGGAAGATGTTATGTTAATATCTACGGAGTATGATTGCACATCCAAATTCTTGAGTTTTTTTTTCCTTAGATAAAAAGCAACCCTTTCTACTTGTCTGAAAGAGTTCAAATAATATCACACAAAAAGTACTAATTACAAGATAACTCAAGTTCATAGGCAAGTCATCTAAGTCAAAATTCTAAAAATACACCCAAACTCAGAGGGATAATCTCTATAAGCATGTAGTCTTATCTTGACCCAATCAAGAAGTCAAGGATTCCTTCATATGGGTTTGTTGGACTCTAGGAAAATCCACACCAAAAAAGGTTTGTGGACCAAAGAGTTTTCAACCTTTTAAGACCTACTCAAAGCCAAAAATTTAAGAGTTATATAAAGTACACACATTTGAATCCATAATAGTTATGCTCACTTTTTTAGTAATGTTTCTATCTTGGTTGTAATTTACTCTAGCTATTCATGGGTAGTTTAGAAGCTTGGTTAGATTTCATATGCAATATATCATTTAGTTTCTTACAATATCAAACTAAATATCTCAATAGAGCTTATAATGGTATAAATGGGTATTACAAAATAATAGAATCATGTGTGACCAAAGTTACTTAAACCTTAGAAATACTAACCTAAGAAATGACTGTTGAACATTGAGCTAATGGTAGCTTCATTGCCTTGTTAAATGGTTATCTTGGACAAATGATGAAACATTTAAAGTGTTGTAAATTTGAGCCGGTAACCTGCCTCCTCATACCAATATAATGGATATGGACTCCGTATTGTTAATGGAACAAACATCCGAACTCTAAACCTTAAAGCTCTTCAACGGCGTCTATATCCTTGGATGTCCTCCTAATGTTGGAATCAAAATACAAATCCAAACTTTAAACCTTATGGCTCTTCAGCAGATTTTCGAGTTATCGTATCTTTGGGGTGTTGGTATGTTAGAATGATAATACACACAAGAAACCGAAAACAGACAGTTCTTGAATAGACACCGCCTACGTTTCCTTCAAGGCCTTTAAAAGGCTAAAACCAGTTAAAACCTTACAAGCTTAACACAATGGTTCTTTATAGGATTTGGCTTTTGTATCCTTGAAAGAATCCTTTGGTACGATAAAAAGAAAAATAAAAAGAGTGAAATAAACCACTAGTGAAATAAACCGCGAACCTTGTGTTCAAAATCAACAGATTTGAGATATCCTAACAAAAAATATAATATATGATAAAATCAATGGATGCAGCCTAATGTGTCTTTGAGATTCCAAACCCTATATTCCCAAGGATTGGGCGACTTTATCCAAAATAGAGACGTATAAATCCATAATTTAGTTTTCCATATCTGTAAACAAGCCCCCAACCTTTCACGTGTAAAATTCATTCTTGGCCGTAACTTGAGCACAGGTTCTCGCTTCTTGGTACTTGGTGGCTTACCTTCCCTCGAGTATGGGATGTAGGACACAATAAAGAGAAATAAATTTGGAGGTAGGTATCAATTTTGCAATCTATATTGAGTATGTCTTCACAAAAAATCACGACTCTATGTTGAACCATGTACATAAGTAAATTAATATTTCAAAACAATCAATCTTGTCTAGTCTTGCTTTAGCTCTTTTAACAATTAATTTTGTCTCAATTTCTTGTTTTTTAACTTCTGCTTCGTCTGGTCTAAATGCTCCGATTTTGTAACTTGTCGTGAGGGGAAAAAAGAGCAACTTCTTTATGGACGAATCTTATCTAGAATACGAAGAAGAAATGTCCAAGAATTAGAGTCTCAGATTGAGGAAATTTTATTAGATGAACAATTTTGAATTTTGGGTTCTTGGCCTGTGAAGATGCGTTATTAGATGCTCCAATTTTTCACATCTAGGCTGAACTTCAACCTGTGCTCCATAGTGCAGTGCAAAAGCTAAGATTAATTCAAATTTAGTTAAAACTCGAACTTTTCCTCTGCTTATCAACTCAGCAGCAGTTCAAAAGGTTAACCTATTCGGGAATCTCCAGATCTATACTTATTTTCAGCTCCCCGATGGAAGCCGGAAACTTTGATAAAAAATCGCCCATAACTGAAATTCTTCTTTTTCCTGCAAAATATTTATATTTTACTAAAGAAAATTATATTTTATATAAAAAAATACTAAAAATCTAAAGGTCGTCTGTTTCGGAAGCATTTCCTATTTATGCACAGCAGGGTTATGAAAATCCTCGAGAAGCTACAGGTCGTATCGTGTGTGCTAATTGTCACTTAGCAAAAAAACCAGTCTAACTTATCCATGATTTTTCTCTCTTTATCATCAAGCATGATAAATAACTAGCAAAATTAAAATACTATAAAATATCAAATAATATTATCTAATTTATACTGTAAAATAATAGTAAAAAGAAAATGAATAAGAATTCGGAACAGTCAGCGATTCTTCTTGTCTCCTCTCCTTCTTGACTTCAAAATGAAAAGAGACATATACAAATAGTATCGTGAAAGAAAAAGAGAAAGGAATACAAGGCACAATCAAATGCGATAGGAGAAAATAGTGCCAAAAGACCTGAGTCGGATGGGACTCCTGTCTCGGTCTTCTCATGACCAAGTCCCACATGTAGAATATAGTTCTACTCCATAATACATATACTTTATATCGAATTAATTTCCTCGAAGGAACCCACCGTACAGTTGTTCTAATTTTCGTTTGTGGCTTCACCTAAACAATAATAAATCCATTCAACATCTTATTCAGTTTTTTGCACACAATAAATGTAAAAGAAAGAACGACACCCTCTTTTGATAACCGGCTTGGTCTGACGAAGAATCTAGAGCAATTTTCATTTGGAGTTTTGGGATTTGTTAGCCTGGCTCCTATTTCTAGGGACCAAGAGGCAGAGTAGAAATGTTGGAGAGACAATATCTTTGGCGTAATAAATGCATGGTGTATGGTTTATGATAATTGAAGAATCTAGGGTTTAAAGCGTGCATACGATACTTTTGTCCGTATAAAGTTCAATAAGATAATAATGGCCTATTTTTCCTTGACCCATACGGAGTTTGTCCTTATTGCCTACACAAGATGCTCATGACCCACAATAACAACCAAATGTCGACTGCAAATGATATAAACCAAACAGTTTTGGTTTCATCCTTCCAGACAGTTGATTTCACTCTTCATTTTTTAGCATACTCAAATACTTAAGTTGCAGAGGGGAAGTTGGACATATTATCCATCCAAGTTGCTTATCTAAGAGGGTCGTCGTTCAATTAGAAAGTAATATTTAAGTTATAGTGAAGAAGGAACAACCTTGACAATAAATAAACTATTTTCAATTGCTTTACGCAAAGGCACATCAAGGAGAAGATGCTGCTGCTTCATTCATCGTTAAATCGTCCTTAAATCTAGCCTTTAACATGCTCTTAGTCAGTACATGGTTAGTTATTAATTGCGCTATTCATAAGAACCAACAAGACTTGAAACTAAAATTTCTACAGGAATAAAAAAAGTATCAATCATCTCCCATAGATCTGAAAGATCGAAATTGCATTCCAAATATTTATTCCTTCTTTTCAATGAACTTGAGGATACGGATGATCCGAGTCAGAGTGTCATCCGTATCGAATGCTGATCGTGATGCATGCGAAGAAGAATGATGATCCTTTCTTCTCGGGCTGACGAAGGAGCAGTGGAACACTCTCAGCTGACGTGGATGCCCACCCGGATAGGCTTCGTGGTCCCCCACATCGACACGCGCTGAATGCGGCGTTTCATTCATGATGACGTGGACGCAGTGAAGATAGCGTGGCTGTTTCTCGTGGGAGACGTACGAAAGACTGTCCTTTACCGTGATCGCTTATATTTCGTCTAATTCAGACCTCCAACCATGCAACGTACCGAAATGCAAGACTTTCTCTTATCGGAGTATGTTGTTGTTAACTGCCCCTATAGGAGAGCTCCCACTACTCTCTAGTGTTGACAAACGAGAGTTTCTCCATTTCATTTGCTAAGACTAAGACTGAAGGAAGAGTAGAAACGTCCCACACGTTTATGCATCTTTTCTTCTTCGGGTCTATTCAATTGGTGTGCATGCATTAAGTTGTCCTTTCGGAGCTATAAAACTTTTGGATACTCTTTGGGGTTTATAAGCTGGTAAGTTTGACTACCTTTCTCGTCATCCTTCTATTCACCTCCTCGTACTACGGCTCCCACTACCTTTTATGGTGCACTATATATTCATCGCAACAAGTGATGTGAATCTTCTTCTTTTGTGGGTTTCTCCGACCTTTGACCGACACCAATTATTGGCGATTCCACTCTCTTATTCCGCGAAGAATATCCAACATCCTGTAATTCCGCTAGATACGAGAGGAATATGCACGATTATATCCGAAAAGCTATACCACTTCGGTATTACACCCAAAACTCTTTGCACTTTGCACTTTTGATCCTATACGGGGAGGAAGCTATGCCACATCGTACGGTCCACTACAATTTTTCTCAGCTCAAAAACTGCATAAAAGCGAAACCACACGGAACTTTGCGGGTGCCGGGAGAAGAGGAGAGTCCCTACTTATTACATATTACACTATTTCCCGGCTTGAAGTGGCTAACTCTCCTTTCGACTCGAGAGCAGTCAATCCTCCTTTAGTAAAGGTACTCTCAGGATTTCACAGCATCGGTTCACCTTGGACCTGACGACCATAGAGAAAAGAGATGCCAATATGCAGAAGTTAAATATCTTCTACACTAACGAGCACAGTGGTCTGTTTCGAGCCAAATAAATCATGCAGAATAAAGGTTTCTGTTAGGTAAAACATGTAGGTGAGCCCAAGCTATGCTACAAGAGTGGGAGAAGATGCTGAATTGAGAATTCATCACTTGTGGCCGTTTCTATTGATGAACATGTTGTATGTGTCTAGCATGAGCTTTCGAACGTTTTAGAACGAATATCAATCAGGCGGATTTCATAAGTTATTTTCTTACCGATGTTTCTCAAGCAACTTTGTTACAAAAGAATCTGATACTATATTTTACAGAAGTAAAGAGGCGCATAGGAAATACCGCGCTACCAAGGAGATTCTCACACTTACACGTCGCTTCGATGGCTGGTGTATCGTAGTGGTACATGGTGATCATTACAGGAGAAGTCTGTTGCAAATGGAATAAAACTAAAGAAGCACTTATTGTCTTAAAGCCATGCATTTTGTCTTTGGGATCAGTTTTCTTGAAATGCTTTTTTTATTGCCGATCCTTCTAAATTAAGAAGCAGCTTCCTACTTCAGCAAAGTCACTATGAATAACACCTTATTCAACCCTTTAATCCTATTCTCGATCCTCCTTAGGACCAACAAAAAATTGCCGATTCCTAATCCCAACTTGTAATAAATCAAACCATTTGTAAGAACTCCATTTGCTTGCTAAAACAGGGAATTAGTAGAATATCTAAACTCCAGTTTTCCCGTGACTATGGAGCACCCCTTCAAAACAGAAGTTAGGGAGCCCGATGGCAAGATCATGACAACCCATTCCTGCCTTAGGCTATTGCTCAAATTCTTCCCATATAATTTGGCCCGAAAACTCATATTCTGACCTCAGGTTAAGAAGTGGGGGAGCTATCATCTCTCGCACACGAACCTTGAATCAAAAATATATCACGGTACATCATTACCTAGTATGCCTGGCTAAATAACTAGTAACTATTTGATAGCAAAGCTAATCAAGGACAAACGCACCTTTCTAGCTCCTCGTTACAACATCACTAAAATTAAACTTCCATCTTTGCTAACCAGATCTAGTTACCAAGTTGAAATGGATTAGTAAGATATCCTCCACTTTGTACAGTTGTGTAAGCCAAGTAAAGTTGTGGTAAGATATTCACGGTGAGGTATGTTTACTTGGGAATACTTTACTTTACTTTACTCTAGTAGAGTAGTTCTTACCACAGGGTCAAGCTTGACGTGTTGCGGGTTAGCACCGCAAGAGTTTTTCAGGCTGGAAATACTCCACGTAGTCGAGATGCGGACACGTACAAAGAACATCTTTCTAACTCCAAATTTGGGAAGCGATAAAGAATACCTTTTGCGTCGCCATCTTTAGCCTGAATGTAGAGAAGACCTTTTAAGACCTTTTATGACCACCAAATTTAGTTAAGTCTTATTCGCTAGATTTAGGCCCAGCTATCATTGAGGGCCAACAATAGGACATGGTCTAGTCCGTTATCTTCAGGTTTAACAGCGTTTTGGAAGTTTAGCTATCTTTAGCGGGTTGTGCTCGTCATCCACAGAAGATCTTCTGAGGGCCCTTTTTAGGACCCAAAAATCGTCCGTTCTGGGCCCCCATTTATCATGCAGTGCGCACACAGACTTTTGTCATATTTCATTTACAAGGTAGTGCCATTAATATACACAAAAGTGAGTGCAGTTACAGTCACTGTATTGCAGTAAGAAAGTCACTTCAGTGGGTTGGTTAATCAAAGAATCTACTGGACCCTGGTGACAGTTTAACCTGGGTTTGGATAGTACTACTTCTGTGGTCAATCATAACCCAGAATCATGGTGACATGGAGAAACCGTTGTATACGAAAGAGCACAATCATTTTAGGCCGTATACATTAATAGAAGCAGATCAATGTAAAATGTATTATCATGCAATCAAGACATGTCACTATTAACATTTGCAAGGTCGGTTAGCTTTCTTTTCTTTATAACCGCAATGTAGTTAAGATAATTCAAGACCATTCCACAAGAATATTATATGAAAAGAAGAGCCTAAAACATCATAAACTTCCATAAAAGCTTATCAGACTATGATCTCTCTTGTAATTGGGGTAAATTTATCATCGTCTTGAAGTGTGTTGAATGTAGAGCACCATGCGAGTTTGGCTTTAGCACATGATGAGTTGATACATATGAATTGTTTCATTCCACACACACACACATATCATATATAAAAGCTACTTTTGCTTTTAGCATCCATCTCCTAGATCTTCAAGGGCACAAAATCCATTGACTACTTTGAGGAGGACTCATAGTGGTCAAGATTGTGAAATTGTACTTGAGCTTCTGGGGCTTGCACTAGATGTTGAGCAAGTGCGGTGCTAACAAGGCTCTTGTGACCTTCACCGTGTTCCACGTACTGAGAAAAGGGCGACCGCGTAGGGTAACAAGAAGGATGGAAAGGACCCCATTAAGCCGTACAAGGATGAAACAAAAAAGGTAAAATGGGGCTAAGCTTCGATAGTATCTGTAGGAGAAATGTTCCATGTCCTCATATAAACTTTCCGATGAATTTCGACACAAATTTCGATTCTGTGAAACTTAAATATCTCAAGACGTTGGATCTCGTGAAAGAAGAAAGGAAGCAGACAGTACTTTTCGTCAATGAACCAAACGTGATGCAGATTAAATAACCTCCAAGAGAGTCCTTCTTCCAAAGCACTTTGGCCCCACGTTGGTGTGCCCTTATTGTATTTAGGCTCTAGTCGTTTACATCATCAAGATCGCAATCCTACTCTCACTCTTGCAGAACTAGACCTGGTAGTTAACCAAATAAATCATATGAACTGCATGTTTCATAGACTAGGCGTCGTAGGTTGGGCTAAAAATGGCTTCCTACCCGAACTAACGAAAAGGTGTCATACGAGAATGTTGTTGTTGATTAGTTTGGGTTCAATGGTCGATCATGAGTTTGCGTAGTCGCCCTCCGCATCATCGTCATCATCATCAGCAGCACTCCTAGCGGATAACTAAGCAAGCAACAGTTGACATAAATGAGGCTAAAATTAACTTTTTCCGAAGAATGTTGTCGCTGAATCGGTACCATGACAAGACCGTAAAAAGCAAGAGCAAGATGATTCATGTTCTTCAAAATCCAAAGAGCCCGTCCTTCCACTCATTACATAGCAATAAAAAATGGCAAGCACACTGCCTTGATAGGACGTCCACTTTATGGAGACGACTTTACTGATTCTCATAGATTTTCACACTTCGATCTGGGATCTTTCCACTACGCTTGCCTCCAACGAAGGCATGGAGAGCAGAAAAGGTGTTCTAATAGCCGGGCTGTATCAAACAGGTATGCTCTACAATTTTCTTGCGTTCCTATCTATTCAACCCACAAGCGGAATGAGCAAGTTGGAGACGTGAAGAGATTTGAATAAGTGCCTGGGGAGGGGAGTCGGTCGGACAGACAGAGACGAGACCGGTAAGAAAGTTGGGATTGTTCTTCTGGCCTCAAAGTGAGTGAGTGCCGGTCGTTGTGGTACTGTCAAAAAGTGTTTACGTTGCATTCTTCGATGTGCTTTGCGGAAAGCAGTCAAATGTGAGGAGGGTCCACAGGTGCTGCGAAAGCAGAAAGTTTGTTTCAAGTAGGCTACCCTCAAAAGACGAGCAAGCGTAGCCTGCTGCTGGTTATTCGTAAAACCGAAGTCGCTTTCAGCAAGATTAAGTTTTTCTCACACACACACATATACAACGTCAAATGGAAACCAATCCTCGAGTTGTCTTGTCAAGCCAAGTGGACAACGGGAGGATCTATGCGCGAGTTTGTACTGTTCGATCTATGCTTGACCTGAAGCATAGATAGACCCACTGCTTCTTTTTTCGGTCCCACCATTTCATGTACTGTAACCAGAAAGTTCACCCAAATGTGCTCAGAACTTCCACCTGATCTGAAGGTGGAGGTTCTACTCCCAGTTCTATGTAACAAGTGTTATTGTTGCTCTCCCTCCTTTTCCTCGGTGTTCTTTAGTCATCGTCTCAATATCTAACATGTCGACCTGATCTGGTAATTCCATTTTTTAATATGTGCTTTAATAGAGCAAGAATTCTGTTAACGCGTTTCCACGTTGCTACTTATCATCCACTTGTGCAACCCGAGAAAGCTCTCACTACGTCAATGAAAGTCCAACCGTTGATATTCAGTCAATTGAAAAAAGGTGCAGCCGTACTCGATAGTTGCCCTACTTTGTCACAGACAAAAAATGATTCAGTTCAGAGCTTTCTTACTGAATTTAAGGATACGCGCACCCTAAATGTTTATTTTTTAGCTGTAGATTAAATTTGTGAGGTTGGAAAATGTGCTTGGAACATATGGGTTAGGGGTCTTGACTCATCTGTATAAGGTGAAACTCACGAGCTTGTTTGTTTTAGTCCAGTTCCCTTTGGAGGGTTTTCAAAGAACCATGCATCGAATCTATCCAATTGCTGCTTTCTAAGCCCACTCATGCAAATTTCAGGTGAAGTTCGTGTGAATAAGCAAAATATCCAACCGAACGATAAGGATGTACATCAGCTCCTCCGATCAGCAAGGCCTTTCAAACTTTGACCATTGCCCGAGCTCACACTTCCACATGACTTGCAAATGAAGATTATTGCTGTTTGGCTTGATGTTCAGAAAGGACTCTCAGACAAATAGAACAAGGAGATTATAGGGCTTGGAAGTTCTCGGAGAAATGGATGGTGTTCAACACATTCCCACGTCCTGAATCATCCATGAAATAATGTTTCCAAAAATTACTTTGGGACCACACAGAAAAGCAAAGGACGTCCAGCTTTTCTACTTGTCCATGTTTTTCGAGAACTGATCATTCGCTTCAAAACGCTTAGCCTTCAGACAATCTCTCCAAAGGCATTTGGAAATGAACACTTTTGTCATCTACGACCAGTAGGCTTCCACAAAACCGTCTATAAAGCACAGAAGTCTCGGCCATGGGACGCGAATAAGTGAAGGAGGAAAGCATTCTGACCATCTTGGGACCACAACACACAGCAGCAGCGCATACGAGACTCACAAATATTTTTTACGCCCATTTTCGTGAATCAACCTCCCTCACTTCAAGTTTCACGGACTCTCTTGCGAAGTCGGAATCTTCCAAAGCTGCAAGTTACTATACAGTGCAGTGGGGCAGCAGCAGTTGAGCAATGGCTGCAAGTGAGGGCCGGAGTCAAATGAAATGAGGCCTCACAAATGCGGCAGCTGCAGAGGCCTCATCCGCACCTGTCGGTGCTCCTGTCTGTCTTGTCTGTCTTTCTCTCTCCCTCTCTCTCCAAGCAGCAGCTGCAGTCAATTGCCCATGGCTTGGGAGCATCGCTCAACCACGTACTCGAAACTGTAGCTACACAAAATTGCTTTTCTCTCTCGCACCAACCTGGAAAGAAACCAGAACTACAACTTAGCCACATCCCATGCACCCTTCCATTCATCTCATTCAGCTCGAATCCCTACAACCCTCCTCTTCTTCCACCTCCTATTATCATCATCATCATTATCATCGTCGTCGTCACTTTCGAACTTGGTCCTTCGACCATGCATGCTTCTTCTCGCTCTCTTATTCGCGCACCCATCCGTCCATCCATTCATCACATCTGCTTAAAGTGCACTTTGGTATGAAATCAATTCCGCGAATCTAAGCTCGGCTTAGTTAAGCAAGCACGTACTTTGCTCCTAACATTCCTCCTCCTCCTCCCCTCCTCTCCATGTTCACATATCGCTGGCCTACCCCATCCGCCATTCATATCTTCCTGCTGCGGCCTCTTCCGACCGAAAACCTCACATGCTCTCACCATAACTCTAGTTTACTTTACCTCAGGTAAATTCCCCTCTCCACAGTGGGTTAGGTCACCTCATACACACTCCTGTGGGACCATGACATGCTGGAAGGAAACCAGGTGCCACGCTCCCTTTTAGCGAACCCAGCTACGCCCAGGTTAGAGAATATTACCACTAGCCTTCCAGGTCCACAAGAGTAGCCACAGGTGCGTCCTCCACTAGTTCCTCGTTGGGGGGCTATCGTGTCTCACATGGTTCCATCAAAACGACTCTCTAAGTGTAGCTAGCGGCATGTCCGTTCACTTGGTGGTTACTAGTCTCTTCTCTACGTGGTTAACTCAAACTCGCGTATCGCATGTCACCCATAGCCGTCGCTAAAATATTTTGCTAGTGTCGTTCATTGGCCAGAACTAGCTAGCGGGCCTTGGGGACACCATAACAAGGACGGAGCATCTTTGGGGAACCAAGAACGTGCTTTTGTAGCAACATTTGCAAGTCAAGTTGTTTCAATATAATAATAATACTGTAGTCAATTGCCTTAGAGGTGGGCTCCGCTAATGGGAGTCTTTCTCGCTGTAGACAATTAAAGACAGTAGATGAAATTGAGAAAGTGTACAGTAAAGCATCATTCTTGCTGAAAATGACATGTACAGTGGTGACAATTCCAACATTCCCTCGTCCAACATTCTAGTTAATCAATTTTACGCACGTCTCTTGTTTTCTTAAGCGTAATTATGAAACCTGTGAGTAAGAAACCTTACGCCTTCTCCAAGAATTTCTCATTGTAGGTTGTGACTGGGCTTGGTGGCGACCACTGTAGATACGAGGGAGCATTCTCGAGGAGTCCTGTTGCAACTGAAGGAAGAAAATTGGATCTACCTAGATGGGTGGAGGGTGTCAGATAACAACACTCTGCCCAAGGAGCGAGCCTTGTATATTGAGTGTGGCACAGACCCCATCATTTAAACTTATCTGGACGATAAAGAGTCCAAAGTTTACTTTTTTGAACTATTAATGAGACGACTAAGAAACAAAGTGGATGTTTATTTTAAGAATGAGATGCGATGATGCTATTGCCAACGACTTCCAAGTATTCACTTTATTGCGATTATCATTGCAAAAGGAGGCTGCCATTAATTATTGACTCTTAAACGACTTCCCTAAATCTAATTCCCCTCCGTGGCATCCATGAGTGGAGAGAGAAATGAGGTACAGTGTGGATAAATCTGTTGTTTCGTCGGTTGTTTCGTTCAACTGCTCTACAGAACCATAGTCGAAATTGGGGAAGACCCCATCAAGCTGAACAAGGACAATACATAGGGGGTAGTCGAAATGGGAAGAACCAGAACTTACCATAGTAACAGGTATGAGCAAAATGGGAAGAACCAGAACTTACCATAGTAAGAGGTATGAGCAAAATGTTATAGATTGATGAGAAAAAGACGTATAACAAGAAGAATACGAAGACCCCATCGAGCGGTACAAGGATAAGGCATAAAGGATAAAATGGGGTTGAACTCCATTTTAGGCTTTAGGATATCTACCTTACTGTATTGCACCTAAGATGTCTGATCTAAAAATTGATGCAAAGAATCTTAATAATCAGCGCTGACCGTTGGTATCACTCTTTGACTACTACCAACACCATGCACTGATGGACATTTAGACAACCCAACCTAGGTGAAACTTGGGAGAAATCAGCCCACCACCTGAAACAATCTGACCTATTCCATCTCCTTAGGAAGTATGTGTGTTTTATCTGTCTCGCGAGATAGCAAGACTGGTTCCTCGCCTAAAAGTAACTCGAAACATGTGACTCGCTTCGACATATTCACCTCAGACCAGGCTCAGGTGTATAGCGGATCAATCTACGACAGACCAAGTCATCAAGAACCTAGAAATTCACGGCATCCAAGTGATCATACATAGAAGACATGTACGAACAAATGAGGAAACGAGAAAGTAACACAACAAAAGCAGCAGAATTTCAGATCTTGTGAGTGCTGCTGATTCATCTCGGAACTTCAAGAGATGAGATTCAAAGACATGAATTGATTCCCTGCCTTGTAGGCCACAACAACTCTTTTTTCTCTTTTCGTTGATTCGTAACTTTTTCTTTCTCTGACCTGTTCGTGCCAACTTGTTGGATTTTATTTATTGGACTATGCTGTGCTCTCCTTTCGCCTTTCCTCCTTGATTTTTCTACTCTTGCCCGTCAACTCATTCACCCCAGAATGATACATCTACTCTCCAGTGAGCAGGCTATGAAAGTTTTTACGTTCATATTGCAGTTACATGTTAAAATAGAAAGCCCTGAAATAAAATACCGTGAGCAGCACATGCTGAGCAGTAAACTGTTAAAGGAGGAAAACCCAAAGCACAGCTTTTCAGACGTTTTGTCACGTATGGGGCAGGATGATCGACATATGAAGGAAGAGGCGATTCTTTTGATGTTGTGACAAAAGTTTCTGCCAGCCACTTCAAATTTGGAGGGGGAGGATGATCATCTCTTCCATCAATGACGATTCGGGCTCGAAGAGTTCGGTTACCGTATCTTCTCCTCTGACTAATAACAGTTAATTGCCACGAAATGCATCCACCCACTTCAAATCTTATGCCAAGATCCTCCTTATGTCATTTGACCTGGTTGCCCTATCCTTGTCTTTTTCCCTGGTGGAAACGCTCATTACATCCCAAATGCACATGAGATGCAGTTTAGCTTTACATTTGCATGTACTGTACAGTGCATTCAAAAGTACATTTCCAGCGTTCATTTGGTCGAAAATGGCTGAGGAGCGTCGTCGTCAACCCAAGGTTTTGACTTTTCTCTATCGGATCATGCATGGCCCAATTGTCTCAATACAGCAGCCGTTCGATTGTGATCTGTGTGTGTGTACCTCCTCCCTCAATCTCGGGCGCAAAGACGACTGTGCAGGAAACCACTGCTGGATTTGGATAACTAGACTGTGGCTCTAAGAGCAAGAGAGGTCAGATGTCAACACTTGGGATAAGTTCAGCTCTGTATGTAGCGCCTTCGTTCCTTTCTCTCTCTCTCTCATTCGGCATCCATGTTATTCCGTCTCTAACGATTCTCCAGTTTGGCGTACCTCTGTTTTGTCGCCGCTGAAGCTATCGACAGTCCAATGGTTACTAAGTGCACATCGACTTCAACCTCGAAGTATTTCGATTTAGTTTCTTCCTCGTCTTGGATCCGGGGTTTAGGGCCACACACAAAGACATTCGTTTATTGGGAAACGAGAAGCTTTCATCCTGGTCCTCTAACTTAGTAAGTAATCGCGATAGTACATCTTTTCCTTTTCTTTTTTCTCTTCACACATGTCAGTACTTGGATGTTCTCTCGTCGGCTAAGAGGATCTCAACTGTCCAAGGTATATAGATGAAGGAAGTTTTCTTCGTATTCGTGGACGAGTGATCCTCGAGTGGGAGGTTTAACTGGAATCATCCTTACCTTTAGGTGATTGTCGCCTACTAGAGAACGGGGACGGAAGTGTTCTGGGGACGGCGATAACGGATAGAGACTTTGGACGGAACTATATTTAGAGAGAAAGATAACTGGTGATATTACTTAAGGGGGATGGGAAGAACAGGCGGGGAGGGAGGCGATGAATGGAAGTGTTTTTGGGAACGGGGAAAACGGGTGGGGAGGAGGACGATATATGTTAAGGGGGTCCTTTTTGCAATATGCATCATGCACGGGGTTAATACTAGTATGCTTTACAACATAAAACACCAAGAGAGTGCGGTGCATATGGAACGTAGTTAGTAAAATCTGTAGGAATTTCTCCAACTTTGCATTCTCAAATGGATACCTCAAATATATATTTTTCCATGGGATTCGGGCATGATGATTTGTCCTGTCATATGCCAATATGATGATGAAAAAATCATACCCTTTTGAAGGATATCTTTGGAGCTGTAGAAACCACATGGTGCAAGACTTTATTTGATTTTATTAGATTTACCAACAACCTTTCTAGGATATATAGGCAAGAAACTCCCTCTTCTTTCAAGACGAGATCAGTTGTTAATATTGTACAATATTAACAACTGATCATCTCAGATCGCTCATTCGACTTGTAAATTTACAAGTCGAATGAGCGATCTGAGATGAATACAGCTGATCAGTTGTTAATATTGTACAAGAACAGAAGCAGAAGAGCAATCAGTCAAGAGAAAATTCATCTCAGATCGCTCATTCGACTTGTAAATTTACCGTGTATACTTGAAAAGAGAAGAGATTAGGTAACTCTATTATTAATTTCTTGACTGTTTGTGCCAAGATGTTGAATGAAGCTACAAGTATCCAAGATTTGAAAAAGATTTGGCTTTTGGCAACACTCAAGAATACCACTCGAATATTATTATCACTATAGCAACTTTTTTATAAAAAGTTGCCTATCAGATCAGGGATCCTGGTCTCAATTATCCAGTTAAATAGAGAGTACTTTTTGCATAGAGGAAAGATATCCATCCTCACTTGATATCTCTGGACTTAACATATATTCTATGGAAATTTGATTTGGTGACTCAAGGCTATCAACAATATGAAGGTATCAGACTTTATTACACATTTTATATAGTCGACAAAGTTATGTTGTTGTATACAAATCAAAGGATATTTTGCATTCAAAGAGATCACTCGGAACTTGCAAAAGCATTTTAAAGTCAAACTCAAAGTCATAGTATCTACTACCAGGAAAAAGATATATCTCAATGTCGGTAAAACTTTCTTCAGAAGCAGTCAGACAAGGTAATTATCGTAGAACAAAGTAGTCTATAGGGATGAAATATTGTCCATGTTAGTATAAGATCACATACATTAAATCAAGATTGTGGGTACAAGGTACAGTGGAAAAGGAGAACTGAGATAATGCGTCGTCTGTGACGTTTTACTCCAAATAGAAGATGAAGACGAGGCTCATGTATTTCTGTCTTGTCATAATCAAAGATGTAGTAGATGAAAATAAATAGACTGGCACAACTATTGATATAGACGAGTTACGGTTTCAAAGAAAACCGTTTTATTTATCTCATGATTTTGAAATATTAAAACTTAGAATGGCAATTGCTAAGCCAAATTAACTAGAGCGAATCGGTAACTTTTTGTCTCGCCTTTTGAAACTGAGGGTCTTCGACTGGAATAACCAATTTCCTTCCATTTTATTTTAATAATCGACTTGCGTTCCCCTTTTGCGCCACAGAGATAGACGAATATTGTTGTTACCCTTGGTCAGGATCGCACCTCGACCCTAGTATCAGACGCACGGTTAACTCCGTGCACTCAAACTAGGCCTGATGCATGCGAGTTAACCTGAGTACGAGTAGACCACAATTGACCAGCTCTTGTATGAAACCTTCAGGTAAAGAGAGCCCCGGTTCCAACATGATGAAGTGCGGTTCTTCTTCCCGGTTATTCCCGTGCGTGAGTAAATGCTGCCATCTTCTTTCTTACAGCTTTTACTGGACTCTGGGTCGTTTACTTTTGTCTTCGTTAACCTCTTCCAATTCATACGAGGATCGTTCGTTTGTCCGGTAACTTATATACGGATGCTCATGTCAGGTACCGGGAGTTAATTAGCAGAATCACAATCAGTACAAATTAAGGAGAATACCAACCATTTCGGTGTCAGTATAAGCCTTTCGATGAAAATGTCGGACTGTTCTCAATCGTCCACGTTGCAGGTTCGGGAGGAGAGGCCAGCAGCTTGTCCGAAACAGAGTACCAACCACGCGCAAGGTTAGGGTCGGGACGGGGGCGTCCCAAAGCGTGGGGACGATGGTCCGCTTCTTAGCTGGAGTGTTTATGGACGCATCTGTTTCTAATTTGCAGTTAGAAGCGGAAACGGCCACACAGTAATGGTGTCTTTTGTGCATGATGTGATTATCTCAGATCCTCACCTCACTATTTCCGCTCCATCAATGATTACTCCACTTCCTTCGGCTTAATCGCGTGGTTCCTATGTGTATAAAGTATTTGTGCAGCTCTAACTCGAATTTGGAACATCCTCAAGAAAGCCCAACGAGATCTCGAAGGGATCTTTTCCTTCAAAGCATTTCCCGGTAACTTAGCTACCACATGTACACAAAACATCAAACCTGGCCCGAAATAAAGAGAATCCCTACTCCAAATCTCAACTCGTGCAATCAGGTGACGGGAGGTGGGAGGTGACGATCTCATCTTTGGTGGAAATCCTTAGTACTCCACAACTCTGCAGGTAATGGGTGAATGTGAGAGAAATATAACCAAGTTTCCCCAATTTGGACGGGACTCTTGTGGTTTGAGATGAGGTAAACATTTTGAAAATGTGAACTTCTCAGCCCGCATTCGAGTGAGAGTATGCACACTCACACCGACAGTAACATCTTCACCGAGGAGTTTGATCCTGATAGAGTTAGGATTTTCTCAAGAGAAAGGATCCAATGTATGGTTTTATGCATCTCCTTAGAATGTATGGTTTTATGCATCTCCTTTGATTGAGTACCTTTGGTTCATTTTGAAGGGGTTTACCATATCACTCCGCCTATGATTGGGATAACTACATCTAGCACTTCTAGGACTACCGGTTGAGTGTGAATAGGCAGTTACATTCAATACCCAAGGCATCCACATTTTGTGCTATGCTATTGGAGGAGAGCACACCAGAGTTAATGATGCACTCTAGTACATAGTAGTTCAGACCTTACAATCCACTCATTCCCAAGATCATATTAAGCATTTGTTAGATCTTTTGGGATCTCTTCTTTGGAGAGTGAGGGCAGACGTAGTCACATTAATGGATGCCTGTCATACCTTGGTTAAAGCAGGTTCACAAGCGGAGCTTGTAGTGACTATTGCCACCAAGGGAAAGAGGACCACTATTCTCCACAACTTGCCTCTGATATCTTCATCCCATTAGTGGTGTTGATCTTTAGCCATCTAGATCACCGTTTTGATGGTCTCCTTAGTGATGCAACATAGAATTCCCCATAACACAAAGGAGCATTAACTATTTCATCAGCCATGCTCACCTTGTGCTCTCTGTTCTTGGTCACCTTACATCGTTTACAAGCATTGGGTCTTCATTGACCAGATGGTGAATGTAGGAGCTCCCAGCTTGTCTAGGCCTTTCCCTCCACATCCACCAAATATTCAAAGATCTATATTATACAATAATATGTTTCTTCCCTCCACATCCACCAAATATTCAAAGATCTATATTATACAATAATATGTTTCTTTACAGGTTATTTTGGTTATTTTTCCATGTAGGACTTTGGCTTGTGTTTCTCCTCTGTTCCTGGTCTTTTTGGTTTAGGCCACGGAGCCAGTTTGCTTCATCTGCACTTCTATGTTCTGGGTCTTTCCTTGGGGTATTTCTTTTGGCCTTAGGGTCACATCGTAAGTAATTCATCAGAATGTGGGGAGGTGCAATGGCCAGACCTGGGAGGGAGGGGGTTGAATCTGCTATATATCTGCTATCAGGACGAATAGCTCTATCTGGACGATTAGGTCTGACTAGCTATCTTATCCAGATCTGGTTGGAAAGCGAAACAGGGAGTCACTAAAAATAGCGCAAACGTAGCGCTTCCGGCAATCTGTGACTAAGGAAGAGCTGGATAAAAAAGGCAGCTACTTTTGGGCGGGGTGGTGCGTAGCGCGCGACTGACTATAGGCTTTCCCATGTGCAGACAGGGACCGGCAATAACCCGCCGGTCGCACTCTCTTGGGAGTCGCCGGAGGTTCTAGCCGATCTCGAAACACGTGCGAAACGTGAAAGCCTGATATTTGAGACCGAGTCCGTGTTAGCCCGTCGTATTGTCTGGCTCTGCCCGGCATGAGGACGTCACGACTCTTTGAGCTTCAATGCTCGTTCGATCGCTGACGTGCTCGATGTCCAGTTGAGCTGGTCCATCATGGGCCCGCGCTCTCTGGACCGGGCCAGGAAGCGTGGGGCAACGCGAATTCCTTTAGATTACCAAATGTGTCTCCAGGCATTGATGAATATATTCCCTTGTCTTTAGAGAGGATGTGATGATGGAACATTTGAACTCAGTTCTATTAGTATTTACAGGTTTTACTCCTGGAGTTTAGGAATATTAGTTTATTAGTTGGAAATGAGTTCTATTTGTCAACGAGTGTAGTATTTTGGCCCTGCAGTTCAAGACCACCTTGCTATAGTTGATCGGTAGTTGCTAATGAAGAGGCTTCTCCTATTCTTCAGTGGATGAAAATCAGATATTGGTGGACGAATGGGAATTTCACTTATATGGGAATTGGCCAAAGTGCTTTAATATACTTGCCTACACACAAATGTAGTTCACACAATCTATGTATGTTTCATAGTATCTTATGTTAAGCTTCTCCATCTTGTAAGGCCATGTATGTTTCTATTGCATAAGATGAACAGTGTAGGTTATAGATAGCTCTTCCCATAGCTATGGGAAGATATGATCTCATATTGTTAGAGATTATTACACCTGTTGCTTATTTAGAGCATGGGTCGGGTCCTAGTGACTCCCTATAGTAAATAGGTTTTTTCACCATGGTTACTATGGTTATCCTCTTTTTTTTTTGCATCTATGATTTAGATACTTACGATTTATGGTCATATCTTTGTTTGACCTGCGACCCATTACCAAACCGTGCATACACATTACTCTTTACATTTATAGACTTTGTATCACTAGATTCTATAAAGATTCAAGATGATTTTAATGGATGTATGTACACTCACACCCTTGCCTACATGCTCATTGATATGCCTTCACCTAATAGAGTGAGAGAGAAAGGAGATTGCATAGAAAACACAAAGGATAGGAAGACTCCATCATGCCTTACAAGGGAAATAGAGTTAGGATTCTCTTTTATGTAAAGAAAGGCTCCAAAACTTAGCTCCATGCCTACTCTTTGATTAACTTTCACTTCATATCCGAGAATTTCATTATAATATTTTGCTTGTATTTTTGCTTACCACAACTAACACTTCCAAAACTACAATACTAGTGTGCTTATAGATTCCTATCAAACACATTTTATTTTATACTTTAGGTGAAAAGACCACTAGATTTCATGATGCCCTCCGATTAGAGCATAAGTATGCTCTACTTGGTATTAAATACAGTTTGAGCAATAGTTAGATCTGCGGAGACCACCCCTTTGATGTGTGAGAGGGGATCCAATCATTTTCACAAATGGATACCAGACCTTATTTGATGTGGTGGTTGCAAAACCCTAGAGAGGAGAGTCATTGGCATGAGTTAGTATTGAGGTAATGAACATTGCCACCAAAGGGAAGGAAGATACAACAACTATCCTCTAATATCTTTGTAATTTTAGTTATAGAATTTTTTGGGAATCTTTATCACCTATTTGATATGCAACACTATATTCTCTACCAAGAAGAAGAGCTATAGTAATCTTTCTCTCTATACTTATTTCACATTTTTAGATAGAGAGACTCTGTCATTTTACAACGCTCGCAAGTATTGTATTTGATAGTCAGGATAGTTAGTAGAAGCTCCCATCATGTCAAGGACCTTCCCTCCTCGTTTACCAAATATACTTTGTCTCTTGGGGCCGTCATTCAGCATAGGGATTTAGCCTTATTTCATTGGGCCCTGTGTTCGTTTTCTCTTTTGCACTTTTTGGTACCTTGTATTCCTTTTCTTCCTTTCGGTATACTACCTGGTCTCTTTTTATTTATTCATTAAAAATGATCACTCGTTATCATTTTACCATTTTAAGTCATATCAACAGTAATGGTCCCCATGACAGTTGATCTTGGATCAACGGTAAGTAAGATAAGTAGCTCAAGTTTTGTGTTCAGCAATGCTTTAAAAAAGAGTTCAAGAACTTAAAACTGGTCGCAAGCCTGCATGCAGCCTACTATGGCATAATCATTAGCAAAACCGACATTACGACATTCAAGAATATGACTTGATAATGAAGATTATATATATATATATATATTCCCGAAAGAATGTAAAGAAGGGGCTAATGAGCCCCCGTAGAATGTAGTAGTCAAAACTAGAAGACTCGGCGATTATGTATAACTGAAAGAGCCGGTCCCATATCTGAGGTAAATTCATATACCGATAGTCTCTAACTTAGGATTTCTAACATCAAACTACTTCCCACCCTTCATGTGTTCTATGTGGTCACCTTTTGCCTATATTCTCAAACTTATGATTTCAAAGTGTCTGTAAATTAGCTTTCGGACATTATCAGCAGCCAAAGGTCATGAGGTTTCGTCATGAAGAGAGAGAAGTTGGTAAAGCTCGTACTTACTTTTCAATTTCTCTTACTGTTGTATCAAAAGTTAGAGCATTTAATCTTCATTTATGATGAATGAGAAGCTGACAAAGCTAGTAATTTTCATATTTTCTCACTCCTGCTTGCAAAGGTCATCACTTTGAGGTTAGTACTTTATGATGGGTGATAAATTAATAGGGACCAGAATTGACACTTTTTTGAATTGAAAGTATCGAAGTTGGAGCGAATAGTGCAAGCCTTTCATTGGTGTAATCTGAGAAGTTGTTAAACAAACTTTTGACACGAATCTAAAATTGCGACGAAAAGGTTTACCTAACTAGATATCTCTTCATCATTTCGTAAATAAAAAAATACAGACTCTGCCTGAAATAACCGTTTTGAAATCTTAATATAAGAGAAGAAAAGTCAACAAGAGAATTGAAACCGAGAAGAGAAAGAGATTCATATGAGATGTAAAACGTTATCTATAAAAACATGACATGGAAACGTTATTTGTCAGAGCAAGTATTTTAATTGTGATAGTAGAGCTAAACCCATAATATGAGGACTAGACAAGATAAAGCTTGTCCAAGGATAACGGAATGTTTTTAGAATCATTCTTGCCCACTCGAAACATTACTCAATTATGGACAACGAAAAAAGGAGACGGGAAGAGGCTTCTTAGTCGTGCATCATGCCAGCAACCACGTGGGAGGATTCTGCACCGAACGTAGAGAATTGCGGGGAGATGGGGATCTGGAAAACGTTCTAGAGCTCCTCCTCCACTGAGCTTTAGAGTGGAATGTGGATCCTTACCACCACGCAGTTATGGTGGACTCATGAAGGGAGAGGAATGAAGAGAAACGAATGATTTAATCCAACGATTGTAACTAACTTCAACAACCCACTTTAAGTATTTGGGCTAAAGCTTTTGGGGCTTAGCCCCATTTTACCTCTTAGGTTTTACTTTTTGTTCGACTTGACAGGGTCTTCCCTTCCTTATTCTTATCTTATGTGTGTCGCGTTTCGACTTTAAGTAAACATTCTTCTTCTCGATCACGAGAAGATACCCTTCTCCGGGGAGATTTGCGGGAAGGGCATGCAGCAGAAATATTATGATGAAACGACCGCCGACGCGATTTAACGTCTGGAGTTGATCGAGTGGAAGTTTGAAATGAGAGGCACTCTCACGAGGAGAGATGATGAATTGATTCGATTTATTAGAGGTTCGAAAGAGACCTGGAAAAGCGTTCGGTGCATGTTGAGCAGTTACGTCTGGTCAGAAGTAATGGCTTTCAAATGTTCTATGCTTCTATGCAATTCGCCATAACTGAATTGCTTATTTAGTGAGGAAAGGATCGGTCCGCTCATTGCCGTTGTGGCCCACTCACTTTGCTGTGTTTCTTCTCTATCTGTTATGGCCACTATTCTTTCACTCGAAGGTCCGAGCATTTAGGGCATTTCTGGTCAAGTAAGGTCAAGTCGATGCAGCAGCTCTCTTTTTTCTTACACAGTAACGCAATTCGTTCGGGAGTGAGTACTAATCCTGAATCTCGAACCGTGCCGTTCTCTCTAGTGGAATTGATTCTTTGACTTGGAATGCAACAATGACTGGAGGTCAAGTGGAGCGCATCATCTGAAGTGTGAGTGGAGCTGTGGCTACATAATAAAGTAGTTTCGCTTCTCTTTGACCTGATTTGATATTTTGATATGGGGTACGTTACCCAGTAGTTGGTTGACTATCTATTTCTCTCCTTGACCACGCTCATATGAGATGTTTTGAGTCCAATAATCTTTGTACTGGCATCGGAGAAGACATAGCTACGAAGTCCAAGCACTATTAGTTTACTTACTCATGGATTTTAGGATACATCCATAGTTTCTCACATGTATAATTGACTTCTATAAGTAAGATTGGGAACTTTCGGCAGTCCATTTGAAGTAAAAGACAGTAGTAGAATAATCTTCCTCGTCCTCTTTCTGCCCTTCCCTTCACTTCACTGGGACTTGGTGCTTTGTTTCCTCAAGTTCTACAGTTCTTCGCGGAGACTCCTGCATAGTCGGAACAATTACCAGAGCAAGGGCTAAAAGTAAGGGAAAGACCTACATAACCTGTTAACCAGTCCAGTCCAAAGTTTGAACCGGTTAATTAACATGCGAAACGAGTCACTTGCATGTGGAAACGAGTGATTAGGACTTGATTAGGGAGGAAGAGTGTGGGAGACAAGTAAAGTGCAGGCAGTTTCCGGGTAAGGGATGACTGTTGGGGAGGACTACTGTAGTAAAAAGATGTTTATGGGACGATGAGAGAGACCGACAAAAACTTACCGACTGCGCCGCCGTCGCGTGGCGTGTGATCACGACACTCTGCACACCATTGGATGCCACGTTAGCTTCATGTACCCTGTACTCCCGGCATCAGACACCTCTGCGTGTTGGTGTCTGTCCAAGGGGAACATAGGTTTCCTGCGGGCCCGCATTCCAGCTTCACATACATGCCGAACTGTTTCATTGCTCGTATTTCACCCCAGGGTAGGCATCATATGTCCTCCACCATAGTCATCTTCAGAGTGGCCTCGATGCGTTCCAGATTCAGATCCTCCATCCGACGGCCGAAACCCACGCCTAGAAGCTGTGCTGTTGTCGGGTGGTCCATTCAGCGGACGACAAGTAAAATATACAAAGAAATTGGCTAGTGGATGCCCATCGGACGGCTCCGGTCCAAACGTCGAGGTCGCAAGTCGGACCGGACCCTGTCGCCCTTTCACCTTGGTTCTTGGCCATATGCATCACTGCCATCCTCGATGAAATAAAAAGGCTGGCACGCAGGTGAAAGAAACCTTCTGATCTAGATTTGCCGGTTCAGTTGAGCCCGGCTTCTCCCGTCATGTTACTGCCGTCCCTCGATCGAAGTACCGTAGACGTCCTTGTGTAACTTTCTTGGGTATGAGCAGACCTCAAATTGGCGACAGTCGCAAGGCCGCCTGTCGAAGGGTGGGCACTTTCCCTTCGTGGTGGGGCTTCCTCTCCTTCTCTTCGACGACGTGGGCTAGTTGGTAACCACGGATAGCCTGCAGAATAAAATACCGTCACATTCTTTGAAACCGGCCTGGGCTTGTTAAGTCCGTGTCAAGTCCCGGCATCGAAAGATGCGATCGTGGTTGTGAAAATCTTTCAGCGAAAGCTTTCATTGATCTAAGGTCTCCAGAGATAGTACTGTGCTGTTGAATTTTGTAAACCGTCTTTGGGAAGAGACTACACTCAACCGCGTACCATTTGTTCATTTCCAAGTCAGTCTGTCTCAAATTTGGGGTGGTAATAATCACCCACCCTTTCCTTCTAAAGAAATCATCATCGCTGCCTTCTCGACTCCATGTAAAGTAGTCCAGTCCAGTCATGGGCATATCCACCTGGTTCCGGCACCAGACGTGTCTCGCTCTTTTTATCACAAAAGTGTTTCGAAGCTCTGTGTAGAGATTGATAGGTTCCGACTGTATAAAAAAATCCAAGCAACAGGGAGTAGTAACAGCTCAATGTTGCCATGGATAGGGAGAGAACTCAACAGTGTTCGATCCATGGAATAGAAACTTTCCTCATAATGTAGCCCTCAACTGCAAAATGTTACTATTATCTCCAGCCAAGATTAATAACCAATGGTCTCCGTCGCCAAAAGCAAAGAGAGACAGGTCTTAATAATCAGGTGATATTAAAATCTCCTGAAGTGTGAACTTTTCAGCCAAAGAATCTCTGAGAGAGAGAAGTCATGAGTAGATCAAGAGGTTAGTGTGAGACCTTGGCACCCGAGCTCCAGAAACGTCTATTTCGAGATGAAATTCGATATCTCGGGCCACCAAATAATAGGTGTGGGTTTTATATGCAGCGAGATCTTTATACACACGTCTAGTGGTGCTGGTACTATTAAAGAGACGATTAAGCTACTCTATATGACGTACTTAAGTTTGGGCTAATAATCTGATTTAATTGATCAAAACAAGGTTATGTTTCTTAGACCTCCAGAAATATGCAACACGACGTCTGGTCAACGATCGAGGAGATAAGGTACTGCACGATGCCTTTCTAGCTTTACCTTTGGCCGTACCTCTAAAAGAAAAGTGATCAAAATTGGTGGTGACGTTCAGACTTCAGCCATCAGGTCGGCTGCAAGAGGAAGTTTATGGCCGTGGCTCTAAAGCAGGTTGTTCTAAGTTGTAGAGAGTTCGGCAGGGTGACGGTTAGACTTCAGACGACGTCGCCGAAGTCCCTGTCCAGGGACCGGCCTCGGCCCTAATTATGGTGAATGTCCCGGTCGTACCTTCAACATCTAGCGAAGGATCCTTAGCGGACGGTTAGACTTCGCAGGCGTCAGGCTTCTTCGTAAGAGGTGTCCTTGTCTTCCTTGTCATGGACGATGTGCTCCTCTCCCTCTTTTGGCGCCGTCGCAAGCCTCTGCCGCAAGACGGCGTGAGTTTAGGCCTGGTCGACGCGATATTCACAGAACTAACTGGGTTAGGCCGTGATGTCATGATCAAAGTCCCTCACATACTAGAGAGAAATTCTAAGAGTCAGGAGGTGTTAACCACCCAAATCCATCGAGTTTTGTTGTTCCCAATGTGGGCGGATTCTGCTATGTGCCAAATATCTGGACCCAAGAGCTGGCATTTCCCGGGATGTGGTGCGGAAAATGAGTATTAAAGTGGTGAAGAATCCGTGTATCCAACCGTCCAAGAGAAGTGATTTATTTTGTGGGATTATTACATTACCATCGCTGCGCCTGCATGATGCAGTGTGTACTGGGAAACTCTCATTGCCCCTTGTCTCTCGGCATGGTCACGATTGCGTTCACATAAGCTAAAACCAAAACGGATGGGCATTGAGAAATCTTTCATATCTTCACGGCTTTCAATCTCGAGCACCACCTGCAGAATTATGTCTGCCGCCGGCAAGGATTGTTCACTCGTCCCGGCTCAGAGAGAGTGGACGAGTGTAACGAGGAACTTTTACATGTGCTGCTGTTTCTGCTGCTGTACGGGACTAGGGATGTGAAGGAGTGGGGAATTTTTGGGACGAGGTGAAAGCAAGAAGATTCACTCAAGTTGTTGTAAGAGTTACTGAACTGACTCCGGCCCCAGCCAGCCAAAGCCACAGCTAGCCATCCAACTAGGCGAGGTCAAGTACCGCCAGTACCACTACTGCTGCTGCAACTTCTTCATTCTATATTGTGTGGAAAACAATTCTCCATCGGCCGCATCTGAGTGGACCACACATATATAGACCTTTGATATTTTCCTCTCGTCACTTAGGGAAACGAGAGAGCTAACCTCTTCTCTATTCCACCGCAGTATTACAATGGCTTGTGACCAAAAACAAACAATGGCATCCTTTAGAAGGAGCGTAAATTCCTCAACCACTGTACAGGATTTGGAATGAATCAGATTAGATCTCTGGGAATTATGTCCGATAGTGAACCAAATGATACCAGTTGTTGTTGTACGCATACAATGAATACGGCCTTCTCAAAAACTTGCGAATACAGCTACTCCACTCGCTTCTGATTTATGACTCACTTCACCCACGGACCGACCAGACAGCCCAGCATATACTTCTTCTTCTACCACTACAGTACTACTACAGTCTAGCCCCACCCATCACACCATCTATAGATTTGTCACCACTTTACCGATTTTACCCTCTACTCTTATCCTCTATACCACCCTTCCCAATCCTACCCAGTGCCCGTCGCAATCCAAACACTCGATCACCCGCTGTATGCGTATGCCGTGCTTCCCAATCGTCTGAATTGACTTTACTATACTAGGGGGAGTTGATATGTCTTACGTCAAATACAATAACATTGGCTCCTGTCGTGATCTTCGACGTATCGAGGTGTAGAAAGTCGCTTCACGGTATCCACACCATTTTAATATTCTTCTCACGAGTTTCTCGATACATATCTTCATCACCCTTCATTTTCAACGCTTCGTCCATTCTTTTCAAATATAGATTCCACAGCAATTAGCTCATACTTGGCTTCACAAGTTGACCAGCATCAGTTTTATATACGGTACGAGTATCACTTCTATGTGGGTAGGCATAAACGTCTGAAGACGTAATGAAGTTCATATTCTCCTAGCCGCATACCCTGTTCACACTAACAATGACCCTCAGCGGTCTCTTTCTCACTCTCTCTATCATCATCCCCAACACCAACTGACTTTTTTTTTTGTGTCAGTGGGGATTTGATTGTCTCTCCCCTTCTCCCCTTCCTTGTATAGTGATGTAAATCAATCAGTGAACTCGGTGGGCTGGTCGCTTGAATGTGAATAAAAGAAAGCAAACTCGCCCCCTCTCGCTCCGTCTGGCCAAATTCCCATGTCTGCGAGTGCCACCGATGCGCGCGCTTGCATCTATCACAACACTGTATGGAAAGCGAAAGATTTATATTAAAGAAGCTCGCCTTCAGATAAGAAGCCTCGGTGCGGGAGGCGAGGGCGAAGAATCCAGCTAATTCCACAGAAAGAGTTGCGAGTACCACATGGGCAGCCGGGCAGGGCCGCTGGAAAAGAAACGGCGCCAAACGGAGTCCAGCTAGGGATGGATACACAGTGTTCGCATTATGAGTCGCACTTGGTTTTTCTACTACTAGTCCTCCCGGGGTCCACCGCCCCTCCCCCATTCGCTGACGAATGTCGGGCATCTGCCCTGCAGTTCCCGACAGACGGGGCCGGGCTCTTAGCTCCAAGCTCGCCCTGTCTTGCCGGGACGACCGTGAGACGGGAGGAGACGATGATGTTTCTACTTTCCTACAGTATTCTCCCCCACCACGACACCCGTTTCCTCCTCCCTCGCCCACCATGAAGGGGGGACAAAAGTGTTTCCCCACTTCCCCAGAAACGAGGCTTAGCTCATTGTGAGCATAACGCTAACTACGTCATCATCATGGTGGAGAGATTTACTGTGAGACTAATCCTCCCTTCAAGGAACCTCATTTGTTTACGCCCTCTTTTGTTTATTTTATGTCTCCGAGTTATGCCCTGCCCTCCTTTACTTGTAGGAGTTTCCCAAAACCGCAATGCCTTCTTATAATAATTTCAAGGTATTCTATTCGCTAGCTAGTATGGGAACTGAAACTATAAATTTAACTTTCAACATGCAGGGACACCCACCCACATGGTCTCTTATCTCAATCTTAGTGGCCCAGCTTTGACCTTACTTGTGGGATTTCCTCAAAATCCCTTCCTGAATATTCGATGTGATCCCTTTGAATAGATCTACAGGAACAACCTCAAAGCACTCTATAAGACGTGAATAGAAGTTAAGTTTTTACACATGCACCCACATGGACTCTTATCTCAATCTTAATGGTCCAACTTTTGCTCTTACTTGTAGGGTTTCACTAGTTCAGACCAGACACTCCCACATCCCCTCTTTCTCTCAACGTGAATGACCCAGCTTTTGCCCTTCCTTCCTTTGCAGAACTGTTTATGTTTCCAGCCCACAACATTCATTATGCAGGAAACTATATTTATTTCCCACACATGCTCTTGTCTCTAAAACTTAGTGGCTCATCTTATAAAATTCCTTGAAAAGTTTTCCCCTTATTTCTACAATCAGCTTCGCCGACTAGTATCTTACTATATGGGATGGGGGATCCTATAACAATCATTGTTTTCCCTGATACATTCGATAATCATAGTTTGTATAGGAGAAAGTGATATGGTTGTACTCTATAGAGATCCCAAACACTTCTTTCTGTTCCGGAAATATACAACATATATCTTAATCGGTATAATTAATTGGTTATTGACCAGGAGTTGAACAAGGGTGAACCGATATGTCCATGGGTTTGCTTTGATGAAAGGAGCTTGTGTTTTCTCTCTTGGTAGTTGACTTGTTCATACCTTCTTGATATAGCTAGTCACTAAAACCTCAAAACTTCAAACGTGAAGTTCTTTGATGGCTCTGTGTTCACACCTTAAACATTTCTCCCATGTGTCGATGGAAGCTATGTGTCTGCCCTATCCAAATGAATAGACTCACAAATAACCTAAATCTAATCATTTATCGAAAATACACATTTATATATTAGCCGTCTCTTTAAAATATTACTATATAAGAACTAGAGAACGAGCACCAATCTCTAAGAAGCGGAAACCTAATTGTATATAGAGAATACAATATACTATATACTCTTTCAATAAAAAAAAGTTGAATTTCGATGATTATGCATATGTTTATTTTATAAGAAAGGATAGGGATAGACATTTGGAGAGGGGGTAATCCTAATATCTGAAAATAATTCGATACTTTATATTCTTTTAAATTTTCCTTTGATTATTGGAGAAAGGGGATTACTGAAAAATGTCCTTATATAGCATATATACATTTAGACAACTATACAATACACTTTTAGACAGATCGGAGGGAAAATTTAGGTTTAAGATGGATGCAATATCTGATTCCTTCTTAGTCTAGTTAGTATCTACTGGAGCTCTAAGAAATAAATGTTAATTTTCCATATTTAATTGAAGTCTTGTAGGGAATCGTCACAAAATCATTCAAGTTGATTCTTTTTGTGGTTCTACATGTTCACCGCACCCCAAGTACTTTTGATTTGATTTCTGAAGTTCCCCTGCTACTTATGCCTTAATCAGTTGATATTCATTGACGTGCTCTTAACACCACCACCACCGACAACAAAAACGAGATATTAAGATAGCTGTTCCATAATTATCTATCATTCTTGTTGATATCCATCACAAGAAGGATACACAAAATATTGTAGAAAATTTGACCACAAAAAAATTGGAGGGGAGTATTTCAGATGATTCTATATGTGCTATCTAAATATGACTTCCAGGATCTGGCAGACATGCAGGGTGCCATATTTTCTGGTAAGGATATTTGTTCCATCAATGACTTGTACCATCCATTAGTTTAGTCCGTCTTAATCCTGTAGGGTCTAACAGCTCGTCTCCGCAGAAACTCGTAAAATAAATTTAGGGAAGTTCCGTGGTTTCATTCTACACTTTCAGAAAGGGAGATCTTTTGGAAGGCTCTGTTTGTTTTGCTTCAAAATCACATTTGGCATATCAAGATACTATTTCATGACGGATGTGATGGACGTTTCTACTTTATGGAGTTGAACTTGCCGACGGTTTTCCATGACAAAAGGAAAACCGGAAGTGTGCAACTCGTTGATAGCTCGGTCTTTTCGTCTTTCGCAACTTCTTAGCTATGAAAAGGATGGAAATTCGATTAATCAATTTAATGTCACTTCTAAGACATCAACCCTGATTTGGACCCTTATGTATTCTCTATATCGAAACCTTCTTATGTATATTATACCCGTACGGAACTATATAGTATGTGCTCTTTCTCTTGACCACTTGAGAGGAATAAGGTTCAAAGTATGGGGTCTAAGTAGGAACCTGTCCCCATAACCTATCACTTTCGATCAGATCGCTTGCAATCACACAACCGCTTATGGAAAAGACGTTCTCTCATGTGTTGGGCGTACTTTCTTTCCCATGTAAATGAAGCGATGAACAAAATAGAGCAAAGGGCAAATACTTAGTTGAACAGATCCAGAAGTTGGTGCCAGTTTTACTTGTTTTAACTGAAAGTTAGGTTCGGGTCGTTTTTCTAAAATTTAATTTTGACTCTTGCAGGTCTCCCTCACTTGTTAAATAAATGAATTTGAGCTTCAGAAATAAACGAAATAGTCTACACCCTCAGCCAGTTACTGCAACCAGTAATTGAAAATCGTTTGGAGTAAGTGGATCTCATAGGACATTGGATATTTTCTGTCAAAGATCGATACAAAGTTGACCCTTTTTAGTTTTGAGCATCCGTTTTGGGAGCTCAGGTCACTTGAGAGTCCAAGCTGAAGTTTAGCAATCCTCTTCTATTCGTCTCATCTCTTCATGTCAAAGAGAAGGACGATCGCGTAGAAAAAAATGAAGGATGGGAAGACCCCCATCAAGCCGTACAAGGGAGAGATGAAAAAGGTAGAATGGGGCTAAGGCTCTCTATTGGGGCTAGCTAAACCCCAATAGAGAGTCTACTTAGGTGTCTATGGTGTATCCATACTTTTGGTACTCGAGGTCGAACATGGATGGAGTTAGTGGGACGTAAAGAAAATCCTCCTCCACTGCATTGTATATAGTCCTTTGGAAAGACATTATTGTACATACTGTTGAAAGGATATGGATAAACATACAACAAGAAAAGAAGGTACCAACGCTAACGTAGGTCAAAGAAGAACACCGTACTTCTATATGGAGGAAAAATCCACCTTTCTTTAATTTAAAGCAAAGAACAAGAAGAGTACCCGTCCTCTCGGCTGCCCCTCGGGATAAGAAAAGGGTAGTATTATTGAGAAGAAGGCGACCACGAAGGATGGGAAGGACCCGTCGAGCCGTACAAGGGAGAAACACAAAAAGAAAGTATTATGTGGAAGATGGAACAATAGAGTAGATAGAAAGTATCTAAAATATTACAAAGAATTATACGGAGAGGAGAGACGTACGAATCTTCTGGCTGAATTGGAACCCCTTTCTCCCTCCCGTAAGGACTTTGAGAGTTCAATTAATTCTCGCCGGCGTTCTGTCCCCTACTTTCGCTGGTTGGTGGCCAACACCGAGTCCCGCTGCCGGTGCCGGGAGAGATCCCGTCCTTAACAAGGGCCTGCTGCCCGCCACCTTGCGAGGACTTCGCTCCTCATGTATGTATGTATGTATGTGACAGTCGCCCCATGTATGTAGGTTCCCGCATGTACAAGCCAGCAAAAACTACTGTAGTGTTAGTTGTAATCAATTGACTGGTAACTTGACAATAACTGCCGGTTCTCAATAAGTCAATCTTTACTTACCTTCTTTACTGCAGTTATTTATAAGTTTCCCCTAACCCTAACGCCCTGACGGCCCGCATGTTTTTCGCCTCGCCCTCCCCTCACTTCCAGGACTCGGAGTTCTGTCGACGTCACGCGCCTCCTGTGTTAACATTTTAACATCTATTTGATACGGTATCTTCCACCTATCTGTCCTATGTGTCGTCTATCAGGGCAAGAGAGTCCCGCCCAGGGATCGCCTACAGGTCGAAGAAATACGTTGCGCGCATGTTGTGGTTAACCAGGGCTAACCATTTGGCGTACCAGATTCGATGAAATGGCTGATCGTGAGGCTTATATTGAGGACTGGGTTGGTTCTTGACCATCACAGTAACCCTGGTAATAGCCCCGAGAAAGTGCCTCCCGCGGGATTCTGCGGATTTATACTGGGGGAATATTACCCCGGGGATGGGCTACCCATCACCGCCCCCTAATCCGATCCCCAGCTAGATTAAGAATCACCACTAAATAAATCGAAGATGGATGATTAGAAAGACTTGAATGGACCCTTATGCATACTGTACGTCTTTTTCTCTCCCCGTTTTACTGAATGCTGTCTCAGTCTTTGATGCCAGTAGAATTAAATTTCTGTCCAGAATTTACGGCTGAAATTAGCCTCGTAGGAAAGGAGGAGGAAGAGTTAGAGAGAGAGCGGACGGGGCAATCAAAGAGGGGAAAGGTCCGGCGACCGGTCGGAGGCAGGGACCTCCAGATCGTTCCCACCTCCGTTCCAGCCGCAGCTTCGTAGCTTCTTCCTGGGTGCAGCGTCGTCTCCGACCCTGCTGTTCCTCGTGGCCCGTGGGCCCCAGCTTCGGCTCCGGTCCTCTCCGGTCCGGGAGTGGGTCTGCTGCTGGCGACAGCTTTGAAAGGCAGAAAGGCGAAACCAAGACTGGAGAGATCGCTGAGGAGGCGACAGTCGCTCTCGTGGTCAGATTTGGTTCGTAGGAACGGGGAATAGAAGTTGGTGAAAACTTCACTGGTTGTTGTTGGCTTTCTGGTTGAGTTTACCATCTGCGTCCTCTCTTCTCTCTCTGTTTGTTGGTCGTAGTAGTGGGTCTCCTCCTTCCATTTCAGTTCTGAAAGTGAGAGATGGTCCGGTAATGAGACACGGTGACTGGTTTTGCCTTGGCTATGATCCCGAATCAATCCACACCAACCTTACCTCCTTTTTGCCCCAGCCCCGCACCAGTGTGATTTCATTCTCCAGCGAGCTCTTCTCCTCCTCATCCTCACTCGATCGCATCCACTTCCCATCTCTGCTTCTGCTCCTCTCCTCTCCTCTTCTCAACAGCAGACTCTCCCGTCTCTTGCCCACAGGAGATATAGTTTGTTTCCTCTTCTAGTCTGGGGAAGAAGAACCGATGGTTCAGTAGTGTTTAGTAGTTCGCCCAGCCGTGCAAATTCGTCGAGACTTTCGCTCTGCTGTGCTGCACTGCGTTGCAAGGTTGCGCGCAGTGTTGGTCACCTGGGACGACGTCTGTACTTGTTGTTGTGGTTGGATAGTTAGGGAAGGCTTTGAGGTTGCAATATTTCCGGTGGTGGTGTAGTGGACTGGAAGTCATCAAAGGTCGAAGGTTTGAGACCGAAGTTGGAACAAGGGAAACGATTGCTTTGTGAGCATTCTCAGCTCATGAGAGAAGGGGGAGGGATTACAGAGAGACGCACACATGAGTCCGGTGAGCAGGAACTGAAATGGGCTGCGGATTGTTGGGGTAGAGCTAGATGAGAAAGTAGCAGTAATTCCATCCTCAGGTTTGTAGTGTTGTGAGAAGGCAGCAGTTGGTGGAATAGAAGAGCAAGCAACATCGATAGCTTCGTAGTTTTTTGGGCTGGGTAGAGCGTTCGGAAGTTCGCGCAGGTGTGGGTGGAGAGGAGGATGAAACGAAGGAGGTCTGGAGAAAAGGCAGCATCAGCAGCATTTCAGCGCACCACAGTCGAGGAGCTGGTTGGAAATCTGAATACTAAAGTTGGACATACATTGCAGCCTGCGTAAGCACTAGGACAGGAAGGGAAGGTGGGAGTTTAGCAGCAGTGTCCGGGAGCGTTCTCAGGTTGATATACATAGCTCAGTGTCTGATACCAGTTCTTCGAACATTTGAGGAAGTCGAAACTAATTGCAATGAGTCAAACCACTGTTCATAACCGAGGTTCAGGTGCAGGTGGAGCCCTTGGTTTAGGTCACAACCCTCCCCCTGGGAGTGGGAGCAACATGAGTGCTCCTCCAGTGTCTTGGAGCCAGGTTCTCAACACAGCTTCTGGTGGTTCTGGTACTTCCAATGCACAGAATGCCTCAGCCACTACAACCCATCAGCAGCAGCAGGAGGTTGCGAAGGCATCAGCAGCTGGTTCACCACAAAATAGTAATCACAGCGGAAGCACTCTCAAGGAACATGACCTTCTGGGCCTGTCTGATGTGTCCTCTTCGAGTTGCAAGGAGAAGTCCTCTCAGGAGAGTCTGAATGACGAGGGTAATGAGTCTGAGGAGTTGAATCTGAATTTGGGAGCCACGGAGCTCAGACTTGGGCCACCAGCTGCCAGGAAGAGGGCTTCAGCAATCGAGCAGCAGGGTACACCAGCGCTGGAAAGTGGAAGCTTTCTTGTAGCCCTGGACGGGAGCCAAGGTGCCAAGCAGTGTGTTGTTGCAGCTGAGAAGTCCACAACAACGGCGGAGCAGAACGCTGCTGCCTCAGAGCACTCAGATCGCGGTTTCAACTATGCCCCCGGTGGCCGGGCTAATGAGATGTCACTCTTGGCTTCACAGGGAAGCAGAATGGATGCTGCAGGTGATAATAACACCTCATGCAGACCGCTAATTGAGAGCGAGTCTCTGATGAAATGGCACCCTGAGCAAGGTGGTGACCGCAAGGCCCCTACCGAAGGTGGCCTTGTCCTTGGTATCTCTCTGCTGAGTGAGAAGAAGGCTTTCTTAAACTCCATTGACCGAAATCGGGAGCTCACACAGGAACCCAAGCAGCAGCATGAACGCATTTTCCAAGAAGAAGAGTCGTCCACGGAGAAGTTACAAGACCGGTCTGTCCCAAGCCAGGAGCAACAACAGCAGCAGGTTGCCCCCCAGCAACAGCAAGAGAGGTCTAAGCTTGATTCATACCAGTCTTCTGAGAAGAGGAACATCATAGAGAGGAAGTCCATGGCTCCCCTCCAACAACCATGTCCTGAGCAGAGGTTTCAGTCCATCTCCGAGAGGAGCCCCAGGATGCCCGATAGTTCTGGCAGGTTGTGGCAAAATCAGGTGAAGATGCACACAAGCAATGTCCCTGAGTTTCAGAGTCAACATCCGTCCCCCCAACAAGATATCGATGGCAGAACTGGGTATTCAGTTCCCAACGGTGCTTTTGTTGTAACTAGGAGCGTGTATGTAGCCCCCAAGCCTGGAGTTTCCGGAGCCAAGCGGAACTTTGACGCTATCACTGGTTCCGATTCAAGGAACTTCAGCGATCCCCGTAGTGGCCTCAATGGCCCTTCTTCCGCGGGAGGAGTTTCAATGAACTCTAGCAACGGTCTGTCGTCCGAGGCCGAAGCCAAGGCTATAGCTCAACAGCAACAGCAGATGAAGGTACAAGCTGGTATGCAAATGTATCGAGGTCCCAAGACCCTTGCTCCTCCTACTACTTGGCATATTGGGCTGGATCAGTCCGGTGGTTCATTTGGACCTTTTCCTTCTCAAAGAGGTCCAGTCCGTGCCCCATTGAGCAAGAGTACATCTGATGTCGGAACAGCAGCCGCTACCGACTCTAAGATTTGGGATGGTCAACCTAAGAGCCATCAGGAAGCTGTCCCAGCCCTCTCTCAAAAGATGCCCGCCCCATCAGAGGCCAAGCAAATTTCAAGCGATGCTACACCCTCACCGGCCGAAAGTGTGTCTGCATCTACCCCAAGGTGAGATTTCGCGGTTACATTTGGAAACACCGTCTGGCGTTCTTTCAAGAGTGCAATTATGATACCGTGCATGTGTAGTTCTGAAGGAGTACTGATAGTCTAGTTTGCATGGTTCAGTTCATTGTTTGCATGTTGTTTTACTTACATGGTTCTATTCTTCGTTTCAGAGCTGCTGCTCCTGCACCCGCAGCTGTTGGTTGGCCACCCCTGAGATCTTTCCGAAAGAATCTAGTGGTCGCACCCAGACCTACTCCCTCGGAAGCTCCTCCCAGACCGTCAGCACCAGCCCCAGGTGTTGGTACTACTTCAGTTGCTGGTCAGTCAAACTCCTGGTTTGTGAAGGTTTACATGGATGGCGTTCCTATTGGGCGCAAGGTGGACCTGAGGACTAACAGCTCGTATGAGAAACTCTCTCAGCAACTGGATGACATGTTCCGTGGCTTTGTGAACGGTGAGTGTGCTTTTTACTGCTTATCTCCTTGTCGAACGTTATATCTGGTGCCTAGTCTTTTTCTTGAGCTACCATAGATGCTGACAACTTCCGTTTGCTCTTGCAGGCCAAAGAGATCCAAACAGATTAACCCTTCCTTCCGATCACAAGAGAAATTTCCTCCAGGGTTCAGACTATGTCTTGACTTACGAAGATCAAGATGGGGATCTGATGCTCGTAGGAGATGTTCCATGGGGGTAAGTTTTTACGTCTCTTGACGATCTTGCTCGATTAAACAAGTTGTATTTGCAACGAGATCATGTAGTTGCACTGCAAGTGAGTCTGACTTACATTGTCCCTCGGTCGTGCCCATGTGAACTGATGTGTTCTTTCACAACGTCCAGGATGTTTATAGACACTGTGAAAAGACTGCGGATCATGAAAGGTTCCGAAGCCATCGGACTTGGTAAGTTTGTCAAAACTGAATGTCGTAGCTGGTATGTCTTATGTCAGGGTCAATTCAAGACCGTTGATGTCTATTGATTGTGCTTGTTGTCTGAATGTGTATCCTCTTCTGTCAGCCCCTCGGACTAAAGATTGTATATGAAGTGCACGGTGTCTGACTACTTGCTTGTCTCAATTTTACAGGAACCAGAGCGTCCGACAAGGCAAACAAGACACAGGCTAGTGTGTGAGCCATGGAATACTACTAGTAGATTTTGTATTTCTGTCTGCGATGTGAACAGCCGTTGAGTACAAATCAACCCAGGGCTCTCCCAATCGGAGCCAACAAATTTTCACTATCCTCCTTGTGCAGCAGGGTTTGTAGGGGATGAGGGCGAGACCAGCTTGGAACTGAACATAGAACAAACCAATTAATTTATGGGCACTTGGTTCTTGCCTATTCTATCTCTATGACAGGGTTTTTCTCCATGGCCAGAACTTCTATATAACCTGAGGATTTTACTGTATCATTCTACTTATATCTGTAATGTCAATCAAGCGGCACATAAGTTAAGTAATTAAGTTCATGGATCAGAGGATACATGACCCTCGCCTTCTCAATTTCTTCTTGGGAATTGCAAGTACCAAGCTTTTAGCTTAGATCCCCTTCCGGTTTTTGCTGAGGTTTCTAGAGACAACACAAGGTAGGGCATTGAAATTGTAGAAGGAAGGCAAAACTGAAGGGATCTTCCCTGGAATTCTTCCATGTACCAGAGTTCTTAACTCATAATTCGGTTTCAGAAGCGATCTCTGAACTGTTTCCCATATCCCTTCGGTCTGCGTCTCTGTTCGAGTCTTTTTTCTTAATAGACATCGTGTGTTTCACTGTCTTCTGGCTTCTCGTGGATGTGTTTTCTCTCCTCTTTTACCCTGAACGAAAGTGCCATTTACTCCACCAGGCCCAAATATCGAATCTGCTTTTCAACATCTGCTTTCCGAGTTGTCATTTATTTTCGAACAGTGTATTGTTCTGAAGCATGTCCCTACACAAATCTTACAACTTATGAGTTGGCGCACATACCTGGTCTTTCGATCAATGAGCATCGGACGTGGTACTTATTTCTGGGACAGCCTTTAGCTTCCTCATTAAAGAGAGGGAGAACAAAACCCAACGTACGGGGAATCATCCTTACCTCCACCAGGTGTAAGGTGATCATGTATTTGCGGGCGCCGTCTTTACGTTTACACGAACTCTACAGCATTCTACTTTTCCTGCTCGCACCCATGCGTGGAGATATCTAACCCACTTATAACTGCAGTTTACCTGACAGCTCTGAGAAGGCTAAGTTGTGTCTGCTCTGATACCTTACACTGAATACCGTCGAAGTAGATTGGTCGCTTGCCCGCAGAGACAGACGTGGAAAGTTTAAAAGATGATATACTCTGCTGGTGAACGATTTGACCTGGAACCTATGGGATTGTACAACAAACAATGACCGCAGATTGAAGTCATCATCCACTCAGTTGGCAGGATGAGAAAATTTCTCGCGTGAATGGCCGGTGGGAAGCCAAAGTGGTTGTGCTTGTGGGTTCTGTCAAGCCGAAGAATTTCCTGTCAACATCCGGTTATAATTGCAAATTGGAGGTGACTGCTCTGGAGCGACAATTCGAATGGAAAGGGTTCTTGATCGCATGATATTGCAACTGGATTGGATTGAAACTCATACAGCGGAGAAAAGTTTCACTTCATGTTTCGTATCTACAACCAAAAATGGAAAAAGGAGGAAAAATGACTCACAAGAGAACACTAACCGTAGGAAAGGAATCATACCGTGCTTATCACTGCCTCGGGAGCAATGTATCGGTTTTAGAGCAAGGCTGAAAAGTCACAATCAGTCAGAGTCTGGGGCTCCACGTCTATTCCAGGAAAGTGACTCTGAACCGAACTCCAACCACATACCGGGAGTGTATCAAACTGCAGCATCCGTCACATGTTCGAGGCCGGAAAGGAAGAAAGTAGACGGACATACGTACTTATACTTCAAACATTTCTTTGTATACTATACATTCTTGCGTTCCTTGCATCAGTGAACAGTACATGAAAGTCGCCACCACCTATAAGAAGGTGGTGGTGGTAGTAGTAATGTTGAATCTCTTACACGCCAAGCTGACAGAGATGTCCATATCCTCTCACGGTCATTCTCATCACGTCACTCGTACTAGTACCCACTGCGAGAAACGCACCTACTCCTGTCCCACGGGGCGCTGAGCACCTTTCTGAAGATCAGGCTTTGTAAATTGTACTGCTGCAGTTACTGGTGGAGTTGTAAGGTGAAGCAGATCACATCACAGCACTCAGTCATTCATTTGGTAACCCCGTGTCATTTGCTCCTCCTGTTGTAGCATCTACAGCTGATTACAACTTCGTTCCAATCCAATTCTCGGTCAAAGTTCATAGACCTTCCTTCCCTTTTGTCATAAGAAGATAAAAAGTCATCTGGAGATTGCAGCAAAGAGACAGTGTTATTAACCTCAGTAGTAAAGTCGTCTCGCTCTTGCTCTCGCTCTTGCGCTTCGTCGCATACACACTGACAGGGGACAAAATGAAATGGTTGAGGACGAGGTATGGGAAGGAACCACCCATCTCTACCGAGATATGTCAGCCATGACATGTGCTTTTCTGCTGAGTGGTCTGCAGGAGTTGTGACCCCATTAACACGCAACAACAGCAACAATAACAAATATTACTGTAGATTTCTCCGATCCACTATGGTTCTCGTACCCACCTCTTTCATGATCCAAATACCTCATTTTTCTTTCTTATCTTTACTTTCTCCTTTTTGTTTCTTGCACAGGATGTTGTTCGTTAGTAGTTAGTATAAAGTGAAAAAGTGTTCGTAAATACCTCTTGCAAAGAGGATCTGTTTGGAGCTTCCATCCATTATAGTTCTGACTCAAAGTTTCAATTGAAATATTATTAGAGGAGAATTTTAGCTTTTATTTTTATACTCATTCTTGTGTTCTTCTTTATGATTGGATAGGAGTGTTGAGTTATCTATCTAAGAAATAGACATTGATAATCGTGTAGATATATGGATACTCTAGTGTTTTCTTGCTTTGTTGGTCGCATCCTTCTTTATCAAATTATCAAATCATTTTAATGATTAAATATCTAATTCAGAAAATGATTAATATGTATAATTTAATCAGTAAGACATAAAATCAATGTAAAATTACTAAATTTTGTTATCTCTTCATAGCATAAAGAGGTAGAGAAATTTCATATCCATATATTTTAATAGAAAAAATTGAATGGAATTGAAGGCTCTTTTTTCTTTGTGAGATCTGTGCCAGGTCTCGGAAATTATATATATATATGCATGCTTGGGAATTCTCAGATACAAATCTAATTACTGCTTAGTAATTGTTTTTGTAACCACCTCATAAGTACATGACATTTCATCCCTTCCTTTACTCTCTCCTTTTCTTCCGTGTCATATTACCCTTTTCATTGATGCTTTTCAACACCAAGTATTTACAGTACTAAGATCCATCGGTAATTTTCTAGATGACTATGACTTTCTCTTTTCCTTTGACTCGGGATGAACGCTTATTCATCCATCCATCCGATTCTCTTGACTTCCTAAACCTCTGATATCCTTCAAGTTCATGAGAATATATTGTATATCATAATCAGAAATTGGTGAATGTCATGTAACATTCTTTTTATCTTACTCTATTGTAACATAGACACACACTGAGACTAATATCTTCACTTCGAACGACATATTTTGATTCGGAACAAATTCTTGATCCCAAACAGATTATATGTAATACTTACATACATGGAGGAACTTGTTCATCCTACTGCAAACTTTGAGGACAAACTTTTAAGATTATTCAAGCAAGTTCTAGGGGGCGAGGTTCGAATTCCAGCGAAGCATGTGTTTTTTTATATACTTGAACATATCAATTTGATAAAAATGGGTACATATTATTAAGAGAGAGAGAGAGAGTCTTTGCTTTTTGTTATTGTTTGTTGTCAGAGGACCTTAGCATAAACCTTTAACTAATCCACTATGTGCTGACACGAACCCAAACCAACTTCAAATCCGACAGAGAGAAACGTCAAATTACTGTCCCTTATCGAAGAAGTTCGGAATGAATACTGCTATCGATGAACCTTTGCTCTTGGATTCCTCGACAAAATGCTTTGAGTGTTAGATTGTCAGTCAACTCCAATATCGCATTGATATCCTGATGTTGGTGAAATCTCCTCATTTTCTCAGGTGAAAGAAATGAACGCTTAATTCGTTGTGTTGTGATTGCTGTGATTCGCAGCCTCGAATCGAATTCAATCACCGTGGGTGCTTTTAAATGCCTAGTTGACGAACAACATTGTCGGCTGAAATTAGACTGCTGTCCATTTCGAACATGGGATAGAAAAGATAGGCACTACTACGATACCCCCAATGTAATGACCCATTCATGAAGGTTTGACAATGCAAACGGATCTGATTTGATTTGATCAGTGGTATACTGATAAAACCAATAAATGATTCGTAAACCTTGGTTTGAATCTGGAAACAGGTGCGTTGATAATTATCAATGAACTAACTTCAATCATTTTTGCAACTTTGGACACAAATTAAATGTCCAAATAATTTTAAAAGAATATTGGTGTGATTCATTTTGACTTCATTTGAACCCGGTTGAACTGCACTCGTTCTCAAACCTCATATCACACGCAATAATACTGTACACCGTTTTCGAAAGACGGGTGAGAAACGAACTACCCGCTTTGTATTCATATGTCGCTTGTTCAAACGACCGTAATTTTATTCTAAATCACGAAGTTTCACAAAATTTTGTGATTAAATATTTTTGTATTAATTTTTACAGGATTCAGCACATGTTTATTCTAAAATAGTTTTTACTAACTATGAACTCTAGACGGTATTCTCTATTCCATCTCAAAACTAACGACGGTACAATCGCATTCTTTTCTCTACTCTGTAGAAAAATCAAGAATTATATTTTTATTTATTTACTGATTTATATCTCAAAATAATTTAATTATTTTATGATTTATAATTTTTGAAGAAAATATTTATATTATGTAAGGTTTTAAACAACTAGAATAAATCTAAAAACAGACTAAGATTATTATATCAATAAACTCATAGCCTTCTTAGAAATTGGTCTTTTTATAACAATCAAACCTCTATAAATTATGTAGAGAGATTTTAATCTAGTCATAACATAGAAGCAAATTACTAATAAAACTAAGAAAGATTCAAGAATTTATAATAATATCAAACTAAAAATAGATATAATACATATATTATGTATATATTTATTATGTATATTTATTTATAATAAATATACATAATAAATATATATTATAATACATATATTATATTCTAACACATATATAAAAAATTCTTATAAACTCTAGCCAACATAACTGAAAATACAATAAGACAATGGTTTGATGTATAACCACTTGATTAAATATCTTTTATGCTTTTTTATTATGATATTATTTAAAATTTATCAGAAAAATGAGTTTAGAAGTAAAAACATAGAAGATCTTTATAAAGAATATACATAAATGATACACATATTTACTAAGTCTCTAAGATAAAAGATTAGTATATTTAGGAAATTATAAAACTTAAAGTTAGGATTTGAATTGAAGGGTCAAAGAAATAAGATTTCTTTGCTTGTCTATATACATAGGATATATATATATATATATATATATATATATATATATATATATATATATATATATATATATATATATATATATATATATATATATATATATATATATCTCTCTCTCTCTCTCTCTCTCTCTCTCTCTCTCTCTCTCTCTCTCTCTCTTTAACTGAAATTAAAAAAGATTGTATTTACCAGTATTTCTTAAGACCACGTAATATTTAATATATTGATAGTATCTAATAGAGTCTCTAATATATTTAAATTAAAATTTAGACGATAAAAGTCTTAACTGATATATTGGATTTGATGTTAGAGGGATTATATGAATGTATTATACAGTTCCTTTAATTTTTAATTTTATTTTGAATGCAACAGTTTATTGTAGCCCGTATAATCAATTATGTTGGTCAAGATTTTGACATTAAAGTAAAGGAATTGATTGTAAGAAAAAAGATAGTGCTAAACTAATAGAACATCTGAGTGTCTAGAAGAAAAAAACTACATAATATTAAGAGCATATTATAATACTCACAGACTTTGCGTTCCTAGGGAATAAATAAGAATGCTAGAGTTCTGTAGATTCATTATACTCCGTATCAACAAGTCTGAAGTCTCAACAAACACACAAAACTTCCTTAGAGTGATCAAAGACATCTCTAGCTTGTTGATGCTAGAGCTAGAGATGTCTTTGACCACTCTAGCTTGTTGCATAAGGGGTATGTCACTAGAACAGTAAGAGACATTGTTGGCTTGTCTGACACTTTTGGGGGTAATTTTACAGATATAATTATTTATTATTCTATTAATTCTCATAAAATTTCATGTTCTTATGAATGATAGAATTATAGTAGTAATTTAGATTGGTTACTTATCATTATATTATAAATTTCAAAACTTGATAACAATTTTAATAGTGACATAAGTAAGTTATATTTCTAGTATAATATAATGGGATTTAAATAGTAAAATATCCCAATTTAAATATTTATTTAGAAAATATTTTATAAATTAAATATTTCAAGCATATATAAATAAAAACTTTAAAATTTAAATAATAATATAATCTTTTGAGATTATCATAAATAAACATAAAAAGAGAACATTTAACATAAAACTATAAAATAATATAAAAACTCTTATGAGTTTTTCACAAAATTCCAAAGTTAGAAATAAAGGTAAGATGTTAAGATAAAAATTCATTGAACAAGTAGTGAACTTCATTGAATTTTAAGAAATTCTAATCTTAATTTCAAGATTTTCTTAAGAAATTTTTTATAAGTGATATAAAAAATCATATATATATATATATATATATATATATATATATATATATATATATATATAACTATATGTATATTTATATTTTAATTATATCAATAGATAGTCAACTAAGTAAATCAAAGACTTTGGCCTACTATGCTAACTAAATAGCTATTAAACTTCTCTAGTAAGTGAACTTGATAGTACTTTACTTGGGTAGTTATAAAAATGGTTGACCTACTTCATAATCTACTTGATCTTCTAAACTACTTTCTCAAGGTTTTATAGCTGTCATTATACACTCTAAAAAGAAAGATTAGGGTAAAATGTTATCTTTATATATATTATAAAATAAAATAAATAAATAAATATTAATGTTTAATTAATAATAATATTATTATTATTCTTACATCAAAATTCTTTTAAATGCTATTATTAGAGTTCAATATCTCAAGTTCATATTATATGATCATTATTGTAAGGTACAACAAATATATCATAAAAATAAGTAATTGATATACAATTAATTCTGATATCAATAAAATTTTATTGAGAAGTGAGAAGTGAGAAGTGAATATAGATTAATCTAATCGAATCAATAATTGATATTAGATAGTATAATAAAAATTGATGACCATTTCAATTACAAAAGATTTAGTTCTTCTACTTTTATTACTTTCAAGGAGTACTACAGCATTAATCATTTCTTTTTTATATTAAGCATCAAATGATCACTTGGAAGTAAAGTGCTACAAGTAGAGCTATTGGAATAAAATTTTAACTGATTTTGTGCAGTAAAGAACACATTGACCATATTTTATAAATATTATAAGTACATAAAAGAAAAACTCCATTAAGTAACATCAAAATTAATAAAAATTAACCTAGATTTGGATTTGATATGTTACTTTGGATTAAGTCAAATTGTATGTTTTGACTTCTGATTGATAATTAAAAATAGCCAACAACCTTGTCACTTATTGGTCAAAATCTAACCATTCCTTTCAATTAAGATTAGTTATTGTGTTTTTCTCAGATTTAGAAAGTCAAGCCCTAACCTAATATCAAATGAACATTTGGACTTGGCCAATATGGAACAAGGTTGTGAGTTATGTTTGGTTATCAATTAGATATCCAAACTCATATGCAACTTAATATAGAGTAGCATATCAGAGAAAAATAAAGTTTTATGGTACAAGTTACTCACAAAATATTAGTTCAAAATAGGGATCTATATCATACTAACTAAGAATGAATCTTCATAATATTAATTATCTTAAGAGTTCTGATTCCATTTTAAAAATATAAAAATTTCAATTATCTATCTATAAGATTTAGGTCATACCTAATAACTAAATTAATTTTATTCAATATAGAAATATAGTCTTGTTTAAAATGGATTCCATATATTTGATATTTTAAGTTTTTCATTCATAAAAACTTATCTTATTCTTGGATATTAGTTATTAATAAATTATTTTTTATCTAATTAAATTATAATATTGTTCTCAAATTAATCATTAAAAGAAAAATCATATAGCAGATTCTGTTAGAATCTAGGACCTTATCTCCCATAGAAATTACTATAGGACGTTTCAATAGTAGCTTTTGCACATGTAAAAGTCCCATAAAGATTTTTGTGAGTATCATAGGAACTTTTTATGGGTAGTGGAGGAGAGGGTGTTCAAGATTTTTATGGGTGCTTGCTTGTAGTTATAAATTATTTATGGGTACAAGAAATTGTGGCTTGTAAATTTTGTATAGGAAATAGGTGTTCCCTTAATATTTATCATTGTATGTATGTACTAACCAGGCAATTCAATCAGTCAATCAGGTCTTTTAATGTAAAGCTTCTACCTCCATTTTGAATCCTTGTGAAAGAGCGCGAGATGAAGAGAAGGAGGCTCTTTAGTGAAGGACGCAAAGGCATTTGATAGAGAAACAAACTCTCAAGAAATGATTGGGATGGATTTAGTAGATAATTCGAGTGCATGATTGTATCCAATTGTAAGAAACTTGAGTGCTTGTGAAAGGGATTGTGTATGGTATTTGGTTTGTGAGGGGATTTCTGAACAAGAGCAAGTCTTTTAAAAGGGATTGTGTGGAGGTTTAGAAGGAAATTGATAGCATTTGTGAGAGGCTTTTTGAAAGGGATTGTGTGAAGTTTCCAAAAGGAAATTGAGAGCATTTGGAAAGGATTATTCTTGCAAATTAGATGGACTCAAAGTATTCATCTACAAAGAGAGGGAAGATTTGAGAAAGGAATTAGAGAGGAGAGATTTGAGAGCAAACTTTAAGTATTCATCCATGGAGCAAAAGAAAGGAGATTTGAGGTTATAATTTTGTGCACACTTTTGTGAAAAAAACATACAAAAAGGGCGTTGGCAAGAAAGGGAAGTCAAGAGAAGGAGATAAAGTTGTACAAAGCCGAGTGCAACCATATAAGTCAAGTGCAAGGGATTAGATTTGTAATTAGACAGACTAAGTCATCAGTAAAAACCTCAATTGGTGCACCAAAATGAATGAGAACCTGATCCAAGAATGAGTAAGCTATCTCTTCACCGGACTTGTTAGAGTGCCACTAATTCAATCCACTTGAAGAAATCATGGTTCATAGTCAATAGTAAAGGTCCAACAAAGTCCAAAATCCAATGGTAACCCAATCTCATGATAGGTAATGGGTTTAATTGTGGGGTAGGAGTATTGAATGATGCTCTAACTTGGTCACAAACCACACATTTGGTAACAAACTATTGTACATTAGTCTACATATTGTACTACCAATAATGACTCTAGAGTAAGCTATATGTATGCTTTACTCCAAAATGTCTTAGCTCCTCATGAGCATGATGGACCAACTGTGGTCTATGGGATAGAAGTGGTACTACTTGCACTCAACCATCTTCCCATCCACAAAGAAGGTATATGCTCTCCAATTTGAACCACCTAGCTCACTGAAGTACACGACCACTCTCCTTGGCACCAACTATGCCACCCACAACACTAGTGTGAAGGTAATCCATTACTAAAACATCACCATGAATGTCTCGCTGAATTTTACCACTATCTCCACCCTCTAGATCTATGATCTCAATAACTCCTCTTATATGCACCAAGAGAGATACGACCAAAGCTTCAAAAAATATACAAATAAAAGTAGATGCATGCCAACCTAGCACTATCTCCTCATCTGTCTCACCATACCAACATGCTCCAATTTGATCTTGTTGGCTAGGATATGGGTTTCTACTCAACCTATCTACATCATGGTTCACCACTCTAGGTCTATGAATAAACATGAAATCATACTCATGTAAAATCAAAGCCCATTGTGCAGACTTCCTTGAAAGCTTATTGGACTCCATCAACCACTTCAGTGGTTGATGATCAATGATGAGAGTGAAGGGGTTACCAAATAGGTAACATAAAACATGTGCTATTGCTTATATTGCTACAAAGCACTCACCCGCCTATAAGCTACAATTTGCCTTTGTTGAATTGTTGGAGTTACTAGCATAAGCCACCACAAACTCCTTCCTCTCATTATCATGTTAGGTGAGCGTTGCTCCAAGCCTCAATGTACTCCAATCAGTGTGAACCTGAAATGATTATCCTCTGATTGGTCTCCTAAGAATAGGGGCAAATGTCAACATCTCCTTGAGCTCTATAAAGGTTGCTCCTACTCATCTTCCCAACACCATTCTTGTGTAAGCTTGGTCAACTTTGCCAAGGCCTTAGCAATAGCACTAAATCCTTTAACATAGCGATGATATAACTTTGCCAACCCAAGGAATGCTTGTACTTTGCTCACATCCGTAGGCCGAGGAATACATGCAATAGCCTCCACCTTGGTCTGTTGAACACAAAGTCCTCTAGGGTAGATAGTGTAACCTATATACTCAACTTGCTCATGGAAGAATTTACACTTACCAAGATGTAATTTGATTCCATGAGATCTCAATCACTCAAACACCTTCAACAAATGTCTCTCATGCTCCTTTGTAGTAGTGTTATAGACCACAATGTCAACAATATAGCACCAAGAAAAATTCAATCCTTCTAGGATCCTATCCATGACTGGAATAATAGGAGTATTCTTTGACCCAAATGGTAAGAACCTCCATAGATATAATACATCCTTACTGTGAGGATCAATAACCCAAAATGCTATCTTGGACTCATCCTCCTTCTTGATTGGCAATTGATGATATCTTGCTCATAGATCCAAAGTATTGAAGACCTTTGCATGCCCAATTGCATCAATTGCATCATCTCTTTTGGTGTAGGCATGATATACCAATCAGCCCTAGTCTATTAGTTGATAGGATGGTAATCTCTACACATACACCTATCTATGTAGTTGCCATGCATATCTTTCTTAGTTAGCATCACTGTAACAAATGCATACTCTCCTTGTGGAATCTCCACCAAACCAGCCTCAAAAAGTCTCTACTCTGGCTCTAAATCAATGCTTTCTCCATGTCACTATATCTATAGGGACGTAAAAAAATTGATGCATAGTTAGCTAGCTCAATCCAAATACTAGGTCCTTTAAATTACTCTTAGAGCACCCAAATCCTTCATACTAAAGGCAAAACAACTTGTGTATCTCCTCAAGATGTCCATACTCTTTGTCTTTCTCCTCCTATAAGCTTGGTCCAAGATTTTGTTCCCAAGCATCCTCTATAACTGATGTAGGAGTGGAAAACGTACTGATTGGCTGCTACATTGGGCCCTTGGGAGCAGTAGTGTCATGCTCCCACCCAATAGAGGTCCCAACCTCAATGTGGAAAACTCCCTCCAATTTGGCTGCAAGCTCCATACATCCTCTAGTTGCATCCCAAGTAGACCAAAGGTGTAACCCAAGTAGACCACACTCACTTGGACCCCAAGTAGACCTCTCTCACTATTAGCTACTAGTTGTGTCCCAAGAATACCTTGCCCACTCGGTCTATTGCCCGCAATATGTGCTTGAATCATCTCAATCGGCACATAGCTCACAAGTGTTAGAGTGATGATGCCTATCAAGTGCATCCTACAGTGCTCTGCCAAGCCAAGGCTCATAATCTAGGTCAAATAGTTAGTTCCATAGCCTAACCTAACACTTGATGCTTGGATGCCTCTAACACTATTGTAACAACAATAATACCGATGCAAAAACCCATCACCCACTCCCTTCCATTGGTGTTGGGCTCCACCAACTACAATAACTATGAGGCCCAAACAAGTCCAAGTCCTCCCTTCCAAAAAGCATGAGAGCCTATGATCCTTTTTGGCTACATCCAACAACATGGCAGGTCCTATCCAAGAGTGGACCTAATGTGTACTCGCCACCACCCGAGTATAAGAATCATCCATCAAAGGGATGTTCTCCAAAATGTAGGCTAGAGAAACAAATTGATGAACCTGGAGATACCATAGTATATGTAACATCTCCCAATACACAAGTAAATAGAGAACTTAGAGACCTTGACCTTGGTTAGCACATGTATGTCCCTAACATGGCAATCCAAATATCACTAGATGAATGGAACCATGTCTCTTGAGATCCTCCATCCCCAACAAGGAAATATTTGCTAGTAGGGTTTTCTAGTAACCTTTGACTATTGACATTGATAATAACTCAAGAGGCCAAGTGTGCAACATGATATAGAGAGACAGACTCACATAGCAATCTCATCTCTCTTTACATACAAGTACCTTTGTACTCAAATACCTACCTATAATCCCATAGTTAGTCCAATGCTAATCCCACCAAACAACTCTAATAGGCATACTCCCTCTACTTAATACTACCAAGAAATGAGTTTGGTATCCAAAGTTGATAATGGAATAGACTCTTGATGCTCATCCTCACACTAGTCTCCTAGTGGTACAAAGCCTCCACTTGTAATACCAATAGCTGGATAGATGATCTAGAGATGAAATTTGGTTTGGTAACATCTAGAAGGATGTTATACATGATGGATAATTAGATAAGCTAGAGGTATCACCAAAAGAGTAATTCTACTAATAGGCTAGAAATCAAAACATGCTTGGAAACTTTAGAATCAATAGCTAGGCATATGATGTAGAGGTGAAACTTGGGAGGGTGACATGTGGAAGGATATTACACATGATCAAGAACGTATATTAGATAGAGGTACCACCAAAAGAGCACTTCTACTTATAGGGCAAATGCCAAAATAGGCCTAAAAACTTTATAGAGGTAATTTTGGAGGCCTAAAGGGATGAATTAGGCCTTGAAAGTATGCAGATTCCTCCCCTCCAACTGAGGAAAGGCTGGCCTTCCCTCCCCCTTGGTTTGTCTCACCAAGAGCTTTTCAATGGTACCTCACCCATGTGATTTTGCAATTCCTACAAGAATATTCCTTAAAGATTCCATTTGGCGAAAGCCTATTTGAACAACCAAATGGGACCAAGACTGACAAGTCACCCATCCAAGCAAGTAATATAAGGGTGGATCTTGTTGACATGTCACCTATCCATGTACCTAATCCTATGGTAGAGCTTCATTGGAGGAGATCCTCCTTGTCTATATAATTAAGAGAAGGTGCTCCTTTGGAGCATCGGAGGATTGAGTGTGAAATCTGTGTTTTCTTTCTTGTATCTCTCTTGAAGAGTTCTCTTGTCTTCAGTGTATTACACCACTCCAAGCCTATTGCACCAATTGATCCACATGGTACTACAATGCCTCTTTTGAATTCCACAATGGAACGTCCAAGGTGGATGGAATGATACCACTTGTACTCCAAACCCAAGTGATCTCCTCTACTACTCAAGTGTATTTTGCATTGGCATTCCTTTCTAATATATCACAAAGCCAAGTAATAGAACAACTGAAAGTTGAAACTAAGGCCATGGTCCTTGATTGTAATGAGCCAAGACTACCACTACTAAAGCATACTAGTAGGTGACATACTCATCCCTCACTCGACTGCCAACTTGATCTATAAGAGGCTATCTCCTCCTAATAGTCAATATTGAAATCCATGGGATATAATACAACTCCACCCATGAGCACATCACTCAGCTACTATTGCAATAGCTTGAGCTCTCACCATAGATCTATTAGTTGGATGACTAGGCTGAATTTGGACAATGAGTTCTCCACATGTGATGTACTATGTAGAACCATCCCCTAGAGATGTTTGGGTCTAAAATGGACACCTCTCCATATCAATCTTTGTAGCTCTAGACCAACAATTGCAACCTTCCTCAACATAAGGGGCTACGCACTAGAGTCTATTAAGACCCTTTATAGTGTATAGACCTTCCTTGAAGATCCTACCAAACAGAAAATCTCTCTCTAGTTATCCAATAGGACAACTCCAAGTGTGAACCAAGCTTGCTCAAAGGTAGGTCTAGTTGGTAACTCCTCCAATCTAGCTACTATTGTGTGCCATAATCCATTGGTCGCTAAGCAGATCCATTGCTCCTCAACCAAGTTAGCTCCACTATCAACCACCTCTACTTTAGAAGCAAGAACCACATCATCCATACTTTCACAAAGTGTGGTAGCCAACTATAATTCCAAAAACTAGATTATCTAGAGGTGAAAATTGGCTTGGTAACATCTAGAAGGATGTTATGTATGATAGGATAGGTAGATCAAATAAAAGCTGTCATAAAAGATTACTACTTCTAATAGAGCACGAGCCAAAAATAACCTAAAAATTTTAGAGTAAATTTTGGAAGCCTAAATGGATGAATTAAGCTATGAGAATGTAAAAATTCCTCCTCCAAGGAAGAAAAGGTTGGCTTTCCCTCCTCCTTGTCTGTCTCATCAAGAGCTTTCCAATGGTACCTCACCGAGATGATTATGAGATTCTTATAGGAAGATTTCTCAATGATTCCCTCTGCTCAAAGATTGTTTGACCAACTAGATAGGATCAGAACCAACATGTCACCCATGCATGAAACTAATCTAAAGGTAAAGCTTAGTAACATGTCATCTATCCATGTATCTTATTCAAGGGTGGAGCTTCTTTTAAGGGAATCCTCTTTGCTATATAATAAAGTCAAGGTGCTCCTTTGGGGCATCAAAATATTGAGTGTGAAGTTTTGTGTTTCTTCTCTTGTGTTTCTCTTGAGGTCTCCTATCCTCAAAAGATTACACCAACAAGAACACTAGAGCTAGATCAACCTCCAATATAAACATATCACTAGCTGAGAATAAAGGAAAGTGCATAATCAATTGTGGTGGCCACAACATCAAGTTAGACTCAATTGGTGTCATAGTAGGTAGTTGACTAGTAGGTAGTTTATCATGCACCCCATCACCACCTACCAAACTTGCATTGGGACATTTAGGAGCCTTGGATGTTGTCTACAGTGCCTCAAAGAGTGCAAAAGACTAGGGAAGTCTAACCTATCTAGTAGCCTCTTCTTTTTGTGGGTAACAACTCCATTAATGCTCCTCTAAGCTCTCAAGCACATACTGCACTCCTAGTTACTATGGCAAATGCATCTACTTGTGTGACTCCGCACATGAAGTCCAAGATGTCTCTATCACCAACATAAGAGATGGAAGCCTCAACACCCAAATTTGATCTCTTTTGAGCTATGGCCATGCTAGCCAATCTCTTCTCCAATTGCTCAATCTGAGTAGCCATGATTGTATCAAAATTAAGGATAGGTCTGCACCCCTACCAAGTGTGAATCCTCTACCACCTCATCCTCCATGACATAGAGCTCCTCTACTACCTGCCATAGTAGCCTTACCACTCTGCAACTTTGGGTGAAGATTAAAGCATTGGTCACTAGTGTGACCAAATCTATGGCAATGGTCATACTCTATCTGTGTTGGCTGTGATGTACCAGAGGTACCAAGTCCATTGCCTTGAGTATAATCTCACTTGTAGTGAGGTCCACCACAAGTCCAACAAGCAACACCACCACTCATTAGCTATTGCTGACCTAAAAATGAAGGTAAGCGTCTAGCTACACTAGGCTCTCCACTTGCTCCATAGGATCTAGGCTATCCACTTTGCTTTCAAAAGCCAACATGGCATGGTGCATTTTGTTGTACTCTAGAAGAAGTAAAAATTATGGATGAGGTCTCTGTATGAAATCCAGATGTCATTACTCTCTTTAAATTAAATTAAAATTAAAATTAAAATAAATTAAATATAATATTGTAATACCAAGAGCTAGCCATTTGATTTAGATGTGAAATTTTGTTTGGTAACATCTGGAATGACGTTATACATGATGGTAAAAATAGATCAGATAGAAGTATCACCAAAAGAGTACTTCTATTAATAGGGCAAAAATCAAAATAAACTTGAAAACCTTAGAACCAATAGCTAGATATAAGATTTAAAGGTGAGAATTGGTTTGGTAACATCTAAATGAATGTTATACATGATGGACTAAACAGATCAGAAAGAGATATCACCAGAAGGGGACTTCTACTCATAGAGTAGGAACCAAAATATACTTGAAATCTTTGAAGGTAATTTTGGAGACCTAAACGGATGAATTAGGCCTCAAAAATGTGCCGATCACCCCCCTCTTGCAATGGAAGATAGGCTGTCCTTCCCTCCCCCTTGCTTTGTCTCATCGAGAGCATACCAGCGGTACCTCACCCACGTGATTTTGAGATTCCTATAGGAAAATTCCCTAAGAGATTCCCTCTTGTCAAAGCTTGTCTGACCAACTAGATAGGACCAGGACCAACATGTCACCCATCCAAGTAAGTAATCCAAGGGTGGAGCTTGTTGACATGTCACCTATCTGTGTGCCTAATCCTATGGTAGAGCTTCCTTGGAGGGGATCTTTTTTGTCTATATAATAAAGAGAAGGTGCTCCTTTGGAGCATCAGATGATTGAGTGTGAAGTCTATGTTTCTCTCCTCTCTTATCCTCAGAATATTACAAATATCCTCATCAAATCTAACATAAAATTTGATGTAAATCTTACATCTTAGTTTGCTGATCGTCAAATTCTTTGCTAAAATCTCCATTTGAGCCAAATTGGAAGGATTGAGATCTCCAAATCTCTAATTCATGGAGATGGGTTCTCAACTCCATCTTTGATTTTTCATTTTGAACTCAATTTGTACCAAATTGGCCTTGCTTTCACCTCCTAAGCTCAAATTAAACACTATTGCTTGAAATTGACTCCATTCTTATCAAAATTTAGCTAGTGTTTCCGCACACAATCAATCTCAAGGAAATCTGAACCATGATCAAGGTACTAATGATAAACCAAGCTTGGAGACACCACCAACACCATCAGTTCTTACACCCAATTTCTCCCTAACTCCCACTTCTTTGATGTAATCAGTTCTTCATCAACTTGAATCAACTCAAATTAGATCAATACTTGATCATTCACACAATGATCTACCAACAATTGGGCATTGATAATAGTCAAGCCACACCCAATCTAGCTAAGAGACTCCATGTGATGCTTGCCAGCTTTTTGTCCACCATAGCAAGGAACTTAAAGACTAAACATCAAAGAAGTGAGCTCTTTGGAGCTACACTTCAAAGGTATACCTCTTATTTTGACCTAGGTCTCGAATAATAATAGTCTTATTGATGGCACAACCAATGGTGCAAATAATGTGAGTGATGGTGGGTCCCACCATGTGATTAGTACTCCAAACATGAAATCTGACCGTCAACAAGTAATCTATGAGTAATTGCAAAAGCACCTCTAACTACCAACACTACTATTATAGTGTCCAAGCAATCTAGCTTCGACACCACAAAAGTTGTGATATATTAGTTATGGATTCACTATAAGGTTTATTGATAGAGTTATCATGGCTATTTTAGCCAAACTTGCAAAGGAGGTGGTTTGGCTCAATGACAAGAAAAGAGGGAGGATTTTAAAGGTTTTCTAATTAAAATGTTTTTGTGAGTGGGTGGGATGGACCAGATGTGGACCAGATGCTCTTCCCACTAGCACAATAACCCAAAATTGATAGTGAAATATAGTTTAGTTTGGAAGGCTACTATTCTATCAATGGACAAGTTATTTGCAATGATATGAGCAAAATACTTCATTTTACAAGTGATAAGAGATTTTCCTATTGTTTAGTGAGGTTTTATTTGTTTCATCATATCCATGTTGCTATATGTTGTGAAAGTGAGTTGTTTTTCCCTATAGTGTGCTTATCAAAGTAGTCATGAGGTTGTAGTTGTGATTATCAAAGTCTAGTGAGGTTGTAGTTTTCAAAAGCCTTATCAAAGATATTGCAATGTGTTGTTGTATGTTGTATGTTATATGTTGTGCAATGAGTTGCTAGTGAGGATCTTTTCCATGTAGGCTGTGCATTAAGATGCTAGTGATTATTTTTATCAAAGGGATTATTGGAGTTATTGTGAGATATGGGCAATGAGTTGTTGAATTTAAAGGTACTCTGTAGTTTTTTGTTCACCATTTACAGATTTTGTTGCCATTGTGCAGGGATGTGGGGCTCTTGCCATGACATGATTTGTCTAAAGAAGTCTCCATTGTGAATTGACTTGACTCAATGAGGAGGCAATAACTCTTTCAAACACCATAAATATATATTAGGTGATTTGGGTTATGTCCTTATGAGCCATTTGGTACTATCATTAAAGTACATCAAACTCAAGACAAAATAGATTTTAACAAATGTGTTGCTAGGATGTGTGCCATCAATGAACCTTGTATAGCAATACTGTAGAGTAGATGGCATTCAATAAGAGAAGTGAGAATTCAATTGGAAAGCAAGATAAATAGAATTAAATATCTTTTATGATGGATCAATGTATATATTATTTTGCATGATTTTTTGATGAGCAAAGAGGACATAGAGGAAGAAGTAGAGGAGTTTGTAGATGAAGTGAATAGAGATATAACACATCAACTCTTGATAATAACCACAACAAAGAAGAAACAAGGTCTCTAGCTGTGAACACATGTCTTGCATTCAACCACCAAGCAAGGTTGCTTAATATATCTTAATAATCATTCATTTGGAGCTAACAACATATCTTCTGTGCTTATCCTTGAGGAATTGAAAGATAAAGGGTGTTCATAGATTGCATTTGCTTATCCTTGAGCTTTTATAGATAGTGCATGGGTGTTCAAATATGGCATTGGTGTTTGGTGGAGTAATGTTTCAATAGGAACTTACAAAAATTAACAACACCTTCTATTTGGCAATGGTGTTGAGTGGTGCTTGGAGAGTGTTGGGGAGTGCTTGGAGAGTATTGGAGAGTGTCATTGTTGCATAAGTGTTTGATAGGCACTGCAATTGGTATCTAATGGTAGGGATTTGGAAAAAGAATCTAAAAAAAATAAACAAAACTCATATTGCCAAAGAAAAAGAGTTCAGTTTGGTTTATTCCCATTGCAAGAAATGACTTCTTTTTGAGGATGGTCAGAGTTTTAAAGGTAATTTTTAAGGTGGTGCATCATTTGTGATGGAATGATAGTTGGCTACATAAAACTTGAGGGTGCTTGGAAAAGAAATAGAAACTTTATTGGACCATATCTCATATTCATAAATGTGTTATATGAATATATTGATATGTTTTCTCTAATTATTTATTGCAAGAAATCATATTCTTATGCAAAATATTACATTCTCTTTGCAATATGTGCATTTAGATGAGGAAGAAAATATTTGTTATGGGATGTCATTGTAGGAAGGAGGTATTGTCATATGAAAGGAGGAGTTGTTAGATTTTGAAAGGTGGTTGCTCTATGGAAGGAATCTCATCACTATAAAAAAGGTGAAGAGTCTCTTTTGAATTGACTCTTTCTGTCTACAAAATGGTGCTAACCTTGAAAATAAAATGATATGAAAGTGATAGAATGAGTTTCAAATTCATACCCAAAAGTTGAAAGGGACAAATTTCATTTTTCAGATTTTAAGGAGAAGAAGATAGGAAGGTAGAGCAAGGGCACCCCTCCTCCTTGAGATCTCAAGGACAAGGGGTGACATTCTAGATGACATCAAAGAAGGTTATATTCAGGAAGGAGAAATCTAAACATAGGGATGCTTATCCTATTTGGTTGGTCAAACAAGTTTGACCAAAGGGAATCTTTGGAGGATCTTCTTGTAAGAAGCTCAGAATAGCATGGGTTAGGTACCATTGTAAAGCTCTTAATGAGAAAGACATGAAAGAAAAGGTAACACCACTTCTTCCAAGGGGTTTTAAAATTAAAAAGAATTGAGACCTAATTCATCCATTTAAGCCTCCAAAATTGGCTATGAAGTTTTTCCATGGTGTTTTTAGCCTTTGCTCTATTAGTGTAAGTAATATTTTGGTGACACCTCTATCTGATCAACTTAGACCATCATGTATAATATCACTCAATATATTACCAAGCCAATTTCCACATCCAAATAATATTTCTAGCTAATGGTATAACAATTGTGTAATAGCAAAAGCAAAAAAGCAACAAAAGGATTGAGAGAGAAAAGCTAGACAAGGATTGGGAGAGAGAGAGAGAAAGTGAAGACGCCATCAGGTCAGATCTCATTGGGGAGGAAGAGAGAAAATAAAAATATGTTTAGGTGACCAACACCAATATCAAGTTTTGAAGACCAGTTTTGAGTTTGAAGGATCAAGAGGGAGAGAGTTTAGCAATACAAGTTCAATAGAGTAGAGAAGAATAGTTTCAAAGGTGTGGGAGAACTCAAGAGTGAGAGAGTTGGGAGGGAGAGAGTTTAGGAAGATAGGTGGGAAGAGACAGTTTCAAAGACAAGATCTGAATAGAAAGGAGAAGTGGATGGTTTAGGGAGAGAAGAGTTTTGAAAGATAGAGAAGGTAGAAAATTAATATCTGAATGGCAAACATCCCATCATTATGAGAAGATTTAGGACATGTCTAATTGAGAAGATTTCCATGAGTGTGATTCATTGAATGGCCATTACCTGATATCAAACATTATGACATTTATCTGATAGATAGAAGAGTGGAATTTTAGTTTTGTATGAAAGATACAAATACCTTGCAAGGAGGTAAATTAAAACATATAAAAATAGATAGATCTGCAAAAAAGAGCACAAAAGAGCCAACTAAAGAGCACTCCAAAACAAGCCAAGGTGAAGCCCAAACATACTCCACTCTAATGTCACTATCACTCTATCACTCTATCACTTGCTCTACCCCAAATGGTACTTGAACGACTCCACTATGTGACTAATCACTAACACTTGAACTTCTCTTTTCACTCCCACTATTCATATAACTCTTTCACTTGAACTACAAGGGATACATTTGAGCACTAGAATATACGATTGTTGCTATAACTCCCTACATGTATGTAGGGAGTTATAGCAATCTACTATAGAGAAGATACTTAATATACTCTTTATCTCCAATGGTGTTTTTCCAATTTTTTCCAATTCCAAAGTCATGGAATGAACCCATTTAGATTTAACATTCCTTTCTTTGATTCTCCTCTTCTCTAACTTGGAACTTAATACATTTTTTTCTAATTTGCTTTTCATTCTAAACTTTTCCACCTTTACAATCTTTTGTGCTTCAATTTTGGCCAACTTACATCTCTCTCTTGCTTTGACTGATTTGCTCCTCAATTTTGAAATGTTGAAAAATCTTGAGTAAAAGTAGAGACAATAGTGCACTACCTTGAAATACCTTACTTCTTTTCCTTGATTCACATTCCCTTTCTTCATCTTTGTCACCCTCATGCTCTCCTTCTCTTGCTTGAGGTTCTTCTTTGGCAGGTGTAGTTGGTTGAGGTAGAATGTCCTTATATTGTGCTCTTGAGTCAGGGTGAAATATCAGATTGGACACTCCTCATCCATAGGCATAATGTACTCATTTTTCCCTTGAGAAATTGGGACATAAAGAAATGACTCTTGGGTGTTGGCAACACTAAATCCAGGTAAATAGAATGAGGGATATGCTTGTTGGGTTTGGCTTCCTAACCCAAGAAGCCAAAACTTTATCCATTTGTGACTCATATGGTTGCTAAAATGTAACTTAGGAACCAGATTCAAATGTAACTCAAGAACCAAATTTTTCATCTATGACCATCTGTGAAAATTCATTTTCTACACCTAAACTAACCAAGGCCAAGGGAGAAATATTAGCTTGGGTACAAAATAGAGGATCCATTTTGGCGTAATGGGGATATAGATGATTCAACTTGTTCTCAATTGTTCTCCATCCTTGTTTGAGCTCCTTTTCAATGAGTTCTTCCCCTAAGCACTTGTCTTTCCATGTTCAAACTTGTTTGCACGAGGCCATGTAATGAGCCCATTTTTTGCATAACCTCTTCCCATTCATGGATTTTGGAAAACTCTTCTAAATTTCACTAGGTAGGTGGCCATGTAACTAAAAGATGTACTCTTCTTAACTGGTTTCTTGAAACTACCTCCATGTATTTGCTTGAAATGATCAGGGTTGTCCATATAGTCCAAACTCTAACAATAATAATGAGAGACCATTCCAAATCCCTCTTCATCTCTTGCTTTTGGGTTTGGACTCTATAGATGAAAGGCCTACAAATTGGCCCAATGGCTCCACAAACACCATGTTTAGAAAATCTTGGAATATTTGAGGCAAAAGAAGTGAAATATATTCACTAGATTTTGAACCCAAATTTTGCAAGTGAGGTGGAATTGCTTCTAGACAATTTGAACCAAACTTGCAAGGATTGTCACCTTTCTTGTGAGTGAGAACTCCTAACTTAAAAAGAAAATTGCCATCCATATTTACACATGACCAACCAACTCTTTAATTCTCAATTCTATTGCAAAGCCAGTGCAACACTCCCAATATGCCCACTCTACTTCCTAAAATGACGCTGCACTAAAGCAATTCTCTAAGTAACAAGGAATCCTAAAGTTCTTACCTATGCAGAATAGAATCCTTAAATTTAAAAACTCCTCAATTCAAATTGTGGTGGTAAGGTGGGGTGATGTGCAAAAGAATAGATTGATTCAAATGGTTTAGTGCGCAAAGAAGCTATTCAAATTTTGGCAGAGTAATTCAAATCACACAAGGGGTTTTCTCTTGCCATGTAACCCCTACTCTATGCACTAATTATATAAGCTTGGTTAATTATTATTAGATAGAACCTTGTCTTGATTTTCCTTATAACTTTGGACTTTTGTGGTTCTACTAAGAAAGGGGAAATGGGCTCATAAGGTCAGTTAATACTCATAAAATTCATAAAACTCATACTCATACTCTATGCACTAATCATATAAGCTTGGTTAATTATTATTAGATAGAACCTTGTCTTGATTTTCCTTATAACTTTGGACTTTTGTGGTTCTACTAGGAAAGGGGAAATGGGCTCATAAGGTCAGTTAATACTCATAAAACTTTTATGTGTATTTCTTTTTCTCTACACGTTTATTTTATGGGTAGACTGAATAAATTTTATGGGTATCTTTCCAATGCCTTGAAGTATCCTATAAAAGCTATTGTTGAAATTCCCTAATATATCCAAGTTCAAGTCAAATATACCTAACTTGATCTACCTCCACTACCAAAGCTCACATAACTTGGTCACACCAATTAGATTTCAATACCTCCTATCTATCAAGTCAATTTGACCATCCAAGATAGAGGTAACACTCCAAAATAATCAAATATAAAATCCCCTAAAAAGTCATATTCTTATATAAAATCTTCTTGAGAAGTCACACTCTAATATAATCTAAGTTAAAATTTATTAAGGGGTCTCATATAGTATCCAATAATTAAATATTGATCTCTACTTATATTAGCCATGCAAACTTAGTTGGAGATACCTCTAATTTGATTAATACTAAACATATCTAGTTACAATTATCTCAAAAAAAATTAAGATACCTCTAGTGACTAATCTATATCTTATCTAAGTGCTAAAGCATAGTAGCCCCGCTTCTTTTTAAAACTCCATGGGGCTTATAAAAGCTCATTAAGAGGACTCCTAGTGATATAATATAAATCACATTTCAGTATTCTCTATCTTCTTGTGTGTTTTGCATGTGTGAAACACCTTCTGTGTTAGGGATATAGTATAAAACACATTTTAGTATTCTATATCTTCTTGTGTGTTTTGCATGTGTGGAACATCTTATGTGTGTGTTATCTTTTATAGTGCTTATACATATCTATGTTAAATAATTCCAATTTAAGAAGGTCCAAGAAAATCCCTAATTTCTCAACAAGTACAAAGTTTTGCAACATATATACAACATTCTCTTATCTATCATCTTTTTTTTGCAAATACATTGCAAATCTTTACTATTGATGGAATCTTTAATGTAATGATATCTCACATATATATATTTTGTCCTAGAGTACAATACTTGATTGCTAGCAAAATGTATTACACTCTTACTATCATAATCTAACAAAATCTGATCTTGCAATAAATCAATATCGCTTACAAAACTCTTTAGCCAAATTAAATATTTTTCTACTTCTACTTCAACCATGTACTTAGGTCAAAAGTGCTATGATAAATTATAAAGTTGACTTCCAACTTTTATGTCCACTACACAAAGTGAAGACATACCTTGTAGGACTTCTCTAGTCCAAATCTTGAAGCAAAATTGCATCAATATAGCCTATAAATTTGATAGAATACTAGGATATAGAATATACTTTAAGGACTGAAGAATCCATTCTAGAACTTATTGATGCTCCTTTTGTGGATTTGTCATACATCTACTTACCATACTAACTCTAAACTAGATATTTGTTCTAGTGCAAAGCATTATATACATAAGGCTGTCCATAATAATTGCAAATGTAATCATAGACATAAATTACTCTCTTGATTAGTCTTGGGATCTTGTGATAAGAATAATCTAAAATGAGAAGCATGAGGATTACTCACTACCTTTGCATTCTCTATGCCAAAATACATTTCTTTCCTTTTCAATGTCGTTCCTCTTGTGACATCTACAATCTACACATCATCTTGTCCTTGTAGATATCAATATATAGTATCTTCTTAGCAAGTCTTAAGAAAAGTATATCAAACTTTCTACTCAATTAACCCTTTAGCCTATCAATATAAGCTCTCTTCTCATTATCTCCAATAAGCATATAATCTACATAAAATAGCAAAATGATATAATTATACATATGAACTTCTCTACTCATTTGGAATACAAAGTAAATCACACTCTTTCTTGGTGTAGCTTTGATTGAAAATGGATAAAAAAGAAGGGTTTTAACTTGGAAACATATAAGACAAGGTGAATTTGTATATGACAAGGTAAGGAAAAGTTAATAAACAACAAGAGAAATGGTTTGGATGGCATCAAGTAGACCTATCCAATTAGGAGCAAGTTTATAAACTTGGGTACCAAGTGGGAAAGGTAGGTTACTAGAAGAGAATATGACCTTATTACAAAGTTAAAAAGTGAGAACACAATGATGTAGATCCCCATATTGCTTTTGATGATTTTGAGCAACAAGGAGATGAGATTTGGCTTATTGTGGGGAGTGGGATATTATGGTCAAGAAGGTGAAAGTATCAGGAACATGAGATGGATGAGAAGCAAGATGGGAATTAGAAACAAGTGGATCTTGGCCAAAATTAAGGAAGAAGGAAGAAGATCAGATGCTTGCTTGCTTGGAGTTTTTGCAGACAAACTCAACAACCATAAGGCATTCATCCTAATTGGTATGGTGAACATTGACAAAGACACAAAGCATATCTTCCAAGATGCGATTTGCATGTTTGGTTTGCCTATTAGTTTGAGGATGATAGGTAGTGGACAAAGCAAGCTTGGTACCAACTAGCTCAAAGAGTGCTTGCCAAAATTTACCAATGAATCAAGGATCATGGTTGGAGATGAGTTCATGAGGCATCCCATGATGCTTGATGATATTGTCTAAGTAGATTTAGGCCAATGTTGGAACATCCGCTATATCAAAGGTTGGTGCCAAATGGATTTACTTACTAAGCTTATCAACAAACACCACAATTAATGTATGACCTTACATTATATTTAGCAAAAATGTGATGAGATCTAAGCTCACATGTTCTTATCAAGCAGATGGGATAAGAAGTGGTTCAATGAGTCCACCTGATTTTTGGTTATTGGTCTTGTTGCATTGGTAGCTCCCACAAGATTGGACAAACTCTCAAACCTCTTGTGCCATGTTGGGCCATCACCATTGGTATTATAGGTGGTCTTGTCTACAACCATGTGATCAACAATCGGTAAGTCATGGGCTTCTTGAAGATGCACAAGTCAAAGATCACCCTTGGTTGGATCATAGATCCAATTCTCACATAATAGAAGACTTTACTTGAAGGAAAAGGTGTTGTATTCCTTGTCATGTAATGTAACATGACCTTGTACCATTTGAAAGAAGTGGTCTTATTGCACAGTAGTCCTAAACTTGATTTGGACTTTTGAGTCAATTGACACTATCATATTGCCACCATGATGAGAGGTTCAAGAAGAGTCTTCAAATCAGTCATTGTGATAGAGCATCAAGGATGAATTGAAACCTACCATATTTGTATTCAATTTTGATATCAAACAACTATAATTGTTTCTCCTATCAATAATGTTGACTCTTCATGTGCTCCAAATTAATATCTGCAATAAAGGTTTATGATCAATTTGCATGATCACTTGTTTTCCCAAGAGATGTGTCTCCATACCTTATTGGCATAGACCATTACTAATTTTTCTTAATCTTGAGAAAAATAATTTCTTTGTATGGTGTTTAATTGGTGAGATGCAAAGGCAATGATATGTAACCCATTTGGAAATTCTTATTGCAACACAACTCCAATGGTAAAGTTAGAAGCATCTAAATGTAATACCAAGAGCTAGCCATATGATTTAGATGTGAAATTTGGTTTGGTAACATCTAGAATAATTTTATACATGATGGTCAAAATAGATCAGATAGAAGTATCACCAAAAGAGTACTCTTACTAATAGGGCAAAAACCGAAATAGACTTGAGAACCTTAGAACCAATAGCTAGACATATGATTTAAAGGTGAGAATTGGTTTGGTAACATCTGGAAGGATGTTACACATGATGGAATAACCAGATCAGAAGGAGGTATCACCAAAAGGGGACTTCTACTAATAGAGTAGGAACCAAAATATGCCTGATCTTTGAAGGCAATTTTGGAGGCCTAAACGGATGAATTAGGCCTAAAAAATGTACAGATTCCCTCCCCCCCATCAAAAGGCAGGCTGGCCTTTTCTCTCCCTTGCTTTGTCTCATTGAGAGCTTTCCAACGGTACCTTACTCACGTGATTCTGAGATTCCTATAGGAAGATTCTCTAAAAGATTCCCTCTGGTCAAAGCGTGTTTGACTAACCAGATAGGACCTAGACCAGACATGTCACCCATCCAAGTAAGTAATCCAAGGGTGGAGCTTGCTGACATGTCACCTATCTATGTCCCTAATCCTATGGTGGAGCTTCCTTGGAGGAGATCCTCTTTGTCTATATAATAAAGAGATCCTCTTTGTCTATATAATGCTCCCTTGGGGCATCGAATGTTTGAGTATGCAATTTTGTTTTCTCTCTTCTCTTGTCCTTGGAGTATTACAATGGTATCAGAGGAGTGTTTTAGTCCAAGAGAGTGGATCATCCCTCTTGGAATAGCACGAACTACTGAAACTGAGTAATTTGAGGTGGAGAACATAGAGTAGTTGCTAGACTTAGGAAGGACTTTAGAGAGCGGATGGGATGGATGTGCCGGGAAGCCAATTTCCCATACCTAGTTTTCCATTCTCAAACCCATTCCACATCAAGGTTATGTACATCCAGTGTGAGTAGATGAGGGTATCGCTAGTTTATCACTTTGGTGCAGAATTCATGGACAGAGTGATGAACTCACCAAACCCGGTGATTCTACCTGTGGTGATATATGACAAAGAGTGGGGTTTGACAATCTACATTTTATTATGATAATATGGATATGAATGTCCCAAATCCTCTCCCTTTCAACACTCAAGTAGAAATCCGTTATATAGTGAGGCCAAAAGTGATGTTTAGAGATTTTGTGGTTAGGAATTTTGGTGAGGAGTATTATCAACGAGTGATTGCTTCTGAGGTCCCAATGGTAGTTCCAATAGTTTGTGCGCCTTCCAGAGTGATTATATTGACTCTGTATTGAAGTAGACATTAGCAATCGAGTGTTGCAGGAACCATGGATGTGCAATTGCAAGAGCTGGTGCAAGGAATGCAAGGGATGTTGAATGAATTTCAAGAGATTAAGATGACCATGGAGACATTACAAAGTCAAGTGCAGATCCTCAGGAACGATCAAGCCATGCAAGAAGAAGAGCAGTCTCAAAACCCAGTACCTGCGACTGAAGTACTTGGAGAGGCACCCGTGCCTACAAACCTTATCAACGATGAAGCCACATTGCTACTCCGGATGAAGAAGACCTGCAACATTGAGCCTTACAAGGGGCAGCGTTCGATGGGAGTAGTGGAAAATTGGATCTCAAGAATGAATCGATATTTTTGATTGTTCTCAACAAATATCACAGAGCATGCTGTAGGCGTGTTTGCATGTGGGTACTTGACCGATAAAGCCCTCACATGGTATGATGCTTGGGAACAATCCATGCTGGCAGAGAGAAGGGAGGTCACATGGACAGCAATGCAAGAAGGACTGCTGAAGAATTTCCAATCGGTGGATTCTGTGCAGATGGTTCGAACCCGACTATGGGGATTGAGACAGAAGAATAGCGTAAAAGAGTATATGGAGGCTTTTCTGGATCTACAAGTCACAATTTCCGACATGAGTCCAACAGAGGCTCTTGACAATTTCAAATGAGGGTTGAAAGAGCGGATTCGCCAAGAAGTCATGGTGCAAAATCCTCACACGCTATTTGAAGCCATTGCTTGTGCGCAGAGAATAGCAAGAGCATTAGGTGGAGGTGAAGGAGTAGCTCCACCTCAACATTATTGGGCAGAAATGCCACACATGGGTGGACCAGTACCGATGGAATTGGGCAACCTTCGATTCCGGGATCAAGGAGCACGACCGCTTCAAGGGGAGCGGGGACGGGTAGAAGAATGAAGAAATGGAGTCCCACGAGGAGAAGGGACTCAAGGAGAACAACGCCGTTGTTACAATTGTGGCCGTATTGAGCACATATCTACCAATTGTCGCACTCGTTTCCTTAGAGGCACTCGGTATTTGTTCAGGCAATCTTTGAACAACATGGAGAGGCACATTGACGAGGAAGAGGTGGAAATCACTTTGGAAAACAAAGATCACCAATAAATGTACCACGCGGCCTTACAAGCTCAATAAGGAAGCAGAGAAGCGAGGGAAGGAAGAAGAATAATGCGCAACAATCCCGAAAGGCAACCTCACAATTGATTGTCGTGAATAGAATCCTAGAAGGTAATCAAGTGAGAGTATTAATAGATCCGGGAGCAACAAAGAATTTCTTGTCTCGCTCTGTTGCAATAAGATTGGGAATGGATCTAGAGAGAGATGGAAGTGAAGAAGTAGAGTTACCAAATGGGCAAACAAAGAGGATTGAATCATTACCTAGACGGGTAACCCTCTCTGTAGGAGAATATCAAGAAGTACTTGAGTGGCGAGTGATACAGTTAGCTCGTTATGATGCAATTTTAGGCATGCCATGGATGGAGCAGTACAACCCTATGGTAAATTGGAGGAAGAAAGTAGTGAGAACCACCAATGGTCAATCATTAGGGTTAAAGAAAAATCACACAAGTAGAAACTGCCTCTATATGTCGTAGGGACGGCAACTGTCTGTAAGACCGATAGATGTTTTATGGGTCTAATAAGAGAAGTCCAGAGTGCACAACTTGATGGACAAATTCCTGAGAAATTGAAGGATGTGGTGGATGAGTTTCAAGATGTCTTTCCCGATGATCTACCCTCAGGATTACCACCAAAAAGGCGAGTAGATCACAAAATTGAGACACTTCCGGGGAAGACGCCTCCTTGTAAGGCCCCATATCGCCTATCACCTCATGAGTTGGAAGAGTGTAAGACTCAAATTGAGGAGATGCTACAGAAAAGGTTCATCTAATCTAGCGTATCACCATATGGGGCCCCTATCTTGTTTATGAAGAAGAAGGATGGTACAATGCGCATGTGCATTGACTATCGGGGTCTCAATCATCAAACAATGAAGAACAAATACCTCTTACCTCGCATGGATGACCTGTTTGATCAACTCCATGGAGCGAGATACTTCACCAAATTGGACTTGCGGAGCGGTTACAATCAAATTTGAATTGCAGAGGAGGATGTGCATAAAACTGCCTTTTGAACCAAGTATGGCCACTTTGAGTATCTTGTGATGCCTTTTGGCCTCACCAATGCACCTGCCACTTTCATGAGTCTAATGAATGACATATTTTGTCCATACTTAGATAAGTCTGTTATTGTCTTCTTAGATGATATCTTAGTATACAATAGCACGATGATAGAACACAAAAAACATCTATGAGAGGTCCTCCAGATTCTAAGACAGAATCAATTGTATGCCAAAATCTCAAAGTGTGAGTTTGGCAAGTCTGAAGTAGACTACTTGGGGCATAGAGTAAGTCAGAGGGCATTCAAGTATTGACAGATAAAATAGAGGTCATTCAAAAATGAAGTGCCCCAGAAGATCAGACTCAACTTAAGAGCTTCTTGGGGTTGACAAGATTATATCGTAGATTTTTCAAGGACTTCTCCAAGGTTGCACAGCCTTTAACGACACTACTTGGCAAGGGGAAAAAGTAGACATGGGGAACTGCACAAGAGTTGGCCTTTCAAGAATTGAAGGCCGCCTTGCTACATGCACCAATCTTGAAGTGGTATGACCCAAAACGTCCAATCAAGTTGGCTACAGATGCATTTGGTGTAGCAATAGGAGCCGTCCTACAACAAGAGTGGCATGACGGATGGCATCCAATTGCATATTTTTCTCGAAAGTTGTTACCAGCAGAGCGCAACTACCATACCACAAAATGAGAAGAGCTGGCCATCGTTCTAGCAACCAAGCATTGGAAGCACTACTTGGGCGAGAGGGTATTTGTAGTAGAGACAGACCACAAACCTTTGGTCTACCTTGAGACGCAGAAGGATCTATCTCATCGCCAAATTTGGCGGGCAGAGTGGCAACAACGCTTCAACATGAAAATCACCTACGTGGAAGGTAAGAAGCAACTTGCAGATGTAGTCACCTGCATGCCAATGACCAACAACTTGGTGGCAGAGGTTAAGATTAACCCTAAATTTTGGCAAGAGATTCTGGCTGCTACAAAAACTGACCGACAGATTGTAGAAGCACAATCATCCAAAGGTGTCACCAGTACCCAAGGACTCACCTTTCGGGATGGCAGATTATGGATCCCAATGTCTCAGAATTACGCACCACCATTCTAGCAGAATGTCATGATTCGGCCATTGCAGCTCATGTCGGAGTGGACAAGACCTTGGATGCAATCAAGCGCTATTACTATTGGCCCAAGATGAGCAACAACGTGATGGACTATGTGTGTAGCTGCCTACTTTGCCACCAGAACAAAGCTTCTAATCAAGCTCTTGCAGGGCTCCTTCAACCTCTCCCCACTCCTACCCAACATTGGGAACAAGTGAGTATGGATCTCGTCTATGAATTACCCAAGACCACCTCAGGGTTTGACTCCATTGTGGTCTTTGTGGACCGGCTCAGCAAAATGATTCATGTACGCCTTACCACCAAGGAGGTGACCACTCCACAACTAGCTTAGTTATACTTAGATGCAGTCTTTACTCACCATGGCTTGTCTAGAGTACTCATCACCGATAGAGGCACCCAATTCACCAACTTGTTTTGGCGAACACTCTTTGGTTTCTTCAAAACCAAGTTGGCCATGTCCACAGCTTACCACCCCAAATAGATGGCCAAACAGAGCGGGCTAATCGCACGATTGAAGACATGTTATGCGGCTTCACCTTAGAAGAGCAAGAGAGGTGGGACACCCTACTCCCGTTGGTGGAATTTGCTTACAAAAATTCAGTGAATGCATCCACCCAGGTCACTCCGTTCTTCCTCATGTATGGTGAGCATCCCTTCACACCTTCTAGCTTGATGAAGATCCGTCCAGTGGCTACCAAGGTCAATGCAGTCAACACATTTGTTTCTAAAATCCAACAAGTTGTGGAGAGCACTAAGCACAGATTACAGATTGCACAAAATCGATAGAAGTAGTATGGTGATGCACACCGTCGGTACATGGAGTTCAATGTTGGGGATCAAGTGTGGCTATCGACAACCAACCTCACCTTAGTTGGACCTCGTAAGTTCAGACCTCGTTTTATTAGGCCTTTCTTGATTCTTCGTCGCATTGGCGCTGTGGCCTATCACCTTGAGCTACCACCACACATGAAGATCCATCCAGTGTTCTATGTCTCCCTACTATGCAGATATGCTCCCCGATCAGGCCAAAGTCATTCCACACCAGATATTCGACCTTATCCGACACTCATTGATGGCACAGAGGAATATGAAGTGGAGCGGATTCTCCAAAAATGCATGTGTGGTACTCGCCACCCGCGGGTGAACTATCTAGTACAATGGAAAGGTTACCCCCTCTATGAAGCCACCTGGGAGCCCGCTGCCAATTTGGCACATGCACCTATGTTGGTGCAAGCATTTGAGCAACAATTGCACAACGAGGACGTTGCGTCTTAAAAGGAGGGAGGTCTGTAATACCAAGAGCTAGCCACATGATCTAGATGTGAAATTTGGTTTGGTAATATCTAGAATGATGTTATACATGATGGTCAAAATAGATTAGATAGAAGTATCACCAAAAGAGTGCTTCTACTAATAGGGCAGAAACCAAAATAGACTTGAGAACCTTAGAACCAATAGCTAGACATATGATTTAAAGGTGAGAATTGGTTTGGTAACATCTGGAAGGATGTTACACATGATGGACTAAATAGATCAGAAGGAGGTATCACCAAAAGGGGACTTCTACTAATAGAGTAGGAACCAAAATATGCCTAAAATCTTTGAAGGCAATTTTGGAGGCCTAAATGGATGAATTAGGCCTCGAAAATGTGCAAATTCCCCCCAACCAATGGAGGAAAAGTTGGCCTTCCCTCCCCCTTGATTTGTCTCATCGAGAGCTTTCCAACGGTACCTCACGTGATTCTGAGATTCCTATAGGAAGATTCCCTAAAAGATTCCCTTTGGTCAAAGCATGTTTGACCAACCAGACATGTCACCCATCCAAGTAAGTAATCCAAGGGTGGAGCTTGCTGACATGTCATCTATCTGTGTCCCCTATCCTATGGTGTAGCTTCCTTGGAGGAGATCCTCTTTGTCTATATAATAAAGAGAAGGTGCTCCCTTGGGGCATCAAATGTTTGAGTATGCAATCTGTGTTTTCTCTCTTCTCTTGTCCTCGGAGTATTACAATAAATCAACCACACAAGGTAGTTGAGGATCATATGGTTGAAGAATGGGTCTTGAAGACACCATATGCTTTAGCTTCTTGAATGCTTCTTTGTGTTTGGTGGTCCATTCAAAGCTTAAGGTCTTCTATAAGAGTCCGGTCAATGATGAAGTCACATGAGCATGGTAGTGGATGAGCAATCAATAAAAACTTGCCAATCTATTAAATGCTTGCACTTCTATGGCATCCTAGAAGTAGGCCAATTAGTAAAAGCCTTGATTTTCTCCTCTTCTATCTTTATCCTCTTTGATGAGACCTATGATCCAAGATGGTAACTTCCATTTGTACACTTTCACTTCTTGGAGTAAACTTTCCATTGATGTAGTGATCTTAGGACTTTTGGATGTTATTTGTGTGTTCTACCTTTGTCTTGCTATAGATTAAATTTAATCCAAGAACACCATCACATATTGATCCAATAGCCCATCCAACACTTGATGCATATGATCAATGAAGATGGTTGGAGCATTATTGAGCTTCGAAGGTAAACTCTCTATTCAAAATGCATATACCTTGTGCAAAAGGAAATCTTTTGTATATCTTCTCTATCAATGAGAATATACCAATAATTGCTTCAAACATCTAACTTAAAGAAGTATCATGCTCCACTCAATTGATCTAGTAAGTCATCAATTCAAGGCAAAGGATATGCATTCTTCACTATTTGTTTATTGAGGCCATGGTAATCAATATAGAAGCAATGTCCTCCATCATTCTTTGCGACAAAAAGTATTTGTGCTCTCCAAGGATGTGTATTATGTCACACAAAATCCTTCTCCAACAGTTTTGTGAGTGTTGTTCAAAGCTCTTCCAACTCCTTTGGTGAGAGCCAATATATTGGTCTATTCATTGGAGTACTTCTTGGCAATAACTTGATCTTGAAGGGCATACCACGATCAAATAGCAACCCCTTTGGTAGATTATCCAAAAATACATCTAAAAACTCCTGAACTAATTGATCAATCATTGCTTGATGAGGCTTTTGGCCCTCATCAAATTCTTCATGCATAATTGGCTTGATCTCCACTACATAAATAGGAATATCTTCTTCCAAAACTTGCTCTATGGCTTCTTTATTGAAAAAAAATTCATTTGGGATTGACTATTCTTAGGTGTCTTAAAAAGAGGTACTAGACAACCTAATCAATCAATTTTACCTTGGCATTGTACTTGAATTCGTTGTTGGGTCCAATCAAATTGAACCTTATGATGTTCAAGCCGAGATAAACTTATAATAACATCATAGTATAGAAATGCCATTACAAACCTCATATACTCCAAGTACTCCTTCCTAATCTTCAATGTAACAAGATATGATGTAGAATATAGAAACCTTCTACCATCTGCCATCATCAATCTACTTCCGATTATTGGCTTGGTAACAATTTATTCCTTTGTTAATAGCATGGGCATGAACTTCTTTTTGAACTTCCAAAAGCAACCAACATCCTGCAACTATGATCAAATATCATACCTTGGAGCAAACTTGCATAAGTCAAGCCTTCAAAACATTGGAACTAATTTCTAGTTTCTAGTTTCATTCCTAGTAGGTGGCTTGAACTTTTTTACAAGGATTCATCATTTCCCTAATCATCACATTCCAGAAACTCCATGTGGTTGATTTGTCAAGGTTTTCCATTATTGAGTGGAGATTCAATAACAAAATGTACCATTTGGCAACAAAAAAAGGAACCACCATTTTATTGTAATCTTTCCCTATATGTAGTGCCAAGTGGTCTCCATTGGATGACATCAATCTCCATCAATGTTTGCTCTTCCATCCATGTATAGTGTGTTGGCAGGTTTTGTAAAGGTTGAGGTCAAGACCAAGTTGTCACGACGAAGGAATCAGAGCACTCAACCAATTGCATGGCTTCCTCCAAGTGTTTGGGCTACCACACGGTCACTTCTAATTTGGTGTGTGATTTCAAGCCCCTCAAAAATTGATCCAAAGCTTCACCTTTTAGTATATTGAGAATTTACATTATGGTGTTTTGGAATTGAGTATTGTAGCTTCTCATAGAACCAATCTACTTCAATTCTGCCAATCTATCTTATGCATCATTTATAGCTTGAAATTATTCAATTATTGTACTCTTGAATTCTTCTCATGTCAAGAGTGGCATAAAAACCTACCATTTACCTTACTCCACTCAAAATTACCACCATAGTTTTGCCACTCCATCTAATTGGCTTGAAGCCAATAGAATCTATCTTTGTTCATCTTGGCAATTTGTAGCTTCAAAATAACATTCAAAATCAAACACAAAATTCTCAATTTTGCCCAAGAAATTCTTGCCTTAAACTACCTTGGTTTTTGGAAAATGGATTCACTCTTCTCCTTCTCAAAATGGTGCTCTCTCTACATGCTCTTATCATTGATGGTCTTTTTCTTCCAACAATCAAATAAGGTGCTTGATTTGTTGTTACATAGTAATGATATTGCTGCCATGGTTACTCTCTCAAACTACCTACAATTATTTAAGTTAACACATAGATGCAACACGTACAACATTATTTGAAAGTTTAAGGTGATTGTATTAAAAAAAATTATACTAAAAGCGTGAGATGATGATCTACATAAAATTATGTTTGGGTAGTACATAGACACCACAATTTCCAATGGTTTTGAGGAAATGGATTTGGTGTTCCATAAATTACATCTATTATATCTTTACTTTGATACCAATGTAAAAGACTAAGAAGAGACATAGGAGAAGAGAAGATTGGAGTGAAAGATCACATTAAGACTTTTGAATGAGAGAAACTCCAAATGCCTAGCATGAGCTTGGGCTTTGGTATTTATAAAGAACATACAAGGTTCTTGAGAAGCTTATCAAGAAGCTTCCTAAAAGTTGCCTTCTTAGAGTGCAAGTTAAGTTAACTAGAAAACTTCCAAGAAACTTCTTCCTAGAAGTCACCTACTTGGCGTGCAAGCTAAGCTAGTTAGGAAAATTCTCAAGAAATTTTCTTCTAGAAGCCACCTCCTTGGCGTGCAAGCTAAGCTAGTCAAGAATTTTTTCTTCTAGAAGCCACTACTTGGCATGCAAGCTAAGCTAGTCAAGAAGCTTCCCAAGAAGCTTCCTCATAAAAGTTGCCACTTGGCATACACATTATTTGATACTTGGAAGGTACCAAGAAGCTTCTTAGATATTTCTAGAATATTTTATAATTCTTGGCTAATTTGGCCAATTTTCTATTTTTTAAGTCTAGAATAACTCATGTGTTAATTCTATATTGTTACAATTCCAATGAAAGTTGACATATGCAAGTTTGATATACTTGCAATGTATGATATCCAATCTAGGTTGTAAGATTTTGGTTGATTGTTGAAGTTTTGAGAATTGCATATCCATGCAATTAGCAAAATAATTACATATACTTATCAAACCAACAAATGATAATAAATTGATTATGGCAAATGATAGCAAGGATTATACATTCCATACCTCATATTATGTTGCATGCAAGATTGAGAAGGAATATTCAAAATGCATGAGATTTGTAGTAGTTCCCTTATACTAAAATATCATTTTGGGTCTTCCTTGGCTTGAATGTCATAGGGTTCAATTTGGTTGGAACCAAAAATAAATTCAAGTACAACATCAAAGTAAGTATTATCTTTTAGGTTTTATGGCATCTTTGAAGAAGGAACCTAAGAATAATCAATACCAAGATGAGAAATTTATTAGTATAAAAATTGTAGAATAAGCTTTGGAGGAATAGATTCCTATTTGTGCTATGTGGATCATACGAATTGTACAAGGAAATCTGATTAGGATAAGAAGCCCAAAAAAGCAATGGTTGATCAAATACTTCAAGATTTTACAAATATTTTTTTGGATAATCTTCCAAAAGAATTACTCTTTGATTGAGATATGCCCTTCAAATCAAGTTATTGCTAAGTAGTACACTAGTGTGTATAAAAATCTACCTACTCTTACCAATAGATTTGAAGGCAATTAGAAGAAATTTAAACAATATTGATTGAGTTGTTAGAAAAATATTTCATGTGACATAGTACATCTTCTTAGGAAGCACCAATACCATTTGTATAATAGAAAGATGAGGGACTGCAATTTTGTATTGACTATTGTGGTCTCTATATACACATCATGAAGAGTGCATATCACTTGCCTCACATTCATAACGGGTTGAATCAATCAGGTAGAGCTTTATACTTCTCAAAGTTAGAAGTTCATAATGGCTATTAGTAGATTCCAATGATGGAGAAGATGTGAAACATTGTATAAATTATGGGTATTTTGAATGGAGAGTTTTACCTTCTGGGCTCACTAATGCTCTAATAGACTTCATGGATGAAATGCATCAAGTGTTAGCTAGGATATTGGATTGATATGTGGTAATGTTCTTGGATGACATTTTGATTTACAATAAGATGGAGATAGTACACAAGAACTACATTTGAGAAGTCTTAAGAAGATTACAACAATAGAAGTTCTACTATAAGAAATCCCAGTGTACCTTTTGGTAAAAAGAAGTTACCGTCTTGGGCCATAAAGTTTCAATATGGAGTGGATCAAGATGGAAGAGGAGAAAATCAATACCATTATAGATTGGCCTACTCCTAAAGAAGTCATGAAAGTTTGGGGATTCAATGGATTGGTGAGCTTTGATCCATGGTTTATCCACTATTACGATAATGTAGCCACATCATTGATTGATCTCATGTGGAAGATAGAACACTTTAATTGGACCACCAAGCAAGAAGAAATGTTCAAAAAAATTAAGCATATGGTGTCTTCACAACATATCCACCAACCATATGATCTCTTCAAATATCTTGTGTGGTTGATTTTGATATTTTAACTTTGAAATTGAAGCTACATTGCAATAGAAATTTCTAGATGCATTACATCCCATTACCCTTGTGTCTCACTAACTAAATAAAAAAAAGGAATTCTTCTACTTGAAATTAAAAATGACTACCAATGGTATATGTAACAAGGTATTGAGGCATTATCTGTTGGAGAAAAAAGTGATCATGTGAATCAATCACAACCCTTGTTGCAAACCTTACATTTGGAGTACATTAAGAGTTAGCATCATTGATGGGAAGAAAAACTATATTTTTTTGATAGCAAACTTGAGAACAAATCCAGAAAGTTCCATGCCATTCCCTATTCCTTGTCAAGATGACTTGATTTGAAAATTCCTTGGGAATCTCCCATGATAGTAGCAATCACCATGGTGTTCATAGACTCAAAAAGTACACATAGAATCCAAGACTTTTTAAAATAGGACCCCTTTGTTCATCTTGTGCAAGGTTGTCTTGCAGCATATGACAAGGAGTACAACACCTTTTCAATCAAAGATAGTCTTCTACTTTGTGAGAACCAAATCTACATTCCAACTATGGGAGATCTATGATTAGTGCAAATTCAAGAGGTGCATGATTCATCAATTGCTTCTCACGTCAATGTGGACAAGACATTGAGTACCCTACAACATCATTGGTGGTGGCCAAACATAACACAAGAGGTTCAAGAGTTTATCCAATCTTGTGATAGCTACCAACAGAACAAAGCAAAAAAAAAAAAAAAACTAGATGAACTACTCCAACCACTCCCTATTCCATTTTCTTGATAGGAACATTTAAGTCTAGACCTCATCACATTCTTGCAAAAGATGAATGAAGGTTGTACAACAACTATGGTGTTTTTCAATAAGCTTAGCAAGAAAATTCAGCTAACACCTATAGTGGATGCTCCAAAATTGGCCAAGATCTACTTCAATATGGTTTTCAAACACTATGGGATGCTAGGGTTCCATTTGTAATTGTAATCCTTGATTAGTAGATTTTAGCAAGCACTTTCAATTCCTTGGCACCAAACTTACCTTGTCTACAACCTATCATTCTCAAACTGATGGGGAAACATAATGCAAAAATTTCACTTTGGAGGATATGCTACATGCCTTTGTAATTGTTCATCACACTAATGATGATACTCATCTTGTGGCTGCCAAGTTTACCTACAATAATTCCAATCATGCAAGTACATGTTTCTCTCCCTTCTTCCTTAATTATGGGTAAGATCCACTTATTCTAAATTCCTTTCTTGCTCCACCGCCATCTCATGTTCCTCATACTACCACCTTCTTGTCCATGCTATTTGATTCCTTACATCAAGCCCAAGTGTCATCTCCTTGTTTCTTAAAATTGGCAAAAGCAATATGTTGATAGGTGTCATTATGATCTCACTTCTTAAATTGATGATAAGACTATGTTTTCTTATAATAACCTTACTCTCTCTCTCTTGATACCCAAGTTCATAAACTTGCTCTCAATTAGATAGGCCCCTTAGATATTATATAGATCATTTTCCCTTTTTCCTACAAACTTGCACTTTTTTTCAAGTTTTTGTCTTCCATGTTTTCAAGTTAAAACCTTTTTTTCTAACCTATCTTTCTTTCCTACCTCCTTCTAACCTATCTTGCCTCCAACCTCCTCCAATCCATGTTAAAAATAGTGAAGAAAATCAAATTGTCCATATACTTAAATGTCATGACATTCAACATGGCCGCCAAAAAAACTCTAAATATAAGATCCTTTAGAAAGAGTATCATCTTCATGATACCACATGGGAGCCTTTTTCTCATCTCCAAAGTGCATAAGTGGCTATAAGAGAGTTTGAAGATTCCATGGTAAAAAGATGTCATAAAGTAGCAATGGAGGAATAAGTAATAATATGGAGTTAGTATGGAGTTAATATGGAGTAGAAGCTAAATATACCTAACAATTCATGGAATTAGCATATAGCTAAGAAATTTTGAAAATGTTCTAGAAGCATCAAAGAAGCTTCTAGGAACTTTCCAAGGGTTGAGTAACTTGTATGCCAAGTTGATAATTAGCTTAGCTTTCATGCCAAGTAAATGGCTAGCTCAACTTGCACTCTGAGTAAGGAAACTTCTAAAGGAACCTTCCTTGAAGCTTCTTGGGAGCCTTGTACCCAAGTTGCCTATAAATAGCAAAGCCCAAACTCAAGGTAGACAGTTGGAGTTTCACTTGATAGGTCATGTGATTTTCTACTTTGATATTCTATTTGTCTATTTCTCTCTTCTATCTTTGATAATCTCTATACACCCATTTGTAGCCAATTGCCTGATTTTCTTTAGGAAATTTCACCAAAGCTCATGTTTAGTTCTTATGGAAGGACCTTTTTCTTTCTCCATGCTATTTGGCATTTTTATAATAGTTGTCATCCATGGCTTATTGAAATGTAGATAGCTTACTATTTTCTATTATCAACATAAAAGCAGTAGTTTTTAGGTACCTAAACATTTCTAGTGTTTTGTGTTTCTTTTTATTTGTTAAGCTGAAGTTGTTGTGAATCTTCATCCTTGATTGTCTAAGATGTAAAAATTTGATACATTCTCATCTATACTCAAAGGTTCAAGAACATCAACCTCCACCTTAGGCAAATCCATATTCAGCCAAGCTATCTTCCTTACTATGGTGTATGTCTCTCAACATTGAGGTCTCATTAAACCTCCTATTTCCACTTTCCACAATCTACTTTTATCGGGATTACATATCATCTATCCTTTCAAAAATAGTTTCTATAACCTAGAAAGATATAATTCCCAAACTAAACTTAGATCTTTGTTTGCACATAGTCATATGCTAGACATTCAAAATTTCTTAGGACTCAAAACTCTACTCTATTTTTTCAATTACTAAACATACTTTGAGCTTTCTCTAATAGTTCCATATCCATCTGCTCTATCAATCTAGTTATTTTGTTGAAGAGTACAAACATTAGTAAAGTGATGAACTATTCCTTGAAAAAAACTGTCAAACTCTTTTGATTTGTCCATTATCAAAACCAAGACACTTTAACTCTATATTAGTTTGCTTCTTTATCCTAGTTTGACACTTATTAGCAATGTAGACTCTCAGACTTTTGGTTCATTACATAGACGTTATATAATTTTGGTACAATTTGCTAGCTTTGTAAGCAATAGGTTTAGGTCTCCATACATAAAAATTTATATAATACAATGTGCCTTAATTTCAATAAAACATATGATTATAGCTCACTCTACAATAATTTTCAAACATAAAATACCCAAGCAAATACAACTTACAAGATTTCATACCCTTCAATAGTTAGTGCTTATGTAGTTCCAAAGTTCCTCTTTCATGCATGTGATCCTAACAAGCATACCATGACTATAACAATATGGAGTTTATAGACAAGTTAGTCAAGACTAACAAAGGCGCAAATAGGCCAAATCAGCCAGGAATTATAAGAATATTCTATGAGTACTTAAGAAGATATTTGGTACCTTCCAAATATTGGGTAATGTGCATGCCAAGTGATGACTTCTAAGAGGAAGCTTCTTGGGAAGTTTCCCAACTAGCTTAGCTTGCATGCAAAATGGATGGCTTTTAGAAGGAAGCTTCTCAAGAAACTTCTTGGTTAGCTTCATTTTCACTCTAAGAAAGTGGGTTTTAGAAAGCTTCTTAAAATTTTTCTCAAAAGCCTTGTATATTCCCTATAATACCAAAGGCCAAGCTCATGTTAGGCATTTGGAGCTTCCTTCATTCAAGAGTCCCAATGTGATCTTCCACTCCAATCTTCCAATCTCTTATTTCTCTTAGTCTTTTACATTGGTATCAAAGTAAGAATGGGATGGATGAAATTTAAGGACCACCGAATCCGTTTTTGCCAAACCATTAACATTTTTGTGTCCATGTACTACCCAAGCATCATTTCATGCAACTCATCATCTCACACTTGGGGTAAAATTTTCTGAATATGTTCACCTTGTGTGATGAATCCTTGGTACTTCCAATTGTAACTTATAGAGAATTGTGGACTTGTTGCATCTACATGTTAACTTAGATAAATTATAGGGAGTTTAATAGAGTAGTAGCCATGATGGTAATGATTGAAGTTATCATTGCTATGTAGCAACAAATCAAGCACTTACTCAATTGTTGGAAGAACTAGATCATCAAGGACAAGATCATGTAAAGAAAGCATCATTTTGAGAAGGAGATGAGCATATCCAATTTCCAAAGCCCAAGGTATTTGAATGAAAGAATCTCTTGGGCACAATATAGACTTTTTTCTACAAATTTTCAAGATTAATAGAGTAGATTGGATGGAGTGGAAAAACTATGTAGTTGGTTTTGAGTGGAGTGAGCTAAATGGAAATTTGTTGTGCCAATCTCAACATACAAAAAATTCAAGAGTGCAAAAATTAAGTGATTCCAAGTTATAAATGCTACACAAGCCATAGGAGATAGGTTGATAGAGTTGAAGTAGATTGGTTCTATAAGAAGCTATATCACTCAATTCCATAAAACATAATCCAAATTCCATATATACTAGAAGGTGAAGTTTTGGATCAATTTGTGAGGGGCTTAAAGTCATGCACCAAATTGGAAGTGACCATACAAGAGCCCAAACACTTGGAGGAAGCTATGCAATTGGTTTTGATTCCTTTGTTGCAAAACCTTGGTCTTGACCTTGACTCTCATAGAACCTGCCAACACACTATACGTAGGTAGAAGAGCCAATACCAATGGAGATTGATATTGTCCAACAGAGATCACTTGGCACTATAGACAGGGAAAAATTATGAAAAAATAATGGTTGCTTTTATTATCACCAAATTGGACATCATATTATTGATGTCCTCTCAAGAATAGATGACCCCAACTAATTGCCCAAATGGAGTTTATGGAGCATGATGATCAAGCAAACAAAGAATCCAAGTAGAAGAATTCAAGTCATCTACTGAGAATCTAATTAGTTCTAATGGGATTGAAGGCTCAACGTATGCAAGTTTACTTCACTTGCAAGGTATGATATCTTATTATAGTTGTAGGATTTTGGTTGATTTTGGAAGTTTAGAGAATTTTATGTCCATATAATTAGCAAAGGAATTAGGTATTATTATCCAACCAATAATCAAAATAGATTGATGATGGTAGATGGTAGAAAGGGTTTTGCATTTTATACCTCACATCTTGTTACATCCAAGATTAGGAAGGAGTATTTAGAGTGTATGAGGTTTGTAGTAGTACTTCTACACTATGATGTCATTCTTGGTTTACCTTACCTTGAACATCACAAGGTTTAATTTGATTGGACCTGACAACAAAGTCAAGTACAACACCAAGACAGGAATTACCAATTAGGTTGTTTGGCACCTTTGACTAAGACACCTAAGAAAAGCCATTTCCAAGATAGGAAGTTTGTCAATAAAGCAACCATAGAGTAAGCTTTGGAGGAAGATAAAGTTATTTTTGCAATGTGGATCAAGTCAATTGTGCATGGAAAATCAGATGAGGCTAGAAGCCTCATCAAGTAATGATTGATCAAATAGTTTAGGAGTTTGCAGATGTGTTTCTTGATGATCTGCCAAAGGGATTACCCTCTAATCATGGTATGCATTTCAAGATTGAGTTGTTGATAGGAAGTACTCCAATGAGTAGACCAGTTTATTGGTTCTCACCAATGGAGTTGGATGAGCTTTTGAACAACAATAATAGAGTTGTTGGAGAAGGATTTCAGATGATATAATACATCTCTTTGGGGAGCACTGGTACTATTTGCTCCAAAGAAGGGTGGTGTACTTTGCTCCTATATTGATTACAGTGGCATCAATTAACAAATAGTGAAGAATGCATATCCTTTACCTTGAATTGATGATGTGTTGAATCAATTGAGTGGAGCACAATACTTCTCCAAGTTGGATCTCTAAAACGGCTATTGGCAGATTTCCATTGATAGAGAGGTTGTGCAAAAGAATAGCTTTTGCACAAAGTATGGAGTTTTGAATAATGCATTTTACCTTTTGGGCTCACTAATGCTCCATTAGTCTTCATGGATCAGATGCATTGGGTGTTGGATGGGCTATTGGATTACTATGTGGTGGTGTTCTTGGATGATATTTTAATCTATAACAAGATGGAGGCAAAACATGCAAATCATGTGTGAGAAGTCCTAAGATGACTACGTCAATAGAAGTTTTATTACAAGAAGCTAAAGTGTACCTTTTGGCAAAAAAAAGTTACCTTCTTGGGTCATAAATCTCATCAAAGTGGATCAAGATGGAAAAGGAGAAACTCAAGGTCATTATTGATTGGCTTATTCCAAAGGATGCCATAGAAGTGCGGGCATATAGTGGATAGGTAAGTTTTAACTGATGATTCATCCACTATTCTATTCATGTGGCCGCACCATTGACAGACCTCTTGAGGAAGACCTCAAGTTTCAATGGACCACCAAGCACGTAGAAGCATTTCAAAAGTTGAAACATATGGTGTCTTCAAGACCCATTCTTCAACAATATGATCCTCAACCACCTTGTGTGGTTGATTTTGATGCTTCTAACTTTACCATTAGAGCTATATTGTAGTCAGAATTTTCAAATAGGTCACATCCCATTGCCTTTGTGTCTTGCCAACTAAACATCACAAAATTAAATTACTCTACTTGAGATAAAAAACAACTAGCAATGGTATATGTCACCAAGGTATAGAGACATTATCTCTAGGAGAAACAAGTGATCATGCAAATCAATCACAAACCCTTGTTTTAGATATTATATTTGGAACACATGAAGAGATGAAGAGTCAACATCATCAATGGAAGGAACAACTAAAATAGTTTGACCTCAAAGTTGAATACAAACCTAGTAGGTTCCATATCATCCTTGATGCCCTATCACAATGACCTGATTTGAAGTCTCTTCCTCTCATCACAATGGCAATTATGATAATGTCAATTGACTCACAAGTCCATATTGAGTATAGGACAACTTTACAATAAGACTCCCTCTTTTAGATGGTACAAGGTCATCTTGCTGCACATGACAAGGAATAAAACACCTTCTTTTTCATAGAATGCCTTCTATTCTATGAGAATTGGATCTATATTCCAACCAAGGGTGATCTACAACTTGTGCACCTTCAAGAAGCACATGACTTACCAATTGCTTGTCACATGGGTGTGGATAATACCTTGGATACCCTACATGCCCATGATAGTAGTCCAACATGGCACAAGATGTTTGAGAGTTTGTCCAATCTTGTGAGAGTTGTCAATGCAACAAGGCCAGCAACCAAAAACCAAGTGGACTCCTTGAACCACTCTCATCCCATCTGCTCAATGAAAACACGTGAGCTTAGATCTCATCAAATCATTGCCCAAGACAAAACAAGGTCATATGACAATCATGGTGTTTTTTGATAAGCTTAGCAAGCAAATCCATTTGGCACCAACCTTTGATATAGTGGATGCTCCAATATTGGCATAGATCTACTTTAACAATGTCTTCAAGCATCATGGGATGCCTTGTGTACTCATCTCTAATCGGGATCCTTGATTCATCAAAAAAATATGGCAAGCACTCTTCTAGCTTTTTGGCACCAAGCTTGCTTTGTCCACAGCCTATCATCCTCAAACTGATTGAAAAACCAAATATGAAAATTGCACCTTGGAGGATATACTTTGTGCCTTTGTCAACATTCACCATACCAACTAGGATGAATGTCTTATAGTTGTTGATTTTGCCTACAATAATTACAAACAAGAAAGCATTGGATTTTCTCCCTTCTTCCTTAATTTTCACCAAGGCTCACTTGTTCCAAATTCTCTTCTTACTCCTCCTCCATCTCATATCACTCATACTTCCACATTCTTGACCACAATATCCCACTTTCTACAACAAGCCAAATCTCATCTCCTTATTGCTCAAAATTATTAGAAACAATACATGGACCAACATCATTGTGATCTCACTTTTGAACTTGGTGATAAGGTCATGCTTTCTTCTGGTAACCTACCCTTCCCATTTGATACCCAAGTTTGTAAACTTTCTCCTAATTGAATAGGTCCATTTGATGTCACCCAAATCATTTCTCCTATTGCTTATTGACTTGCATTGCCTTATCATAAGCAAATCCATCCTATCTTTCATATATCCAAGTTCAAAGCCTTTGTTCTAATCCATCTTCCTTTTCCACTTGTGTTCAACCCCTTCTTCTTCCCATCCCTATCAATGATTATGAGGAGTTGATTGTATCCTTGCACGTTGCCACATTCAACATGGCTGGCAACAACATATTGAGTACAAAGTCCTTTGGAAAGAGCATCCTCTTCATGATGCCACTTGGAGCCTCTTTCTCATCTCCAAAATGCACAAACAGCAATCTAAGAGTTTGAAGCTTCCATGGTGATGAGGACGTCACCAACTAGCAATGGAGGAATATGTACCAATATGGAGTTTATAAACTAGTTAGTTGAGACTAACAAAGTAGCAAATAGGCCAAATTAGCAAAGAATTATAAAAATATTCTAGAAGTATCTAGGAAGTTACTTGGTGTCTTCCAAGTATTGGGTAATATGCATGTCAAGTGGAGATTTCTAGGTAGAAGCTTCTTGGGAAGCATCCTGGCTAGCTCAACTTGCATGCCAAATAGGCGGCTTCTAGAAAGAAGCTTCTTGGGAAGCTTCCCAACTAGCTTAGCTTGCATGCCAAGTTGGCAGCTTTTAGAAAGAAGCTTCTCAAGAAGCTTCTTGGTTAGTTTGGCTCGCGTTTTAAGAATGCAACTTTTATGAAACTTCTTGAGAAGCTTCTCAAGAGCTTTGTACATTCCTCATAAATACCAAAGCCCAAGCTCATACTAGGCATTTGGAGTTTCTCTCATTTAAGAGTGATCTTTCACTCTAATGTTCCATTTTCCTATTTCTCTCCTTGATCTTTTACAATGAATAAGTAGCACGTAAGGTGTTATCTTTTGAGAAGGCACAACCATTACTCCACTTGTAACAATATCTCTTAAGATTTGATATAAGTTTTTCATTTTCTTGCTCTTCATCACTACTAGAGCTCTCTTAGTAACCTTCAAGATTCTTGTCTCTGTTGACCATTTGTACCAATTGAATTTATTGCTCTTATTAGGATCAAGTTCTTCTTTAACTTTATAGCATGTTTTACATTGAATAATGTCTTATTGATTCTATCAAACATCTTCATGTGCATCATTCCTACCATCTTATACAGATTTCTCATAAGCACAATTACAACTTTGTGTAAATTGTAGAGGTAGAACTAGTACTTCTAAGGACACATATAGCATGAATAGAAAAAGCTTAGGATCAATGCATCTCAAATTCTATCCTGACCAATAATTACAATATAGACACTATCAAATTCTTCACCAAAATTAACAGTACTTGCTTGTTCTAAAGATTGAACTCTTTCTTAGTTTGGGTCTTTTTTTTTCTTATAGGTTCTCTTGTAGTGTCTTACATTCACACATTCAAAAAACCCTGACCTTTGGATTGTCAAATTTAAATATGGATTTTGATCTACAATTGCATATACTTTGTCCTTTTGGCATATTCTTTACTCTCACATACAAGACCTATAATTGTGATACTTCAATATTAAATCTTTTTCTCATTTGTTTCATAAGAGAACTACAATGACTTTTGACTCAACAATGTCTTTGTTATTGAAAAGAGTAGTAATCAAACAAAGGAGGTCAAAAGATTAAAGCAATAAAACTTTATTTTCATCTTGTAATCTGACATTACTACTAATCAACTCTCAAAGGATTGTGTGGAAGGGGTTCAACTGATTTAAATACTAGTGCACTTGATCATTTGTAGGATATAAATTATTGCTTTATTTATATTTGATTTTTCAAGACCGTGTCATGTATAGACTCTCCAATTTCATCATTACCTTAGATATTGAGTTCTTGCTCATACTATTATATAGTACCTTAGTCTTGTTTGCAGGTTTTTTCTCAATGCCCTATGTAAATGTTGTTACATAAGTATATCTTTCATCATCAATTACCAAAAACATTGATGTTTCACATCAAAATATCTCCATATCAAATTTTGCAACTAAGACCATTGATATCATGGTATTTCTTTAATTTAAGTTCTTATGCTAATTTTTAGGACTAGTTACAAATTTTCATATAAAAGTATATGTGAAATCAAATAAAGGAGACATAATATCTAAGTGGTTCACTTCCAAATTCAAAGCTATGTCCATTGGAGAATATACATAAGAATTCAATTTCAAAGAGAATCACTTGCTGGGTAGTATAATAGAATCAATATGAGTAATGGACAAAACACTAAAAAATCCTTTGCTAATTTGTGTGCTTTATTAAATAAAAATAAATTGGACTTGTATCATCTTACAATAGCATTACCTTTACACCTATGGTAAGAAAAGATAAAACATAGTAGCATCTATCCTCTACTAGGACCATATGCTGTAAGCAAAGCTCATAAAAGAGACTTGTAGTGATATGATAAAAGACAAATATCAATGTTCTACTCAAGCTGAATTGTTATTCCAAGATAATGCTAGAGGAGTTGGATACTTCACATACATAACTTACATGCATTACATATGTCTAAGAAACATGTACAAAACTTCATTTCTCTAGAGTCTTGTAAGTGTGAGGTTTTAGATGTCAATCCCTTTCTATTCATTTGATCCAATCTTCATTGCACTAAACTTGAATATGTATGAATCTATAGATTCCAATCGATATCTATTCATGTGATCCCATCTTCATTGCATTAAACTTTAGTATGTATGAATCTATAGGTACTATTCTATATATATTAATTTGATCTAATATTTATTGCACTAAACTCCTTGTGAATAATTCTGAATTCTAGTCTTTTTTCCCCTTGTATTTTAGATCTTCTTGTTCAAGGATTTATGTCATAAAATGAAATATGTACAATGTTTTTGCATGTCAACCAGGAAAAAAGAAACAAGCTTCTAAACCAACATGTATTATAATTATATGTTTCTTATATATCCATGAGATGAATAATATCAAATTACTTACTATTAATGTTATTTATCTTGTGAAATATTGTTCATTTTAGTGCCAATCTATGTCTATATAAGTGTGTGCTAACTTAGGTTTTTCTATTTCTATACTTTTATCCATGACCACTTATTGTCATTAAACCCCATGGTTTCTTTGGAACCTGATCGTCTTGTGAATTTCTACAGTTGGGTGTTTTTGTTAGCCCATTTTTATTCAAACTTGCCAATTTAACGCTATATGACTTTTGAGTAGCTATTTGGTTAATACTCATTAGAGTTCACATCCTAGAGTCTTTGTATTCTTGTTAAGACACAATTATTTTCCTCCCTCTTTGTAGCTCAACTGCAGTTTATCTATGGACTAAGTAGAAAAATACATAACAAACCATCTTTCTCCAAACAATTGTACATCAACTCTTTGATGTAAATTTCATTTCTTCTCCTTGAACTATATTGATACCATGTTGATAGATATAAAACTACTAATTATTTGCTAATATTCAATTTTTAAATATAATAATTTCTTACTAAGATTTTGCTCAATGTTTTATTGTGACTCACTTTCTGTTCATGAGTTTCAATTTCAAGTTTTAGATTGGATCCATTGTAATATATCTATCCTTTATATTAAAAAGTTAAACCATATTGGTTACCTTATACCTAATTGAAGTTATTTTTTTCAAAATGTAAGCTACTTTTAACTTTTTTCTACCATAAAAGCAAGAGTAGAATCACACAAAATTGAATCCTAGGTGCATAAATTCAACACAAGAAACACTTAGTTACCAAACAGGTTTTGCTAGTTTTGACCAAAGCGTGGCCAATGAGATATTATGTGCAACCAACAGTTTGCTTGTTGCAAATTATTTTCTTTGAATACTTAAAGCTCCATGTTTCTATTTAAGGAGCTTAAGAGAATTATGACGTTTTGGACTAAGTTCTATTATAGTTGCAAGTTGGAGCAATAAGGAATAAGGAAAGAGAAACTGAAATCATGCTTGAGTTGATTGAGAAGGAAATTGAGTTAAAAATATTATGCTCTTTTAGCTCCTTTTATGGCTTATTGTCCAATCTAGCTAAATAAGCTCTATAGAAAAAGCATAATTGGAATATAACATTTGTAATTAGATGGAATAACTAGTAAACCGGCTTGGTAGTCACCATTTTTTCCAAGTATACATGGTATTTCCCATAAAAATCATTATATCTTGAAGTTTGAGCCTATGAGTGAAAAGTATTTTATGAAACTCTTGACATCAAAAGCATCAATCACTCTCAATAATATCACTAATATCACTCTCAATGAGGAAAAGGTTACTAAACACAAAACAAAAAGAGCCATAAAGGTGCAATCAGATAAGTAGAAGGTAGCCAGAACTTAGGGTATATATTGACAATTGGTTTGAAGGGAAAGTAAGAAGATAGACACCATAGGGATAGTGGAGTTTGAGGCTAAGAAGCAAAAGTTACTACTTTACTTAAAAACACAAACTTGAGTAGATATTCATTTTGATATAGTCAAAAATAGTGAGGTAGTATTATGTGATTTAGCTCAATCTTTTGTAAGTTACAAGGTATTATATTTTGTCTGTTAAATTTTCTGCTTGTAATCTTCCCATATCATATATTTTTTATGATTTCCCTATAAATTGTACTTGGCCACTAGGTATTATATAGTTGACAGCTATTTCAAGAATGTTCAGTCTGATGATCTTTATGTATATAGATGTAGGTACATATCAATAATCCTCACCTTAGTTTATCTATTGATTCTATACATGCAAGTTCATTTTAGTCTTATCTCTAATTTTCAAGACATCTCTACATGATATAGAAATTATAGGTGTCATTTCAGATGTATATATTTTTTTCCTTCTTGATTATGTATACATATAACTACATATAACTATTCAATTATTTGAAGCATTATTGATTCATAGATATTGGTCCATATTATCTTTATTGACCTCTTTGTGATGTATAAGTTCCTTAAACAAAATTTATTTCTTTTAAAGATGGTTGATCTTTAGATTCCATTTTGTATCAAAACTTCTCACTTTAGGTCATTCATTTTTGCATGCTAGCACAAAATTCAAGCTATTCTATCAAATAGCATCTTTAGATGTTATACACAATGCCCATATCTACATTTGTTGACCTATTGGTGATGTATAAGATCTCTTTTCTACTAAAAGTTGTAAAAGTTGTTGATGTATCGATGTTGGTTCATATCTATACATTTATTGATACCTTCATGATGTATAATTTATCCAAATCAAAACTCTTTTCTTCAAAACAATATTGATGTATAGATGCAATCCATATAGATTAAGCTCAAAACTCAAACTGTGCAAAACAAAGAAGTCTTGAGTAAATTGGGTGGTGAAACAACCTGCTGGTTGAAAGTGGCAAAGATTCAAGATAAAAGATCTTGAGATAAATGGATATTGGCTAAAATACACACAACTTCAAACATGGTTGGATTTGAGACAAGAGGTTTTGATTGAAATTTGCATTAGTCAAGATATAGCTTGTGTCAGCTATAAATCTTAATTGAAATGAGTAGAAGGTTGTCTTTGTATCTTAGAACCATGGCCCATTTAAACATCCATAACAGGTGGTTTAGATACTAGTCTACATAAGATTAATTGTAAACTCAAAGATTTATGGTTATTAGAACTCAATTATAAACTCAAAGATTTGTGTATTATAGATGTTTGCCATTGTTAGAGCTTATCATTGGAGAATCCACAATTGATTTGTTCAATGCCTATCTATATATTATAAAATCTATTACTTGACACTATTTTTTGATTGTTTGGATACAAACCCATCTTTAAACTCTAGTCTAAACTTACAATAATTTGGATGTTATAAATTCTAGTCCATATCAAAATTCTAATTTAAATTCAAAAAAAATGTGCTTGTTCTAAATGCAAGCCCATATCAAACTTCTAGTTTTAACTTCAAATTATCTGCAGATACGATACTTAACTCCTTTTCAAAATTTTCATAGCATAATATAGTTGATTATTTACTCTTAACTTAAAAATAGAGAGATATTTTATATATTTTGATATTATATAGATTCCAAGCATTATAAGATTTTTGGTCTAAAATTCAACACATCCAAACATGTTCACGAGGTGAAGCTATCTTTTGATTAATCTTGAACTTAGAAAATCAATTCTAGATACATATCAAAAGTACAAATACATATCAAAAGTCTAGATGCTAGTGTATATCTATTTTCTATCTATGTAAAGCTATAACATGAGATGTCTCTTTCTACATAATGTGAAGTGGTTGGTTATCAAAATGAACATTATTGATTTCTATTTACCATCATAATCTAATCCTCTTTAGTAAATTAAAAAAATTGGAAATATTCAAATATTAAAAAATTATTTCAATAAATCTTACTTCACTTTTAAAATTATAATTCAAATTTCTAAGAAGGAAATTGGGTTAATAAGACCAAGTAAATCAGTCAATGTATGGTTTTTCTTTCTCAAGTTATATTCAAAAGTTACATATACAATACTATAAATGCATGCATCTTATTTTAGAGAATTATCTACATAATCACAATACCAATCTTTTAAACTAGATAGTACCTTATATCACCACTTTTAAGTATACGTTTTATACTATGGATTATTACTTCATGTTATTTGTATCTTTGGAGATATTTGAAGTTCGGTATGGAAACATAGGATATGTAGATAAGATGAGGGAGAATTAGATTGATAACATAAGTCAGGAAAGTCAATATATATTCTATTAGTTGACTGTATTTTACTGAAAATTGAGGTTACATACCATTGAGAATACTTTATCTCCAACTAGCCTCATTGAAGTTATTTGGCATTAGCTAACCTCACTATAGCTACAAAAGGAGCTACTAATCCAAATTTCAGTTGAATTATTATTTAATATAAATACTAAAATGGTGTCTTATTTAGATAGAGATTAAATATATTTTTGATGTATATTAATTAAAAAAAAAAGCATTGAGCACCTTATGAAAGAGTTGTATATTTTGCAAAATAGGGTAATAATATCTGTTATCTATTATGGAAAACATACATGTAATTACTGGGTTGGTGGTTAAATTGAATGTTGTTATGAATCTGAAATCACAGTTTAACCAAAAAAGACGTTAATGATGAAATTTAAAACCTAGTAAACGTTAATAACATTGTTAATAAAACCTGTAGGAAGAGTGTACCAAGCGAATAAGTACACTTTTAATAATTAAAATATAAGTTATACCCTTCTCAAAAGAATTTGTATACAAAACCTAATCAGTCCAAAGACTACAATGAACTAATTACTGTACTTGTCTATATTCCATTTATATTCCTAAAAAAATAAAAAAGATTAGGTACAAAAACCTGACATCATATGTCCATGGTGGATGTCACATGCTTAAAAATTAACAAGGTAGTTTATCGTTGGTCCCAAGGCGAGGCACCCAGGAGAATCTAGGTGTCCTTTCGATGGTTCGGCGTCTTTAGACGCTTCCCACTCTCACACAACATGACCCGATTTTCTCAAGAAGTTTGTTCGTATGATTATCATCTTATGCTAAGTTAAGTGAATCAAAGTATGTTAGTAAGATGAACATGTTCATATTTTAGAAGTCATCCGCGATGTGCTTCCACAGTTCGTATATGAGAAGTTCAAATTGATATACCTGCGAGTGCGAAGATAGTAGGAATTAGCGTCTTGAACCCAGAAAGTCTACAATGGACAGATTAAGTTCAAGGTTTCAGAACTTCCCATGCAGTACATTACGAGATGGTGTAGAACGGAGTGTTTCCGTCAAGTTTTCGAGTGTTCACACACTCAGTGTTTAATGAGATGGTGTAAATCCCCGGAGGACCATTTATTGAATTCATGAGTTTGTATGATTTTCAATAATAATTCAAAACTTTCGGTAAACCCATTCGTTGTATGAGCGATGGGAGCAGACGCCGTTCGCAGAACGGGGGATCCAAACCCACTTGGAACAGAACCGACACAAAGCGACGACAAGTAGATGGAAGCAAGGAAACGCATGCAAGAATGGATGCAAAACGAAGCCAAGCTGATTTAACCAAGTGATACATGGAAGGCCAAGGGAGTAGGAATTGACAAAGAATATAAGTGAAATCGATCTAAATCAGAAGTAAAGATTTATGCATTCCATGAGCAGCATCTACAGTGGTATACATAATGTAATAAAGGAAGCGAGCCTTCTCGAGCAAACGAGGAGCAGAGGAAAACCATCGAGCGAACAGCGAGATATATTCGCAAGCAAAGGGAAATTATTGAACAAGAAGGAAAACACAGTGTTAGTGAATGATGGCAGGGTTGGAGCGAAGTGTGAGAAGAAGATACAGTTGACAGCAGAGGAAAACCATCGAGCAAGTAGGAAGATATAATAGCAAGCAAAGGGAAATCATTGAACAAGTAGGACAACACACTGTGAATGGATGATGGCTGGGCCGGTGAGAGAAGTGTGAGAGGACTGGATATGAGGAGATAAGAGCAGAAGCCGTTCCTCGGACGGGGGATCCAGAACTCATTAAATGCATATATAGTGCAGATGAAAACTAAACATGATATTTAGGACATGAGAGCAGAAGTCGTTCGAAGAACGGGGGATCCAGAACTCAATAAGTGCATATGAAGTGCGGATGAAATGTAAAACATGATATAGAGCAAATCGAGATGCATAATAAAGCTGTAAAGGAGATGAAGTGCATCTAACAGATCAAGTGTAAGGCTAAGCATAAACGAAATATAAGTATTTCCAGATCAACAGCAGTAGAGAACTGATATACATCATGTAATTTGATACTGAAATACATTTGATCATAATATTTGATACTGATATACATAATCTAAACATGATATAGGTAGATGAGAGCAGAAGCCGTTCTTAGAACGGGTAATCCAGAACTCATTAAATGCAAATGATCGGTAACCAAGATGTACTATATGCACAATGCTACAATAGTGATAAGTCCATAAGTAGAATGCATCGAATGTAACCTGAAGCGAAGGCATAATTGCAAGAAATTGAGAATAGGCATATATCTCAAGGCCTAATAAACAATTTGAAATCGATAACAGCTATTCAAACGAATGCGAGAAATATAAAACATTATGTAATTGACCACCAGTAAGCAGTGCATGAACGATGACAATTAAAACGTGGGATGGAATTGGGTAGGAACACTGTAGACACGGGAGGCCGAACCATGAAGCAGGCAAAGAGCGAGGGAAAAATAATAGAGAAGGAATTAGCTGGGAAGGGACGGGTGGAACAATGCGGGAGCTTAGTGGATGGTGCTGCTGCAGAGACATATCGAAGTGTTACAGGGTAATGAGTGCGAAGCGAAAGAGGACAGGATATGAAGTATATTGCAACAAGCGCTATGGCCGCTTGAGTCCTGAGACACTAAACAGCAAAGGGAAGCAGAAGGCGACCATAGTAAACCTCCACGATAACACACGTGTCTACATCAGTGTCTCACGCAGAGCCGAAGTAGCTGAGCAAGTGTCAGTACCCCTCGTACAGAGTTTCTGCTCGATAAATCATGAGTGCCAAGGCAAACTCAGTTGCTCCCCCAAAGTGCCGCTCATTAGTGGGAATGTTGAAGAACAGAAGAACAGAAGTGGAAATGTGGAAAGAAAAAGCAAGCAGAAGTGCAGGCAAATGAGTAATCGCAGGAGTCTCAGCCACATAATGTAAACATGATATGTGCAAATCGAGATGAGTATTAAAACCGTAAAGGAGATTAAGTGAATTTAACAAATCGAATGTAAACTGAAGTAAAGGCATAATGGCAACATATTGAGAGCAACACCTGTATAGAACTAGTAAGCATTGTGTAATTGGTAACAGCTATGTCCACAAATATTATACATCAGGTAATCAACTACCTACAAAAGGACAGGGTATGAGGAAATGAGAGTAGAAGCTGTCCAGAGAACGGGGGATGCAAAACGAAGCATTAGAGGACTGGATAGAGTATATTGCAGCATGCGCTATGAAAGCACGAGTCCTAAAACAACTAAACAAGAGAAGGAAGAAGAAGGTGGTTATAGTAAACCTCCACGAAAGCACTACGACTTCATCAGTGCCCACTGCAGTGCCGAAGTAGCTGAGCGAATGCCAGTACCCCTCATACTGAGTTTCTGTTCGAAAGCTCATGAGTGCCAAAGGAGACTGGATGTAGAGGAGTGAGGACAGAAGCCATACGAGGAACGGAAGATCCAGAACTCATTGAATGCAAATGAGATGTATGATATGGAATGTATACAAAACATGTACTAGTTGAAACTAGTACAAAACCGGGAAAGGAAACAACTGATTGAATGTTAGCAGAAGTAAACGAACCCTAGAAGGAGACTGGATAAAGAGAAATGAGGACAGAAGCTGTTCGATGAACGGGAGATCCAGAACTCATTGAATCCAAATGAGATGCAAGATATGTAATGTATACAAGATAACAAACATCTGATTGAATGTAAGCAGAAGTAAACACAACCTAAAAGGAGACTGGATATAGAGAAATGAGGACAGAAGCCGTTCATCGAACGGCTTCTGTCCTCATTTCTGGAGTTCTGGATCTCCTGTTCATCGAACAGGAGATCCAGAACTTATTGAATGCAAATGAGATGCAAGATATGTAATGCACACAAGATAACAAACATCTGATCGAATGAAAGCATAAATAAACGTAACCTGGAACATATAAAGGGGAACACCTATGTACAAGTAGAATGCATCGAAAAAGCGGAAACAGAACAACACGCATGTAGAGAAATAAAATCAACAGGAAAAGCAACGATTTAACGAGCCAGACCACAAAGATTAAGATAAACATAAGTCAAGAATCATGTAGAAACCTGGAAATCGAAAGCCGTGGAAGACCCGTGAGTCAGCAGACCGAGAGTATGAAATCTCTCAGAGAATGAGGGAAGTAGAGCGAAGTGTTAGAGGACTGGATAATGATTATATCGCAGCATGTGCTATGAACACATGAGTCCCAAAAAACCAAAAACACAGAGAGAAGCAGAAAGGCGGTCATAGTAAGCCTCCACAAAAGCACATGCGATTTCATCAGTGCCAAACGCAGTGCCGAAGTAGCTGGGCAAATACCAGTACCCCTCGTACCGAGTTTCTGTTTAAAAGCTCATGAGTGCCAAGGCAAACTCCGTTGCTCCCTTAAGTGGATGCTCCCTCAAGTGCCGCTCAAAAGGAGTAAGAATGTTGCGGAAAGAACAGGCTTGGACTTATGTGGGGAAGTGTGGACCAGAGATGGCAAGTAGAACCTGTCTTAAACTGCTAGCAACTGGAACGAAGGAGCAACCAAAAACGTAAGGAACAGAGATATCGAAATCGAGATGAACCTGGCAGTACAATGAGGAGGAGCAAAGACAGTTCTCCAAGAAGCTCGATAAGAACAAGAATACGAGGGGTGAGTTGGAGTCAAACACAGATGCAGGGGAAGGGGCGAGCCGCCTTAAAACAGGAGAAGAGTAAAGGACGAAGAGCCAGGAGGAAATAACAGAATAACAAACGAAAACGAAAGGGGAGTGTGAGAGAAAGGGAGGCAATGTAAGCCTCGGAAGAAGTGAGGGACCCAGCAGGGTGGCCCCATGTGTCAGTACACTGAGAGTCTTTCGCCACGTGTGGTACTACACGTGGTATAACAACTGACCCAAGGTGTGAAAGAGTGTATTGCAAGCGAATGTAAGAGTCACAAAGACGGTCAGGGCCAACATGTATGCCTTGCAAAGCGTCTTATAACTCTCAAGCACAACTGGTGCTATCCGACAAGCTGAGAACCTAACTACTGCAGGGGTGCGTGTGTAAGGAGACTGGGTATTGGAGTTATGAGGACAGAAGCCGCTCGAAGAACGGGGGATCCAGAACTCATTAGATGCAAATGAAATGTAGATGAAATGGCAATAAATGAAAGTAGAACTGACTAAGAAACATGCGAATAGTAGATGAAATTTAGATCATAAAAAGCATGCATTGTCAAGTAACGCTCATATACAACTACATGTAGAGAAACCGTGCACCAATGTGTACTGAGGAAAGGAAGAATCATCTCATATCAAGAAATCTCGAAATAAGCGAAGGTGAAACAATTGAAAACCGAACTGAATGAATGGAGAACTAATTGATTGAAACCAAAGCCGGGATTTTGGGTATGAAAAAGTAGAGTGGAAATCCTTCTTAGGACGATTTCCAGTCTGCTTTGCTTCCCCCGTTTGGGGAAGAGTATGCCGTTAGGGGACTGGATATAGAGAAATGAGGACAGAAGCCGTTCCTCGAAGGGGGGATCCAGAACTCATTAAAGAGCTGAAACTCAGCGATTTCGTAGTCAGACTGTCATAGTAAGCCTGCAACTTCATAGTACCACACGAAGTGCCGAAGTGGCTGAGCGAATGCCAGTACCTCTCGTACCGATTTTCTGTTCGAAAGCTCGTGACTGTCAAGGCAAACTTGGTTGCTTCCAGAAAGAGCACGCTCAGGAATGCTCATAGTAAATTGTGCAAGAAATTTGGGGGCCCCTGGAGGAGTTGCAGTATGGCAGAAAGAAGAAAAGCTATCCTGACAGAGATGGAAAACGCGAAGATGATGCTCAGAGAAGATGCAGAATCGAAGCATGTCCATGGAGAGGATACGAGACGCACCTTGGCAATAGCTGAAAAGAGTTCATTCAGTATAGGTTTAGGAGAAGTACTTCTAAGACGTTACACGATAAGTGGTGCCTCCCGCTAGTGCTACTATGAGAGCGGGGGATGTTCAATCTAACTACTCAAATATCCCAATTGAGAACAGGATGCAAGTGAAGCCTTAAATCGTGCTTGAAAACATGCTAAAATGTGTGCACTGCGTACTTCCCTTTTCGCTGTGCATAATGAAACATGAAAATGATAACCCTCACCAATGAAAAGTCATGAACTGGGCCTCGTATAGATGATCTACTCTACAAAATCTGGAACTTCTGTAATAGATTGGAAGCTCATTGGGGAACTAAAAAATGTGATAGAATAATCTAGTGGTCTAAATGACGGGCAATGTTCCAATCAGCTGACAATAACAACATTTGCTCCAGGAGAACTACAAATATATCTTGCAAGCAATCAGCTATCTTAACACCCTATTCGAGCTTAGATCGTAAAGCTTGCTTTTATCTTCGCCGGCAAGGGTAGAATGTAGGCGGCCTGCAGCCCAACCATTGTTCAGAAGTTGAGCTCCTGCTTTTGCTGGATCTCCTCCAACAACCCTCGATCCTTCAACTGGCCCATCATACTCTGGCAAACCCTGTGCTCGTCTTTCCTTTCGGATTCTTCTTTGCTCCTCTAATTCTTTCCTCAACCATTTCTCAATTGTCCTCTGCAGACACAAGAAAACGTATCAGATGCTGTGACGCATGAGCGAAAAAGCTTGAGCGTTTGATGGAGTCAAACAACAAGCTGATCATGGTGTAACTGGACATCTGAATTCAGAAAAGTAAGCCCAGGATGTAACTTTTTGGTCAATATAAGTTGCAGATGAGTACGTCAGCCACTGAGAACCGGGAACTTCAAAGTCAGGTAGATACCATGAGAGATAGCTCTTTCAGTTCGTTAATCTCCTCAATAGGTTTTGCGAGCTGCAGCTTTCCATCTGCGACATATGCCTGCACTCATGAAGAAAGATTGATACTTTCATCGAAAGCTTCAAGAATGCCAAAAAACGATTGTGAAAATCAGCATTCTTTTAGCTCTGCTAAAATTATAATAATGAAGAGACTTTATTCACATCATCTTTGGAGAGACAAAGAGTCGTACCATGTGTGTAGGCCATGATTCCAAGCCATCAAAAATATGTGTGGCGTAAATAATTGTGGCTCCATTTTGCTCACATTCTTCCGTCAAAAAGCTGATTAGGTCTGCTCTTGCAAGCACATCCAGGTCAACTGTGATTTCATCTAAAAGAAGAACCTGTAAAATGAAACGCAGTGCAAGGTCTGAGGAGAAAAGGAAAGCACTGTGTAAAATTTCATACAGCGAGAGACACAGTGCGTGACCACTGTACATTTCATTCCGCATTTACAGAGGAGATTTACGAGATTTGCAGAGGATACAGTAGTCCTAAGCTGTTTGGCTGCAGTGAGAACTAGACGAGGGGACAGAAGAAACAGTACCTTATAAGGTCTTAGAAGACCCATGCATATCTGAACTCGTCTTCGCTGACCGTCTGACACTATGTGCATCCGCCAATTGAGATCGATGTCCAACACCTACGAATCAATTACTATGGTTTAACAATTGCTACTCTGGTGTTGATAGCTTGAATTCAAAGTTGCGGGAGAAAAGCACAAGAAAAAACAAGGAGAGGGCTATCTATACCTTGATAAGCTTAGCTCTTCTTTTAGGATCAACACCTTGGACACCAAAGATCATCTTCTCGGCAGCAATATCCATTTGCAAAGGAACGTCAAACCCTGCAAATGCTACTTCCCTCCTCCACTGCCACAGAAACAACTGGCTTCAGAACAGAACGATCGCAGCTCGCACCGAGCGAATGAATGGTGTGATGACACTGCAATCTACCTACAAATCTGCAAGAAGCAGGAAATACTCTCCTCGTACTGCAGTCACATACCTCTCCACCTAAATATGCCAAATCACCGCTAGTTGTGAGCCCAGTGTCGTGAAATGCTGATCTTCCCAGCACTCGGACCATGTCTGGATCTACCATATGTTTTCCTCCAAGAATTTTCAGCAGGGTAGTTTTTCCTGGAATTCAAAAATCTTGTTATTAAACAATGTGCAGCAGTCCAAACCATATTAACCTACAATTGCCTTCCTTCAAATTAACAAAGCAATGAGAAGCGCGTAGTTGCTTCAGCCAGGTCTTTTCTCTCTCATTAGCTATTCTGCTTCATTTGGGAAAAAAAACATTTGCTGACCACTGATTTCTGGATGCCAACAGGAGTTAGTCTACATAAATTGACGGTAAGTTTAACTTTGAGGAGTCTGGCACTCAAAGATTTTGGACGTTGGACAAAATATCAGAACATTTAACATATACTAAAATCAGATTCCTCTTATGATCAATAAAACCCAGTTCCAAAATACTCGACAACTACAGCACGGAATTTGAGGGATGAAATTTCCTCACCCACCTGCTCCATTGGCGCCAACGAGAAGGCAACGATCTCCAGCTCGTAAGGTGAGTGAGAACCCTTCAATCAATGGCTTCGCACCAGGAGGCGGATGGCCATCTATCCCGGGATACGTAAACTTTAGATCCTTGATCGTAATTGTCACAGCCCTTTCCCCTTCCATTCTCAGCAGCTCCTCCCTCAATTCTCCTTCTAAACTTTCACAAATCAGAATCTCGAACGCCACAAATCAACCCATAAACCACCTGGAGCTACAATCCCGTGTCCCAACAATGCTCACCGGGGAGTGATGAATTCAAAGTGGGAGATGACCTTCCAAGACTCCGCTGCTTTATATTTTTAGTGATGAGATAGACGCTGAAGGAACGAAATCGCAACATAAGTTCAAGCAGTTGTGGAGCAGCTTAGTGGAGGGGAGGGAGTGTTGTGGAGGTTTTGAGAGCACTGATTGACACTCAGACACCAGCGAGCCAACCGAGTTGAGGAATGTACGTGGTTAACCGGGTGTCCTATCATGCTTAAGAAGAGGCACTGTGGTAGAACTCGGCACCACGTCCTCGGAGTTCCTCTGCAGACGGAACCTGTACGGCTGACTTCCTGACAGTGGGTTACACCGCATGTATGTTTTATTGCTGTCGATGCATAAACTCTTGGCGATTCACATTTGCTTTATTTCGGAAACGTTATTGGGGCAGAAAAGAAATAGTTTATCCTCGTAACATGAGAAAAATTTATATTTTTTGTTTCACTGTAGTCAAATTGCAACTAGAGATTTATAGTTTACATTGGTAGAGTGATAGTGTCAATATAAGCTATATTCCCTCTTAGTTGACTCGTTCATTTTTTAAATAACTAGAGTATATTTTTACTCTAGATCCGACAAGGGTGCAGGTTCTTGGATCTTACTCGACAAGGGTGCAAGTTCTTGGATCTTAGCTCGACTGCATATTATGGCATTCCGACTTGCTCTACAGCGATAAGGTTTCATCTGGGTTTGGTCCACCCATCTGCATCTTCATTTTTCACTTGTGAGTGTGGTTCTACATTAGATGCAGTAACGGTACACATGACACACAGTGTCCTTTTGGAGGATAGAGGATAGCTACCCATGATGCTATTAGGAACATAATTTTTGCTATGGCATGAGAGAATGGATACTTGGCTTGGAAGGAGCGTTCATATGCTTTGCAGACGATACATATCAGGGCAAACTTATACTTGGTCCTTGATGATCAGGTGATAGTAGCAGATGTCGTGGTTACGGACCCAACGCTGGATACAGTTTTGGAGGGAATGATTACCCATCCCCTTGGATGGGCGGCGAGTGCAACAACAGGTTGCAAGGTCTCCATTTGTGGGGGCATGCAACGAGATCACCTCTTTGTTCCTCTAGATGGAGCGATGGACACGGTATTTTACATATTTGTCAAGGAATGCGCGAGAGCTTATCATGTTAGGCGCTAGGGGTACCGCTCTCACTCTCATACTTTGTAACATATTTTAGACTGTGTGTGTTCATTCCTCTATAGAGTGCAATGGTTGGTGCAATCCATAGGAGAACAATCACGTTAGGTGATATTCTTTCGGATGCTCCAATTGTGTGTACACGGTACGACATGTATAACTCGGATACCTTAGGCACGGTAGGCCAGATTTCTCATTTAGACTCTATTAAGATTCAACCACATTTTACCTTTTTTGTTTCTGCCTTGTCCGACTTGATGGTGTCTTCCATCCTTCATTTTTTTCTGCTCGTTCGCCTTCTCCTTAATTGGGAAAGAATTGCTTTGTATTGATTTCTTGGTGCCAACTTTCATGTTTAGTGTCAAACACGGTGTTGCTTTCTACTCCTTGTGATACTGGAGGGTTTGGATCATGCATAAATGCATAGCGTACTTTTAAAAAATGCTTCACGCAATTAACTTGTTCCTTCCTTCGCGGAGGTCCGATAGATCCTTCACAAAAATTCAGAAGATAGTTCTTGTCTTACAGAAAGTTGTGCTGCCACTGCCGAAAGCTTTCGTCAAAGCGTTCCAAGTTAAATCATGCACATTGCCGCTACTCGCAGACATAGTTCGTTCATACATTACTGTCATGACGCCATTACCACCAATGTCCCATGCGCCATTACCACCAATGTCATAGCAGTCGTGGTAATGATGCTTTTCGTAAGATTAGTAGGTGGAATGAAAGCAGGAATATATTTCCTATTCCGTAGGGAAGAGAGCCCCTGAGTAGCGTTCTCCAAGCTGATTTCAGAGAGGGGCTGAGCACTTGGTTTTAAAAGAGTGCTCCAGTCCTATATGCTTCCAGGAAGTTAGAGAGGAGCAGTTGGAGGTAGTCCGATAGTAAGGAGATACATCAGAAACCTCATTGACCGACTACAGATTGCAACCATGGAAAAGTAGACTTTTGGTTCAAACATGTGTAGACGTACATATCGATGCGTCTGACACTCGCGGAGGTGTACATGAATTTCCTTGATGACCATGATGACTGAAAAGAAGGCGTTATTCTAAGGAGACAGCAGACTTCAGCAGATCATCGAAGCCGTAGTTATTGAGACTACTCTCAGGTTGAGCAGCAGGGTAGCAACGAAATTACCATGTCTGCAAAATGAAATATATCTGCTTACTAGAAAACTAAACTCGAATTCAGTTCTGAATTTTCTTGCAAGGCTCCTGGGAACCATCATGTGGATCTCACACTTGAAATGCTTTTCCTGGGTCAAACCCTAAACCCATGTGTAATAAGGAAGAGACTTCTCCATCACATCAACTGTAATGCACTCGTTATATCACTTGGAAGATAAAAGAAGAGTCATAGATGACATTCAAAGTGGCTACAGCAAGTCCATGTAACACTCCTCTTGCAGTGGACGGGAATATTATTACACAAAGATTAAAAAACTCAGGAGACTCACAAAGAATTTGCTAATCCAGGAAGGTTTCTTGTCTACTCCAGATTGCAGAACCTTTGGAATACATGGCCTGACTCGCCTAATAAAGTTCTGCAATTTACGAAGTCTATCATAGGTATTTCTCTTGATCACTTTTTAGACTGTTGTCTACCAGGGGCATTTGATGCCCCTGGTAGACAACATCCTGGACATCTGGACTAGTAATTTTGTACTGAACATTTCTCGGGAAGACTACAACATGTACAGCTACTTGGGGAAGAAGATATGGCCCTCAAGCCAACAGTGTACACCCTGGACCTTTCCAGGCCCTTTGAATTGACAAGAAATTCAACGATGGGATTAAGGAAATGATGACCATTCTGCCAGGCTATGAAAAACCCCTAGATTATGAGATGATCAGGCGTAGCAGCTTTCCAGAGTATTTGAACGACAACTCGGTTTCCTCCAGGCAATGGTTTTTCTCATCCCTTGTCCACGCCTGCACAGACAGATGTAATTTAGAAACACATTTATACCTGTAGGCCAGCCGGCGGACTGGCCACAATCGCACACAGTGGTGCCATAGTCCAAGCGTCCTGAGTCGATGGGCTAGAGATATCAGTAGCGGATGACAAGCTGGACGATACTATTCCCCGCTATTTGCAGTTTCTATCAAGCCTCTCGTCCATCCAAGCCATTGGATTCACATCGTGACAACTTTCGACATATATGGAGAATGCAAAGAGGGGAACCAGCCAGGTTTTGGATATATGGAAAACCCCTGGCTACAAATGCTGTCACAAAACCCTAAACTTCTGCATCATGTCTTTGTTCCGAAATCTTCAGATATCTTGAGGAGACAAAGTTACAAGCCACTCACTATCTCCGAGCACTTCACACGACGTACACCTCTAAGCTTCAATTACATCAAAGTCTTTCTTGGGAAAAAGTCATATCTGAGGCATGATGGCGTTGAAATTTACCCCCGCGACTGCGTTAAGCTTCTCCTTCACAGCAGCTAATAATTGAGGAAGATCTCCGTCCCACTTATAGAACTCCAGTTCCTTACCATCCAAAATAGATTCGCAAACCTGCACGAACCAATTTGCTGTCAAAGCAATGAAGAATTCTCTCGACTTTGACCTTGAAGTATAGAAGACTCGAACTCAGGGCTGCCCATCCTGGACAGGATTACAATTCCCTACAAAATCAGCAGAATTCTTAAATGAAGTACCTTCTTTCCGATGAACCGACCGCCGGCAGAGTGAGCAAAATACACGTTGTAGAAGTGACAGATGAAAGCTGGAGGATCATTTTCTGATAGTCCTTTAAGAAGCTCCGCATACGAGGTTCCTTCCAGTGAAGGGTCCGGAATTTCATGACCTTCGCTTTTGAACCATTCCAGGTCCTTAGATAATGCGGCTGACCTTTCGAGTCCAGTATTCCTAAATTCTGCATCTGTGCATATCGTTCTACCACTTGTGAGAATAAAGTTCAAATATCATCCATTAGACATCGTTCTCGAGTATTTCATATTTCCTAAAACTCAAAGACCAGTGGCAGACATGATAGATGTGCAAATAAGTCACCGAAACCCTGTGCAACCAAAATTTGGTGTTTCTTTTAATATGCTTAAGCCTCAGAGTAAGTCAGGAGGCGCATCCCTTCGTATAATCAAGAACAGAAGCACCAGGAATCCTGGAAGCAATTGCACAGGTGACAGCAGGAAGCAGACTGCAGCGCATAAAATATTAAAGGATTCAGGTATGAATGGAAAGAGAGAAAGAAAAATTATCACACGACCTTGTACGAACGGTTGGCACCACAACCAACAGCCGATGACCAAATTGAGGGGTTTAAGTATGTGAAGGGCAAAGAAGAGGAAATCTAATAGCTTTCAAGAAGGGTGCTAAAAGCCACGGACCGCAGTGCATAGAACAATAAAGGATCCAGGTACTTATAAAGAGAGGAAATCATTTCAGACAAACTCATACAAACTGTTGGCACCACAGCTAGCACCACATGAAGAGTTTGAGGGTTTTAAGTAATGTGGAAGATAAAGAGGGTCTGTTAACTTACAAGAAGGGTGAGCCGCAGTAGCCACGATTTCTTCCATACAATCGAACACCGTTTTGCTGTTAACTAAAAATTTGATGAAACCCTCGACAGTAGGCTCCCACTTGGCAACCGGCTGCACATCAGCGTCCTTTTCACCTTCCTTAGCCTGATCCTTCGTATGCAGTTTCATAGCTACGAAACGCATCTCTTCTACGAATCCCTTATTTTCTCCGGGATATCTCTGTTTCGGCTTCGGCGTTGTGGCTGACTCGGGGCCGGCCCTCACAATCAAAGAATTCACACCACTCCGTGCTGCTTCAGATCCCAATTGCCGACTCGTCCAACCATAGCTGCTAATTCCCGTGGTTGGCGAAATTGCACTGGAGGTAGAAATCGACGCCGTATTCGAGCTCAAGGAAGCTTGCCTCGTGACATTCTCCGCTCTCCGCTGCTGGCTCAGAGCGCTGGTACTGGCTCGGGAGGACGGGAACACGCTGCTCACCGTCAAACTCGTTTGCTGCAGCAATTCTCCCACCGAAAACGCCATCGCCTTCACCCCCATTCGACCGGTTCTCTCGTCTAATTCTTTCCCAAATTGCTCCTCTCCTCTCCAACCCAAACAGATAATTCGAACCGAAAGCCCTGAACACAGACCGTCGTAGGTCACCTCAAACAGATCTCTTCAACCTCAACTTCGTGTTTGTGTTTACCGAGGTGCCGTCAATCCATCATATGTCTAAGGACTCGGACAGGGAAGGATGTGGGCGATGTGAGCCACAAAATTGAGTTAGAGTCCGGCAACGGTCAGACGTGTGGCTTAAGTCGGAACGGAAGCCTGGTTCTCGAATATTCTTTAGCTTTCTTCTACTTTTCTTCAAGAGGAATATCAAGCCATTCGTAGTACGTTAGGAATCGCGTTGATATTTTGCATTCATTCATGGGATCGGTTTCACTTCACTTACTTCCATTTCTATGTGAGTTCCTTTCCTGAGCCATATCCATGTTCCATATTAGCCATTGTATTTACTTCCTTATGCGAAAAGGTATTACGAGACGTATTTTAGTTGGATAGTTTGATGGGTTCGGGCCACTTAGAGTAGTCTGAAGTAGGCCAGTCAATCGATAAGATAGAAGTTTCTTTTCAGAGGTGAAAATGTCAACTGTGAAGATTTTAGTGATGACTTACTGATTCTTAAATCTTTCATCTGAATTCAACAGATAAAGCTTTTCCAAATTCAAAATCCAAAGATCATCATTGTCGAAGTCAACACAGTCTGAGTTGCTCTGTGTACTCTTCATGGCGAAATGTCAAGTTTTTATGTTAGTATGATTCTTACCTGCGATTATCCTGGTGAAGGACACACGATTCGAATAAGAGATGCAAATATACCTACTGGATCAACACAGATATAAACGACAATGCACACATCCAAAAGATCAGAGAGAATTCAAGACTGTCAACGGACCCACCGTCACTGCTACTACAGCAAAGTGGAGCTGATTATAATTATACAACCAAGTCTCTTTCCTTCGATGACCAAGAATATGACTTAGAAACCTTCCTGTACTACGAGACGCATTCTCTAATGTCTTCAAGTTATCATATATTCTGATTGTTCGTTTTTCAACTGCGCAAAACACTGTACCATGTTCAGTGTATGATTATGGATGAGCGTCAATCAACCAGTCAATGGCTTCAAAACACCTTACAAGGCTTGTCTCCCAACATCTATTTATATCTATTTATGATCATCTTTCAAAGAATGGAAGAAAACTTGCTTATTACCACTTATTACCACCACTCGAAGCCACTTACTGCAGTAGCCACACTAATTCTTGCTAGCTCCTGTTGATTATTATGATTATAATCAACAGAAGCTACTGTGCTTTCAGAGTTTTATACATGATTAAATTCCTCTTTCATTCAAGTAAGTACATCCTAAAATTAGATACCCCTGTCTTGTTTAGAACTTAAGCTTTATTTAAATTTAAGGGTTGGAGATTTTAAGGATGAATGGCGTTTGCGCTTGTGCACACTCCTTTCCAAAACTCTCTGTTTCATTACTACCATGTCACTTCTCCTGCGAAAGCCACGAGGTTGAGTACAAAACCATGAGAAAGAAATGATCGGAGTCCATCTCTAAGACTTTGCTTTCTAGTCTAGATCTCGATCACTTTCTCCGGAATTCCAGTTGGATGCTTGGATGCGTGTCCGAAATGAACTGAAATAGACGTACTGTGCTTCTCGTGCTAAATTCTGTTCGAAATGTATCCTTTGTGTTTCCTCTACGATTGGCGTGTCACAGAAATGTCTGAAAACTTATCTGCTCTTCCCTCTTTCACGGCATACGATAGAGAGCAAGGCTTTAGATGGATTAGAGTACTCCAGAAATACACACCATCTATGTCTGGTTGAGATGAGCTGCGAATTGGCAAACCTGGTATCTTCTCCTCCTAAGGATTCCACGCCGTGTCGGATATGCTACCACCAATGATTGGATGGACTGGATTATGTACGACTATGGTGGACCATCTCCCGAAAGTTATGCCCTAGAGTCCGAGACTCGCACAACTTCGACAATTCTAGTTTCACACTCAATTTCTAGACTTGTCGGTTGGTTGCAACATCAAACATGATCTGCATGGAGTAGCAAAGGACAAGTGGTCAACTTACTTATCTAAATCACATCTTCGTGGACTATTATCTCATCAAATCTGCTCTCATCAAAGAAGAGAGAATTTCCGAAGGGAGTTTTGGGAGAGTGTGTAGACGGAAGAGGAGAGGGAGAGATGTGAGAGGAAAGATGTATATTTTCTGAGTGCTGTCTAGTATATATCACTCGAGTGAATAGTAGATTCTGCTGAATTTTTATTCCATTGGTACCTAGATTGAAGACTATGGAGAATTAAATAGAAAGTTATGAAGATTTGTAAATTTTTTCGGGTTTAGAGTGATCATTACACAATGGGAGAAATGGGTTTTAGAATTTTCATTTCTAATTTCTTTGTATTTATGATTTAGTTCCATAGGAATTTAGTTTGAAATTTTGAAGATGGAATTGAAAGTTATAAGAGTTTATAATTTTTAGTGTTTGGAGAGATTGTATTTTTTTTAATGTGAGTTGGGATGTGATGGGTTGTGGTTTTTGTAAGTATGGAGAGATATAGAGAGGAATATCATGTGTTATATTATTATTCTTGTGCTAGCCATGGCTACACTTCCTTATGTGTGGCCGCCTAGAGCGGCTCAAGATTTATCATGCCCAATATATCATCGACTCTTTATCTCGCAAGGAGTAAAGACCCATGTGGGAAGGATGCCCAAGGACTATGATGAGAGCAGTTGGGATGCCCATGTGAGACGAGCGACCATATCTATAGCAGTGACACTTGAGATTATGTATACTTCTTCTATCCCTTCGTTGATCGTTCCAAGGATACCGAGCGAGTCGTGGGAGTGGTTAGCTTCTCAAGCGGGTTGCATTTTGGGATTATTTGAGACTAGTAAGCTACTTTGCCACTCCATGATGAGGCTAGATAGGCTTTTCACTTATCACTTGATTATTTGGCACATGATCCCTTGGACAAGTTAGCATGGTTCATATTCCTCTTACTCCCTCAATGGTGTCTTTGTTATACTAGAGCGAGATGTGCGGGGTAAAAAAATGTGGCTGCTAGATTTTGTCAATTCCGAGTGGGGGATTGGGAAGCCCTTCAAGTGGAGTCTATTAGGGCTACATGTTTTACGAGACAAGTTTCACCATAGGATACCACAGAGTACACTTGATTACAACAGTTTAAGACATTAGGTCAAGCGGAATAGTTTAGTAGAGCAGCATGAGCGCTACAACCTTTGTCTATGGCTAGTCCAATTGATGAGACTATCTCCTCCCTACACTCACTACATACTCTGGCAGTAGAAGGCCTATCACTAGAAGTCTTAGATTATCAGCCTAAGTAGCCTTTATGCCTTAATAGGTCACTTTTGCCACAAGCATTATGCACTGCCTCTTGCCTTTCCTCAAGAGGCTTGTTATGGATGGTTTATGAGCACCTTAGAGATTGTGTAATACCAAGAGCTAGCTATATGATCTAGAAGTGAAATTTGGTTTGGTAACATCTAGAATGATGCTATATATGATGGTCAAAATAGATCAGATAGAAGTATCACCAAAAGAGTACTTCTACTAATAGAGTAGAAATCAAAATAGACTTGAGAACCTTAGAACCAATAGCTAGACATATGATTTAAAGATGAGAATTGGTTTGGTAATATCTGGAGGGATGTTACACATGATGGACTAAATAGATCAGAAACATGTATCACCAAAAGGGGACTTGTACTAATAGAGTAGGAACCGGAATATGCATGAAATCTTTGAAGGCAATTTTGGAGGCCTAAACGGATTAATTAGGCCTTGAAAATGTGCAGATTGCCCCCCCCCCCCAAGGAAGAAATGTTGACCTTACCTCCCCTGGTTTGTCTTGTCGAGAGCTTTCCAATGGTACCTTACTCACGTGATTCTGAGACTCCTACAAGAAGATTCCCTAAAAGATTCCCTTTGGTCAAAGCTTGTTTGACCAACCAGATAGGACCTAGACCGACATGTCACCCATCCAAGTAAGTAATCCAAGGTGGAGCTTGCTAACATGTCACCTATCTTTGTGCCTAATCCTATGGTGGAGCTTCCATGGAGGAGATCCTAGTTGTCTATATAATAAAGAGAAGGTGCTCCTTTGGGGCACCGAATGTTGAGTGTGTAATTTGTGTTTCTCTCAAGGCCCTTGGCATTCATATAGGCAATCTTTGAACAACATGGAGAGGCGCATTGAAGAGGAGGAGGTGGAGAACACAATTTGGAAAACAAATATCACCAATAAATGTACCTCGCGGCCTTATTGGCTCAATAAGGAAGAAGAGAAGCAAGGGAAGGAAGAAGAATAATGTGCAAAGATCCCAAAAGGCAATCTCACAATTGATTGTTGTGAATGGAGTCCTAGAAGGCAATCAAGTGAGAGTATTCTTATCTCGCTCTGTTGCAATAAGATTGGGAATGGATCTAGAGAGAGATGGGAGTGAAGAAGTAGAGTTACTTAATGGGCAAACAGAAAGGATTGAATCATTACTTAGACAAGTCACATTCTCTATAGGAAAATATCAAGAAATGATTGAGTGGCAAGTGATACAATTAGCTCGTTATGATGGCATCCCATGGATGGAGCATTACAACCCTATGGTAGATTGGAGGAAGAAAGTAGTGAGAACCCACTAGTGGTCAATCATTGGGGTTAAAGAAAAATCACCCAAGCAAGATTTGCCTCTATATGTCACAGGGACGGCAATTGTCTGTAAGACCGATAGATGTTTCATGGGTCTAATAAGAGAAGTCCAAAGTGCACAACTCGATGGACAAAGTCCTGAGAAATTAAAGGATGTGGTGGATGAATTTCAAGATGTCTTTCTTGATGATCTACCCTCAGGATTACCACCAAAAAGGAGATTAGATCATAAAATTGAGACACTCCCAAGGAAGACACCTCCTTGTAAGGCCCCATATCGCCTATCACCTCATGAGTTGGAGGAGTGTAAGACTCAAATTGAGGAGATGTTGCAGAAGGGGTTCATCCAACCTAGCGTATCATCATATGAGGCTCTTGTCTTGTTTGTGAAGAAGAAGGATGGTACAATGTGCATGTGCATTGACTATCAAGATCTCAATCAGCAAACAATGAAGAAAAAATACCCCTTACCTTGCATGGATGACCTGTTTGATCAACTCCATGGAGCGAGATACTTCACCAAATTGGACTTGCGGAGTGGTTACAATCAAATAGAGGAAGATGTGTATGAAATTGCCTTTCAAACCAAGTATGGCCACTTTGAGTATCTTGTGATGCCTTTTGGCCTCACCAATGCACCTGCCACTTTCATGAGTCTAATGAATGACATATTTTGTCCATACTTGGATAAGTTTGTTATTGTCTTCTTGGATGATATCTTAGTATATAGTAGCACAATGATGGAACACAAACAATGTCTACAAGAGGTCCTCTAGATTCTAAGACAAAATGTATTGTATACCAAAATCTCAAAGTGCGAGTTTGGCAAGTCTAAAGTAGACTACTTGGGGCATATAGTAAGTGTAGAGGGCATTCAAGTATTGACGGATAAAATTGAGGTCATTCAAAAATAGAGTGCCCTAGAAGATCAGACTCAACTCAAGAGCTTCTTGGGATTGATGGGATTCTATCATAGATTTGTCAAGTAATTCTCCAAGGTTGCACAACCTTTAACGGCACTACTTGGCAAGGGGAAGAAGTGGACATGGGGAACCGCACAAGAGTTGGCCTTTCAAGATTGAAAACTGCCTTGCTACATGCACCAATCTTGAAGTAGTATGACCCAAAATGTCCAATCAAGTTGGCTACATATGCATCAAGCGTAGCAATAGGAGCAATCCTACAACAAGAGTGGCATGACGGATGGCATCCAATTGCATATTTCTCTCAAAAGTTGTTATCGGTAGAGCGCAACTACTACACCACAAAACAAGAAGAGTTGGTCATCGTTCTGGCAACCAAGCATTGGAAGCACTATCTAGGCAAGAAGGCATTTGTAGTAGAGACAGACCACAAACCTCTAGTCTACCTCAAGACGCAGAAGGATCTATCTTGTCGCCAGATTTGGTAGGCAGAGTGGCAATAGCGCTTCAACATGACAATCACCTATGTGGAAGGTAAGAAGCAACTTGCAAATGCATTCACCCGCATGCCAATTGGCAAACAACTTGGTGGTAGAGGTTAAGATTAACCTTGTATTTTGGCCAAAGATTTTGGTTGCTACAAAAATTGATCCACAGATTGTAGAAGCACAATCATCCAAAGGCATCACTAGCACCCAATGACTCACCTTTCATGATGGCAGATTATGGATCCCAAATGTCCCAGAATTACGCACCACCATTCTAGTAGAATGTCATGATTTGGCCATTGCAGGTCATGTCAGAGTGGATAAGACCTTGGATGTAATCCAGTGCCATTACTATTGGCCCAAGATGAGCAACAATGTGATGGACTACGTGCATAGTTTCCTACTTTGTCAACATAATAAATCTTCTAATCAAGCTCCTGCAAGGCTCCTTCAACCTCTCCCCACACCTACCCAACGTTGGGAACAAGTGAGTATGGATCTCGTCTGTGAATTACCCAAGACCACCTTAGGGTTTGACTCCATCGTGGTCTTTGTGGACCGGCTCAACAAAATGATTCATGTACGCTCTACCACCAAGGATATGACCGCTCCACAATTAGCTCAATTATACTTAGATGTAGTCTTTTCTCACCATGGCTTATCTAGAGTACTTGTCACCGATAGAGGCACTCAATTCACCAGTTTGTTTTGGCAAACACTCTTTGGTTTCTTCAAAATCAAGTTGGCCATGTCCATAGCTTACCACCAACAAGCAGATGGCCAAATAGAGCGAGCTAATTGCACGATTGAAGACATGTTACGCGACTTCACCTTAGAAGAGCAAGAGAGGTGGGACATCCTACTCCCGTTGGTGGAATTCACTTACAAAAATTTAGTGAATGCATCCACCCAAGTCACTCCGTTCTTCCTCATGTATGGTGAGCATTCCTTCACACCTTCTAGCTTGATGAAGATCCGTCCAGTGGCTACCAAGGTTGATGTAGTCAACACGTTTGTTTCTAGAATCCAACAAGGTGTGGAGAGCGCCAAGCATAGATTACAGATTGCACAAAATCAACAGAAGCAATATGCTGATGCACACTATAGGCACATGGAGTTCAATGTTGGGGATTAGGTGTGGCTATTGGCAACCAACCTCACATTAGTTGGACATCGTAAGCTCAGACCTTGTTTTATTGGGCCTTTCTCAATTCTTCATCGCGTCGGCGTTGTGGTCTATCACCTTGAGCTACCACCACACATGAAGATCCATCTCGTGTTCCATGTTTCCCTACTATGCAGATATGCTCCTTGCTCAAGCCAGGGTCATTCCACCCAAGACATTCGACCTTGTCCGACACTCATTGATGGCACAGAGGAATATGAAGTGGAGCGTATTCTCCAAAAATGCATGTGTGGTACTCGCCATCCATGGGTGGACTATCTAGTACAGTGGAAAGGTTACCTCCTCTATGAAGCAACCTGGGAGCCTGCTGCCAATTTGACACATGCACCAATGTTGGTGCAAGCATTTGAGCAACAATTGCACAACGAAGACGTTTCGTCTTAAAAAGAGGGAGGTCTATAATACCAAGAGCTAGCCATATGATCTAGATGTGAAATTTGGTTTGGTAATATCTAGAATGATGCTTTATATGATGGTCAAAATAGATCAGATAGAAGTATCACCAAAAGAGTATTTCTACTAATAGAGCAGAAACCAAAATAAACTTGAAAACCTTAGAACCAATAGCTAGACATATGATTTAAAGGTGAGAATTGGTTTGGTAATATCTGGAAAGATGTTACACATGATGGACTAAAAATATCAGAAACATGTATTACCAAAAGGGGACTTGTACTAATAGAGTAGGAACCAAATATACATGAAATCTTTGAAGGCAATTTTGGAGGCCTAAACGGATGAATTAGGCCTCAAAAATGTGCAGATCCCCCCCCCCCTTAGTAGAGAAAAGGCTGGCCTTCCCTCCCCCTGGTTTGTCTTGTTGAGAGCTTTCCAATGGTACCTTACGTGATTCTAAGACTCCAACAAGAAGATTCCCTACAGTCAAAGCTTGTTTGACCAACCAGATAGGACCTAGACTAACATGTCACCCATCCAAGTAAGTAATCCAAGGGTGGAGCTTGCTGACATGTCACCTATCTGTGTGCCTAATCCTATGGTGGAGCTTCCATGGAGGAGATCCTCATTGTCTATATAATAATGAGAAGGTGCTCCTTTGGGGCACCAAATGTTGAGTGTGTAATTTGTGTTTCTCTCTTCTCTTGTCCTTGGAGTATCATAGATTGCTTTCAGGCAGATGATCCTTCTAGTGGTTTTATCAAGTTGTTTCAAGTAACTACAACAATAGCAAGAGGAGACATTTGTATGTCTGTTAGTTGGGTGTTAGGTGCTAGTTGACTTGTCGTGATGGAGAAGGACACGGGTGGCATTAGATCGATTGCTATTGGAGAGATCTTTTTTCATTTGGTCAATCATACCATTGTCCTTTAGTAATCATTCTCACTTTCAACAACACCTCAATCCACGTTAGTTTGGGATAGCTACACCTAGAGGATGTGGGGCTATATGTAATATTTTGAGGATAGTAGAGAAACACAAAAGAGAAAACACAAGTTTCACACTTAAACTTTGATGCTCCAAAGGAGCACATTTATATTATATTATATTGTTTTATTATATAGCAAAGCAAAGATACTCAACAAAAGCATAACCCTTGGATCAGATATATGGATTTGTGACATATCATTGATCTCCACCTTCAGATTAGATGCATGCATGGGTGACATGTCAGATCTGGTTGGTCAAACCAAGGTTGACCAAAGAGAATCTTTAGAGAATCTTCTTGTAGGAATCTTTGAATAGTATGGGTGAGGTATTGTTGGAAAGCTCTTGATGAGACAAATAGGGGGAGGGAAGGCCAGCCTTTTCATTTTGGGGGGGGTATTTACACATTTTTTATGCCTAATTCATCCGTTTAAGCCCTCAAAATTACCTCTAAAGATTTTAAGAATATTTTAGTTTCTGCTCTATTAGTATAAGCACCCTTTTGGTGATATCTCTTTGTGATCTATTTAGTATATCATGTATAACATCCTTCTATATTTCAAAAAAACAAAATTTCACCTCTAGATCATATGTCTAGTTATTGGTTCTAACGTTTTCAAGTTTGTTTCGATTTTTGCCCTATTTGTAATACCAAGAGCTAGCCACATGATCTAGAGGTGAAATTTGGTTTGGTAACATCTAAAATGATTTTATACATGATGGTCAAAATAGATCAGATAGAAGTATCACCAAAAGAGTACTTCTACTAATAGTGTGGAAACCGAAATAAACTTGAAAACCTTAGAACCAATAGCTAGACATATGATTTAAAGGTGAGAATTGGTTTGGTAACAGCTAGAAGGATGTTACACATGATGTACTAAATAGATTAGAAAGAGGTATCACCAAAGTGGACTTCTACTAATAGAGTAGGAACCAAAATATGCTTAAAATCTTTGAAGGTAATTTTGGAAGCCTAAACGGATGAATTAGGCCTCAAAAATGTGCAAACCCCCCCCCCCAAACAAAGGAAAGGTTAGCCTTTCTCTCCCCCTACTTTGTCTTGTCAAGCGCTTTCCAACGGTATCTCACCCACGTGATTCTGAGATTTCTACAAGAAGATTCCCTAAAAGATTCCCTCTTATCAAAGCTTATTTGACCAACCAGATAGTACCAAGGCCAACATGTCACCCATCCAAGTAAGTAATCCAAGGGTGGAGCTTGCTGACATGTCACTTATCTGTGTACCTAATCTTATGGTGGAGCCTCCTTGGAGGAGATCCTCTTTGTCTATATAATAAAGAGAAGGTGCTCCTTTGGGCCATCGGATGATTGAGTGTGAAATTTGTGTTTTCTCTCTTCTCTTGTCCTTGGATTATTACAATGGTATCATAGCAAGTGTTTTAGTCCAAGAGAGTGGATCACCCTTCTTGGAAAAAAACGAACTACTGAAATTGAGTAATTTGAGGTAGAGAACATAGAGTAATTGCTAGACTTAGGAAGGACTTTAGAGAGCGGATGTGATGGATGCACCAAGAGGAAAATTTCCCACACCTAGCTTTCCATTCTTGAATCTGTTCTACATCAAGGTTATGTACATCCAGCATGAGCAAATGAGAGTATTGCTAGTTTATCACTTTGGAGCAGAATTCATGGACAAGGTGATGAACTCACCAAACCCGGTGATTCTACCTATGGTGGTATACGACAAAGAGTGGGATTTGACAATCTACATTCTATTATGATGTTATGGATGTGAATGTCCCAAATCCTCTCCCTTTCAACACTCAAGTAGAAATTCATTATGTAGTGAGACCAAAAGTGGTGTTTAGAAATTTTGTGGTTAGGAATTTTGGTGAAGAGTATTATCAACGAGTGATAGCTTCTAAGGTCCCAATGGTAGTTTTGATAGTTCATGAGCCTTCCAGAGTGATCATATTGACTCTATATTGAAGTAGACATTAGCAATTGAGTGTTGCAAGAACCATGGATCCGCAATTGCAAGAGCTTGTGCAAGGAATGAAAAGGATGTTGAATGAATTTGAGAGATTAAGATGACCATGGAGACACTACAAAGTCAAGTTTAGATCCTCAAGAATGATCAAGCAATGCAAGAAGAAGAGTCGTCTCAAAACCCAGTACCTGTGACTAAAGTACTTGGAGAGGCACATGTGCCTACAAACCCTATCAACAATGAAGCCACATTGCTACTCCAGATGAAGAAGACCCGCAACATCAAGCCTTACAAGGAGCAGCGTATGATGGGAGTAGTGGAAAATTGGATCTCAAGAATAAATCAATATTTTTGATTGTTCTAAACAAAGATCACTAAGCATGTTGCAGGCGTGTTTGCATATGAGTACTTGGCCAATAAATCCCTCACATGGTATGATGCTTGGGAATGATCCATGTTGGCAAAGAGAAGGGAGGTCACGTGGACAGCAATGCAAGAAGGATTGCTAAAGAATTTCCAATTTGTGGATTCCATGCAGATTGTCTAAATTTGACTATGGGGATTGAGATAGAAGAACAACATACAATAGTATGTGGAGGCATTTCTAGATCTACAAGTTGCAATAACCGACATAAGTCCAGCAAAGGCTCTTGACAATTTCAAATGAGGGTTGAAGGAGCAGATTCACCAAGAAGTCATGGTGCAAAATCCTCGCACAAAATTTGAAGTCATTGCTTGTGCATAGAGAATAGCACGAGGATTGGATGGAGGTGAAGGAGTAGTTCCACCTCAATATTATCAAGCATTATCAAATGCCACACATGGGTGGACCAATACCAATGGAATTGGGCAACCTTTGATTTCAAGATCAAGGAGCACGACTGCTTTAAGGAGAGCATGGACGGGTAGAAGAACAAAGAGATGGAGTCCCACAAGGAGTAGGAACTTGAGGAGAACAATGCCATTGTTACAATTGTGGCCGTATTGGGCCTATATCTACCAACTATTGTAGAAATCACTTTGGTAAACAAAGATCTCCAATAAATGTACCTCGTGGCCTTACTGGCTCAATAAAGAAGCAGAGAAGCAAGGGAAGGAAGAAGACAAACACGCAAAGGTCCAAAAAGGCAACCTCACAATTGATTGTTGTGAATGGAGTCCTAAACGGCAATCAAGTGAGAGTATTAATAGATCCGGGAGCAATAGAGAATTTCTTGTCTTGCTTTGTTGCAATAAGATTGGGAATGGATCTAGAGAGAGATGAGAGTGAAGAAGTAGAGTTATCTAACAGACAAACAAAGAGGATTGAATCATTACCTAGACGGGTAACACTCTCTATAGGAGAATATCAAGAAGCAATTGAGTGGTGAGTGATACAACTAGCTCGTTATGATGCAATCTTATGCATGCCATGGATGGAGGATTACAAACCTATGGTAGATTGGAGGAAGAAAGTAGTGAGAACCCACCAATAGTCAATCATTGGGGTTAAAGAAAAATCACACAAGCAAGAACTACCTCTATATGTCATAAGGACGGCAATTATCTATAAGACAAATAGATGTTTCATGGGTCTAGTAAGAGAAGTCCAAAGTGCAAAACTTGTTGGACAAATTCCTAAGAAATTGAAAGATGTGGTGGATGAGTTTCAAGATGTCTTTCTTGATGATCTACCCTCAGGATTACCACTAAAAAGGAGAATAGATCATAAAATTGAGACACTCCCAAGGAAGACACCTCCTTGTAAGGCCCCATATCGCCTATCACCTCATGAGTTGGAGGAATGTAAGACTCAAATTGAGGAGATGCTGCAGAAGGGTTCATCCAACCTAGCATATCACCATATGGGGCTCTTATCTTGTTTGAGAAGAAGAAGGATGGTACAATGCGCATGTGCATTGACTATCGGGGTCTCAATCAGCAAATAATGAAGAACAAATACCCCTTACCTTGCATGGATGACCTGTTTGATCAACTCCATGGAGCAAGATACTTCACCAAATTGGACTTGCGGAGTGGTTACAATCAAATCCGAATTGCAAAGGAAGATGTGTACAAAACTACCTTTTGAACCAAGTATGGCCACTTTGAGTATCTTGTGATGCCTTTTGGCCTCACCAATGCACCTGCCACTTTCATGAGTCTAATGAATGACTTGTTTCATCCATACTTGGATAAGTTTGCTCTTGTTTTCTTGGACAACATCTTAGTATACAGTAGCACAATGACAGAACACAAACAACATCTACAAGAAGTCCTCCAGATTCTAAGATAAAATCTATTGTATACCAAAATCTCAAAGTGCAAGTTTGGCAAGTCTGGAGTAGACTACTTGGGGCATATAGTAAGTGTAGAGGGCATTCAAGTATTGATAGACAAAATTGAGGTCATTCAAAAATAAAGTGCCCTAGAAGATCAGACTCAACTCAAGAGCTTCTTGGAGTTGACGGGATTCTATCATAGATTTATCAAGGACTTCTCCAAGGTTGCACAACCTTTAACGGCACTACTTGGCAAGGGGAAGAAGTGGACATGGGGAACCACACAAGAGTTGGCCTTTCAAGATTGAAAGCCACATTGCTACATGCACCAATCTTGAAGTGGTATGACCCAAAACGTCCAATCAAGTTGGCTATAGATGCATCAAGCGCAATAGGAGCAATCCTACAACAAGAGTGGCATGACGGATGGCATCCAATTGCATATTTCTCTCAAAAGTTGTTACCAGCAGAGTGCAACTACCACACCATAAAACAAGAAGAGTTAACCATCATTCTTGCAACCAAGCATTGGAAGCACTATCTGGGCAAAAAGGCATTGGTAGTAGAGACAGACCATAAACTTCTAGTCTACCTCAAGACGTAGAAGGATCTATCTAGTTGCCAGATTTGGTGGGCAGAGTGGCAACAATGCTTCAACATGACAATCACCTACATGGAAAGTAAGAAGCAACTTGCAGATGCATTCACCCGCATGCCAATGGCAAACAACTTGGTGGCAGAGGTTAAGATTAACCCTAAAGTCTGGTAAGAGATTTTGGCTACTATAAAAACTAATCTAAGATTATAGAAGCGCAATCATCCAAAGGTATCACCAACACCTAAGGACTCACCTTTTGTGATGGCAGATTATGGATCTTAAATGTCCCAAAATTATGTATCACCATTCTAGCAAAATGTCATGATTTGGCCATTGCAAGTCATGTCAGAGTGGACAAGACCTTGGATGCAGTCTAGCGCCATTACTATTGGCCCAGGATGAGCAACAACGTGATGGACTACATGCGTAGCTACCTACTTTGTCAATAGAACAAAGCTTCTAATCAAGCTCTTGCAGAGCTCCTTCCACCTCTCCCCACTCTTACCAACGTTGGGAATAGGTGAGTATGGATCTCATCTGTGAATTACCCAAGACCACCTTAGGATTTGACTCCATCATGGTCTTTGTGGACCGGCTCAGCAAAATGATTCATATACGCCCTACCACCAAGGATGTAACCACACCACAACTACCTCAATTATACTTAGATGTAGTCTTCTCTCACCATGGCTTATCTCGAGTACTCATCACCAATAGAGACACTCAATTCACTAGTTTGTTTTGGCAAACACTCTTTTGTTTCTTCAAAACCAAGTTGGCCATATCCATAGCTTACCACCCACAAACAGATGGACAAATAGAGTGGGCTAATTGCACTATTGAAGACATGTTACGCGGTTTCACTTGAGAAGAGCAAGAGAGGTGGGACATCCTACTCCCGTTGGTGGAATTCACTTACAACAATTCAGTGAATGCATCCACCCAAGTCACTCCATTCTTCCTCATGTATGGTGAGCATCCCTTCACACATTCTAGCTTGATGAAGATCCATCCGGTGGCTACCAAGGTTGACGTAGTTAACACATTTGTTTCTAGAATCCAACAAGGTGTGGAGAGCGCCAAGCACAGATTATAGATTGCAAAAAATTGACAAAAGTAGTATGTTGATGCACATCGTAGGCACATGGAGTTCAATGTTGGGGATTAGGTGTGGCTATCGGCAACCAACCTCACATTTGTTGGACCTTGTAAGCTCAGACCTCATTTTATTGGGCCTTTCTTGATTCTTTGTCAAGTCAACACTGTGGCCTATCACCTCGAGCTACCACCACACATGAAGATCCATCTTGTGTTCCATGTTTCCCTATTATGCAGATATGCTCCCCAATCAGGCTAGTGTCATTCCACACAAGATATTTGACCTTGTCTGATGCTCATTGATGGCATGGAGGAATATGAAGTGGAGCATATTCTCCAAAAATGCACGCATGATATTTTCCATCCGTGGGTGGACTATCTAGTACAGTGGAAAGGTTACCCCCTCTATGAAGCAGATTGGGAGCCTACTGCCAATTTGACACATGCACCAGTGTTGGTGCAAGTGTTTGAGCAACAGTTGCACAATGAGGACGTTGAGTCTTAAAGAGGGAGGTCTATAATACCAAGATCTAGCCATATAATCTAGATGTGAAATTTGGTTTGGTAACATCTAGAATGATGTTATATATGATGGTCAAAATAGATCAGATAGAAGTATCACCAAAAGAGTACTTCTACTAATAGAGCAAAACCGAAATAAACTTGAAAACCTTAGAACCAATAGCTAGACATATGATTTAAAGGTGAGAATTGGTTTGGTAACATCTAGAAGGATGTTACACATGATGGACAAAACAGATCAGAAAGAGTTATCACCAAAAGGGGACTTGTGCTAATAGAGTAGGAACTAGAATATGCTTGAAATCTTTGAAGGTAATTTCGGAGGCCTAAATGGATGAATTAGGCCTTGAAAATGTACACACCTCCCCCCTCCCTATCTTTGTCTCATCTAGATCTTTCCAATGGTACCTCACCCACGTGATTCTGAGATTCCTACAAGATTCTCTAAAAGATTCCCTCTGGTCAAAGCTTATTTGACCAACCAGATAGGACCAAGACCAACATGTCACCCATAAAAATTATTAATCCAAAGGTGGAGCTTGCCGACATGTCACCTATTGTGTGCCTAATCCTATGGTGGAGCCTCCTTTGAGGAGATCCTCTTTGTCTATATAATAAAGAGAAGGTGCTCCTTTGGGCCATCGGATGATTGAGTGTGAAATCTGTGTTCTCTCTCTTCTCTTGCTCCTCAGATTATTACATATTAGTAGAAGTACTCTTTTGGTGATACCTCTATCTAATCTATTTAGTACATCATGTTACTGAACCAAATTTCACATCTAGATCATATGTTTACTTATTGGTATTACACCATATCTCTAGGCATTAGGGCACTTCTAGATATCCATCTAGAGTGGGTCATCCTACAAATGGATGTTGAGAATACTTTTAATAGCATCTCACAGGCATCTACCTTTAGAGAGCTTAGGGAGGCTGGTGGATCCTTGGTGAATCTTATTCCTTTTGTGCGGTCTTTTTATGGCTCTCTTGCTGCCCTTTACTACAACATGTTGTTCATAGGAAGGATTCACCGTCTTGGAGTCAATTGTTGGTACACGTAAAGGAGATCCTTTAGGTAGACCCTTATTTTCCATGACCCACTTTAGAGCTCTCTTATTTACTACTTTGGCCATGCTAGGTAGTTGTATTTCCCTCCTTGGTAGATGATATATACATCGTGAGTATTGTAGATTAGATTAGGCATAACTTTGACCACTTGACTACCAAGCTACATCTAGTAGGCTTGAGAGTCAAGGTGTCAAAGTGCAGAGCATGGTCCCCTTTAGGTATCCCTCCACACCTTGAGCGTCTAAAGAGGTGTATCACATCTACAAATGGACTACATGTTCTTGGAATGCCAGTAGGATCCAAGATTTTGTAACATGCTTCTTAGATGTTGCCCTTGCAGAGGATGCTCACCATGTGGATGACCTTCCATTACTAGGAGATCCGTAGGTGGCATTTGGTATACTCTCCTCTAGTATTGCTCATTGATTGACTTACCTCATTTGTATAGCTCCCTCCTCCTTGTCCTTCTATCATGTTTTAGAGCCTTTTATAAGAGGATTATGGGAGTCTTTGGTGATATTATTGGACCAAGAACATTTGAGTGTGTGACAGGGGATTTGGCACGTAGACAAATGGCTCTGCCAATCTTGTGTGGAAGAGTTGGCTTGTTATCTATGGAGGAGATGGCACCTATAACATTTTTGGGTAGTTGGGCTCTCTCGGCACCCCTACTTTCCTCTCATTTTGTGGTTGTTGATAGGCCAATTTTGGAGGCTTATGTCATAGAAGTGGAGGAGGGATCTTTTTCTCTCTAGATGTTATTGCGGAAAATAAGAGATAGTCTATCCCCATTGGCATGAGAGTACTTTCCATCTTTTGCTTCACATCATCAGATTGGACTAGAGGTTTACAGTCTTCCTTGATGGAGCGATAGTGTGAGCATACACTACATTCTCTCTTAGTTAACTCATCCATTCCTCATGCTACTAAAGCACATCTTTGCTCTTGCTTCGGCAAGGGTGCATCCTCTTGGATCCTAGCTCAATTGTGCATTAGAGCATTCCGACTCGCACAAGCTACTTTCTTTACAGCAATGAGGTTTTGTCTAGGTTTGGTCCACTCGTTTGCATGTTCATTACTCACTTGTGAGTGTGGTTCTACACTAGATGCAACAACGGTCCATATGACATGGTGTCCTTTTGGAGGACATAGGATAGCTACTCGTGATGCTATTGGGGACATAGTGTTTGCTATGGCACGAGAGAGTGGATATTTGGTTTGGAAAGAGCAGTTGTATGCTTTGTAGACGACACGTGTAAGGGCAAACTTATACTTGGTCCAAGATGATCAAGTGATAGTAGTAGATGTCGTGGTTATGGATCCTATGCGGGATATAGTTTTGGAGGGAGTGATTACCCATTTCCCAAAATGTACGGCAAATGCAATAATAGATCATAAGGTCTCCAAGTATATGGGCATGCAACGAGGTCACCTCTTTGTTCCTCTAGCGTTGGAATTATATAGAGCAATGGACACGGCATTCAAAACATTTATCAAGTAGTGCACGGGAATTTATCAATGCCAAAGGGTATCACTCTCACTTTGTAGTATATTTTAAATAATATGTGTTTATTATTCTACAAAAGATAATGGTTGGTACCACCCATGGGAGAATAATTACACCAGATGATATTTCACCGGATGCTCGAGTTATTCATAGATTATATTATTTGAATAGCTCAAATATATTAGATACAGAACAAGTCAGTTTCTCATATATATATATATATATATATATATATATATATATATATATTGGGGTTTAGCCCCCTTTTACCTTTTTCATCCCTTTCATCCCTAGATGGGGTCTTCCCATCCTTCGCGTTTTCTACGAGGTCGCCCTTTCTTTTCTCCTCTTATCAAACGCCGAGAATTCGGTACTGTTGCTACTTCTAGGATTTATCCTGTGACGTCGTCCTCCTCCAGCTTGTTCGAGAATATCACACCCCTCGAGGAAGCTACGTACGGTCATGTGTACTATACAGCTTGCATCGATGTGTGCACTCGACTTTATTTCTACAACACGAAATCGGCGAAGTACGATAGTGTGGCTTTCGAACTCCACTCCACTCACACAAAGGTCTACTGAAAGCCAAAGGAGGAGAGTGGCCAATACCTATGCATGCGTCGAATCTGATGATATAACAGACATAATAATATAGCACGGATTTTGGACCCAATTTTGAAGCACGTCTATGTTCGATAAATTTAAGGTATAGGCATACAATGGGTATAAAATGCACGCATGGTAGGGGCAAATAGTGCAGGGTATGTTATCGCTGTGCCTCAAAATCAAACCAACTCGCATTAATATTTTTTCAAAGATAATTTGATAGTACAAATGAAATTAATATTCGTGAATTTTGGGACGAGGCTGCTGCCTCGTGGAATGGACTTGCCTCATTTTATTTACTGATTGAAATTTGATTTTTAATCTTCTCTTATAAAATTTATTATTGATTCGACCTAGAATTAAAATGAATAGCCCTTGTGTGGACTATACTTGAAAGTAAATAAGCAGGAGTTGTGTTCTAGATTAAGATGCCAACCATGTAGGAGCTAAACCGTATTTGCTTCTTAAGGTGAGTACAAAACCCTAAACCTCTTATTGAAAAGTGGAATCTCTCAAGAAAGTTGCAGGGAATGAAGATTCCTTACAAATTCCAAGATCAGTAGCTACTAGTCAAAATCATAAGCCTAAGCTCTCTAAGAAAATTATATAAAAGCATAGAAAGCTTATACTGCCTCATCTAGAGAACCAATAATGTAACCAACAATATGGTATTATTTAAAGTGAAAGAAGAGCTATGATGGGAAAGCAATTGCTACTTATCTCAAAGCCAAGAACGGAATTATGGACGCAAAGGTTCACCTAAAGAATCTACACGGCAAACGTTCTTGACAAATACAAGCTAGGTAAATTTTCTCTGGGTGACATGATGGTTTTACAGTAGAGATGAATTCATACCATAAAAAACTTGCACAAATATGATCATTAAAGAAGGGTATGATCCATTGCCAAAGAAAGAATTTGAAACAAAGTAGACAAAGAATGGATATTTAAGGTATTTGAATAGAAGGGTATGATCCCTCGCCAAAGAAAGAACATGAAACAAAGTGTACTAAGAATGGATATTCAAGGTATCTGAATAGAGATGAATTCATACTATAAAAATATTCACATATATGATCATTAAAGAAGGGGTATGATCTCTTGCCAAAGAAAGAACATGAAATAAAGTAGATTAAGAATGGATATTCAAGGTATTGAAATATACATACGGATAACTAACTAATCAAGATGGAGGTTCAAGGATGCTCTAGTGTAGTCAATAAAAATCCCAAAAGCTCCAAGGATGAGCAATAAGTAATTACTTTTTAGTGTAAAAATTTCCCATTATGACTTTTGCTTTCCTTTTTATTACTCCCGTATTTTAATACTCTTAGGATACTAGATTTTGATACAATGGACCAACATTTGAATTTGTTGGTTGAACAGATATTTCCTTTCTTATCTTGAAATCACTTGAAGGACAAGAAAGATTGTCAGCTTGTACTAGTACTGTTCTATGGCTAAGTAAGACCAAGGTATACAAGATAAGTTTTGAATCAAGTGACTCTAGGTAAGCACTTAAGATAATAATTGGAAATTTTTAAAGGAAAAATTTAGAGATTTGTAGATAAGATGACATACATACAAAAAGTGATGTACTACTTGTGCTTAATTGCATGGAACATCCTTGAAATTATTGTGATGTTGTTTAAGAACATAATCTAGTTCATATTATTATTTGAGAAAAGAGAGAGCAATTGATTAAAACTTTGGACACTATATTTTCTTTAAAGAGTCTCAATAAGGGTTGCATATCTACAAAGGTTACATTTGTGAAGGATTGTACAAAGTAGAGGTAAAAATTAATATAACCAAGGAATTTTTAAGTCTATTGGAAACTACAAACGTTACATTTGTAAAGGATTGTACAAAGTAGAGACAAAAATAATATAACAAGGAAATTTTCTAGTCTATCGGAAACTACAAAGTAGAGGCAACAATAATATAACCAAGGAAGTTTTAAGTCTATTAGAAACTTGAGTAGTGAAGGACTAAGAAAACTAGATACACTTATGATGCAACCAAGGAATTTTGAATCATAGACTTTAACATAATTACAAGAAAGTATATGAATTGATATCTTGGGAGAATCAGAGTAAATAAATAGTTCATCAATAAATTACAAAATAGCTAAGTATTATGCAATGACTAAGGGTAGACTTTGTAGTATATTCAGGTCAAAGGAAGCTTATTATTGCTAATTCAAAATTCCCCAAGGAATGTACATAAGTCCTTAAGATAAGGATGAAGGCTATAAAACATATGAGCCTCTTTTCTATATGAAATTATGGAAAAAGTAAAGAAAGCATACCTATAAATTGTTTATGTTTGAAATTTTTATCCAAATAAAATTTTAGTCAAAGTAAAATGCTAGTTGGTAAGTTTTTCTAATCAATACATGATATAATAAAGTAATGTCCTTGTTGAGTACTTTCTTTCAGGGAAGTTATGTTTGAAAACTTTGATCCAAATAAAGTTTAGTCAAAGTAAAGTGCTATTTGGCTCTCTTTTTTTAACAAAGACATATGGTAATGGTACGGATGAGAAATACGGCTCAAGTGATTAAGCGATACAGCAATTACTAGTACTGGCACTTTTGGTCTACGCAAAAGCCTGGATCCTACCAGACATAAGATATTACTAAAAGTGTGTGGTGGTCTTAAATAAAGTCTGCTGTCAAGTTAAAGAGTCGATCGCGAACTGTACGCTCTATTGCACACAATAACCTAGCCTCAACGATTGCCGGTGTTCATCAACATTTCCATGTGGACAGCCTTCCCAACTTTGATTCTAAAGTTGGCAATAAAGATATAGAGTAATATCCTTGTTTAGTACTTTCTCTTAGTGAAGGAAAAAGGCGACCGAGTAGGAAAAGTGAAGGATGGGAAGACTCCATCAAGGATGGGAAGACCCCATCTCTTAGTGAAGTGATGATAGACTATTTCTTGAGTTCCATCTTATAATCCATAATAGTTGGACTTTATGGAAGATCAAGAATTTATTGTTGATGTTTGCTAGATCACTTACTTTAGCCATTAATGGATCAATTAAGATGTGGCCATCTACAAGTTATTGGTGTCGTTACAAGCTACACAATCAAGATCAACGACCCTCATAATTCTCAAGGTCTAGAAGAGCTAACAAACCTTAGTAACTTTTTATGTAAGTGGGCCTATTGAGTATAAGATATGCAATGTACTCACACCATTTCAAAAGAGGTATCTATGAGGTTAAAATTAATCAACCTTATAGATACCTCTTTTGAAATGGTGAGTAGTATTAAAGTGCAAGATTGAGAAAGAATAAATTTTCATATACATAGATGAAAGATTGTGTGTTTACAATCAAGCAATAGACTTCTTTGAGAAGAGAGAGTATATACGAGGTTTGATGAAGGAGTGCCAACAAAAAATTGAATAAACTAACAACTAGAGTAAGCTTTATTGTGGTTCTTTAATTAAAGGTGAGATTAATAGAAGCATGTAATCTAGAAAGATAGTAAAGGACTAGAAAATTTTCAATATATAATAGAATAATGGAAGTAGTAATATAAAGGATATTATAGTAAAGATTTGAGTCAAAATAAACTTAATATCACCTAGAGATAAACATCAAATTCAGCAAGAATTTACTTATACAATATTAATCTTGAATAGATATTGTAATACAAGCAGCTAGATATATTATCTAGAGGTGAAAATTGGTTTGGTAACATCTAGAATGATGTTATGTACAACGGGCTAGATAGATCAGACAGAAGTGTCACCAAAAGAATACTTCTACTAATAAGACAGAAGCCAAAAATAGCATGAAAACTTTAGAGCCAATTTTGGAGGCCTAAACGGATGAATTAGGCCTCAAAAATGAAAATATCTGTCCTTGAGATAGAAAAGATTTGCCTTCTTCCTCCTCCCCCCCCCCCCCCCCCTTCCCTATGATTCATCTCATCAAGAGCTTTCCAATGGTACCTCACCCATGCAATTCCGAGCTCCTTATAGAGAAGATTATCTAAAGATTCCCTTTGGTCACACCAACTAAATAGGACAAGGACTGACATGTCACCCATCCAAATAACTAATCCAAGGATGGAGCTTGCTGACAGGTCACCAATCCATGTATCTGAGCTTGCTGATAGCTTCCTTTGCAATGATCCTCTTTGCTATATAATAAAGAGAAGGTGTTCCTTTGGAGCATTGGAGGATTGAGTGTGAACCTTGTGTTTTCTCTCTTGTATCTCTTGTGGAGAGTTCTCTTGTCCTTGGAGTATTACAAATAATGATGATCAATATTCTGAACTTCATGTTATACTTGACTATTGCCTCCACCTTTAATAGCTTGGTGAGCTATGAAATGGATCTCCATGGTCACTACCTGTCACATGGATTTCTAAGGAGTCACATGGATTTCCATTGTCATAGTGTACTACTTGATAGACTTGACAAGTGGTGGATGTAATAAAATTTTGCATAAGAATTCTCTTTCTCATGATGTAGTAGTTTTCTAATTTTATCATGAAGTAGAGGCTAGAGAAGGTGAGCATATGGTGACTTTCATTGTGAGGCAAAGGCTTTTGAAGTTTGCTACATTAAATAGTAACTCAAACTTAATACCACTGGATCATAAACTCAAAACTACAATCAAGAAAGTGCAAGAGTCTTGACCAAGGTGCAAGTAGAGAAAAAAGGTGATGGAGATCTGTTCATCAAAGGAACTTTGAAAAAAATACAATATTCAATCTATAGCTGCACTAGATAAAAAAATTCAAAATTAGCAATCAAGAGAAGACAATGGGTATAGACTAAGATGCAAGAAAAAATAAAAGGAAATTGAGGTATGTTCATTAATAAATAAGGTTAAGACATTCAATATATTTTGTTACATGGACTTAATGCTACATTATAAGTTTTTAGCCAATATTTATGAGATATTAAGGAAGTGTACTAGATCAACTTCATTTGTATTAAATTCAATTTCTACATGTTGTTGTTGGTTGAAACTTAAGGTACTACTATCATGCATGATCTAGAAGCTTTTGAAGGTCTAGTGCTAGTAGTAGATGGTGTAATAAGGCAAAGCATCATGGTTGAGTTTCAAATCACAACTGAAAAACTCCATGTAAGACTTACCATGTCTATAAGAGCAAGGGATTCATACTCCATAGCATTTTAATAATAAAGTATGGGATATTAATGCACAAATCTAAATCGGACAAAAATCCAAATTATTTAGTATCTCAAGTTGGCAATATACTCCTTACGCACAACAATAAATAATTTTGAAAATTTACCTCTTGAGTTAAAATTGGATTTCATCAAAGGAACCTACATGGAGAATAGATGATGATACTTGAAGGTAATACCTCAAAGGCAACTATAGTGGAGAGTATGGTGGACACTTTTCTGCAAAGGTTGCAATTTATTTATTTTACTTCTTTTTGATTAAGATATAGCAAGTTAGTTTCATGTTAAGATTAGGAGGAAATCCCTTGTATTTGTATTCTTTGGATTTTATATGTGTATTTTTGGGGATATGAAGAAGATATCACCAAATGTCCAAAGTTGTGGGTATGAAGAAGCCAAGTCTAGAGAGTGGTTGCAATCAATGAAGAAAAGTACAAAGAATATTTGAAACCAAATACCATACACAAATTTGAATACCAAGGCCCAAGAATGTTGATACACTATCAAAGAATTTGCATGTGCGGACAACAATTGCCCAACCATTTAGGTTAGATGACTACTAGGACAATAAAATCACGTGCTCCTTTGAATAATTTTCCTTTTTGCCAATGATCAACCTTCAATCTTTAGTGATCAACCCAAAGTATGAATAGTTGATTCTTTGCAATTGTAGGCTCTTTTGAGTTTTTTTGAGTTAATTTAGTTTTGATAGGCAATATGGTCAAGATTTAAAGAGTAATAAGGAGGATTCTTGAGAGAATTCTCCACTAACCAATGGTGAATAAATGGGTGATACATTATGGATGTGAATTGCTCTTGAGCAAACACCTAGGTTTTTCCTCTAGAATTGGGAGTTGAGCTCACTTGCAATTATACAAGAAATGATAAATACAAACAAGATGGCATTGGGAGGTCAGTGTGGGATCCCCTACAAGTGGATAGAAGAGCAATAGAAGAATGTCATGGGGCTAGATATAGCAATCATGAAAGCATCACCATGGACACCAAATTTGGAAATGTAGGAGAAAGAGATAAATAAGATGATAAAAATATCCTTCAACAAGAAATGGACTTCTAGTAATGGTTGGAAAGTGGCAAAGTACAAGCTAGAAGAGCAATTGTAGATGCCCTAAAGAAGTTATTCTGCCACAAGAGAACTACTTACTTTACCATCAATCAGGCTATTAAATTTGAGTATGTATGTATACTAGGAAGAGGTAGTGAACTGGGCCTATATATTTTATTGGCAAGCAAGATTGATGATTAAGGAATTAGAAGAGGATGGAAGAGCAACCTATCTAGCCTCTTGTTCCATACAATTTTACATGAAGCTTAATTTGCAAACAAAAGAAGAGAGGATGAAGCTTTTGAATCACTTTCACTTGGAATATTTTACATCCTAACTTGAAGTTAGAGCCATAACCCAAACCTACTAAGATTTGGATTTAGAGTTTAAGGAAAGACAGAGGTTTTGTGGAGGTTAAGGATATTGGTGTCATAAAATGAAGAGGAAGAAATCAATAGCAAGAAGGTCTTTGGAGCTTACAAAGAAAGCAAGAACAATCTTCATGTGGTGTACATATCTTTAGAAGAAGACAAAGCCAAAGATGAAGAGGAAAAAGAGCTTATTCTACAAGGGTCTCAAGTCTGACTCAAGAGAACAAAGAAGGATGTGGATGTAAAACCAATTGAAACCATATGAAGAAGAACCAATTGTAGGACCAAAGATAGTAGCCAAAGACCAAGAAGGTCAAAAAGATCTTTGGCTTAAAGAACGTACAAGTTAAGCTTAAGTGGAACCAAGTACCAAAGTGAAAGAAGAAGAAGTGTAGATCAAAAAAGGAGAAGTTTTGGAGGAAATGCACCAAGAAGAGCAAAGATGGCTACCAAGGTTTGCTAAGCTCCAATTCTAGATGGGATAGACTTTGTAATTAACACAATGGGACCAATGTTACACTTCATGTAGTTGATCCTCCCCCAATATTCAGAAATCTGGCCAAATGTTTAAGGACTTTCCTTTGTTAGTAAAGAGATTATACCAAATGAATACACACAATGAACACAAAGCATGATATGTAAATGGAAGACCTTGAGAAGAGTAGGAACTTGTACAAGAAGGAGTGCAAGAAAGTGAATGCCTTGATGCAAGATAATTAAGAGTTGAAGCAACACAACACTTCCTTGGTTACTAGCCAAAAGAATTAAGGATGACATCCAAAGATTATAGGGAGACATAAGGACTCTTTGGCTCAAAGGCAAGCAACACCAAAAAGTCTCCAAACACTTACAAAAGAAAGATGAAAAATTGGTAAGTGTATGTGGCAAATTAAAGGAGAAAAGGTAAAGATCATTACCTTTGACTTGCAAAGAGTAGAATGTAGGAAGATGGTGGAAATATAGATAGAAGCCCTACACAAAGAGCTTATGAAGGAGAGTGAAGAAAGACCACTGATAAAAAGAAGGTATAGGAAGATATTACATCCAAAGTGCAAAACTTCTACAACAACCCTAAGAATTCAGATTCCTTAGGAAAGATGATGAAGGAATTAGAAGATCTTTGGGATCACTTAGTGTTCATAGTCAAAGATGAAACATAAGGCCAAATGAACAAAGCAAGGATAGTACAAACCTTGGAATGGAAAACATACAAGGACCTCAAATACATCAACTATCAATAAAGCTTAGGTAAAGAATAGATAGGAAGTTTGTTGAGTCTTGTGATTCATTGATTCTTGAAATTGCAGATTATGAGCAATAGATATAACTTCTCCTTAAAGCAAACTAAAAAGAAGGAATTTCTGTGTAGTTATTTTTTGAGCCAAGAAAAAAACCTTCACAAATTATAACTAGTTGTAATAGTTGTACAAACTTTGGAGTTGTAATCTTTGAAGTAGGAAGAAGTCCAAAGTTGATAAGATGGGGATTCTCTTTGGAGAAGAACCAATAGCTCCCCAAACATGTGGAAGGTGCGAAAGAAGTGTACAAAAAGTAGTATAAGGTAGATAAGAAATGTGCAAACAAGATTAGACTAAGAAGATCCTTGGTTTGCCTCCATCAATGGATTCCTTTTACTATGAGTAGGAAAGACTCTTTAGTCTTCATTTCCATGTATGTAACATTCAACATTTGAACACAAATAAAACAAAAGGACCAAAACCTCTTTGTTATGTTTGCTTAATTTTTGGGTATTTTTTGAATGACTTTGTTGAGTGAATGAGTGTGCCAAAATCCCTTTGTAACTTTTGCTTAAATTTTAAGTATTGGTTGTATGCCTTCATTGAGTGATTGTGGAGGAATCTTTGTACAGTAGAACCTGTCTAAAGTGATACTGTCTAAACTAATAACCTCCATAAACAAATATTTGACACCAGTCCGGAGCATGTCCCTATGCTTGAACTAATAACCCTCCATTGGTTGATATTCAATACTTTTTATTGGTCCGACAACTTTTGTAAACTAATACAGTACAGTATACACTATATAAAAAATATAAAAACTAGAATTGCAGCTGGAAAATATTGCCTACTTGCGCTGGAAATAATCCTGAATGCCCCTCTGGACCATCTGGCACGTCCTCAGAGTGCCCACGCTCTCCTTCATCTTTTGCAGCACCGAGATGAACTTGCCATTGTCGCCTGCCTGCTGCAACCAGAAAGTCTCCAGTGACTGGATCATCGCCTGAGCTTCCTTGGCTGACACAAGAATGACTTCCTCGCTGTCATCATCATTGGCCTCGCCTTTGTCATCATCCTGGAGAAGATGATCTTCGATGACCTCGTCAATGTTAGGAGTCTAGGTAACCACATCTTCATCCGGATAGTTAAGCAGGTTATGGATTTCCATTGGATTGCGGTACTGAAGCCTTGTGATCTGAGACTCGATCTCAGCAACGACTTCTTGATCAAGAAGTTCCTCTTTGTTATGTTATTCTCATTGTGTGCCAGGAACAATGCGGATTTTGCAGTGACCAAAGCAATTGCGGATGGTCTCAGGCTTGACGTCATTATTCCAGGCGGGAACAACCATCCTGACGGCTTCAAGGATATCAATTTTCTCTGGCTCAGCGAATCCATCTTCAAGACGCTGCAGCAGGACACGGTTAAATTGGCAACGGTAGTAGGCCTTCAGATTGCGGATGATTCCAGCATCACAAGGCTGCAGCTTTGACATCATGTTTGGGGGAAGGTAGAAAACCATGGTGTTCTGCAGTTGAATGTGGCTTGGAAGCTCGTGAAGAGGGATGTGGGCGCTACAATTGTCAAGAATGAGCAGAACTTTCTTGTTAGCCATGCGGCAATCAAACGCTTTGAGCCACTCCAAAAAAACTGTCTGTGTCATCCAAGCCTTGGAATTATTGCGATAAGTGCAACTGAGGTTGGCCATGTTGATGTTCTTGAAGCACCACGGGCTTTTGGATTTGCCAATGACCAAAAGGGGAAGCTTGTCAGAACCGTCTCCGTTGCAGCAGACAGCAAGGGTCAGGCACTCTTTGTGTTGCTTTTTGCCCTCGAGCTGCTTAGTTGCCAAGGAATTGTCTGCCTAAATAAAATAATACAATGTTTGTGTTAGCTTGCTGCGCTAACCACACACCAAAACAACCCAAACCAAAATGTTACCAACCTGCATTCTGTAAAAAAGTCCAGTCTCGTCCATGTTGTAAATGTCGCACCACTGAAACTTGTCCAGTATCTCCTTGATTTTGGGTCGCTCATCCTCGATGAGATTGACATCAACAGATCCACTCTTGCCAAAGCGGCGGAATGAGTGGATTCCATGGCGAGCCTTCAAAGCTTCCAGCCATCCGTTGGAAAACTCAAAGTGGGCGTGATCCGGATAAAGGCAATCTAAGATTTTTATGCTATTCTCCTTGATTAGGTCACCACTCATGTTGACGCGCTCCTGGTTTGCTATGAACCATTCCATCAAAGCGGATTCCATCAATGGATATTTCACCGTCCGCTGACGCTTTGCAGAAAGGTTGGGAGATTGGGTCTTCTCAAGCACATCAGCTGATTGCTTCAATGTGGTCGAGATCGTACCCTGGCTGATCTTGACATTATGCTCAGTTTCAAGCCAGGACCTGAGTTGATTCTGTGTGAGTGTTGGGTTCTTCTGTTTGTGCTCACATAGAGCAATGCAGAATTTATTCGACATTGTGGTGTGTTGTGCTCCACTGCGAGGCATGGTGGTGATGGTGTGGTTGTAGTGTGTTGTTGGGATGGGTTTAGACTGATTCTGGGGTGGTCTTGAGTTGCAATATTATCCCCTTGATCAAAAAAATCAATTAATTTGATCATGTGGGTCACCCTATCTAATGTAATAACCTCTATAAACTAATATTCGACCCTGGTCCCGTCACTATTAGTTTAGACAGGTTCTACTGTAATAGGAACTCAAGTCATTGAGTAAGTGTGATCAATAGTACTTGTGGCTAGGGTTTGGGATCCCTTGTATTTTTGAAGGGGCAAATTAATGCCTTGATGTGTCTTAAGTAAGTTGTAGTGTTCAAAGTACCACAAAAGCAAAGACAAAGAATAATTGCCAATGCAAAGTTCCTCTCAAGTTGTACTTTCTAGGAAAGGTTGAACATATTCTTTGGAGTTGATGTCTTTTAAGTAGAAGTAGCTCATTTGTAGTTGATTGAAATATCACTTTCAAGAATATAGTTAGAATGTATCTTAAGTGAAAGTAATTTTAGGTGTTTATTTGTATAGTGATATCAAGAAGGTAGTGTCACTCCCTAATGACACTACCCCCTATGATAGCACATTGTCAATTTAGTAGTAGTAAAAATGGTAAGAACATATTGTTCTCTTGAAGAGTGAAGGGAAAATGTCACTAAGTGTAGTTTGTTTATTGTTTCCTATTTAACCTCTTGGGCAAGAACTACTCCTAGAAGGGTAGTGTCATCCCTTATGGTCCACTACAAAAAAGGGAAAACTAAAGATCATATTCACTATAAGTATATTCAAAGTTACTCCTAAAGGTGATGGCTCACTTCACTCTAAATGCTTTCCTATCCTAGAGACCCTATTTGAACAAATACATACTATCTTGCCTTCCAAAGGCACAATTGCAGAGTTATCTTCTTGCAACTTTTGATTTTTGAATTTTTTAATGCTTCAAGTCCACAATGATCCTCAATGCATAGATATCACTCCTTAATATCCCTCAAAGGTCACACATCTTGATCAAGTGAAAATAGGCATATCTGTACTCTAACACTTGTGATCCTACTATGAAATTTCTCACCACTACTCAACAAAAATATTCATCAATACTTAGAATGGAAAGGCATAGTTTGGCAAAGAGCTTAGGGTCTCCTTACTAAAACTTTAAAGTATAGAAATACACCTCAATACCTCTAGGTTGAAGCACTAAGTAAATTTTTGCTTTGTCCTGAAGGAATTAAGAGCCTAAGTGGATTACCTAAAAATCCTCTATTATTACCTAGATCACACATTTAAGATCATAATACTATCTTATCTTAATCACTATAGGTTGATGAGGCTTCTTATACATGTCAATGAATGTGTCAAATCTTCCCCAAAGTTAATTTAATTTTGCATTCTTTGGACCTACAACTCCAAAATTTGGTACAATTCAAAAAGAACTTCTCTTAAAGTATTTATAACTCTGAGTACACTCCTCCTCAAGTATTTACAACTCCAAAGGCCCTCCTCCCAAAGGTATGTACAACTCCAAGAGCACTCCTCTGGAAGTATTTACAACACCAAGCACACTCCTCCTAAAGTATTTACAACTTTGAGTGCCTACAACTAAGGACTTTGTGTTATTCCACACTCCAAAGTTCTTTGAGTACAAGGGTTCCTCCTTCTATCAGGTAAAGTACCTTTGGCCCTGGCCCAATTTAGTACTCTATTGCAGAAAACTACCTTTCACTTCCAACTCTTAAGGAGAAGTTTGGTCTGCTCCTTATACTCAACTATTTCTAATAGATACCTTTGACAAAGTTATGTAACTTCTTATCTAAACGCTCCTTTAGTTTGAGTGCTAATTGGTTCATTTTCTCTCCTTTGTAAGTTCTTCTCTCCAAATTTTGGGTCTCAACCAAGGCTCATGAATCTTTGCCTTCATTGCTCTCTACTGCTCTTCTTCTTTTAGCATTTTTATGAAGAAGTCCCTAGCCTCTCCCATCTTTTGGATCTTCACCTTTACTTCTTGTTGTGCCTCTTGCATTTGGGTTTGATTCACCTCCTTTTCCTCCTTCTCCTTCTGAAACTCACAAGTCAAATGCTCTAGTTGGATGACCATCTCCTTCTATTTGACCACCAACAAATCTAAGGTCACAATCTTCACCTTGGAGTTCTCCAATTCATTCTAAGTACTTACCAATTCTTTGTTCTTGTTTTTGATTAGTCTTTGTACCCAATTTTAATTTGCTTTTGCCCCAACCTAAGTGCTCTCAACTTCCCTTGTAGTCTTCTGGCCTCTTCTTCACTTTGACTTTTGTTTGTTGCAAGGAAGGCATGCCTGTTGGCATTATAGTTCTCCTACACCAATGCATTCACCTTCTTAACCTCTTCTTTGTTAAATTCCCTGACCTTGGCCATTTCCTCCTTGGCCTTTTGGATATAGATTTCCTTGAGCATGCTCTACACCAAGCTAGTGTAATCCAAATTTTTTGAGAACTCTTGCTAGTACTAAGGAAGTAAGAGTTCTATGAGTTGCAATATTGCTCCTATTGAATGAATCACAAAATGTGCCCCTTCCTTCACCTGCACTTGGGTTGGTTGAACTGATCCTTCTCCAACTTTGCTTTGCACTTCTAGCAAAAGGTCTTTGGCTTCACCTTCCACTTTGACTTTTTCTTCATTTGCAACTCCAATTCAATTCTTCTTCAAAAATCTATAGTTTTGTACTAAACTTCAGGCAATATTAGTCTTCTTGAATATTGGGGTATTCTTGTTCTCTGTCTTGGAAACCCACTTCTTGATTCAAGAGGATCTTTGGTATGTGGTGCAACCTCTTTTTGCACCTCCTTGTCTCCTTCTTGCTCTAGTTCCTCCTTGTGCTCTACCCATTGGTCCAAGTTTGGAATTACTTGTGCATCTTTATATTGTTCTTCATCTTCCACTTTGGAAGTGTATCCTTGCAATTTGAAAATTCTTGCTCCTCTTCCTTGTCCTCCTCTTCTTCAATGTCCTTTGCTTCTTCTTCCAAGGAGGAAACTTAAGTTATCTTAGCACTTGATCAAAGCTTCTTCATGGGTTGTTGAGGTTTTTGCAAAGTGTTTTTCTTTCTCTTGGCATCTTTTGGAGTTGTGTTGTCTTTCTCTATTGGTATAACATAGCTAGTTCTTGCATACTTGGCATTGGCTATTTAGTACTTCTTGATTTGTGATTGTCCTTCAAGTTGCAATGCAAAGTAGCTTGCAAGGTGAAAGTAGTTGGAGAACTTCTTGCACTCCTTAGTATGTATATATGGCCCCATGTAAAAGTAGATGGAAAATGGTGCCAAAGAAGTTGATATTCCTTCCAAATCATAGTCTTTGTGTAGCATTCTTGCAAGCCAATAAAACATCTTTTCCCAATTTAATGCCTCCTCTTGATAGATATAGGCAAAAAGGACTACTAAGTTGTTGATCTGGTAGGTTGTTTGCTTTGGCTTAAACAATTTCATAAATGCCTCAACAATTGCCGTCCAAGTTGGATCTTTATAGTTGCTAACTCTACACTCTTTATTCTTTGACCTTTTATTGTTGCCTTAATCTCATTGGTTCAGCTCTTAATCCAAAAACTTGGTATCTAGTGTCATCACTCTTGATGATTGTGCATCTAGGCCAAGTACCATCCTCCAATGTTTCTTGGTCCAATTGCATGGGTTTCCTCCCAAGTCCTTTGAAGTCTTCTCCTTCTTCCTTTTCCTCTCATGGATGATGGTGAAGTCACTCAAATCCCAATTCCAAAGTAGAATGCTTTGGAATGCTTGCTATGGATGACTTTAACCATGTAATGGATGGCCTATTTTTTGACTGTTAGTGCCCAAAGGATACCTTTGGAGACCTTCCTATAATTTATTAGAGGAAAGACCATATTGCAAATTGTGTATGGAAAAAGGTGAGTGCAAAAGCTAAGATGACTCCAAGTATTAAATCATTCCAAAGACTAGGAATACTATGAATGTCTACTAAGACTCATGGAATTTCACTCAGTTGACTATGAAATTGGTAATTGGCACTTGGTTTTATAAGCAACTTCTTGATCACTCTCAATCATTTGGCAATTAAGGAGTTGTTGTGCACTCATCCTCCACACATGCAAGTCTGTGGTGTAAAGCAAGCTGCCCTTTCCCTCACTTGTCATGCTTTTGATGAGTCATATTTTTCCACATATGCAAAGCATTGCTTGAGCAGTTGCACTCACACATGTGAGATCTTTTCTTAATAAAAATAATCTCTTTGAATGCTAATAGTCATTGGTGACAATCCTTAGTTTAGATGGTGGTCCATTTAAAGTTTGTATAGTCTTTGACTACAAAGGTCTTTGGGTATAAGGCACTTGGCTTATATGCTCATGTCTAACTACCCTTCAACTATGTCCTACTTGATATCCTTTTGGATGAATACCTTTGGCTTTGTACTCTTTCCATTTGGACTTCTTCCTAATATGACACCACTAAGAATAACACCTCATTAAGGAGGAATTACCCTCCTAACCAATAAATGAATGAATTTTCATGTTAGGCCACTTTCATTAGGAATTTTCTTGTTATTGACCGATTCAAAAAAGAATGAATTGATCAAAAAGAGTGAATTTTGAAAAAAGGTGAGCACCATATACTCCTTCAAAATGTGAGAATCCTTGCAAACACAAGAACAACCACTCCTCCCTCTTCATTTGGAGTAAAGTAGAATATCTCCTTACACACCAACCATTCACTAAAGTGGCAAAGAGGTTACCTTCTAGGTCAACCAACTATAAGGACCCATTTTCATAGATCTTCTCTACTTGATATGGTTCCATCCATTTGAGATGTAGCTTCCTTAAAAAGTGTTGGTGTCTACAATCATACACTAGTACTAGATCTTTCTTGGCTACCTACACTCACTTGATCTTTTTATCATGATGCTCCTTCCTTTGTAGTTGATGTTTCTTGATGCAATCATAGGAATCATCTCTTGTCTCCTCCAAAAACATAAGATGCTATAATCAAAGGTTTTGGTTTTCTTCTACCAACATGCACTCTTTGGAGAGTATTCTATAGGTTGGCATAATTTGAGTAATTCACATGAAACATTTTTCCAAAGTTACAAGACCTAACAACTAACAATATTGGAAATTTTTATAGGTTGATACAAACTAGAACTTGAGAAGCTACCAAAACCCCAAACTTGATCATAATCTCCACCCTAACACCTTAATTTCAATTATTCAAACTTCAATATAACAGATCAGATCTAAGATCAACTTAAATGTAGTATTTTTTGGGCTCAATTCCACCATCATCTTTTCTACTTTTCAACCCCATTGAAAAATATCAATACTATAAAATAATTTTTAGAATCCTCCACTTTGTGTGCATGGGTATGAATTAGACCCCCTTACTCCCATCAATCACATCTTCTGCATAAGTTGCTCAAATCTTGTGTTTCTGATGTTCTACCATAATCTATTGGCTCTTCTCTCTAACCTTGGTCTTCTATCACTTCCTAAAGTATCAAAAACTCCAAACTCTACATGTTAGGATCCAAAATCTTGCACTTTTCTTACTTAGCAAATTTCTCCTTTTGACACATGGACCCCAAAAACTCCACCTTTAAGACCTTGAATGAAATTTTAGTTTCTCTTCCTTTACAAAAAGATGTAAATGGGTTAAGTTCTACCTGACTATACATAAGTACAAGGAAGACAATAGGGTTTGATTTGCATAGAACATCTCTCAATAAACTCACCTATTGATGCTCTAGCTTCCACACTCTACTCCAACACTTAGGAAAAACTTGCACTCTAACATTGTATTCCTACTTGAGACTCATAAGATAAAAACACTCCATGATCTATCAAGTCCCCACTATCTATATACATCAAAGCCCTAGAAGAGGACAAGATCATAATCCACATGGCCAATCACTTGAATATACATAGATTGCTCACATGGCAATCACTAAACTGAGGGATTTGTACAATCTACTCCAATATTATGGAGATAAATAGCAATTGAGTACCTTTTCCTTGGCTAATAAACCACAACACAACAATGTCTATGTCTAACACATTGTCTTTGAGGACCAAACCTTTGGGTGGTGTTGTAGATTTGACTTTCTCCAAATTTTTCTTTCAACAGGACTTAGTGTCTAACTCTGACTCTTGTAGAGTAGGCTAATCATTCTCCAAATTTTCTTCATTTTTTGCCTCTTCTTTGTACAAAATTTCTATGGGTTTCTCTTCTTTCTTTTGTGATCTCTTTGGGATTCTTGTCAAGGGTTTTGTAAGGGATTAGGATGAAGCTTTTTTATTTTTCTTTACCATTGTCTCTTGGGTCACTTCTAAAATTTTTCCAAACTTCTTGAGTTGCTCATTAGCTACTTGTAAATATTTCATGAAAGCCAAATGTTTGAGTACAAGTACAAGATAACTTTGACAATGTAGTGACTTAGGAACCTCTTTCTTGCTTCCTCTATCAATAAATTCATACCCATGTAGAAAGCATAGCAAGCTGAATTATTAAGTATGGCACATAATCTCCTTCCAAATCCCAAACCATGCAATGTGTGTAGATGTGAAAGATTTGACTCCAATTCACATTTTGTTCTCGATAGGCATACTCAAAAAATATTGCTTGGTTAATGTTGAAGTAAGTTGTGCATTATAGTGTAAAAATGAATAATAAATACCACCATCATTTGGAAAATAGTATCTTTATAAGAACAAAACCTCTAACTATTATTTGTATGATCTTTATCAAAGGATGCCATGATCTTATCATTCATCTCTTTTTCCATATTGCCAAACTTCATCTAGAATGTCAACTCCTTTAGACCACATGCATTCTCTAGTCAGCCTTGGTCCATATCCACAGATTTTCCCAAGTATTACCACTCTCCTTTGGCTTTCCTTTAACCATTTCATGTCACAATGCCAGTGAACCAACCTCCTAATTCTACAATAGAAGGACAAGTGAAATCTTTTCCATAACTTTCTTCTTGCTTCTACTTCTCACTATGGGTTTTGGATAGTTAATCCAATCAATTGCCTTAGTAATATGACATAGCTCAGCCGGCTCAAACTATGGGTAATTGGCTAATTTAACGGCTAGAGTGTTTAGTTAGTTGGATAACCATTGGCCAAGTTGTGCCCAAGTCTAGGCATGTTGAGCATTTTTGTACAACTTGGTTTTAATTTCACCCACTAAATTTCAAATAGGTATCCAAGGATCAATTACTATTTTGTCTAGAAAAATCATTGGTAAAACATAGTACTATATATACCTATGACATTAGTCTTCCCAAAGAGACAAGTGCCAAAATGACTTGACTCATGCACAATAATTTAAAGTTTGTATCTAAACACTCCAATCATGCTATATTGAAACTCAATTCTTGCTTGCACTATAACTTAAGCCTCAAAATGTAGTACACCCAATTAATAGATAATGCAACTTCTCTAGAACCTGCACATTGGATGGTTCTTACCACTACAACCCAAACTATTCTCTTCCATTGCATGCAAATATAGTCATGCTACAATATGAAAAATGAATACTTTGAAGTGGTGAGGTACTATGTGCTATTGTGGACTGGGATGCTATAAAATCATCTAATGTAGGAAGTAGAATTTTTTAGTTGTACATTGAACCTCCATACTTACAAATATTTGAAGTTATTCTTGCTTAAATCAATCTTCTAGACAACATAATCTTTTAAAAATCTCCAAGCATCTATGTTAGAATCAACTTGTGTAAAAGGTTTAAACTAATTTTTTTATTTATAAATTAGCACATTCTTTCAATTGCTCATAGTTTCTACTCTACATATCCTCTTGAAATGCATCAACCTTAGATCTAGAAACTTGCCATCAATGGAATGTTGTTGATTTTGTGAGTCAACTTATCTCTTGTTTAGGATGAGATTTTGATGGTTATTAAAGTAATGTACAATGAAATAAAAAGGTGGGAACCAAACTTCATCATACTCTTCTAAGTCTAAAACTTAAAGGTATCTCTAAGACCAAAGCCATTGTTTACTAGAGAACTCAATGAGAAAGATATTAAAAAATTAAAAGGATGATGAGTACCTCATTATCATTATTGTTGGTTTATATACTTGTGGGAATTTTTACAACAAAAATTTCTTATTACTAGAATAACTCAATTTACTAAAAAATTCATCTAAAGTCAAAAGTGAAAGAAATATCTAAACTTATACAAATAATTGCAATAAATATGTGGAATTTTCTAATAAAGTCAAGGATTCTTTCACATGCATAAATTTTAGACTATAGAAAAATCTGCAAAATAATTGCTTATGGACCCAGGAATTATTAACTCTTTCTTAAGAGCCAAATATAGAGAAATAATATAAATTCAATAAATTTGAATATATGTTAGTGGTGCTCACTCTTTCAAATTCCTCTAAATAAAGCCATATCTATCTTTGCTATGAAAAATTCTTGCTAAGGATGGCTAATGTGTAAGCTTAGTCACAACTCATAGAAGTAATATATTTCCACTATTTCCAATACTAAAACTAAATATCCCAATAAATTATACATTCATCAACGTGTGTTATATTTACTTGGACTAAGATTTCATTTTGTCCTCAAAATAGAGGTCACCTTTTCTTCTATGATACAATTTTAGCTTATCATGGTCAATGTTATCAAAGTATCTTCTTCCAATTCTTTAAGATTATACTTGTAATTGCACTTATGATAATTGCACACATATCTTCTCCATTATGAAAGGTCTACTTAAGTATAAATTCCTTTTGAGTTGAGAACTTTACACAAGCCTTTTTGATAAAGACTTTTTATGGTCCAAGAGTAACCAATGTGAATGAATCTTGACTTTGTCATTTGGTCAAGATAAGATGATATGCTTGTAGGATTATTTTGATGAGTTTAGATATTTCTTTGGACTTTTGACTTTAGGTGACTTTTGCCTAGTAAATTGAATTACTTTAACTTCTAAATAAATTTTTTGTGTAAGCATTTCACAATTATATAAACAAGCAATGCAGAAATATTTATCATCCTTTCATTTACAACTATCTTTTTTTGTTGATTTCCTGTAGTAAGCAATGGTTTGAGTCTCAAAAGTTCTTTGGAGTTTCAACATTGGAAGAGAGTAATGAGTTTGGTTCTTTGCCTCTTCTTTGTTTGGTTCTTACTTAGTCTATAGTATCCTACTTTAATAACCATTGATCTACTTCAATAGTCCATCTTTAATGAGAGTTAAGCCAACGTAATGATGTACTTTCATTACCAAAGGTGTAATGTTTTGAGGATAGGAAAAACACCCAAGCAAAACACAAAATAAGAAATACAAAGCTTTAGCTCTCAATACTCCAATGCCCCAAAGGAGCACCTTGTCTTTATTATATAGCAAAGAGAAACTCCTCAAAGGAAGCTCTGCCCTTGGATCAAATACATGGATTTGTGACATGTCAGCAAGCTCCACCCTTAGATTAGTTGTATGGATGGATGACATGTTGGTCCTTGTCCTATTTGGTTGGTCAAACAAGTTTGACCAGAGAAAATATTTAGAGAATCTTCTTATATGAAGCTTAGAACAACATGTGCAAGGTAAAATTGGAAAGCTGACAACAAGACAAACATGGGGAGAGAAGGTAATACCTTTTTCATTACAAGGAGGGGGATAATATTTCCATTTTCAAGGCCTAATTTGTTAGTTAGGCCTCCAAAATTAGCTCTAAAGTTTTTAGGGTGTTTTCAACCTTAGTCCTATTACTAGAAACACTCTTTTGGTGACACCTCTACCTAATCTATTTAGACTATCATATATAAAAATTTCTTGATCACTACAATTGATTCTTCTCAAGAATCTTGGATATTCTTGCTAATAAAAGTGCTAAATCCTACTATATTGTGAGCTTAGGAGAAGAAACAAGTCTAAGTGTAGATTTGAAGCCAGTGGAAGTGGTTGATACTAAGAAAAAAACTAGTTCTTAGGATTTTGCAAGTTCACAAGAAGAGATAAAGTGTAGATTTGTTGGTGTATTATAACAACATAAGCTATGATGAGCCTTTATGCTTTGATAAAATGAAGGAGATTTTCATTAAGTGTAATGAAGGATGTCTAAATTATCTCTTGTGGACAAGTTTAATAGGAGTGGAGTTGAATATGGCAGCTATAAATGATAAAAGAAAGACCAATAAAACTAAAGATATGGGCCAAATTAGCAGATATAAGACATGATTAACCTAAATGTAATCTATTTAGTGCTAAAATGGTAGAGAGAGGAGATGCTAAAATTTGATTTGTGGCCAAATATGCTAAGTAATTTTCCATGATGATGGGACTATGAATTGTCTTATTCAAAATTTTGATTAATTGACTTGGATTCCATTGTTTTGGGAGATAGAATTTGCAACGGTAACAATCCACATCAAAAGTTTCTAGTTATTTTACAATTCTTCATCAAGGGACACCCCTCTTGTAGTTTCCATTGATGAATTAAGATTGCAATAAATGCTGAAAGCTTGTGTAGGCATTATGACTTGAATGACCTTTGCTTGTTTTGAAGGATTTCATTGTTGAATTTCTACATGGTGTACAAGATGTACACAATATCCAGACAAAATATACTAGAGGCATGAACATTTGAACTCATCAAGAGTGCACTATTGCTATCATTTGAATTTTCTTCTTTTCTCTTTTGCCACTATTTGCTCCATTTTAAATAAATTGACCAATATTTGGGGTTGTAATGTCTCCATAGTGAGATTGGTGTACTAGCCTTTTATTATAGAAGAACACAACAAATCTATATTCTTCTCTTGTTAACAAATTGATTGCACTTTTGCTTGTATTGAAAATAAGACCAAGCAGATGATTCAAGTCAAATGTGAGGATTGCTTATAGAGAATCACATCATCTTTCTTGTATCTCCCTCTACCTACACTAAGGTACTAAAGGAGCTTTCTTTATTCTCCAAATGAAAGTAGACTTTCAAACACTATAAAATAACATTTTTTGCTATATGCATGCAAAACACTATTATATATATACAGTACTCCCAAAGAAAGGAGAAAGAAGAAGAAGGCACAAAAGAATGTGCAAAGGAAAAGAAGAGCATATGGCTCATTAGTGGCAACCAACCAAGAAAGATATAGAAATAGGGGCTGAAGGCACCCTTGCGGAAAAAACACACTAATAAAAAGCACTAAAGAAGGTAAGAAGAGGGAAGCTCACTCAAGTCTATCCTTTAACTGTGTGGTAGAGGTCACTCAATGGTATATTTGGTAAGTAAGGGGAAGTACCCTAGTTGTGTTGGGTGTTCTTACTACAACTATCATCAATGAAGAACCAAAGCCTAAGCACATTGTCAAGTGATTGATATGTGCTGTTGATAATAGGATATAGCATAGCTAGGGAGATAGCTAGTGCCTTTCTCCTCTACAAGAAACCTCATGCTACCTCCTTAAAGAGACCATCAAAGTGGTGATAAAGGTGCCAAAAAATCTCAATTGCCAAGGGGACAAAGGTATATGAGGATAGCCAAGGTTCATAGTGGTCCTCCTTGACCCTAGAGGCAATAGTTGCTACTACTTCCACTTGTGTGCTTGCTTGTACCAATGACTCTACTTGTAGAGGGTTTGCCACTACCACACCATGCAAAAAGCAAGAACCATCTTTGAAAGTAAAAATATCTACTTGCACCTAACGGATAGGTGGTCTAAGTACATCCATTATGCAACACCTAAGTCTATATAGCTTGCAAGATTTTAGAGCCACTATATCACTAAATACATCATGAACTTTGGTGGGCTCTCCATCTATTGCATATTGTAAAATGTGTATGCCCTATATGTCATACAAGGAACCATATGTGTACAAATCTAGAAGCACTATGAGAGGTAGATGTAGGAGACCAAACCTCAAGAGTAGACTTGTAGTAAACTCTTCATAAATAAATTGAAAATCTTTCATAAAAGGAGAAGCTTGGAGCCAAGCTCAAAAGCATTTTCCACCACAAGAAAGAGTCCTAACTCTATCAAATAGAGGTGCATCAATGAGGATGCTAGTAAGTGCGTGATTATGCATTTGCTCACTAAAATTTGCTTGGAGCTTCATAGGGTCTAAGGATACAAGTCAAGAAATTCAAGGAGTGACATGTATGCCATGTATGACATGTATGCATGGCATGGAAATAATACGTAAGCCAAAAAAAGAGATGCTTGGAAGGCATAAGTGCTTGAATCTACTATTGTGATAAGTCCCAACAAAATAGTACGGCCTTCATGTAAGAACTTCTCTACTAAACGAGAGACCACTATAGCCCATGCTTTGATATATGCTATTGGTGTTGTGACCTCCTATCCTATAAGGCAATATCCACCCATGACTATAGGAAGACCTATTTGTTGCTTACACCACTCATCTAATAGTTGTGGGAACATACTTAGCCTTAATAAAGTGGAGAAAGTATTATGAATACTATTGTCAAACATTTGCGAATGTGGCAATAGTGCCAATAGTGCCTTTGTAGGCAAGATATTCTATGCCAAATATGAGGCCATAAGGAGGTAACGTCAAGTAAGAATGGAATTGGCCACTTTGGTATTGCTCAACCAAGTGACTGCTCAACCAAGTGACGAGGTGAGCATAAATTGTGGTCTGTACTAAGGTTTTTGAGATGAACAAACTACAAAAATCCTTTGGTATTGCTCAACCAAGTGACGAGGTGAGCATAAATTGTGGTCTGTACTAAGGTTTTTGAGATGAACAAACTACAAAAATCCTTCAAAACTAAATTAATATAATAACCTTCTATTAATTATTCTATCCCGCACGGTAAATAATTACGCTGTTTCGCCAGTGTGAAAGCTGCTCAATCCTCACCGGACTCGCTGCTCAATCCTCACCGGACTCGCCACTTTGACAGGGTCTTTGTAGTGGGTACCGATGAGTCGAAGCATTTCCAGGACTCCACCGCGGAGATAATATCGTGCAGCTAAATGCGACTTAGATAAATGTGAGCAGCGCATTGCGTTCATATTAACACGAACTGTTCTATGAGAAATGGTGGAAGAGATTGAACATAAGAAGCTTCACGTCGTGAAGGCCGAATAACCAGTGTCCTCATTTTCACTTAAATTCATCTCCGACGTGTTAGTAGTCACAAATCTAGTCTGTTGGAAGCTCTATCATGATGTAAATATCACACCTATTCGTCAAGGAAGAGTTTGATCAAATATCACAGAAAGTAAAAAGACTGCCTCGGGGGGTCACGATCAACTTCTGATCACTGATTTACCGGTCGTTCGTCCTATCGTCTCCTTCATCAAGTGTTGCATGCTATACTGTAGCTGACTGCATAGGCGACAATCAGGAAACGTCATCAGAACCTCGGAAACAAGGTCAGCCAGATCGGGGGAAAACGCTGGTGCATCAGCGGCAAAGGGTTTAAGAGAGGGTTGTCATGAGACAAAATCCAAATATGTTTGATCTGATCTGTTGCTTAAAATAAAATCTTGTAAGCGGAGGATTGATACCGTTTGAGCATGAGCTGAGAGAGGAAAAGCTGTAGCAGAACAGCAATTTGAAATTCTTGTTTTTCTCGGTAAATTGAGCACACCTGGAGCACCTAGCTGCGATTTTGGAATAGCATGGGATCAATGCTAGGAATTGCATAAGCTTGGTGGAAGAGATGATGTCCATGATGAAAGAGACCGTGAAGGAGACCATCATCATTCGCTCTGGCCTGCACTTGCCAGGGGAAGGTGCTCAAGGTGCTCCGGGAAGCAGATGTAACTGGACGAGGCTATGCAATAAAGCGTCATGGCTACGGGATTCCGTCAAGACTACTTTCGACATGAGGTCATATCTATATTTATCAATATTTACCAATATCTTAGGTGCAACGCGGCGGCAGATTTCCGTCAGGACTACTTTCGACATGAGGTCATATCTATATTATCAATATTTACCATGACACAAGGGGGCAGATTTCTCGTATAGACTCTATTGGGGCTTAGCCCCATTTTACCCTTTTTATCTCTCCCTTGTACGGCTTGGGCTTGATGGCTCTTCCCATCCTTCGTTTTTTCTACGCGGTTGTCCTTTCTCCAATATTTACAAATATATATTTGGGAGTTAGAGCACGAAATTGTATTGGACTCATACTGTTGTACTCTAACTGGGTGGCGGTGCTCAGAGCCGTTTATTCTCTTTCAAAGTGTCTTTTGCTCTTCTAGGGTCATGCTTGATGAAAAGTCTGCATGCAGCAAGACCTCGCGTCCAGTCTCGTCGTTGGAAACCAAAACAGGAAATCAGGCCCAGTGAATTTGGGATATGCTCAGTGGGCAATGAATCACACGACCGAGTATGGAGCTGCATTCTGGTCTCCTGAGCCGGTCTCCGTTTCTGCAGTGGACCTCACAGTCATGACTCTACAAACATAAGTTCCTCCCATGCATAAATTCAGCAGACACCGAAAGTTGTGAAATTGTCGAAGGCGCGTTGCGCTGATTAGAAGTCGTCTAACCAGTCACTACGTAGATTGAAAGATGGATCAGCTCGGAGCAGAAGCCAACATAGAGGTGGAGATGAGCCCTGTTGTTGGGGGAACCAAACGAGTTGCAGTAGTGCAGGCGTCTACAATTTTCTACGACACTCCAGCTACGCTGGATAAAGCAGAACGATTGATGGCGGAAGCTGCTTCGCTCGGTGCACAGCTCGTCGTGTTCCCAGAAGCGTTTATCGGCGGATATCCTCGGGGTGCGGCATTCGGGGCAACAATTGGCAGCCGTTCAGCCAAAGGTCGAGAGGACTACAGGAAATACCATGCTTCAGCAATCGAGGTGCCAGGACCTGAAGTCACCAGATTAGCGTCAATGGCAAGTAGATATAAGGTAGAATTGGTGATGGGAGTCACTGAGCGGGAGGGTGGCACCATCTACTGCACAGTCCTGTTTTTTAATGGGCGAGGATACTTGGGGAAACACAGAAAGCTCATGCCCACAGCTTCTGAACGTCTAATCTGGGGTTTCGGTGATGGTTCGACTCTGCCAGTTTTTGATACACCAGTTGGTCGAGTGGGAGCAACGATATGTTGGGAGACTAAGATGCCTCTTCTGAGAGCTGCAATGTATGCGAAAGGTGTAGAACTATACTGTGTTCCGACGGCGGACTCCAGACCAAGTTGGCAAGCATCCATGCTGCATATTGCCATGGAAGGAGCCTGCTTTGTGCTCTCTGCAAATCAATTCTGTAGAAGGAAAGATTACCCACCACCACCTGAGTACTCCCTTGGAGTCTCCGGGGAGGAAGAGCCCTCCCCTGAGACGGTCATCTGCCCTGGTGGTAGCGTCATCGTGTCTCCAACAGGCACCGTCCTTGCGGGGCCAAATTACGAGAAGGAAACAATCCTCGTTGCAGATATAGATCTGGGTGATATTATCAAAGCCAAGTTCGACTTTGATGCCGTTGGACACTATGCTAGGCCAGAAGTATTGAGTCTCGTTGTGAGGGATCAGCCTTTCAAGCCGGTTACATTCGCATCGAGTGGGATCTGATGATATGCCTGTAAGTTTAGTGAAGAGACCAAGATTTAGTGTTGTCCAGATACACTTGGCTAGGGTTTACTATGCTTCTTATCTATCAGTTCATTTGGTGCAAGCCATCAGCACTGATGAAATTCCACTCAATGGGGTCCCATCCTTTGATCCTGAAACTACTGTAAAATTTTGAGAAGTTGGAAACGAGTCTATATAGCCCCTAGTCAGAGATAGCAAAATCATACAGCAGATACGTGTTGTGCAGTTGAACTTATTTGACTGGATAACGAAATAAAAAGGTTATTGATTACAACGTACACGGACATCCATAGAGTACCAAACAATTTCCCATGTTATTACAAAGTCCTGAAGCGCATTCAGGTGCTTATATAAAGCTCCAGCATTAGTTTTAGAACAACTTGGAAAGCTCTTTTTGACTGTCTACTCTATCAGCTATTCTTTTTAATATTTATTAGTAAGTACCAGACATGATATTCAACACTCCATCAAACAAGGAACAGAACGATTGCAAATGGAACGATCTGAAAATACTAAACGTTCGCGTTCTGGAGGCTGTTCAAGACAAATGGTCCAATTTCATTAATTAATACCGAAAGTGAAGCAGTTTGAGTAGGTTGGTAGGTTCAACTGTTTGTCTCCTGGACAAAGCGGTTGTCGGAAAGGATTCACCTGAATCTACACAAGTGCACCGACGTCAAGGAAGAAAGGTCAACAAAGTCAAGAAACCCTCCACTTAACGCCAAGATTCAAATTTCTTTCGATAAATCCGACATATTCCTGATTACAGTGCCGCGCTGAACGCATCAACCTACAGCTTTTCAACTCAAAGCATTCGTTTAACTTGCGTATATATGAAGAATCTGCTGGGCATTAAACGCAAAAACACAAATTGGTGAATGTAGCACAAGGAGATTTGATCACACCCAAGTAAATAAATCGGTAACTTCTGAAATAAAATATTTCTCAAAAGGAACACAAGCTGAATCTACGTACCGGATAAGTAGGGGCTTCCGAATAAGCAGGTGAAATGGACTGCACTGCCAGATAAGCGGCCTCTTCACAATAATCAGTGAAGATGGCTGGTACTTTAGACTTAGATATTAAACTCTGGAACAAAACACAGCATTAAGATTGACTCTGCAGTACCGGTACAAGGGATGTAGGGTACAGTCACTTACATTACTAGTCGTAGCAAAATTCCAGTAACCCTCGAACTTCCCTAGAAAACTAAGCAATACAGGCTACCACGCAACATATATTCAAGAAATATCTTCAATATCGTTAGGACCTTAGACATCGACAGATGAAGCTCATATACAGCGCAGGAGAAGGGGATAAGGACAATACAATCGTCGGTTGCCAGCTGGAGAAGGCCGCTACGCCCGCATTTGGAGCCAAGATGAAGTGAGGTGAAATCCCCTGCGCACAGGAAATGACATTCAGGAGAAGATTCTGGCATTATTTCCTCACTAGTTCTTTAAACAGGGCTAAAGCAGATCCTAATGACTTGACCCATCAAACATATAGGATTAAATTGAGGTTACTTATTTAGTTAGCCTCAAGCACAGCAAATGCTGCCGGCCACAGAATAAGCAAAATCTGATGGAAAGAAGATAAACAAGGTCATTTGTTCCTAAGCACATACTATTATGACCTATGATGGTATGAAAGCCATACTTTTAAAGCCTCTTCATTATCCATGAAGACCTCCTACCAAAATAGGTTCTAGTAAGATTTGCTGAGGAAAGAATGACCTTTTCGACGACCTCTAGCGATTTTAAACTCTAGAGACTTCTTTGGTGGAGAGGTCCAGAAAGAAAACAGAAAGAAAGTAGACCTGAAAATTACCAGATCCGAGTATCGGTCATGATACAGTCCTCTCCACAACGTGATAGTCACTCGACCTCTACTATTTGAATCCTCTCCATTTCCTATCTTGCACCGGCAGTCCTCATCCAAACATTTCGAGAACGTACTGAGCTCAACCACTTCCTCATCCCTGTCAAGTATGTACATCGTATATTTGTCAGCAACAGAAAACTATAATTATTATACTTGATGGTATCCAAATGAACAGGTTGTGGATTTGATAACCAAACAAGATAGAAAGAATTGTACTGCACAACTAATGCGCGACCTGTCATGATTACAGAACCGTTGGGCGCAGAAAGCCACCACCTAAAACGAGAACGTGGGTGAAGAAACTGTAGAAGCACCATGCAACAGTAAGCAGCGCACCTAGAAGCTGGGACACCTGGTCCAATCATGTCAATATGCACATGACGTGACGGGAAAAGAGCAAGCAATTCACCAAAAGTTTGCAGCATATTTAGTTCCTTCTCAGGACCTGCAAAAAGCATCTCGCACATGCTCTTAGCCAGCAGTCAGAAACAAAATCTCTTACCTTTTATGTGCGTGAGCCTTCCCTTGAAGGTAAACATCGAAATTCGTTCCTTCTAAGCCATGAATGTCAAAGATGTATAATGTACTAAGACGCCAGGCTCTCAAGTAGAAAACAATAAAACCTGGTAAGGCAAATAACCCACCCAAATAGTGGATGTGGCAGTCCCTCTCATTATCTAAAGTCGGATTGCGCATCGATATGAGACAGAAGGCATGATATAGCGTGAGGGGCTGCAATCAGCGTTAGCAAAGCGTTGAGAAACAAGATCTGGACCTGCATCACATACTTTGAAGGAACATCAAACCAGGCATAAAAAGCTAAAATATTCAGATCTCCTCCAAAGACGATGTACAGATCTTCATTCCCGCCTGGAGGTTCTTTGAGATTCAAATTATCCCCGCAGCAGCAACAACTAGTTGACGTGAGATGAGGTCAATATTGGTTATGACTGCTGCATACAAACTTCATAATGAGACTTACCCAGTGTAGAAGTAAAGCTACTGGTGAATCTAACGGCAAATTTCGCCAATTGTAGTAGCTTATCCAGTCCGTAATATCACACTGAGCGGATACGGCAGGATCTGCACGGTGCTCCTCATACGTCAGATTGCGGAAGATCAGTTAAAGGACCTGGGACAAAGACCCGTAAAATGGAGCTTCAAAGAAGACAACTACTTTCAGTATCCATAAAACAACAGCTGGCAAGTGGCACCCAGTAAAAGCGAACTTGACAGAATTAAGGACAAACCTGTACAAGGGCACATCCTGGAAGGTAGTTGCCATTCTGTGAGTCATCCAGCCACCCCTGCCAGAGTTCAGCAACTGGTGAACACGGATACTTACTATCTATGAAATATGAGCAATCTAGACTGCAAGCAAGTTCCTGCGCTTCTGAGAGGGATCGGCACAACTTTATGAAAACTAAAAACAGTCAGAATGGTACCATACACAGCAGTTGAACGAGTATAGTGGATCGTTAAGCCTTCTATTACTTCCCTAACTACGCTCCGTGATGAAGTCGCCTCGACCATGGACGCCATAAGCAGTCAATATCTAAAGAGGAGTCATGCTTTCCCGGCCTCCAGTAACTACATCAACTTTAAGCATCCTCAAGAGAAACAAGCGATACTTAGTACGGGAGACGGCCGCCTGCTATGTTCCTGGTCATGTCACGATGTTGATGACCAGGATAATCACATTAGTCGGGCACGCATGGAAAGCTTACCCAAGCCAGCCAAAAAGGATTCTCCAGGACCAGCACAGTCACATTCGCCTCTCCACAAGCCTCTTCTGTGGAGATTACGATCCTCGAGAAATGAACACGACGTCACAGCGCCAACATCCACCTGATCAAGCACGTCAAAAAACGAACCAAGTTATGAAAACGATGACCACCAGCTAGATGATTAAATTGGACTTTGGATACTAGCGTTTTCCAGACGGAGATAGCCAACGACTTACCAGTTGAGTCGTTTCTTTGGCATAGGAGAATGGGAAGTCGTGTAATACAATCGCGCGTGTCATCTGCTCTGCCATCCGGCTACACTCATCTCGATGTGCTTTCCAATGTGCCATCTGCACTCAACATAGGACATTTGTACTTATCAACTTGCAAAGAAACTACTACAAGTTGTCATAAAGACCTCCCCTTCATGTCGATCGAACGTAACAATCCACAGCTCCGACACGTCAATTACTTACAGCTCCAACAACAGGATACCCTAATCAACTCCTAACAAGAGGCAGAGTACATGACACAGGAATTCAAGACAAGCTTGTTTCCAGGACTAAACATTCTCCAAGGAATGAGATTCTTGACTCACAACGTGGGGATCAACAAGGACCAATAAAGGCCACTAGGAATTCCTACTTGGAGAGTTTGAAGCCTGAAGGACATGGCTAAACGCTCTACCTGAGTAAGAGAAATCAGGAGAAAAAGCTGAGAACCAAATGTCATAGTTTTATCTTTATTGGAAAGCGCCGAGAAAAGCTGAATTAAGACATAGAACTCCACTGATACTTGATCCTAGCAGTTTGAACACGAATTACTTTTCTCTATTACAACACATGTAGTATGGAGAAATCAGTTGTTCCAGAAGATGGTTGGTATCTCTCATTTATATAGTAGCTTTCTGCACCCCCGTGAACCTTCGGCTGACCATTTGCAAACATAAGCTACCACACTAATATACTGCTCGACAGTATGTTTTCGACTATTACTGAGGTTCTCCACTATTACTACTTTCAAAGTGAACTAAAAACAGAGCCATCCAGCCACCTCAATATCCCTCATTCTCGGACTTGGACAATATTTAGTATTCCAACCTGTCGTCAAGTCTGAACGGCTACGATTCACAAAATTTGAATCATTTTCCGACGAAATAAACCTCTAATCAAGGAGTACATGCATATGAACAGAGGATTCATCATCGTCAAACATCGTATAAAGCAGAGTAACAGGACTACAAACCTGATGACAAATTGAGCAATAATTCGTCGCACCACATGATCCACATTGCAGAATTGCAGGGCCCGTGCAAGGCCCCGCTCCTGCATACTTTCCCAAGCAATTTCGCATCCTCGAGCAGATTCTTTCCAGTCCAATTTCTCTTCCTACAATCTTCCCTCGTTCTCGTCGATGGACTTCAAAACTTAGCTCAAGCATTTCCTCTCACGTTCTCGAGGTCCCGAAATCCGTAGTTCGAATGCGTCTAAACTGGAACTGACAGTTTACGGCCGGAGAATACCACATACGATCGGACGGGCGGATTCTGATAATTGCTCCAGGTTGCGGAGATGCGGGAGCACCTGAGCATCACGATGACGCAACACCGAGTTCCGTGTCCAGTTCGCATCTTCTGCAGTCATCTCAGTCCATTTCCGGCCAGTAGTGGACATAAATATACGTCCGTGAAAGTGGACCGTGTTTCGGAACGTGCCCGTGAAGTCATAAGTACACGTTGTGATTATGGCAATAAAAGAACTTAAAGGATAAACTTATCTCGCACCCTGGCCGCCTTCTCTAAGGGTCCACCCCACGGATGGACTCAACATTACTCCGCTCGAAAGAGAGAGATTGGTCAGATGCCCTAGGCAAGAGCCTAGGCTTACATTTCATGCATTATGAATTGAGTTTTCAATCTTTTGACTCGTTCGAGTTTTATATTTCATTTCATTGAATTTGACATCGTTTCATCGATGCCAAAACAAGAAGGATGGAACGACCCCTCAAGCCGTACAAAGAAAAGACATCGGGGTATGTATGCTTAACGCTAATTTGGCATCTAGACTTTACGGTAGCCTGTTCAGGTTGACGGGGAGCATGAATCCTACTTGGCACGTGATTTCAAGAACAACTTTACCAGGGCTTTCAACAGTAATTTTATAGGTAGTAGTAAAGTTTCGATAACAATTTTATTGGGATCAGGAACGGAACTTTTGGAAAATTTATGGGCAGGTCACTAACAGAATTCGGAGAAAAGCTGTGGAATATGGAAAATGTGAACTGTAGAAATTTACGGCTGAGGGTTACTCTATCAACCTTAATTATAGTATTAATTTAATTTGATTTGAATTTACCCTCATGTTAATATGGAACCAAAGGAAAGAGGGAAACGGCCAGGCCATCCAGGAACCATGGCTTCCCAATAAGCACTTCTCCATTTGCACGGTATCTTAGTATTGCACAATAAACCTCAGGTTTTTGTCTTTTACTTTCTTCCGTGGGCTTCCTTCTTTGACATTCTACCTAAGGCTTCAATCTTCATACTTGCATCGCTGACATTCAACCTCAGGCTTCCATCTTCCACAATAAACCACACGACTTGCATTGTATATGTTGTTTGTAGACCATACGACTTGCATAGTTTGAATTTCTTAGGTGCAGTAGTGCAGATTTCTCATATAAACTCAATTGGGCCTAGCCCCATTTTACTTTATCGTCTTTCCCTTGTATGGCTTGATGGGTTTTCCCATCCTTCGTGTTCACTATGCAATCACCTTTCTCTTCTACAATATCAGAGGGATTACAATCCATAACATTCTCCATCCATTCTACATCCATACATCACTTATGTTTATATCTTCAGGTCACGACATTCATACCTTGAGGTTCACATTGACTTGCATTGCGATCTGTGTTCTTATTTTAGGGGGACATTGCATTGTTCAGGTATACAGAAATAGCATTAGCTAGCGTTCATAATATATATGGAAATGCTTCAACCCAAGATTTATTGGCAACTACAAAAAAAATAGCAAAATATATATAGAAGAGTATCACGGCCAATCTTGATAACAAGAATGACTGGTTGGATTTAGATGAGTGTCTAGAGGAGGTAGATGAATTTAATGACATGATGGAGTTTGCTATATGAAAGGGATATCTTGAACCCCAAGTTTCTTCTCCCCAAAGTTTTGAAATTGTCATAGAATATTTTAGAGATCTTGATTCAAAAGCTTTAGATAGCTCACTAGAATGGACTTCCGCTCTTTTCATGTGCTAGTAGATCTTATTAAAGATCATGAGGTATTCAATAAAACATACAAGAGGATTCAGATCCTAGTGTGTATCTAATTAGCTATTGCTCTCAATAGATGTGGTCACCATGGGAATGTGGCTTAAATATATAGGGAAAGAGTGCAAGATAAACGTTTTTATTCACTTAGAGAATCATGACAAACATCTTATCAACTTTGGGGAAGGAGGTGGGATGGCCAAAAGGAGATGATAGAAGGAGGATTTCATTCGTATTTGCTCAAAAAGGTTTTTAGAGATTTATGGGATTGGTGGATGGAACTTTGTTTTTGCTTGTAGCTAGATCAACTATTGATAGTGAACTGTACTTTACTTGCAAGGACTCATATTCCATTAATAGAAAGATAGTATGCAATGATAAAAGACAAATATTCACTTCATAGGAAGTAGTAGAGTTTTGTTGTATTTTAGTCTCCCCATGTTGAAAAGAATAAATCTTATATTCAAAGCTATTTTTCAATGTGTTACTATGGGAATGTTTTATAATGAGAAGATTATTGATATTATAGTTGTGTTTTGTATAGCAGTAATAAATGTGTTGATGGCGAATGGATTTTATTTGTAAGGTTTCAAATGCTTAGTGTTTGTAGAATGCCAAGGTCATGTTATGACATGTTTAAAGAAGTTTCCCATTTTGGATTGAAGTGAATCAAAGAGGAGCTTGTGATAGTTTGAAAATAATCAGTACCTCCTTGGAGATTTTGGTTATGTTCCAATGAATCATTTTGTGTCAACTTTCAAGCAAGCATTAATAAAGGACAAGCAACTTTTCACAAAATTTGGTGCAAAGACTTAGATAATTAATGAGCATTGTATAGGAATGCTAAAAGCTCAATGACATTCACTTAGAAGCCTAAGAGTGTAGCTTAAAAATCCTAGTAAAAGTGCATACTAGTTGAGGTGGATCAACATATGTATAGTTTATATAAATCGTTTATCAATAGATCTTGCCCATGGTCAAAAGAGGATGGGGATTTTATTGAAGTAAATAGAAATGGAAGTGCCATTCCTTGATGAGCAAGGTAAAGAGGAAACCTTAAAAATAGAGGTATGCAACATCATCTAAATTTCAACCGACAAGATAGTCGGATAGGAAATGAGAATAGAATTTTGTGAACTTTGTGGACAATACTCTGTTTTTAAGGTGTGTTGATTCATAATATTTTGAAGTATTTTTAAAGTGTGTTGTGTTGATCATAATATTTTCACTTTTTCAGTAAGAAATTTGTTCAAGTTAGTGATAATACAATTGTTGTTCATGTAAAATTGTCTTAACATTGGTTCATTGGTTCTTGTAAAACAAACTTGATATGATATGCATTGTTTGTTGTATATCCTAAAAGGAATTTATGTAATGTCAAGGCCCGTCATTTGTGGAAGGCACTTATGTAAGGTTGTTAGTGATTGTTTGAGGTCATTTGTACTTATATGAAGCCAATTAACTTGTGTAAACATTGGTAGTAGAGTGTTAGTTGGATTTCAAGTGAGATGCAGCACTAAAACCAAAAAGAATTTTATATTTTGGTAGTAAAACAAATTCTTGTGTGTAGAGTGCACAAAAAGTGCACTTTGAGAACTTTTAAATGACCGGTTCATTTCATGCTCTTCAACTCTATCATTCTTCAAGTTTTTCAAGAGTGGATGATAGCGTATCCAAGAAGAGAGTTTTTTCCATGACATTATTTTCTACCAAGGGAGTTTCTGCCAAGAGAGAATCAGGTCAGGGAGTTGAAGTTTCTAAGAATCAAGAGGCCTAAATTGGGAGGAGAATTGTAGTTTTTGAGAATTGAAAGGCAAGAATTGGGAGGAGAGTTGGAGAGTAAAATCAAGAGGAGAATATTGGCATATAAAGATGTGAGAAGAGAAACACACAGGGAGAAAGAGAAAAAGAGAATGTCTTATGTTTAGGATGAATTTATGAGAAAGAAAAGGTCTTCTATGCAAGGGAAGAAGAAGAGGGCTGGGGGTGAACTTGGGAGGAGAATATTGTTAGGGAGAGGATTCAAGAGGAGAGAGATGTCAAGAGAAAGAGAGAAAGAGAAGGGTTTTTTTTGGGACAAATTTTTGAGGAAGATCAAAGTCTAAGGAGATATGGCATTCATGGATAGCTACAAGAGATGTATAGATGAATAGAATATAGAGAACCCCAAGGAAGAAGATTTGTTGACTGCATTTCATATTATACATAAATATATAACATTGATAAAATGGTATTGGCTTGATAAAAGCCAAATTTGAAAGTTATTCAAGAAATTTGGGGGAGTGGATTTAGATGCAATAGGTCTCAAGATCATAATATGGATGGAATATCTCACACCAAACATGAGTATTTTCATTTGCTCTCTTGAAATTGTGAAAAATATCATCATTTCATTCCTTCATTTGTGGTTTCTATTAATTTAAGCTCCTCCATCAAACAAAAATCTCCAATGCTAACTAGCACATACTTGCTTAAAAACCCAAAAAACACCCCAATGCACACCAGTACCATTGACTACAAGTTAGGGCCATCCTAGTGCTTCCCAATGTGGTCTAGTAAAGTCCAATTTCCTCTAGTGTATTCCAACACCATCCATTATATTATAGCATTGGAAAATACTTTCTATTTCTAGGACTTTATGTTAATGTAGCCTAATGAAAATGAGCATACACTATGATTTCAAGAGTGATTTTGATAGATGTGTTTTGTGTTTTCTAGGTTACTACATTGTCATACTTTGCTTTTCTCTCTTTGGGAAAACATTGAGTGCTTAACTCTAGAGCTTGCAAATAGGAGGTCACAAGTAGACTATCATTAATAGTTTGAGCTTACAGGTTTCCCAACCACTAAAACCTTCTAGCCTTATTTCTAATTTTCTTTCTACCAAGTAGGAGAATAACAAGACACCTAATCTATCATCACAACACACACTCATGCTATTCATCACTACCAATGTTACCAAGGAGAAATACACATCATACCTAGAAGAAAGGAACCTAAGTGCAACATCCGCACACCAATCCAAACCAACTAGGCATAAAGCACAAAGAGGATCCAAACACAAGAAAACTAACAACTTTCCATGATTTTGACAAGAATGCACTTCAAAAATAATTGCTCTATCCAAGACATGTTCTTCATCCATACTCCAAGAGTTCCTTCCAAGAGTTAGATTTTTATATCTTTTGATGGGGAAAATCTATTTGACACTCAAATGACAAAAAATTTTCACTATAGCTCCAATTCAAATATTTAGGAATTAATGAAAATAGTGTGAGATAAGCTTTCTAAAGCATAACTCAATCTGACTACTATAATTTTCTTGGAAAGCTCTCAAACTTGGCTTGATTTTGTAGTTCAAACCTTAATTTTGAAATCCTAAGTAAAGCTCAAGTTTTGATTCTTGCACAAATTTTGGCCCAAGGGTTAAATTAAATAATATGGAACACTTTAGAAACATGTAATCCTTTTACTCATGACTTCAAATTGGAGAATTGACATTCAATGGTAGTAGGAAATAGAATTGCTCTACGGAGCTTACAATAGTTTTTCTAGTAGAGTTTGTTGTATCAAATTTCATCATCTATAAACCCTAAGCTAACTAAATTTCACACAGTAGTTGGTTGTGCTATTATCTAAAAATTTGTAAAATTTGATGGTTGAATCCAAATACAATCCCTAGATATGGATCAATTCCCAAGTTGGAGTAACTTTGGAGCTCTAGATACCTAGGTATACTTGATCTATGATCCTAAATTTTTTATTTTAGTCATTCATATGAAACCTTTGCACAAACATTAGCCACCAGAAGTACAAGATAGTTTCATAGGCAGATTCCAATCAAAACTTGAGAATTGATTAAAACCCTAAACTTGATCATAATCTCCTCCCAAATATATTGATTTCTAGTACTCCAAATTCATTTTTTCAAATCATATCAGATTTGATATTGTCTCAAATGTAAAATTATGTGAACTCAACACAACCAAGATTTTGTTTTTGCTGCTGACAGATCATGAAAAGTCATCAAAAACTCTCAAAATCTCCAAATTTGTGCTCTTGGGCCCCTCTTCAATCAATCACATCAATTTCTCAAAACTCTTGATTTTTATTTCTAAACAATACCAGGTCTATTCTTCTCTCCAATGAGTGTTCCTTGCTCCATGAATGCACTTCTCTATTTCACTCAAACATTGAAAACTCTAAACTCTCCTTGTTGGGATCAAACTCTTGTACTTGCAACTTCTACATTTGACACATGGACTCCACAAATTCACCCTAAGGGCCTTGAGAAAAATTTAGTCCTTTTACTTTTAGAAAAGCACATAAAGGTTTAAGTCCTAAACTTGTCCATAGGTAAGTGTGGTGCTCCCATTCCTTCAAAATTTACTTTTGTTGATCTTATCAAGCTTAAGTGCAAGAAAACCACTAGAAATGTTGTAGTTACTCTAAGAAGTGACTCAAATGGAGAGGTACTCAAAGGAATAACACAAAAAGCTAGGGGAGAGGCACTTGGAGTGATGTAGGATAATCCCATGTACTTGCAAGCTAGCCTACTTGTAGGATATTCAACACTTGGAGTGATGTAAGATGATCCCAAATGCTAACAAGAAGGATGAGTCTAGAGGCCAAATACTTTACATGGCCAAGTATCAAGGTGGCAAGCAAAGCTATGTCATAAATGAGATGAGAATCACTCAAAGATGTGTAGAATGACCCCAAATGCTTGAGGTGAGAATAACACTTGGAGTGTTATGGAATCATTTGGAGTGCTTGTAAGAGATGCATCACTTAGAGTGCCAATAGGTAAGGCATATAGGCTTGAGTGCCATGTACCACCTTGGCACTTAAACTTAAGTGCCATTGTGATTTGAATATGCTACTTGTAACACTTGCCGCCAATGACCATTACCTACAAGATAATTATTGGCACTTGGCAAGCAAGCATAATAAGCAAGCGTAACACAAAGGAAAGTGATTGGGAATGAATCTTTGGCACATGGGAAGGTGACCTCTCTAAGGATGATATGTAGAGACCTTTGCCTATGTAACAATGAGTGCCTAACTACTTTGTAACCATAGGAGTGTTGAAGAGTGACCAGGAATTGAGTGTATAAATTGAAGTACTTGGCTAGTAGTGACACTTTTCACAAACCCATCTACCTTCTTTGCTGATCTAGTAGTGTCTTGCAAATTTTCATGAAGAAGTGAGTTACTTAAAGTTTTTTTGAGAGTGGTACTTGGTGCAATTTTTGATACTCAAGGTGATGTGAGGTACTCATCATAATATATTAGTGAAGTTGTAGCAATTTTGCTTGTGCAAAAGCCATGGTAGTTACTTCAAAAACTTACAAGAAGGCAGTTGAGGCCATCCTTAGATCCCTTGTTGTCAACAAATAGGCAATGTAATGTAGAATAGATGTGATTAGAAGTAAGCACTTGGGATTCACACTCTAGACTTAGGAGTTATTAGATTTCCATATGATACATGAGATGAGGAGCAAACAAGAGAAAAATTCAAGGAGAATGAGACATAATCCACTAAATTGGACAAGTGACCATTAGTGAATGGTACTTGGACTAGATGCTAGGGTTGCAAGAGCCATGACTATAGATAGAAAATTCATAAGCAAGGAACTTACTTCCTAAGTCAAGAGCCACTTCAATAGCAAATGCTCCAAGAATAATGAGTGGAGTATGGCTAGTTACAAGGATCATGCACAAAGAGCCATTGTAGAAGTAATTATGAAGCTCTTTGAACAAAAAGAACCACTTACTTGACCAATGGCCAAGGAGTGTTCTTGATTACATGAACTCAAGAGAGCTTGTAGTTTGGGTAGAAATGTTTGATATGCAATGCAAGCTCTTGCATCAAGACTTTGAGGACAAAGGAGATGCCAGCTACATTGCTCCTTTTGTTGTGCATTACTATATGGAGACCAATCTACTAACAAAGGAGGAGAGAAAGAGGTTTCCCACACATATCCATCTTGTAGGTTATTTTGAATCTCAACCTGAAGGACCACCCAAATCACTAAGTGTTGTCTAGCCAATGTTGAGTTTGTAGAGACAAGCTAGTTTGTGCCTATAGATGAAGAACTAGCCATGCCAAAGGCTCAAAGGAGGAAGAATACCACACCAAAGAAGAAGCTACTTCCTCTAGCTAAGAAGTCAAAGGTCAATGCATAGATTGTTGGAGTGTCCTCTTCAGAAGATGAGGCCAAGGACACCAAAGTAGGTGAAGATGATGACAAAGAGGAGCAAGGATCCTTCACTTTGCAAGGTTTGACCTCTCCTTGCCTTCAAGAGACAAGGAGAAGAAACCTAAGAAGATGCACAATCTGCTCTCAAGAGAAGGAAATTTTGCCAGCTATGGAATAAGCACCCCCAAAGCAAGAGAACTCCTCCAAGAAAGGTGTATCTTCCAACAATGCAGGAGGAAGAGAGGACGCTGGAGTGGAGGTTCAATCTACCATTGCAATGGTGTTAGAGATGGATATGCAAACCAAGCTGGCCCTAACCAAAGCAACATCATAGTGGATGATGAGGAAGAGGTCTTGATATCATGATTGCCAATGAAGATTCCTCCCTCGACACCAATACAAAAAGATGGTAAAGTTTAGGTTCCAATTGTTCCTCAAGGAGAAAATCACCAGGTGGTTACTCCATTCTGGGAATCGGTGCTCAAGGTTGTCCTACCCTCACCATCTTGGGTGAGTGGAAGGAGAATTTTGAATGAGGATAAAAGTAAGGGACCAAGAATACAAGTATCCTTGGACTTGGATAAAATCATTGCAAAATTTACCTCCTCTCCTAAAACTATCAAAACCAAGGAGATAATGATGAGTGAGCCTAGATCCAAAGAAGGAGAACAAACTAGTTTCTTGGGAGCACCAAGAGTACAGAGTACCCCAATGATCCTCACCTTGACTCAAGAGTTTTTGCAAGCAAGTGGAGCTATGCAAGCCCCACCACAAGAGGCACCATAGCCCAAGGTAAGTCCACAGGTTTATATATAGTGGCCCCTCACATACCTTCATTGTTGTCTTGGGTTGTCTATATATTGGGGCTAGTATTGAAGACCTTGGAAGAACTATGCTTTGCCTACCAAGAAATTAACCCTATGGTGATAGACCAAAAGAGATTGATCAATTTCTTGCACTTTCACATTCAAACAACCATATGAGAAAAGAACGCAATGGAGAGAGAGTTAGTCAAAGCCAACATCCACATTTTGCACTTGGAGACCTAACTCACAAAAATGAAAGTGAATGGTGCACAAGACAAATAACATCATGACCCAAGAGGTAGCCTACCTCCAGGAGTGGTTGGTGCAAGCAAAAGGAAGAAATCAATATGGTGACCATGGCCATGGAGGCCAAAGAGGGATGTGGAGCACCACAAAGAGTAGAGGATCTATAACACCCATTTTTGCATGTATGTGCTATTGAAATATTTACAAGTTTAGAGATATAAGGTATTATATCTCTAAGGTATTATAAGTACTTGAGAGATATTATTTATATAGAGATAAAGGATGGTCTACATTAATCATGATTAGCTAAATTTAGTCATAGCTAAGATAAAGGTGACCTTAATTTAGAGGAAGTGGAAAAGATGAGCACCACTATTTTGGATTCTAGGGTGTTGACTTGGTAATATTCCTAGGTGTTTGGCTTTGAGGAAAGAGTTGAGACCCACATGCCTTTTTTTTGGATTCTTCTATAGTCCAAGGATAATCAATGTGAAGGAATCCTTGAGTTAGTGGTTGGATCAAGATAAGACCATATGCTTAGGAGAATATTCCCATAAGTGTAGATATTCCTTTAGCTTTTTGACTTTATTTGACTTTTAGCCTAGTAACTTGAGTTACTCAAATAATCAATAACTTTGGTGTGTAACTATTTCACAAGTATATAAACTAGGGGTGAGGAGGTACTCGACATCCTTTCTTTTGCAATTATCTCTCTCTCATTGAGTTCTCTAGTGAGCAATGTCTTGAGTCCTGGAGTGTTAGCCTTGGAAGAGTAAGATGGAGTTGGGGTTCTTTGCCTTCTTAGTCCATGGTGTGCTACCATAATAACCATCAGAGGTTCATCATTAGTGAGAGATAGGCTGAGTCACAGATCCAAGTTCCATAGAGGCTCAAATTTGTCACCTTGAAGTTGCTTTGCAAAATTGGGAAGCCTCCTTCAAGATGAAGTAGGGGTGAGCTCATTGTACTTTTTGACAACTAAAAGACCTGGAAGCATGATAGTGACATCATGCTAATAAAGTACAAGGAGGAATCACAAAGCATTTAGGCATGTGACAACCCAACAAGTATCACTTTTGCGGTAATCAGGTAAGTGAGGTTTGTTCCCATAGAGATTTAAGTCAAAATTTGTCAAACATGAAGTCAAATAGTAACAAGCATAGTTCATCTTGAATTCTTCTTTCACTTCTTGGGTAGAAACCACACCCAAAAGAGAATAACAAGCATTGATCAAAGTCTCATCACCACAATTTGTCACTCACTAATCACAATACTTCAAATATGTCCAAAACAATCTTGATTGTGATGATTCAGTCCATCTCAAAAATGACTACTTCATTGTAAGGCAAATTTACCTCAGAATTGTGTTCCACCCCTCCACTGAAGGCACAACTTTCTCAATCAAAATTGCTTCACATCAACCCATCATTGCACTCACAAATGCAAAATACTACCAACACTACAATTCCTCTCAAATTTGTCAAGGCATTGCTCCAATTGCACTTCACTCAAGATCAAACACACAGAATGAAGACCAATGCTGTAGAATCCAACATCCAACAAGCACACTGACTTAAACTTTAAACTTCTCTCAACACTCACAAGCACACACACAAAATTGATACTCAGAATTAAGCTCAAGCAATGAGCATTGCATCATAGCACTTCACTTTTTCTATTCTTACAATTATGAGCATTAAACAACATTTTACTACAAAGGCCTCCTTTAAATAGGCAGATCACTTGACAGTTATCTAACTTCCTAAACTACCTCCTAACAACTTTACCAACCTGTAGATCCAAAGTGACAATGCACCTCTTCATATCTGCTTCCTCCTATCTCAAAATTGATCCTAATCCAATCCAATGTCTACCTTGATGTAGGATTCTAAAGCTGAAGTAACTTCCTACACTTCTCTATCTTTTAGTTTATCCACTATCACAAAATCTTCCACCAATTCTACTACTTCTTCACTCTGAACTACAATTGAGGTCATGGGTACACTATCTACATCATTATCTACTGATGCTTGTACTCCTACTTCTCTTACTTTGGACTTTGTCCTGACCCAAAGACACTTGTACTCCTACTTCTCTTACTTTGGACTTTGTCTCTAGCTTCATGGTACTAGGAAGTCTCTCTAATTCCAAATGTACTAAGTCCAACTTGAGACATACATTGTCTCCTGCTTCTAACATCTTCCTATCTACTCAATCTCTCAAGCAAATCAACACCTTGTTCAATTCAATGTCTTTTGCTTTCTTCCTTTTCATTTCCTACACTAGCAACTTCAATTTGTGCAGTCTTGCTTCCTCCATTTGAACATCAAACATCGTGAAGATTTTTGGCACAACTGCCGGGGATAAAAGATTTTTCCAAGATTTTTATCCTCGGCAGCGGCGTCAAAAATCTTGGAACTGGAAGAATACAAAGCCAAATTCTAAATTGGGTATTGAACCAATAGGAATGTTTGCATTGAGAGAACAGCAAGAAGAGAGAGTTCAAAGACAAACTTTGCAGCGTTAGAAGAAGAATGCCAGAAGATCCAAGCCACTTTTGACAAAACCAAATAGGAGATGTTGGATTTTCAACTTCTTCACAAGGTTCAAGAAGCCTTGCAAGAACTCAAACAAAGAAATGCAAAGGTGGGTGGTAAGGCTACTTCTTGTCTCCAGCTTCTAAAGAAAGACTCCAGCATGCACACATACTCATTACGACCCAGTACACCAACTTTTCTTAAAGTTGTAAGGGAAGTCAAATTTATAGAGAAATTTATTTATGAAAAGATAGCACAAATCTTAACGGAAAAAGAGGGCCATCATCTCTTACAAAAAATTCCTTGGTTGGCTCAAAAAAGTTTTTGAGAGCACTCCAAAAGTGTTGAACCTCTTATTCTGTTGCCTGTTAAAGTCGACACTATCAGAGAAGAAGAATCTATCAACAAAGACTCCACTTTGAACTTGACCAATTGGAACCCCAGGGCTGTAAACACGGCTTCAATACCATCCAGTTCCTTGAGTCCATCAAGTTCAACCTTACCTCAGCCGATTTCTCAAAGCCCAAGAATAACTTTGGTACCTATCACCCGACATGCCTACCAAAAGTACAAGGGGATTGAACAAGACAAAGACCCTGATGAATTCATCAAAGAATTCAAGGTCATTTCCTTTGCCAACAAAGAACATGACTCTGTGGATTGCCTATGGATTTTCCTGAGCTTGCTCCAAAAGAAGGCTTGGAGTTGGTATATGCACGTAACCCAAAAGGGATCTGTACCAGCGGACTAGGTAGACTTGAGAAAAAATTTCCTAGAACAATTCTGAGAAGTTGATTATGACACAAGTGTCTTTGCAACACTCAATGATCTGGATAGAGGAAAAAAAGGAGAAGTTGAGAGACTACTCTAAGCGGTTCATGGCCTTCCTGAATTGTGTCCCAAAGCAATTTGGTGTAGTGGGTTAATCTGATGCCCAAACCATTACCAAGTTCCTTGGCAGACTTTCACCAGAGATTTGCATCTTTGCCAGGGAAAGGAATGTAACTTCTCTGGACAAAGTCCTCAAACATGTCGCCCAATATGAGATAGCTCACTCTCATCCTTCTAGCAACCAAATAAATTGGGAGAAGAAAGGCAAGAAGCCTAGACAAAGAGCTTCTCACAGTTCATCCCCTTCTTCAAAGGAATCCTCCATATCTTCAAGTTCTTCTTTGGAATCCAAAGAAGAGTCAAAGCCAAGAAGAATATGAAGACTTGGAGGAAAGAAACCATTGACACCCCCAACAAAGAGTGTACATAAGGCAGACAATAAGCTGGATATTCTTGTAAAAGAGTTTGTAGATTTTAAGATCCAAGTGATTGGGGCAAAGGACCATAGAAAGCCTCCTTCATTTGGTAGACCAAACATATGGTGCACTGCATGTGACAAGTGAGGCCACGCAAACATGGAATGCAATACTTATAATGCATTTCCAGTGTAGCAGATTGATTGGGTTCCATGATAGAACCAGGAAGATGAAGAAGAGGTGGTGTACCAAACTCAAGAGGTACAGCCTCAGGCCAGCACATCATACCAAGGTCTTAGGTATGGACCAAGGGAGTATAACCTCAATGCTCCTCCACAAAGTCCACCAATGGGCAGCCAGAATTGACCCCAAAATGTTGCACCAAGGGCATGTTACAATGGTGGCTCAATGGGACATTGGTCTCCAAATTGTCTGGAGCCAAGACGGAAAATTGGGTATGTCCTCTTATGTGGGAACTACAAGGGATCTGGTCATACGGGCAACTATTGTCCTCATCCACCCAACCCAAAGCCGCCTATAAAATATGTACAGTCCCCAGCCAAGCATGCAATGCTTCAGGCAAAAGGGGATGCTAATGTAAATTGTATAACCATTAAGGAAGAGATACCTCAAGAAGGGAGTCTGGCTCCGGAAGGAGAATGGCCAGACCTTGAAGTTTTGAAAGTTGAGACATGCACGGGCAAGAAGAAGCACAACCTTAAGGAACTAAGCACTACTTCCTCATCTTGTGACAACCCGGCAAATATCACTTTTGCGGTAATTGGGTAAGTAAAGTTTGTTCCCGCAGAGATACGAGTCAGAATTGGTCAAATACGAAGTCAAACAATAACAATGTAGTTCTTCTTGGTTGCGTCTTTAATCTCTTAGGTAGAAACCACACCCAGAAGAGAGTAACAAGCACTGACTCGCAATCTTGTCACAAATTCACACTCCTTAATCACAAATCCTTCAATTCTTTCCAAACAATCTTGATTGTGATGATTCAGGCTCACTGCAAAACGGCACTTCACTGCAAAACGACTTCGCCTTAGAATTATGTTCTACCCCTCCACTGAAGGCACAACTTCCTCGATTGAAATTGCTTCACATCAACTTCGCACTGCACTCCCAAATGCAGAATACTACCAACACTACAATTCCTCTCAAATCTGTCAAGGCATTGCTTTGATTGCACTTCACTCAGGATCAAACACACAGAATGAAGATCAAGGCTGTGGAATCCAACATCCAACAAACACACTGACTTGCACTTCGAATTTCTCCAAACATTCACAAACACAATTGCGAAATTGATACTCGAAATCAAGCTCAAGCGACGAGCACTGCTTCACAACACTTCGCTTTATCTATTCTCAGAAATAATGAGCACTGAACAACAATTTCCTGTGAATGCCACTCTTAAATAGTGAAGCAATCGACAGTTCTAACAACTATACCGTTCTACAACAACTGTTCTAACCTGCAGATCCGAAATGACAATGCACCTCTTCATATCTGCCCCTTCAAATCTCAAATCGGTTACTAATCCGATCCGATGTCTACTTCTTCCTCGGCTTTCAAACCCAAACCCGAAGTAATCTTACTTCCTACCACATTTTCCTTAGGTTTCACATCTCCTACATCTTCTACCAGATCCAGCAATTCTCTTTCCTGATCTGAAATTGCACTAGTGGGTAATCTATCTAACTCTTCATCCTTCGACCCACTCTTCTCTAATGTCTCTGAGTGCAACTCCGAAGACATTTGGATTCCTATGTTATCCACTTTGGGTTTTGCTTTAACATCCTACCGAAGCTTTTCTAACTCTATTTTCACTAAGTCTAATCTAATTGAAATATTGTCTTCTACTTCTAAGATCTTCCTATCTACACAAGTTCTGAGACTAATTAACAAGGCATTCAAATCAGTGTCCTTCGCTTGTCTTTGCCTCGTTTCCTGCACCAACAACTTCAACTTGTGCAATCGCGCTTCTTCAATCCGAATGCTGGCTTCTGTACTCAACATTGCGTTCACTCTGAGGATTATTTCCTTCAATGGCTCCAATCTTGTCTTTTGTTCTCGTTCCCGATCTGCAAGCCATTCCTCTCTGTACATCGCCAATTCTTCTTTGAACTCGGCCTTCACCGCCTCCTTCTCTTTCTCCTTCTGTACAATTTTCTCTTCCTGATTACGAAGTAATTCTTGTAATCTCTCTTCTTCTCTATACCGCACAGACAACTCTCTTTGCCAGAGTTGCTTCTTCTCCTCCATACTCTCCATCACTTGATCAAGCTTTTGGTCTTTTGATGCTACCCTTGCCATAGCATGGATAAGCTCTACTCTTGAATCAGCAAATTGCTGCTTCAAGATTTCATGCTCCGCTACTTGTCTCTCCCTTGCGATGTCACTCTTCCTCGCAAGATCCTCTTGATAACTCACTTCTCTCTTCAGGTCTTTGATTACCTGACTTCTCTCTACTGCTTCCGCTCATAGTACTTCTCTCTCTTCCTCACCTCTGGTTACACTCTTCTTCAACTCCGAGTTCTCTTCTTCTAATCTTGATAAGACTTGCAAAATAGTCTTTACCCCTGGACAAGTAGACTGCATCTCCTTCTTCTTCTGTTCCAACTTCACCAACAGCGGGCACACTACTTCTTGCAGGTAATCTACTCTATTATTGGCAACTTCTTCCTCCCGCAAAGTAGTCTCTCTTCTCTCTTCATGTTCTCCCGATACTCGCCTTCTTCTCTAGAGTCTTCGTATTGGAATCGACGCCTCACTACCCAAGCTTTCTTCTACCTCTTCCTTCACTCTACTCGGCCCCGCTTCACACTTCACCTTACGTCTCCAGCAAACTCCTCGCTGTACTACGATCTTCTTCTCCTCTAGCACCGGTACTTCGTCTTCCAGTGCCGCATTGTCTTCGGCTTCTACTTCGGCCTGCACTCCTTCTTCGTATTCTTCAGCTGCTGGTGCCGAGGTCATTTCTCCACCGTCTTCACTGTCACTGCTAGTATCTCCACTCTGCAGTGTCAGCTCAAGTTCCTCCTCATGTTCCGAGTCCTCCGTTTTGAGCTCGGCTTCTCCTTCTGAGTCTTCATCTTCTGACTCAATCACCACCATCCCTCGCCTCGGGTTATTTTTCTGCATCTTCCAAGGTTTCTTGTTTTCTTTGGCTTCTACTTGCCGAGTTCTCTTCTTTGTTGGAGTACTTACCACGACCTCCACGTTTTTCCTTGTCTTTGCATAGTAGTCGTCCATGCTCCGGATTTGGAGAATGTATTGCTGCTCCTCCGTGTCGACTTCTCTTCTCAAGTCAAGATGGAAATGAGACACCATTCTATTGCGCTCCGCCAAATTGAGCAAATTCAACCCGAGGTAGAAATGTGCTGCAAATGGTACGATGTAGTGTGGAGGCGACTTATCCCGCAGATTCCACACCATCTGCCTCGTTCTCCCGTGAAAGCACCTTGCATAATTGATCGGTTCTCCTGCAAATAACTTGTGAAAGAACACCGCTTGGTGCTTCATCACATAAGTGGTTCTCTCCGGCTTCAGGATGGCCATTAGTGCACTCACAATTCCTCTCCTCATAGGGTCTTTGTAGCTCTCAACTTTGTACCCATTCTTTGTCCTCTTCGACAAGAAGGTATCTCTCACCTCCTGCGTTTCTTGGGCTATCTCTCCTTTCCCCAAGAACGTGGCTCCCTGCTCCGAACCCGCCTCCTTCCTGAGTACAAGTCTCCAATCCGACTCTGTCCAGCAAGCCGGATTTCCTCTCTTCCCTTCTTCCTCGGGACCATCAAGACATTTACTCTTGATGATTTCTGTCATGAATCCTGGAAAACTTACGTTCCAATTCCATGCCAGAAAAGTGATCCGAAGTCGGCTCAAGACTTTGATCCTTGCTACTACATCTATTCTCCAAATTGCATGATTTCTCACTATGAATTCAGAGTTTTTCTTCCCTCCTCCCATCTCTTCTGCTTTCTTATTGTCTCTTGATTTCTCTCTCGCAACTTCTCCCTTGCGCACTAACCCGAGTACAACTCTATTTCCCTTTCCCCGATCACCTGCAAGACAACTTCTCAACGGCAAAGGAAAATTGCTCGACATTTTGTTGTTGCAGTTTTGATTTTTATAGAGTTGCACTTCTTTGTCTTTCGTCGCTTCGAGTTTCTACCGAGAAATCACACCTCTTGCATGCACCTGTCACTGTCAATCAACCTTCGCGCGTATGAGCCGCCAGTTTTGAAACGGCCCCTTCTTGAATTTCTTGCCCCGACGAAAGGTTGTTAGATTGTCTTCGCCTCGGGTTGAGCTCCCCCCGATCCGAAGACAATTTACTTTGTATTGTATGTTGACACAACATTTTTGAGTACTTCGCCTTATGACCCGAAGTCACTTTACTTTGGGTTTCATTCCGAAGACAATTTTCTTCGCCTTCTTCGGCCATACAGGCGCAATCCAACTTCTTTATACACTTCTTCTCCTTTATTTTGAAAAAAAACAAAAAATGTGGGCACCACACATCTTCACAAAAGGCAAAGAGGTTGTACCCAAAAGCATTTCTTTTTGCAAAGGAGGAGAAGATTCTTGCAAAAGCCAAAGCTAAAGCGTTGCAAAAAGAATCCAAGAAGCAGTGCAAAGGACTCGGGAGATGAGTTTGGAGGAGGAGAAAAAGCCTCCAGTTTTTCCGGTGGACATCAAATCCAAAGTAAAGGACCTGATAGAAGCTGAGGTGGGTAAACCCAAAGAACTTCAAGTCAAGACCACTAGTACTCCGGTCACGATCTTGAAGCAACCCAAAGTCCAACTTGAACAAGGTGAGTCTTCTAATACAAAGACAAACATGAAGAAAGTAAAGTTGGGAGGAGTATTGCAATATGATATTGTGGCAGATTTGGCATCCACAAATGAAAATGTCACATTTAAGCAATTGTGGGGAGACAATAAGTTGTACAAGAAATAGCTAAGTTCAGCCCTCAAGAAAGTAAGGGCGATGTCCAAAAAAGACTTGCCCACCATTTATTGTATTGAGCAAGAGGATCTGGGATCTCTTAAAGTTGATGTGTAGATTGCAGGGTGCATGATAACATTAATACTCATTGATTTGGGTTCTGGTGTTAACATCATGACCCACGACACTACAAATTGGTTGGGGTACTATACATTCGAGCCAACATCCCAAATTTTGAAGTTTGCAGATCAAACCAGGAGACGGCCTTTGGGTATGCTATCAAACATAACAACAATCATTAGAGGAGTGCCCTTAAAATTAAAATTCATTGTGTTGAGGCCAGTGACCAAAAATGGCTACCCACTGTTGATCGGAAGATCCTGGTTATATAGTGCCCAAGTTGTTGTGGATTGGCACCAATAGAAGTTGCCATTTAAGGGAATCTTGTCTAATGACCAGAAGCTGGTGATGGTGAGTTGGAAAAAGATTCCCCACCACGGGGAGACAGATTTGTTAGAAGATGAAGAGGAATCCAAACTCATCATCCTCATCACCAGACAATTCCAAAGACAAAGTCCAAGTCAATTACTTGGAATGCTACGAGGTGGATGTAGAAGATGAAGATCCATATGATATTGCCTTGGGTGAAACAACTTGGAGGAAGGGGGTTTGACCTCAGTTTGACTTGGGTTAAGCCAAGTTAGTCACGTAGAAGGAGTCATTAACCTCGATGTCTGTCAAGATGTCGTCTTGACTAAAGGTAAAATTTTCAAGATTTTGAAGACAGTCATCTCAAAGAGTTGGCAAGATATACTGCCATATACATCCTAAATACATCCTAGTACTTTATAGAGTACTAGGATGTATTTGCTTGGTTTATTGATCAAATGCCGGGTATTCTACAAGAATTTGGAGAACATTGGATTGATCTGGTTGAAGGTGCAATTCTAATTTGGCAAAGATAGTACCACCTAAACCCAAAGTAGTCATTACTAGTGAAGGATTAAATTGACAAGTACTTAGGGACCGGAATAATCTTTCTGGGTATTGAGCAATGAGTGAGTCTTCCTCGTTGTCATTGTTCCAAAGAAGAAGACTGGGAAGATTTGAGTGTGCTAAGATTTTTGCAAGTTGAATATAGTTACAAGGAAGGATCATCATCCCTTGCCTTTCACTGATATAATTTTCTTGATGGATGTTCAGGGTATAATAAAGTATCCATCCAAGAAGAAGACAAGGAAAAAACTACATTCACTACCAATTGGGGCATTTTCACTTACAATCAAATGCCCTTTGAGTTGTGTAATGCTCCCACTACTTTCCAACGGATGATGAATGCAATATTCAAAGATTTTTTGTGCAAATTTGTTGAAGTATTCATTGATGATTTTTGTGTGTTTGGGCAAAGAGAAGAACATTTGGATTACCTTTGCCAAACTTTTGATAGGTGTCATTTTTCCGGTTTATCATTACACCTAGAGAAATGCTTCTTTGCAATGAAGGAAGGAATTCTTCTGGGGCATCAGGTGTCAAGCCAAGGTATTGAAGTTGATGTCAAGAAGGTTAAAGTTATCTCAGCCTTGGAATCCCTTAAAAACATTTGGGAGCTGAGAGCCTTCTTGGGACATGTTGGATACTATGGACGCTTCATATCAAACTACGTGGTGCTTGCTACACCCCCTCATAAAGCTTCTGAAGAAGTCCAAAGACTACTTGTAGGAAGCATAACAAGAAGAAGCTTTCCAAGTATTGAAGAAGAAACCAGTTGAAGCACCAGTTATGAGGGTCCCAAATTGGGATGTCCTTTTTCATGTGTATGTGGACACTTTGTCCATGAGAATTGGAGTAATTTTAAGTCAGAAGAATGAGAAGAAGAAGGACTACCCAATTTCCCAATTTATTATGCTAGTCTACATCTTTTAGTTTTAAAAAAGAACTGTTTGACAATTGAAAGAGAAGCACTTGGAATAATTTATGCCTACATGAAGTTTTGCCACTACATGTTGGGATACAAGTTTGTCTTCTATGTTGACCATTATGCATTGCAACATTTGGTCAAGAAGGCAGATTTGTCTAGGCAAATTGCAAGATGGATCTTGTTGTTACAAGAATTCAAATACATTGTACAACTAAGGAAGGGAGCTTTGCATTTGAATGCGGACTTCTTATCTAAGTTGGAAACTCAAGACCAAGACTTGGAAGTCAATGATTGGTTTCTTGATGAAGAGTTATACCATTTAATGGCAAATGCAAAGTAGGAGGTATGCGGCAAAATATCATTATTTGCATACTTGCCAATGTCCTGAGGGGCTGGACCTTGAACAAAGGGCAGTCTTCCTCAAGAAAATGGGACTGTACCAACTAAAACACAACATTTTATTCAAGATGGGCAAAGATGAACTACTTTGGAGATGCTTGGAGGCATACAAAGTTGGAGGAGTAATTGAGTCCTTACACTCTGAAGCATTGGGAGGACACTATGCCCTAAAGAATATTATAAAGAAGATCCTTTTAGTAGGGTATTGGTTGCCTACAATGTATAAGGATAATCACACCTACATACAAAATTGTGATGCCTGCCAACAATCAAGAAAGCCGATGGCTACTTCCCAGTGGCCTTTGAGATGAATTTTGCTATTGGCTCCATTTGAGAAATAGGGTATTGATTTTGTGGATCCAATTCAACTAGTGACCCAAGTCACAAGGAATAGATACATCTTGGTGTGCACTGATTATGCTACCAAAATGGTAGAAGTAGAGGCAACTTAGAGAGATGATGCAGAAATAGTTGCAAAATTTTTCTTCCGCAACATCATTTCATGTTATGGATGTCCTTTGGAATTGGTCAATGACCGATGAACTCATTTTTTGAACTCAATGGTGGAAGCATTAGCCAAGTACTTCTAGATTAAACATCAAAAGATGACTCACTATAATCCAAAAGTGAATGGACTAATAGAGAAGGCAATGGATTGTTATGTAAAATTTTGAACAAGGTGATAGTCAATTATGCCTACAATTGGGACACAAAGTTACCTATAGCCTTGTGGGCATATAGAACAACTAAGAAGATTACAACTAAACAAACTCCTTATTTCCTAACATATAGATTGCATCCTATACTACCAATTGAATTTGAAGTACCATCATATTGGATTCTGTGCGAGGAACAATTGTCAAAGGAAGAAAGTCAAGATCTTCAAATCCATCAACTAATGTGGTTAGAAGAGAAAAGGGACAATGCAATGAAAACCATGAAGGAAGTACAAGAATAGAGGAAAGTCAGGCACAATAAGGGAATCAATCTTGTGGCTGTTCAGGAGGGTGATTTGGTGTTGTTATATGACAACTGCCAAATAGTTTTTATAAGCAAACTGCATTTAAGGTGGATGGAGCCATATGGTTGTTGTACTTTATTTTCTCTTTGGGAACACACATGGTGCCTAGTTGTGGAGACTAAAAATCAGAGGCTAGAGGTAAAACCATAACTACTTGATTGAACAAGTGTGTGATCCAACCACCAGAACCCTCCTTTCTCTTAACTAATATTCTTGCTATCGAGAAGGATAGCAATGGGCAACTTAACCTATCATCACAACATGCACTCCTAGTCTATTGGTCATCACTTCCAGCATTACCAAGGAGAAATACAAAGCTCTCCTAGAAAGAAAAAAACTAAGCGTAACGTCCGCACACCAATTCAAGCCAATTGGGTGTACAAATAGGCATGCAAGCATAGAGAGGATCCAATCACAAGAATACAACAACAACTCTTTATGCTCTTTGTCAAAAAGTAGCTTCAAAGCCTTCTTGCTCTTTTGTCAAGCTCGTTTCAACATGTACTCCAAGTCTCATCCAATTTGGACTTCAGATTTCAACAAATTTCCACTCCAAGTGGAGCATTCCTATGTCTTCTTGATGGGAAAACTTTGTGCAGCTTATATGACCATAACTTTTTCTGTATAGCTTGGATTCAAGTGTTCTAAGATTTAATGAAAACTTGTGAGATAAGCTTTCTAATGAGATAAAATAGGCCTCAATCAGGTCACTACAACTCCCCTGAAAACCTCTCAAATTTGGCTAGGGTTTTGCAACTTTCACCCTAATTTCAAAACCCCTATTTTAGGGTTTTCTCCTGGTTCTCGGTAACTTCTCCCCAGGTTTTTGATTTAGAAGAACACTTGATCCATAAAACCACTTTGGAAATCTGAAACCCTTAATCATATTCACAAGAAAGGAGAATTGACATCCAATCAAGATGGAAGATAAAACTACTCTACCAAGATAGTATTTGCAGTAGAATGGTTTGCATCAGATCTCAATTTCCATAGACCTAGAGCCAACCAATTTTTTTATAGTAGCTGGTTGTGTCCTTTTCTAAACTCCAAAAAATTTTTGTAGCCTAATCCAATCCCAATCTCTAAATGTGAATCAATTCTTGAGCTGGGCTAACTGGTGAGCTCTACAGACCCAAGTATACTTGATCCAAGACCCTTAATTCTCTATTTCAAGAATTCACATGAAACCTTTGCACAAAGGTGAAAAACCTAACCACCAACAAGACTGGAAATTTTCATAAGGTATTGCAAACCACAACTTGGGGAGTGACCAAAACTCCAAACCTTGATCATCAGCTCTTCTCCAATACCTTACATCTCAAAAGCTTCAACTTCAATCAATCAGATCTGATTTGAGATTGATCCAAAACTAGAATTTATTATGACCAGAGCTATAAGAACTTTGTCTACTCTCCAACCCCATCAACAAATCATAAATATGTTTCAAAAAGCTCTCCTAATTGCCTACTTTGTGCTCCTAGGTATGAATTCTACCCCCTTGACTCAATTGATGATTTCCCTCTCAAAAATCTGCTCAAATTATCTGATTTCAGTCTCCAAATTGTAGCATGTTAGCTCTTCTCTCCAACTATGGTCTTCACTCCTTAAATGCCCTCCCCAAACTCCCCTGATGATCAAAAACTCCAAACTCCTTCTCTTGGGAACCAATCTCTTGGAAATTTGTTCTTTAGTTTCTTCACTTTTTGACAAATGGACCCCACAACTCCACCTTGAAGCTAATGAGAAAAAATTTAAGCATTATCCAACTATAGAAGCACATAGATTGTCAAGTCCTAGACTTGTTCATAAGTAAGTACCAAAAGGATGATAGGATCTGGGTTTCCCATCACCAATTCCATGAATACCGCCCCAAAATGTGCCACCATCTAGTCTTGTGAGCCGTCACGGTGTAAAATCTGAAGTCTAATGAGAAAAGGATTTGGGAGTGGCAGATAGGGAGTATGGGACATCTCATGCTCAAATGCCTCCTCTGATATTCTAACACTTACGCTATACTACCACTCTCACTCCCAACTTCCTCCTCCCCCTCAAGACTCCCTCTCTCCACTCTCCCTCACCTATATACATTAAAGCCCTCAAACATGATAAGATTGTAACCCACATGGCCAATCATATATATGTACATAGATTTATCATATTGCAATGTCTCATCTGTTGGATCTATCATACCACCTACTCTACTAATGTGAGGATAAACTATGATACGTTACTTTTTTACGGCTATGCAAACCGCAACACGACACCGTGTTATTCACATTTATGCCAATAGCTATACTCAACTTGTAGACCTAGAGAGCAATCCTTTTGCCACTTGAGTGAATAGGTAGAGAGTTAGAAATATTGGACCACGGACCCAGCTTTGTATAAATACTCTTTTGTTGGTGTTTGCGGGGATGCTCACATTTGAGGGAGGGAGTATGTGGTACCCACATTTTTAGTTTTTTTTAGTTTCTGTTCAATTCAGAAGAAGAAGTGTGTAGACAAAGTTGTATTGAAGCCAAATGGCATTGAAAGGAGAAGAATTGTGTCTTTAGATTGAAACCCAAAGTAACATGATTCCAAGTCAGAAGCAAAGTACTCGGATCAAAATTGGCAAAGAGAAAACCAAAGTATAAGGGAACTTTGTCTTGGGGTGATCAACCCAATGCAAAGGTGGCATAACAACTTCTCTTTGGAGGGGCAAATCAAGAAAGTACATGCAATGAAATAGCGGACAAGACGTGAACCACTAACCTGGATAACACCAAGAAGAAGTCATGCAGAAATGGTGCTTGTCCGTGATGAGTGATGGAGGAATGGCTATAAAATCAGGACTTCATCAAGGGGATTTTGAAATGTCCCGCAAGTATCCTAAGCCATTGAGTAGTTGACCCAAAGGAGTGCCTATAGAGAAGCCGGTTGAGTGTTTGATGTTTAACAAGTCTGAAGGAGTTAGGATCTTGAGACTAGTAGATTGTAGAATTATTTTTCAATTACCATGCGCTAGAGATTGCGCAATGCCAAAGAAGGGTGAGAAGAACAATCCTTTGCTTGCAGTGAGAAATCTAGTGATTTGAAGATTAAATATGATAGCTTGGATTAAAGTCCTAAGTAGACTTTGGATCACTTTTCTGTCATGGAACTAGAATTTGAGTTTTCTAGGGTTTATGGCAGAAGTAGCATCGAGTGAATCTTGAGAATGAGGAAAGAGAGGCAATCCGGATCGATGGATAGAGTCAGATTGGAGGTTGGTGTTGGGAAGAGAAGACAGTGAGGAAATTAGGGCAACATTTCTTGGGAAAGGAAAGTCTCCAGAGGAGACGGATGAAATTTGCCATTCTTTACAACGCCACACACAAAGAACGGATACAAGGTAGATACCTGTTGGGACCTAGTCAAGTGAAGCATCATTGGGGCAATGATGGCACTCCTCAAGCCAGATTGCACAACTTATGTAATGAAGCATCAGACGGTCTTCTTCCACTAGATGTTTGTAGGTGTTTGCTGCCCGTTTCTACTTTGGATTGAATTTAATGAAGGAGTCTGAGTGACAAAAGATGGTGTTGCATTTTCATCCATACTTACAAAAGACTGTAGATGACAAGGAACATCAATATATTCTGACAGATCCAAAGTAGTGATGAGCACTATGCGCACACAAGGCAATATCTAAGAGTAATAGTGACCATCCCAAAGACAAGGAAGCAAAGTTGTTTGGAGGAGAGTTTGTCGCCAATTAATCCAAAGAAGGTGAGGAAGGTGAACCCAAGGCAAGAAGTTGTAGTGCTTGATGAGTTGTTGGGAGTAGAAGAGTTGGAAGGCAAAGCCAAGTACCAAATAGAAGACTCGGGAGAAGAAGAAGAACCGGAGTTGACGCTGGGAAGTGAAGAGTCAAGCAGTGGAAGTGAAGGGAGGTGGAAGTTTAGCAATGAGGAGACAATAATGCTGATAAAGAAGAAGAAGAGTTCCATGTAGTGATTGATCAAATGGAAGGAGGAAGAAAATTATGTCATGAATTACCCACCACAAAGATAGAAGAAATTCTAGAGGCTAAGCCAAAGGCCAAAGTTCAGCGGGGTAGAAGAGGGAGAAGGAGTGTTACTACTACGGAGACAGAAGTGCACAATGTAAGTCTGGTAGAAGAGGAGGGGGAAAGTTCAGATGAAGTACTTCTAAGAGTCAAGAGATTAAGACTTTAGTGTAAAGCTTCATTAGAAGAAGTGTGAAGAGAAGAGCTGAAGCAAGCTAAGAGCTTAGGAGTCTTTGATGGGGTAGAGTACTTGTTGCAGGTAATTTGTCCCTTGTTGGTACAATTGCAAAAGAAGAGAAGAAAAAACGAAATCACTCAAGAGTGAAAGATGAATTGGCAGTAGTGCGGTATATGAGTGATGAAAATTTGGAGTTGAGAAGAAAATTGAGTTAGGGAGAGCATGAATTAGTAGAACTTTGGATTGACGTAGAGCTGAGGAGGAAGGAAATCGAGAGTCTAACAAAAGACTTCATGGAGAGAAGCAAAGCCATGGCAAAGCAAGAAGAAGATTGGAAGGAGCAGTTGGTGAAGACTGAGGCCTTACAGGCAGAAGTGCGTGACATGCGAGTAGAAGTTATACATTTGAAGGAAATGGTTGCTGTCATGGGACAAGAGTTGGAGAGTTTGAAGGCAAGTGCAACAAAGAAGGATTGGGCTTGGCAACGAGAGTTGGCCACATGAGATAGAGAAGAAGAGCAATTGCATGGGTTAGTCAGAGGAATGGAAGAACAACTTAGGCAAAGTGTGAAGGAGAAAGAAGCGCTGAAGGCCGAGTTGGAGAATGAGGTGAAGATGTGTTGTGAGAAGTTATTAGCAAAGAGAGAGAAGTTGCAGACACCAAGGTGAGAGGCAATTAAAGAAGTTGCTGTAAGAATGAAGGCAATGCTAGGCACGATGTCTAGAGTTCAGTTGGAGGAAGCAGGACTGCACAAATTGAAGTTGCTAGTGCATGAAATGTGAAGGAAAAAAGCAAAAGACATTGAATTGAACAAGTTGTTGATTTGCTTGAGAGATCAAGTAGATAGGAAGATATTAGAAGCAATAGATGATGTGTGTCTCAAGTTGGACTTAGTACATTTGGAATTAGAGAGACTTTGTAGTACCATGAAGTTAGAGACAAAGTGTGAAGTAAGAGAAGTAGGAGTACAAGTGTCTTTGGGTGAGTTACTTGAGACAATAGAAAGGAATGGATCAGTAGATAATGATGTAAATAGTGTACCCATGACCTCAATTGTAGTTTGGAGAGAAGAAGTAGTAGAATTGGTAGAAGATTTAGTGATAGTGGATAAACCCAAAGATAAAGAAGTGTAGGAAGTTACTTTAGGCTTAGAAGCTGACACCGAGGTAGACATCAAATTGGATTAGGATCAATTTTGAGATAGGAGGAGGCATATATGAAGAGGTGCATTGTCATTTTGGATTTACAAGTCTGTAAAGTTGTTAAGAGGTAATTTAAGAAGTTAGATAACTATCAAATAATTTTCCTATTTAAAGGAGTCCTTTGCAATAAAATGTTGTTTAGTGCTCATAATCTTAAGAATAGATAAAGTGAAGTGTTGTGAAGCAGTGCTTGTTGCTTGAGCTTAATTTTGAGTATCAATTTTGTGTGTGTGCTTGTGAGTGTTGAGAGAAATTTGAAGTGCAAGTCAGTGTGCTTGTTGGATTTTGGATTCCACAGCATCGGCCTCAATGAAGTGCAATTAGAGCAATGCCTTGATAGATCTGAGAGGAATTGTAGTGTTGGTAGTATTTTGCATTTGTGAGTGCAACGTTGGGTTGATGTGAAGCAATTTTGATCAAAGAAGTTTTGCCTTTAGTGGAAGGGTAGAACAAGATTCTAAGGTGACGTTGCCTTACAATGAAGTAGCCATTTTTGGGATAGAATGAATCATCACAATCAAGATTGTTTTGGACATATTTGAAGTATTGTAATTAGTGAGTGACAAATTGTGGTGATGAGACTATGATCAATGCTTGTTACTCTCTTTTGGGTGTGGTTTCTACCCAAGAGGTGAAAGAAGAATTCAAGACAAACTATGCTTGTTATTGTTTGACTTCATGTTTGACCAATTTTGACTTGTATCTCCACGGGGACAAGCTTTACTTACATGATTACCTCAAAAGTGATACTTGTTGGGTTGTCATAAGGCAGACCTTGCAATGATAAAGGTAGGGTCTACCCAACAAGAGAAGGCCTTTGTGGACTACAAGACCACAAAGGAAGAGAGTATGCATGGAAAAGGATTGAGAGATGACCAAAATGAAGGAAGAGATAGTAGGCTTGAGGCAATGGATTACCCAATTGGACTCCAACTTAACAACTATGAACGGTAGATCCAAGAAGCAAGTGGCGGAGATGTGCATCAAGGAGTTATCCACAACTATTGCCGACCATGAAGACAAAGCTCACATCCTTTGAGTACAATTCAAACAAGAAGTGGAGATGAGTTGCAATCCATTTGTGATACTTTGGATGAGGAACAAACAAGAGTCCTTATAGTCATGGAAGCAACTACTAATAGGCTAAAGATCCAAGTGAAGTTGGTTAATATGACCCAAGCTCACTACTCTAAGCTACAAGAGCTGAAGTGTGACAACCCAACAAATATCACTTTTGCGGTAATCAGGTAAGTAAAGTTCATTCCTGCAAAGTAAAGTTTGTTCCCGTAGAGGTATGATTCAGAATTGGTCAAATACAAAGTCAAATGTCACAATGTAGTCCTTCTTGATTTTGTCTTTAATCTCTCAGGTAGCAACTACACCCAGAAGAGAGTAACAAACTCACAATCTTGACAACTTGTCACAAATTCACACACCCATAATCACAACATAACAAATTTTGTCCAAATTTTTTTGATTGTGATGATTCAGATTCTCTCAAAGATGGCACTTCACTGCAAAATGACTTTGCCTCAGAATTTTGTTCCACTCTCTTATTGAAGGCACAACTTCCTTGATCAAAATTGCTTCACATCAACTCCGCACTGCATTGACAAATGCAAAATACTACCAACACTATAATTCCTCTCAAATCTATCAAGGCATTGCTCTGATTGCACTTCACTCAGGATCAAATGCACAAAATAAAGATCAAGGCTGTGGAATCCAACATTCAACAAACACACTGACTTGCACTTTGAAATTCTCCAAACACTCACAAATTACACACACAAAGTTAACACTCGGAATTAAGCTCAAGCGACGAGCACTAAAATCAGCACTTCACTTTATCTATCTTCAGAAATATAAATACTAAACAACATATGACTACAAATTCCACCTTTAAATAGTGAGGAAATTGATAGTTAACAACAACTATACTGTTTCCTAACAACTCTTCTAACCTACAGATCCGAAATGACAAACCACCTCTTCATATCTGCCTCTTTAAATCTCAAAACTGTTACTACTCCAATCCAATGTCTACTTCTTCCTCGGCTTCCAATCCCAAAGTAACTTCACACACTACTCTATCCTCTAGTTTCACAACTACTAATTCCTCTACCAATTCTAACACTTCTTCACTCTGATCAACAATTACACTAGTGGGTAATCTATCTAACTCCTTATCTCCCAACCCACTCTTCTCTAACATCTCCAATGTCAACTCCAAAGACACCTACACTCCTACTTTATCTACTTTGGGTTTCACTACTATTAATTCCTTTGTTAATCTTACTATATCCTCATCAAGAATTGTAATTGAAAGCATGGGTACACTATCTATGCCTTCAATTTGTAACCCATTTCCCCCTAATCACTCATATAACTGACCCAAAGATACTTACAGTCTGATCTTGAACTTCGAGTTCATTCACTACTTCTATTTCTCCTTCAATTTCTATCCCATCTTCAATCAAAACTGAAATTGAAGTTATGGGTATCCTAAATATCTTCTTCCCCTACTCTAACTTCCTCTAATGCATGTGGCAAGACTCTCGAAGTCACCTTCACTGCACTCCGAGGTTCGACTACCTCGGGTTGAATTATATTTGTCTTGAGGCAAAATCTTTAGACCCAAAGTCATGTAAACTTGAAGTCCAAAGTCCAAAGTCATATAGACCCAAAGACACCAACCCAAAGACATGTAAGTCCAAAGTCACTCAATTACTCTATATATCTACTCCCAAAACTTCAAATACTTGTAACTTCTGCTAAAAACCTTCAAACTCTACAATTTTGGTAGCAGTGAAAAGCCCTGAACAAGACGCTTCCAACAAGACATAGCATGCTTGATTTGGACATGTCATCACCAAGATATGGCCCCCAAAATAATCTTGACTTGTCATCTCTATTTTGATGCGAAGAAACCCTCCTTCGACGTCTGACCTCCTTCAATCCAATCTGATCCCTTCTTCCTCTTCCTATGACATGAAGTAAGCTTCTTCAGGTCTGATCCAATCAGAATCCTTCTTCCTCTAACACAAAGTCTACTTCCTCGAGCCTGATCAAAATACAAATTTCCTCTCATTGCTTTTCCATTTGGTTTCAGTTTGGTTTCAGCAAGGCACTTCTTCTTCAAAACTAGTCCAAAATGAAAAATGTGGGTACCACATGAAGTCAAAGATATATGCATTAGAGGCCAAGACTTACTCCATTGAACAATTGACCAAGCTGGCAAAGAAGTTGCATAAGCATTGTTATGCCAAATTTCAAAAGTGTCATAAGCAGTATCCACCATGAATTGGAGGAATACAACAAAAATCCATTTGCTACATGTGGCAATGCTGCATCATTTAGTCTATAACAACCAATTAGGTAGAATAGGGTTAGTCTTAATTCATAATTATGGGGTCATGGCATCACATAACTATGGATATGTGTAATATTTTGAGGACAAGAGAATCTCCAAGAGAAACATAAGAGAAAAAACACAAGAGAAACACAAAGCTTCATCCCTCAATAATCTGATGCCCCAAAGGAGCACTTTGTATTTATTATATAGAAAATAAGATCCACTCAAAGGGATCCACCCTTGGATCAGATATATGGATTGATGACATGTTAGCAAGCTCCAACCTTAGATTAGTTGTATGGATTGGTGACATGTCAATCCTTGCACTATCTAGTTGGTCAAACAAGTTTGACCAAAAGGAATCTTTAGGAAATATTTTTGTAGGAAGCTTAAAACCATTTGGATGAGGTACCATTGGAAAGCTCTTGAAAAGATGAAGATAAAAGGAGAAGGCAACACCTTTTCCCCTAGAGGGGAGAGGGGATTATTTCAATTTTTGAGGTCTAATTCATTTTTTTCATTCATCCTAATTGGCTCTAAAGTTTTTAGGTTTTTGACCTCTACCCTATTAGTAGAAATACTCTTTTGGTGCAACTTCTATCTGATCTACTTTGACTATCATATATAGCATCCTTCCGGATGTTATCAAGCCATTTCACCTTTAGATAATATATCTAGCTAATGGTATTACAATATGCCCTATCTTGTTGTAGTTGAAAATCAACACATATTGGAATACCATCTCATACCTGTTTATTCAAGTTGTAAATATGCAATCGTTTTGCTTGTGGATTTGCAAATTTCACTCTATTGTGGGGACAATACCTAAGGACCTCTTAGATCTTGAGTGTATCACTATCAATATGGTGTATGTTTCATGATTGTTGAGTCAAGTGGTGGTGAGAAACTCAAAGTAGGAACACAAGTGCTGAGGTATGGGAAGGCATTCAAGCTTGGGTGTTCTAAAGGAGTGGAGCAATGCATTGAGAGCCGTGATGCCTATGAGTGTCTTAAAGTATTATGCATAACAAAAAGCTTAAGGTACTACAAACCTACACTATAGAAGTGAGAAGTGAGAAGTGCCTTTTGGGAAGGATAGAATGCTCTCATTGGCATTGTGGTCTGCACTATATAGGCCAATGTCCAACATGATAGATCAAATCATCACCTTTAGGAGCTCCTATAGTGAAATATCTTTTGTGAATGTGATTTTCTGCTTTTGTTTTTTATGTAGTGTGCCATAGAAGTGTACCCTACACACTTTTGGGAATTATCCTACCCAAGAGGTTAAAGATGTAACAATAGCCGACTTGTGATAAAGTGACATTTTCCCTTCACTCCTAGCTAATTCCAAATCGTATCCTCATGGGAACAACTTAGTTCTTACCAATTATAGCATAAGTACATCAACATTGGGTTGTCATAATTAATAATGAGAGTGGTCTACTTGGAGTACATCCAAGTGAGTAGGACCTACTTGGATTGTCACAATTAATAGTGAGAGTGGTCTACTTGGAGTACATCCAAGTGAGTAGGATCTACTTGGGATACACCCTTGGTCTACTTGGGTTGCAACTAGAGGATTTGTAGAGCTTGTGGCTAGAGCAAAGTGAGTTTTTGCTTTGAGGTTGTAAACTCTAGCAATTGAGTACTGTGAGCCTGCCTGTCTCTCACTCAGGATGAACCTCTAATGGCTATTATGGTAGCGCACCATGGACTAAGAAGGCAAGGAACCCCAACTCCATCATACTCCTCCAAGGCTAACACTCCAAGACTCAAGATATTGCTCTCTAGAGAACTCAAATGAGAGAGATAGTTGCAAATGAAAGGATGATGAGTACCTCCTCACTCCTTGTTTATATACTTGTAAAATAGTTATGCACCAAAGTTACTAATTTTTGTAGTAACTCAAGTTACTAGACTAAAAGTCAAGTAAAGTCAAAAAGTAGAGAGGAATATCCATTCACATGGGCATATTTCACTAGCATGTCATCTTATCTTGACCCAACCACTAAGTCAAGGATTCCTTCACATGGGCTATCCTTGGACTATAGAAGAATCCAAAACAAAAAGGCTTGCGGGCCCAAGAGTTCTCAACTCTTTCCTCAAAGCCAAACACCTAGGAATAATACCAAGTCAACACACTAAAATCAAAAATAGTGGTGCTCATCTTTTCTACTTCCTCTAAAGTAAGGTCCCCTCTATCTTAGCTTTGACTAACTTTAGCTAATCATGACTAATATAGAACCATCCTTTATCTCTATATAAATAATATCTCTTAAGTACTTGTAATACTAAGCTAAATATCACAATACCACACACATGCACAAATGGGTGTATCATTTACCCCCGGACTAAGTTTTCACATTGTCCTCAAAGTGAAGGTTTCTCTACCTTCTATGGTACATCTTCAACTTATCATGGTTAATCCTATCAAAGTGTCTTCCTCCCAACTCCTTGAGATCATAGGTGAAATTGTCCCACACCTTCTCCACTATGAAAGGTCCAAAGTACTTAGGCAAAAAATTCTTTTGCACTCTCTTGAATTGAATGGAATCAAACAACATTACCCAATCACCTTCTTTGCCTCTTGTCATAGCTCTCCTTTTGTTTCCTTTGGGCTTGCTCCACCCGAACCATAACAACTGCTCTTGCCTCTTCCAACTCCATGAGTTGATCCTTCCTTGACTTTTCTGCATCACCTTCTTGTGGTTTCTTCAATCTCCTATGAATGCTTTGAAAGGTAGGAAGATCAAAGTGAATAGGTAAGGTAGAATCACTACCATATACCAATTGAAATGGAGAATATCCGGTGGAAGTCTTCATGGTCCTATATTCCCACAAAACTGCATGAATCCTCTTGTCCTAATGATGTTTAGCCCCCTCCATTTCTACATCTTTGGCCAACATCATGCACAAGGTCTGATTGGTTCTCCCTGCCAAGCCATTAGAATTTGGCTTATAGGATGTAGTTACTCTATGTGTGATAGATGAATGTTGTAACATGGCTGTAGTAATGCTTCATGTAAACTCTCCTCCTCTATCAGAAACCAACTCCAAAGGGCATCCAAACATAGTGATAATGCGTTCATAAAGAAATCTACCCACTTCATCTTCATTCTTGTCAGTCAATGGTCTAGCCTCAACCCACTTGCTAAGGTAATCAGTAACTACTACAATGTACCGATTGTTCCTTGGGGTTCTATTGAGAGGATCTACAAAATCAATTCCCCACTTCTCAAAAGGTCCTAGCAATGGAATTGATCTAAGTTGTGGAGTGGATGTAGACTTTCTAGCAAAAGCTTGACAAACATGACAAGTTTTGCAATAATCAAGACAATCCTTGAAAATCCCTCTCCAATGGTAACTTGCATCTAGAATCTTGAAAGCAATTACCTTTCCTGCAAAGTGTCCTCCACATACTAAACCTTCATGAAACTCCTTTACGAGTCGGATAGACTCTTCCTTAACCCCCTGCTCTTTGAAGTAGACCATCTGCTCCTTGGTGAAAAAGAATATCCTCCACCATTGTGTAAGGTCTAGATCTTGCTGCAAGGGCCTTCCTCTCCCTAGCAAGCATCCCTTTTGGATACTTACTTCTTGTCACAAAATCCACAATCTCCTTGTACTCCATTGGAACCTCTTGAGTGACTGAGATTTTCATGAGCTCTTCATCCGAGAAGGAATCATCCACTGGCTCATCTCCATCATGATCATAGGCTCTAGATAAAAAATCAGCATTTGCATGTTTCTTTCTTGGCCTATCTTCAATGGTGTAGTCATACTCAGACAAGAGTATCATCCACCTTGCTAGTCTCCCTTCAACATTAGGCTTGTTGAAGATGTACTTCAAAGCCTTGTGATCCGTGAAAATGGTGGCTTTCCCTCCAATCAAGTAGTGTCTAAACTTCTTGAGACCAAAGATCACTGCCAACCCTTCTCTCTCTATGACAGAGTAGTTCTTTTTTGCTGGAACCATTTGCTTACTAGCATAAGCTATTGGATGATCATACCCATCTTGGTCTAATTGACTAAGAGTGCATCCTATAGCTACATTAGAAGCATCAGTGTAGAGGATGAAAGGCTTACTCCAATCAGGTTTAGCAAGAATTGGAGCTACAACAAGGGATTGCTTGAGCTCCTCAAAAGCTTTGAGAGCCTCCTTGTCCTCCAAAATCACCATGTAATCTACATCCTTCTTCATGTAGATGGTCAATGCATAAGCCTTGCTGGAAAATGAAAAGATGAACCTCCTATATTATCCAACCATCCCCAAGACTTGGTGTAACTTTGTCAAGCTTGAAGGGAATAGAAGGTCTAAGATTTTCCTCACCTTCTTAGGATCAACTGCTATTCCATCCTTGGAGATGATGTGCCCAAAAGTAGACCTTCTTCACATCCAAAAATGCACTTCTCTGGGTTGAGTGATGCATTTGCCTCATCCAAGCATTGCAAGACCTTGATTAGGTGCTCAAAGTACTCCGCCTTGCTCTCATAGACACAAAAGTCATCAATGAAGTCTCTCACAAATTTCCCAATGAAAGGTTCAAATATGTTGTTCATGAACCGTTGGAATGTGGCTGGAGCATTGCAAAGCCCAAAAGGTATGACCTTGAAAGCGTAAGTTCCCCAAGGTGTGGTGAATGTGGTGAGTTTTTGATGCTCTGGTGCAATCTTGATTTGGTTATATCCACTTTAACCATCTCCAAAACTGTACCTCTCATGACCTGCAACCTCCTCCAAGATCTCATCAATGAATGGCAATGGGTAGTAGTCCTTCTTGGTAACAACATTGAGCTTCTTGTAATTCACACATACCCGAAGCTTGCCATTCTTTTTTTCTTCACAATGACAATTGGAGACACCCATTCTGAATTCTCTACCTCAAAGATAAATCCAGCCACCTTGAGCTTATCAATCTCCTCCTTCACAACCAAAGATATTGGTGGGCTAATGCGACATTGTTTTTGGCGGATTGCTCTTGCATGTAACTCCACCTCTATCTTGTGCTCCTCCAAGGTGACTTCCTTCAAATCCTTGTAACTAAAAGAAAAAACATGGATGAACTTGCGGAAAATCTCCTCAAATCTCACCTTCTCCTCCTTGGTAACATTTGGGCCATACTTGAAGGTAGCTAACCTTCTCTCTACCTCCTCAAGTGTCAATGGTGATTTATTTTGGTCCTTCAAAACCTCTGGCTTAGGTGCAAAATCCATAACACACAAAGGACACACATCTGAATCAGATTCAGATTCATCCTCCTCCGTCAAAGTCTCCTCTTCCATGCTTGTGTCCACACCTGAAGCTCCTTCTTCAGAATCTGATTCCCAATAATCAGAAGATGGTGTATCTAAATGTGAAGTGTTGGTAGTGTTAGTCACAAGAACTGTGACTCTATGGTTTGATGGTCCAATCCTCAAGTACCCTTTGTGCCATCGATCAGTTGTGCATGCTGCTCTCAACCATGGTCTCCCAAGAAGTTAGTCATAGCTTGAATCCTTCAAGACTTGGAAAATCATGAGATTTTGAACTCCCATAACTAAAACTACCACTTTATCCATCATCCCTATTGGTCGAACTTGTTGCTTGTTTGCCATGCTCACCACAAATGTTGAAGGTCTTGAGGGTATCATACCCAACTTCTTCATCAACCTTTTCGACATGGCATTTACTGCTGATCCTCCATCAACCAATGCATCCTTGATGTTGTGACGATTCACTCTCACATCAATCTTGGAGGCATATTCACAAGCCTCCCATGGTGCTGGCTTGGCATCCACCACCCCCATTGATACTAGAGCTTTTACCTTCTTCTTCCTCTTGCTCCTTGTAGAACTCAAACCACCTCTAAGCTCCTTTCTCAAGGTAGAGTTCAAAGCAATCAATTGGCCCATTGTGATGTTAGCCTTGTGACTACCAACATCCTCCAACACATTGTAGTTCCATTGTTGCTTTGAGATCAAGAAGTCCTCCATCCCCAACTTCTTCCTTGGAGTCTTTGTTATTGATGGTGTTGAGGTGCAACTGCTCCTAGTAGACATAGGAGTATTCTTGCTTGGAGTAAATCCTTGAGAAGAGTGAACATCCTTTGCAAAACAAACTCTCTTCTTCTCTTGTGCCAAAAGCTCCAAATTAAGACCCTTGCTCCTGTATGCGCTAAGAGAGATACCACCAAAGCCTCAGAAAATATACACAGAAAGGCCGATGCATGCCACCCTAGCACCATCTCCTCATCTGTCTCACCATGCCAACGTGCTTTGATCTGATCTGCTGGCTGGGACATGGGTTTCTACTCAGCCCATTTGCATCATGGTTCACCAATCCAGGTCTGTGAACAATTGTGAAATCATACTCCTATAAAATTAGAGCCCATTGTGCAAGCTTCCCTAAAAGCTTATCGGACTCTATCAACCACTTCAGTGGTTGATGATCAATGATGAGAGTGAAGGGTTACCAAATAGGTAACATCAGAAATGTGCTATTGCCCAAACTATTGCCAAGCACTCTCCCTCATATGAGCTATACTCACCTCTGCTGAATTGTTGGAGCGACTAGCATAGGCCACCATAAACTCCTTCCCCTCATCATCATGCAGGGTGAGCACCGCTCCAAGCCCCAACATACTCCAATCAGTATGAACCTGAAATGGTCATCCTCTGATTGGTCTCCTCAAAATAGGAGTAGATTTCAACCTCTCCTTGAGCTCCACAAAAGCTCTCTCCTGCTCATCTCCCCAACACCACTCCTGTGTAAGCTTGGTCAGCTTCGTCAAGGCCTTGGCAATGGCACTAAATCCGCTAACATAGCAGTAATAGAATTTTTCCAACCCAAGGAATGCTTGCACTTTTCTCACATCCATAGGCCAAGGAATACATGCAATTACCTCCACCTTGATCTGCTGAACACCTAGTCCTCAAGGGTAGATAGTGTGACCCAAATACTCAACCTACTTGTGGAAGAACCTACACTTCCCAAGATGTAATTTGAGTCCATGAGATCTCAACCTCTCAAACACCTCCAACAATTGTTTCTCATGCTCCTCCATAGTAGTGCTATAGACCAAAATGTCATCAATATAGCACCAAGTAAAATCTAATCCAACTAGGATCCTATCCGTGACCCTCTTGAGCTCAATAGGAACATTCTTTAACCCAAACGGTAAGAACCTCCATTGATAGAACACATCCTTACCGTGAGGATCAATAACCTAGAATGTTATCTTGGGCTTATCCTCCTCCTCGATCGGCAACTAATGATATCCCACTCAAAGATCCAAAATACTGAAGACCTTTGCATGCCCAATTGCATCAAAAATCTCCTCCGGTGTAGGCACAACATACCAATTACCTGGTTTGTCGGTTGATAAGACGGTAATCTCCACACATCCGCCTATTTGTGTAGTTGCCATGCATATCCTTCTTGGCTAGCATCACTGTAGTTGATGCATACTCTCTATGTGAGATCTCCACCAATCCAGCCTCAAAAAGGTCACTACTTCGGCTATCAATCAATGTCCTCTCCATATCACTATATCGATAAGGACGTTGAAAAACTAGTGTATTGCTAGTCAACTCAATCCATATACAAGGTCTCTTTAGAGCACCCAAATCCTTCAACTGAAGGCAAAACAACTCGTATGGCTCCTCAAGAACCTCCAAATCATCAATCTTTCCTCTCCAGTAAGCTTGGGTCCAAGATTTGGCTCCCAAGTATCCTTTGTAACTGTTGTAGGAGTAGAAAACGTATTGACTGGCTGCTACATTGGGCCCTTGAAGGCGAATAGTGTCATGCTCCTGACCACTAGAGGTCCCAACCTCGGTGTGAAAAACTCCCTCCACTCTGGCTCCAAGCTCCACACATCCTCTAGCTACATCCCAAGTGGACTAAGGGTGTAATCCAAGTAGCCCATGGTCACTTGGATGGACTCCATGTAGACCACTCTCCCTAGTAGCTACTGGTTGTGTGTGGTGCCCACATTTTTTGTTTTTTTCAAAATAGAGAAGAAGAAGTGTATAGAGAAGTCGTATTGCACTTGTATGGCCAAAGAAGGCAAAGAAAAGAGTCTTTGGGATGAAACCTGAGGTAAAGTGGCTTTAGGTCATAAGGCAAAGTACTCGAATATGCCTTGTCAGCATACAACCCAAAGTAAGGAATCTTTGTATCGGGGAGAGCTTAACTCGAGGCAAAGACAATGTAACAACCTTTTGTCGGGGCAAGAAATTCAAGAAGGGACTGTTCAAAACCGGCGGCCCATACGCATGAAGTACAATTGACAGTGACAAGGCGCATGCAAGAGGTGTGATTTCTCGGTAGAAACTCGAATTGAAGAGAGACGAAGAAAGCACGACTCTATAAAAATTGAGCTAATGACAAAGCAATGTCAAGCAATTTTCCTTTGCCATTGAGAAGTCGTCATGTAGGTGATCATGGGAAGGGAAGTAGAGCTGAAGATGCGCTAGTGTGTAGAGGAGAATTTGAGAGAGTGAAACCGAGAGATAGTGAGAAAGCAGGAGAGATGGGAGGAGGAAAGAAGAACTCCAAATTTGCAATGAGGAATCATGCGATTCGAAGGTTAGATGTGATCGTGAGAATCAAAGTCTTGAGCCGACTTTGGATCACGTTCTTGGCATGGAATTGGAATGTCAGTTTTCCAGGTTTCATGATAGAGATAATCAAGAGTAAGTGTCTCGATGGCCCCGAGGAAGTAGGGAAGAGAGGAAATCCGGCTTGTTGGACAGAGTCGGATTGGAGATTAGTGCTTGGGAGAGAGGCAGGCGCGGAGCAGGGTGCCACATTCTTGGGGAAGGGAGAAGTAGCAGAAGAGACCCAAGAAGTGAGGGATGCTTTCTCTTCAAAGAGAACAAAGAATGGGTATAAGGTTGAGAGTTACAAGGATCCAGTGAAGAGAGGGATTGTGAGTGGTCTCATGGCAACCCTAAAGCCGAAGAGAACGACTTATGTGATGAAACACCAAGCGGTGTTCTTCCATAAGCTGTTTGTAGGAGAACCGATTAATTGGGTGAGGTGCTTATATGGGAGGACGAGACAGATGGTGTGGAATTTGCGGGATAAGTTGCCTCCACACTACATCGTGCCGTTTGCAGCACATTTCTACCTTGGGTTGAATTTGCTCAATTTGGCGGAGTGCAACCAAATGGTGTCTCACTTCCATCCCGACTTGAGAAGAGTAGTCGACATGGAGGAGCAGTAGTACATTCTTCAAATCCAAAGCACGGATGAGTACTATGCGAAGACGTGTAAGAGCATGGAGATAGAAGAAAGTACTCTAAAGTCGAACAAGCGGAGTCAGCAAGGAGAAGCCAAAGACAAGACAAGACCTCAGAAAGTCAGGAGAGGAAACCCAAGGAAAGGCATAGTGGTGATCGTGACATCAGACAAAGACTCGAAAGGCGAAGCCGAGTGCAAGTCCAAAGACTCGGAAAGTGAGGAAGAACCAGAGCTCACGCTGCAAAGTGGAAATACAAGTAGCGACAATGATGAAGGTGGAGAGATAACATTGGTACCAGCTGCTATTGTTGAAGAAGAAGAAGAGGTTTGGGTGGAGCTTGAGCAAGAAGATAATGCAAAGTTGGAGGATGAGATACCCAAGCCCGAGGAAAAGAAGTTTACAATCTAGAGGAGAGTTTGTTCAAGACGTAAGGCAAAGTGTGAAGCGGGTCCAAGTAAGGCAAGGGAAGAAGCAAATGCTAGCTCGGGAAGTGAGGCGTCGATTCCGATACAAAGACTACAGAGAAGGAGGCAAGTATCGGGTGAAGAAGAAGTAAGGAAGCAGATTGCTATGCAAGAGGAAGTAGTTGCGAGTGATGGAGTGGAGTACCTACGGGAGATCGTGTGTCCATTTTTGGTGAAGTTGGAGCACAAGAAGAAGGAGATGCAGTCAACATGTCCGGAGGTGAAGACTGTGTTGCATGTATTAGCAAGATTAGAAGAAGAGAACTTGGAGTTGAAGAAGAGTATAACCCAAGGCAAGGAGGAAAGGGAAGTACTACGAGGGGAGGAAGTAGTACAGAATCAAGTGATTGAAGACTTGAAGAGAGAAGTGAGGTATCGAGAGGAACTTGTGAAGAAGAGTGACATAGCAAGGGAAAGACAAGTAGCAGAGTATGAAATCTTGAAGCAACAGTTTGTTGATTCAAGACTAGAAATTATCCATGCTATGGCAAGGGTAGCAGCAAAGGAACAAGAACTCGATAGAGTGATAGAGAGTGTAGAAGAGAAGAAGCAATTGTGGCAGCGGGAGTTGACAGTAAGATATAGGGAGGAAGAGAGATTATGAGAGTTACTTCATAATCAAGAAGAGAAGATTGAGCAGAAGGAGAAGGAGAAAGAAACGGTGAAAGCCAAGTTTGAGGTGGAATTGGCGATGTATAGAGAAGATTGGCTTGCAGATCGGGAACGGGAAAGGAAGATGAGATTGGAGCCATTGAAGGAGATTGTCATCAGAATGAATGCAATGTTAAGTATAGAGGCCAATATTTGGATTGAAGAGACGAGGCTACACAAGTTGAAGTTGTTGGTGTAGGAGACAAGGAGGAGACATGCAAAAGACACAGATTTGAATGCACTGTTGATTAGTCTCAGGACTCGTGTAGATAGGAAGATATTAGAAGTAGAAGATAATATCGCGATTAGACTAGACTTAGTGAAATTGGAGATAGATAAACTTCGGAAAGATGTTAGAGCCAAACCCGAAGTAGATGAGATAGGAGTGTAGATGTCTTTGGAGTTACCCTTGGAGACAATAGAGAAGAGTGGGTCGAGAGATAAAGAGTTAGATAGATTACCTACTAGTGAAATATCAGATCAAGAAAGAGAACTATTAGATTTGGTAGAAGATGTAGGAGATATGAAACCTGAGGACAGAGTAGTAGGAAGTACAGTTACTTTGGGTTTGGGTTTGAAAGCCGAAGAAGAAGTAGACATCGGATCGGAGTAGAAACCGATTTGAGATTTGAATAGGTAGATATGAAGAGGTGCATTGTCATTTTGGATCTGCAAGTTTGTAGAGGCATTAAGAAGAGATGCATTAGGAAGATAACTATCGATTGCTTCACTATTTAAGAGTGGCATTCGTAGTATCATGTTGTTCAGTGCTCATTATTTTTGAGAATAGATAAAGCGAAGTGCTGTGAAGCAGTGCTCGTCGCTTAAGCTTGATTTTGAGTATCAACTTTGCAATTGTGTTTGTGAGTGTGTGGAGAATTTCAAAGTGCAAGTCAGTGTGCTTGGTGGATGTTGGATTCCGCAGCCTTGATCTTCATTTTGTGTGTTTGATCTTGAGTGAAGGGCAATCAAAGCAATACCTTGAGAGATCAGAGAGGAATTGTAGTGTTGGTAGTATTCTACATTTGTGAGTGCAGTGCGAGGTTGATGTGAAGCAATTTTGATCAAGGAAGTTGTGCCTTTAGTAGAAGGGTGGAACACAATTTTGAGGTGAAGTTGTTTTGTAGTGGAGTGCCGTTTTTGGGAGAGCCTGAATAATCACAATCAAGATTGTTTGGAAAGAATTGATGGAGTTGTGATTAAGGAGTGTTACTTTGTGAGAAGACTGCAAATCAATGCTTGTTACTCTCTTTTGGGTGTGGTTTCTACTTGAGAGACTAAAGAAGAACTCAAGAAGAACTGAAATTATTACTGATTGACTTCATATTTGACCAATTCTGACTAGTATCTTTGCGGGAATGAACTTTACTTACTTGATTATCGCAAAAGTGATATTTGCCGGGTTGTCACATGATTTTTGGCGCTGCTGCTGGGGATACAAATCTCGGAAGTGGAAGAATACAAAGCCAAATTGGAAACTGGGTATCAATGCAATATGAATGTCTGCATTGAGAGAACAACGGGAAGAGAGAGCTCAAAGACGAGCATTGCAACATGAAGAAGACAAACGTCTAAATGTCCCATCCTCTTTTGACAAAACCAAATGAGAGGCATTGGACGTTCAACTCCTTCACAAAGTGCAAGAAGCCCTGCAAGAACTTGATCACAAGAAATGTGAAGGCGGTTGTCAAGGCTACTTTGCATCCCTCTCTTCGTCTAAGAAGAAGAAAGACTCGAGTGGCCAAACATATGCATTATGGCCCAATACACCGACTTCCGCTAGAGCTGTAAAGGAAGTCGCGTCCTTAAAGAACTTTGTTTGAGAAAAGACAGCACAAACACTTACAAAAGAAGAGTGTCAACATCTTTTATGAATGATTCCTTGATTGTCCCAAAGGAATTTTGAAGAAGACATCAAAGGTGTTGATCTTGAATCTTCCAACCGGGTTGAAGTTGACATCCTCATATCAGAAATTGTCAAAGAAGACCCTACCTTGAATTTGACAAATTGGAATCCTTGGGCTGACAACACGGCATCAATTCTAGCCAATCCCTTGGTTCCGTCAAGTTCAACACTACCTCAGCCAATCCTAGTGCATCAAACGATGACTTTGTTGCTTGTTACCTGACACGCCTATCAAAAGTATAAGAGGACAGAACAAGACGAAGATCCCAATGAATTCATTGAAGAATTTGAAGTCATCTCCTTTGCTAACAAGGAGTATGACTTGGCGGATCAACTGCAAATTTTCCCAAGTCTGCTCTAAAAGAAAGCTCGGAGCTGGTACACCCATGTGACCTAGAAGGGGTTCGAACCGGCAGACTAGGCAGACTTGAGAAACAACTTCCTGGAACAATTCCGGGAGGTTGACTACAACATGAGTGTCTTCGCGGCACTCAACAATTTAGACCGAGGCAAGAAGGAGAAGTTGAGAGACTACTCTAAGCGGTTCATGGCACTCTTGAACCGAGTTCCAAAGCAATCGGGGGTGGTGGGTTACTCCGATGCCCAAGCCATTACCTCGTTCCTTGGGGAACTTTCACCAGAGATCCAAATCTTTACAAGGGAGAGGAATGTAACTTCCCTTGACAAAGTACTCAAACATGTCGCTCATTATGAGGCGGTCCACTCTCACTCTGCTGGCAACTGGAGAAATCAGGAGAAGAAAGGCAAGAAGCCCAGAAGGAGAGCTTCACGTAGTACATCCCCTTCTTCGGAAGAATCCTCCACGTCTTTGAGCTCTTCTTTGGAATCCAAAGAAGAATCAAAGCCAAGATGAGTAAGAAGACGTGGGGGTAAGAAACTAGTGACTCCTCTAGCAAAGAGTGTACATATGGTGGATACCAAGCTGGATGCCCTCATCAAGGAGTTTTTGGATTTTAAGATCCAGATGATTGGAACCAAAGACAAAAGGAAGGCCCCAGGATTTGGCAGATCAAATGTATGGTGCACCGCATGTGGCAAGTCAGGCCACACAAACACAAAATGCAATACTCGTAATGCATTCCCTATGCAGCAAATTGATTGGGTTCCGGGATGGAGCCAAGACGAGAAGAAGCTGTGTACCAAATGCAAGAGGTATAGCCTCAGGCTAGCACATCATATCAAGGTCCGAGGTTTGGACCAAGGGAGTATAACCCCAATGCTCCTCCATGAAGACCACCGATGAGCAACCAGAATCATCCTCAGAATGTTGCACCCAAAGCCTATTACAATTGTGGCTTGATGGGACATTGGTCTCCAAATTGTCCGGAGCCAAGAAGGCAAATCGGGTACGTTCCCCTATGTGGAAATTGTAAAGGATTGGGTCATACGGGCAATAAATGCCCTCACTCACCGAACCCGAAGCTGCTTGTAAAATATGTACAGATCCCCACTGAGCGTGCAACAATTCAGGCGAAGGGGGATACAAATGTAAATTGCATCATGCTTGAGGAGGAGAGACCTCAGGAAGGGAGTTTGGCCCTGAAAGGAGAATGGCCGGACCTTGAAATTTTGAAGGTTGAGACACGCGCTAGTAAGAAGAAGCGTCATCCCGAAGAATGGAGTATGACCTCCTCGTCTTCTAGAAAGGCGAAGAGACTGCACCAAAAGGCAATTCTTTTTGCCAAGGAGGAAAAGATCCTCTCGAAAGCCAAAGCTAAAGCCTTGCAGAAAGAACTTAAGGAGGCACTACTCAGAACTCGGGAACTAAGTTTGGAAGAGGAGACGAAGACGAAGTCTCCAGTTTTTCCGGCGAACATCCGATCCGAAGTAAAGGGTTTGATTCAAGCCGAGGTGGGCCAACCCGAGGAACCTTGGGTTAAGGCCACTAGCAATCTCGTTACCATTTTGAAGTGTCCTGAAGTCAAGATGGAACATGGAGAGACTTCGAACCCAAAGCTGAAGGCAAAGACGGTCAAATTGGGAGGAGTATCCCAATACGATATTGTAGCGGATTTGGCAGCCACAAATGCCAACGTTACATTCAAACAATTGTGGGAAGACAACAAGCTATACAAGAAGTAGCTAAATTTGGCCCTCAAGAAGGTGAGGTCGATGTCAAAGAAGGACCTGCCCGCTATTTATCGTATTGAACAAGAGGATTCGGGATCTCCCAAGGTGGACACGGAGATTGCAGTGTGCATGATCACATCGATACCCATTGATTCATGGTCCAGTATGAATGTCATGACCAAAGATATTGCAAATTGACTCAGGTATCATATGTTTGAGCCAACACCCCGAGTTTTGAAATTTGCAGACCAAACCAGGAGACGGCCTTTGGGCATGCTGTCAAATATAACCACGATCATTGGAGGAGTACCCTTCAAGTTGAACTACATTGTGTTGTGACCAGTGACAAAGACAGGTTACCCTCTGTTGATCGGAAGACCCTGGTTGTACAGTGCCCAAGTTGTGGTGGATTTGCATCAGCAGAAGTTAAGATTCAAGGACATTTCATCCAAAGATCAGAAGCTGGTGACTGTGAGTTGGAGAAAAGTTCCCCACCTCGAGGAAACAAGTTTTTTGGAAGAGGAGGATGAATCCAAAGACTCATTGTCTTCGTCCTCAGACAAATCCAAAGACAAAGTCCAAGTGAACTATTTGGAATGCTACGAGGTGGATGTCAAAGATGAAGATCCATATGACCTTGCCTTGGGTGAACCTGACTTGGAGGAAGGAGGTTTGATGGCAGCTCGCCTTGGGTTAAGCCAAGTAAGCCACATTGAAGGAGTCATCAACTCCGATGAATGTCAAGATGTTGTATTAACTGAAGGAAAAATTTTAAAAATTTTGAAGATAGTCACTTCGGAGGAATTGGCAGGATACACTGCCCTGTTCATAGAATTCTAGGATGTATTCACCTGGTCTATTGATCAATTGCCAGATATTCCACAAGAATTTGGAGAACACCGGATTGATCTAGTTGAAGGTGCGGTTCCGGTTTGGCAGAGACAATACCGCCTGAACCCGAAGTACTCGCTTTTGGTGAAAGATGAAATTGACAAGTACTTAGGGGCTAGAATCATCTTCCCTATCTTAAGCAATGAATAGGTCTCCCCCATTTTCATTGTCCCAAAGAAGAAAAAAAGGAAGATCCGAGTGTGCCAAGACTTCCATAAGTTGAACGCAGTCACAAGGAAGGATCATCATCCCTTGCCTTTTACCGATACAATTTTAGATCAAGTAGCTGGTCATCCTTGTTATAGCTTTCTTGATGGATTTTCAGGGTACAATCAAGTATCCATTCTAGAAGAGGACAAGGATAAAACCACATTCACAACCAATTGGGGCACTTTCACTTACAATCAAATGCCCTTTGGGTTGTGTAATGCTCCCACTACTTTCCAGTGGATGATGAATTCAATCTTCAAAGATTTCCTGCACAAATTTGTGGAAGTCTTCATTGATGATTTTTGTGTGTTTGGGCAAAGAGATGTACATTTAGATTACCTTCACCAAACTTTTAAAAGGTGTTGTTTTGCCAGCTTGTCATTACACCCAAAGAAATGCTTCTTTGCAATGAAGGAGGGAATTCTTCTGGGGCATTGGGTGTCAAGCTGAGGTATTGAAGTCGATGTCAAGAAGGTTAAAGTAATCGTAGCTTTGGAATCCCCGAAGAACATCCGGGAGCTGAGAGCCTTCTTGGGACATGTCGGATACTATAGACACTTTGTGTCAAATTATATGGTGCTTGCTGCACCCCTTACAAAGCTTCTAAAGAAATCCGAAGACTATCTATAGGAAGCAAATCAAGAAGAAGCTTTCCAGGTTTTGAAGAAGAAGCTGGTTGAAGCACCAATTATGAGGGCCCCGAATTGGGAAGTCCCTTTTCATGTATATGTCGACACTTTGTCCATGGGCATCGGAGTTGTCTTAAGTCAGAAAGACATAAAGAAGAAGGACTACCCGGTGTATTATGCCAGCCAACAACTTTTAGTTTTTGAAAGAACTATTTGACTACTGAAAGAGAAGCACCCAAAATGGTGTATGCCTGCAAGAAATTTTGCCACTACCTGTTGGGATACAAGTTTGTCTTCTATGTTGACCATTACGCATTGCAACATTTGGTCAAGAAGGCAGATTTGTCCAGGCAAATTGCAAGATGGATCTTGTTGTTACAAGAATTCACGTATACTATACAAGTAAGGAAGGGAGCTTCACATTTGAATGTGGACTTCCTGTCTAGGTTAGAAACTCAAGACCAAGAGTGGGAAATTGACGATCGGTTCCTAACAAAGAGTTATATCAATTATCAGCAATGCAAAGTATAAGGTATGCAACAGAATATCATTATATGCATACTCTCCATTGTCCTGAAGGGATGGACCCGGAGCAGAGGGCAATCTTTCTCAGAAAAATGGGGCCGTACCAGCTTAAACACAACATTTTATTCAAGATATGCAAAGAAAAAATACTTTGGCGATGCTTGGAGTCATACAAAGTAGGAGGAGTGATTGAATCTTTACACTCCAAAGCATCGGGAGGACACTATGCTCTGAAGAATACTATAAAGAAGATTCTTTTGGTAGGGTATTGGTGGCCTACAATGTACAAAGACATGCATGCTCATATCTAAAGCTGTGATGCTTGTCAAAGAATGGGGAAGCTGATGGCTACTTCTCAATGGCCTTTGAGACCAATTTTGCCTTTGGCCCCATTTGAGAAATGGGGGATTGATTTTGTGGGTCCCATTCAACCAGTGACCCGAGTCACAAGAAAGCAATACATTTTGGTTTGCACTGACTATGCTATCAAGATCGTCAAAGCTAAAGCAACTCGTAGAGATGATGCCGAAACTGTGGTGGAATTTTTCTTTTGAAACATCATCTCCCGATATGGGTGTCCTCTGGAATTGGTCAGTGACCAAGGAACACACTTTTTGAACTCTGTAATGGAGGTGTTAACCAAGAACTTTCAGATTAAACATTAGAAGACGACTCCTTATAACCCAAAAGCAAATGGCTTAACGAAAAAGGCGAATGGGTTACTAAGCAAAATTTTGAATAAGGTGACTGTCAATTATGCCTATGACTGGGATACAAAATTACCAGCCACGTTGTGGGCATATCGAACAACAGGAAAGATTACAACCAAACAAAATCCATACTTCTTGACATGTGGCTTGCATCCCATACTGCCAATTGAATTTGAAGTACCAACATATCGGATTCTTTGCGAAGAACGACTGTCAAAGGAAGAAAGTCAGGATCTTCGAATTCATCAATTGATGTGGTTAGAAGAGAAAAGAGACGATGCAATGCAAACCACGAAGGAAGTACAAGCACAGAGGAAAGTCAGGCACGATAAGCATATCAAGCCTGTGGTTGTATGTGAAGGAAATTTGGTTTTGTTATATGACAATCGCCGAATATTTTTTCCAAGCAAGTTGCATTTGAGATAGATGAGGCCCTATCGAGTTCTTCATCTTTATGAAAATGGGTCCATGCAGCTTGTAGATCTTGAGGGCAATCCTTTTGCCACTCGAGTAAACGGGTGGAGAGTTTGGAGATATTGGACCATAGACTCGGAAGTTTCTAAGACACTCGAGGTCTATGTTGATGGGGACGCTCACATTTGAGGAAGGGGGTATGTGGTGCCCACATTTTTTTGTTTTTTTTCAAAATAGAGAAGAAGAAGTGTATAGAGAAGTTGTATTGCGCCTGTATGGCCAAAGAAGGCAAAGAAAAGAGTCTTTGGGATGAAACCCGATGTAAAGTGGCTTCGGGTCATAAGGCAAAGTACTTGGATATGCCCTATCAGCATACAACCCAAAGTAAGGAATCTTTGTATTGGAGGGAGCTCAACCCAAGGCAAAGACAGTGTAACAACCTTTTGTCGGGGCGAGAAATTCAAGAAGGGACTGTTCAAAATTGTAGCCCATACGCGTGAAGTACAATTGACAATGATAAGCGCATGCAAGAGGTGTGATTTCTTGGTAGAAACTCAAAATGAAGAGAGATGAAGAAAGCACGACTCTATAAAAATCAAGCTAACAAAAAAGCAATGTCAAGCAATTTTCCTTTGCCGTTGAGAAGTCGTACTGTAGGTGATTGTGGGAGGGGAAGTAGAGTTGAAGATGCGCTAGTGTGTAGAGGAGAATTTGAGAGAGTGAAACCGAGAGATAGTGAGAAAGCAGGAGAGATGGGAGGAGGAAAGAAGAACTCTAAATTTGCAATGAGGAATCATGCGATTTGGAGGTTAGATGTGATTGCGAGAATCAAAGTCTTGAGCCGACTTTGGATCACGTTCTTGGCATAGAATTGGAATGTCAATTTTCCAGGTTTCATGATGGAGATAATCAAGAGTAAGTGTCTCGATGGCCCCGAGGAAGTAGGGAAGAGAGGAAATCTGTCTTGTTGGACAGAGTCGGATTGGAGATTAGTGCTTGGGAGAGAGGCAGGTGCGGAGCAGGGTGCCACATTCTTGGGGAAGGGAGAAGTAGTAGAAGAGACCCAAGAAGTGAGGGATGCTTTCTCTTCAAAGAGAACAAAGAATGGGTATAAGGTTGAGAGTTACAAGGATCCAGTGAAGACAGGGATCATGAGTGCTCTCATGGCAATCTTGAAGCAGGAGAGAATGACTTATGTGATGAAACACCAGGCGGTGTTCTTCCATAAGCTGTTTGCAAGAGAACCGATTAATTGGGTGAGGTGCTTCCATAGGAGGACAAGACAGATGGTGTGGAATTTGTGGGATAAGTCATCTCCACACTACATTGTGCCGTTTGCAGCACATTTCTACCTTGGGTTGAATTTGCTCAATTTGGCGGAGTGCAACCAAATGGTGTCTCACTTCCATCCCGACTTGAGAAGAGTAGTCGACATGGAGGAGCAGCAGTACATTCTTCAAATCCGAAGCATGGATGAGTACTACGCAAAGACATGTAAGAGCATGGAGATAGAAGCAAGTACTCCAAAGTAGATGAAGCGGAGTCGGCAAGGAGAAGCCAAAGACAAGACAAGACCTCGGAAAGTCAGGAGAGGAAACCTGAGGAAAGGCATAGTAGTGATCGTGATGTCAGACAAAGACTTGGAAGGCAAAGCCGAGTGCAAGTCCAAAGACTTGGAACGCGAGGAAGAATCAGAGCTCACGCTGCAAAGTGGAAATACGAGTAGCAATAGTGATGAAGGTGGAGAGATGACATCGGTACCAGCTACTGCTGCTGAAGAAGAAGAAGAAGAGGTTTGGGTGGAACTCAAGCAAGAAGATAATGCGAAGTTGGAGGATGAGATACCCAAGCTCGAGGAGAAGAAGTTTATGATCTAGAGGGAAGTTCATTCAAGACGCAAGGCAAAGTGTGAAGCGGGTCCGAGTAAGGCGAGGGAAGAAGCAAATGCTAGCTCGGGAAGTGAGGCATCAATTCCAATACGAAGACTGCAGAGAAGGTGGCGAGTATAGGGTGAAGAAGAAGTAAGGAAGGAGATTGCTACACAAGAGGAAGTAGTTGCAAGTGATGGAGTGGAGTACCTACGGGAGATCATGTGTCCATTGTTGGTGAAGTTGGAGCACAAGAAGAAGGAGATGCAGTTGACATGTCCGGAGGTGAAGACTATGTTGCATGTATTAGCAAGATTAGAAGAAGAGAACTTGGAGTTGAAGAAGAGTTTAACCCAAGGCGAGGAAGAAAGGGAAGTACTGCAAGGGGAGGCAATAGTACAGAATCAAGTGATTGAAGACTTGAAGAGAGAAGTGAGGTATCGAGAGGAACTTGTGAAGAAGAGTGACATAGCAAGGGAAAGACAAGTAGTAGAGTATGAAATCTTGAAGCAACAGTTTGCTGATTCAAGACTAGAAATTATCCATGCTATGGCAAGGGTAGCAGCAAAGGAACAAGAACTCGATAGAGTGATGGAGAGTGTAGAAGAGAAGAAGCAACTGTGGCAGCGGGAGTTGACAATAAGATATAGGGAGGAAGAGAGATTACAAGAGTTACTTTGTAATCAAGAGGAGAAGATTGAGCAGAAGGAGAAGGAGAAAGAAACGGTGAAAGCCGAGTTTGAGGTGGAATTGGTGATGTACAGAGAAGATTGGCTTGCAGATCGGGAATGGGAAAGGAAGATGAGATTGGAGCCATTGAAGGAGATTGTCATCAGAATGAATGCAATGTTAAGTATAGAGGCCAATATTTGGATTGAAGAGACGAGGCTACACAAGTTGAAGTTGTTGGTGCAAGAGACAAGGAGGAGACATGCGAAAGACACAGATTTGAATGCGTTGTTGATTAGTCTCAGGACTCGTGTAGATAGGAAGATATTAGAAGTAGAAGATAATATCGCGATTAGACTAGACTTAGTGAAATTGGAGATAGATAAATTTCGGAAAGATGTAAGAGCCAAACCCGAAGTAGATGAGATAGGAGTGTAGATGTCTTTGGAGTTACCATTGGAGACAATAGAGAAGAGTGGGTCGGGAGATAAAGAGTTAGATAGATTACCCACTAGTGAAATATCAGATCAGGAAAGAGAACTATTAGATTTGGTAGAAGATGTAGGAGATATGAAACCTGAGGACAGAGTAGTAGGAAGTATAGTTACTTCGGGTTCGGGTTTGAAAGCCAAAGAAGTAGACATCGGATCGGAGTAGAAACCGATTTGAGATTTGAATAGGTAGATATGAAGAGGTGCATTGTCATTTCGGATCTGCAAGTTTGTAGAGGCATTAGGAAGAGATGCATTAGGAAGATAACTATCAATTGCTTCACTATTTAAGAGTGGCATTTGTAGTATCATGTTGTTCAGTGCTCATTATTTCTGAGAATAGATAAAGCAAAGTGCTATGAAGTAGTGCTCGTCGCTTAAGCTTGATTCTGAATATCAGCTTTGCAATTGTGTTTGTGAGTGTGTGTAGAATTTCAAAGTGCAAGTCAGTGTGCTTGTTGGATTCCGCAGCCTTGATCTTCATTCTGTGTGTTTGATCTTGAGTGAAGGGCAATCAAAGCAATGCCTTGATAGATCTAAGAGGAATTGTATTGTTGGTAGTATTCTACATTTGTGAGTGTAGTGCGAGGTTGATGTGAAGCAATTTTGATCGAGGAAGTTGTGCCTTCAATGGAAGGCTGGAACACAATTCTAAGGTAAAGTTGTTTTGCAGTGGAGTGCCATTTTTGGGAGAGCCTGAATAATCACAATCAAGATTGTTTGGAAAGAATTGATGGAGTTGTGATTAAGGACCCTAAACTTTGTGACAAGACTGCGAATCAGTGCTTGTTACTCTCTTCTGGGTGTGGTTTCTACTTGAGAGACTAAAGAAGAACTCAAGAAGAACTGAAATTGTTACTGATTGACTTCATATTTGACCAATTCTGACTAGTATCTTTGCGGGAATAAGCTTTACTTACTTGATTACCGCAAAAGTGATATTTGCCGGGTTGTCACATTGTGTGCTAAGAATACCATGTCCACTTGGTCCATTGCTCCCAGCATGTGCCTGAATTGTCTCAGTAGACACATAGCTCAAAAGAGTCTGAGTGGTGATGCCTATCAAGCGCATCCTGCGTTGCTCTGCCAAGCCAAGGCTCACAATCCAGGTCAAACAATTCAAGTCCATAGCCTGACCTAACACCTGACGCTTGGATGCCTCTAACTTGCTGGAATAACGGTAATACTAGTGCAAAAACCCATTGACCGATCTCTCTCATCGGCATTGGGCTCCACCAACTATTGTAATTGTGAGTCCCAAACAAGTCAAGGTCCTCCCTCTTGAAAAGCATGAGAGCTTGGGGAACTCACGAGTATAGGAAACGCGGCTTTAGGTTGTCCAACTAGGTTCACCATTGCCATAGGTGACCTATCAGCCATTACTACTATTGAGACTAACGCCCAACATCTAAGATGTCATCAACAAGGATGTGGTCAAGTTGCTGAATCCCATCATATACATGTTGTAAAACCTCTATGGGTAAGAGGTTCGTCTACCAAAGATGAAGACAATGAGCCCGTGATCCCACTCTGGCTACATCTAACAATATAGTAGGTCCCATCCAAGAATGGACCTGATGTGTACTCGCCACCACTCTGGTGCAAGAATCACCCATCAAAGGAGCATTGTCCAAAATGTAAGTTGGAGAAACGGATTGATGAACCTAGAGATGTCGTAGTATACGTAACATCTCCCAAAACACACCAGAATGAGGATCTTGAAGACACAAACCTTGGTCAGCACGTGTAGGTCCCTGACATGGCCCTCCAAAAATCACCAAGTGAATAGGCCTATGTCTCTCCAGATCATGTGCCCCCAATAAGGAATGTCTATTGGTAGGGCCTTTTGGTAACCTTTGACTGTTGACATTGGTAATAACTCCGAATACCAATAGGCCAAGTGTGCCACATGATGTAGAGAGACTCGCCTAGCAATCTCATCTTTCTCTACATACAAGTACCTATGTACTCGTATACCCGCCTGTAATATTGTAGCTAGTCCGGTGCTAATCCCACCAAACAACTCCAATAGACATATCCTCTACTAGATACTGCCAAGCAATGAGTGTGGTATCCAGAGGTATCAAAGTAATTGACTCTAGAGGCTTATCCTCACACTCATCTTCTGATGGTATGAAGGCTCCACTCCAAGCCTGTTGCACCAATTGATCAGCATGTTGCTGCTATGCCTCCTCTGAACTCCACAATAGAACATCCAAGGTGGATGGAACAATCCCACTTGTACTCCATATCTGAGTGATCTCCTCTAGTACTGAAGTATCCTTTGCATGGACGTTCCACTCCAACAAGTCACCATGCCAAGTAACTTCACCACTAAATCCTAAAATTGATGCTACCATGGTCCCAAACTGTAGTGAGCCAAGACTGCCACTACTAAAGCGTAGGTAGGCAACATAGGGCTACCAACAATCCACTAAGCTTGGAGATACCACCAACACTCAAAGTTCTTGCACTCAAATTTCCCCTTGATTTCAAGTCTCTGATGTAATCATATTGTTTACAACTCTCAAATACACTCAACTCAGAATAGTACTTGATTTTTCACTCTATAAACTGTCAACAATTGGGGATTGATTACAGTCAAGGCACACCCACTCTAGGTGACGCTTGCCGGCCTCTGTCCACCATAGCCAGGAACTTGAAAGCTCAACATCAAAGAAGTGAGCTCTCTGGAGTTGCACTTTGAAAGTATACCCCTGGACTCGAGCTAGGTCTAAAACCCTAATGGTATACTTGGTGGTGCAAACAGTGCAAAGTGACAGTGGGCCCTACCAAGAAGTCAATACCCTAAACACAAAATTTGTCTGTCGGAAAGTAGTCTCTAAGAAATTGTTGAAATAACTCTAACTACTATCACTGGAACTCTAGTGTTTGAGCAATCTAGATATGACACTACAAATGGCATGATACTACAAACATTAGAGTAGTTCCTTCTCTTCCTCTCAATTGTAGTATTTGCAGATTTGTCATCCATTGACTTGAGTGGCAAGTAAATTCCCCTCTAGATCAACAAGATGCAAGGACTTATTTTTGTAAAGCTTTTATACTTGATATGGTCGTATCCAAATAAGATGCAACTTCCTAGTGAAGAACTTGCGTCAACTACTGTATAACAATACCAACTCCTTGTGTAATATGCATGCATTGGATCTTTCAATTGTAAACCTCCTTCTACTTTGAACTTTATATGTGCAATTATGGAATCATCTCTTTGTTCTTCCAAAATATCACTTGTTGCATCTGGAGAGCTTGACTATCTTCCTTGATCATCCATTCTTTTGATATAATCCTATAGTTAGATACCTCAAATTCAATGGGCAAAATGAGATGGAACCAATAAGTGAGAAAGACAAGTGTTTGCTTTGTGGTGATTTTTTGAGCGATGCAATATGCCTACAAGGCTATTGGCAACTTGGTATCCCATGGATAATTCATATGAATAATTCATTTTTACCTTGTTTAGGATTTTGCATACCAATCCGTTGGCTCATTTTTTCAATCCATTTGCCTTTGGGTTGTAGAGAGTATTTTTCCCATGTTTAATTTACAACTGTTGGGTGAGATACTCAATTGAGAACCAATTTGTTCAAGAAATGAACTCCCCTATCACTCACTAATTCAAGAGGATAGCCATACCGGGAGATGATATTGTGGAAGAAGAATCTTGCCATTGTATATGCATTTTCCTTCTTGGTAGCTCTGCTTCTACCATTTTGCTGGCATAGTTAGTATAAACCAAAATGTATCTCTTCCACGTAATTTTTGTGGTAGGTTGTATTGGGCCTGAAAATTCAATTCCCCATTCTTGAATGGAGCTAGGAGTAGAATGGAACTAAGGAGCCATTGAGGTGAAGGCATGGGTCATCCGATACATTGACATGCATGACATTGTTTGATAAATTTTTGCACATCCTTGTACATGGTCGGCCACTAATCTCCCATTGCCATAATTTTCTTTACCATATTTTTCAAGGCAATTGCCCTCCTATTGGTTCCAAGCATAGGGCATATATCACTCTTCATACTTCATAAGATTTTAGACAATGCCAAAGAACTTCATTGGCCCCTAATTTGAAAAGGATATTCCACTTCAACTAGTATGGACCCATTTTGTGGAGGAAGACTGCCCACTACTCTAGATCCAATCCTTCCTGACACTACAACATACAGAGATATTATAACTCAAAAGAGTAACATGTCATCTTTGTTATCAAAATTTGGAAGATTTCTTTGTCTAGAAACATTTCATTCAGATCTTGGTTCTGATTGTTGGTTTTTAGCTTGGACACAAAATCAGCATTATTGTGTTGTCATCTTTCTTGACCTAAATGGTGTAGGTAAATTCCTATAGTATTAATTATCATTGCAAGATTTCTCTTGACAAGTTGGCCTTCCTTACCAAATGTTGCAACACATAATGGTCTACATGGAAGAAAATTTTGTATCCTAACATATAGTGATGGAACTTCTTGCAAGCATACACTATCCTAAATGATTCTTCCTCAATGGTGGTGTAATTACTCTCCATTGTAGACAATAGTCAACTAGCATAGTACACAATCTTTCTTATTCTTGTTCTTTTGATTAAGGATTACTCCAACTACAACAAAATAATTGTCCATGTACACATAGAAGATAATTCCAAATTAGGAGCTTTTATCACCAAGGCCTCCACCAACTTGGTTTTTTGTGACAAAGGTATCCTCTTGCACCTTGTCCATATATAATCCTTGACCTTCTTCAACAACTTTGTTAAGGGTGCAGCTTGTACTGCATAGTTGGAGATGAGCCTCCTATAATAGCCTAAATGACCTACGAATGCTCTTAGTTATCATAGATTCTTGGATAATTCAAGGGATGAGATTAATTTTATCTTTTCAACATCCACTTCCATTCCTTGTCTTGAAACTTGATGTCCCAAAAGAATGCCTTCTTTCATGAAAAAGAAGTACTTCTCAGAGTGCAAAGATAATCTAGAAGACCTACACCTCTCAAATGTTTGGTGTAGAAAGGAAAGATGGTTGCTTCTTCTACAAAAAACACAAAAATCAATGATGAAGATCTTCAAGAATTTTTGCAAATAATCTTTGGAGATGGCAGTCATCATCTATTGACATGTTGCAAGTGCATTATACAACCAAATGACATTCAATTACAAGCATAAGTTCCCCAATCAATAGTGAGGTAGTCTTGTATTCATTTTCTCCCAAATGGATACTTGGTTGTAACTTGCAAAACCATCTAGAAAGTTATAGCACTCATAATCTATGAATTGGTCTAAAATAGCATCCAAGAAAGGCCAAGGGTGATGGTTATTCTTTTTTGCTACATTTAGCTTGCAAAAATCTTGGCACAATCTAATCTTTCTTATCTTCTTGTTGGGTCCTATGACAATTGGAGACATCCACTCATTGAGTGAGTGTCTCCAATGAAATTGGTCAAGGATGAAATTGATAAGTATCTCAAGGCAGGCCTTGAGATACTTATCAATTTCATCTTTGACCAACAATGGGTATTTGGGATGAGTCAATATTAGTGTTGTTGGATAGGGATTGCTCCTTCTTCTATGTCAATTTGATGCTCCCCAAATTTCCTAGGAATTGCAAGCATTTACTCAATCTTCCAAGCAAAGATATCTTGGTATTCTCAAAATAGGTAAGCATGGTTTGCATATTCCTCCTTAGATATAGATTTGGAAATATTGAGTGATTTCCCTTTGGTAATTTGCAGATCCTAGTAGTCATCTAGGTTGATGATGCTTTCCATGTGACTAAAGGGGTTGATCTCCAAGCATGCAAATTTTTCCTCTAGACCTTTGGGGCAATTGTTTGCTTTGGCCTCAAGTTTGATTTTGTAACACTCTAGGTAGTTCACCTTGTCTTCTTTTGACAACCTTTGGCCTTATCCAAGTTTCTTCTGTGTAACTTTCCTTTAAAGACAAGGTTTCCCTTAGATGAAGAACCTTCTTTCAACACACTATGATAGATTTGGTGTCAATGGAGTTGGTATCAGAGAAATGCAATTTGTGTTGGTACCATTTGACTATTATTCTTGCTCCATATAGTCAAGGTCTTCCTATTAGCATACAATATCCTATTTTGGTTATAGGGAAAAGGACAATGTAATCTACTCAAAATGTTATCCCACCTATGATGGTAAAAATGTTGGAAAACATTCCTAAAGGTCTTCTTCCCTTGATCTGCAAAGTGGAGGATATAAGGCGTTGGCTCAAAATTTGTGTACCCTAGTTTGAGGATAGTTTCCTCCATCATGACATCCATTCCAAAGCCAAAATGATGGGTATTGATTGAATCATACAACCATTAATTTTTATCTCCACCTCTAGAGATCCTAGATCTTCTAACTCTATTCTATAAATTATAGAAGATCAGATTGCTTTCTTGCCTGCACTCATCAAAGCACTAGAGTTGATTGCTTTTTGCACAACTTATTATTCTCCCATAATTACTTGAACATGACATCTAGTTTAGAAAATCCCAGATCAGCAAGAATGTCCTACTAAGATACTCTTATGACAACTCAATGTCAATGTACTTATAGTATAGTCAATAAGAATAGTTTGTTCTCACAAGGACATTATTCAAAAATGCCTAAGAGTGGAGCAAAACACACACTTGTCACCAAATTTTAGTTCTTTTATTGTCTCCTATTTAACCTCTTGGGCAAAAAATACTCCCCAAAGAGGGTAGTGTCACCCTCTATGACGCACTACAACAAAAAGAAAATCACAAAGTAATCACCTTCACTCTAAAATCTAGTTGAGATTTCTCTTGAAGATGATGGTTGTCCACCTTTGAGTGCCACTCCATTCCAAAGATACAATGCATGCAAATGTGCTCTACCCTTCCCAAAAGGCAAAACTTGCAGACTGAACTTCTTGCTACTTCTTATCTAAACTTTTCAATTCCATGGTACTACCTACGCGGTGAGCTTCTCAATCCACCATTGTACAAGTTTACTCTGAATCTTTTAGTGCACACTTTGATCAAGGGCAAGTACTTTCTTGGCACTAGCATTGAAGACATATTGTGAAATTCCTCACCTCTACTCTTGCCTAGATATTGAAACAACATACCAAATATAGGACATAGAACTTGCAAAGAAGTAGGCTCACTCTTTATTAGTAATCAAAGTTTTCATTACACAAAAGAACAAAAATGAGTGCCAATGGCACTAGCCTTATATACAAGTCTGGCTCCAAGTTGAAGGGATCAAAATCCCAAGTGAATCTTGAAAAATCTTGATCTGAACTATCCATCACTGATTTCACTATCCTAATCCTATCTTATCCTAATCATCTACAAAATGATTAGGCTTCTACATGTGTCATGAGGGCTATGAGACATGCTTATTCTTTCTTGAGTGTACAACCCCGAGTACCTATACAAACCCAAGAGCATTCCTCTTCAAGTATATACAACTCTGAGTGCCTCTTAACTCTTAGGGCCCCTCCTCTTAAATACATACAATGTTGAGTGCAAGCATGACTAGCCTACTTAGAGTGCTTGACTACTATACAATTATGAGTACCTAGTCCTTATTAAAGAGTGCATGTCTTACTGAAGGACTTCCTTTTGGAAGAAAGCCTTGGACTAGAACTATTGGGAATGAAAGACTTTATTGACCTCTCAAGTATCTTATGAGTTGATTTGTCTAGGCTTGATACCAAGCTATCTCCAGCAAGAAGTTCTAGCATACTTCATTGAATTCTTATCTGAATGCTCCTTCAAGTGCAAGAATAGGTTGTTCATGCGTTCCTCCTCATAGGCCTGATTTTGCAAGCATTGGACCTACATCTTCAGTGTATGGAATTTGGTCCTAAAGGCTTGCAGTCCTCCTTCTTTTTTTAGCATCTCCATGAAAAAGGCATGGTCTCTTCTAGTTGGTGTAGTGCATTCAATTGATCTTCTTCTCTTTGCTTTCACTGCCTATCCTATTTGGCCTTTTGTTCTTCCAACACTTGAAGGCTTTTTGCATGCTTCATTCTTTCTTCCTTTGCCTCCTTGGCAAGAAGTTCCAATTGTGCTACCACTTCCTTTTGGTACTCTTGCATTTGTAGCTCCCACATTACTACCCAATCATGCTTCTCCTTCAAAGCACTTCAATAGTTGTCTACCTCCAAGCCATTTCTACAAAGTTGGTCTTCAGCTTCCTTCTTGAATTGACTGAACTCAAGGTGGATTGCTTTCCAATCTCCTTCAAACCTCTTGGTCTTGGATGCTTGATGATCTTATTTGTTCTTTGTAGTGGCACTTCTCTTCTTCAACTCTTGGTTTTCCTACAACAAGGCACTTACCTTCAAAACCTTTACCTTGTATAGATCTCTAGCCCTTGCCACCTCATCCTTCACTAGAATCTCTCTAGCCTTTTAAGTGTAGACCTGCTTGTGCATGGCCTCGAACAGCATGGTGTACTCCACCACATCAAGGCTCTTGGCTTGGTATTGTGGCAATAACACCTCCATTAATTGCAATGCAATACCCATTGAGTGAATGATGAAATTTGATCCATCTTGTACTTGCACCAACTTGGATGTTAGTGGGGCCTCATGCACTTTGATCTGCACTTCAGGTGTAGCCTTAGAAAGATCCATCACAATGTTGACCTCCTCTTCTTCTTTGGCATTGTCAATAACTTGATCTTCTTCCTTAGTACAATCATTGGCCTCTTCTTCTTCTCTTGGCCAAAGTTCTTGGTCCTTTGAGAACTTGGCTCAATCTTTCACTTCTACTATGGCTTCTTCTTCTTGCACGTTAGGACTCAAGGGCGGTGCAAGAAGGGCATTGCTACTTCTTCCACCATGTGTTCTTCTTCATCTTCAAGGGCCTCATCGATGTTTTGGTCCTGCATTTGGGGAGTAAAATTGAGCATCCTCCCAAGTTTCTTCTCCTTCTTTGTTGTCTCTTAAGGTGGAGGCTGATCCTTGCAAAGCAAAAGGACCCTAACTCTTCCTTTTCCTCATCTGAATCAACCTCAATGTCCTTGGCTTCATCTTCCAAAGAAGACACTTCAACAATCTAGGCACTTGCTTTGACTTCTTGGTTGGAAGAAGTGGTTTCTTCTTTGAGGTGGTGTTCTTCGTGTTCCTTGGGCAAGGCAAACTCTTCATCTAGAGACACAAATTGGTCTGTCTTTGCAAATTTTGCATCCACCTGCAAATACTTGGCGATCTGAGTTGGTCTTTTAGGTTGTGCTTCAAAATAACCTGCAAGATGAAAATGGGTAAGGAACTTCTTCCTCTCTTCCTTTGCATAATACCAATAGCTAGACATATTAGCTAGAGATGAAAATTGGCTCAATAACATTTGGGAGTATTTTATGTATGATGGGCTAGGTAGATCAGATAGAGGTGTCACCAAAAGATTACTTCTACTATTAGGGCAAAAGTCAAAAATAGCCTAAAGTTGTAATACCAATAGCTAGACATATTAGCTAGAGGTGAAAATTGGCTTGGGAACATCCGAGAGGATGTTATGTATGATGGGCTAGGCATATCAGATAGAGGTGTCACCAAAAGAGGACTTCTACTAATAGGGTTGGAGCCAAAAATAGCTTGGAAACTTTAGAGCCAATTTTGGAGGCCTAAACAGATGAATTAGGCCTTGAAAATGGATACCTGTGGTGCCCACATTTTTTGTGTTTTCCAAAATAAAGGAGAAGAAGTGTATAGAGAAGTCGGATTGTGCCTGTATGGCCGAAGAAGACGAAAAAAATTGTCTTCGGGGTGAAACCCGAAGTAAAGTGACTTTGGGTCATAAGGCGAAGTACTCTGAAATGCCGTGTCAGCATACAATACAAAGTAAATTGTCTTTGGCTCGGGGGGAGCTCAACCCGAGGCAAAGACAGTCTAACAACCTTTCGTCGGGGTGAGAAATTCAAGAAGGGGCCGTTTCAAAATTGGCGGCTCATACGCACGAAGGTGGGGTGACAGTGATAGGTGCATGCCGGAGGTGTGATTTCTTGGTAGAAACTCGAAGCAACGGAAGACAAAGAAGTGCAACTCTATAAAAATCGAAACTGCAACGACGAAATGTCAAGCAATTTTCCTTCGCCGTTGAGGAGTCGTCTTGCAAGTGATTGGGGGAAAGGGAAATAGAGTTGGACTCGTGTTAGTGCGTAAGGGAGAAGTCGAGAGAGAGAAATCGAGAGACCGAAAGAGAGCAGAAGAGATGGGAAGAGGGAAGAAGAACTCCGAATTTGCAGTGAGAAATCATGCAATTTGGAGATTAGATATAGTAGCGAGGATCGAAGTCTTGAGCCGACTTTGGATCACTTTTCTGGCATGGAACTGGAACGTAAGTTTTCCAAGATTCATGACAAAAATCATTGAGAGTAAATGTCTCGATGGTCCCGAGGAAGAAGGGAAGAGAGGAAATCCGGCTCGCTGGACAGAGTCGGATTGGAGACTCGTACTCGGGAAGGAGGCAGGCTCGGAGCAGGGAGCCACGTTCTTGGGGAAAGGAGAGATAGCCCAAGAAACGTAGGAGGTGAGAGATGCCTTCTCGTCAAAGAGGACGAAGAATGGGTATAGAGTTGAGAGCTATAAGGACCCAGTGAGGAGAGGAATTGTGAGTGCACTAATGGCCCTCCTGAAGCCGGAGAGAACTACCTATGTGATGAAACACCAAGCGGTGTTCTTTCACAAGTTATTTGCAGGAGAACTGATAAATTGGGCAAGGTGCTTTCACGGAAGAACGAGGCAGATGGTGTGGAATCTGCGGGATAAGTCGCCTCCACACTACATCATACCATTTGCAGCCCATTTTTACCTTGGGTTAAATCTGCTCAATGTGGCGGAGCGTAATCGAATGGTGTCTCATTTCCATCCTAATTTGAGAAGAGAAGTCGACGCGGAGGAGCAGCAATACATTCTCCAAATCCGGAGCACAGACGATTACTACGCGAAGACAGGGAAGAACGTGGAGGTCATTGAAAGTACCCCAACAAAGAAGAGAACTCGGCAAGCAGAAGCCGAAGAAAACAAGAAACCTCGGAAAATGCAGAAAAATAACCCGAGGCGAGGAATGGTGGTGATTGAGTCGGAAGATGAAGACTCAGAAGGCGAAGCCGAGCTCAAGACGGAGGACTCGGACCGTGAGGAGGAACCTGAGCTGACATTGCAAAGTGGAGATACGAGCAGTGACAGTGAGGAAGGAGGAGAGATGACATTTGTACCAGCGGCTGAAGAATACGAAGAAGAAATGCAAGCCGAGGTAGAAACCAAAGACAATGCGGCGCTGGAAGACGAAGTACTAGTGTGCGAGGAGAAGAAGATCACAGTACAGCGAGGAATTCGCTCAAGACGTAAGGCGAAGTGTGAAGCGGGACCGAGTAGAGTGAAGGAAGAGGTAGAAGGAAGCTCGGGCAGTGAGGCATCGATTCCAATACAAAGACTCCAGAGAAGAAGGCGAGTATTGGGAGAACACGAAGAAAGAAGAGAGACCACTCCGCGGGAGGACGAAGGTATCAGTAATGGAGTAGATTACCTGCAGATGGTAGTATGCCCGCTGTTGGTGAAGATGGAGAAGAAGAAGAAGGAGATGCAGTCTACTTGTCCAGAGGTAAAAACTGTGTTGCAAGTCTTATCAAGATTGGAAGAAGAAAACTCGGAGTTAAAGAAGAGTATAACCCGAGGAGAGGAAGAAAGAGAAGTACTGCGAGCAGAAGCAGTCGAGAGGAGTCAAGTAATCAAAGACCTGAAGAGAGAAGTGAGTTATCAAGAAGATCTTGCGAGGAAGAGTGACATCACAAGGGAGAGATAGGTAGCGGAGCATGAAATCTTGAAGCAGCAGTTTGCTGATTCAAGAGTCGAACTCATCCATGCTATGGCGAGGGTAGCATCGAAGGATCAAGAGCTCGATCGAGTGATGGAGAGTATGGAGGAGAAGAAGCAACTTTGGCAGCGAGAGTTGGCTGCGAGATATAGAGAAGAAGAGAGATTACGAGACTTACTTTGTAATCAGGAAGAGAAGGTTGCACAGAAGGAGAAAGAGAAGGAAGCGGTGAAGGCCGAATTTGAAAAAGAATTAGCGATGTACAGAGAAGAATGGCTTGCAGATCGGGAACGAGAAAGGAAGACAAGATTGGAGCCATTGTAGGAGATAGTCCTCAGGGTAAACGTGATGTTAAGTACAGAGGCTAGCGTTTGAATTGAAGAAGCGCGTCTGCACGAGTTGAAGTTGTTGGTGCAGGAGACGAGGCGAAGACAAGCGGAAGATACAGATTTGAATGCCTTGTTGATTAAATTGAGAACTCGTGTAGATAGGAAGATCTTAGAAGTAGAAGACAATATCGCGATTAGATTAGACTTAGTGAGAATAGAGTTAGAAAAGCTTCGGCAGGATGTTAAAGCAAAACCCAAAGTAGATAACATCGGGATCCAAATGTCTTCGGAGTTGCCCTCAGAGACATTAGAGAAGAGTGAGTCGAAGGATGAGGAGTTAGATAGATTACCCGCTAGTGCAATTTCAGATCAGGAAAGAGAATTGCTGGATCTGGTAGAAGATGTAGGAGATGTGAAACCCGAGGACAGAATAGTAGGAAGTAAGATTACTTCGGGTTCAGATTTGAAAGCCGAGGAAGAAGTAGACATCGGATCGGATTAGTAACCGATTTGAGATTTGAAGGGGCAGATATGAAGAGGTGCATTGTCATTTCGGATCTGCAAGTTAGAACAGTTGTTGTAGAAACGGTATAGTTGTTAGAACTGTCAATTTGTTCACTATTTAAGAGTGGCATTCGCAAGAAATTGTTGTTCAGTGCTCATTATTTCTGAGAATAGATAAAGCAAAGTGTTGTGAAGCAGTGCTCGTCGCTTGAGCTTGATTCCGAGTATCAACTTTGTAATTGTGTTTGTGAATGTTTGGAGAAATTCAAAGTGTAAGTCAGAGTGTTTGTTGGATGTTGGATTCCACAGCCTTGATCTTCATTCTGTGTGTTTGATCCTGAGTGAAGTGCAATCGAAGCAATGCCTTGACAGATCTGAGAGGAATTGTAGTGTTGGTAGTATTCTGCATTTGTGAGTGCAGTGCGAAGTTGATGTGAAGCAATTTTGATCAAGGAAGTTGTGCCTTCAGTAGAGGGGTGGAACACAATTCTGAGGCGAAGTTGTTTTGCAGTGAAGTGCCATTTTCGGGAGAGCCTGAATCATCACAAATCAAGATTGTTTGGAAAGATTTGATGGAGTTGTGATTAAGGAGTGTGAATTTGTGACAAGACAGCGAGTCAGTGCTTGTTACTCTCTTTTGGGTGTGGTTTCTACCTGAGAGATTAAAGATGCAACCAAGAAGAACTACATGTTACTGTTTGACTTTGTATTTGGCCATTTCTGACTCGTATCTCTACGGGAACGAACTTTACTTACCCAATTACTGCAAAAGTGATATTTGCCGGGTTGTCACAATACCTTTCCCCCCAATGGAGGAAAGGTTGGACTTTCCTCCCCCTTCCATTTGTCTCATTGAGAGCTTTCAGACTGTACCTCCCCCATGCAATTTGGAGATTCCTACAGGAAGATTCCCTAAAGATTCCCTCCAATCAAAGATGGTTGACCAACTAGATAGGATCAGGACCAACATGTCACCCATGCATGCAACTTACCCAAGGGTAGATATCAATGACATGTCACCTATCCATGTATCTGATCCAAGGTAAAGCTTCCTTTGGGGTAGTCCACTTTGCTATATAATACAGTCAAGGTGCTCCTTTGGGGCATCGGAGGTTTGACTATGAAATTGTGTGCTTCTCATTGTGTGTTTATCTCCAAAGGTCTCCTACCCTTGGAGTATTACAATGGTATCAAAGCAAGTGTTGTCATCCAAGAGAGTGGATCACCTCTCTTGGAAGAAAATGGCTACTAAGATTGAGTAATTTTGAGGAAAGACACACTAGTGTAAATGATAGATTAGGAGTGTGCTAGAGAGAGGATAGAATGGAGGATCCAGGCAGATAATATCTAGCACCTTGCTTTTGTTCTTGAATCCATTCCACATCAAGATTGTACATTGTACATTCAGCATGAGCAAGTGAGAGTGTATCTTGTTTTTCATTTCGGAGCAGAGTGCATGGATATAGTGATGAATTTGCCAAATGCGGTGATTTTGCTTGTGGTGATCTATAATAGAGAGTGGGATTTGACGATCTACATTGATGGATTTGAATATACCAAATCCCCTCCCTTTGAACACTCAAGTAGAAATCCGGTATGTGGTCAAACCAAAAGTGATGTTTAGGGATTTTGTAGTCCGCAATTTTGGTGAAGAATACTATCAACAAGTGATAGCCTCTAAAGTTCCCATGGTAGTTCCAATAGTCTATGCCTTCTCTTGCATGATCATATTAACACTCTATTGAAGTAAGAAGGAGGGATTGAGTAGTGTTGTGTGTAGGAACCATGGATCCGCAATTGCGGGAGTTGATGTAGAGAATGCAAGAAATGTTGAACGAGTTTTGAGAGACCATGGAGGCATGCAAAGTCAAGTATTTACCTTCAAGACCAAACAAGCAATGCACAAAAGAGAGTCATCCCAAAACCCAATACCAACAACCAAAGCACATGGAGAGTCACTCATGCCAAGGACACCAACCCTGATTGACAATGAGGCCACATTGTTACTATGAATGAAGAAGACTTGCAACATCAAACCTTACAAGGGACAATGTTCCATAGGAGTAGTAGAAAATTAGATTTCAAGAATAAATCAATACTTGCAATTATTTACAATTGAAATCACATATTGTTCTGTTGGTGAGTTTTCATGTGGGTATTGATTGATAAATCTCTCACATGATACGACGCTTGGGAACAATTAATGTTGGCAAAAGGAAGAGATGTCACTTGAACGGCCATGCAAGAAGGGTTGCTGAAGAAATTCCAATCGGTGGATTCAATACAAATGGCCCAAACCCAACTATGGGGATTGAAGCAAAAAATAGTGTACAAGAATATGTGGAGGCATTCTTGGATTTATAGGTTGCAATAACTGACATGAGTCTTGCATGAGCTCTTGATAATTTCAAACAAGGGTTGAAAGAGCAAATCTGTCAAGAAGTAATGATACAAAACCCTCACACGGTTTTTGAAGCCATTGCTTGTGCCCAAAGAATAGCAAGGGTGCTAGGAAGAGGTGAAAAGGTCATTTTGACTTAACATTATTGGGTGGAAATACAACCCTTTGGTGGACCGGTTCCTATAGAATTGGGTAATATTTGATTCAAAGAACAAGGATCACATTTACCCCAGGGAGAACAAGGATGAGTCAAAGAAAGGAGAGATGGGGTCCCATGAGGGGAAGGAACCCGGGCAGAACAATGTTGTTGTTACAATTGTGGCCGAGTCGGACACCTTGCCATCAATTGTCATACTTGCTTTCTTAGAGGCCCTCGGCCTCCATATAGGGAATCTTTGAATAATATGGAGAGAAGAATTGAAGAGGAGGAGGTAGAAATCACCTTGGAAAACAAAGATTTCCAATAATTGTACATTGCAACCTTACTGGCTCAAGGGAAAAACAAAATAGGGGGGAAAGGAAGAAGACAAGGGCACAAAAACTAAGAAAGACAAGCTCATAGTTGATTGTGGTAAATGGAGTCTTAGAAGGCAATTAGGTGAGAGTATTGATAGATCCTAAAGCAATAGAGAATTTCTTGTCTTACTCTATTGCAATAAGGTTGGGGATGGATCTAGAGAAGGATGAGAATGAGGAAGTAGAATTACCTAATAGGCAAACATAGAGGATTGAATCATTACCTAAAAAGGTAACACTCTCAATAGGAGAGTATCATGAGGCAATTGAGTGGCCAATGATATGGTTAGCTTCCTATGATGAAATCTTGGGTATGCCGTGGATGGAGCATTACAACCCTCTGGTCAATTGGAGGAAGAAGGTAGTAAGGACTCGCCAATGGAAGATCATTGGAGTAAAAGAGAGAGTACAAAGGCAAGAATTACCTCTATATGTCATGGGAATAACAGCAATATGTAAGATAGATAGATGTTTCATGGGCCTAATAAGAGAAGCCCAGAGTGCACAACTTAATAGACAAGTTCTTGACAAATTGAGAGATGTGGTCAAGGAGTTTCAAGATGTTTTCCCAAATGACCTACCCTTAAGATTACCACCAAAAAGGAGAGTGGATCATAAAATTGAGATAATCACTGGGAAGACACCTCCTTGTAAGGCCCCATATCATCTATTACCTCACAAGTTGGAGGAGTGTAAGGCTCAAATCAAGGATATGCTACAAAAAGGGTTTATCCAACCTAGCATATCAACATATGGGACTCTTGTCTTGTTTGTGAAGAAGAAGGACAATGCAATGTGCATGTGCATTGATTATCAGGGCCTAAATCAACCAACTATGAAGAATAACTACTCCTTACCTTGCATGGATGACTTGTTCAGTCAACTCAATGGGGAAAAACACTTCACCAAGCTTGATCTGCAGAGCGGTTACAACCAAATTTAGATTGTGGAAGAAGACGTCTATAAGACTGCCTTTCAAATAAGGTATGGTCACTCTTAGTACGTGGTGATGCCATTTGGTCTCACCAACATACCAACCACTTTCATGAGGTTGATGAATGACATATTTTGCCTATACTTGGATAAATCTATGAATTTTTTCCTAGATGACATCCTTATCTATAGTAGGACAATGATGGAACAAAAGCAACATCTACAAGAAGTTCTCCAAATTCTATAGTAGAACCAATTGTATGCCAAAATCTCAAAGTGTGAGTTTGGCAAGTCTGAAGTAGACTACTTGGGCATAGAGTAAGTGCAAAAGGTATCCAAGTGTTAAAAGAAAAATATAGGTCGTTCAAAAGTTGAGTGCTCCAGAAGACTAGACTCAACTCAAGAGTTTAATGGGATTGATGGGGTTCTATCGACGGTTTGTCAAAGACTTTTCCAAGATGGCACAACCACTAACGGCACTACTTGGGAAGGAGAAGAAGTGGATATGGGACACTGCACAAGAATTGGCCTTTCAAGAATTGAAAGATGCATTACTACATGCTCCAAACTTGAAATGGTATGATTCAAAACACCCAATCAAGTTGGCTACAAATGCATCAGGCATGGCAATAGGAGTGGTCTTACAACAAGAGTGGCATGATGGCTGGCACCCAATTGCATATTTCTCTCAGAAGTTGTTACCAATGGAATGCAAATATCATACCACCAAATAGGAGGAGTTGGCCATTGTCCTTGCAACTAAGCATTGGAAACATTATCTAAGCAAGAAGTTATTTGTAGTAGAGATCACAAACCTCTAGTCTACCTATAGATACAAAAAGATCTATCTTGTCAAAAAATTTAGTAGGCAGAGTGGAGACAAAGGTTCAACATGAAAATCACATATATGGAAGGCAAGAAGCAATTTGTAGAAGCATTTACCTGAATCCCTATGGTAAACAATCTGGTGGTAGAAGTCAAGATGAACCTTGAATTTTGGCCAAGAATTCTTGCTTCTAAAAAAATTGACCCATAGATTGTAAGAGCTCTATCATCCAAAGGTGTCACTAGTACCCAATGACTTTTTTTTGTGATGGCAGATTATGGATCCTGGTAGACAATGCCATAAGAACCACCATTCTAGTGGAATGTCATGATTCTGCCATTGCAGGTCACGTAGGAGTGGACAAGACCTTGGATGCAGCCAAACTCTATTACTACTTGCCCAAGATGAGCAATGATGTGCTAGAGTATGTTTGAAGCTGCCCACTTTGTCAACAAAATCAAGCTTCAAATCAAGCTCCCATAGGACTCCTTCAACCCCTTCTTACTCCTACATAACATTAGGAACAAGTAAGCATGGATTTGGTTTGTGAATTGCCCAAGACTACCTTAGGGTTTGACTCCATTGTAGTCTTTGTTGCCCACCTTAGCAAAATGATTCATGTGCATCCCACCACCAACAATGTGATTGCTTCACAATTAGCTCAATTATACTTAGATGCAATCTTTTCTCACCATAGCTTGTCTCAAGTGCTCATCATTGACAAAGGAACTCAATTCATGAGTTTGTTTTGGAGAACACTTTTTGGCCTTTTCAAAACCAAATTAGCCATGTCACTAGCTTACCATCCACAGACTGATGGAAAAATAGAGCAGGCTAATTGCACGATTGAAGACATGCTCCATGGCTTCACCCTAGAGGAGCAAGAAAGGTGGGACACCTTACTCCCTTTGGTAGAATTTTCATACAACAATTCAATGAATGCATCCACATAGGTCACAACGTTCTTCCTCATGCATGAAGAGCATCATTTCACACCTTTGAGCTTGATGAAGATCTATCTAGTGGATACCAAGGTAGAGTCTGTCAACACTTTTGTTTCCAAAATCCAACATGGAGTGGAGAATGCCAAAAATAGGTTGTAGATTGCCCAAAATTGACAAAAACAATATGTAGATGCACACTGCTAGCACATGGAGTTCAATGTTGGAGAAAAGTTTTGGCTGTCAACAACCAATCTCACGTTAGTTGGCCCTTGCAAGCTCAGACCTCATTTTATTGGGCCTTTTTCCATCCTTCATTGCATCAATGCAATGGCCTATCACCTCTAGCTACCACCACATATGAAAGTCTACCTAGTGTTCCATGTTTCCTTACTATGCCGATATGCTCTCCAATTGCCTCACTTCTCTTCCACACCAGAAAGTCGACCATGTCCAACCCTCGTGAATGAAGTAGAGGAATATGAGGTTGAATGCATTCTCCAAAAATGCATCCAAGGCACTTGCCAACCGCATGTGGAATATTTGATACATTGGAAAGGGTACCCAGTATACAAGGCAACATGGGAACCAATAGCCAATTTGACCAATGCACCAATGTTAGTGAAATCTTTTGAGCAATAGCTTTGCAATGAGGACATTGTGTCTTAAAAGGGGGGAGGTTTGTAATAGCTAGACATATTAGCTAGAGGTGAAAATTGGCTTGGTAACATCCGAGAGGATGTTATGTTTGATGAGCTAGGTAGATCAGATAGAGGTGTCACCAAAAGAGGACTTCTACTAATAGGATAGGAGCCAAAAATAGCCTGGAGACTTCAGAGCCAATTTTGGAGGCCTAAATGGATGAATTAGGCCTCAAATTGTGCAAATCCTCCTTCCCCCCCCCCCCCCCAAACAAGTAAAAAGTTGGACTTCCCTCCCCCCTTCCTAGTTTTTCTTACCAAGAGCTTATTGACGATACCTCACCCATGCGACTTGGAGATTCCTATAGGAAGATTCCCTCTAGTCAAAGGTGGTTTGACCAACCAGATAGGATCAAGACTGACATGTCACCCATGCATGCAACTTATCTAAGATCAGTGACATGTAATGCATCCATGTATCTGATCCAAGGGTGAAGCTTCCTTTGGGGTAGTCCCCTTTGCTATATAAATACAATCAAGGTGCTCCTTTGGAGCATCAGAGGTTTGAGTGTGAAATTGTGTGCTTCTCATTGTGTGTTTATCTCTGGGTCTCCTATCCTTGGAGTATTACACTTGGTTAGAAGGTTCATCACCATGTATTAGTGCATGGCAAAAGGAGCAATGTAAGTGGTTCTTCCTTTGTTTCAAAATCTCTATGCAAGAGCTTGCACTGCTTATCAGACATTTTGGCCAATCTAGGGGCACTCCTGCATACATATAATCAAAAAACACTATCTACCTATTGGTTAAGTAGTTGATTCATTTCTTTTTGAAAAGTTCCATAATTGCTTCTACAATAGCCCTTCAAGCAAAGTCCTTGTAACTCCATCCATTGTTCTTGGAGTGCTTACTAGTAAAGTGGCTCTTGACTTCAAGAGTTGGCTCCTTATTTGCAAATTTGGTGTCTATTTTCATTGCCCTTGCAACCCTAACATATGGGCTGAGTACCATTTGCCAATGGTCCTTAGTCAATTTCAATGGATTACCTCACATTCCCTTGAAGTCCTCACTCTCTCTCTTGCCTCTCATCTCATGGATCATATGAAAGTTTGATAACTCCCACTTCAAGAATAAGAATCCTAAGTACTTTCTTTCTAATTACATCCATCACATAGTATACAACCCATTTATTCACAATAGGGGATCTAAGGATGGCATTGGAAGCCTTCTTGTAAGTCTTGGGAGTGACAACCATGATTCATACACACAAAGGGATGTTACAAGCTACTAATGTACTACATTGAGTGCCTCACTTCACGCCAAGTACCAAATATTGCACATGTGCCTCTCTCAAAAACAACTTTGAGTACTCACTACTTCACAACAATTTGCAAGACAATAGTCAATTAGCTAGGCAAATAGATTGATTTGCAAAAACTGCCATTGTAGGCCAAGCACTTCAATTAATAGCCCTAGATCTTGGTCATTTGTCAACCCTCTAGTGGTTACAAAGTAGGTAGGCACTTGCCATTATGAAAAGAATGGCCTTTGCATGTCATCCTTGGCAAAAGTCACTCTCTTACATGCTAGAAATCCATTTGCTAACCACTTTCTCCAGTGCCACACTTGCCCATTGAGTGCCAACGGTTATCTTGTAGGTAACAATCCTTGGTGGCAAGTGCCATTAGAGGTAAGTCCCATTGGCCGCAAGCCCATTATGGTGGCACCTTCCTCCAAGTGCCAAGGTGGCACTTGAAACTTGAGCCTATACCTCCTACCTACCAACATTTTGAGTGTTGCATATCATGTAAGCACTTTGAACGATCCCTCAGCACTCTAAGTGTTGCTCCATTCTTGGGCATTGGGATCATTCTACAACTCTTTGAGTGCTTCTCATTTCTTTTGTGAAATAGCTTTGCCTATCACCCTAATACTTGGTCCTATAGCTCATGTAGTCTCCATACTCATTCTTCTTGTCAGCATTCAAGACTACTTTACATCATTCCAAGTATTGAATATCCTACAAGTAGGCTTGCATGCAAGTACTTAGGACTATCCTATCTTCTAAGTGCTTCTCCCATTCTAGCTTGCCAAGTTCATTCCACAAGTATCTCTCTATTTGAGGTACTTCTCCCAATAATTATATCATTCCTTGTGGTTCTCTTAGCACTTAAGCTTGATGTTATCAACAAAAACAAATTTTGAAGAAATGAAGCTACACAACTCCTAAAAGAGAAATGGCTCTTCTTCTTTGCTTCTTCTTTTTGAGCTGGAACTTCTTTTGCCAATGGAATGTTGTCTTTGGTTTCTTTTAGTATTGAAACTTTTGGAGCAAAGGTCTTGGGACTAGAGCGCTTGGTCTCAAACCCTTTGTCTTCAATTCTTTTATGGATGAACCTTCAACCTTAATTTTGCTTGGCTCAAGTATACCCCATGGCTGATTTCACTTGAAAATGAGGGTTTTGCCTTTTTGGCATGGCCTTCCCTTTCTAGTTCCTAGTTCCTAAATCTTCCTAGTTTTCTAGTTCCTAGATTTTCCTAGTTCTTCCTCCAAGAGTTTTTAAACTTCCTTCCAAATGTCTGCCAGATACTGAACTTGGCACTTGGGTTAGTATCCATAATAGAGATAAGAGTCTCTTGGAAGTTTGGCCATGTTGTAATAGTGGAGTCCTCACAACCTGCATTAGTCTTGACCTTGGTCAGTAATCTTGCTTCCTTGTTAAATCTTCTTAAGTCAAGCATGACTCTTTTCCTTATCTTCCAATGACTCTAAAGTATCAAAGGAGGAAGTGCTATTGGCCAACCACTTGGTTGAATGTGTTGTTACTCAATTTACCTCCAAATTGGGCCATCCATCCTCATTTGATAGTATAGAGTCATCTGCCTTTTCTTCCTCTAGGCTTGTATAATGAACATCTATATCTCTTTAGCAAGAAGAAGATAAGGTAAAAACTCACAAATGATCTCAAGATAGGAGAGTGAGGACAAGCTGACCTTGCATTGCTCAAAGCTTGACAATTACAACACAACAAATTATATCAGAGTGGTCCCTTGGGTTCAAGACAACTTGACACATAGTGACTAGCTACTCCACTATTGTAACACATGCCCATAGGTGGATTTGCTTAGAAGGCAAAGCTCTTTGTGGTGGTTTGTAAGCACCATATTTTAGAGGTGTGTAACAATTGGCAATTGCAAGGAGCCTTGTAATTGCCAATTGTGGCTAATTATGGCCAATTGTGGCTAGGATAGGGCAAGAAGGACCTCTTATAATGCAAAGACTTGGTCATCTTCTTCCACAATAGTATTCCATATTCTCTTGCACTCATTCCATTTGATGTTAGAGGAAGAAGGTTGGTTTAAAAAACATTTGGTGTTGGTATGTTCTAGCTTCCCACAAGTGGTGCACCATATGTTGGGTTGTGTCTATGAGGGGAACTTCCTTCTTTTCCTTGCACCAATTATTTGTACTTTATGATTATGTACAAACTCCTTCATGATTTTTTCAACCTTAGATTTATTTGAGAAGAGGATTTTGGAGTTGTGTCCACCTTTAGACTATAAACACCTTTTTGCTCCTTCTTATATTCCTCTTATCTTCCAAGAAGGATGATGAAAGAGTGTTTGTACTATGAGCCTGCGTATCTCTCACTTAGGATGAAACTCTTATAGCTATTAGGGTAGCGCATGATGGACGAAGAAGACAAGGAACCCCAACTCCATCACACTTGTCCAAGACTAGAACTCCAAGGCACGTCCAAGACTCAAGGTATTGCTCATTAGAGAGTTTATTGAGAGAGAGATAGTTGCAAATGAAAAGGATGATGAGAACCTATTCACCCCTAGTTTATATACTTGTAAAATAGTTACATACCAAAGTTGCTAATTATCAAAGTAACTCAAATTACTAAGCTGAAAGTCAAATAAAGTCTAAAAGTCTAAGGGAATATCCAAGCACATGGAAATAATCCAATGAGTAGGTGGTCTTATCCTCACCTACCAATTAAATCAAGGATTTCTTCACATGGGCTATCCTTGGACTATGGAAAAATCTGCACCAATAAGGCTTGTGGGCCCAAGAGTCCTCAACTCTCCTCAAAGCCAGTTAACTAGGAATAATACCAAGTCAATACACTAAAAGACAAAATAGTAATGCTCACTCTTTTCCCTTTCTCTATAATAGTGTCACTTTATCTTAGCTAGGACTAACTCTAGCTAATCATGACTAATATAGAAGCTTTGTTAAATTCCATATAAATAATATCTCTCAACTATTTGCAATACTAAACTTAATATCCCTATAGAGCATACATGCACCAATGGGTGTTACAATATTGGATGAGTTAGATGACAACAAAGGCAGTCTTTGGCCTCATTTTTTTTGGCTTCTTTGTAGTTGTTTGAAATCAAGAAGATTTCCTTCGAGGAGTCATCTGGCTTACTTATATAACTGTAAGGACTTTATGACTCTTCCTAGAGTAGCATGATCTTGCTCTTTTGCAAAGACTCAAATTTTGGTAGGTGATTACCTACCTCCTAAAAACTATGTCATTGCTTGAGAATTTGAGTAGCCCTTAATTTCACCTCTCCTAGGGACTCAACTAAGAAAACCTTGGAAGCTCTTCATGTAGTCCCTTACTTTCTTGGTTTTCTTCCACTCCAAATTGTTGAGAGTGGCAAAGACATTGGCCTTGTAGTCTAGTTCTTTGGAATGTTCCAGGAACAATCTTCTTATGATTTGCAAACCTTCCACATTCTTAAGGTGCTGACTGATATATGTATACTAGTTCCTTGCCTTCTTCTATAGGAAATTGGAGAATATTCAAAGCATTTTGGCTTTTACATCTTCTTGATTTTGAGAATGTTGAATGATATGTGTATATGAGTTCCTTGCCTTCTTCTATAGCAAATTGGAGAATATTCAAAGCATATCTGCTTTTATGTCTTCTTGATTGGCCATAGATAGCTTCACATTCCTTCAAGAAAGTATCTAGGCATTCTTCTTTGTCTTGTCCCTTGGATTTCTGGTAGTTTTAACTTGTGAAAGAGGCATGATTTTCCATTGGTTTGTAGATGAGGGGCACACTCGGAGTAAGAACCACTCTAAAAGAAGAAGCATAAAGGAAATCCCACTTATGATCAAGACAACTTTCCCTTTGGTTTGTCAATGATGCAATACACTCAAACAAGGATATTTGGAATTGATTATTGCCTCAATTGTAAGTTTGACTTCCAAAGCAAGAACTAGTAAGAGCTAAGAAGCAAGTCCATATTCCAATTCTATTTTCCCTCCAAGGTAAATAATATCACCTTGAGTATTTCTTTCTTGAGTGGTAAGTTCCTCAAAGTTGCACGTGTGCTTTCTCTTGAGTGCTCTCAACTCACAAGGAGTATAAATGTATCCTAGTACTAGAGTGCTTGCTTGGCAGCATTCATTACCTTGCCTATCTTGCTTCTAGCCACTCTAAGGAGTGTATCCATGGCAGAGGTGCCAAAAAGCATGTGACAACCCAATGTCAACACATTAATAGTATTATCAATAAGAACATATCATCCTCATGAGGATACAGGTTTGAAACGACTACAAATGAGAATAAAGTGTCCCAATGTCACACATGTCTTTTCCACTTTTTTAACCTCTTAAGCAAGGACCACTCCTAAAAGAGGGTAAAGATACTCATTATGGTGCACTACAAAAAGAGAAATTAACAATCACTCTCAAAAAAAATCTAATCTAATAAGCTCTTGATAATGGTGGAGCACTTCATGCCAAAGGCCTCTTCCTCCTAAAGAGCCTCTCTTACCCTAGCATTTATTCCCTTCCCATAGGTGTATTCTCCCCCAAAGGTTGGTTTCCAAGCCAAAGGTTCTTTCACGTTGATGTTGTCACTAACTATGTGTATCTCTTTCCAAAAACCACAATCCCAATGAAAACCAAAATGGATTATCTACTTGAATTTATTATTCCATGGAATTGTCAATGTTCAATTGTTCTCAAAACCGTTCCTCACATTGACTTGGTGATTTAGAATATCAAGACTAACTTCATTGATAATGTGTGAATTTCCTATGTATGTATTGGAGCACTCAATCTTGCTAAATGTCAAGGGTATCTACCTTGATGCATTACAAATTTCCTAAGAAAGTACTCAAAAAAACACCCCTAGAGCAAGATTTCTCACTTCTACTTGACCAAATGTGCAACCAAATATGTAAGTGAAAGCTATTCAACACAAAGACTGAAAGAAATTTGTGAGCTAAAATGCTTTGATTATGAAAGAAGTGGACATAGCTTCCTTGGGCTGCAACCCATATATAAATGTTCCTAGATCTTTGATGAAGATGATTAGCAGCTAAGAGTATTAGAAGTCTTCTACTTATAATTGCTCTGCTTATTATGAATCCTACCTACTAATCTTATCCTAATCACAATTAAAAAATGACTATGCAACTACAGCCAATCACTACTATTACTTGTCATTAACTCTGTGTATAATTTTAGTTCCAAAATCTTTGGCAACAAAATTGTCATGTAGTCTATAGAGGATGTCAAGACAAAGGTCTTCCAAGACAAAGATCCTCCCAGGCTGAAGGTAATTACCAAGCCAAACATGTTCTATACTCAATCAATTTCTACCTATTTCCTGTCAGCTAGAATTCTTTGTCAATATCTATTGCTTGAATTACCTCTGCCCTACAAACCCTAATTAACAGCTCTACATGTTCCAAATACTTTATGATCTCCTTTAGTAGTGCTTTTATAGATCCTTGAACTTCTTCAAGATGTGCTTTAATAAGTTATTGGCTAAATGTTGTAGGCACTCATCTCTATACACTTTTCCATGAGAGTGTGCACTTGGGATTTGGAGTCCTAAGCCTTCAAATTCTCCAAGGATGCCTCCATTTCCTCTTTTTTGATTTCTTCAAGATGGTCTCGTGCCATATCCATCCTCTCCAAAATTGCAATCTTCCATGAGTTAAATTGCGTCGGACTCTCTCCTATCTTAGCCACAATCTCTTCTCAAATGGTTGCTTGATATTTCTCATGTTCTTCCTTTTGGTTGATACTTTTGCAAGATTCTTCACTTATATATCAGCCACTTGCAGCTCCTCTTGATGATGAACTTCTAGTACCACAAGGGCCAACTTCACCTTTTCTACTTTTCTCTTAAGTGTGTCAATTTCTTATGCTTGGGCCTTTTCTTTCTCCCAAAGTTGCATTTGTTGAGGCACTTCTTTATCCTTTGATGCCTTTTGCCTTGATGTCCTTCCTTCTTCTCCAAGGATGTGCCTTCTTCCTTGAGCTTGGCAGCCTCTTGTGCCAAGCTGTTACTCCACTTACTCATCTCTAGATGTTGTGCTCAAATGTCCACCAACTCATCTTGCACGTTCATTCTCTTTGATTCTACTCTCTGTGTTAGTTGATGCAAATGCGTAATAAGAGTAACATAATTGGCAATCTTCTTGTGGCACTCTACACACATGGGGAGGAGTTGCTCTATCAATTTGAATGTTGGGCCAACCTTGTACACCATTGGTTGAGATAATGACACTTCTACAACTAGCCTAGCCTCCTTCTTGCTCAAACTCTCTCCTCTTACTATTTGAAAGAAGCCAAAGGTCCACTCTCCTCCCTCTTGATCTTGACAAAGATTATAGGTTCCCTCTACTCAAATACCTTTTTCTATTGTTGCTAGTACCTCCATCTTGGATGACTAAGTCTTGCTGATCTTCTTTGGCCCAAAGTCCACCTTTGGCTTGATCTTCTTCCTTGTCCCAACAAGAGCTCATCTCTTTTGCCTCAAGTACTTCTTCTACACAAAGTACTCACTCTTTCCTTAATTTTACTTCTCCTATGCATGGAAATCAAGGGAATTTTTTTTATCCTTGAACCGTCTACCACATTCACCTTAGGACTAAAAGGTCCAACTTCTCCATTGTATCTTCCAAGAGTGAGCATTTGTTCTTCTTCCTAAAAAAAATAATTTTGGAGGAGTTTGATCAAAGATCAATTGTACTTCTCCACCTTGGTCCTCAGCCATATCCTTATTTGATGGAATCATGATCATTGTGAAAAATTTTCTATTGGCCGTAAGAGTGGGATCAAGTTGAGGTCTAGCATTGCCTTTGTCCTAGACTACTTCTTCCATGAGGATCCTCCTTGTCCACTTGGTAGCCTTTACCTTTGGCCTAGAGGCATGGATCATTTCTTGAGTATTGGCTCTATGGTAATCTACTACTGCCTCTACTTCTTGAAGCTCAAAGTATTATAGGCTTCTTTCACTTCCACATATTTCTATATGTAGGTAAATTCCGCATTTGCTTCCAAATACTTTTGTACCATTAGCACTCATTCTTTGGGTTTGTCAAAATGCTCTCTAGGGAAGAACTGGTCAAGGTACTTCTTCTTCTCTTCTAGGATCATTAAATCCATCCCTAGGTAGAGGTGGATGACAAAAAGAGAGACATCAAATTCACTCCACCTTTATTGTTCATTGTTCTTGTAATCACTTTTTCCCCCACCCAAAACATGGCTGCCCAACTGATAGGTTTTCCTTGGTATAAATACTCAAAGAAAATTGCCTGACTATTGTTCAAGTAAGTTGCTTGTTTAGATTTGAACAACTTCATGATTGCTTCTACAAATATCCTCCTTGCAAGATCTTTGATACTTAGAATAGACCAACCACTTTTTTTCGTTTTGTCTCTGAATGTGGCCTTGAACTTGGTTTCAATAGTCAAGTCTGCGCAAGTCCAAGTACTATCTAGAGTAATGCCATTTAGGGGAAAATTTCTAGGCCCTAGCACTCTCCGCCAATGCTTTTTGGTCCAAGCAAAGAGTTTCCCTCTCATGTTCTCTAGCCTTGGATCAAAATAATCCTTGATTTCATGTAGCATCACATGATCACTCAATTCCCATTACCATAGCAAGATCTCTAACTTCTTACTTTGGACTAATTCTTACCTATAGTACAATCCTGTAATACCAATAGCTAGACATACCATCTACAGTTGAAAATTGGCTTGGTAACATGTGGAAGAATTTTATGTATGATGGGCTAGGTAGGTTAGATAGAGGTGTCACCAAAAGAGTATTTCTACTAATAGGGTAAGAGCCAAAAAAGCTTGAATTTATATTACCAAAAGCTAGACATATTATCTAGGGGTGAAAATTAGCTTGGTAACATATGGGAGGATGTTATGCATGATAGGCTAGGTAGTTCAGATTGAGGTGTCACCAAAGAGGACTTCTACTAATAAGGCAAGAGCCAAAAATAGCTTGGAAACTTCATAGCCAATTTTGGAGGCCTCAAAAATGTGCAAACCCCCACCCAAACAAAGTAATAAGTTCGCCTTCGCTCCTCCATGTTTGTCTTGTTGAGAGCTTTCCAATGGTACCTCACCCAAGTGATTTGGAGATTCCTATAAGAATATTTCCTAAAGATTCCCTTTGGTCAAAGATGGTTTGACCACCCCAGATAGGATCAAAACCGACATATCACCCATGCACACAACCAATCTAAGTGCAGAGCTTGCTTACAGGTCAGCAATCCATGTATCTGATCCAAGGGTGGAGCTTCCTTTAGAGGAGTCCCCTTTGCTATATAATACAGTCAAGGTGCTCCTTTGGGGCATCAGAGGTTGAGTGTGAAATTGTGTTTTTCTTCTTTTGTGTTTCTCTTTAGTTCTCTTAATGTCATTCTCTTCAGGTCCCCACTTAACTAATCTTGGGGCCTTGATTATGAATTCAGGTGCCTTTCTCATCCTCCTTGGCACATTAGATGCATCTACTTCTTTTCTCTTTTCCCTCTCATCATTCCCACTTTGCTTCTCACTCACAATCCTTGTCTCACAAACACCAACACTAGCAATTCTGGAACAACTAAGTGAAGAAACCTCCCATTGAGAGTGAGGAAAGCACAATAGGTCTTGCTTTAGTTGATTTTGCAAGAAGTGGAAAGGATCCAAGCCCCAAGTGGATATTTAAGGTGATGGCCAAAACTTTACAAGCTTTTGGTAAGCATACCTTTTGGTGAGCAGTCATTACTAACACATGTGAATGGTTGGTACAATTGAATGCTCATTAATTGTGATTATTGATTTATCAATGCCACCTTTACTCATGAAATTTTAAGCCAAGGGACTTCCAAGCCACATTGTGTTTTTGGCAAAAGGTCATCCCAAGGCAAAGGTCTCCTTAGGAAAAAGGTTTCCTCAATCAAAGGTTTTCTTGTCTGATCTCCTTCTTCATCAAAGATCCACACTCCATACTCTTTATCTAGATCTTGTGGCAAATTCCTCTTATGTCATCTTCCTCTTGAAATAGAAGGTAATTAATCATAAACCTCCTGCCTTATTTATAGATTTGCTATTTCTACACTCTTCTTGGTTACAAGTTGAATGAAAAGGTGCACTTTAGAAAGAGGCAAGATGTCACAATTGGCATGCACTTAACTTTTCATGTATGTTTACTAGAGTTCTTGTAGTATCTCTATCAATACAAATGAGAAGAGTTGTTGAGTTCTCCAACTCACACAATGGAGCTATTAGTATAGGTCAATGAGATAATCTTGGTGATGGACTATATTTGCATTTGTATTATGGGTAACATAATTAATACCAAGGAGAGAGACCTTGTCCTTTAGCAAGCCAGGTAATTTAGATTTGAGTGTACGTTAATTGTGGAGTCTTATTAATTGCATAAATGCTCTGTGGGAACATTGAAGAATCAATACAATTGAGATCTTTTACATGAGTGTAGAAGTGTAAGTACAAGATAGATCTTCAACCACACAATTCCATTTATGGAAGTGCATAGAAAAGTAGTTCACATCAGAACTGATTTCTTTGTGAATACACATGCAAATGAGCGTAATTTTTTTTGTTGGAAGCATCTTCTCAAGGGCTTTCTATAGACATCAAGATCATGGTAAGCAAAACTCTAGAAAAGAAGTTATGTCCACCTAAAGTTTAGGACAAATGTGTCTTACAAGAGTTGCAGGAGTTACTTTTGGGAAGGATTGTGGATTTGCTCATGTGAGAAAGGCTATAAGACTGCAAGAATGTTCCCTTCAAGCACTTGTGGAACTTATCCCACTTGCAGAACTTTGTGACATGATGTGTAGCAATTGGTACAAGACAATCTATGGTTAGATAAGGGATCAATTGGCACCACACATTCCAAAATTAGATAAGGGCAAGTGCAAATATATATATATATATAGTGTGCTGTTGGTCAAGAGAGACTTCAACAATTCTTGTTTGATAGTGTTTTTATCTATAGTTCAAGAGTTAATAAAAATCCTATGAAATTGTGGACGTAGGCAAAAATTGGCCAAACTACATGAAATTTGGTATAATTTCTATGCATGCTTTTCTTGACCAATTGATGAATAAAATTTTCTCCATAAAATAGCCAGACTTGTATTCTCTTTGCTCTCTCAAATCAAATCCAAGTTCAAATTTCTCCCAACAAGATAGACATCTTCTTTGGATTTGGGAGGATGGTAGGATGTGAGTAATACTCCTTCTATCTCATAGACCATAATTGATTTGTCATGTTTATGAGGAGCTAAGACATTTTGGAGTGAAGTGGACATATAGCTTACTCTAGAGTCATTATTGGTGGCATGGATGCAAAGTGATGTGTAGCAACTTGTTGCCAATTGTATGGTTTTTGATTGAGTTAGAGCATCATTCAATGCTTCTAAGCCATGGTTACACTTACTACCTATCATGGGATTATTGGAATTTGGACCTTGTTGGATCTTTATTGTTGATTGTGAGAAATGATCAATATGTTTTGGTTATGGTGGAGCACTTCTCCAAGTGGATTGAGTTGGTGGTACTTCCCAACAAGTCCAATGAAGGGATAGCTTATTTTTTGGATCAAATTCTTAGTTGTTTTTTATGCCACAACTAAGGTCTTGATTGATCATGGTGCAAAGTTCTTGGGAGAGTTTCAGGCCTTGATTAATCACCATATTACATATTGAGATCACCCTAAGGCAAATAGTTTCACAAAGAGAGATGGTTTGGTAGAGAGAGTTTTTTAGATCGTGAAGAGAAATATGGTTTGTAGAGAGGCCACTTGGCAAATTGAGATCTCAAATTACCTTGGTTGGTTATGGACTATTACTTTAGCTAGGAAGCCTCCTTAGCATCTTGCTCTCCTAATTTCTTACTCTATGGACAAGATCCAAATATATCTACGTCAAACATCTCAGATGTACTAGTTAGTACATCTGAGATGTTTGAGGTAGATATTTCTAGATACTTTCTAGGAATAAGAAACTTTCATATTTGATGAGAATGTTATGTTAACTCGTAACAAATAAACCCTAAACAGTGCAGATAATTTAAAAGACTTTAGTATGTAGGATTGTAAGCAAAAGGATAAATTGATTGCATATTGAGTCCAGCTCATCAAGACAGAAGCTAAAGAGCTTATGATGAAACTCTTTATGGACGACAGTTGAAAAGTTGATGTCCCTCAATACTTCTAGATCAGATTTATCATATGTACCTCCTGACGCCGGGAGCCCATTGGGTTTACCTTGTTGAAAATTCATCCACTTAGCTAATATAACTCCTGGGGAATTTGACAAAGGAATATTTTGATACTTGAAAGGGATAACATATTTTTGTTTGGATTATCAACAAGGAGGAGATATGTTGCTCCAAGATCCAAACCAGATTGGGCTGAAGATCCTGTCGGTGCATCTCAAGAACTGGAATGAGCTTTTCACTTGGGCACTAAAAGTATTATCTCTTGAAGTAGCAAGTAGCAAGAAGCAAGCTACTATTACATTATCATCAAGGGAAGATAAGTATTTATTGAGTGCCTTAATGCGGAGACTAGTCTAGTAATAAAACTATTAAACTAATTTGGTGAAAATATGAGGAGTAATTGAACCATGGTAATTCTTAAAGAAAATAGAGCGTAATTCTTACATGTAAGATGCTTTATGAAGTATATGAATGACCTTTAATGCTCTTGAGAAATAAATATAAATATAAATATGACTATAAATATTGATTTGTTAGTATAGAAGCTTATCTGAAATTTTGATTTCACTCTATTTTGGAAATAGTAAGTATTGAACAAACATCGGTTGAATAGCTCTGAAAAATTAATGAGGAAAGAAATTAAGATAAGATTTGGAGCTTTAGATATAGCTGCAAAGTAATGCTTAGTATATTTCGATATATGAGATTTAAAAAAAAATCAGAACTTTCGGATATCAAATATCCGAAATAAAATTTGACTCTCTTCCTTTTTCAACCATTGCTGAAAATATAGATTAAAAAAATCAGTTGACATCATGAATTAAATTAAATTTTGTTAATATCAATCAATAATCAAGACAAATCTGCCAAATTTTAAGGTTATTGCAAGACTATTTTTCCACATATATGCATAGTGAAAATACTAAAAAAACACAATCAATATTGAAAAGGCTTGAAAAAATGTATTAGCTTATAATGGATAGTCTAAAATAATATGATTACATCTGAGTTTGGTAAAAGGAACAAAATTTTACCTCAAATAATAGAGACATATAATGCATAATATAGCCCAAATTAAGATTTCATTCTATTGATTTGTTTAAAAGGATTCGACATAAATCCCATATTATTGAATGAAACTTCATTTGAAATTACAGCTATTCTTTTGACTAGAAAGTCCTGTTTGAAGCATTTTTATACACTCTTGCTATTTCAAGGTACTATATTGGTGAAATTTTATTTTGATGATAAAAATTATTAAAAAAGTACATTACAAATGTAGAAATTTTGTTCTTATTATTTTTTAAAATTTTTAGTAAAATAATCTTAAGTCCACGTGATAGGAAAAATTCTAAAATTGATTTTAACGTATCTTGAGTAAAATTTTGATATTATGTTAAAATATATTAATAATCATTCTATAAAATCTCCAAGGGACTTTGGATGGTAAGCATCAACGAAGTTTACATAGACTCTAGGTATACAATATGTATGTAAAATATGTATACAAAAGGTATAAAATATGAGCTCTAGACTACAATAGGTTATAAGAGGTTAACATATTAACTTCTCAAGTGCTACAATATACATAATTTCTTAAAGCATTTAAAAAAAATTCAACTTGATATATGGATACTAATTTTTGAATTGCATCATACATTCAATGATTAAAACAACAATGAAATCAAAGACATATCCTTCTGATAGTATTTTAATCCATTTGTTCCACCTCTTACCATTCATAGTTTTAGTAGATATAGCATCTCCTCGCTTGATTAAATAAACTTTGATATTTATTAAATGAAATAAAATTCAGTAAACTAGTTTAATCATACGATATTTTTCCTTAAATGTAGAACTTGAATCTATAACCAATAATTTTCTAAATCTATAAGAAAAAACTTTGTTATTTTCAACTAATTTCTCCGGGCTAAGGCTCCAAGATTCGTAAGGAACACTAGCCCATTCATGCACTGGCACCCAAGTAGTACGAAAGTAAGAGGCACGAGTATAATAGTTGAAGGCCTTCCAGCTCTAATATCTACTGGAAGGGTTACATGTTTACCTGCTAGAATTTTCATATCAAAGCCTCGCAATTCATATCAAAGTCTCCGAGTCTTGTTTGTGCTTAAAATCTATCCACTATGAACGTGTCGTGGCAAAAAGATTAAACTTTCTTTACAGTTTCTATAAACAATCCTGCAATCCTGGAATTTAAGATTCTGTAAACTTGACAAGAATCTCTGGGTGAATCTTTCGTCATACTGTTGCTAAATTATTTAGCAGAAAGTGTTCTTGGAAGCCCGAACTAAACCGCCCTTATGGATGGAAAGAACGATATGTTCTCTAACCTCCTTCTCCCCCAAGGGAACAATTTGCGTACCCTGCGTAACTATCTCATGGGGAGTTGCCAGAATAGCGAATTGGAATCCGTGTGGTTCAGTCATATATCACCCTGGAAATACCTCTGCATTCCATCGTTTCATAGGACGTGATTTGCTGGGGGTACATTGCATTTCGTGTACCGTCTTATAGTTCGAGATGTGTTGGTGTTGTCATATCGTTCTATGCTGTTCTTAACAATCTGTTTCATTGTTGGTTTTCAGATATCATTTCATCCAACTTCAAGTATTTGGTACGGCAATCCCATGCGATATAAGCAATGCTCGTGTGATTCTAAAACAGTTTTATAACACTATAATCGTCTTCCCGTCCGCTTTAAGACTAGGTATTGTACCCTCTCTCGTTTCAAGAATTGAGAGAAGGTATGGATGAGCGAGATGGCAGGATGATCTAATTTACAGCATGCACTTTGCCCGTAAAAAATCACACGATGAATCAATATGATCATCAGGCAGTATTCTAAACAGGTAAAGTCATTCTTATATAAAAGAGGTCTGATATGTGCGGAATGAAATTGTCTTATGAATGCGAATCCACGCCCACTGATGACAGACCCGTCGCGAATTAAGGACATACAGATATAATCAGCCAGGTATTGCGTACAAAGTTTGATAACCACATAGCAATACGAAGCGTTTAATGACATAAGCGTTCATTCCAGAGCAATGCGAACCCATAGAACAAGAAGAGAAATCGGTATTACTTTCTGGCACGCGGGTTTCTGTCACACAATACCAGAAGTGAGAAGCCTCTCAAAGAGGTCTGATAAAAGGACACATCCCTCTCTGAAATATTCCAGATCAGATCTGATGCAGGATCTGCGTAAGATACCAAGTGACTTCCCTTACGGGCCAAAAGACGTGAACAATCCTATATACACTTATAATGGAGGTCACATTCAATCTGATTATACACAAGTAGAGTGCAGTTTTATATATACTACTAGTGATCCCATCTGTTATGAACTTGCAAGTTGCATGGTATAAACAAAGTGACTGGTCATAAGAGATGGGATCAAAGTTGCCCCCACTTCCGAAGCTAACCCCACGGCGAAGTAAGATAGACCCAGTGCAGAGGATGGCTAAGAAGAAAAGGAAGGGCAGGACAACAATCGAGTGAGAGAGGACATAAGATGATGTCCGCTAGGCACCACGAGAAGTTTCCCTAATGAAGATCTGTCTCTCGAGAAGAAACACTGTCATCGCTTCCGTTGATGTGAAGGTGAGAATAGCAACTGTAAATGCAAAGAAGACTTGGCGTTCTCGAAATCCCTATCATCCGGGGATCTCCTGAAGAAAAGGGTTGCCATGATGAGGCTTGTAATCATCTGCAAAGTTCGCAGCTCATCAAATTACTCCCTAACAATCTCCAGGGCTCATGGAAAAGAATCAGAAGTCAGCAAGAAATGAGCAAGGTCAAGTCATCAACCAGATAATTAACCTAGCACACGAGATTGTCGTACGGAGTAGCTGTTAATTATAATAACTCCCACGCTAGACAGGAAGATTGTTCGAACGTTATTCTTAACATTTCGGCTCGAGAGGACGATGGTTTTGGCAACCATTGAGTTCGCAAATATGAATTCACTTTCATCAATCAATCTACTGTCAGGTACATAACAGCAGGAAATTACTCCCTCGATTCCGAACCTCTTGTTCTGCAAAGCCACGAAGTATCAGTCATCAGCGTGTTGACTTGAGATATTCTACAACATCTGCCAGCATGTGAGTAAAAGACAATTTGAGTTTCAAAGGAATTGCACTGCAAATATCACAATTGAACGCGTTGGCAGCCATACCTTCACAGGCGAACTGGCTTTCATTTTCTCAATGACTTCGCACTCCTCAATCTTATCCATCAGTTTGTGCATTAACATTTTCATGTTGTCATCACGTCGTGTTTCTCTCGCGAGGTTGCTCGCATCCCCTAAATGTATTCCAAGTACGAAAATACATTTAGTGAGTGCGAGCCAGTTCTACGCTAAAGTTACACTTGTTTGCAATCATAATGTAATGTTCGCACTCACAATGTACTGAAGGCATCTATGTATCAGAAACATCATGCTATAACTCCTCACCAGACTCCTACACATATTTGTTTAGCTCTTGATGTGATTAATAGTTATGAAGATCTACAGTGCGTTACCATGCATGCAGAGAGTAATAACTATGTTCAAAGGCTGTGTGAGCCTGTTTTATCCGTGGAGGTAGCTTTCGGGACAGGAACTGAACCACCTTATTTCCTCTTGTCCTGTTTTTTCTATTTAATGGGGTTTATGATGGGCTGTTGTGAGAGGTCATGGGGACCATATCTTTTAACAATTTGTATCAAAGCTTAGTTGGTCTTAAATAGTGTCTTGAGATTTGAGGGTGCAGCGATGTGCGTCCAAAAGCATGTCCACAGCAAAGCAATGGCAGGGGTGCTATTCATATCAAATGCTAAATTTGCATTGGAGAAGTTTGATGTGAAAAGCAATTTTGGACTTTGGCAATTGAAGATGAAGGACCTTCTTGTCCAGCAAGAACTGCATAGAGCACTAAGAAAATGACATGAGGAAAAACGTGATGAGGATGGGGAAGATGTAGATCTCAGAGTATTAGCACTATTTGGTTGAACCTTGCTAATGAACTGCTATACAATGTTATGAATGAAAAATCTGCACCAAAACTATGGGCCAAACTGGAGAATCTTTATATGACTAAGTCATTGACAAATAAACTGTTTCTTAAACAGAAGCTGTATATGTTGCGGACGACGGAAGGCTAAAGTATTATGGAGCACCTCAATGCTTTCAACAAAATCATTTGTGAGTTAATGAGGATAGAGTTTAAGTTAGAAGAGAAGGATAAGGCATTGTTGTTATTGACTTCACTCTCTCCTTCATATGAGTATCTGGTCACAATTCTTCTATATGGGAAGGATGATATAAATTGTGAGGAGTTCACTTCAGCATTATTGTCCAATGAGATGCAAAAAGACCCAACCAAGAAAAGACAAATCCAAAGGCTCTATTTATTGAAGGAAGGAAGATATATATATATATATATATATATATATATATATATATATATATATAGAGAGAGAGAGAGAGATCAGATCAGGAGTAAATCCAAGTCTAGAACGGGAGGTTTCAAAGGCAAGTGTTGGATTTGTGGGAAGGTTGGACATTTCAAGAAGGATTGTAACAACAAGAAGCTTAAGTCCAACAGGGATGAAGGTACACTTTCAGATCAAGCAAGTATTGCTAAGTCATATGGTGTTGTGAATGATGTTCTATGTGTTATACAAGAAAAAGATCAATTTGAGGAGTCATGGATATTGGACTCAGGTTGCTCTTACCATATGTGTCCAAATAAGGAGTGGTTTCATGAGTACAAGACATTCAATGGAGGATCTGTAATACTGGGGAACAACATGGCTTGTAAAGTTATTGGCATTGGTACAATACACATTAAGATGTTTGATGGTGTTGTAAGGACTATTGCTGATGTGAGGCATGTTCCTGTGTTAAGGAAGAATTTGATATCACTAGGCACTTTGGACTCAAATGGTTGGAGGTGAGGAGCAGAAAATAGAACACTCAAGGTATCAAAAGGAGCATTGGTTGTAATGAAGAGCAAGAACATAGGAAATCTTTATGAGCTTGCTGGAGATACCATTACCAGAGGAGTGGCAAGTACTATCTGTGAAAATGAAGATCCCAAAGATCTTACTCAATTATGGCATCTATGTTTGGCTCATATGAGTGAAAGTGGTCTAAGTGAATTGTCCAAGCAACAATTTCTGAAGGGCCTTAAAAGTTGTAAGTTAAAATTGTGTGAGCATTGTGTAATAGGAAAGCAACAAAGGGTAAGCTTTTCCGTAGGAGTTCATTGCACAAAGGGAATTTTAGACTTTGTGCATTTTGATGTTTGGGGCCCTACACCTGTAGCTTCAAAATCTAGAGCATTATATTTTGTATCTTTGGTTGATGATTACTCTAGGAGAGTATGGGTCTACACCATGAAGTAAAAATCAATGGTCTTCTCTATCTTTAAACAATGGAAGGTGAGGATGGAGAAAAATTTTTGGAAGGAAAGTGAAGTGTTTGAGATCTGATAATGGTGGAGAATACAAATCTGAGAGTTTGGTAGATATTTTAAGAGTGAAGGGATAATTCATCACTTTACCATACAGGGTACCCTCAACAAAATGGTGTGGCAGAGCAGAAAAATTGTACACTCTTGGAGAAAGCAAGAAGTATGTTAAGCAATGCCAGATTGGAGAAGAGCTTTTGGGCAGAAGTTGTAAATACAACTTGTCATTTGGTAAACATTTCTCCCTCTATTGCTATTGAGTGTAATACACCAATGGAAAATTAGACAGGTTGGCATATTGATTACTCTTCACTTAGAGTTTTTGGATGCATAGCTTCTATTCATATTCAACAAGAACAAAGGACAAAGTTAGATGCCAAATCTAGAAAATGTATATTCTTGGGATATGAGAAGGATACAAACGGATATAGATTATGGGATCCAGAAAGGGGTTGTCTTGTTATGAGTAGGGATGTAGTTTTTAATGAGACTAGTACAATGAAGACCTTTGCTATAGCAGAAGAAAAGAAAAAACAAATTCAATCAGATTTTGTTAAGATAGATATTGATATTAATGTCAAGACATCTCACCTCTTGTAGATATACCAAGAAAATCATTAGAAGAGCAAAGTACAGAAGTGATTCATGAACATAGGTATCCAAATAGGGATAGAAGCCCTCCAAAGAGATTTGATGATTCATTTGTAGCTTATGCTCTTCTTACTGAGAATGGTTAGCCTTCTTCATATTGAGAGGCAATGCAAGATCAAGAGTGTCAAAAGTGGCACTATGAAATGGAAGAGGATATGAAGTCTTTGGCCAAAAACCAAACTTGGAGACTTGAAAAATTGCCTATGGGAAAGAAGCCAATTGGTTGCAGATGGATATTCTAAAAGAAGGAAGGACTTCCAAAATCTGGTGGAGATTGATACAAAGCAAGGCTTGTAGCAAAGGGTTATAGCCAAGAAGAAGGTATTGACTTCAATGAGATTTTATCACCAATGGTAAAAATGTCTTCAACTCGTGCATTATTGGCAATAGTTGCATTGCATAACTTGGAGTTGGAGCAACTTGATGTTACAATTTCTTTTTTACATGGAGAATCGGAGGAGGATATTTACATGCATCATGTTTTGTGGTACCAAGGAACTAGAACCTGGTTTGTAGGTTACAAAAGTCTTTATATGGACTAAAGCAAAGTCCAAGACTTTGGTAGATAAAATTTGATGCTTTCATGTTGAAGCATGGATATAACAGAGAGGAGTCAGATTGTTGTGTGTACCTCAAGAAGCTACATGGACCTAGAGTATTTAATCATCTTGGTACTATATGTGGATGATATGTTGATTGTTGCGGAGGATATGGCTGAGGTGGAGAATTGAAAGCACAACTAGGTAAGGAGTTTGATATGAAGGACTTGTGTTCTTCAACACAGTATGAAGGACTGTCTTGTCCTGGTCTATCACAAGAGCAAGGGAAAGTTATGGATATCTCAAAGGAGATATTTGGAAAAATTACTTGTTTGTTTTGGCATGGAGAATGAAAAGCCAATGAGCAGTCCAATGGCAAGTCATTTCAAGCTATCGTTGGAGCAATGTCCATCAAATGAGGAGGAGAGAAAAGTAATATAGACTATTCCTTATGCTAGTGCTGTTGGGAGTTTAATGTATGCTATGGTTTGCACTAGACCAAACATCTGTTATGCTGTGAGTATGGTGAGTAGATACATGGCAAATCCAGGGAAACAACATTAGGAAGTTGTGAAGTAGTTACTCTGTTACTTAAAAGGGACTATAAATATTGGCATTGTCTTTGATGCAGAGAAGGACCAAGAAGGAGGAATTACAGGGTATGTAGATTCTGATTTGGGTGGAGACTTGGATAAGAGAAGATCTACAATAGGTGGTGCAGTAAGTTGGAAGTCTACTCTCCAATTTATTGTTGCTCTTTCTACTACAGAGGTGGAATATATGGCAACAACTGAGGCTGCCAAAGAGGCAATATGGCTACAAAGATTAGCCAAGGATGTAGGACTCCCTAACATGAAGTTCGTACTTTTTTTGTGATAGCCAAAGCGCTATTCACTTGGCCAAGAATCAAGCATATCATTCAAGGACAAAGCATATTGATGTGAGACATCAATTTATCACAGAAGCTGTGACAAATTGAGAGATCAATTTGTAAAAGATTGGCAGAGAGGTAAATGCAGCTGATATGTTTGCTAAACCTGTTCTTGTTGAGAAGTTCAAGTTATGCATGAACTTGCTGAACGTTCAATGTTGCTCTTTGGGATGATATGGTGGATACAAGCAAAAGTGGAGATTGTTATGTTTGGTTTGTTATCAGTGACTTGACTGATCAAGAGCAAGAGCAAAAGCAAACATGACTGATGAAACACCTTGCTGTTTCATGCGGTGCTGGGCAATCATGTGTCTAGATATGTTCAGTCACTACTATGGCAAAGTATTATAGTGACTAGATATCTTGAGTGGTCAATACTCGAAAAGTCCAGCAAGTCAGAAAAGTCCCGCAAGTCAGTATTCAAGAGTTCAGCCGGTTGACAGTGATGAGGGTCTATTCCTATATATACATGTAGAGAGTAATAAATGTGTTCGAATGCTGGTGTGAGCCTGTTTCAGCCGTGGAGGTAGCTTCCAGGACAGGAAGTGAACCACGTTATTTACTGTTGTCATGTGATTCCTGTTTAATGGGGTTGATGAAGTGCTATTGCGAGAGGTCTTGGGGGATGTGTATTCTAACAATTTCGAAGTAGTCTTGTCCTACCTGGGTCCGTGGGTATGGAACCGGGTTGTTCATACCGGGTTCTTTATTTCACTACGCATTATGTCGGTAAATCGAGCCATCAGAAATAAAAAGACTTTCATCTTCGCTTCAATTGTCGTTTGAGTATACCAGGCAGCTGGAGCACAGCACATGTGCAAGGCAGAATATCCTGCAATTCCGTGAATGTTTTATTGTAAAAAGTTTCATCTGTTTGAAGAACGATAACGACTTCTACTCTTACCTCCGTATTCATGTTTTCCAGCAACCAATTGATCGTTCAAGGGAATCACCCGATTTTCTTGTCACCGCACCTACTAAATAGGACTTATTCGTTCTTGGCACGAGGTAATCTTTTTTTTCAAGCCGAGTAGCTTGACAGACATATATTTCTTGTGGGAAGGACTGGAAGTTACAGGATCACTACCCATGTTATCGATTAAGACGTGGGGAAAATAGAAATATTACAGTTTACATGTCAGTGAACAGATGTGTTCTCAAGCGATTATGTTAAATGATGAGTGCAGGACAGTGAAAGTTAAACTCGACTTTTACTTGCTTCTGATTGTGAATCTAAGTTTAGATTATCAAATCAGAATGCAACTGCAATTTGTAGTTTACCTTTATCTCGTAAACCTTGTGAATTTCGGGTCATCCTATTCGTGAGAATGCATAAGGAAGCTTGACGTCCTTTCCTCCGTTCATCCGAAGAGAGTTTGGGTTCTTCCAGATTACTGTAGTCTGAACAATTAGATCAGAACTTTGAAGGATGCTTGTGACTGAAAGTCAAGGAAAAAGAAACCATCCAAAGGAAGAAGGAAGCAGGAAACCGTCCACTGTACACGAGGATACAAATTCTATCAAACTTACCAGCTACTCAAATCAAGAGAAGATCCATAGACAGTCCGGAAAGTGGTAAGGTCCGACATCTGTTCCCGGAACATTCAAGCGAAGGAAGGAAAGTATCTGAGACTAACTCATTGTGCGCTACCGTATCTGTGCTCTCCAGGGAAATTGCACCTGTTTCTGATTCTTCATCTCCTTCTCATTCGGTTGGAACGTTCTCTTTCCTCATAACCCTCAATTCTGTATTTACATAAGTGAATTTTCTTGTACCTTCATGGCGACATTAATTGCTTCGCAGGGTAGTACCTCGAGCTGCTAGCCAACTATCGAAATTTTGTCTCGTCTATCTGTCCGCCTTGTAAGAGGCATCGATAGGGGGAGAATCCACGGAACTAACTTGCTTAGAAAACTGCTGAGAGTTTGGTACCATCGACGAATGAGGGGTCCCTGATGATAATAAAGCGTCGAAATCGAAATAGGAAGTTGGAGATGTGCCAGCAAAAGCTGCGGATTGTGCAGAAAAGGTCTTGACGTATTCCCCTGGGAACTCCAAATAATACGCGTCACTCAAAACTCGCACAACCTGCTGCATATCCGGTCGGTTAACTGATATTACCTCTATGCAGGATAGTGCTAGCTCGATAACTTTCCCCACTGCCTCATTTTCATATTTGCCTTCTAGATTTGAATCCACAATTTGCATGACATTCCCAAGTGACTGCTGTTTCACCTGTCAAAACACGTAAGTGTCAGTCCGTTTAGCAAAACCGTCAAGCAAACTCAATACGCATTATGCGGTGGGGGCTGTCTGCATAGTTCTGCATATTTGTTTGATGATTCCAATTTGCTTAACGGACAAGCATCTAGTAAAATCTGACCGGACAGACTGAATTTTTAACGATCTTAGTGATTTGAGTAAATGTGAATATGGCGCAAGATCCTAAGAGGCAAACGAAACTTTGATGTCCGATTACTTACCACCCATTCTAGAAGCGTTCCTCTACTTCCATCTGGCAGCAGGGAGTTGTAGGGAGGGATTCCCGTGACAATCTCTAAAAGAACTATGCCAAAACTGTACACGTCGCTTTTGTAGGTCAATCTCTGGGTCATAAAATACCTGGAATTTCAATCAGGGACAGTTGCTCAGAGCTCAAGGACTAACTGTCCTTGTGATTTTTACGTGAACAGAGGTGGCCAGTAGTTCTGGACAGATTTGTGTACCAAGTACTCATAAAACTAGACTCCATGATCTCACAAAGTTGCAAAGACTCATCAGTTCTTACTCAGGATCAAGATATCCAAATGTACCCTTCACAAATGTTGAAATTCCACCATCGTTGATTCCGCCATCAGGGCCGGCCTTGGAGAGGCCGAAATCAGCAACCTTGGCGACGAGTTCCTCATCCAGAAGTATGTTGGAAGTTTTCACATCCCGATGAATGATTTGGGGATGACAATCCTTGTGAAGATATTCGAGCCCTGCGTTTCGTCGCCAACATAGAAACTTATTATCAGGACACATCTTCGAAAGATTGGTTCAAAAATAGATGCCTTACTATCAATAGCTAGTTACTGACTTACTTGCCAAACTTAGCTAGTTACTGACTTTCTGTCCAAGTGTTGATCTTGAGCGTTTCTATGGAGTAAAAAAGGTTTCAAATCGAAAGTTACAGCATTGGACAGAAATCTGTGCACTGCACCTTTGCCAGCGTTGATTGCAATGTCAAGCCGGGTTCTCCAGTCTAGAGGCTCAAAGTTATCACCTGGATGTAATGCGCATAATCAGTTCACATTGTAACTTTAAGCAGTCGGAGGTCGAGTTTGCCAGTTAGTAGTAGCGTTGAATGTTACAGTTAAGTCCTTCATCGATGGTTTCATTCTGAATACATCTAAACCTTGGAAATAGATCTTTCAGCTCTGAAAGAAACTTATCGATTCAAAGCTTATTGAACTAAAGTTTAAAGTTTATCGTCAACTACGTACCATACAAGTGCTCTCGCAGGTTTCCCTTGGCCATGTAATCGTAGATCAGTATCTGCTCACCCGATTCTTCACAGTATCCTAATAGCGAGACCAGATTCTTGTGATGGACTCTTGTTAGAAGCGTCACCTAGCGCGTATATCGTAAAAGTACCGCATATTAGGTCAAAGATCGTGAAAGTCTATTCTGTAACTTAGCTACATATCAGTTCGGGTTTTCCAATCCGGGTTTAATTTCTCGTATCTAACTCTGTGCTTTATAATACGAGCTAGTGCACATTGCTTCTTCGTCTTCACGACTCATGAGAAATCGGATCTTCATGCAGGTCATGAAATTGACTGGTTCAGACTCTGAGGATAACAACGGAACTCGTGTAATTGTGTCTTTCGGAGTGCTGTACTTGCTGGTGCACGGGATTCCTACTTGACTACTCACCTCATTCACAAACTCGACCCTCCCTTGACCAGACGTAGAGTCGTGTACTTTCACTGCTACTTTTTGACCTGAGGAGAGCTCCCCGAGGTAGACTGCTCCATATGACCCTTGTCCGATTTTTCTTTCCAAGTTCCTGGTCATTGTAAGAACCTCACGGAAAGTAAAAGATGCTGAAGAGTTTCTTTCGCCACTACGATTGAAAGGATTATTTGATCCTACACAGAAACAAGTGAGATAGAATGTGAGGCACGATTGATGAAGCGGCTGGCTAGCTAGCACTGAAAAGAACTTGGGTCACAGATGAGCTAAATTTCCTACGTTGAAGATGCAAAAGAAAAGATTAGGAGTCTAGCTAGAAGATTCATTTCCAAGTTTTACTCACGAGATCCAATAAGTTTGCGCTTCTTCGCTTTTACTCGTCTTCTTTTTCTTAGCAACAGGAGTACGAGGGCAACTGCTAGAACAACTGTGCCAGCAACCACTCCACCAAGTACTCCAGCGATGTTTAATCCACTTGCGTTCGAATCCTGGCACTTCTCGGTCCATTCCTCGCACTCAAGGAGCGGGTTATCTTGACATCTGCATGCGCACGTTGAAACCTTAGAAACGTCCTCAAGGCTAATAAAGAACAACCAGAATTTACATTTTAGGGAATTCAAACAGCTTTAAGTTGGCAAGTCACACGTAGGCATATTATATGAATGGGCAACACTCGAGCTCTACATTGCTGTGGAAGTGTGAGGAAGTAGAACACCACTTGAGAGAGAGAGTACAAACTGGACAGTTTGGAGCTGGTTTGGTGGACAATCTGAAATAGGGCCTGTGAGGTTGTTGTTTGCCACACTCCTACAACCGTAATAAAGAAACAGTGAGTCCCAATAAGATAGTAAGTTGCACAGGACAACACTCGCCGTTGCTCTCAATACTAAGTAATCTACATGATTCAGCATTCAACATGAATACCTCAACGTAGATTATAATCAAGCACAAAAATTTGACTGAGATATCAGAATCGCTAGGATGCGAGCCACACAACTGGTAGGGGGTCAGATTGGCAGAGGATCTGATCTGCATTTGAGCTATACTGATAATGAGGTTAGAACTTAGAGGTTGACTCACAACTCCTCGAGTGACTTGCTTTGGAGCAAGTAGTTCGGGAAGTCCCCAACAAAATTATTGTTCGCCATTGTCCTGGCCACAGCATTAAGAATTGTTAGCAGTGCAGTAGACACAACTCACGTGAATAAGAAAAATGCAAGGCATCTCTAGATCTATGAATGGTTGCAAGTCTTTAGTGGAGATTACGTCCGATAGATCACTTACAATAGCTTGAGCTTCGTCAGTGGTCTGAGGCTGGGGATCGGACCTGTCAACTTATTTTTATCCAGAATCCTGTAAGTTTGGGAGGGAATCATCATAATCAGATATGACGGTATCACATAAAGTCTTCATATGATAGTCAAATTCCTTTCAACACTCATTGCAGCCTGCAACGACCATACCAAATCAGTATCTGGTAAAGCACCACCAATACCACCAAGTTTTGATCAATCCTTCCGACCTAATTTTTGGCCTACATAATACTGAATGGATGATGATCTGTGACTAGACCAACAAAAGTTTGTAAGACACTAGTACGATTTCAAAGATCATGACAATCTCACAGTTTGAAGGTTGAGAAAACAGATGACTCAGGCATACTCACAACTCAGTCAACTCAGTGAGTTCTGCAATAGCTGGATCAAGGAAGCCTTCAAGATCAAAGTTGGTAAGGTTTCTGAAAGACCAGGTAAATTCCATTATCATCTTAATCCCATTTTGAACTCCAGAGAGAACAGCAAAGAAAGATCTTTACTCATCAACTTTAGTACAGCCAGATCAGAAGGAAGAAGAAACCTGTAGTTTTGCACTTGCTTTAAATTTTATATGCCGAGGTGATTAAGATTTTAAACTTAAGCCCTTGGAATAACCTCACAATCCCATGTCTATGATTCCCTGAATACGATATTTCTCTACAGTAACTCCTGAAGCTGGAAAAGAACTACGACTCAACAGATTCGAATGAAGTTCATGCTCTGCATACTTGAGTGAGTCCGGATATCCAGAGAATTTCTTACAGTGAGGTTATTCTTGCTGGCGAGAGACTATTATCACAAGCCACCCACTCCTCTTCGACTGGGAAACATGGATCTCCACTGTAGCCTGATAAGCTGGAACGTGCTATAACTAGTTCCAGTGCTTTCGCTGACAAAGAAAAGGGGACAAATTCGAGCAGTCAGTACTTCAATGCATCTCACAGGCGTGAACAAATTGCCTCACAACTTCGTCTTTTAAACTCAAAGCAGCTCACATCGTCCTACTAACAGAAACGTATGGCTTACAAGCAACAACAGATCTAGACTGAACGTTTAGATTCATTCTCTTTTGGAACTTACAATCTTCTGGGTAGGTAATGGCAGTGCTGACATTAATCTGGTAGTAGAATTCAGCAGCATTGACCAGCGGCTCCAGTTGTGAATACGGCGCCTTGCTGATAACTACTTTAAAAATGAAATCCAAGACATTGTACGATATTGATGCGTCATCATCTGTTGACAATGTTACATTGTGGTATACCTCACACTTAGAGCATGATGGAACATTACGGCCAATTCGAACTGCCCGTTGATTAGACTCTGACGCATTTGCATCAATTTCCTGTAAGTAAAGAACACCGTAAGAGTCCGTAACTGTTCTATCGAAGTTAAAAGTTAGAGATAGGTTTTGGATGCCTGCAGTGGCTACACAAGCATCCTCCATCACCTTCTTTGGAGGTTTATTGAGAGATATAGCGTCTGGCAGGTCGACTATCGAACTTCGGAGTGTAGTAGGACAAACTGGGCTCGGTGAGTTGGTATATGGATACCAATAACGATCATATAAATCATCCGGATACCTGTACATCCAAAGCAGGAATGCGCCTTAGTTCCTTCGGTTTCACCGGTACCTGATGCTTCATGTGGGAGGAACTCTGTTCATTAGCTACGGGGCACAATCCCACGTCTAGTTCATGCCTTCATTTAAGAAAAAAATCAAGATGTTGAACTGAAACGGAGCGAAAACCAATTCCCTTTAAATGATCACTACAGCACCTCCATCAAGTGACATTTCCAGATTGAGCCGTTGTGCAATATGAATCTAGGTTCCCGTATTCTAGCCCTCATACGCTTCCGTCTTAACTCCAATCCGTTCATGCTACTTATCTGTCCCATGGTTACAGCAATTTCCATCGCAAATCCTGTGGGTAGGTCACACGCTAAATCCTAGTCCTGAAAATTTGGTGTTTGCCAGTTCTCATTTATATATCTCTTCGGGAGACATGCCAGACAGTTAGGGTCCAGGAAATTATATATGAAGGGATACTGCCAACTGATGGTGCGCGCGTGTCAGACAGATCGGAAAATAAACACACCTTACGACCGGTCCTTCGATCACCCCAAAGTTATAGCGATACCCAAGAATCAGATATTTGCCATAAAAGAGTCCAGTGTCATTCCTCTCATACATGCCAGGGTCCAATTTCCTGAGCTCCAAAGACGATATAAATGGGTTACCCTGCTCGCGAACCAGACAAATTCGAATCTCCATCCCTTGGGACACCACAAGAGCTTCAGACAATTCTTCAGAGTCGACATCAGAGCCACCGCTTCCCGGACCGTATCCATACGAGACATGGTACCAGAGAGTGGAATCGATGTATATGCTGAAGCTCAAATTTTCCAGAAGCGGAATGATAGTCAAGTACTTGAATCCAATACGAACGAGATAAGAAGAATTGGCTTCTGTCGGTAAGATGTAACAGTTCTTCTTCCCCTCGGGAAAGGACCTGTGGTCCAGCAGTTGGGTAGCGTTGGTATTGGACGGGCTGCTCTTGTTAGCGTTTGGTGTTTCTGTGTTGATCCCCGTTCGTATGTAGCCTTCATCGGTTACCCACTCAATGCCTGTAAAGGGGTCGGTGTAATTTACAACAGAGCCACAATCTATGCTCAGAAACCCTGCATAACCCAGGCACTCGAACGATCAGCACAAAATTATATCAGATTTTCTTCAATCATGTACATATCCTCCTCAAAGTTTAAAATTTTTTCCGACACCGGGCGACACACAAGTTTATATACCTGGTTGCGCAACGGCAAACGAAGCATACAACCAGAGCAAGGTGATTAGGACGCGAATGTATGATGCAGGACTAGTTCTAATCATCGTGCAGGCAGGACGCTTTTGTGAATGGTCAGCTTAGATTGGGAGCTCCTGTGGATCTAGACAACAACAATATTCAAACTCGTCCGACGTGAGGTTTCCCCACACCGGATGGCAAAACTTTGCACCAGGAGTATGTATCTGTTGAATGAATGTATCTGTTTAGTTCAAAATTGTTCGAGTTCAGCCATGCAGCCCAGCCGAAAGGTGGACTTTCATCGTGACTTTCATTGACCGCTTTCTAACTTTCTACCGCTATGAAGAAAGTGTATGGTCCAAGACTGAACCTGGACTTAGTCGTATCCACTCGTGTCGTTCCTTCACTCTTGCTTTTGAGCTCTTTTTGCATTAGTGATTCAAGATGTTTCTACCCGGGGTTTCAATTTGGGCTATTTGAGGTCCGTAAAGATCTCGTAGAATAATTATACGGTAAGGTCCCGTAAAACTTTCTGGGATGCGTGCGCGGTTACTCGTGAGATCTTACGGACTATGGCCCGTAGCCGTAAATCGATTACGACTAGCACGTCTCGTGACCGTAAATCCTTACGCGTTATCAAGGGATTCCGGGAGGACTTGTCCCTATTAATTAGATTTACAGGTTGTCAAGGTAGTACGGGAGGTTCTTTATAGATTAATTTAATATAAACTCAAAATTCAAACGATGGACTTTTTTCTACTTCGTTGCATTCCCTTCGTAGAACTTCTTTACCCCATCTCCTATTTGCCCAATGTTGGAACTCAATCGCCTCTTTACAAAATTCAAATTTCCAAACACTAATTATTTTCAGTTTAACACAAATTCCTATAGATATCATATCCCCTTTGCCTTATTTCTTGAATTGTAGAATAAAGCTAGTAGGTTTAGTATCCAATTTAGACACTAACCTTTACAATTTAGAACAGTTTCTTTGAATCTAAAATCCATAATGCTTCATTGTAGTTCATGGACATTGCTCAAATTTTTTTTTGAGAAATTGTATATGCACTCAGATTGTAAGCTTTGAAAATTTGATTGAGGAATAGAGCAACGGAGAGTGGGGGTTCTTCTTTAGATTTGGATGCGGGGAAATGGGTGAAGAAGAGGATGACATGGATTGTACTCGGAGGCTTTACAAGTGGTGGAGACTTATCCATGAGAGGTGCTAGTTGAGAGAAAGAATTCAAGCATCACTTAGTACTGAATTTGTGTGAATCAAATTTTCTCATTACTTGATCCTATGAATTTTAAGCAACTTGTGAGGATGGACATTACTTCTTTTGCTATTTTAGTGGATGTGCTCAAAGTTCATGATGTCTTCAAAAGAAAGAGGAGATCATGAAGATACAAAACACCTATATGGTTATAGGTGGCATTGACATTAGATCATTTAGTGCATAAAGCAAATGAAGTAATTTTCACAAAAAGAATAAACTTATAGTGCAAGATCCATATTGATATTTATTAAGAGGGTAACCATTGCAATATTAGCCATTCTTAGAAAGGAAGTGCAATTGCTAAGGATTGAGGAGATAGTTAGGATATCAAGAGTGTTTGCTCAAAAAGGGTACCCTATGTGTGTAGGTATGGTGGATGGATCTCTATTTCCTTTGTCTCAAAGGCCTACCATTGATGGAGAACTTTACTTCAATAGAAATTGCTCTATTAATAATGGTCAGGTGATTTGTGATGACTAGCACCAAATTAAGCATTTTACTAGAGGTAAAAATAGTCACTATGTTGATGCTCAGAGTTTGTTTATCATGTTTGCTTTGATTTTGATAGTGTCTTGAATAGTTGGTGTCTAATGTATTGTATGTTTGTGCACAAGAATGCAAAGATCATGTCGTGCATATATACATTGCTACACAACATACATCACTGTCAACATCATGCACTATAGATACATAACTCACATATAAGTCATAAACAGACTCTAAAGTGCAACAATAATCAGTTTGTTTACACCACTTGAATCAACTCAACTCAAATCAGTATTTGATCTGTCACTCTATAAACTGCCAACAATTGGGTACTTATTATAGTCAAGCCACACTCACTCTAGTTAAGAGTGTCCACTTGATGCTCGCCGGCCTCTGTCCACCATAACCAAGAACTCGAAGGCTCAACATTTGAGAAGTGAGCTCTCTGAAGCTGCACTTTGAAAGTACACCTTTGGACTCGAGCTAGGTTTGAAACCCCAATGATCATGCTGACGGCACACCCAACAGTGCAAACGGTGCAAAGTGATGGTGGGCCCTACCATGAAGTTAATACCTTGAACACAAAATCTGACCGTCAAAAAGTAGTTTACGGGGTAATTGCTAAAATACCTCAAACTATTATCATTGCAACTCTAGTGTCCAAGCAATCTAGATGCAACACTACAGATGGCGGGATAGTTGTCATGCATATATACATTGCTACACAACATACATTGCTGTCAACATCATACACTATAGATACATAACTCACACATAAGTCATACATAGATTCTAAAGTTCCACAATCGCCCCACCTAGCTGGCGATTAGGTTGCTCTAACTCTAGATAGCCATCTACTCCAAGTATATGGTATACCTTATGATGGGCAAAGATCGGGAGCCCGGGTGCTATCGAACCCTATCATTAATCACATGTTTGCAATCTATACCATATAAAGGATGAACTAACTATAGGTCAAGTGCATCTAAGACATAACCACTATCCCTAAGGAACCACCATGAGGGAAGGAGTCATACATATGCCATCCTCTCAAAAGACTATCACACACTAACATAGTAGTAGCTCCACCAAAAGAGCCACATAATATACACCTCAAGCTTGCCCGTACAAGTTCTAAGCTTGGGTCCATAGTATCATCAATGTTTGGGAGGTGGCATGGTGCACAATTGCGTACATGATCCTTCCAAAAACACCATCATGTCCTTTCAACACAAGGACTCTAGATGGCAAAACCTCATGCACTCTCAAGATAATGTGGCATGTCAAAACATCAAGTGTCATTAGTGCTATCTATTGTAGATATACATAGTCACATGGATGAAATCAACGAATTGAAGGTCTATAACCTCTTCCTTGAATAGTAGCACAATGTAGGGTATCCTTATGTTGAGCAATCGCCAAGTTCTCAAAGGCCATTGGCATCACTCTCTAAAAGATGTCTGCCCATTGAGAACATGCACTCACCCATAAATCTAGATCATCCAAGTCCAGGACTACAATAACATCTCAACAAATGGCTACATGTAGATATGGATCTTGTCCATAGAGTAGAAAGTAAGGAGAGAAGGATGTTAAAGAGGCTTGCTGGCTGAACCAATAGCCCATGCCAACCAAAGTAATAGAGATCCCAATTTCCCAAGTGGCCTCTTTGCAAACCATACTTCTACAATCCTCTCTTCCTTGTCTAAACCACTCTCTTTGCTAAGCCATCTGCCTCATGGTGATCTCGGGAGATAGTATGATGCTCTATCAAAGCCTTGTCACACAAGACCTGAAACTCCCCCACAAACTCTGTACCTTGATCAATCAAAACCTCAATTGGTGCACCAAAATGACTAAGAACACGATCTAGGAACAAATAAGATGTCCCTTCACTAGACTTGTCAATAAGTGCCACCATCTCAATCCACTTGGAGAAGTGCTCCACCATCACCAAAACATATAGATGATGTCTCATATTCAACAGTAAAGGTCCAGCAAAGTCCAAACTCCAATGGTAACCCAATCCCATGATATGTAATGGGTGCAACTGTGACATAAGAGCATTGAATGATGCTCTAACTCGGTCACAAACCACACATCTAGCAACAAACTATTGTACATTGGTCTACATATTGTGCCACCAATAATGACTCTAGAGTAAGCTATATGTATGTTTTATTCAAATGTTCTAGCTCCTCATGAGCACGACAAACCAACTATAGTCTTTGAGATGGAAGTGGTACTACTTTCACTCTAACATCCTCCCATACACGCAAAAGGTGTATGCCCTCCACTCTGAACCATCTGGCTTACTAAGAACATGGTATCTCTAATTGTGCCACCCACAACACTAGTGCAAAGATAGTCCATAACTATGACATGAATGTCTTGCTAAACTATACCAATATCTTCACTCTTTGGATCTATGACCTTAATAACTCCTCTTGTATGTGTTGAGAGAGATATCACCAAAGTCTCAGAAAATAAAGACAGAAAGGTAGATGCATGTCAACTTGGCACCATATCCTCATCTGTCTCACCATGCCAATGTGCTCCGGTCTGATCCTATTGGCTGGGATATGGGTTTCCACTCAACTCATCTGCATCATGGTTCACCTGAATAACCATGAAATCACTCTTGTAAAATCAGAGCCCATCATGCATGCTTCCCTGAAAGCTTGTTGGACTCCATCAACCACTTCAGTGGCTAATGATCAATGATGAGAGTAAAGGGGTTACCAAATAGGTAACATCAAAAATGTGCTACTGCCCAAACTGCTACTAAGCACTCTCCCTCATATGAACTATACTTTGCTTCCGTTGAATTGTTGGAGCAACTAGCATAGGCCACCACAAACTCCTTCCCCTCATTATCATGTTGGATGAGCACTGGTCCAAGCCCCAATATACTTCAATCAATGTGAACCTAAAATGGTTGTCCTTTGATCGGTCTCCTCAAAATAGGAGCAAATGTCAATCTCTCCTTCAGTTCCATAGAAGCTCTCTCCTGCTCATCTCCCAAACACCACTCTTGTGTAAGCTTGGTCAGCTTCATCAGGGCCTTGGCAATGGCACTAAATCCTCTAACATACTGGCAAAAGAAGTTTGCCAACCCAAGGAATGCTTGCGCTCTCCTCACATTTGTAGGTCAAGGAATACATGCAATAGCCTCTACCTTGGTATGTTGAACACCAAGTCCTCCGGGGTAGATAATGTGACCCAAATACTCAACCTGCTCATGGAAGAACTACACTTCCCAAGATGTAATTTGAGTCCATGAGATCTCAACCTCTCAAATACCTCCAAAAATTGTCTCTCTTGCAATTCCCTAGTAGTGCTATAGACCAAAATGTCATCAATATAGCACCAAGCAAAATCCAATCTAGCTAAGATCTTGTCCATGACCCTCTAGAACTCAGCAAGAGCATTCTTTAACCCAAATAGTAAGACCCTCCACTGATATAACACATCCTTTCCATGAGGATTAATAGCCCTAAATGCTGTCTGGACTTATCCTCCTCCTTGATAGGCAATTGATGATATCCTGCTCAAAGATCCAAAGTACTAAAGACCTTTGCACGCCCAATCACATCAAAGATCTCCTCTATTGTAGGCATGGCATACCAATCAGCCCTATTATGTCGGTTGATAAGACAATAATCTCCACACATCTGCCTATATGTGTAGTTGGTATGCATATCCTTCTTGGTTGGCATCAATGTAGTTGATGCATACTCTCCATGTGAAATCTACACCAAACAAGTCTCAAAAAGCTCTCTACTCCAACTCTAAATCAATGTTCTCTCCATATCACTTTATTGATAAGGACGTCAAAAAACTAATGCATTACTGGTCATCTCAATCCAATACCAGGTCCTTTTAGAGCACCCAAATCCTTCATACTAAAGGCAAAACAACTCGTGTAGCTCCTCAAGAACCTCCAAACTTCCCGTCTTTCCTCTCTTGTAAGCTTGCGTCCAAGATCTGGCTCCCAAGTATCCTCTATAATTGTAGTAGGAGTGGAAGACGTGTTGAATAGTTGCTACATTGGGCCCTTGGGTGCAATAATGTCATGCTCCCAAGCACTAGAGGTCCCAACCTCAGTGTGAAAAACTCCTTCCACTCTAGCTGCAAGCTCCATATGTCCTCTAGTAGCATCCCAAGTGGACCAAGGGTGTAATCCAAGTAGCTCATGCTCACTTGGATGGACTCCAAGCTATTGGATGTGTCCTAAGAATACCATGTCCACTCAATCCATCACCCTCAACATGTGCCTAAATTGTCTTGATAAGCACAAGGCTCACAAGTGTTTGAGTGGTGATGCTTATCAAGTGCATCCTATGTTGCTCTGCCAAGCCAAGGCTCAAAATCCAGGTGAAACAATTCATGTCCATAGCCTAACTTAACACCTAACACCTAGATGCCTCTAACACTACTAGAATAGTAGTAATACTAGTGCAAAAACCTATCACCCTCTCTCTCTCATTGGCGTTGGGCTCGACCAACTGCTATAACTATGAGTCTCAAACCAATCCAAGGCCTTCCTCTCAAAAAGCATGAGAGCTTGGGAAACTTATAAGTGTGAGAAAAGCGGCTCTAGGCTGTCCAACTAGGTTCACCACTGCCACAAGTGACCTATCAGCCACTACCACCATCTGAGACTGACACCCAACATCCAAGATGTCATCAACAATGATGTGGTCTAGTTGCTAAATCCCATCATAAGCACGTTGTAGAACCTCTCTGGGTAAGAGGTTCACCCACCAAAGACAAGGACGATGAGCTTGTGATCCCACTTTGGTTGCATCTAACAAAACAACAAGTCCCATCCAAGAATGGACTAGATGTGTACTTGCCACCACATGGGTGCAAGAATCACCCATCAAAGGGACATTCTCCAAAATGTAAGCTAGAGAAACAATTTGATAAACTTGGAGATGTTGTAATATCCATAATATCTCTCAAAACACACCAAAACAAGGATCCTAAAGATCTAAACCTCGGCCAACACGTGTATGTCCTTGACATGGCTATCCAAAAATCACCAAATGCACAGACCTATATTGCTCCAAATCATACACCCCCAGTAAGGAAATGTCTGTTGTAGAGCCTTTTGGTAACTCTTGATTGTTGATATTGGTAATAACTCAAGATACCAATAAGCCAAGTGTGCCACATGATGTAGAGAGACTTGCCTAGTAGTCTCATCTCTCTCCACATACAAGTACCTTTGTCCTTGTATACCTACCTATAGGACCATATCTAGTCTGATGTTAATCCCACCAAACAACTCCAATAGACATACTCCCTCTACTAGATATTGCCAAGCAATGGGTGTGGTATCCAAATGTGTCAAGGTAATTGACTCTAGGGGCTCATCCTCACACTCATCTCTTGGTGGTACAAAGGCTCCACTCCAAACCTATTGCACCAACCAATATGCATGCTACTACAATACCTCCTCTAAACTCCACAATGGAACATCCAAGGTGGATAGAACAATCCCACTCATACTCCAAATCAGAGTGATCTCCTCTGGTAAAGGAGTATCCTTTGCATGGGCATTCCTCTCTAATAAATCACCGGGCCAAGTAACTGCACCACTAAAAGCTGAAACTGATGTTGCCATGGTCTTGGACTATAGTGAGCCAAGACTGCCACTACTGAAGCATACTAGTAGGTGACATACTTGTCCCTCACCAAACTTCCAACCTGGTCTATAGGAGACTATCTCCTCCCAATAGTCAATATTGAAACCCATGGGGTATAATATTGCTCCCACAACTAGCACATCATATGACTCAACTATTGTCACAATAGCCTAAGCTCTCACCACCGAGCTATTAGTCAAGTGACCAGGCTAAACCTGGATAACAAGCTCTCCACGTGTGATGTATTGTGTCAAACTACCTCCTAGAGATATTTGGATCTGAAATGGACACCTCTCTACATCGGTCTTTTGTAACCTTAGACCAACAAATGCAACCTTCTCCAACATAAGAGGTTCCACACTTGAGTCAAGTAAGACCCTCTATGGTGTATAGACCTTCCTTGAAGGTCCCACCAAACAAAAAAGCCCCCTTTGGTTATCCAATAGGACAACCGCAAGTGTAAAATGTGCTTGCTCAAAGGCCGGTCTAGCTGGTAACTCCTCCAATCTAGCCATTGTTGTCTACCATAAACCACAGGTCGTTAAGTGGATCCCATGCTCCTCAACCCAGTCAACTCCACTATCAACCACCTCTTCTCTAGTAGTAAGGACCACATCATCCCTACTCTCATAAAGCATGGCAGCCAATCGGAACATTGGGGCTGGGTCAACTCCCAATATACACATGTCACTTGCTAAAAATAATGGATAGTGCATAATCAGCTGAGCTGCCTCCAACATCGTGCTAGACTCAATCGGTGTAGCAACAAGTGGCTGACTAGCAAGTAGTCTATCATGCACCCCATCACCACCTACCACACCTACACTAGGACATCTAGGAGCTACAAATGACTTCTATAGGGCCTTAGAGAGAGTAAAAGACTGGAAAAGTCTCACCTATCTCCCAACCTCTCCCTCTGTAGATCCAACTCCATTGATGCTCCTCTAGGCTCAAGAGCATGTACTTCACTCCTATTCACTATTGCAAATGCATCTACTTGTGCTACTCCGCACTTGAAATCCAAAGCATCTCTATCACCAACATATGAGGTGGAAGCCTCAACACCCAAATCTGATCTCCTTTGAGCAATGGCCATACTAGCCAATCTCTACTCCAATTGCTCAATCCAAGTAGCCATAGTTGTATTAGAAATAAGGGCAGGTATTGCACCCCTACTAGGTGTAGATCCTCTACCACCACCTTTACCACCTCGTCCTCCATGAACTAGAGTTCCTCTACTACCTACCATAACAGCCCTACCACTCCGTAACTCCGGGTGTAGGTCAAAGCATCAGTCACTAGATTGACCATATTTGAAACAATGCTCATATTGTCTCTACGTTGGCTATGATGCATCAAAGGTATCAAGTCCGTTGCTCTAAGTACACTCTTTCTTATGGTGAGGTCCACCACAAGTTCAACAAGCAACATCACCACTCATTGGTTGTTGTTGACCCAAAAATGAAGGTAAGGGTCTAGCTCCACTAGGTCCTACACTCACTCCATGGGATCTGGGTTGCTAACCCTATCCTCAAAAACCAACTAGGCATGGTGCACTTTGCTGCACTCTAGAAGAAGTCATAGTTGTGGATAAGGTCTCTCTACCAAATCTAGATGTCACCACTCTCCTCTACCATGTTGAGCTCAATATGCTCATCCAAAAAAAAGACCATCACCAAAGTAGACAAAGTAGCTTGTAACAACATAGCATCATGAACTCTATGTCACAACTCCTTGTCTAGTATCCCATACCAAAACTGGGTTGCCTAGGCCTCAATGACTCCCTAAGTGAAACTAATCAGCCATCTCATGCAAGTGTGTGTCTTGCGTAAGCTCTTTCCAACCTTCCGCTAGAACTCTTGCAAACTCCTCAGCTTGTTAGTCCGCACTCCCTAGTAGTTCTGCCTCAAACACTAGAAGAACTCCAGCATGGGGTTAAACCCCAATACTACACCACCTCTTATAGCAATACCTCCAATCGTAGTAGCACTATCTCCAACTAGTGCACCTCCACTAGCTCCACCAATGCTACTCAAGCTAGAACTTGTGGGTATAGCCAATCTACCCTTGGCAACCGAGCTTGAAGTGATGGAGACATAGTTTAGAGACCAATACTATCTCCATAACTCAATCTCCTCCAAGTGAGCTTTCTTGAACTTATGGTAGTCATCCATCAACGGACCCTCCAAATACTAAAACAAGCGCTTCCATGCCATGAAGGGTGTGAACAAAGTTGAGTTCTGCATCTACTATAGATCACATCAAATATCAAACTCTTGGATGAAGTCATCCAACTCAATGGTACCCATTGTACCAAAGTAATGCCTAGGGCCGTTGGAGGCCCTATATATCTTGTCCATGTCCCACAATAACGGTGTAGACACACTAAGGACACTCTCAACTGAATCAACTCCTATATCAAACTCCAACTCAAAGTCAATCTCCTCCCTCATTGGGACCTAAGATATAAGCTAATACCAAGCACCACTTTGAGTAAACTCACTACGTACTGCAAAGCTATCTCCTCTAGAATCCCCAAAGAACTCCGTCGTGACAAAGTAACCACAAACCACCAATAGCAACTGCAACTACAACCGCAAGTACCCCACCAAGAACCAACACCACCAAGTACCAACACCAACTGAGCACCACCAAATGCCAATACCAATGGAACACTACCCACTAATGTAACTCTAACTAAGACAACTACACTAGGAGAAAGGGCAACCTATAACTTGCCATCACAACACGCACTCTCATAGTCTATAGGTCATCACTTCTTGCCTCACCCAAAGAGAAACAAAGGTAGTCTGACTGGTCATCACTCTAGCCTCACTATCAAGAGCACACCAGAGCACCAACACTCTAAATTCAAGGCACCTCATACAAACATGGTGCACAAACAAGAAGTAGAGAATGGAGAGGTCCAATCACAAGAAATCTAAATAAAAACCCTCCACTCATAAAGTCATACGGGACTAACTCTAACACCATTTGGCATTTGACATAATAGGAGTTCTTAACTATGCTCTAAGCTACCAAGATCACCAAGAATGGGATCAAATTGCCTCTCTTAGCCAAAGCTATAAGTGTATAGATAATAGCAAGCCAGTCACTAGGACAATAAGTGAGAGTGGACCAGCTGGCTAAGGCACTAGTCTAGGAACTAGAGATATAGGAGTCAAACCCTATTACGCACAATCTAGCAAGATGGGCAGATTTTGCCAAACAATGACCAAGATCTACTCTAAACTAGCTAGCCTCACACCAACAAGCTAGCTTGCTGGCCTTTTTTGGCCCTTCTAGGTCTTTGTAGCCTCTCATAGCCCACAACCCTATGCCTTGAAGCCTCTAAATGCCAAATTTGGCCTTTCTTCTTGCAACTTCAAACCCTCTCCAAATCTAGCAAAACTCCTCCAAATTTGTAAAACTCCTCAAAATTTGGCCTTTCTTCTTGCCACTTTGAACCCTCTCTAAATCTGGCAAAACTCTTCCAAATCTGCAAAATTCTTCCAAATCTGACCAACCACCAAAACTCCTCTAAATCTGGCCAAAATCTAATGTAAACTCAAACAAAAATCTAACATAAACCCTAAAGTTGATTGACTGCCAAATCCTCCATTAATTCTTCACTTGAGCCAAATTGAAAAAATAGGTTTCTCCTAATCACAAATTCACAATGGTGCGTTCCCAACTCTACCTTCAATTTCACTATTTGAGCATAACTTGCAACAAATTGGTCTTGCTTTCACCTCTTGAGCTCAAAATCACAACTATTTCTTGTGGTACCCATAATTTATTTTTTGGATAGTTTTAAGAAAATTTGAAGAAGAAGTATGTGGATAGAGCCTAAAGAGTGCTAACATGGGAAGAAATAAGAAGAAGTGGGAGTTTGAAGTAAAACCCAAAGTTGACCTCGGGTCAAGACCCGAAGACCCAAAGACCCAAAGACACAAAGACAAAGATGAAGAAGGAGAGACTTTGTATTGGGCGGCGTGAGCGGAATTAAAGAACCTATAACAAACTTCTTTGGAGTCGGCCCAATCAAGAAAGTACACGGGAAGAAAGTAATGACCTCGAGATCAAGAACTTCTTGATAGAGACAAGAAACAATGTCACCGAATCAAAGATTGGAAAGGAGGAGCAACTGAAGAATGACCGATCACAAAAAGACTATAAAATTACAAGTTGTGCAAGTAAGTAGAGCAATGTCTAGTCATTGCTTGGTTCCTATTCAAGGTCAACCCAAAGTAATGCAAATTGCAAATCAGCAGGGAGAGGAGTGGGTTAGGATCTCAGGAACGATCTTCCACAAGCAGAAGGTGAGGAAGCACATGATGACCCCGAAAGTGAGTAAGCAGAGTGCGGTGAGGGGGCTTGCAATTCATAGATTAGAAGTGATAGCACGGATCAAAGTCTTGACAAGACTTTGTAGTTCCTGGCTTGGAACTAGAACTTAAGTTTTCCAAGTTTCATGGTAGAAATTGCAGCAAGTAATGCAAGGATGGACCAAAGCACGAGGGGAAGAGAGGGAATCCCGCTCAATGGACGGAGGCAGATTGGAGAGTAGTTTTGGGCAAAGAGGTAGGAGGGACCACCTTCTATCACAAGTGTGAGGCTTCAGAAGAGACTGCCAAAGTGAGGAAGTCGTTCAATCAACCTCAACTAAGAATGGGTACAAGGTGGACAATTATAGAGACCCTGAGTAGAGAGGGATAGTAAGCGCAATGATAGCAATGTTCAAGCCATAGCAAACCACCTATGTTACTATGCAACAGGCAGTGTTATTTCACCAAATGTTTGTGGGGGAGGTAGTAGATTGGGCAAAATGTCTACATCAGAGAGTGGGGCAGATGATTTTGGGATGGAGAATGGATATGCCACCACATTATTTTGTGCCCTTCCAGTGCATTTTTATTCTAGGTCAAACTTGCTGACTTTGGAAAAATGAAATTGAATGCGCTCACATTTTCATCTGGATTTGCAAAAGGAGGCAGATGTAGATGAGCAATATTATATAGAGACTATCTGAGATGGAGATGAGTACTACAAGAAGAGTGGGAAGGAGAAAATTGTAGCAATTGACCTTCCCAGAGCTAGAAAGAGAGCCAAGCCTAAGAGTTGTGTTGTGACAGTCCAGCCCCAAAAAGTTCCAAAGCTGAACCCAACGGCGGTGGTAGTGAAGACAAAGGAAGCCACGCTGGAAGCAGAAGATGAGTCGGAAGGAGAAACTGGATTGAAGGAAGGAATGTCAAGAGAAGAAGAGGAGTTCATGCTAAGGAGTGAAGAATTGAGCAGTGGAAGCAAAGGCATAGCAAAAGTACAACAAATTTGACAGCCTATGATCAAGGCAGGAAAGCCGAGTCCCGAGGTTTCCATGGTTGAACAAGGAAGTGAGAGGAAGAAGGTAGAGGAAGTTGTGGCACAACCCCGGACTGCCAAGTGTAAGAATGAAATGCCTGCAGCTGAAGTAGGGCCTAGTAAAGTTACTCTTGAAGGTGGAGAAAGTTTAGAGGAAGAAACTTTGAAGGTGCAAAGATTGCAACTTCGAGGCAAGGTGCAAGAAGTAGAGTGGTCGGAACCCAAAGGCTGAGCCAATAGCGCAAGGTGCAAAGGAGTGGACTATTTGTCTAAAGGAGTTTGTCCGCTATTGATGTTGCAACGGGAGAAGAAGATAGAGATGGTGAGTGCCAATCTTGAGATGCCGGATGAATTGGCAGTAGTGAAGACTTGGAGTGCGGAAACCTCGTTGTTGCAAAGTAAATTGACAAGGGTGGAGATGGAAGTCAAAGAACTTCAAGTTGAGGAGGTTCTTTGGAGTAAGCACTTTGAAGTGACAAGGGAAGATTTAGTCAAGAGTTGCAAGGAGGCAAAGGAGTTGAATGCGTTGGTTGCAGTGTTGAAAGGGGAAATTTCATATGAGCATGAAGAGTTAATTCACTCAAAAGCAAGTACCACGATGATGGAGCAAGAGTTAGAGACTCTCAAGAAGAAAGTAGTGGAGAAAGATCAAGCCTGGCAATGAGAGTTAGCAAAGCGCTGTAGAGAAGAAGATCAGATGCAAGGGTTGATGTTGGAGGCAGAGGAGCAAATCCTTATGAATTGAAGGGAGTAGGAGGCATTGAAGGCCAAATTTGAAGAGGAGCTCTAGATGTATCACATTGAATTGGAGGAAGAAAGGAAGAAGGAGAAGCTTATGGTTGTAAGAGAAGTTGATGGGGTAGAAGGGGTCGTCAATGAAATCAAGGCAATGCTAAGCATGGAAGTTGAAGGTAAACTCAAAGAGGCGAGATTGCATGAGCTGAAGTGATTAGTGCAGGAGACGTGCAAGAGGAAAGCAAAGGACACCAAATTGAATAATCTATTAATTAGTCTGTGGGATCATGTAGATAGGAAGATGTTAGAGGTGGAAGACAATGTGTGTCTCAGACTAGATCTTGTTAGAATAGAGTTAGCTAAAATTTGTAGTGAAGGACAAGAAGTACGAAGACCCGATGTTGTAGAAGTAGGAATACAAGTGTCTTTGGAGTTGTTCTCTGAAACCTTAAAGAAAAGTGGGTCAAGAGATAAAGAGTTGGAACAATTACTTGAGACCTCCATTGTAGTTTGTAGTGAAGAAATTATAGAAATAGAAGAGTTAAGAGTAGGATTAGATAGACCCGAGGATGGTGAAATTATAGAGGGATCATCGGGTTTGAATGCCAAAGTTGAGGTTGACATCAGATCGGAGTAGTAACAGATTTGAGATTTGAAGAGGCAAATATGAAAAGGTGCATTGTCATTTTGGATTTGGAGGTTTGTAGTGTTGTTATAAAACGGTATTTTTGTTAGTAATAGTCAATTGTTTCACTATTTAAAGGTGGCATTCGTAGTGAATTGTTGTTTAGTATTCATATTTCTGAAGATAGATAAAGCAAAGTGTTGGTTTAGTGCTCGTTGCTTGAGCTTAATTCCAAGTATCAACTTTGTGTCTATGTTTATGAGTGTTGGGAGAATTTCAAAGTGCAAATCAGTGTGGTTGGTGGATGTTGGATTCCGCAACCTTGATCTTCATTCCATGTGTTTGATCTTGAGTGAGGTGCAATTGGAGCAATGCCTTGACAGATCTGAGAGGAATTATAGTGTTGGTAGTATTTTGCATTTAGGAGTGTAGCGCAAAGTTGATGTGAAGCAATTTTGATTAAAGAAGTTGTGCCTTCAATGGAGGGGTGGAACACAATTCTGAGGTGAAGTCATTTTACAATGAAGTGCCATCTTCGGGAGAATCTGAATCATCACAATCAAGATTTTTTTGGACAGAATTTGCTATGTTGTGATTAAAGAGTGTGCATTTGTGACAAGTTGTCAAGATTGTGAGCTTGTTACTCTCTTTTGGGTGTAGTTGCTACCTGAGAGGTTAAAGAAGAACCCAAGAAGAACTAAATTGTTACTTTACTTCATATTTGGACACTTCTGACCAGTATCTCTATTGGAACAAACTTTACTTACCTAATTATCACAAAATGATATTTACCAAGTTGTCACATTGCTTGAAAATTGCTTCTCTTTGCTTGAAATTTGGCCAGCGACTCTACACACCATCTGCCTTACTACCAAATTGTAATACCAAGAGCTAGCCATATGATCTAGATGTGAAATTTGGTTTAATAACATCTAGAATGATTCTTTACATGATGGTCAAAATAGATTAGATAGAAGTATCACCAAAAGAGTATTTCTACTAATAGAGTAGGAACCGAAATATACCTGAAATCTTTGAAGGCAATTTTGGAGGCCTAAACGGATGGATTAGGCCTAAAAAATGTGCAAATTACCCTCCCTCCCAACAATGGGAAGGTTGGCCTTCCCTCCTGCCCACTTTGTCTTGTCGAGAGCTTTCTAATGGTACCTCACCCATGTGATTTTGAGATTCCTACAAGAAGACTCCCTAAAAGATTCCCTCCGGTCAAAGCTTATTTGACCAACCAAATAGGACCAAGACCAAGACCGACATGTAACCCATCCAAGTAAGTAATCCAAGGGTGGAGCTTGTTGACATGTCACCTATATGTGTGCCTAATCCTATGGTGGAGCTTCCTTGGAGGAGATACTCTTTGTCTATATAATAAAGAGAAGGTGCTCCTTTGGGGCATCGAATGATTGAGTGTGAAATTTTTTGTTTTCTCTCTTTTCTTGTCCTCGGAGTATTACACAAATCTGCATCAATCAACAAGCTTCTACACGCCAAGGAAAAACTAAACTTTGATTGAGCTACCAATGATCCACCGAGCTTGGAGATACCACCAACACTCATAGTTCTTGTGTAACAATAGGGAGTTTAGCAACAAAGTTAGTTGGACTTATGAAGTAACACATAAGACAAATTAGCCTAGAATATTCCCAAAGTATCTAGGAAGCTTCTTGGGAAGCTTCACGGCTAGCTTAGCTTGCACCGCAAGTAAGTAGCTTCTAAAAGCTTCCAACTAGCTTAGCTTGCACGTCAAGTAGGCAACTTCTAGAAGGAAGCTTCTTGAGAAGCTTCCTAGTTAACTTGGCTTGCACTCTAAGACAGCGGCTTGAGGAAGCTTCTTGAGAAGCTTCTCAAGGGCCTTGTTTGCTACCTATAAATACCAAAGCCAAAGCTCATGCTAGGCATTCGGAGTTTTCCCTCATTCAAGTGTCCCAATGTGAGTTTCCATTCTCCTATTTCTCTCCTTGGTCTCGGTCTTTTACATTGGTATCAAAGTAGGAATGGGATGGATGGAATTTATGGACCACCAAATCCACTTCCACCAAACCATTGGGATTTTCATGTCCAGATATTACCCAAGCACTGCTTCACACAACTCATCACCTCACGCTTTGGGCAAGATTTTCTACATATGATCACCGTGTCTGAGGAACCCTTGATACTTCATAATGTCACTTATGGAGAAAGGTGGACGTGTTGTATCTATGTAATAATCAATTAGATAAATTAAGAGTAGTAGGATAGAGTAGTGGCTATGGCGGCAATACCAAACGTTATCCTTGTGATGCAGCAATAAATTGAGCACCTTATTCGATTGTTGGATGAACAAGACCAACAACAACAAGAACATATAGAGAGAGCGCCAGTCCAAGATGGAGAAGATCATATTCAATTTCTAAAACCTAAGGTGTTTGAAAGCAAGAATCTTCTGGGCATAGTGGAGAATTTAGTGTTTGATTACAAATGTTACTTTGAAGCCACCAATCTTCAAGATGAATGGAAATAGATTCTCTTGGCTTCTAGCCAATTGGATGGTGTGGCAAAACTTTGGTGGCAATTCCAAGTGGAGCAAGCTGAACGACAGATTGTTGCACCAATCTTGACATGGACAGAATTCAAGGATGTAATACTTGGTCAATTTCAAACTATAAATGCCACCAGAGCCGCAAGAGATAAATTGGTAAAGTTGAAGCAGATTGGCTCAGTAAGAGGCTACATCACACAATTTCTAAACATCATCATGCAAATTCCCAATATCAAGAAGGAGAAATTCTAGATTGATTTGTGTGGGATTGAAGTCACAAACCAAATTGGAGGTGACCATGCAAGAACCACAAAATGTAGAAGAAGCCATGCAATTGGCTGAGCACTTTGATTCCTTGGTTGCAACGACTTGGTCTCGACCTTGACTTACACCAAGCTTACTAGTACAATACCCATAGGTGGAAACTAGCACCAATGGAGATTGATGCTATCCAACGGAGGTCACTTGGTGCAACAAATAGAGAAAGATTGTGACAAAATAGAGATTGTTTTTATTGTAGCCAAGTTGGATATCGCATTGCTGAATGTCCACTTAGGAATGGGCAACCTCGACAAGTTGCCTAGATGGAGTTTGTGGAACCAAACAATTATGGAAATGAAGAATCCCAATAGGAGATTTTGAGCTGCCTACTAGGAGCTTGATTAGTTCCAATGGGATTGAAGGCTCAACCTATGCAAGTTTGCTTCACTTGCAAGGTACAGTATCTAATCCGGAATGTAGGATTTTGGTTGATTTTGGAAGTTCAGAGAATTGCCTATCTATGCAAGTAGCAAAGGAATTGGGTATTCTTATCAAGCCAGTGATTGGAAGTAGTTTGATGATGGCGAATAGTAGAAAGGGTTTTGCATTCCACACCTGGCATCCTATTACCTTCAAGATTGGGAAGAGTATTGGAGTGTATGAAGTTTGTAGTGGCACCTCTACACTATGATATCATTTTGGGTCTACCTTGGCTTGAATGTCATAAGGTTCAATTTGATTAGACCCGATGCCAAATTCAAGTACACACCAAGGTAGGAATTTCTGATTAGGTTGTCTGGCACCTCTGAGTAAGACACCTAAGAATAGTCAGTCCCAAGATGGGAAGTTTGTCGAGAAGGTAGCCATAGAGCAAACCTTGAAGGGAGTGGAGTCCCAAGATGAGAAGTTTGCCAAGAAGGCAACCATGGAGCAAGCTTGGAAGAGAGATGAGTCTCTGGAAGAGAAGTTGGTTAGTAAAGCAGCCATAGAGCAAGCTTTAAAGAAAGATAAGTCTGTATTTGCAGTGTGGATCAAGCCAATTGCACAAGAACAATTGGAGGAGGGCCAAGAGCCTCATCAAGCAATGGTTGATTGGATAGTTCAAGAGTTTGCAGACGTGTTTCTAAATGATCTGCCAAAGAGATTACCCTTCAATTGTGGTATGCCCTTCAAGATCAAGTTATTGCCAAGAAGTACTCTAGTGAGTAGACCGATCTATTGGCTCTCACCAAAGGAGTTAGAGGAGTTGCAAATATTGCTTATAGAGTTGTTGGAGAAGGACTTCATACAACATAATACCTCTCCTTGGGGAGCACCAGTACTATTTGTTCCAAAGAAAGATGGAGGACTTTGTTTTTGTATTGATTACTATGGGCTCAATAAGCAAACCGTGAAGAATGCATATCCCTTGCCTTAGATTGATGACTTGCTTGATCAACTAAGTGGAGCATGCTACTTTTCTAAGTTAGATCTTTGCAGTGGCTATTGGCAAATTTCTATTGATAGAGAGGATGTGAAAAAGACTACCTTTTGTACAAGGTATGGACATTTTGAGTAGAGAATTCTACCTTTCAAACTTACTAATGCTCCAATAGTCTTCATGGATCAAATGCATCGGGTGTTGGATGGACTATTGGATCGGTCCATGGTGGTGTTCTTAGATGATATCTTAATTTATAGTAAGACAAAGGCAGAACACATGAATCATGTGCGAGAAGTCCTAAGATGACTACAACAATGGAAATTTTACTACAAGAAGTCAAAGTGTGCTTTTTGGCAGAAAGAGGTTACCTTCTTGGATCATAAGATCTCATCAGAGGGGATCAAGATGGAAGAAGAGAAAATCAAGGCCATTACTGATTGGCCTACCTTGAAGGATGCTACAGAAGTATGGGCATTCAATGGATTGGCCAATTTTTACCAACGGTTCATCCATTATTATGCTCATGTGGCTACACCACTGATTGACCTCTTGAGAAAGAACTCGAGTTTCCAATGGACCACCAAGCATGAAGAAGCATTCCAAAAGTTAAAGCATATGGTGTCTTCAAGACCCATTCTTCAACTATATGATCCTCAACTACTTTGTGTGGTTGATTTTGATGCTTCTAACTTTGCAATTGGAGCTGTGCTACAACAAGAATTCCCAAATGGACTCCATCCCATTGCCCTTGTATCTCACCAAAACTACTCTGCTTGAGATCAAGAACAACTTGCAATGTTATACGCTACCAAAGTATGGAGGCATTACCTCTTGGGGAAACAAGTGATCATGCAAACTGATCACAAACCATTGTTGCAAACCTTAGACTTGGAAAAAATGAAGAGTCAACATCATTGATGGGAGGAACAACTCCAATTGTATGACATCAAACTTGAGTAAAAACTAGGTTGGTTTTATGTCATCCTTGATGCTTTATCACAACGACCTGATTTGAAGTCTTTTCCTCTCATCATAGCGGCAATTTCAATAGTGTCAGTTGACTCCAAGGTCCAAAACAAGTTTTAGTCAGCTCTACAGCAAGATCCCTTCTTCCAAATGGTACATGGTCACCTTACGGCATGTGATAAGGAGTACAACACCTTCTTTATCAAGGAGGGCCTTTTATTCCATGAGGACCAAATCTATGTTCCAGCTAAAGGTGATCTTTGACTTGTGTGCCTTCAAGAAGCCTATGATTTACCCATTGTTGGTCACATGGGTGTGGACAAGACCTTGGATACCCTCCAATATCAATGGTGGTGGTCCAACATGACACGAGATGTTCAAGAATTTGTCCAATTGTGTGAGAGCTACCAACTTAACAAGGCCAATAACCAAAAGCCGAGTGGACTCCTTCAACCACTCTCTATTCCATCTGCTTATTGGGAGCATGTGGGCTTGGATCTCATCACATCTTTGTTAAAGACAAAACAAGGACACACCGCAATTGTGGTGTTTGTGGATAAGCTTAGTAAGCAAATCCACTTGGCACTGACCTGTGATATTGTAGATGCTCTAAACCTTAGCGCAAATCTACTTTGACAATGTCTTCAAGCATCATGGGATGCCATGTATACTCATCTCCAACCGTGATCCTTGATTTACTGGGAAGTTTTGGCAAGCAATCTTCCAGATACTCGGCACCAAGCTTACTTTGTCCATGGCCTATCATCCTCAAACTAATGGACAAACCAAACCTGCAAATTGTACATTGGAGGATATGTTGTGTGCCTTTGTCAATGTCTACCATACCAATTGGGATGAATGTCTTGTAGCTACAGAATTTGCCTATAACAATTCCAAACATGCAAGCACCAGATTTTCTCCTTCTTTCTCAATTTTGGCCAAGATCCGCTTGTTCCAGATTCTCTTCTTGCTCCTCCTCCATCTCAAGTTCCTCATACTTCTACATTCTTGACCACTATATCCAACTCTCTCCAACAAGCCAAGCCTCACCTCCTTGTTGCCTAGAATTGCCAAAAACAATATGCGGACCACCATCATCGTGATCTCACCTTTGAAATCGGTGATAAAGTCATGCTATCCTCTAGTAACTTCCCTCTCCTACTTGATACACAAGTTTGTAAACTTGCCTCTAATTGGATAGGACCTTTTGATATCACCCAAATTGTCTCTCTTGTTGCTTATTGACTTGCCTTGCCTTGTCATATGCGTATCCATCCTATCTTTGATGTTTCCAAGTTGAAACCCTTTGTTCCTAACCCCTCTTCCTTTCCCTCTTGAATTAAACCTTCCCCTCTTCTTGTCCCTATCAATGATCATGAGGAGTACGAAGTTGATTGTATCCTTGCATGTCGCCATATTCAACAAGGTCGTGCCAACATACAGAGTACAAGGTCCTTTGGAAAGGGTATCCCCTTCATGATGCCATATGGGAACCTCTTTCTCACCTCCAAAATGCATAGACGGCCATCCAAGAATTCGAAGCTTCATTGGCAACAAGGCTGTCACCAACTAGCAGCGGGGGAATATGTAACAATATGGAGTTTAGCAACAAAGTTAGTTGGACTTACAAAGTAGCACATAAGATAAATTAGCCTAGAACATTCCCAAAGTATCTAGGAAGCTTCTTGGAAAGCTTCCCGGCTAGCTTAGCTTGCACTGCAAGTAAGTAGCTTCTAAAAGCTTCCAACTAGCTTAGCTTGCATGTCAAGTAGGCGGTTTCTAGAAGGAAGCTTCTTGAGAAGCTTCTTAGTTAACTTGGCTTGCACTCTAAGAAAGCGGATTGAGGAAGCTTCTTGAGAAGCTTCTCAAGAGCCTTGTATGCTACCAAAAAATGCCAAAGCTCATGCTAGGCATTTGGAGGTTTCCCTCATTCAAGTGTCCTAATGTGAGTTTCCATTCTCTTATTTCTCTCCTTGGTCTCGATCTTTTACATCTTGCACCTAATTTCCCCTTGACCTCACTTCTTTAATGTAATCAATTCATTTAGACTAGTCGAATCAACTCAACTCAGATCAATACTTGATTTGGAACTCTATAAACTACCAACAACTGGACACTGATTACAATCAAGCCATACCCACTCTAGCTAAGAGAATCCAAGTGACGCTTGTCAGCCTCTGTCCACCATAGCCAAGAACTTGAAGGCTCAACATCAAAGAAGTGAGCTCTCTAGAGCTGCAATTTGAAATTATACCCTTGGACTTGAGCTAGGTTTGAAACCCTAATGGTCCTGTTGACGGCACATCCAACGGTGCAAATGGTACAAAGTGACGGTGGGCTCTACCATGAAGTCAGTACCCCAAACATGAAATCTGATCATCGGAAAGTAGTCTACGGGTAATTGCTAAAATACCTGTAACTACTATCACTGCAACTCTAGTGTCCCATCAATCTAGATGCGACACTAGAAATTGCATGACAATCATATCATGGCATGACATGTTTAAGAAAGTCTCAACTTTGGATCTAAACAGAAAAGAAGCATGTGTTTCATTTGAAAGCAACAAGTATTTGATAGGAGATGCACAATATGTGGCAATGAGTCATTTGGTTCCTAGCTTTAAACAAACCAACACTCTGAAAAAGGAAGGACTTTAATTATTTTCTAGCTTGAACTGGGACTCTAAATGAACACTAGATTGGGATATTGAAGGCTCATTGGCCTTCTTTGCAAGAGTTAAAGGTTCAATTGAATGATAAGAAAAGAAACTACTATCTATTGTGTTGGATTTTAGCTTGTGTCATATTACACAACTTTCTTATGTAATATGTGGGAGGGTGAGGAAAAATGCCCTAGAGCCAAGGACCGTTCCATACATTTGTTCTTAGAAGCAAGGGGATCAACCTATTACAAAGGAAACTAGGATATTAGTGGTAGAGACTTGCCTTGCCTTGAATCATTTATCTAGTGGCTACTCGTACAAAAACTATGAATAAATGGTACTTGGTTGTTTAATGGTAAACAAATTTTATAAAGTAAAATAGATGTTTATTGTGAAGGCAATTTTTTTTAGTATGAATAAGTTTGCCACAAAACTATTATGATTTTGACAACTGTGTGAACATAATGGTAAATAAAAGGGTTTGCACGTTTGGGAAAGGGTGCCTTCTACTATTGAAAAACTGAAGAGTGCCATTTTTGTCTAGCTTTTGGAAAGATGGCAAGATCCAATACAAGTTTGCTTGTTGGGGAAAGGGTGCTTCATAAATCAAGAGGATTTTTATAACATGAGTGTAAAATTGAGGATTGAGATGTGAGATAATATAGGACACAATTGTACCATAGTATAATTCTAGATTTTGGTAAATTTGAGGGTAGCCAATTGCTTGAGTTTTCCTATTTCGGAAAGGTTACTTAAGGGTGTCTTCTTGATTTTGATAAATTTAGGTAGGAAAGAGTGCCTTCAATTTTAAAAAACTTTGAGTGTGGGAAAGTTGCCTCCACAATTTTGACTACTTGTCTAGTTTTGATCAATTGAGTTGAGAAAGGGATGTGTTTTAGATTTTGAAAATATGAGAGATTTTTAGGAAAGCATGGATATCTAACTATTGCATAATTGAAGTTGATTGTACTTTATGAATGAGAATTTTGAATCAAATACAACTCCCAATATTCCCACTAAGGAGGGAAATCTACACAATAGGAAAGATGAGAGCAATTTCAAAGGATTTGAATTGGTCCAATTTTTGCAAGGAGAGGAAGTGTTTTATATCATAGAACAATTGTATCTTTGAGGAGAAGGAAGGAGTGCAATTTTGAAATTTTGCAAGGAGAAAAGGGAGAAAATAGGGTTAAGCATACCAATTCTTCAAGGAGAGGAAAGGAAGCCAATTTGGAATTTCACAAGGAGAGAAGGGAAGGAGTTCATTTCTTTTTGCAAGAAGAGAAGAGATGGAATGGGTTTAAGCATGTCAATTGTTTGAGGAGAGGGAAGGAAGCAAATTTTGGAATTTCACAAGGAGCAAAGGGAGGGAGGGAGAGAGAAGAAGGAGTTCATTCATTTTTTTAGGGAGAGAATGGGGGTAAGCAATACCAATTCTACCAAGAATTCAGTTAGGGAGCCAAGGAAAGGGGATTCAATCTCAAGAGGCTAGGAGTCTAAATTTGGAGGAGGGCAGAGAGATATCTCAAGAGACCCACTCCAACTTTGAAGGATGGAAGAATTTAACATGTTGAAAGAAAGCAGTTTGAGTAGTTAGAGTCTAATTTTGGATTGATTTTCTTATTGGGATTTACCAAATATAGAGGATATCAATGAAATACATGGTTATTTGAATTACATCATATTCCAAATAGCATGACATTCATAAAATGTACATGGTTGAAGAAAAGCTAACTAAGAGGAGTCATGTCTAAATTTAAGAAGCAGGCTTTGATGTAGTAGGACTCAAGATTTGTTAGGGTTGGAATACCCCGCTCCTAATGTCAATTTTCTCTTCTCTACTTTGTCTTTTTCTTTATTCTTTATTTTTTGAGCTATTGAGATACTCTATTTAGAATTTTCCACACCTTGGGTTTAGTTTAGTGTTTATGGGCATGATAGATCCAAGCTTGCAAGCAAACTTATCTCCTTCCAACCAAACCCTAACACCAATATAGGCAGAGCCATTCATATGCAAGCAAACCCATCTCACCTAAAACAAGCAAAGCCAAGCCGGGATGAGTAAATCCATCATATTCTTTGAGCAATGCCAACTTTTTCTTGATATATCTAGATCTCTTTAAGAAAACTTTTCCATTTGTGAATGGACCTATCTTGCTATAGTTGAACCCATATTATCCTGAGAGGACCTAACCCACCACCCAAGCAGACCCAAGAGAAGCCATTTGATCCAAGCAGACTCATCCCACTTCCTTGGCAAACCCAACCCAACAAGAGAGACCTTGTCTTTGCCCAAGCAAAGCAGTTTTGTCTTGGGTAGACCTATTTTTAGATACACTCCATCAATCAAGCAATCTCTTGTGAGTAGACCCATCCCTTTTCCCTGTCCTTGGCAAGCAAGTCCAAACTCTCATGAGAAAATCCATTCCTCAACATTATCCCTAGCAAGTAAAGCCATTTGCATGCAAGCAAACATATTTTTATTTGTACCAATTCTCTTTGCTTGGCAGCGGAGCTATATATATGCAAGCAAACCCATTTGTTTAATTTCTTGCTTAGACGGTTTGTTTTAGGGTGACAAAGTTTGCAAGATTGTGGGATAAGGGTACACACAGGCACAATACCTATGAGACCTTATACATTGAATCTAGCAGACATTCATGAGGCATTTGCTTTGGAAGAAGAAACAACAAGAAAAAGGATATATGTTTTTATAATGTTCCAAGGATGAGAGAACCCCCAAGAGAAACACAAGAGAAGAAACACAAAGCTTCAACCCTCAATACTTTGGTCCCCAAAGGAGCACCTTGTCTTTATTATATAGCAAAGAAGGTCCACTCAAAGGAAGCTCCACATAGATACACGGATTTGTGATATGTTGGCAAACTCCACACTAAGATTAGTTGCATGGATGAGTGACATGTTGGTCCTTGTCCTATATGGTTAGTCAAACAAGTTTGACTAGAAGGAATGTTTAGGGAATTTTCTTATAAGAAGCTCAGAATAGCTTAGATGAGGTACCATTGGAAAGCTCTTAATGAAACAAACAATGAGGGGAGCAAGGAATACCCTCGTCCCTTGAGAGGGTAAAATGTTTTCATTTTCAAGGCCTAATTCATCCGTTTAGGCCTTCAAAATTGGTTTTGAAGTTTTCAGGGTATTTTCAACTCCTAATTTATTAGTAGATGTACTCTTTTGGTGACACTTTTATTTGATCTATTTAGTCCATCATATATAACATCCTTTCAAATCTTACCAAGCCAACTTCCACCTTTAGATAATATGTCTAGCTATTGGTATTATAGTTTCTCATGGTCTTATCCGAAAGTTACTCCCTTTGAGAGAAAGAGATACCTTGCAAGACAATGTGTTTACTCAACATGGAGTTCATTCTTCTAGATGTTGAGTTCCTTTTTCATTCCCACTACACTGCCCAATGTAGTACATAGGCATACCATTCTCCATTTTACCACCATGATTACTTAGGTGGAGGAGGTTTTTGATTGGGTGGAGCTCATGCTAATAGTAGTTGAGGCAGAGTGGTAGTTCCTTCATAAGCAACTCTTACATCCAAATAGTAGGCATTTCAAGCTTAGCTTTGTATAACAATTTCTCATGCACCTATTTATGGAGAGTGGACTTTTCGGTGAAGGTAAGGTCAAGATACAAGATTCTCCAATCTTTGATACAAAGCTATGTCCACGTATTGGCTATAGAGGGTATCCTTATGGGTAAGCATGGTGGTGGTGAGAAAGGTGTTGAGTTTGGGTTATTTTGGAAACATGATGTGCTCTCTTTTGTAACATATCTCAATATCTTTAAATAGATGGACTTTGATGGCATGACTTGTGTGTTTATGTATGGTTTTATTTTAGAAAGTTAGTTCATATGGTTATGGATAGATTGTTATTTTATGAGAAATTTGATTTTGGATCCTTGATGTATTTGTGTATACATCTTGGTAGCCATTCTCCTATCCTTCCTATGGGAGACTATGCCAATATGGAGTTTACAGATGAGTTAGTTAAGACTAACAAAGTAGCAAATAGGCCAAATTAGCCAAGAATTATAAGAATATTCTAGAAGCATCTAAGAAGCTACTTGGTACCTTCCAAGTATTGGGTAATGTGCAAGCCAAGTGGTGATTTCTAGGAGGGAGCTTCTTGGGAAGCTTCCTAGCTTAGCTTGTATGCCAAGTAGATGGCCTCTAGAAGGAAGTTTCTTGGAAAGCTTCCCAAATAGTTTAGCTTGCATGCCAAATAGGCGGTTTCTAGAAGGAAGTTTCTTGAGAAGTTTCCCAATTAACTTGGCTTTCACTCAAAGAAGGCAGTTTTTAGGAAGGTTCTTGATAAGCTTCTCAAGAGCCTTGTATGTTCCCAATAAAAATCATAGCACAAGCTCATGCTAAACATTCAGAGTTTCACTCATTCAAGAATCCCAATGTGATCTTTCATTTTGATCTTTCATTTTGATCTTATTTCTCTCCTCAATCTTTTACATTGGTATCAAAGTAAGATTGGACTGGATGGAATTTATGGACCACCAAAAAATTGGGATTTTTTTGTCCATGTACTACTCAAGCATCATTTCACACAATTCATCATCTCATGCTTTGGGTAGAATTTTTTGAATGCAATCACCTTGTATGATGAACCTTTGGTACTTTTGATTGTATCTTATGGAAAATGGTGGACTTGTTGCATCTATGTGTTAATTTAGATAAGTTATAGATAGTTTGATAGAGTAGAAGCCATGGCGGTAATGCCCATAGTTATCATTGCTATGCAACAACAAATCAAGCACCGTATTTGATTATTGGAAGAAAAAGACCATCAACAACAAGAGCATGAAGAGAGTGCACCATTTTGAGAAGGAGAGGAGCAAAAAATTTTCCCAAGGGCCAAAATATTTGAAAGCAAGAATCTCCCAAATGTAGTAGAGAATTTTAGATTTGACTATAAATGTTATTTTGAAACTAGAAATCTTCAAGATGAATAAAGACAAATTCTCTTGGCTTCAAGCCAATTGGATGGAGTGGCAAAATTATGGTGGCAATTTTGAGTGGAGCAAGCCTAATGGCAGTTTTTGGAGCCAATCTCAACATGGAGAGAATTCAAGAGTACAATAATTGGGCAATTCTAAGCTATAAATGCCACACAAGCCGCACTAGATAGGTTGGCAAAATTGAAATAATTTGGTTTTGTAAGAAGTTATATCACTCAATCTAGAACACAACAATGCAAATTCTAGATATACTAAAAAGTGAAGCACTAGATCAATTTATGAGGAGTTTAAATTCATGCACCAAATTGAAAGTGACCATGCAAGAGCCAAAACACTTGGAGGAACCCATCTAGTTGGTTGAGTGCTTTGATTCCTTGGTTACAATAACTTGGTCTCAACCTCAACCTACATAGAACTTGTGTAACAATTGGAGTTTACTGATGAGTTAGTCAAGGCTAATGAAGTAGCAAATAGGCCAAATTAGCCTAAAACATTTTAGAAGTATCCAAAAAGCTACTTGGTACCTCCCAAGTATTGGGTAAAGTGCATGCCAAGTGGTGAATTATAGGAAGAAGCTTCTTGGGAAGCTTCCCGACTAGCTTAGCTTTCACCCCAAGTAGGTAGCTTCTAGAAGCTTCCAACTAGCTTACCTTTCATGCCAAATATGCAACTTTTAGAAGGAAACTTCTTCGTTAACTTGGCTTGCATTCCAAGAAAATGGCTTAAAAAAGCTTCTTGAGAAGCTTCTTAAGAGCCTTGTATGCTCCTTATAAATATGAAAGCCCAAGCTCATGCTAGGATTTGGAGTTTTTTGTCATTCAAGTGTCCCAATGTGATCTTCCATTCTCTTATTTCTCTCCTTGGTTTTGGTCTTTTACATTGGTATCAAAGCAAGAATGGGATGGATGGAATTTATGGCACCAATTTTATTTTCACCAAACCATTAGGATTTTTATGTACGTGTACTATGCAAGCATCATTTCACATAGTTCATCACTTCACGCTTAGGGTAAATTTTTTTGAATGCAATCACCTTCCTTGAGGAACCCTCGGTACTTTTGGTTATAACTTATGGAGAATGGTAGACATGTTGCTTCAACGTGTTAATTTAGATTAATTGGGAATAGTGCGATAGAGTAGTAGTCATGGTAGTAATACTTGAGGTTATCATTGCTATGCAACAACAAATTGAGCACCTTACTTAATTGTTGGAAGAACAAGATCATCAACAACAAGAGCATGTAGAGAGAGCACCACTTAGAGAAGGAGAAGAGTGAATAGGATTTCCAAAACCCAAGGGATTTGAAGGTAAGAATCTCTCGGGTGTAGTGGAGAATTTTTTGTTTGATTGCAAACATTATTTTGAAGCTGCTAATCTTCAAGATGAACAGAAATAGATTTTTTTGGCCTCCAACCAAGTGGATAAAGTAGCAAAACTATAGTGGCAGTTCCAAGTAAAGCAAGTTGAATGGCAATTTGTTGCACCAATCTTGACAAGGATAGAATTTAAGAGTGCAATAATTAGTTAATTCTAAGCTATAAATGCCATATGAGCTGCAAGAGATAGGTTAGTAGAGTTGAAGCGGATTGGCTCTATAAGAAATTACATCATGCAATTTTAGAACACCATCATGCAAATTCCAAATATACTAGAAGGTGAAGGTCTAGGTTGAATTGTGAGGGGCTTGAAGTCACAAACCAAATTAGAGGTGACTATGCAAGAACCAAACCACTTACAAGAAGCCATGTAGTTGGCCAAACACTTTTGATTCCTTGGTTGTCACAACTTTGTCTCAACCTTGACCTCCACAAAACCTACCAATACACTACACACGGGTGGAGGACTTAGCACCAATAAAGATTGATGCCATTCAATAGAGATTACTTGGCATTATAGATAGAGAAACTTCACGACAAAATTATGGTTGCTTTTATTATCACCAAATTAGACATTGCATTGCTAAATATCCACTCAAGAGTGGGTGACCTTGACAAATTGCCTAGATGGAGTTTGTGCTGCAGAATGATCAAGGAAACAATGAATCCTAATAGTAGATTTTGAGCCAACTATTGAGAACTTGATTAGTTCCAATGGGATTGAAGGCTTGACCTATGCAAGTTTGCTTCACTTACAAGGTATGATACTTGATTGTGGTTGTAGGATTTTGGTTGATTTTTGAAGTTTAGAGAATTGCATGCCCATACAATCAGCAAAGGAATTACATATTCCTATCAAGCCAATAATTGGAAGTAGATTGATGATGGCAAATGGTAGAAAAGGTTTTGCATTTTGTACCTCATATCTTGTTACATTTAGGGTTGGGAAGGAGTATTTGGAGTGTATGAGATTTGTAGTGGCACCTCTACACTATAATGTCATTTTGGATTTACCTTAGCTTGAATGTCATAAGGTTCAATTTGATTGGAATCGACAATACATTCAAGTACAACACCAAGGTAAGAATTTTGATTAGGTTATCTAGCACCTTTGAGTAAGACACTTAAGAATAGTCAGGCCCAAGATGGGAAGTTTCTTAGTGAAGTAGCCATAGAGTAAGCTTAGGAGGAAGATAAGTTTGTTTTTGTGGGGCAGATCAAGCCGATTGTGCATGGAGAATCTGAGAAGGGCCAAAAGCCTCATCAAGCAATGGTTGATCAAATAGTTCAAGAGCTTGAAGATGTGTTTTTGGATAATCTGCTGAAGGGATTACCCTCAGATTGTGGTATGCCCTTCAAGATTGAGTTGTTGCCAAGAAGTACTCCAATGAGTAGACCCATCTATTGGATCTCACCAAAGGAGTTAGATAAGCTTTGAACAACAATGATGGAGTTATTGGAGAAGGATTTATATAACATATTACATCTCCTTGGGGAGCACCGGTGTTATTCATGTCAAAGAAGGATGAAAGGCTCCACTTCTATATCGATAATTGTGGTCTCAACAAAAAAATAATGAAGAATGCATATCCCTTGCCTCAAATTGATTACTTTCTAGATCAATTGAGTGAAGCACAATACTTCTTCAAGTTGGATCTTCAAAGCGGTTATTGGTAGATTCTCATTGATAGAGAGGATGTGCAAAAGACTACCTTTTATACAAGGTATAGGCATTTTGAGAGTTCTACCTTTTGGGCTTACAATTATTCCAAAAATCTTCATGGATCAAATGCATCAAATGGTGGATGAACTATTGGATTAGTACGTGGTGGTGTTCTTGGATGATATCTTAATCTATAGCAAGACGAAGGCAAGATAATTAAATCATGTACAAGAAGTCTTGAGTACATCAATGGAAGTTCTATTGCAAAAAGTCCAAGTGTGCCTTTTGGCAAAAGGAAGTTACCTTCTTGGATCATAAGATCTCATCAAAAGATATCAAGATGGAAGAGGAGAAAATCAAAGCCATTACTAATTGGCATACCCCAAAGAATGCCACAAAAGTACAAGCATTTAATAGATTGGCTAGTTTTTATTGATGGTTCATCCACTATTATGTTCATGTGGTAGCACCATTGATCGACCTCTTGAGCAAGAACTCAAGCTTTAGTGGACCACCAAACACAAAGAAGCATTCCAAAAGCTGAAACATATGGTGTCTTCAAGACCCATTCTTCAATCATATGACCTTCAACTACCTTGTGTGGTTGATTTTGATGCTTCTAACTTTACCATTGGAGCTATGTTACAACAAGAATTTCCATATGGGTTATATCCTATTGCCTTTGTGTCTCATAAGCTAAACACAACAGAAATAAATTACTCTATTTGAGATCAAGAACAACTAGCAATGGTATATGCCACCAAGGTTTGGAGACATTATCTCTTGTGGAAACAAATGATCATGCAAATTAATCACAAACCCTTGTTGCAGACATTACATTTGGAGCACATGGAGAGTCAACATCATGGGAAGAACAACCACAATTTTTTGATATCAAACTTGAGTGCAAACCCGGTCAATTCTATATTATTCCTAATGCCCTATCACAATGACATGATTTCAAGTCTTTTCCTCTCATCATAATGGCAATTATGATGGTGTCAATAACTCCAAAACCTAAATTGAGTTCAAGATAGCTCTACAAAAATATCCATGTGTTCAAATGGTACAAGGTCATCTTGTAGCATGCGCAAGAAGTACAACACTTTCTTCTTCAAGGAAGGTGTTCTATTTTGTGAGATATTTGTTCTAGCCAAGGGTGATCTCCAACTTGTAAGCCTTCTAGAAGCCCATGATTGACAAATTACTACTCACATAGGTATGGACAAGACCTTGGGTGCCCTCCAATGCCAATGGTGGTGGACCAACATGGTACAAGATGTGTGAGAGTTTGTCCAATATTTTTAGAGCTACCAATGCAATAAAGTCATCAAACGGAAACTAAGTGGACTCCTTCAACCACTCCCCATTCCATTTGCTTGATAAAAACATTTGAGCTTAGATGTCATCACCTCCTTGCTATGACAACTTGGCAAATATCACTTTTGCGGTAATCAAGTAAGTAAAGTTTGTTCTTGTATAAATACAAGACAAAAATGTCCAAATACAAAGCAAAGTAACAATCTCAATTCTTCTTGGTTGTGTCTTTAGTCTCTCAGGTAGAAACCACACCCAGAAGAGAGTAACAAGCACTGACTTGCAGTCTTGTCACAAATTAGCACTCCTTAATCACAACTCCATTAAATCTTTCCAAATAATCTTGATTATGATGATGTAGGCTCTCTCAAAAATGGCACTTCACTGCAAAACAACTTTGCCTCAAAATTATGTTCCACCCCTCTACTAAAGGCACAACTTCCTTGATCAAAATTGCTTCACATCAACACTATATTGCACTCACAAAATGCAGAATACAACCAACACTACAATTCCTCTCAGATCTGTCAAGGCATTGCTTTGATTGCACTTCACTCAAGATCAAACACACAGAGTAAAGATCAAGGCTATGGAATCCAACATCCAACAAGCACATTGACTTGTACTTTGAAATTCTCCACACACTCACAAACACACACATAGAGTTGACACTCGGAATCAAGCTCAAGTGATGAGCACTTCTTCACAACACTTTGCTTTATCTATTCTCAGAAATAATGAGCACTGAATAACATTTTCCTACAAATTTCACTCTTAAATAGTGAAGCAAACGACAATTCTAACAACTATACCATTTTCTAACAACTCTACAAACCTATAGATCCAAAATGACAATGCACCTCTTCATATCTGCCTCTTCTTATCTCAAAATTGTTTCTACTCCAATCCAATGTCTACTTCTTCCTCATCGGCTTTCAATCCCAAAGTAACTTCACTTACTACTCTATCCTTGGGTTTCACAACTACTAATTCCTCTACCAATTCTAACTTTTCTCCTTCTTGATCTACAATTCCTATTACAAGTATTCTTTCTAAGTCTCTATCTCCTGACCCACTCTTCTCTAAAGTGTCAAATGTCAAATCCAAAGATACCTACATTCATATCTTTGTTACTTTGGGTCTAACTACTATCAATTCCTTTGCTAATTCTATTATATCTTCATCAAAAATTGTAATTGAAAGCATGGGTACACTATCTACGCATTCAATTTGTAACCCACTTTCCCCTAATCGCTCATGTAATTGACCTGAAGACACTTATTGTCTGATCTTGCACTTTGGGTTCATTCACTACTACTATTTCTCTTCTAATTTTGTACTATCTTCAATTAGAATTGAAATTGAACTCATAGGTATCCTAAATATCTTCTTCCCCTACTCTAACTTCATCTAGTCCTTCTGGCAAGACTCTAGAAGTCACCTTCACTGCACTCCAAGGTCCAACTACCTCGGGTTGAATCACATTTCTCTTGAGGCAAAGTCTTTAGACCCAAAGTTATGTAAACCTGAAGTCCAAAATTCAAAGTCCCAAGTCCCAAAGACACCAACCCGAAGACCTTCAACTACTCTGTTCATCTACTACAGAAACTTCAAATGCTTGTAACTTCTGCAACAGACCTTCAAACTCTACGATTTTGGTTGCAACAAAAAGCCTTGAACGAGACGCTTCCAACGAGATATAGCACATATGATTTGGACTTGTGATCATTGAGATATGGTCCCCGCAGTAATCCTGACTTGTACCTTTTATTCCGATGCAAAGTACCCTCTTCCGGCGTCTGATCTCCTTCTTCCTCCTTTGATACAAAGTGAGCTTCTTTGGGTCTAATCCAATCCAAGTCCTTCTCCCTCCAATACAAAGTTGATTTCCTCAGGCTTGATCAAAACACATGTTTCTCCTCATTTCTTTTCAATTTGGTTTCAACAAGGCACTTCTTCTTTAAAACTCGTCCAAAATGAAAAATGTGGATACCACACTTGCCCAAGACAAAGCAAGGTCACACAACAATCATATTTTTTGTAGATAAGCTTAGTACGCAAATCTATTTGGCACCAACCTTTGATACAATGGATGCTCCAACATTGGGATAGATCTACTTTGATAATATCTTCAAGCATTGTTAGATACCTTGTGTACTCAACTCTGACCATGATCCTCGCTTCACTAGAAAATTTTGGCAAGCATTCTTCTAGTACTCAACACCAAGCTGGCCTATCATCCTCAAACTAATGGACAAACCAAATGTGCAGATTGCACCTTGGAGGATATACTTTGTGCCTTTGTCAACATTCACCATACCAACTAGGATGAATATCTTACAATTGCTGAGTTTGCATATAATAACTCCAAATAGACAAGCATCAAATTCTCTCCTTTCTTCCTTAATTTTGGCCAAGACTGACTTGTTCCTGATTCCCTTCTTGCTCCTCCTCCATCTCATGTCCCTCATACTTCCACCTTCTTGGCCACCATATCCTAATCCCTCCAACAAGCCAAAGCTCATCTCTTTGTTGCCCAAAATCATCAAAAACAATATGCAGACCACCATTCTCACGATCTTACCTTTCAAGTTGGTGATAAGGTCATGCTCTTGTCTAGGAACCTACCCTTCCCACTTGATACCCAAGTCTGTAAGCTTGGTAAGTTTATGGACTTGATATCCAAGTTCATAAACTTGCTCCTAGATAGGACCCTTTGATGTCATCCAAATCATTTCTCATGTTGCTTACTAACTTGCCTTGCCTTGTCATATATGCATCCACCCTATCTTTCATATTTCCAAGTTGAAACCCTTTGTTTCTAATCCATCTTGTTTTTCCTCTTGTGTCCAACCTCTTCCTCCTCCTTTCTCTATCAATGATCATGAGGAGTATGAAGTTTATTGTATCCTTGCACATTGGCACATCCAACAAAGTTGCCAACAACATATAGAGTACAAATTACTGTGGAAAGGGTATCCCTTTCATGATGCCACTTGGGAGCCTCTTTCTCATCTCCAGCATGCACAAACAACCATCTAGGAATTTGAAGTTTCAATGGTGACAAGGATGTCATCAACTAGTGGTGGGAGAATATGCAATAATATAGAGTTTATTGCCAAGTTAGTCAAGGCTAAAAAAGAAGCAAATAGGCCAAATTAGCCTAGAATATTCTAGAAGTATCAAGGAAACTACTTGGTACCTCCCAAGTATTAAGTAATGTGCATGCCAAGTGGTGACTTCTAAGAAGAAGCTTCTTGGAAAGCGTCCCAAATAGCTTAATTTGCACTCCAAGTAGATAGCTTTTAGAAGGAAGCTTTCTAAAAGCTTCCAACTAGCTTAGCTTGCATGCCAAGTAGGCAGCTTTTAGGGTATAGGGTTTTAGGGTTTAGAGTTAAGCTTCTTGAGAAGCTTCCCAATTATCTTGGCTTGCACTCCAAGAAAGCGGATTAAGAAAGCTTCTTGAGAAGTTTCTCAAGAGCCTTGTATTCTCCCTATAAATACCAAAGCCTAAGCTCATGGATAAGATTTGGAGTTTTCATTCATTCAAGTGTCTCAATGTGATCTTCCATTCTCTTATTTCTCTCCTTGATCTTAGTCTTTTACAACTTGCCACCACATTACACACAAATGGAGGAGCCGGCACCAATAGAGATTGATGCCAACCAATGGAGATCACTTGGTACAACAAATAAGGAAAGATTGTGACAAAATGGTGGTTGATTTAAGGTCACCAAATTGGACATCACATTGCTAAATGTCCAATTAAGAATAGACGACCGGAACAAATTGTCCAAATGGAGTATGTAAAGCATGATGATCAAGGGAACAAAGAATCTCAATAGGAGAATTTGAACCACCTATTGGGAACTTGATTAGTTTTTATGGGATTGAAGGCTCAACCTATGCAAGTTTTTTTTCAGTTGCAAAGTATAATATATGGTTGTAAGATTTTGGTTGATTCAAGAAATTCAGAGAATTGCATCTTCATGTAATTAGCAAAGGATTTGAGTATTCATATCAAGCCAATAATTGGAAGTAGATTGATGATGGTGGATGGTAGAAAGAGTTTTTCATTTTTTACTTTATATCTTGTTACATTCAAGATTGGGAAGGAGTATTTGGAGTGTAAGAGGTTTGTAATGACACCTCTATACTATGATGTCATTCTAGGGTTGCCTTGGCTTGGACATCATAAAGTTTAATTTCATTGGACCGGATGATAAATTCAAGTACAACACCAAGGTAAGAATTATTGATTAGGTTGTTTGGAACCTTTAAGTAAGACATCTAAGAAAAGTCAATCCTAAGATGGGAAGTTTATTTATAAAGCAGCCATAGAGCAAGCTTTGGAGGAAGATATTCTTATTTTTGTGGTGTGGATCAAGCCAATTGTGCATAAAGAATCTGTTGAGGGCCAGAACCCTCATCAAGCAATGGTTGATCAAATAGTTAAGGAGTTTGCAAATGTGTTTTTAGATGATCTGCCAAAGAGATTACACTCCAATCATGGTATGCCCTTCAAGATTGAGTTATTGCCATGAAGTACTCAAGTGAGTAGACCAATCTATCAACTCTCACCAAAGGATTTGGATGAGCTTCAAATAACATTGATGGAGTTGTTGGAGAAAGATTTAATATGATATAGTGCATCTCCTTGGGAGCACTGGTACTATTTGTTCCAAAGAAAGATGGAAGACTTTACTTCTATATTGATTATCATGGCCTCAATAAACAAACAGTGAAGAATGCATATCCCTTGCCTCCAATTGATGACTTGCTAGATCAATTGAGTGGAGCATGATACTCCTTTAAGTTGGATCTCCAAAGCTACTATTGGTGAATTCTCATCGATAGAAAGGATGTGCAAAAGATTACATTTTGTACAAGGTATGGGCATTTTGAATGGAAAATTTTACCTCTTGGGCTTATAAATGTCCCAATATTGTTCATGGATCAAATGCATCAAGTGTTGGATGGGCTATTAGATTGGAACGTGGTGGTGTTCTTGGATGATATTTTAATCAATAGACCAATATTTTAATCAAGAAAAAGGTAGAACATGCAAATCATGTGCAAGAAGTCCTAAGATGACAACATTAATAGAAGTTTTATTACAAGAAGTCAAAGCATAACTTTTGGCAAAAGGAAGTTATCTTCTTGGATCATAAGATCTCATCAAAAGATATCAAGATGGAAGAAGAGAAAATCAAATTCATTATTGATTGGTAGACTCCAAAGGATACCACAAAAGTATGTGCATTTAATGGATTGGTAAGTTTTTACTAATGGTTCATCCGCTACTATGCTCATGTGGCCGCACTATTGACCAACCTTTTAGAAAAGACCTCAAGTTTTCAATGGACCACCAAACACAAAGAATCATTCCAAAAGCTGAAACATATGGTGTCTTTAGGACACATTCTTCAACCATATGATCCTCAACTACTGTGGTTGATTTTGATGCATCTAACTTTTCCATTGGAGTTGTGTTGTAGCAAGAATTTCTTGATGGGTTACATCTCGTTGCCTTTGTGTCTTACCAACCTTCTTCACACCCAAAAATGCTTTTCTTTGGATTGAGTGGTGCATTTGCTTCATCTAAGCATTGCTAGACCTTAATCAAGTGCTCTTCCTTAAACCTATAGACACAAAATTCATCAATGAAGTCCCTCACAAATTTCATGAACCATTGGAATGTGGTTGAAGCATTGCAAAGCCCAAAAGGCATGACCTTGAAAGCATAAGTCCCCCAAGGTATGGTGTATGTGATGAGTTATTGATTCTTTGGTGCAATCTTGATTTGGTTATACCCACTATAACCATCTCCAAACATTATATTTCTCATGGCCTACAACCTCCTCCAAGATCTTGTCAATGAATGGCAAAGGATAATAGTCCTTCTTAGTAATAGCGTTGAGCTTATCAATCTCCTTCACAACCAAAGCTATTGGTGAGCTAATGTAATATTGCTTTTGGCTGACTGGTTTTGCATGTGACTCCACTTCTTTCTTGTGCTCCTTCAAGGTGACTTCCTTTAGATCCTTGTAAATGAAAGCAAACACATGGATGAACTTGCAAAAATATCCTCAATCTCACCTTCTCCTCCTTGGTAACATTAGGACCATACTTGAGAGTAGATAACCTCTTCTCTAACTCCTCAAGTGTCAATGGTGATTTATCTAGGTCTTTCAAAACCTTTGGCTTAAGTGCAAAATCCATAGCACACAAGGGATACACATAGATTTAGATTCATCTTCCTTTGTGGATGTCTCCTCCTCCATGCTTGTGTCTACACTTGAAGCTCCTTCTTTTGAATCTAATTCCCAATAATCAAAAGATGGTGTATTTGAATGTGAAGTATTGGTGGTGTTAGTCCTAAGAATTGTGACTCTATAGTTTGATGGCCCAATCCTCAAGTACTCTTTGTGCCATGAATTAGTTGTGCATGTTGCTCTCAACCATAGCCTCCCAAGAAGTAAATCATAGGTTGAATCCTTCAAGATTTGGAAAGTCATGAGATTTTGAACTCCCATAAGTAAAACTACCACCTTATCCATCACCGCTATTGGTCAAACTTGTTCCTTGTTTGCCATGCTCACCACAAATGTTGAAGGTCTAGAGGGTATCATGCCCAACTTCTTCATCAACCTCTCTGACATGCTACTCATTGCAAATCCTCCATCAACAAGTGCATCCTTGATATTATGACCATTCACTCTCACATCAATCTTGGAGGCATATTCACAAGCCCCTCATGGTGCTAGTTTGGCATCTACACCCCCCTTCCCCCCATTTGATATAGTAGTTTTTGATTTCTCCTTCCTCTTGCTCTTTTCTCAAGTTAGGATTCAAAGTGATTAGTTGATCCATTGTGATGTTAGCCTTGTGACTACCAAGATCATCCAACATATTATAGTTCTATTTATGCCTTGAGATAAAAAATTCCTCCATCTCCAACTTCTTCCTTGGAGTCTTTGTTGTTGATGGTGTTAAGTTGCTAGTGAGAGTGATCTTAGCAGTTATAGGAGTATTCTTGCTAGGAGTACATCCTTGAGAAGGTGTACATCCTTTGCAAAATGAGCTCTCTTCTTTTCTTGTACCAAGCGCTCCAAATTCAGACCTGTGGAGTTTGAGCACTCTCCCTTCTCATACTTGCTCTCAACCACATCTACGGATGTTATCTCTTTACCTTTGTTTGGATTAGGAGCCACTTGGGTTTCATTACCTCCTTCTTTCTCTCTATTGGCTCCCTAATAACCCCTACTTCCATGGTAAGTGGAATTTGGGCAATTCCTTTGGATGTGGCCTCTTTCTCCACCACCAAAACAATTTCTATGATTGAAATGAATGGTTGTTTGGCCTCCTATATATGGATAGTTTCCACACTCTTCTTCAACACTATGTGAAACCTAGACTCTAACTTCTCCACTCTTTCTAGATAGACTCTCACTTTCTTCTTATTTGAGGAAGGTAACCTCACTCATCAATCTCTCATAACTCTCATCTGAAAGAAATTTCTCAATGAGTCTTGAAGTCAAATTCTCCCAAGACTCTTCTTGCCCATCTCTCCTCTCTCTCTTTTGGTATTTTGACTCATACCATGTAAAGGCTGCAAGGCCAAATTATTCTTCCTCATCTCATTGTTTCTTACACAAGCTCTTTTGAAGTCTTTCACAAAAGACTCCACAAATTCTCCATCCTTACAAAGAAAACCAAATTTTTCTCCATCTTAGCTCCTCAATGTCTTTCTCTTTTCTCTCAATCTCTTTTTCTTTTATTATCTCTCATTCTATAACTAATAGAGTATATACATGACTAATATCATTTGAGATTAATTGACCCTAGAAAACACAAAAGGTTCAAGTTACTACAAGATTTCTATGGCAAGATCACATCTTAGAGTGCATACTGATTGAATCCTCATGGATAGTTTATCCATAAGTTGAAACGTTATCTCCATCACCAATCTTGAGAACTAATTGATGAAGGTGGTAGTTTCTCTTTTGTTGTACTAAGACTCTCTCCAAGTCTTTCACCAAAGTCTTTCAATCTTTCACCAAAGTCTTTAAAAGTGTTGTTAATCCATTACACTCATGTCCTTTTGGAGTCCTTCTACTCCACAAACCTCACACAACTCTTTGGTCTTAGATCTCCTTATTCCCAACCTTGATGAAGAAGGTCCAACATGCAATCCCAAGTCAAGTAAACCTCTCCTTTCCTTTAATCTCTTGCTTTCAAAGGTCAAACATGAACTTGCCTTATGTCCCTTCTCTCCACATAAAAAAACACTTAAAATCACTCTTTCCTCCAAGTAATGTATGTTTTTTGATCTCTCAAGACTCTCTTTAAATTTTACTCTAAACTCTCTTTTCCTCAAATCTACCTTTACAATCACCTCAAACCCTTGGGGACCTTGCATAGCCTCAACTTCCACTCTTGTCCATGATCCCAAAATGAGTCTAAACACTCAAACATGCTTTTGGTTAGTCTCACACTCCTCATGCATGAGATCTCAACTCTCTAGAATTGACCCCTCTCACAATGTCATTGAATTATTTCAATTTGTATATTATAGTCCTTTGTAATTTTTCACAATTTCACAATTTTTCAAGGTGTATTCCTTGCAAAATATCTGATCTTTTCATCAAGCCATTTGGCCTATGCATCTTTCTATTCAGCACATATATTTCAAAATTGGTCTGGAAAACACCCCCTTACTTTAAAAACTCATAGCTTCTTGCACAAGAACAATCTCTCCCTAATTATTAGACCAAAAGGTAGGATACTATGCACTTAATTTTCTTGAAAATTTTCAAAGGAATTCAATGAAAAATGAAGAAATGGTAAATTTTGTAAATGATTCCTGAGAGCATAAAATTTGCATGAATAGTTTACCCTACTATTTTACAAAAATTCTAGCTCAATGGGTGTAGCATCCCTTACAATAATTTTAATTGTAGCACCTAACACATAATCTAAGCTATGCACTATGAAAATTTCAAGTCCAGATCTCAAACTTGAGGTTTTACCCAAAATCATCATAATCTCCAAAATTTGCAATCTACCTCACGTAATCTTCCCAAATCCTCTCATGTGTAAAAAATGTACAATATCACTCAAAGACATCATAATGGCATATAGGGTATATAGATGGATCTTACTTTTCTATTATAAGTTCTACTCTCTCCTCTCCTAATATCCTCTCCAACTGAGCTCTCATAGCCTCCTTTTATCTTATATAGAATTGTATGCGGAACATTACCTTGACTTCTAGAGAGGTCTTGGCAATAGAACCAAAATTGTGAGCCTACATGTTTCTCACTCAAAATCAACCTTTAGTGCCTATTATGGTAGTGCACCATGGAGTAAGAAGGCAATGAACACTAACTCCATTATACTACTCCAAGTCTAACACTCTAAGACTCAAACATTGTTCACTAGAGAACTCAATGAGAGAGAGATAGTTGCAAATGAAAGGATTATGAGTACCTCCTCACCCTTAGTTTATATATTTGTGAAATAGTTACACACCAAATTTACAAATTATTGGAGTAACTCAAGTTACTAGGCTAGAAGTAAAATAAAGTCTAAAAGTCTAAAGGAATACCTTTACTCATGAGAATATTCTCCTAAGCATGTGATCTTATCTTAACCCACACCACTAAGTCAAGAATTTTTTCACATGGGCTATCCTTAGACTATAAAGAATCCAAAACAAAAAAGACTTGTGGATCCAAGAGTTCTCAACTCTTTCTTCAAAGCCAAACACCTAGGAATAATATCAAGTCAATACACTAGAATCAAAAATCGTGGTGCTAATCTTTTCCACTTCCTTTCAAGCAAGGTCGCCTCTATCTTAATTACAACTAACTTTAGCCAATCATGACTAATTTAGAACCATCTTTTTATCTTTATAAATAACATCTCTCAAGTACTTGTAATACCAAATTAAATATGAATCATCTTTTATCTTTATAAATAACATCTCTCAAGTACTTGTAATACCAAATTAAATATGAAAACTATATATATACACACACAAATGGGTGTTATAGGCCAACAACCAAAAACCAAGCACCCTTTTTCAACCACTTCATGTCCTATCTACTTGATGGGACCACATGAACTTACATCTCATCATCTCCTTGCCCAAGGCAAAGTGAGGTCACACAACAATTATGATGTTTGTAGATAAGCTTAGAAGCAAATCCATTTGGCACCAACCTTTGATACAATAGATGTTGCAACATTGGCCCAAATCTACTTTGACAATGTCTTCAAGCATCATAGGATACTTGTGTACTTATCTCTAACCGTGATATTTGATTCACCGGAAATTTTGGCAAGCACTTTTCTTGATATTTGGCATCAAGTTGGCTTTGTCCATAGCCTATCATCCTCAAACTGATGGACAAACCAAACATGAAAATTGCACCTTGTAGGATATAATTCCTGCCTTTGTCAACATTCACCATACCAATTGGGATGAATGTCTTGCAGTTGTTGAGTTTGCCTACAATAATTCCAAACATGCAAGCATTGGATTCTCTCTCTTCTTCCTTAATTTTAGCCAAAACCCATTTGTTCCAAATTCTCTTCTTACTTCTCCTTCATCTCATGTCCCTCATACTTTCACCTTCTTGACCACAATATCCCAATCTCTATAAAAAGCTAAATCTCATCTCCTTGTTGCTCAAAATCATCAGAAGTAATACATGGACCAATATCATTATGATCTCACTTTTCAACTTGGTGATAAGGCTATATTTTCTTCTATAACTTCTAATAATTTTCTTCTTCATCCATTTGATACCCAAGTCCATAAACTTGTACTTAATTAGATAGGTCCATTTGATGTCACCCAAATCATTTCTCTAGTTGCTTATCAATGTGCCTTGCTTTGTCATATGTGAATCCACCCTATCTTTCATATCTCCAAGTTGAAACCCTTTGCTTCTAATCCATCTTCCTTTTCTTCTCATGTCCAACCTCCGCCTCTTCCCATCCTTATCAAAATCATGAGGAGTATGAAGTTGATCATACCCTTGCACATTGTCACATTCAACATGGCCACCAATAACATACTGAGTACAGAGTCCTTTGGAAAGGGTATCCTCTTCATGATGCCACTTGGGAACTTCTTTCTCATCTCTAGAATACAAAAACGACTATCCAGGAGTTTAAGCATCCATGGTAACAAGGATATCACCAACTAGCAATGGAAGAATATATAACAATATGGAGTTTACAGATGAATTTTTTGAGACTAACAAAGTAGCATATAGGCCAAATTAGCCAAGAATTATGAGAATATTCTAGAATTATAAGAATAATCTAGAAGCATCTAGGAAGCTACTTGGTACCCTCAAAGTATTGGGTAATGTGCATGCCAAGTGGTGACTTCTAAGAGGAAGCTTCTTGGGAAGCTTCCTAGCTAGCTTAGCTTGCACACCAAGTAAGTGGCTTCTAGAAGAAAGCTTTAGTGAAGTTTCTTGAATAGCTTAGTTTGCATGCCAACTAGGCAACTTCTAGAAAAAAGCCTCTCCAAAAGCTTCCGAGTTAACTTTGCTTTCACTCAAAGAAGGCGGCTTTTAGGAAGCTTCTCAAGAGCCTTGTATGTGCTCTATGGATCCATAGCCCAAGCTCATGCTAGAAATTTGGGGTTTCTTTCATTCAAGAGTCTTAATGTGATCTTTCACTTTAATCTTCTTTTCTCCTCTTTCCCTCCTTGGTCTTTTACAAAGATTCTACCTCCCATGAGTACAATCTAGAGATCCATTGCCATGTATAGAGCCTTTAGAGGATTCACTCCCCATGTTGAGCCTCTAGGAGTTCCACTCCACCATGGTGCTCCTTTGGAGCACCCTAGTTTAGATGCTAGGGGAATGAGTGTGGATGATGTCTTTACACTTCCCATTATCTACATGGGATTTGAGGAGGAACCTACTTATGGACCTTTATGGGTAGAGGGAGAGCTAAAGTCTAATTTAGCACAAAGGGAAAGGTTGTTATTCTCAAGAAAGGGGTTATTTTAATAAGGAGTGAGGATTTTTGTTGGCCACCAAGTAGAGCAAGACAAATAGATTAGTTCAGTGAGATAGGCTTCTTGTTGAGAGGTGGGCTTGTACCAAGGATGCTCAATTGGAGGAGGATTTTATTGAAGGAATTTTGTATTACTAGGAAATTTTTAGAGGAGATGTGAGCAGACTAAGGGTATGGAGATAGCATATTAAAGACCAAGGAGAAAAATAAGAGAATAGAAGACCAAAGTGAAAGATCACATTGGGACACTTGAATGAAGGAAAATCCAAATGCCTAGAATGAGCTTAGGCTTTGGTATTTACAGAGACATACAAGACTCTTGAGAAGCTTCTCAAGAAGCTTCCTAAAAGCCACCTTCTTGGAGTGCAAGCCAAGCTAACCAAGAAGTTTTTTTTCAAGAAGCCGTCTACTTGGCATACAAGCTAAGCTAGTTGGAAGCTTCCTTCTAGAAGCTACCTACTTGGTATGCAAGCAAAGCTAGCCAAGAAGCTTCCCAAGAAGCTTTCTCCTAGAAGTTACCACTTGGTGTACACATTCCTCAATACTTGGAAGGTACCAAGTAGCATCCTTAATGCTTTTAGAATATTCTTATAACTCTTGGCTAATTTAGCCTATTTGTTATTTTCTTAGTTTTGACTAACTTATTTGTAAACTCCATATTATTACATAACAATATTAACATAGACTCAGACAAATATTCTTGCCCATGTTGCACATGGGGCTCAAACAGATCCTCACAAGCATGGCACCTCTAGTATTAGTCATGGGACACAAACAGATCCGCATATCCATGGTCCCCCTTCAGAGGAACCTAGACTGATGGCACATAGAGGGAAAATTATTGCATGGAGACCACAACTTTCTTATGACATGGCTTCCTCTCCTTTGGATGCACTAACAGAGGACCAAATAGAGTGGCAAGAGGAGAGGAGTATTTCATTAGAGTACAAGATTAGCAGACTTATAATGTTGAGATAGAACATCACCTTTTCCTGGTAGTTATTCCTCACATTGTTTATACTCATTAGCAATGGAGGAAGATTTTAATGTTGGATGTTGGGTATCTAGTGGACCTTATATGGGAGAGTACCCTCCTCCTTCAAAAAATGGTGCTCCTTGGTTACTTAGTGTAGATGGATGCATCATTTAGCATGAGTACATTTAGATATATTCTATGGCCCCGGGTTAGAGACTTCATGGAGTCTTGTCTAGAGCACTTTGAGATTATCATTTGGACCAATAGTACTTGGTTAGAGTTAGAGCACTTACTCAAATCTATGTGGTAATAGGGTTTCTTGCCAAAGTGGTGCATACAAGAGCCTGCCTCATGGCCTTGATGAGCAATAGTGATGGATATATGGAGGCATGGAGAGGTAACATGGTTAGGCCTTTATGCCACATTTATGGCCTTACGGTTATGCATTCAAGACATATACATAGTCAATAGTTAGTGCTTCTTTATAGTATGACCATTTATATAATGTTATATACTCTCCTAGATTTACTCCTACTTACATGAAGGTAGGTACATTTGACCTATCATAGTAGATATCTTGAGAGCACTCCTAGATACATTTTGGATTGATACCTACTCAACTATAGACATGTTTACTAAGGAGATGACTAGAGAACCATCTCTGGTCATCTTTGAGACTATAGTGCTGGTCCATATGATTCATTAGGTAGAGGATTCCAAGACCTCCTTGTGACACACATTGAGTGGGAATGCATATGGAGATATATTCTAGTGTGCATTCATAGATCCATTGTTAGATGTCTTGACAACACTCTAGAGCATATTAGAGAAAAGCTGCTTCCACTAGATACTATCACTGATATTTTTGATGCTCTAGAGGATATTGTACATGCTAATGGTCCAGAAAAATACTATACATACAGATATTGGTGATACTCTAGATGATGTTGTAGATGCAAATGATCATGCCCATGCAAATACTAATGATACTCCAGACAATCTTGGAGATGTAAATAGACAGGAGGAGAAAACTTTGCCATTTCAAACTTACTTTGTACATATATTCATTTATTGAACTTTTTGCATCTATGGGGCCTTAGTTGAAGTGGAATTATGAATATTATGTGATTGGAAATGATCTAAAGACAATGCAGATTCCACTTTATAGAGCTTGTTCTTAGTCAAAAGATAGATCTTCCCCTATTGTTGACTTTCAAAGAGTTTGAATGATGATTTAGCTTCATTTTTCAAAGAGTCATGAGATAAATGAGCAACCTTGGTGCATGAGTGTTACTATTGTGTTAGATCACTTATTGATAGACTTGATCAAGTATGTGCTTCATGTTTCAAGGAAAGCTTACCTTCTAGTATATTTGAGCAGATGATTGGGATTCTAAGAACATCCATTTGGTAAAGATTACCTTGGGATATTAGTTGGCAAGATAGGCATTGAGACTCCTCCTCCTCTTTTTCAAAGTGGTGGTGATCAAGCTTATGCAATGAACAAGTGACAATGCATGCCTTAATGTAATACCAAGAGCTAGCCATATGATCTAGATGTGAAATTTGGTTTGGTAACATCTGGAATGATGTTAACATGATGTTCAAAATAGATCAGATAGAAGCATCACCAAAAGAGTACTTCTACTAATAGGGTAGAAACCAAACTAGACTTGAAAACCTTAGAACCAATAGCTAGACATATGATTTAAAGGTGAGAATTGGTGTGGTAACATCTGGATGGATGTTACACATGATGGACTAAACAGATTAGAAAAAGTTATCACCAAAAGGGGACTTCTACTCATAGAGTAGGAATCAAAATATACCTAAAATCTTTAAAGGCAATTTTGGAGGCCTAAATAGATGAATCAAGCCTCAAAAATGTGCAAGTGCCCCCTCCCCCCAATAGAGGTAAGGCTGGCCTACCCTCCCCCTACTTTGTCTTGTTGAGACCTTTCCAATGGTACCTCACCCACGTGATTCTAAGGAAAAACAACATTGGGGAGGTGTGAAATAGATACTTCATTCTTTGAAAGGGACTATAAAGATTGGCATTGTTGTTGATGTGGAGAAAGACCAAGAAGGAGTTATTATAGGGTATGAAGATTGTGAATTTGTAGGAGACTTGGATAAGAGACTATCTACAACAAGATTTATATTTACACAAGTTGGTGGTCCAATGAGTTGGACTTCTACTCCCCAATCAACTGTTGCTCTTTCAACTAAAGAGGCAGAACATATGGAAACAACTAAGGTTGCTAAAGAAGCAATATGGCTACAAAGATGAGCCAAGGATGTAGAACCCCCAAAAATGAAGTCCAAACTTTATTGTGATAGCATTGCACTCTTCACTTAGCCAAGAACAAGTATATCATTCTTGGATAAAGCATATTGATGTGAGACATCATTTTATCAAGGAAGCCATGAAAAATGGAGAGATTAACTTGCAAAAGAGAGGCATAGAGGTTAATACAATTGATATGTTAACTAAACCAAATACTATTGAGAAATTCAAGGTATGCACTAACTTGCTCGACATCCAATATTGCTCATCAAAGTAATTCAACTAAATATTCTTTTAGAGATTGTATTGACTAGATTGACTACAAGCCAATGTGGAGATTGTTAGATGTGTCTTGCTATTTGAGTTATGAATGAATGTTGACGTTCATGCCTAAGGCAACTCAGCAAAACATGTCTTAAGTTAGGGTGATAATATTGTTCTCAATCAAGAGTATGCAAGAGGACAATAATGACAACACACCTAAGTTGTCAATATTCAAGAAGTTTAGGAAGATAAGCATGATGGGTGAATGTTTTGATGTGGATATAGCTTTCAAGAAAAGAAGTGAACCATGTTATATCTTGTTGTCACTCAATCTTCAGTTCATGAGGTATGTTGGGTGCTATTGCTTGAATATCTCAAGACTAACACAAACCTCCTATGTGTAGAGGCGTTGGCACAAGCATGCATACAGATGAGAGTAGCAGTGGCTATTGCCTCTCGGGGCAAGGAGGATCACTATGCACCCCAACTATCCTTGGATACTTTTATCCTACTAGCAATTCAGATTTGTTGGCATCTATATCACCACTTTGACGGTCTCCTCTAGGAGCCAGTATGAGGTTCCTAGCAAAGGAGAGAGGCACCCCAACTATCCTTGGATACTTTTATCCTACTAGCAATTCAGATTTGTTGGCATCTATATCACCACTTTGACGGTCTCCTCTAGGAGCCAGTATGAGGTTCCTAGCAAAGGAGAGAGGCACTGGCTGTCTCCCTAGCTATGTTCACATCTTATTATCAATAGCATGTCTTAGTCACTTTATAATGTGCTCCGGCTTTGAGTCTTCATTGATGAGTAGCTACAATGAGAATATTATGTACTTCTAGGGTCCTCTCTCCCCAATTACCAAACATGCCCTTGGAGGAACTCTACCACAAAGTTCAGGAGTAGACTACCCTCTTCTTAACTCCTTTGGTGCTTGTTGTTAGTGTGCTTTTCCCAAATGTGCCTTTAGACCCTATTTCAATTTCTTTCTTTCTTTCTTTCTTAGTCACTTGGGATTGTGAGGCCTTGTCTTTTTTCCTTTGGCACTTGGTTGTGCCTTGTAATCTTTTCCCCTTTCCTTTGGGGTACTATGTTTATATATATTCCATCCTGAGGCCTCATATGAAGACTTTGCCTAGAACTTCACGAGCATCCACATAATATGTCATCCAGAACCTTAAGTATTTTAAAAATTGGAACTATAGTTGTTTCTATGATATATTGATGATAGCATGCAATCAAATGTTGCACGATGGTATCACTTGACCGTACCTCTATTTACATTGCACATTATAATAAATGAATGGCTATTTCCACCCATGTTTTTGCTACTCCACCCATGACGAGGCCAAGATGACATGGCCTCCTTCCCCACACCTTGTGCGGCCTTGGTACACGTGGCCATGTCATGGGTGGCAGTAGCAAAAACATGGGTGTCAATAACCTTCTAAAAGTAATTTTAACTTTGTGAACAGGGTTGGTAGACTAAGTACCTAGGATGAGCGTGAGGAAAGCCTTTTAGAGAAGTATTGTAACCTCTTGACGTGCCTTCACCTTCAGGTAAAGAGCAATCATTGCCCAGTGATTCATCAGATCAGATCACTTTAAATCACCTCCCTTCCCGTCTCATCCTTTTTTGAGAAGATTTCCAAAGCTTTAGGGACACAAACATTCCAAGACGTACCTTTCCCATGGAAAGCGCCGCCCGTGGACACGGACGGAGGATTCCAAGATGGAGCGCCAAGGGAGTAGCGCCGCTAGCTGCATCTTGTTCCCTTGCCAACCCACATGTGAGCGCGGATATCATGGTCACTCCTACGAGACGCGACAGTGACTGTTCGCCGTCGGGATTCTTTTGCGTCTTCTGATCCAATGTAACACTGCGTCCGCCGGTCATGATGCACCCTCGGCCATTCCTGAATTGACTTTGGGCTCGATACGCCCCACTTAACGATCCAGTGTTTCGTGAGTGCATCATCGCGACAGACGATGGTGGAGCGCCGGAATTCGGGTGATCTACTTGCAGGTGGTGAAGGCCAATTCTGTATGCACCTAGCAACCGTATATATTGTACAGTATATAGATAGATTCACGTAAATCTCAGCAATTTAAAATCAAGACAGCCTACCTCATAGAACACAAGAAGGATGGGAAGGCCCCACATCAACCCGTACCATTTCAAATTGATATGTTGAAGATTGATCTCGAGCCCGTTCTTGAACACCCAAAGTCAATGAGGAAAAATTCGTGCCCAAGTTATCTGCTTGCGGTTATCTAGACATTGTGCAGATGGATTCAGTAATCACTTTCAGTGTGAACTGTGATCATGCTTCATGAAAAGTAGCATTTCAAAAATTGCCCGCTGCTCTCGCATGTTATAATGTATTCACACTTATAGTGTTAAGATCACAATCAACTCACTTGTGCAAAATAAAGACACATGCTAAGTGTGTTGCTCTAAAGTTAGTATTTTCCAGTCACTTTGTTCTGAATTTGCTTTATTGATCATAGGTGATAGTTTTGAAAGCGTTTGATAGGATTTTTTAGATGAAAAAATTTCTTTTGGGCTATCATCTCTATACAGTTCTTTCCTGTTTCGAGATTTATTTTCACTGTCTCTAATACACGAAAAGAAAGTTTGTAAGAAGAATGCATTTGTTACTGAATTTTGACTATGTTATGAGAGTTGGATCATAAAGGTTTAGATATAATTTTAGGGGATGTCTGGTTCCAGGGGATATCTTTTTAGTGAGAATAGCAAGCTTGAATGTTCAAGCAGCTAAAGTTTGTGGAGATTCAAGATTCAAAATATTCTAAATGTGATGATTTACGGGATATAGTTGGTGGAGATGAAACGTAACTGAACCCAATGATGTGCAATGCTTTCAAGCATATAAGGAATGTGCTTGTCTTGTTGATGAAAGACAATATGATTCTTGTTGTCATGGGCAGCAATCAGCCAAAGAAACTTGGAATCAACTACAAGCTAGATATGGTACCACTAATATTGTTAGAGTTCTTCAAACTTCGTTTGAAGAAACAATTATATACATTGAAGATGGTGGAAGATGCTTCTATAGATGAGTATTTGAAATAGGAGCATATCCTCGAGCACCTAACAAGAGTATGAGTGAATATCAATATCACTTGGATAGTCTCACTAGTCTTGTAGTGTAAGACAAACTCCTTGATTTTAAAAGCTGTCAACATGCTTCAATAATATGAGAAATTTCAAGGGATGTTCAATCAAGATAAGGAACATTTAGGCTTTACTCTGACCATTTGAGAGGAAAATAACCTTGGAATCCAAAGCTATATATCATAAGGGTTGTAGAGTTGAAGTGTAAGCTTGAGAACAACCCTAACGTTTGTTGTTCTAGTTCCGGCCAATTAGACCAAGTTGTTAAGAATTATCACAAAAAGATAAGTGGGTATTTTTATTGTAGAAAGAAGGGCCAAAAGGCTCAAGACTGCTAGAAGAAAAAAAAACATAAAAGAGAAGCAAATAATGAAGCACAATCAAATTACCTGAGGAAATTAGTGAGAATCACGTGCTCATTACAAATTGCTAATAAAGGAGAGGAGAGGAAGAAACTCAAGTTTATATACTTTATATGTGCAACCTATGCAAGAGCAAGTTTTCTTCATATCTTCTCTCTTGACCAAAGAAGAACTACATTTATAGTATCAAACCTTGGTCATTTAAATTTAAAAAGTTTAAAAGATAACTCAAGATTTTCATGTGCTATTTTCTCTTGTATGAGAATCAAATCTAAAGAAGCAAACACAAAAAAATTCCAAAAAAGGGAGCTCTTAGAGCTGCCTCTTTTCCTTATTTTGTGCATTTTTTTTTTAGGTGGACCTATGCAATTACCTTGCATAGGAGGGTCCATATACTTAACCATCTTTATAGACGATATTAGTCAAAAGATATAGATCTAGTTTTTAGAAGACAAATTGGAAGCCCTTTCTTGTTTCACCTAATGCAAAGCTTAATGGAGAATCCAATCAACTAAAGGTGAAGATATTTTAGTCACTAGAGATGTAGAGTACAAATCTGTATCATTTGTGGAGTTTTGTGAAGAGTATGATATCCAAAGCAAACAATGCAAGCTTTTCTTCAAGCTTTCCTCTTTGTGTTCTATGAGGTTGGCTTTTCTCAAATCTTTCATGTGTTCTATGTGGTCGCCTTTTTCCTGAAAGACAACCTTCAGTGAAAATATTTGTTTGTGATCCAATCCCATCAACATAACTTACATCAATATTGGGTCTCATGCAAAGTGTAATTCTGAACAAATTCTGCAATCAATTCCAATCCAAGGGAATATGGAAATAATTTTTTTACAAGTCTAAGAATGAGATATAAATATCAGAGGAATCACATCCTAATTTAGATCTTTGGTTTGAGTCCATCTGTATGCAATGGCAAAAAACCAAATATCAATAAATCTGAAAATACATCAGCTTCATATGTGGAGTTGAGAATAGTTATGCAGGTATGTATTAGACTTGCTAGATATCAAGCTAAATGTTAGTAGTATCAAGCATATTAGAGCAAGTAGATCTTGATGGTTTTAGTGATATAACGGATAACTAAGTAAAGGCTAGTGTTGTGATGTATACACGGGTTCTCATGATTAAATGTGGATATACTAGTCCGTGAAAGTCAAGGAGAGGACTCCATTCTTGGAGCTCATAGTCATGCTATATAGACAGGTCTTGGCACTTGCCTGATTGGTGATCTGAACTAGGCATGGGCTTGTGATTTGTTAGGCAAAACCCACCACCATCTCATTACATTCAAACCCAATGATAACAAACTTGGGCATTAGTTAGCAAATCTGAAGATCAAGAGTCTCCAATCAAAGCCAACACGAGAAACCCTCTAGAGGAACCTGCACTTAGGGAAAGTCATGTCCAGGCTTCTCCATCAAGAAGGAGACTGGCAAGAGCAAAGAACACAATAGGGCCTAGTTATAGGAAGTTAGAACTGTTGATAACAAAGCACTCTAAGCACGAGCAGTCATGTGTCCGGCGCACTCTTGAGACCAACGATCTCCACGACAAAATTCTCCATAAGTTACAACCAAAAGTATCAAGGGCTCCTCAGACAAGGTGATCATATGTAGAAAATCTTGCCCAAAGCGCAAGGTGATGAATTGTGTGAAACGGGCTTGGGTAATATCTAGACATGAAAATCTCAATGGTTTGGTGGAAGTGGATTTGGTGGTCCATAAATTCCATCCATCCCATTCCTACTCTGATACCAATGTAAAAGACCAAGACCGGGGAGAGTATTAGGAGAATGGAAGCTCACATTGGGATGCTAGAATAAGGGAAAACTCCAAATGCCTAGCATGAGCTTTGGTTTTGGTATTTATAAGTAGCATACAAGGCCCTTGAGAAGCTTCTCAAGAAGCTTCCTCGAGCCGCTTTCCTAGAATGAAAGCCATTTTAACCAGGAAGCTTCTCTGGAAGCTTTCTTCTAGAAGCCGCCTACTTGGCGTGCAAGCTAAGCTAGCCGGAAATCTTCCCAAGAAGCTTCCTAAATACTTCTGAAATATTCTAGGCTAATTTGTCTTATTTTCTACTTCATTAGCCCTACTATTTTTGTTGCTAAACTCTATATTGTTACAAACTCCATATGGTGATACATTGGGTTATATAAACCATTTCTACAACATATCTTTAATTTGAGCCTTACATTCCTCCAACTCATGAGGTGATAGACAATATGGGACCTTACAAGGTGTCTTCCCAAGGATTATCTCAATTTCATTCCTTGTGGTAATCTTAAGGGCATGTCATTTGGGAATAAACCCCAGAACTTGTCCATTGAGTTGTGCACTCTAGAATTCTCTTATTAGACCCATGAAACATATATCTATCTTATAGATAGCTATTGTCACTATGACATAGAGAGGTAATTCTTGCTTGGTTGATCTTTCTTTAACCCCAATGATCTTCCATTGATGAGTTTTCACTACTTTCTTCTCCTAGTTGACCATGGGATTGTAGTGCTCCATCCATGGCATACCTAAGATTGCATCATAATGAGCTAACCATATAACTTGCCACTCAACTGCTTCTTGATACTCTCCTATAGAGAGTGCTACTTTTTTAGGTAATGACTAAATCCTCTTTTTTTGCCTATTAAGTAGTTCTACTTCTTCATTCTCATCCTTCTCTAGATCCATCTTCAATCTTATTGCAATAGAGTGAGATAAGAAATTTTATCTTGCTCCAAGGTCTATCAATACTCTCACTTGATTGCCTTTTAGGACTCCATTTACAACAATCAATTGTGAGTTTGTCTTCCTCAATCCATGGGCACTCTTCCTCTTTCTTTCTCCACCTTTTTGCTTCTCCATTGAGCTAATAAGCTCGTGAGGTATATTTACTAGCAATCTTTGTTTTCCAATGTGATTTTTGCATCCTCTACTTCAATTTGTCTCTCTATGTTGTTCAAAGATCACCTATATGGAGGCTGACATTGATGAGTATGACAATTGATGGTTAGATGCTCAACTCGGCTGCAATTGTAACAACAATGTTGTTCTAATTGAGTCCCTTCCTCTCATGGGACCAAATTTCTCCTTTCTTTGACCCATCCACATTCTCCTTGGAGCAGTCATAGTCCTTGTTCTTAAAATCAAATGCTGCCCAATTCCATTAGAATTGGTCCACCAAAGTGATGTATTTCAGTCCAATAATGTTGAGTCAAGACTACCTCTTCCAAGCACCTCTACTATTCTTTGAGTGCAAGCAATAGCTTCAAAACTGCGCAAGGGCTTTGTACCATTACTTTTTGGCAAATTTGTTTGAAATTGTCTAGAGCTTCTACTAGACTCATGTTGGTTATTGTAACCTACAGATTGAGGAATAACTCCATGTACTCTTGTATATTGTTCTTCTACTTCAACTCTTATAGTTTGGTATGGACCATCTGTATGGAATCCATGGATTTGGAATTATTTAGTAGCACTTCTTGCATGGCCATCCAAGTGACCTCTCTTCCTTTTGCCAACATTGATCATTCCCAAGCATCATACCATATGAGGGCTTTATCAATCAAGTATCCACATGCAAACATGCCTACAAAATGATTGATGATCTTTGTTGTGAATAATCAAAAGTTTTGATTCATTCTTGAAATCTAGTTCTCCACTACTCCCATGGAATGTTGTCCTTTGTAAGGCTTGATATTGCATATCTTCTTCATCTATAATAACAATTTGTTTCATTGTTGACCAAGGTTGATGTCATTGGCATGAGTGGCTCTTTAGGTACTTTGGCCGCTAGTATTTGGTTCTGAGATGGTTCCCTTTCTTGCATTGCTTGATCATTCCTAAAGGTACTTACTTGGCTTTGCAATGGCTTCATGGTCATCTTGATCTCCCAAAACTCATTCACCATCCCTACATTCCTTGCACCAAATCTTGCAATTGTATATCCATGATTCCTACACACAATAACTGCTCAATTGCTACTTGCTACTTCAATAGAGGGTTAATATGATCATTCAAGAAGGAGCAAAAACTATTGGGACTTCAAAGGTTATCAATTGTTGATAATATTCCTCACTGAAATTGCAGATTATAAAATCCCTAAAAAATACTTCTTGTCTAACCACATAACAAATGTCTATTTGAATGTTGAAAGAAAGAAGATTTGGTGCATTCAAATCCATCAAAACAATATGTAGATTGTCAATTCTCACTCTCAATTGTAGATCATCACAAGAAAAATCACCATGTTTGGAGAATTTATCATTATATCCATGAACTCTACTCCAAAATAGAAAATGAGGTATACTATCACTTGCTCATGTTGGACGGACATAATCTTGATTAGGAAGAGATTCAAGAATGGAAAATGGAGTGTAGGATATTGTCTTCCAAGAGCCTCCATCCCATCCTCTCTTTAACACACTCTTAATCTATTAATTGCACTATGGTTTCTCTCTTGCAAATTACTTGATCTCAATAGCCCATGTTCCTCCAAGAGAGGTGATCCGCTCTCTTGGATTTGAAACACTTGCTTTGATAACATTGTAATCTTTCAATAATAAGAGACTTTACAAGAGAAATATAGGAGAAAAAACACAAAGCTTACCTTCAATACTTTGATACCCCAAAGTAGCACCTTGTCTTTATTATATAATAAAGAGGATTCCCTCAAAGAAAGCTCCACCTTTGGATCAGATACATAGATTGGTGACATGTTAGTGAGCTCTACCCTTAGATTAGTTGTATGCATAGATGACATTTTGGTTTTGGTCTATGAGCCGGCCTATCTTTCACTCAAGATGAACCTTTGATGGTCATTATGGTAGCGCACCATGGACTAAGAAGGCAAGAAGCCCCAACTCCATCATACTCCTCCAAGGCTAACACTCCAAGACTCAAGACATTGCTCACTAGAGAATTCAATAAGAGAGATAGTTGCAAATGAAAGGATGATGAGTACCTCCTCATTCTTAGTTTATATAAGTGTGAAATAGTTACGCACCAAAGTTACTAATTATTGGAGTAACTCCAGTTACTATACTAAAAATCAAATAAAATCAAAAGTCTAAAGGAATATCTATACTCATGGTAATATTCTCCTAAGCTTGTGGTCTTATCTTGAACTAACCATTAAGTCAAGGATTTTTTTCACATGGCCTTTCCTTGGACTATAGAAGAATCTGAAAAAAAAGGCTTGTGGGTCCAAGAGTTCTCAACTCTTTACTCAAAGCCAAATACTTATAAATAATACCAAGTCAATACACTAAAATCCAAAATAGTAGTGCTTAGCTTTTCTACTTTCTTTAAAGTAAGGTCCTCTTTATCTTAGCTATGACTAAATTTAGCTAATCATGATTAATGTAGAATCATCCTTCTGCCTCAAACACTAGAAGAACTCCACCATGGGGTTAAACCCCATACCACACCACCTCCTAAAGTGGTACCTCCACTTGTACTAGCACTATCTCTAGCTAGTGCACCTCCACTAGCTCCACTAACACTACTCGAGCAAGAACTCATAGGTACAGCTAATCTACTCTTGGCCACCAAACCTGAAGAGATAGAGACATAGTTTGGAGACCAATACTGTCTCCATAACTCAATCTCCTCCAAATGAGGTCTCCTGAACTCATGGTAGTCATCCATCAGCAGACCCTCTAGATGTTGAAACAACCCCTTCCATGCCATGAAGTGTGTTAACAAAGTTGGGTTCCTCATCTGCTGCAGATCATACCAACTACCAAACTCTTGGATGAAGTCATCCAACTCAATGGTATTTACTATACTAGAGTAACACCTAGGGCCTTTGGAGACCCCATAAATCTTGTCCATGTCCCACAACAATGGTGCGGACACACCAAGTGCACTTTCAACTTAATCAACTCTTGTGTCAAACTCTAACTTAGAGTCAATCTCCTCTCTCATTGGGACCTGAGAATAAGTTGATATTGAGTACCACTCTGAGTAAACCCATTGTGCACTGCAGGGCTATCTCCTTTGGAATCCCCAAAGAACTCCGTTGTGACAAAGTAACCGCAACCACAAACTACAACAACAAATCAGAACCACAAATTGCAACTGCAAGTCACAACCGCAAGTAACCCACCAAGTGCAAATACCAACTAAGCACCACCCACTAATGTAATTCTAACCAAGATAACTACACTAGAAGGAAGGGCAACTTGTAACCTACCATCACAACACACACTCTCACAGTCTGTAGGTCATCACTTCCTACCTCATGGAAGGAAAAACAAAGGTAGTCTGACTGGTCATCACTCCAACCTCACTACCGAGAGCACACTAGAGCACCAATGCTCAAAAGTCAAAGCACCTCATACAAATGTGGTGCACAAACAAGAAGCAAAGAAAATCTAAATGAAAACCCTTCATCTCATGAAATAACACAAGACTGACTTTGCCACCATTTGGCATTTGACATAAGAGAAGTTTGTATTTAAGTCCTAAGCTACCAGGATCACCAAGAATGAGATCAAACTGCCTCTCCTAGCCAAAGCTACAAGTGTATAGATAACAGTGGTATAGTCACTAGGACAACAAGTGAGGGTGGACCAGTTGGCTAGGGCACTAGTCTAGGAACAAGAGATCTAGGGGTCAAACCGTATTGCAACCAATCTAGCAGGATGTGTAAATTTTGCCAACCAATGACCAAGATCTACTCTAAACTAGCTAGCCTCATGCTAGCAAGTTGACTTGCTGGCCCTTCCAAGCCTTTGTAGCCTCTCATAGCCCACAGTCCTATGCCTCAAAGCCTCTAAATGCCCAAATGAGGCCTTTCTTCTTACCACTTTGAACCTCTTCCAAAATTTGGTGGAACTCCTCCAAACTTGTTAAACTCCTCTAACTTGGCAAAACTCCTCCAAATCTGGCCAACCAACAAAACTCCTCCAAAATCTAATGTAAAATCCAGCTAAAATCTGACATAAAATCTGACATAATCCCTAAAGTTGGCGGACCGCCAAATCCCCCGCTAACTCTTCACTCAAGCCAAATTGAAAACACAAGTTTCTCCAAATCACAAATTCACAAGAATAGTTTCACAACTCCACCTTCAATTTTACTTTCTGAGCCCAATTGGTAACAAATTGGTCCAGCCTTCACCTCTTGAGCTCAAAATCACAACTACTGCTCAAAATTTGCTTCTTTTTGTGCTGAAAAATTGGCCAACATTTCCGCACACTGCCTGCCTTACTGCCAAATCTCCATCAAGCAACAAGCTTCTGCACACTAGGGAAAAACTAAACTTCAATTGAGCTACCAACAATCCATTGAGCTTAGAGATACCACCAATACTCAAAGTTCCTACACCCGATTTCCCCCTAATTTCACTTCTCTAATGTAATCAGATTGTTTACAACTCTTGAATCCACTCAACTTAGATCAAGACTTGATCTGTCACTCTATAAATTGCCAACAATTGGGTATTGATTACAATCAAGCCACACCCACTCTAGCTAAGAGAATCCAAGTGACACTTGCCGGCCTTTGTCCACCATAGCCAGGAACTCGAAGGCTCAACATTAGAGAAGTTAGCTCTCTGGAGCTGCACTTCAAAAGTATACCCTTGGACTCAAGCTAGGTCTGAAACCCTTACGGTCCCATTGATGGCACACTCGACGGTGCAAATGGTGCAAACTGACAATAGGCCCCACCGTGAAGTCAATACCTCAAACATGAATTTGACCATCAGAAAGTAGTCTTTGAGAAACTGCTGAAATAACTCTAGCTACTATCATTGCAACTCCAGTGTCCAAGCAATCTAGATGTGACACTACAAATGGTGTGACACCAATAAAAAAACAACATGAATAGTCCTTGGTGGTACATGAAGGCCAATGTTATACCAAGAATCTCAACCAAAAAAGCTCTTAAGAAGAGTCTATAGCCAGGAGCAACCACAGGCAAGTTGCTCCAAAAAAAAGGGAATTGCCATCATGACAAAGAGTAGAGATAGTATCAAACTACAAGAAAGCTTTTGAGTCACTAACAAATAGGGCAATCTAAGCACAACCAGCTAGGTGCCCGGCACATTCTGGAGACCATACGATCCCTACAACACCAATAGCAACTTACGAGAGAAATATGCAATAGGGTGCCATCCATTCTGCCATTCTTGTTGTAGGATTGCACTTATTGCTACACTTGATGCATCTATAGACATGTTGATTGGATGTTTTGGGTCATACAATTTCAAGATTGGGGCATATAGTAATTCATCTTTCAATTCCTGATTGGCCAATTCTTGTGTGGTTCCCTATATCTACCTCTTCCCCTAGCCTAATAGTGATATTAGAGGTTATGCAATCTTGGAGAAGTCCTTGACAAATCAAAGATAAAACCTTAAGTTTTTATTGTTGATTTATCAAGGAATTCTCCAAGACCAAAACAATCAATCCCAAGAAACTCTTGAGTTGAGTCTGATCTTTTGGAGCACTCCATTTTTGAATGACCTCTATTTTATATGTTAATACTTGGATACCCTCCACACTTACTCTATGCCCTAAATAGTATATTTTAGATTTGCCAAAGTAGCACTTTGAGATTTTGGTGTACAATTGATTTTGTTGTAGAATTTGGAGGACTTCTTGTAGATATTGCTTGTGCTCTGTAGTGTCCTACTATAGACTAAGATGTCATCAAGAAAAATGATAACAGATTTATCCAAGTATGGATGAAATATGTCATTCATCAAACTCATGAAAGTGGCTAGAGAGTTAGTGAGGCCAAATGGCATCACCAAGTACTCAAAGTGACAATACTTGTTTGAAAGGTTGTTTGTGTATATCTTCTTCTGCAATCTTGATTTGGTTATAACTACTCCGCAAATCAATTTTGGTGAAGTACCTTGCTCCATTGAGTTGATCAAACAAGTCATCCATGCAAGGTAATGGACATTTTTTCTTCATTATTTGTTGATTCAATCCTTGGTAGTCAATGCACATGCACATTGTTCCGTCCTTCTTCTTCACAAACAATACAAGAGCCCCATATGGTGATATGTTGTGTTGAATAAACCCAATCTGCAACATATCCTTGATTTGAGCCTTACACTCCTCCAATTTCTAAGGTGATAGTCAATATGGTGCCTTACAAGGAGGTATCTTCCCAAGATATATCTCAATTTTATGATCTACTCTCCTTTTTGGTGGTAAACCTATAGGTAATTCATCTAGAAAGACATCTTAGAACTCATTGACCACATATTTCAATTTCTTAGGAATTTGTCCATTGTGTTGGGCACTCTGGACTTCTCTTATTAAACCCATAATGCATCTATCTATCTTACCAATAGATGTGGTCTTTATGACATACAAAGGAAACTCTTGCCTTTATGATCTTCCTTTAATCCCAAAGACCTTCCATAAACTAGTTTTCACTACTTTATTTCTCCAATCCATCATGGGGTTTTAGTGCTCTATCCATAGCATACTTAAGATCACATCATAATGAGCTAATTGTATCACTCACTACTTGATTGCTTCTTGATACCCTCATTTAAAAAGTATTACCTTTCTAAGTAATGACTCAATCTTCTATATCTGAACATTAGGTAACTCTACTTTGTCCTTCTCATCCTTCTCTAGTTTCATCTCCAACCTTATTGCAATAAAGCTAGACAAGAAATTCTCTATTGCCCTAGGGTCAATTAACACTCTCATTGGATTGCCTTCTAGCACTCGATTTACAACAATTAATTGTGCATTTATCTTCCTCCTTCTTTGTACACTTGTCCTCTTCCTCCCCTCACTTTTACTCTTCTTCACCAAGCCAATAAGGCCATGAGGTACATTTACTGGCACTCTTTGTTTTCTGATGCAATTTCCATATCTTCTTCTTCAATTTGTCTCTCCATGTGGTTCCAAGGTCGCTTGGATGGAGGCCAAAGGCCTCTAAGATGACGAGCATGACAATTGATGGCTATGTACCCAACTCTGCCACAATTGTAACATTGTCATTTTTTTGCTCAAGCCCCTTCTCCCCGTGGGACTCCTTCACTCCTTTCTTTGACCCGTCCTTGTTTGCCTTGGAGAGGTCTTGCTCCTTTATCTTGGAATCAAATGTTGCACAATTCCATAAGTAGTAGTCCACCAAAATGGTGTGTCTTGACCCAATAGTTTTGCATCATTGTTATAGCTTCACCTCCTCCAAGCGCCCCTATTATCCTTTGGGCATAGGCAATGGCTTCAAGAATAGTACAAGGCTTTTGCACCATTACCTCTTGGCAAATTCTCTCTTTCTATCCTCTCTTGAAATTTTCAAGAGCTTTGGCTGGACTCATATTGGTTATTGCAACCCGTAGATCTAGAAATGCCTCCATGTACTCTTGTATGCTATTCTTTTGCTTCAACACCCAAAGTCTAGTTTGGACCATTTGCACAGAATCCTTAGATTGGAAATTCTTGAGTAGCAGTTCTTGCATGGCTGTCCAAGTGACCTCTCTTCCTTCTACCATCAATGATTTTTCCCAAGCATCATACCATGTGAGGGCCTTATTGGTCAAGTACCTACAAGCAAAGCATACATACAAAATTATCAATGATCTCTATTGTGAACAATCAAAGGTATCAATTCATTCTTGAAATCCAATTTTCCACTCATCCTATGGAATGCTATCCCTTGTAAGGCTCAATGTTGCATGTCTTTATCATTTGTAGTAACAATGTGACTTGGTTGTTGATTGGAATTGGTGTCATTGGCATGCATAACTCTATAGGTACGTTGATTGCTAGTGTTGGTTGTTGAGAGAGCTCCCCTTCTTGCATTACTTGATCTTTCTTGACAACACATACTTGATTTTGCAATTCCTTAATGGTCATCTTGATTTCTCAAAACTTATTCAACATCCCTTGCATTCCTTGCATCAACTCCTACAATTGCAGATCCATGATTCCTACACACAATCAATGTTCACTTGCTACTTCCTACTTCAATAAAGAGTTATAATGATCACTTGGAAGGTGCACAAACTATGAGGATTGATAAAATTCCTCACCAAAATTGTGGACTATAAAATCCCTAAACATCACTTTTGGTCTAACTACATAATAGATTTCTACTTGCATGTTGAAGGGTGAGGATTTGTTACATTTAGATCCATAACATCATAATAAAATGTAGATTGTCAAATCCTACTCTCTTTTGTATACTACTATAGGTAGAATCATTGGGTTTGGTGAATTCATTGCTCTATCCATGAATTCTACTCCGAAGTGATAAACTAGGGATACTCTCATTTGCTCATGTTGGATGTACATAATCTTGATGTGAAATAAATTCAAGAATTGGAAGCTAGGTGCAGCAAATTGTCCTCCTGGTGGATCCATCCTATCCGCTCTTTAAAGCCCTTCCCAAGTCTAGCAATTGCACTATGTTCTCTACCTTAAATTACACTATTTTAGTAGCTCGTGCTCTTCTAAGGGGAGTGATCCACTCTCTTGGATTAAACACTTGCTCTGATACCATTGTAATACTCCAAGGACAAGAGAACTCTTCAAGAGAGATACAAGAGTGAAAATATAGATTTCACACTCAATCCTCCGATGCTCCAAAGGAGCACCTTCTCTTTATTATATTGCCAATGAGGATCTCCTCCAAGGAAGCTCTACCATAGGATTAAGTACATGGATAGGTTAGCAAGCTCCACCCTTCGACTACTTGCTTGGATGGCTGACATGTCGGTCCCAATCCCATTTGGTTAGTCAAATAGGCTTTCACCAAAGGGAATATTTTAGGGAATCTTCTTGTAGGAATCTCAAAATCAAGGTACCATTGGAAAGGTCTCAATGAGACAAACTAGGGGGAGGGAAGGCTTGCCTTTCCTTTGTTGGGGAGTGCGGATCTACACATTTTTTAGGCCTAATTCATTTGTTTAACCTTGAAAAAGCATGAATCTAGCTTATCAACTTAGTCCATCATGTATAACATCATTCCAGATGTTACCACACCAAATTTCATCTCTAGATCATCTATCTACCTATTGGTATTATAGTTATTGCCAAGAAGTACTCTAATGACTAGACCAATCTTTTAGTTCTCACCAAAGGAGTAGGATAAACTTTGAATAACAGTAATAGAGTTGTTAGAGAAGGATTTCATACAATATAGTATATCACCTTGGGGAGATATACTATATATTTATTCCACAAAAGGATGGAGTACTTTGTTTTTGTATTGATTATTGTGGCCTCAATAAAAAAATAGTGAGAATGCATATCCCTTGCCTCAAATTGATGACTTGCTTGATCAATTGAGTGGAGCATGATACTTGTCCAAGTCGGATCTCCAAATTGGTTATTGGTAAATTCTCATTGATAGGAAGGATGTACAAAAGACTATCTTCCGCACAAGGTATGGGCATTTTGAATGGAGAGTTCTACCTTTTGGGCTCACTAATGCTCTAGCAATCTTCATGGATTAGATGCATTGGGTCTTGGATAGGCAATTAGATTGGTATGTGGTGGTGTTCTTGGATGATGTTTTACTCTATAGCAAGATAGAGGTAGAACATGCAAATCACATGCAAGAAGTCTCAAGATGACTACATCAATGGAAGTTTTATTGCAAGAAGTCAAAGTCTGCCTTTTGGTAGAAAGAAGTTATCTTCTTAGGTCATAAGATCTAATCAAAGGGGATCAAGATGGAAGAGGAGAAAATCAAAGTCATTATTGATTGGCCTACTCAGAAGGATACCACAAACGTGTAGGCTTTTAATGGATTGGTAAGTTTTTACCAATGTTCATCCACTATTATGCTCATGTGACCACACCATTGACTAGCCGCTTTGGGAAGACCTCAAGCTTCTAGTGGACCACCAAGCATAAAGAAATATTCTAGAAGCTGAAACATATGGTGCCTTCAAGACCCATTCTTCAACCAAATGATCCTCTACTACCTTGTGTGTTTTATTTTGATGCTTCTAACTTTGCCATTGTAGTTGTGTTGCAATAAGAATTCTAGATGGTTTACATCCCATTGCCTTTATATCTTGTTGACTAAATACCACAGAAAGGAATTACTCTACTTGAGATCAAGAACAACTAACAATAGTAAATGCTACCAAGGTATGGAGACATCTCTTAGGGAGACAAGTGATCATGCAAACCAATCACAAACCGTTGTTGCATACATTAGATTTGGGATACATGAAGAGTTGATATCATTAATGGGAAGAACAATATAGTTGTTTGACATCAAACTTGAGTACAAACCCAATAGGTTCCAATGTCATACCCAATGCACTATCATGATGAGCTAATTTGAAGTCTCTTCCTCTTATCATAATGCTAATTACGATAATGTTAGTTGACTCAAAAGTCCAAATTGAGTTTAAGACAGATTTACAACAAGACTCCTTCTTTCAGATGGTACAAGGTCATCTTGTAGCACATGACAAGGAATATAACACCTTCTCCTTCAAGGAAAGCCTTTTATGTTGTGAGAACCAAATCTATGTTTTTGCCAAGGGTGATCTATGCCTTGTGCGCCTTCAAGAAGCCCATGACTTACCAATCATTGGTCACATGGGTGTGGACAAGCCCTTGGGTACCCTACAATTCCAATGGTGGTGGCCCAACATGGCCCGAGATGTTAAAGAGTTAGTCTGATCTTGTGAGAGTTACTAATGCAACAAGGCAAACAACCAAAAACCGAGTGCCCTCCTTCAACCACTTCCCATCCCATCTGCTCAATGGGAATATGTAAGCTTAGATCTCATCACCTCCTTGCCCAAGACAAAGCAAGCCCATACAAAAATTGTGGTGTTTGTGGATAAATCCTTAGTAAGCAAACCCATTTAGCACTAACCTTTGATATAATGATTACTCCAACATTAACCTAGATCTACTTTGACAATATCTTCAAGCATCATGGGATACCTCATGTATTCATTCTCTGATTGTGATCCTAGATTCATCAAAAGAAATTGGCAAGCGCTCTTTTAGATACTTAGCACCAAGTTTGCTTTGACCACGGCCTATCATCCTCAAACTGATGGACAAACTAAATATAAAAATCACACCTTGGAAGATATGCTTCATACCTTTGTCAATGTTCACCATGCCAATTATGATGAATATCTTGTACTTGTTGAGTTTACCTACAATAATTCTAAACAAGCAAGCACTAGATTCTCTCTTTTCTTCTTTAATTTTGGCCAAGACCCACTTGTTCCAAATTCCCTTCTTGCTCCTCCTCCCTCTCATGTCCCTCAGACTTTCACCTTCTTGACCATAATACCCTAGTCCCTAAAACAAGCCAAATCTCATCTCCTTGTTGCTCAAAATTATCAGAAAATATGCGGACCAATATCATCATGATCTTACCTTTCAACTTGATGACAAGGTCATGCTTTCTTCTTGTAATATATTCTTCTCTCTTGATACCCAAGTTTGTAAACTTGCTCCTAATTGGTCGGTTCCATTTGATATCACTCAAATTATTTCTTTTGTTGCTTATTGACTTGCCTTGTCTTGTCATATGCACATCCACCCTATCTTTCATATTTCCAAGTTAAAGCCCCTTGTTTCTAATCCATCTTTCTTTCCTTCTTGTGTCCAAACCCCTCCTCCTCCTTCCATCTCTATCAACAATTACGAGGAGTATGAAGTTGATCATATCTTTGCACATTGCCACATTCAACGTGATCACCAACAACATACGGTATACAAAGTCCTTTGGAAAGAGTATCCCCTTCATGATGCCACTTGGAAGCCTCTTTATCATCTCTTGAATGCACAAGCGGCCATCCAAGTGTTTGAAGCTTCCATAGTGATGAGGACATCACCAGCTAGGGTGGAGGATTATATAACAATATGGAGTTTACCAACGAGTTAGTCAAAACTAACAAAGTATCAAGTAGGCCAAAGTAGCTAGGAATTATAAGAATGTTCTAAAAGCATCTAGGAAACTACTTAGTACCTTCCAAGTATTAGGTAATGTGCATGCCAAGTGGTGACTTCAAGGAAGAAGCTTCTTGGCTAACTTAGCTTGCATACCAAGTAAGTGATTTTTAGAAGGAAGCTTCTTGGGAAGCTTCCCAACTAGCTTAGCTTGCACACCAAGTAGGTTAGCTTAGCTTGCACTCTAAGAAAGTGACTTTTAGGAAGCTTCTTGAGAAACTTCTCAAGAGCCTTGTATGTTCTCTATAAATAGCAAAGCTCAAGTTCATGTTAGGCATTCAAAGTTTCCCTCATTCAAGAGTCTCAATGTGATCTTTCAATGTGATTTTCCATTCTCCTATTTCTCTCCTTGGTCTTTTACAATGATGCTCTTCTAGCATATTTTGCATCTTCCATCTATAACATGCTGGTGATAGAGATGCTTTGTACTTCATGTGCGGAGCAGCACAGGTGGATGCATCTACATCATTGATTAGGAGTGCAGTATGTGCTCCAAAGCCAAGAGGAGCATCAATGGAGTTGGACCCACAAAGAGGAGAGGTTGAGAGACAGGTCAGACAGCTTCTCCAGTCTTTCACACTATCTGAGGCATTGCAAACAACATCCATGGCTCCTAGACGTCCAGTCCAGGTGTGGTAGGTGGTGATGGAGTGCATGATGGACTACCTACTAGTTAGCCACCTACTACTACACAGATTGAGTTTGGCATGATGTTGGGGGCGGCTCAGCTGATTATGCGACGTTCTTTGTTTTTGGCCAATGACATGTTTACATTGGGAGTTGACTTGTGAGCCGGCTTGTCTCTCACTCATGATGAACCTCTGATGGCTATTATGGTAGCGCACCATGGAGGCAAGGAAGGCAAGGAACCCCAACTCCATCATACTCCTCCAAGGCTAACCACTACAAGACTCAAGACATTGCTCACTAGAGAACTCAATGAGAGAAAGATAGTTGCAAATGAAAGGATGATGAGTACCTCCTCACCTCTTGTTTATATACTTGTGAAATAGTTACGCACTAAAGTTACTAATTACCATAGTAACTCAAGTTACTAGACTAAAAGTCAAGTAAAGTCAAAAAGTAGAAAGGAATATCTATTCACATGGGCATATTCCCCTAAGCATGTGGTCTTATCTTGACCTGTGAGCCGGCCTGTCTCTCACTCAGGATGAACCTCTGCTGGCTATTATGGTAGCACACCATGGACTAAGAAGGCAAGGAACCCCAACTCCATCATACTCCTCCAAGGCTAACACTCCAAGACTCAAGACATTGCTCACTAGAGAACTCAATGAGAGAAAGATAGTTGCAAATGAAAGGATGACAAGTACCTCCTCACCCCTTGTTTATATGCTTGTGAAATAGTTATGTACCAAAGTTACTAATTACCATAGTAACTCAAGTTATTAGGCTAAAAGTCAAGTAAAGTCAAAAAGTAGAAAGGAATATCCATTCACATGGGCATATTCCACTAGCATATGATCCTATCTTGACCCAACCACTAAGTCAAGGATTCCTTCACATGGGCTATCCTTGGACTATAGAAGAATCCAAAAAAAAAGGCTTGCGGGCCCAAGAGTTCTCAACTCTTTCCTCAAAGCCAAACACCTAGGAATAATACCAAGTCAACACACTAGAATCCAAAATAGTGGTGCTCATCTTTTCCACCTCCTCTAAAGTAAGGTCCCTTCTATCTTAGCTACGACTAACTTTAGCTAATCATGACTAATGTAAAACCATCCTTTATCTCTATGTAAATAATAGCTCTCAAGTACTTGTAATACCAAGCTAAATATCACAATACCATATACATGCACAAATGGGTGTTACAGACCCAACCAATAAGTCAAGGATTCCTTCACATGGGCTATCCTTGGACTATAGAAGAATCCAAAACAAAAAGACTTGCGGGCCCAAGAGTTCTCAACTCTTTCCTCGAAGCCAAACACCTAGGAATAATACCAAGTCAACACACTAGAATCCAAAATAGTGGTGCTCATCTTTTCTACTTCCTCTAAAGTGAGGTTCCATTGTGGAGTTTAGAGGAGGCATTGCAACAACATGCAAATCAGTTGGTGCAATAGGCTTGGAGTGGAGCCTTTGTACCATCAGGAGATGAGTGTGAGGATGAGCCTTCAGAGTCAATTACTTTGACACCTCTAGATACCACACTGAGTTTTTGGCAGTATCTAATAGAGGACATATGTCTATTGGAGTTGTTTAGTGGGATTAGCACCGGACTAGCTACGGTATTACAGGTGGGTATATGAGTACACAGGTACTTGTATGTAGAGAGAGATGAGACTACTAGGCAAGTCTCTCTACATCCCCGATAGGTCTCTCTACCGGATGAACACTGGTATTACCGTTGTTTTAGCAGTGTCAAAGGCATCCAGGCATCAAGTGTTAGGTTAGGCTATGGACATGAATTTTTTGCTTGGATTGTGAGCCTTGGCTTGGTAGAGCAACGTAGGATACGCTTGATAGACATTACCACTCCAACGCTTGTGAGCTATGTGCCTATCAAGACAATTCAAGCACATGTTAGGGGCAATGGACCGAGTGGGCATGGTATTCTTGGGACACACCCAGTAGCTACTAGGGAGAGTGGTCTACTTGGAGTCCATCTAGTGAGCGTGGGCTACTTGGATTACACCCTTGGTCCACTTGGGATGCAGCTAGAGGAAGTATGGAGCTTGCAGCTAGAGTGGAGGGAGTTTTTCACACCAAGGTTGGGACCTCTAGTGGTCGGAAGCATGACACTATTGCTCCCAAGGGCCCAGTGTAGCAGCCAGTCAAGACGTCTTCCACTCTTACAATAGTTACAAAGGATACTTGGGAGCTAGATCTTGGACCCAAGCTTACTAGAGAGGAACGACGGAGGGTTTGGAGGTTCTTGAGGAGCCACATAAGTTGTTTTGCCTTTAGTATGAAGGATTTGGGTGCTCTGAAGGAACCTTGTATACGTATTGAGTTGACTAGCAATACACTAGTTTTCCAATGTCCTTATCAATATAGTGAGATGGAGAGGACATTGATTCAAAGCCGGAGTAGTGACCTTTTTGAGGCTAGTTTGGTGGAGATTTCACATGGAGAGTATGCATCAGCAATAGTGATGCCAGCCAAGAAGGATATGCATGGCAACTACACAGATAGGCAGATGTGTGGAGATTACCATCCTATCAACCGATAGACCAAGGCTGATTGGTATGCCATGCCTACACTAGAGGAGATTTTTGATGCGATAGGGCATGAAAAGATCTTCAGTACTTTGGAGGTATGAGCGGGATATCATCAGTTGCCAATCAAGGAGGAGGATAAGTCCAAGACAACATTTTAGGCTATAGACCCTCACAGCAAGGATGTGTAATATCAATGGAGGTTCTTACCGTTTGGGTTAAAGAATGCTCTTGTTGTGTTCCAGAAGGTCATGGATAGGATCCTAGCTAGATTGGATTTTTCTTGATGCTATATTGATGACATTTTGGTCTATAGTACTATTGTGAAGGAGCATGAGATACAGTTGTTGGAGGTGTTTAAGAGGTTGAGATCTCATGGACTCAAATTACATCTTGGGAAGTGTAGGATCTTCCACAAGCAGGTTGAGTATTTGAGTCACACTATCTACCCTTGGAGGACTTGGTGTTTAGCAGACCAAGGTGGAGGCTATTGTGCATATTCCTTGGCCTACAGATATGAGCAAAGTGCGAGCATTCCTTGGGTTGGCAAACTTCTATTGCCGCTATGTTAGAGGATTTAGTGCCATTGCCAAGGCCTTGACAAAGCTTACCAAGCTTACACATGAGTGGTGTTGGGGAGATGAGCAGGAGAGAGCTTTTGTAGAGCTCAAGGAGAGGTTGACATCTGCTCCTATTTTGAGGAGATCGATCATAGGACAACCATTTTAGGTTCATACTGATTAGAGTATGTTGGGGCTTGGAGCGGTGCTCACCCAACATGATGATGAGGGGAAGGAGTTTGAGGTGGCCTATACTAGTCGCTCCAACAATTCAATGGAGGTGAAGTATAGTTCATATGAGGGAGAGTGCTTGGCAACAGTTTGGGCAGTAGCACATTTCCAATGTTACCTATTTGGTAACACTTTCACTCTCATCATTGATCATTAGCCAATGAAGTGGTTGATGGAGTCTGGCAAGCTTTCTGGGAAGCTTGCATGATGGGCTCTGATTTTATAGGAGTATGATTTCACGGTTGTTCATAGACTTGGAGTAGTGAACCGTATAGATGGGTTAAATAGAAACTCATGTCCCAACCAGCAGGATCAGACCGGAGCACGTTGGCATGGTAAGATAGATGAGGAGATGGTGCCAAGTTGGCATGCATCGGCCTTTCTATGTATATTTTCAAAGGCTTTGGTGGTATCTCTCTCAGCACATACAAGAGGAGTTATTGAGATCATAGATCCAAAGAGTGAAGATATTGGTACAATTCAGCAAGACATTCATGATGATGTCTTAGTGATAGACTATCTTTGCACTGGTCTTGTGGGTTGCACAGTTGGGGCCAAGGAGAGAGACTGTGTCCTTCAGTGAGCCAGATGGTTCAGATTGGAGCCCAAACAATTTTTGCGTGTATGGGAGGATGGTAGAGTGCGAGTAGTACCACTTCCATCTCAAAGACCATAGTTGGCCCGTCATGCTCATGAGGAGCTAGGACATTTTGGAGTAAAGCATACATATAACTTACTCCATAGTCATTATTGGTGGCGCGGTATGCAGACTGAGGTACAATAGTTTGTTGCCAGATGTGTGGTTTGTGACCGAGTTAGAGCATCAATCAATGCTCCTACGCCATAGTTACACCCATTTCCTATCATGAGATTGGGTTACCATTGGAGTTTGGACTTTGCTGAACCTTTATAGCTGACTATGAGATATCATTGGTATGTTTTGGTGATGGTGGAGCACTTCTCCAAGTGGATTGAGTTGGTTCTTCCTGACAAGTCTAGTGAACGGACAACTTACTCGTTCTTGGATCAAGTTCTTAGTCATTTTGGTGCACCAGTTGAGGTTTTGACTGATCAGAGTACAGAGTTCTTTAGGGAGTTTTAGGTCTTGTGTGACAAGGCTTGGATTGATCATTGTACTACATCCCAAGATCACCCTGAGGCAGATGGCTTAGCAATGAGAGTGGTTCAGACAATGAAGAGAGGATTGCAAAAGTATGGTTTGCAGAGAGGCCACTTGGGAGATTGGGATCTCCAGTTACCTTGGTTGGCCATGGGCTATTGGTTCAGCTGGCAAGCCTCCTTAACATCCTTCTCTCCGTACTTTCTACTCTATGGACGAGATCCAAATTTACCTACAGCCATTTGTCAAGATGCAACTATAGTTTTGGACTTGGATGACCCCAATGTATGGATGAGCGCATGTTCTTAGCGGGGAGAGATCTTTTGGAGAGTGATGTCGATGGCCTTTGAGAACTTAGCAATTGCTCAGCATAGAGATACTTTATGCTATGCTACCATTCAAGGAGGAGATTATAGACCCTTGATCCGTTGATTTCATCTAGGAGACTATGTATATCTATAGCAAACAACACCAATGACACTTGATGTTTTGACAAGCCGCACTATCTTGAGAGTGCATGAGGTTTTTCCATCTAGAGTCCTTGTGTTACAAGGACGTGATGGTGTTGTTTGGAAGGATCATGTGTGCAATTGTGAACCATGCCACCTCCCAAACATTGATGGTACTATGGACCCAAGCTTGGCACTTGTACATGCAGGCCTGAGGTGTATGTTATGTGGCTCCTTTGGAGGAGCTACTACTAAGTTAGTGTATGATAGTTGTTTGAGTGGATGGCATATGGCATGTATGATTCCTCCTCTCACGATGGTTCTTCAAGGACAGTGGTTATGTCCTAGATGTACTTGACTATAGCTAGTTCATTCTTTATATGGTATAGATTGCAGACAAGCGACTAATGATGGGGCTCCATAGCACCCGGCCTCTTGATTTTTGCCCATCATAGGGTATATCATATACTTGGAGTAGATGGCTATTAGAGTTAGAGGGACCTAACCGCCAGCTAGGGAGGCAATTGTGGCACTTTAGAGCCTATGTATGACTTATGTGTGAGTTGTGCTTCTATAGTGTATGATGTTGATAGTGATGTATGTTGTGTAGTGATGTGTATATGCATGACAACTGTCATGCCATTTGTAGTGTCACATCTAGATTGCTTGAACATTGGAGTTGCAATGATAGTAGTTAGAGTTATTTCAACAGTTTTTCAGAGACTATTTTCCGACGGTCAGATTTCATGTTCAGGGTACTTGGCTTCATGGTGGGGCCCACCGTCACTTTGCACCATTTGCACCACCAAGTGTGCTGTCAGTAGGACCGTTAGGTTTTTGGACCTAGCTCAAGTCTAGGAGTATACTTTTGAAGTGTAGCTCTAGAGAGCTCACTTCTCTAATGTTGAGCCTTTGAGTTCCTGGCTATGGTGGATAGAGACCAGCGAGCATCACCTGGATTCTCTTAGCTAGAGTGGGTGTGGCTTGACTGTAATAAGTGCCTAATTGTTGGCAGTTTATAAAGTGACAGATCAAGTACTGATCTGAGTTGAGTGGATTCAAGAGTTGTAAACAATTTGATTATTGTGGCACTTTAAAGCCTATGTATGACTTATGTGTGAGTTGTGCTTCTATAGTGTATGATGTTGACAACAATTTATGTTGTGTAGTAATGTATATACGCATGACATTGGGGTTTGTATTACAAGTCACAAGTTATACAGCCGGATTCAAATCAATGCAATCATATCAGTGACTTGACTTGTCTGCATAAATTGGATTGGAAGCTCTGAGAATGGAGTCCCATTTTCCTAACACTCTTTACGAAATAAAGTGAGCACAATCACTTGCAAAGCCATAGAGCGTTCACCACAATCAAGTCTTGCAATTTATAAACCCACTTGGGGGGAAGCCAAACAACTCCAGAGCAAACAATGACCGCACCTAAAGTTCTCTAATAGCTCAAGCAAGAAAAGGAAAGAACCTATTACAACCAAGTTTTAATCCTACAACACAACAATTTAACTGTTTGTTTTGCCAAAACTTCCCTTTGACCTTTCTTCCTTCATTGATCTGCCTTGCAACCTCTTCAAGAGTTCTTTTGCTTGCAAACTCCCTTCATGTTCTCATTGCCCTCTTCCTCTTCTTCTTCCCTATCAAGGCTCCTTCTTGATGCTTCTTTGAGAGTTTACTCCTACAAAGCTCCAAGACCTCCTTGTCCTACAACCTTTGCAGACATGTCCTTATCTTGTAAAAGCTCCAAAACCCTTCTTTCTTGTTAAGACCCTTCCTCACCTTTGATACTTTGTCCTCACTTCAGTCTTGGCAACATCCTTTTCTCAAAAATTCCATTGTCTAGCCTACATTCTTGCAACAATCCCTCTCCTTTGGAATTTCTCTCTTCACTTCTGTTTTGGCAAAATCTTCATTCTCAAAAAATCTCTCTTCACTCCTCTAACCAAGCCTTTCTCTTTGAGAATTTTCTCTCTTGTCAAAAGACAAAATTATCTCTCAATATTTCTTGCTTTGTCCTCTATCCAAGCCCTTCCTTTCAAAAATCCTCTGTTCAAACCCTTCTTCTTGAAAGATTCTCTCTCTGTCCAACAAACACTTTTCCTCTTGAAAATTCCTATCTCTCATGAATCCTCTATCCAGCCGTCTTCTCCTGAAAATTCCTTCTCCCTTCCTTTGTCACCAAACCCTCCTTCAAAATTTCTCTCTCTCCAGCACAACAAATACTTCTCCTCTAAAAAATTCCTATCCTCTGTCCAGCAAATACCTTTGACTTCCTCTGTTAAAACCCTCTTCTCTCTCAAAAATTCCTATCCTCTATCCAGCAAATACTTCTTCTCTTGAAGATTTTTTCCTCTCTCTCTCTCCCTCTATCCAGCAAAAATTTCTTCCAAAATTTCCTCTCTTCCTCTATCCAAACCCTTTTCTCTCAAAAATTCATGTCCTCTGTCCAGCAAATACCCCTCCCCTCAAGAAATTCATGTTCTCTTCCTCTATCCCCAAACTCTCCTTCTAAATTCTCTCTCTCTCGAGCACAGCAAATACGTCTCCTCATAACCTTTCTGATTCCTTCCCGTCCAGCCAAAGACCCTCTATTCTTCCTCTCTTCTTTGTCAAAAAACCCCTTTGAGACTTCTCTTCTCCATAAGTCTCCTACTGTCCAGCCCAATTTTCTCTCCACCAATTGCTCCCTGTCCAAACCCCAATTCCTTTGAGAAACTCTTCTTTGTCCTTTTCTCTCTTAAAAAATTCTCTGTTCCTCCCTAGATTCCTTTGAGATCTCACTCCTACCACTATCCAAAATACCAAACTCAATATTATGCCAAATCACTCGCATTTTCCCGGCTTCAGCTATTGGCCTATCCCAACTGCTCACATCAACCTCCCAAAGGCCTTGTTCATGTAGTTGCTGAAATCCTAGTTCCTTGTGTCCTTGCTTTTGGGTTCTTTTTCTTTCTCCTTCCTTACAATAGCATAACAAACTCCCAAGTTTGAAGCAACATTACAGCTCTTGCCTTGGATTCTCTCCAAGCTTCAGACCCAAATTCACTGCTCTTTTGTCAACTCTCAAAATTCTTGCTACAGCCTAACAAAAGTGACTCCACTATTTTTCCAACTATCAAGTTTCTACCTGGGAAGTTTATATTGCTTGCAACAAGCAATTTTAAATACATCTACATACTATTCTTCTAGTTTTCTTATTTTCCCAACAACATTCACCCCCACCAATCCTATGTAGCCTTTGGTCTGCATCATCAATGTTGTAGATGAACTAGTTCAAACTCTCTTCCAAAACATCATCAGGTACCTCCTCCAAGTCGCCTCTTTGGTTATCTCCTTCTATGACTCCACTTCACCATTTGAAAAGTTTCACCCTCTTCCCAAAATATGGAAGTTGATGCTCTATACCATCTAACTCTTGTACCTTGTAGGTTTCATTCTCATGGACCTTGGTGACTACAAATGGTCCATGTCATCAATGAGCAAACTTCTTGAGTGTTGAGTGTTGCATGTCAAGGCTATTGTCTGAAATCAGCACCCAATCCCTTTCATTGATAGGTATTTGTTGCAGCCAATGAGTTTTGTCAAAGAGAACATTATTCTTCAACTATGCCTCCTTCACATTGTCTCTTGCCACTTGTATTTTCTGCGGTGTAAGGTCAAAATGCTCAATCCAATGCAAGATTCAACTCCTCTATGGAAACATTGTCCTCCCACTGTATAGTCCTCCAGCTTGTGATGTCCTCCTCCACGGGCATAATAGGCAAGTGTCCCAACACTAATTTAGCAAGTGGCATGCCAGTCACTGAACTACAAGTCAGCCTATCCGCCATAAGTGCTAGTGGCAACAAATCAGGCCACATATGCATTTTGCCTTGGCAAGACTTCACCCAAGCATTTACAATTGGTGGATGGCTTTGCTCACTCATACCATTTGCTTTTAGATTGTAAGCAATTGTCAAGTTTAGTTTGATGTTGAACTTAGTAAAGAACTTTGTAGCTTCTTTTGCATTTGACTCCTTTCAATCTTCCCTCATCCAATAGAAACAACCATGTCTAGCAAGAATATCTTCCAAGATGATACCACATACTTGTTGGTATTTTTTGATGTTAATGCCCTTCCTTCCACATAGTTAGACAGATCTTCCCTGACCAGAACTAGATACCTTGCTCCTCAAACCCCTGAAGGTATATGAATTAGTCCAGAACCCACTGAAAATGAAGGTTCAATGGATATGTTGGCTTCGATCCATCTCTATGCCATATCTTGAAATAGACTTGGCAAGTTTCACAAGTTTCCACATAGCGCCTTACATTTGTGTAAATTTTAGGCCACCAATATAGTCCTTGAATGCACTCATATGTATGTTGAACTCCACAATGGCTTGTAGCCTCTACATCATGTGATTCTTGTAGCACCTTCCTTTTTGTCTCTTCATCACCCACTACTCTCAATGGAACTCCATTATGGTTCTTGGGCCTTTGCCCAAGATACTCTTCCTTCAACAAGAACTTGCATGACTTTCTTCTAATCTTCTCAAACTCTTCTCTGGTCCACTTTGAATTTTTCTCTAAGGAACTAAGATACTTTCCCATGATAAGAAGCTCATTAGAGTATAGATCTTTTCTAAAGGGTAGGTTTTGGCCTACTTCATGTGTATTAACTCTATAACCATTTTTAGTTTCATCATAACGTGCTCTGGACAACATATCAGCTATTGGATTGTCTTTTCTAGCTACATGTCTTAGCTATGGATTGAACATTTGAATGAAATCTATCCAACATAACATCGCAATACCTAGTGTATCACAATTGGCAATCATCCCTAACAGCGGTAGACAATCTGTCTCCAAAATGACATATACACCAATCAAGCAATTCCTATCTTGCCTTAACACTGTCTTGGCACTCTACAACTCTTGCTTGATTTGAGGGTACCTTCTTTGTTGCTCTGTGAAGATTCTTGCTTCAAATCTCATTGCATTCTGCTGCCATTCTCATTGTCTTGGCCCATAGCCCATCTAGCAGCATAGGAGCTTGAATCTACCGTTACTATGATTGGCCAACCACATCCATAGTCAAGTGGATGAAGTACTAGAGAGTTCTAAAATGCTTCCTTCAACCTCCTCATAGCAATGGAATGCTCTGGCCACCAAACAAACTTGATCCTTTTCCTCACAAGTTGGTAAAGAGACTTTGCAATATGAGCAAAATGGAGTATCTATATGAGATAGAAAACACATGCTGCCAAAAACTACCTTACCTCCTAAATTGAGGAGCAATCCTTGATCTTTCCAATAACATCCACTTTCTTTGGGTTTGGTTTACGGCCATATGACCCACACATATGACCTACAACCAGTATCTCACCAAGTCCACATGCTGATTTTTCCCCAAAAAGAGTAACTCCTACCTCTATCAACCACTTCAATGTAGCCTCCACATCTTGAATGTGATCCCAAACAAAATTCCTTATACCGCCATCCACCAAGGTTTCATCCTTCTCACCCATTATGCAACTCTTAATAGGTATGTCATCAAGGAATGGATGGGTTTTATCAAGAATGAAAGGTTGCAAGATATGATTCATAGCACTTTGCATATGTGCCACCGAGTTGGTAGCTCCTATCAAAAGAGTACACATACGCATCAAGCCTAGTGGAGTTTCATGGTGGTAATATCTTAGCTTTCTTTTGCAAGCCAAAGGTAATCATATCCCAAGTACAGATCCCCAATAGAATAGATGGCCCTCCTTGCAAACTCCTCAGCAAAATCATCCGCAACCAGACCTACACTAGAATTTCAAATTGTTACCTTGTTTGGCGGTTGCATATCCTGAATGAAATATAGCTTGCCATTCTTCTTCCTTACCATGAACCAGCGATCAGAGTACGGTGCTTCTAATGGATCAAGAATCCTAGCTCTGATCTTCTCCTTTGAAAGCTCCGTTTGTTAAGGCAAAAGTGCCTTTGGTACCGGTATAGGCCTCAAATCCCATGGTACATGCGGAACCATGAATATAATCATTGGGTGGAACTCTTGTGGATTCACACACTTAATCTCCTCAATCTTGAAAGCAAAAGCTTTCCCATACTTAGCAATCATCTCTTTGAATGCTTGGCATTCAACCTCCGTGAGCTACCCATCTCTTCCAACTAAAAGTTCTGCCAAGGTGTAATACAAGCAGCTAGCCATGTTATCTAGAGGTAAAAATTGGCTTCTATTGGCTTGGTAACATCTAGAAGGATGCTGTGTACAATGGGCTAGGTAGATCAGATAGAGGTGTCACCAAAAGAGTACTTCTACTAGTAGAGCAGAAGCCAAAAATAGCCTGAAAACTTTAAAGCCATTTTTGGAGGCCTAAATGGATGAATTAGGCCTTGAAAATAGAAAAATCCTCTCCGTAAGGGAAAGAGGCTTGCCTCCTCCCTCCCATGACTTGTTGAATCAAGAGCTTTCCATGATACCGTGCCCATGTGATTTTGAGATTCCTACAAGAAGATTTCCTAAAGATTCACTTTGGTCAAACCTATATGACCAACTAGATAGGACACAAACTGATATGTCACCCCATCCAAACAACTAATCCCTTGATGGAGCTCATTGATAGGTCACCAATCCATGTATTTGATCCAAGGGTGGAGTTTCCTTTGAGGGGATCCTCTTTGCTATATAATAAAGAGAAGGTGTTCCTTTGGGGCATCGGAGGATTGAGTGTGAATGTGTGTTTTCTCTCTTAAAGAGTTCTCTTGTCCTTGGAGTATTACAATGGTATCAAAGTGGGTGTCTTAATCCAAGACAATGAATCACCCCCCTTGGAAGAGCACGAGCTACTAAAATTGAGTAATTTGAGGTGGAGAACATAGTGCATTTGCTAGACTTGGGAAGCACTTTAGAGAGCGGATGGGATGGATTCACCGGGAAGACAATTTCTTGCACCTAGCTTTCCATTCTTGAATCCATTCCACATCAAGATTATGAACATCTAGTGTGAGCAAATGAGAGTATCACTAGTTTATCACTTTGGAGCATAATTCATAGATAGAGTGATGAATTCACCAAACCCAATGATTCTACCTATGGTGGTATACAACAAAGAGAGGGATTTGACAATCTACATTCTATTATGATGTTATGGATATGAATGTACCAAATCCTCACCCTTTCAATATGCAAGTAGAAATCCGTTATGTAGTTAAACCAAATGGATGTTTAGGGATTTTTTAGTTTGCAATTTTGGTGAAGAATATTATCAACAAGTGATAGCTTCTGAGGTCCCAATGGTAGTCTCTATAATTTGTGCACCCTCCCAAGTGATCATTCTAACTCTCTATTGAAGTAGGAAGTAGCAAGTGAACATCTATTGTGTGTAGGAATCATGGATCCACAATTGTAAGAGTTGATGCAAGGAATGCAAGGGATGTTGAATGAGTTTCAAGAAATCAAGATGACCATGGAGGAATTGAAAAATCAAGTATGTGTTGTCAAGAAAGATCAAGTAATGCAAGAAGGGAGGCCATCTCAACAACCATCACCAGCAATTGAAGTACCTAGAGAGTTATGCATGCCAATTACACCGATTCCTATCAACAACCAAGCCACATTGTTACTACAAATGAAAAAGACATGCAACGTCGCGCCTTATAAGGGACAACATTCCATGGGAGTAGTAGAAAATTGGATTTCAAAAATGAATTGATACCTTTTGATTGTTCACAATGGAGATCATTGATTCAGACTCAACTCAAGAGTTTCTTGGGATTGATGTGGTTTTATTGTCAATTTTTCAAGGACTTCTCTAAGATTGCACAACCTCAAATAGCACTATTGGGCAAGGGGAAGAGGTAGATATGGTGAACTGCACAAGAGTTGACCTTTCAAGAGTTGAAAGATGCATTACTACACGCACTAATCTTGAAATGATATGACCCTAAACGCCCAATCAAGATGGCCATAGATGCATCAAGTGTAGCAATAGGAGCAATCCTACAACAAAAATGGCAGGATGGATGGCACCCAATTCCATATTTCTCTCGTAAGATGCTACTCGTATAATGCAACTATACCACCAAATGAGAAGAGTTGGCCATTGTCCTTGCCACCAAGCATTGGAAGCTGTAACAATATGGAGTTTAGCGATGAAGTTAGTCGGGTTTACAAAGTAGCAAATAAGACAAATTAGCCTAGAATATTTTGGAAGTATTTAGGAAGCTTCTTGGCTAGCTTAGCTTGCACTTCAAGTAAGTAGCTTCTAGAAAGAAGCTTCTAGACGCTTTCAACTAGCTTAGCTTGCACTCCAAGTAGGCGGCTTCTAGAAGGAAGCTTCTTGAGAAGCTTCCTAGTTAACTTGGCTTGCACTCTAAGAAAGCGGCTTGAGGAAGCTTCTTGAGAAGCTTCTCAAGGGCCTTATATACTACCTATAAATACCAAAGCCAAATCTCATGCTAGGCATTCGGATTTTTCCCTCATTCAAGTGTCCCAATGTGAGTTTCCATTCTCCTATTTCTCTCCTTGGATTTGGTCTTTAACATTGGTATCAGAGCAGGAATGGGATGGATGGAATTTATGGACCACCAAATCCACTTCCACCAAATCTACTTCAACCAAACCATTGGGATTTTGCATCCAAATACTACCAAAGCATCGTTTCACACAATTCATCACCTTGCACTTTGGATAAGATTTTCTGCATATGATCACCATATTTGAGGAACCCTTGGTGCTTTCAATTGTAACTTATGGAGAATGGTGGACGTGTTGTTTCTATGTGTTAATAAATTAGATAGATTAGGAGTGGTGTGATAGAGTAACAACCATGGCGACAACACCCAATGTTATCCTTCCTATGCAGCAACAAATTGAGCACCTTACTTGATTGTTGGATGAACAAGATCTTTGATTACAAGTGCAGGTGGAGAGAGTACAAATTCAAGAAGGAGAAGATTGGATCAGGTTCCCTAAACCCAAGGTATTTGAAGGCAAGAACCTTTCGGGTGCAGTGGAGAATTTTGTGTTTGATTGTGAACGTTATTTTGAAGCTACCAATCTACAAGATGAGCGAAAACAAATTCTCTTGGCTTCTAGCCAATTGGATAGAGTAGCAAAGCTATGGTAGAGATTCCGAGTGGAACGAGCTGAGTGAAAAATTGTTGCAGCAATCTTGACATGGGCAGAATTCAAGAGTGCAATAATTAGTTGGTTCCAAGCTATAAATGCACATGAGCTATACGGGATAAGTTGGCAGAGTTGAAACAGATTGGCTTTGTAAGAAGTTACATCACGTAGTTCCAAAACACCATCATGCAAATTCCAGATATATTGGAAGGTGAAGCTCTAGATCAATTTGTCAAGGGCTTGAAGGCAAGAACCAAATTAGAGGTAACCATATGAGAGCTACAACACTTGGAGGAAGTCATGCGGTTGGCCAAACGTTTTGATTCCTTGGTGGCAACAACTTGGTCTTGACCTTGACCTCCACAAAGCCTACCAATACACTACACACAAGTGGAAGAGCCAGCACCAATGGAGATTGATGCCATTCAACAAAGATCACTGGCACGGCAAATAGAGAGAAATTGTGACAAAATGGTGGTTGTTTTTATTGTTGCCAATTGGGAAATCGCATTGTTGAATGTCCATTCAAGAATGGACAACCTTGACAAGTTGCTCAAGTGGAGGTCATGGATCGGAATGATCATGAAAACAAGGAATCCCAGTAGGAGATTTCAAGCCGCCTATTGAGAGCTTGATTAGTTCCAATGGGATTGAAGGCTCGACCTATACAAGTTTGCTTCACTTGCAAGGTACAATATCTAATCGGGGTTGTAGGATTTTGGTTGATTTTGGAAGTTTGGAGAATTTTATGTCTATGCAAGTAGCAAAGGAATTGGGTATTCCTATCAAGCCAGTGATTGGAAGTAGTTTGATGATGGCAGATGGTAGAAAGGGTTCCGCACCTTGCATCTCATTACCTTCAAGAGTGGGAAGGAGTATTTGGAGTGTATGAGGTTTGTAGTGGCACCTCTACACTATAATATCATTCTAGGTCTACCTTGGGTAAAAGCCATAAGTTTCAATTTGATTGGACCCGACGCCAAATTCAAGTACAACACCAAGGTAGGAATTTCCGATTAGGTTGTCTGGCACCTTTGAGTAAGACACCTAAGAATAGTCAATCCCAAGATGGGAAGTTTGTTGAGAAGGTAGCCATTGAGTGAACTTTGAAGGGAGTGGAGTCCCAAGATGTGAAATTTGCCAAGAAGGCAACCATGGAGCAAGCTTGGAAGAGAGATGAGTCCCTGGAAGGGAAGTTGGTTGGTAAAGCAGCCATAAAGCAAGCTTTGGAGGAAGATAAGTCTATATTTGCAGTGTGGATCAAGCCGATTGCACAACAACAATCGGAGGAGGGCCAAGAGCCTCATCAAGCAATGGTTGATTGGATAGTTCAAGAGTTTGCAGATGTGTTTCTGGATGATTTGCCAAAGGGATTACCCTCCAATCGAGGTATGCCCTTCAAAATTGAGTTATTGCCAAGAAGTACTCTAGTGAGTAGACCGATCTATTAGCTCTCACCAAAGGAGTTGGAGGAGTTGTGAACAACACTTATAGAGTTGTTGGAGAAAGGACTTCATACAACATAGTACCTCTCCTTGGGGAGCACCGGTACTATTTGTTCCAAAGAAGGATGGAAGACTTTGCTTTTGTATTGATTACCGTGGGCTCAATAAGCAAACCGTGAAGAATGCATATCCCTTGCCTTGGATTGATGACTTGTTTGATCAGTGGAGCACGTTACTTTTCCAAGTTGGATCTTCATAGCGGCTATTGGCAAATTCCTATTGATAGAGAGGATGTACAAAAGATTGCATTTTGTACAAGGTATGGCCATTTTGAGTGGAGAGTTCTACCTTTTGGACTCACTAATGCTCCAACAGTCCTCATGGTGAAGGTAAATGGTGTGGATATGTATTATCTTTTGATATAAAAGTATAATTACTCTTGATATAACTAATGTAATTCACTTCTATGTTAGATTGGTTCATTTATATTGCCTATAGACGTCTTCAAACAAACTAGTCTTCTCATAGAGAAGACTAAATTATTTTCAGCAAGATGGATGTGATTATTGATGTTGGGAATTTAGATTAACATGAATGAATAATAATACTAATACAAATATTTATTCCATTTTCATGGATTAATAGAAAAATCAAAGAAAGAGAAATAGAGAAATTACCATCAGCTACATGGATTATATATTCCTCTTTTAATATACCAAGGTATATACAAAAGAAAACATTGTAAGGATAAAGTTGAACCTCAATAAATATACTAAGATGATAGGAATCATTATTTAATTGACGCAAATAACCTCTTTTCACACGGAATACTAGGTTCTCTCGATACATGCAGGTAGGTCTTCCCAACATATGCATATAGGGATTTTCACTATTCACTATTGATGGACCTGCATGAGGTATAAGAGAATACATAGTCAATTTGGATTTGTTTCCTTTGCTCGCATCAAACTACAAAACCAGAGGTAAGGAAAGTAGGAAGACTAATGTTATACACATGCAATTATATGTTTCCCTCAACATATACCTAACTATTAAAGAAAATTGTAGGAATAAATTTGAACCTCAAGACAGATACCTATGATAAGAAGTAAGGAAAGTAATTTCATATGTAGTATTTTTTTGTCTTTGTACAAGAAAACTAGCTTTATGGTTTTGGAATTTCATGTTTCAGCAATGTAGCAACATGAGATAAAGAAAACATGAAGATATTCCAGATTAAACTTGGAAAACCAAGGTAAGGAAGTAGTAAATGAGCATTACCTATGTGGCATTAAATATTTTCCTTGCATATACCAAAGTACTTATATATTAACAGGCATGTATCAAAATAGGGGAGTTTGGTTTCCTTACTCTAATTAGAAAAGGGAGAAATTTTATTGTATATTGGGTTCTTCTCTATATTTAGTTCTTTTTCCTCTATATATTTTGTAATACAAGTTGCTCCTTCAAAACCCTAATGGCCGTTTTCCTAGATTAGATTGGAGTAAAAAAAGTCGTTTTTATAGATTATTTTCTATTAATTCTCTGTCTAGGAAAGGGTCATATTCTCCTTGTACAATCATCCAACTCATTACGATCGCAAGCAAGCTCAATGATAGATCCGTCCAAATTAAATTGCATCTTGATAATATCTTCGAGCTAGATTAAAATTTACTTGCTCGGTGTCCGTTGCAATGAAGATTAGCTGTATATGGATGTTTATTTTGTGGGACTTCGGAATTCAGCTGAATAGAATATTATTATAATTGAATTTCTGCAAGTTTGTGCAATTACTCGAACAATAATAGAGAGCAATAGTATAACATTAGGGAGTAATAGTAAAACATTAGGTGATGCTTCATCAAATGCTTTAACAATAACAGCAAGAATTATATCCGGGAATTTTTCATGAAGAGAACAATCATGGTAAATGACTTTTCATTGGATGTTCCAATAATATATATTATCTGGGAATTTTGCATAAGTAGAACAATCACAGTAAATGACTTTTCTTTGGATACTCCAATATTATAGAGACGGAACTCCACCTAAATAGAACAATCATATTAAATGGTGCTTCTTGTGATGTTCCAATAATAGAAAGAGTAGTACGTATGATTTACATCTTAGATCTTAGATACTACATACTATTTCTCATCATTTCTCATTTCGCAGATTTCTCTCGATACTATTGGAGCTTAGTTCAATTTTACCTCTTGTGCTTGATCTTCCAATCTTTCTTCTTATTGTACGTGGTCGCCTGTCGCTCATTCTGTGCAGCAATTGATTCAATTGACTCACTCCTTTGTGCTTTGTCCTCTTTTTCGCTTTCTTTCCTTCGGCGGATATATTTTTGGTCTCTAGAAACATCTGTTCCAAGTGAAACGAATTCCGTGTACTTCTGGATGATTGAAAGTCATGAGCTGCTGTACTTGCCATCACAATCCATACCTTCCTAAACACTAAACACCTTCTTTCCATGACCTGCTGTACTTGCCATCAGAATCCAAACCTTCCGTTCTCTACGCGGTCGCCTTTTCCCTTCCTAAACAGATACCAGATACGCTCGCCAAGAATCGCGGGTGAGTAATCTGATAATGAGTTTGGAGCACGACTTGTGGTTTCTCTTTGGAATCAGGCTCGACTTCATGCAAACTTAAGCACTTCAAGTTGAAACTTTTATCTTTACTTTACTGGACTGTCGAGAGAAAAGGGCGACCGCGTATAAGACTCGAAGGATGGGAAGACCGGATGGGAAGACTGGACTATCCAGTTCATACGTTTAGAAGTCAAGTCGTAAAGAGAGACCTGATAGGTATCAAACTTATCTGCATGCGCAACACCTGCCATAATTAGGAACTAGCTTTATTCACAGAAAGTTTAAGGTGAACGGATGCTAGTGGATCGAAATAAGCTAAGAGTTTCACGAAATAGAGAGAAGAAGAGATCGTATCGCACGTCAGAATCGAGCATTGTCCATATTTATCATTTATAGACTTCTTTTGGCTTGAAATAGAGAGAAATAGAGATCGTATCGCACGTCATTGTCGAGCATTGTCCATATTTATCATTTATAGACTTCTTTTGGCTTGCGTGTATATTCTCTCCCAGCTTCGGCTCATGAGGGGTTGACCGGAGCTCAACTGTATATATAATAAAGGTTTTCCCAGCAAAAGGGGAAAGGAATGCAAGGTATAAACAAGTGCAAAAAGAAATAGAGGCACAAAGCCCATAAGTCTGAAATGATCTGAAATGACCAAAAATAGAGAGACAAATACTAGTAGGGTTCAAAGGGAAAAAGTGCTCCAAGAACAAGCAGCAAAGAAACCCAAGAAGGAGGTCTATTCCTCAATTGAATGTTAGAGGCACTCCAATGGTATGTCCTGTATGTGGTTTAGCCGTGCCCGGTGTACCTACCACAACCGCACAACGATGAAGACACAACACTTGAGTGCATTGTAAAGTAATTGATATACACTATCAGTAGTAAGATGAGATCATGGCTGGAGACACAGCCAGTGCCCCTCTCCTTTGCAAAGAACCTCATGTTGCATGCATGAGGAGAATGTCAAGAGGCTGATGTAGGTGCCCAAAATTCAATAGCTAGAGGAATAAAGATATTTGATGAGAGCCGTGATGGTGCATAGTGGTCATCCTTGCCCCTAGAGGCAATGGTTGTTGCTGCTCCCGCCTGTGCACCTGCTCATGTGAAGAACTCCGGCCACAGAGGGTTTGCCACCACCACATCATGTAAGGTGCGGCTACCAATCACAAACGTAACTACACCCACTCAACTAGTACAACAACAAAATTGACTTTAGTGAAATTGTATAAAAGCAATTGTCTCTCTCAGTTTGACTCATGAGAGATTGACCAAAACCATACTAACTTGAGAAATCTCTTGAAATGTGAAAGCTGGACATAGAAATTGTCTTTCTGCATAGAGGTTAGGAATTACACAATTTCTTTCCTAACACTCAGAGGTCGAGGGTGATAGGTTCTATGCTCCCTTGAAAAAGAGTTTTCTATCTCCTATCTTTAAGAATTTCTAAGATCTCCTCATCTTCACTTCCATCCTAACAGGATAGTCACTAAGTTAAGTCTGGTTTCTAGCTGTGGTTTCAGTTGGCTTACATCTACTTCCGACCTCCTCACCTCTTATTATTCTGAGAGAGAGAGAGAGAGAAGAAAGAGGGAGGCAACAATGAAAGGATATTATAGAGTTTTAGAGAGCTCACATGCATACATCACATGAGTGAAGTATATTATAGAGTTTTAGCGAGCTCACATGCATACAGTACATGAGTGAATAGTAGATTTTGTTTGTTTTTCAATTTCAGTTCCATTGGTACCTAGATTGAAGACTATGGAGAATTAAATAGAAAGTTATGAGGAATTTTAGATTTTATAGGGTTTAGGATGATTATTTGCATTGAGATTGATGGGTCAAGAATTCTCATTTCTAGTCTCTTGGTGTTTATGCATGAGCTCCATGTGAACTTAGTTTGAAATTATGGAGATGAACTTTGAAAGTTATGAGAGTTTATAGCTTTTAGGGTTTTGGACAGATTGTATTTACTCATGTGAGTTGGAATGTGAGGAGTTGTGGTTTTGTAGGTATGGAGATATGCAGAGAGGAGCATAGTCTGTTACAATCATTATTCTTGTGCTAGACATGGCTACACTTTCCTATGTGGTGCCGCCTAGAGCAGCTCAAATTATACCATGCCTTGTGTGTCATTGACACTTTACCTTGCAAGGGGTAAAGACCCATGTAGGAAGGATGTACAAGGACTAAGATTGGACCACTTGGAATGCTTATGTGAGCAAGCAATCACATTGACAATAGTGACACTCGGGATTATGCATGCTTCCTCTTGCCCTTTGTTGACCATTCTAGGAATACCAATCGAGTCATTGGAGTGGTTAGCATCTTTAGGCAAGTTGTATCTTGGGATTATTTGAGACTAGCTTTCCATATCCACGTCTATTCCATAGGCTACTCCATACACTCCATGATGAGGCTAGACAAGCTTTTTGCCCACCACTTGATCATTTGGCATGTGGTTCCTTGGATGAGTTAGCATGGTTCTTATTCCTCTTACTCCCTTAAATGGTGCCTTTGTTATGCTAGAGAGGGATGTGTGGAGCATAGAGAGGTGGCTGCTAGATTTTGTCGATTCCCTACAAGGGGTTTGGGCTGCCCTACAAGAGAGTTAGTTAGGGCTGCACATTTTAGGAGACAAGTTCTGCCACATGATACCACAAGGTCCACTCAATTATGATGGTGTAGGACATTGAGTCAAGTGGGAGTGTTTAGTAGAGTAGCACAAGCGTTACACTATTTGTCTATGGTTAGTCCCACTAATGAGACTATCTATTCCCTATGCTCACTACATCTTATGGCAGGAGAGGGAGTACCATTAGAGGTCTTAGATGATTAGCCTAAGCAGCTTTTATGTCTTGATAGATCATTTTTTGCACAAGCTTTGTGCACTACCTCTTGCTTCTCCTCAAGAGGCTTGTTAGGGATGGTATATGAGCATCTTAGAGATTACTTTCAAGTAGATGATACTTCTAGTGGATTTATTGAGCTATTTTAGGTGGTTGTAATGGTAGCAAGAGTAGATATTCCTACATCAATTAGTTTAGTATTAAGAACTAGTCTACTTCTTGTGATGGAGAAGGGTACAAGGGGCATTAGATCAATTGCTATTAGAGAAATCTTTTTGTGCTAGGTTAGCCGCACCATTGTCCTTAAACATTGATCTTAGTTTTGAAAGCACCTCAGTCCACATCAGTTTGGAGTAGCTACACATAGAGGTTATGAGGCTATTTCCCTATGCATTGTAGCACTCCTAGATATTTGTCTAGAGAGAGTGGGTCATCCTATAGGTGGATGTTGAGAACAATTCTAATAACATCTCTTGGGCATCCATGTTTAGAGAGCTTACGGAGGCTGGTGGATCCTTGGCGAGTATCATTCTTTTGTCCAATCATTTTATGGATCTCTTGCTTCCCTTTACTACCAGCATGGGTGGTCATAGGAGGGAGCCATTTGCTTGGAGTCAATTTTCATTACATGACAATGAGATCCTTTATGGAGATTGTTTACCACAGCTCACTTCAAAGCTCTTTGATCTACTACTTTGGCCATGCCAAGTTGTGTATTTCACTCCTTAGCAGATGATAAACACATTGTGGGCCCCATAGATCAGATTAGGTAGGCTTTTGATCACTTGACTACCAAACTATATCTTGTAGGATTGAGAGTCAAGGTGTCAAAGTGCAAAGTATGGTCCCCTTCAAGTATCCCTCCCCACCTTGAGATTCTTGAGTAATGTGTCACATCTACACATGGACTACATATTCTTGGAGTGATAGTAGGATCCATGGATTTTTTTCACATGCTTCTTAGATGTTGCCCTTGTAGAGGATATAGTCCATGTGGATGACCTTCCTCTACTAGGAGGTCCATAGGTGGCATTTGGTATACTCTCCTCTAGTATGGCTTGTTGACAAACTTACCTTCTTTGCATGGTTCCCCCTTCCTTGACTTTCATATCATGTTTGAAAGCTTTTGATAGGAGGATTATGGGAATCTTTGGTGATATCATCAAACCAAAGACATTTGAGTGTCTAATGGGAGATTTGGAACATAGATAGACATCTCTACCAATCTCGTGTTAAGGAATAGGCCTATTTTCTACCCCTATAGAGTTTGTGAGTTTTGGGTTAGTTAGGCTCTCTCAGCACCCCTACTTTCCCCCCATTTTGTGGTTGCTAATGAGCCAATTTTGGAGACATATGTGACCACGGTGGAGGAGAGATTCTTTTCTTTCCATGTGTTATTGTGGTAGACAAGAGATGGTCTATTCTCACGAGTATTGGTGGACCTTCCATCTTTTTCTTCACTATTGTCATAATTGGACCAAAGGTTTGTAATCTTCCTTGATGGAGTGATAGTGTCAACATATGCTACATCCTCTCTTAGTTGACTCATCCATTCCTCGGGCCACTATAGCACGTCTTTGCTTTGCTTCAACAAGGGTCCAAGCTCTTGGATCCTAGCTTGACCGTGTGTGCATTAGGGCATTTTGACTCGTACCAGCCACCTTGTCTACAAAAATGAGGTTCCACCTAGGTTTGGTCCACCCATCTACATCTTTGTTACTCACTTGTGAGTGTGGTTCTACACTAGATGCATGTCCATATGACATGGTGTCTTTTTGGAGGATAGCTACACATGATGCCATCAAGGATATAGCGCTTGCTATGGCACAAGAGAGTGGATACCTTGCTTGGAGTGAGCGTTCATATTCTTTGCAGATGACATGTTTCACATCAGACTTATACTTGGTCCAAGATGATCAGGTGACATTGGCGGATGTTGTGGTTATAGTCCTTTGTGTGATGCAATTTGGGTGGAGTGACTACTCATCGTCTTGGATGGGCGGCAAGCGGAGCAGCAGTATGCAAGATGTCCAAGTATAGTGGTATGCAACGAGATCACCTCTTTGTTCCTCTAGCCTTGGACTTATATGGAGCGACGGACACGTTTGTCAAGGAGTTCGCTAGAGCTTAATATATTAGACCCCAAGGGTACCACTCTCACTCTCATACTTTATAATATATTTTAGACAGCTGGTGCAATCCACATGAAAGTAATCACTCTAGATGATGCTTCTTCGGATGCTCCAATAGTTTGTAAATCTTATGACTTGCATATGACTTGCATATGACTTGCATACAACTTGCATATCTTAGATGCGGTGGGGTAGATTTCTCATGTCAATTCTATGGGGCTTGGCCCCATTTTACTTCTTTTGTCTTTCCCTTGGATCCCTTGATGGGGTCTTGCCATCCTGCATGTGTTCAATGTGTTAGCCTTTTTCTCTTTAATAACTTCAAGGAAAATAAGACTCGGATGTCCCGATTGGACCAAATCGTCGCTGCTCCGCCGTCAATGACATTATCCTTTTTACGTAGTAAAGGCTCTTGACTCGAATTGGTAACTTGACACAAAGTGTCTGGAAATGGGATACGATAAAGCTCTGGCCGTTTGCCCTTAGCTTCGTCACGTGCGCCGTGTGCAATTTCCAACTCTGCGCATGCGTCCTGAATTAAATTGTGATAACTCGTCTCCGTGTGCTGAGACGGCTTAACATTAAGCTCTAATGCCAAACCATATTGGCCAAATTTTGTCGAGATTCCTTCAGCGCCGTCTCTTCGTTTTGGATTTCTTCGTCCGAGTCGCGATCATCTGTGTGATTGCAATGCTCACCTCCGCCTCTCCTCCTCCAGCCACAACTGCGGAGGCTAGTCTGCCCGTACCGTAGCGGCGGCTGACAATGTTTGCGGGGGCCGGTTTAGGCTATCCTACCGCTCCTCATACTATGTCGTTTTGGTAACGGTAATCCGGTTGCCACTTAAATCCAAAAGATCTTTCAATGGTGGTATGCGGTAGGCATTATTCCAACCGCTTCCGCCACAAGAATCCTTTTAAGTTCTATAAACTTGGAGTTGATTATCATTTAGAATTCTATATCTGAGTCTTATATAGTAAACCGATATGGATAACTTCATTTTGTCCCCGGGATTCACCAAGTAGGAAAGACGTAATGGCATATGCAATTATGCAAACACAAGTATAAATCTCCCGTAACTATTCCTCCAGCCGGAGAGGTAATATTACAAATAATACTGAAAGAATCTAGTTTTTCAAAAGGACAAAAAACCGGGATCCGTGTTTACCCAGTTTTAAACCATGCTTGTAGTGACGACCCACGGACTCTTCTATAAAAGAGGGGTGTTGTGGGGGCCGGTAGATCAAAATGAGTAACCAGATGAAAAAGTACAGAGTCTTACAGTAAACTACTCTTTTTGGATTTTGTTATTGTTTTTATTGTATCAGCTTGTCCCAGTCAAGGGAGGTCTCAATTTTAACCAAATCAGGACTCAATGCCACAAGAAGGAAGACACACACGATGACACATATGGATTTGCTTCGCACTTTGCTTGTATCCACACGATTTTGCTCGCCTGATAAAGCTTCTAAACTTTAAATTACAGTCTTTGCGTGAGTTCGAAGAGTTTTACCCATAAATAGCGCCTTTTTGTAAAGAAGTCATATGTTGACCCTGCGGTCTCGCTCATAGTCGAGTATATAAACAATACTAGCTAATAGTAAACTTACATCCATATCTTGATCATCTACTCCGAGTATTCCATCTCCTTGGGAGTATCGATCGGACAGTGGATTTCCTCAACCTATTGGCTTCCAGGTTGTTCGCAAACGGGTCCATCAGACGGTTTTTGCACTTGCTGCTTGCAGTTTGGAGAGATGGCATGTTCACAGAATCTTTGTTTGAGGGCTATAACAATGACATGCTGAGCGTGATTTCGAACTCAGCGAGTTTCCTCTGTTTTCACCTGCAGGAAATTAACCCAGGATTTTCAAGATGAGGATTCCAAAGCTTGTACCCGTAGCGGTATTGTCACTGTTTCTATTGCAGCTGTGTTCCGCTCAGTCGACTGGCCGAGCTTCCTATTACACTGCACCATTCGTTCGTAAGTTTTTCCAACTTATGAGAGTCTTGAACCTTTGACTCTCGATCTCAATCTCGAATTATCTGACAGTGTCTACGTCTTAGACTTGTCCTAACAGTATACGTTTGAGTACCACCTATATCTAAAATATCGATAGATGTATTACCAATAAACTCTTTCAGAATTTAAGAATTTTCATTACCGGCGACTACATGAATAACCATAATTCCCCTCTTCTTAGAGAGAATAAATGATAGTCAACATGGAAAAGAATGACTATTGTCCTATCGAGATAACCTCCACCCCCTCAGGCTGATTGAATCCAAATCTATTCGGTGTACCTTATTATTCGAGGTAATGCAGATCCATATTAATTAAACGGACTAAATTATTCAAGCTTTGTTATGATCACAACTCTTGTTAATGAAGATTCGTACGTGTTTCTTATGCACTAACGTTCCATGTTTGGGTTTTTACCTTTCCAGCATCGGCATGTTTTGGTAACGACGAAGGCCAATTTAACAACGGCTTCTTTGCTGCGGGAGGTGATGGAGCTCCTAACATCTGGAACAACGGTAACAACTGTGGAAAATTTTTCAGGGTACAGTGTACTGGAAATGGCTGCACCAGCTCCGCTACTATCTCCGTCCGAATTGTTGACCGCTGTCCGAATGGATGCTCCGGCGGTAGAGCATTTGATTTATCAGATACTGCTTTCTCATCCATTGCCAATTTAGATGTTGGAGTGATCGACGTTATCTACTCTGGTCCATTTGACAGTGCTTGACATTTGATCAGTCCATGATCAAAGTCGATGATCTTCAAAAGCCACAAAACGCACATCTACGTCTAGGCGTGACGTTCCAATAAGATGCTTCTTTCTAGTGAATCGTTCACTTGAGAATGTGTCAACCATCTGGATCCCGATTGCTAGCTCGGTTATACTACACTAGTAGTCTGAAATTCAATCGTCCAGAATCGGTTTCCGCTGCCCTTGAACGCCATCAATCGTTCATACGACTCTGACGACCAGAACATGCGGAGTGATAAACCCGCATCCTACACTGTTAATTACGCGCAATATTTATGCTTCACTTTTGCTTCACTTATTATCTTCGTCTTCTATTACATAATTAGTATGTCTGAGGACCCTCACCAGATGTTGGGTACCCTGACAGATGTCTCCGCATCAAATTAAAAAATAAATATGGAACATCTTATTGAATGTTAAATCAACGTTGTCAACTTCTTTGAAAACTTGGTCTTTGATCAAATAAAGGATTACCCATCTAAAAACTTTAACGTTAGCCACTTGCATTTTCACCCACAAAACTCTACCCACTAGTTAATATTGACAAATCATGATCTTCAAAGTGAACTATTGCAAACTACGTAGTGTTCGGTTTTCTGAAGTGAATAAAGCTATCTCTTTCAATATATTCTCTTGAAGAGATAGATATGTAGTTAATTGAGTAAATATATCTGGAAAGTTGCAATTTTAATGTAAATTCTTATCTATTATACAATGCTAATAAATTTAATTAAAATTAAATTAATTGGATGGACAAGATAATGGTTTCGTAGTTTATGAAACAGTAATAAAACTTGAACAAATATTTGTAATCTATACCAATGTAACATGTACTATTTTATGTAGATTTGAATCAAACATCTAGTTAGTAATATTTTTATTTGGTTAACTAAAATTGATCTTGAAATAATTACTAATTCCACAATCAAACATTTGATTAGGACTATTAATCATATTAGATTATCAACTTAAGGATCCAAACATACCTTAATTATATATTTTATTTTTTTTAAACTATGATGATTTAAAAGACATGGTTATAGTTATTTTTGTATGCACTTGGCCTTTCCGGTTATTTGTTGATGATCCAAATTATGCATCAGTCTCTTAATTAAGTGCATAATTCTGGGGTAATGATTAAGATGATCTTACTTTGTATGATAGACATAAGTCACCTGCTCCTTTATACATTAACAAATAAAGAGGTGGTAATCCTATCTCTCTGTTCATTGTCTGGGTCTTGATTCTCTAATAATGTGCTTTGGTTTGCAATAAAGATGAAGTCAAAGGAGAGATAAGCGAGTCTAATCCTCACCATAACATTCACTTGTTTAGCTGAGAAGCTCAACCAAAGATAACTAGAATGTGCATTTGATGGCAGTCAAGAATGAAGTTTTTATTTAGTGGCATTTTCATTAATTTTGAAATACTTTACTTCATAGTTTATCATATTGGTGAGATAATAAAAGAAAAAAAATTCTCATAGAGCTCTTATCAATAGTAACACATCTATGTATATCCTTATGCAACTTCTTGATAAGATGATTAGTGTAAAGAGACAGAAAGAAATTTGTTCCCTTATGCAAGGAGTTGTTTATTAGAAGTGTTATCTTAAATAAGATACACTTAAGATCAAATGCCTAAATGTCAATGTCTAAAAAAATTTTGCTTTATTATATCAGACAATATGGACTTCCAAGTGATAGAGAGTTACAACATGCTTTGGTTACTTGTATAGGATAAGAATTTGTGGTTCAAATAATATACAGATCCAAAATTAGATAGTTTATGCTATTGCCTTCTAATAAATCCATAAATAAAGCTATGGCTGATGTAACTCCAAAGTGTATACTTCTTTATCTCAAGAACTTAATCAAACTGATGAGAGAGATCAAAGGTTTGGAAAAGAGTATAAAGGCCTAGAATATATCATTGTATCTTGAAAAGAAGTGCTAATGCTCTTTTAAGCTTTAGGAGATTATCAGATGTTAGGGGAAGATAAAAGGTAGAATAATGAATTTTGGCTAAGAGAAAACTATGTTATTAGAGTACTTGTGAAGAACATGTCAAGCATAGTAGAATCTCCATTTGTTTTGGATTCACAAGATGTAATTGAACAATATGAGCTTGCCAAAGAACTTGAAGAATCTTAAGAGATTTTTTTGGTCCTTGAGTGAAAAGCTATATCCATGATATTCACCTTTGGAAGATGTGGTTGAGGGTATAATGCTTAATTTTAACGTATAGAAGACTTCTCATAAGTAAGTATGTGAGTTATAAGAACACCTAATCTTGTCAATAAGAAAATATTGGTTATCAACTACATAAGTTCCAATAGAAAGATGATGTACAAAACACCACTCATCTAATACTTCTTGTGTATAGAGATATATGCATTTTGTAAAAAAATCAAGTTTTAGGATAGAGGTCCTCCTATGATAGATGACTAAGAGTAAAATAATGGATATGCTTATAGAAATATGCAATAACAATTAAAAGTAAGTATATGAAAGGACCATAAGTGCAATAGAACCTCTCCTAACTTATCCCCTCTTAGTTTATAATCTCACCTAACTTATAAAATCTTGCTGGTACCTACTTGGTGCATAATGTAGCTTATAAAACACTCTTTCATTTTATCTTATACAAATTTATTGGTTCCTAGACTATGCATTAGCTTATATTCTACTACATGAGGTCGGGAGCTGAGGTCTTGCTATAGGGCTTGGTCTACTATGGTTCAGATTCCTAACATCTTGATTTTGTTATGAGATACAATAAGGTGCCTTTATACAACATGCGAGGATATGTTCAATCTACAATAAGAGTAGGAAGAAATCAAGAATGGTGCCCAGCACAAGCCTCTTTTTTCAAATGCAAGATATGTGATCCTTGATGTTACAAATGCTATTCATACGGTTTGTCTAGTCCTCATCTTGTTGGAGGAGAAAGAGAGCCACTATTTGTGTTGCCCAGGTTTCATCTTATGGCTTCTCAATGTTGTCATCAGCTTCATTTGCTTCTTTAGAAGGATCTTTGGAAGTTGCTTATGCATTGTCATCACTCTCGAGATTCTTGATGATGTCTATAATACCAAGATTTAGCCATATGATCTAGATGTGAAATTTGGTTTGGTAACATCTAGAATGATATTATACATGATGGTCAAAATAGATCAGATAGAAGTATCACCAAAAGAGTACTTCTACTAATATGACCAAAATAGACTTGAGAACCTTAGAACCAATAGCTAGACATATGATTTAAAGGTGAGAATTGGTTTGGTAACATCTGGAAGGATGTTACACATGATGGACTAAACAGATCAGAAAGAGGTATCACCAAAAGAGGACTTCTACTAATAAGGTAGGAACCAAAATATGCCTGAAATCTTTGAAGGCAATTTTGGAGGCCTAAACGGATGAATTAGGCCTCAAAAATGTGCAGATTCCCCCCTCCCCAACAGATGATAGGCCGGCCTTCCCTTCCCCCCGCTTTGTCTCATCGAGAGCTTTCCAATGGTACCTTACTCATGGGATTCTGAGATTCCTACAGGAAGATTCCCTCCGGTCAAAGCTTGTTTGACCAACCAGATAAGATCTAGACCAGACATATCACCCATCCAAGTAAGTAATCCAAGGGTGGAGCTTGCTGACATGTCACCTATCTATGTCCCTAATCCTATGGTGGAGCTTCCTTGGAAGAGATCTTCTTTGCCTATATAATAAAGAGAAGGTGCTCCTTTGGGGCATCGAATGTTTGAGCGTGCAATCTGTGTATTCTCTCTTCTCTTGTCCTCGGAGTATTACAATGGTATCAGAGTGAGTTTTTTAGTCCAAGAGAGTGGATCAACCCTCTTGGAATAGCACGAACTACTGAAACTGAGTAATTTGAGGTGTAGAACATAGAGTAATTGCTAGACGTAGGAAGGACTTTAGAAGAGCGGATGGGATGGATGCACCGGGAGGACAATTTCCTGCACCTAGCTTCCCATTCTCAAACCCATTCCACATCAAGGTTATGTACATCCAATGTGAGCAGATGATGGTCTTGCTAGTTTATCACTTTGGTGCAGAATTCATGGACAGAGTGATGAATTCACCAAACCCGGTGATTCTACTTGTGGTGATATATGACAGAGAGTGGGATTTGACAATCTACATTCTATTATGATGTAATGGATATGAATGTCCCAAATCTTCTCCCTTTCAACACGCAAGTAGAAATCCATTATGTAGTGAGATCCAAAGTGATGTTTAGAGATTTTGTGGTTAGGAACTTTGGTGAGGAGTATTATCAACAAGTGATAGCTTCTGAGGTCCCAATGGTAGTTCCAATAGTTCGTGCACCTTCCAGAGTGTTATATTGACTTTGTATTGAAGTAGACATTAGCAATTGAGTGTTGCAAGAACCATGGATCTGCAATTACAAGAGTTGGTGCAAGGAATGCAAGGGATGTTGAATGAATTTTGAGAGATTAAGATGACCATGGAGACATTACAAAGTCAAGTGCAGATCCTCAGGAACAACCAAGCCATGCAAGAAGAAGAGTCGTCTCAAAACCCAATACCTACGACTGAAGTACTTAGAGAGGCACCTGTGCCTACAAACCCTATCAACGATGAAGCCACATTGCTACTCCGGATGAAGAAGACTTGCAACATCAAGCCTTACAAGGGGCAGTGTATGATGGGAGTAGTGGAAAATTGGATCTCGAGAATGAATCGATATTTTTGATTGTTCTCAACAAAGATCACAGAGCATGTTGCATGCGTGTTTGCATGTGGGTACTTGACCAATAAAGCCCTCACATGGTATGATGCTTGGGAATGATCCATGTTGGCAGAGAGAAGGGAGGTCACATGGACAGTAATGCAAGAAGGATTGCTGAAGAATTTCCAATTGGTGGATTCTGTGCAGATAGCTCGAACCCGACTATAGGGATTGAGACAGAAGAATAGCGTACAAGAGTATGTGGAAGCATTTCTGGATCTACAAGTTGTAATTACCGACATGAGTCCAGCAAAGGCCCTTGACAATTTCAAACGAGGGTTGAAAGAGCGGATTTGCCAAGAAGTCATGGTGCAAAATCCTCGCATGGTATTTGAAGCCATTGCTTGTGCGTAGAGAATAGCAAGAGCATTAGGTGGAGGTGAAGGAGTAGTTCCACCTCAACATTATTGGGCAGCAATGCCACACATGGGTGGACCAATACCAATGGAATTGGGCAACCTTCGATTCCGGGATCGAGGAGCACGACCGCTTCAAGGGCAGCGGGAACGGGTAGAAGAACAAAGAGATGGAGTCCCACGAGTAGAAGGGACTTGAGGAGAACAACGCCGTTGTTACAATTGTGGCCGTATTGGACACATATCTACCAATTTTTGCACTCATTTCCCTAGAGGCCCTCGGCCTTCGTATAGGCGATCTTTGAACAACATGGAGAGGCACATTGAAGAGAAGGAGGTGGAAATCACTTTAGAAAACAAAGATCGCCAGTAAATGTACCTTGCGGCCTTACTGGCTCACTAAGGAAGTAGAGAAGTGAGGGAAGGAAGAAGAATAATGTGCAAAGATCCCAAAAGGCAACCTCACAATTGATTGTCGTGAATGGAATCCTAAAAGGTAATCAAGTGAGAGTATTAATAGATCCGGGAGCTACAGAGAATTTCTTGTCTCGCTCTGTTGCAATCAGATTGGGAATGGATCTAGAGAGAGATGGGAGTGAAGAAGTAGAGTTACCTAATGGGCAAACAAAGAGGATTGAGTCATTACCTAGACGGGTAACCCTCTCTGTAGGAGAATATTAGGAAGCAATTGAGTGGTGAGTGATACAATTAGCTTGTTATGATGCAATTTTAGGCATGCCATGGATGGAGCAATACAACCCTATGGTGGATTGGAGAAAAAAAGTAGTGAGAACCCACCAATGGTCAATCATTGGGGTTAAAGAAAAATCACACAAGCAGAAACTGCCTCTATATGTCATAGGGATGGCAACTATCTGTAAGACCGATAGATGTTTTATGGGTCTAATAAGAGAAGTCCAGAGTGCACAACTCGATGGACAAATTCCTAAGAAATTGAAGGATGTGGTGGATGAGTTTCAAGATGTCTTTCCCGATGATCTACCCTTAGAATTACCACCAAAAAGGCGACTAGATCACAAAATTGAAACACTCCCGAGGAAGACACCTCCTTGTAAGGCCCCATATCGCCTATCACCTCATGAGTTGGAGGAGTGTAAGACTCAAATTGAGAAGATGCTACAAAAAGGGTTCATCCAACCTAGCATATCACCATATGGAGCCCCTGTCTTATTTGTGAAGAAGAAGGATGGTACAATGCGCATGTGCATTGACTATCGTGGTCTCAATCAGCAAACAATGAAGAACAAATACCCCTTACCTCGTATGGATGACCTGTTTGATCAACTCCATGGAGCAAGATACTTTACCAAACTGGACTTGCAGAGCGGTTACAATCAAATCCAAATTGCAGAGGAGGATGTGTACAAAACTGCCTTTTGAACCAGGTATGGCCACTTTGAGTATCTTGTGATGCCTTTTGGCCTCACCAATGCACCTGCCACTTTCATGAGTCTAATGAATGATATATTTTGTCCATACTTAGATAAGTCTATTATCATCTTCTTGGATGATATCTTAGTCTATAGTAGCACAATGATAGAACACAAACAACATCTATGAGAGGTCCTCCGGATTCTAAGACAGGATCAATTGTATGCCAAAATCTCAAAGTGTGAGTTTGGCAAGTCTGAAGTAGACTACTTGGGGCATAGAGTGAGTGCGGAGGGCATTCAAGTATTGACAGATAAAATAGAGGTCATTCAAAAATGGAGTGCCCCAAAAGATTAGACTCAACTTAAGAGCTTCTTGGGGTTGACGGGATTCTATCGTAGATTTGTCAAGGACTTCTCCAAGGTTGCACAACCTTTAACGACACTACTTGGCAAGGGGAAGAAGTGGACATGGGGAACTACACAAGAGTTGGCCTTTCAAGAATTGAAGGCCGCCTTGCTACATGCACCAATCTTGAAGTGGTATGACCCAAAACATCCAATCAAGTTGGCTGCTACAGATGCATCAAGCGTAGCAATACGAGCAGTCCTACAACAAGAGTGGCATGACAAATGGCATCTAATTGCATATTTCTCTTGAAAATTGTTACCGGCAGAGTGCAACTACCACACCATAAAATGAGAAGAGTTGGCCATCGTTCTAGCAACCAAGCATTGGAAGCACTATTTGGGCGAGAAGGCATTTGTAGTAGAGACAGACCACAAACCTCTAGTCTACCTTGAGACGCAAAAGGATCTATCTCTTCACCAAATTTGGTGGGCAAAGTGGCAACAATGCTTCAACATGACAATCACCTACGTGGAAGGTAAGAAGCAACTTGCAGATGCATTCACCCGCATGCCAGTGGCAAACAACTTGGTGGTAGAGGTTAAGATTAACCCTAAATTTTGGCCAGAGATTCTAGCTACTACAAAAACTGATCCACAGATTGTAGAAGTGCAATCATCCAAAGGTGTCACAAACACCTAAGGACTCACCTTTTGGGATGGCAGATTGTGGATCCCAAATGTCTCAAAATTACGCACCATCATTCTAGCGGAATGTCATGATTCGGCCATTGCATCTCATGTCGGAGTGGACAAGACCTTGGATGCAGTCAAGCGCCATTACTATTGGCCCAAGATGAGCAACGACGTGATGGACTACGTGCAGAGCTGCCTATTGTGTCAACAGAACAAAGCTTCTAATCAAGCTCCTACAGGGCTCCTTCAACCTCTCCCCATGCCTACCTAACGTTGGGAACAAGTGAGTATGGATCTCATTTGTGAATTACCCAAGACCACTTTAGGGTTTGACTCCATTGTGGTCTTTGTGGACCGGCTCATCAAAATGATTCATGTACACCCTACCACCAAGGAGGTGACCGCTCCACAACTAGCTCAATTATACTTAGATGCAGTCTTTGCTCACCATGGCTTGTCTAGAGTACTCATTACTGATAAAGGCACCCAATTCACCAGTTTGTTTTGGCAAACACTCTTTGGTTTCTTCAAAACCAAGTTGGCCATGTCCATAGCTTACCACCCACAAAAAAATGGCCAAACAAAGCAGGCTAATCGCACGATTGAAGACATGTTACGCGGCTTCACCTTAGAAGAGCAAGAGAAGTGGTACACCCTACTCTTGTTGGTGGAATTTTCTTACAACAATTTAGTGAATGCATCCACCCAGGTCACTCCATTCTTCCTCATGTATGGTGAGCATCCCTTCACACCTTCTAGCTTGATGAAGATCCATCCAGTGACTACCAAGGTCAATGCAGTCAACACATTTGTTTCTAAAATCCAACAAGGTGTGGAGAGCACCAAGCACAGGTTATAGATTGCACAAAATTGACAAAAGCAGTATGCTGATGCACACCATAGGCACATGGAGTTCAATGTTGGGGATCAAGTGTGGCTATCGACAACCAACCTCACATTAGTTGGACCTTGTAAGCTTAGACCTTGTTTTATTGGGCCTTTCTTGATTCTTCGTCGCATCGGCGCTGTGGCCTATCACCTTGAGCTACCACCACACATGAAGATCCATCCAGTGTTCAATATCTCCCTACTACCCATATATGCTCCCCGATCAGGCCAGGGTCATTCCACACGACATTTGACCTTGTCCGACACTCATTGATGGCATAGAGGAATATGAAGTGGAGCGGATTTTCCAAAAGCGCATGCATGGTACTTGCCATCCGCGGGTGGAATATCTAGTAAAATGGAAAGGTTACCCTCTCTATGAAGCAACCTAGGAGCCCACTACCAATTTGGCACATGCACCGGTATTGGTGCAAGCATTTGAGCAACAATTGCACAATGAGAACATTGCATCTTAAAAGGAGGGAGGTCTATAATACCAAGAGTTAGCCATATGATCTAGATGTGAAATTTGGTTTGGTAACATCTAGAATGATATTATACATGATGGTCAAAATAGATCAGATAGAAGTATCACCAAAAGAGTACTTCTACTAATATGACCAAAATAGACTTGAGAACCATAGAACCAATAGCTAGACATATGATTTAAAGGTGAGAATTGGTTTGGTAACATCTGGAAGGATGTTACACATGATGGACTAAACAGATCAGAAAGAGGTATCACCAATTAAAATAGAGGTATCACCAAAAGAGGACTTCTACTAATAAGGTAGGAACCAAAATATGCTTGAAATCTTTGAAGGCAATTTTGGAGGCCTAAACGAATGAATTAGGCCTCGAAAATGTGCAGATTCCCCCCCCCCCTCCCTTCCCCCCTTGCTTTGTCTTGTCGAGAGCTTTCCAATGGTACCTTACTCATGGGATTTTAAGATTCCTACAAGAAGATTCCCTAAAAGATTCCCTCCGGTCAAACCTTGTTTGACTAACCACATAGGACCTAGACCAGACATATCACCCATCCAAGTAAGTAATCCAAGGGTGGAGCTTGCTGACATGTCACCTATCTATGTCCCTAATCCTATGGTGGAGTTTCCTTGGAAGAGATCTTCTTTGCCTATATAATAAAGAGAAGGTGCTCCTTTGGGGCATCGAATGTTTGAGCGTGCAATCTGTGTTTTCTCTCTTCTCTTGTCCTCGGAGTATTACAATGTCCAACTTTGTTTGAGTGTATACAACTTCTTGCTTTGTTGGATATTCAATGAGGTTGCAGATGGCCATATAATTTAGATATTGAAGGTGTCTAACTTGATATTCAAGTTCTTCTATGATAGTAAGTTTTGGCTCCACTTCAGGCATGTCTTGTTTGCCTTGGTTTAGTAAGTGGATTTTGTGATGCTTAAAGCAATTTGCAGTTATCTTAGGCTTTACATCCTTCTTCCATGCCTTGGCCACAAGCATAATCCCTTCAAAGATGTCAATTTTCTCAAGATCAAGTTGTCTGGATTCAAGATTCTCAAGAAGATTCAAGTTGAAATTGTGACAGTAGTATGCCTTGATGTAACAAATAATCCTTACATCACATGGCTGCAATTTTGAACTTGTATTAGGTGAGAGGTAATAGAAAATGGTATTCCAAAACTTTTGCAAGGCTACATGCAACACTAACAAACACAAAATTGAACCATTTTACTAGGCAATAGGTATATCTCACAAGAATACTGGTCTGAAATGTTAAATACAAAAAAAAGTATCACATTGTAACCCTTTACTATTTAACCTCTTGGGCAAAGACAAATCCCAAACAAGGATAATGACACCAAGAAGGCATATCTAATGCTCCGAGGACAAGAGAAGAGAGAAAACACAGATTGCATACTCAAACATTCGATGCCCCAAGGGAGCACCTTCTCTTTATTATATAGACAAAGAGGATCTCCTCCAAGGAAGCTCCACAATAGGATTAGGGACACAGATAGATGACATGTCAGCAAGCTCCACCCTTGGATTACTTACTTGGATGGGTGACCTGTCTAGTCTAGGTCCTATCTGGTTGGTCAAACGAGCTTTGACCGGAGGGAATCTTTTAGGGAATCTTCCTATAGGAATCTTAAAATCACATGAGTAAGGTACCGTTGGAAAGCTCTCGATGAGAAAAACCAGGGGGGAGGGTAGGCCAGCCTTTTATCTGTTGGGGGGGGAATCTGCACATTTTCAAGGCCTAATTCATCCGTTTAGGCCTCCGAAATTGCCTTCAAAGATTTCAGGCATATTTCGGTTCCTACTCTATTAGTAGAAGTCCCCTTTTGGTGATACCTCTTTTTGATCTGTTTAGTCCATCATGTGTAACATCCTTCCAGATGTTACCAAACCAATTTTCACCTTTAAATCATATGTCTAGCTATTGGTTCTAAGGTTCTCAAGTCTATTTCGGTTTCTGCCCTATTAGTAGAAGTACTCTTTTGGTGATACTTCTATCTGATCTATTTTGACCATCATGTATAACATCATTCTAGATGTTACCAAATCAAATTTCACATCTAGATCATATGGCTAACCCTTGGTATTACAAACCTCCCTCCTTTTAAGACGCAACGTCCTCGTTGTGCAATTGTTGCTCAAATGCTTGCACCAACACCGGTGCATGTGCCAAATTGGCAGTGGGTTCCTAGGTTGCTTCATAGAGGGGGTAACCTTTCCATTGTACTAGATATTCCACCTGCGGATGGCGAGTACCACGCATGCGCTTTTGGAGAATCCGCTCCACTTCATATTCCTCTATGCCATCAATGACTATCAGACAAGGTCGAATGTCCTGTGTGGAAGTACCTTGGCCTGATCGGGGAGCATATTTGCATAATAGGGATACATGGAACACTGGATGGATCTTCATGTGTGGTGGTAGCTCAAGGTGATAGGCCACAGCGCTGATGCGACGAAGAATCGAGAAAGGCCCAATAAAACGAGGTCTGAGCTTACGAGATCCAACTAATGTGAGGTTGGTTGTCGATAGCCACACTTGATCCCCAACATTGAACTCCATGTGCCTACGGTATGCATCAGCATACTGCTTTTGTCAATTTTGCACAATCTGTAACCTGTGCTTGGCGCTCTCCACACCTTGTTGGATTCTAGAAACAAATGTGTTGACTGCATCAACCTTGGTAGTCACTGGACGGATCTTCATCAAGCTAGAAGGTGTGAAGGGATGCTCACCATACATGAGGAAGAACGGAGTGACCTGGGTGGAGGCATTCACTAAATTGTTGTAAGCGAATTCCACCAACGGTAGTAGGGTGTCCCACCTCTCTTGCTCTTCTAAGGTGAAGCCGCGTAACATGTCTTCAATCGTGCAATTGGCCCGCTCTGTTTGGCCATCTGTTTGTGGGTGGTAAGCTGGAGACATGGCCAACTTGGTTTTGAAGAAACCAAAGAGTGTTCACCAAAACAAACTGGTGAATTGGGTGCCTCTATCGGTGATGAGTACTCTAGACAAGCCATGGTGAGCAAAGATTGCATCTAAGTATAGTTGAGCTAGTTGTGGAGCGGTCACCTCCTTGGTGGTAGGGCGTACATGAATCATTTTGCTGAGCCAGTCCACAAAGACCACAATGGAGTCAAACCCTGAGGTGGTCTTGGGTAATTCACAAACGAGATCCATACTCACTTGTTCCCTACGTTGGGTAGGAGTGGGAAGAGGTTGAAGGAGCCCTGCAGGAGCTTGATTAGAAGCTTTGTTCTATTCACAAAGTAGGCAGTTATGCACATAGTCCATCACGTTGTTGCTCATCTTGGGCCAATAGTAATGGCGCTTGACTGCCTCCAAGGTCTTGTCCACTCCGACATGAGCTGCAATGGCCGAATCATGACATTCCGCTAGAATGGTAGTGCATAATTCTAGGACATTTGGGATCCACAATCGGCCCTCCCAAAAGGTGAGTCCTTGGGTGCTGGTGACACCTTTGGACGCTTGTGCTTCTACAATCTGTGGATCAGTTTTTGTAGCAGCTAGAATCTCTTGCCAGAATTCAGGGTTAATCTTAACCTCTGCCACCAAGTTGTTGGCCATTGGCATGCGGGTGAACGCATCTGCAAGTTGCTTCTTACCTTCCACGTAGGTGATTGTCATGTTGAAGCATTGTCGCCACTCTGCCCACCAAATTTGGCAACAAGATAGATCCTTCTGCGTCTCAAAGTAGACTAGAGGTTTGTGGTCTGTCTCTACTACAAATGCCTTCTCGCCCAGATAGTGCTTCCAATGCTTGGTTGCTAGAACGATGGCCAGCTCTTCTCATTCTGTGGTGTGGTAGTTGCGCTCTGCCAGTAACAACTTTCAAGAGAAATATGCAATTGGATGCCATCCGTCATGCCACTCTTGTTGTAGGACTGCTCCTATTGCTACACCTGATGCATCCGTAGCCAACTTGATTGGACGTTTTGGGTCATACCACTTCAAGATTGGTGCATGTAGCAAGGCGGCCTTCAATTCTTGAAAGGCCAACTCTTGTGCAGTTCCCCATGTCCACTTCTTCCCCTTGCCAAGTAGTGCCGTTAAAGGCTATGCAACCTTGGAGAAGTCCTTGACAAATCTATGCTAGAATCCCGTCAACCCCAAGAAGCTCTTAAGTTGAGTCTGATCTTCTGGGGCACTCCATTTTTGAATGACCTCTATTTTATCTGTCAATACTTGAATGCCCTCTGCACTTACTCTATGCCCTAAGTAGTCTACTTCAGACTTGCCAAACTCACACTTTGAGATTTTGGCGTACAACTGATTTTGTCTTAGAATCTGGAGGACCTCTCGTAGATGTTGTTTGTGTTATGTCATCGTGCTACTATATACTAAGATATCATCCAAGAAGACAATAACAGACTTATCCAAGTATAGACGAAATATGTCATTCATTAGGCTCATGAAAGTGGCAGGCGCATTGGTGAGGCCAAAAGGCATCACAAGATACTCAAAGTGGCCATACCTGGTTCGAAAGGCAATTTTGTACACATCCTCCTCTACAATTCGGATTTGATTGTAACCGCTCCGCAAGTCCAATTTGGTGAAGTATCTCGCTCCATGGAGTTGATCAAACAGGTCATCCATGCGAGGTAAGGGGTATTTGTTCTTCACTGTTTGCTGATTGAGACCCCGATAGTCAATGCACATGCGCATTGTACCATCCTTCTTCTTCACAAACAAGACAAGGGCCCCATGTGGTGATACGCTAGGTTGGATGAACCCTTTTTGTAGCATCTCCTCAATTTGAGTCTTACACTCCTCCAACTCATGAGGTGATAGGCAATATGGGGCCTTACAAGGAGGTGTCTTCCCCGGGAGTGTCTCTATTTTGTGATCTATTCGCCTTTTAGGTGGTAATCCTGAGGGTAGATCATCGGGAAAGACATCTTGAAACTCATCCACCACATCCTTCAATTTCTCAAGAATTTGTCCAGCGAGTTGTGCACTCTGGACTTCTCTTATTAGACCCAGAAAACATCTATCGGTCTTACAGACAATTGTTGTCCCTACAACATATAGAGGTAGTTTCTGCCTGTGTGATTTTTCTTTAACCCCAATGATTGACCATTGGTGGGTTCTCACTACTTTCTTCCTCTAATCCACCATTGGGTTGTATTGCTCCATCCATGGCATGCCTAAAATTGCATCATAACGGGCTAATTGTATCACTCGCCACTCAATTGCTTCCTGATATTCTCCTATAGAGAGGGTTACCCGTCTAGGTAATGATTCAATCCTCTATGTTTGCCCATTTGGTAACTCTACTTCTTCACTTCCATCTCTCTCTAGATCCATTCCCAATCTGATTGCAATAGAGCGAGACAAGAAATTCTCTGTTGCTCCCGGATCTATTAATACTCTCACTTGATTACCTTCTAGGATTCCATTCACGACAATCAATTGTGAGGTTGCCTTTCGGGATCTTTGCGCATTATTTTTCTTCCTTCCCTTGCTTCTCTGCTTCCTTATTGAGCCAGTAAGGCCGCGAGGTACATTTATTGGCGATCTTCATTTTCCGAAGTGGTTTCTACCTCCTCTTCTTCAATGTGCCTCTCCATGTTGTTCAAAGATCGCCTGTACGAAGGCCGAGGGCCTCTAGGGAAACGAGTGCAACAATTGGTAGATATGTGCCCAATACGGCCACAATTGTAACAATGGCGTTGTTCTCCTCGAGTCCCTTCTTGTGGAATTCCATCTCTTTGTTCTTCTACCCGTCCTCACTCTCCTTGAAGCGGCCGTGCTTCTCGATCCCGGAATCAAAGGTTGCCTAATTCCATCGGTATTGGTCCACCCATGTGTGGCATTTCTGCCCGATAATGTTGAGGTAGAACTACTCCTTCACCTCCACCTAATGCTCCGGCTATTCTTTGCACACAAGCAATAGCTTCAAATATCGTGCGAGGGTTTTGCACCATGACTTCTTGGCGAATCCGCTCTTTCAACCCTCATTTGAAATTGTCGAGAGCCTCTGCTGGACTCATGTCGGTAATTGCGACTTGTAGATCCCGAAATGCCTCCACATACTCTTGTACGCTATTCTTCTGTCTCAATCCCCATAGTCGGGTTCGAGCCATCTGCACAGAATCCACCGATTGGAAATTCTTCAACAGTCCTTCTTGCATTGCTATCCATGTGACCTCCCTTCTCTCTGCCAACATGGATCATTCCCAAGCATCATACCATGTGAGGGCTTTATTGGTCAAGTACCCACATGCAAACACGCCTGCAGCATGCTCTGTGATCTCTGTTGAGAACAATCAAAAATATTGATTCATTCTCGAGATCCAATTCTCCACTACTCCCATCGTACGCTGCCCCTTGTAAGGCTCGATGTTGCAGGTCTTCTTCATCCGGAGTAGCAATGTGGCTTCATTGTTGATAGGGTTCATAGGCACGGGTGCCTCTCCAAGTACTTCAGTCCCAGGTACTGGGTTTTGAGACGGCTCTTCTTCTTGCATGGCTTGATCGTTCTTGAGGATCTGCACTTGACTTTGCAATGTCTCCATGGTCATCTTAATCTCTCAAAATTCATTCAACATCCCTTGCATTCCTTGCACCAGCTCTTGCAACTGCGGATCCATGGTTCCTACAACACCCAATTGCTAACGTCTACTTCAATACAGAGTCAATATAATCACTCTGGAAGGCGCACGAACTATCGGAACTACCATTGGGACCTCAGAAGCTATCACTCATTGATAATACTCCTCACCAAAATTCCTAACCACAAAATCTCTAAACATCAATTTTGGCCTCACTACATAACGGATTTCTACTTGAGTGTTGAAAGGGAGAGGATTTGGGACATTCATATCCATATTATCATAATAGAATGTAGATCGTCAAATCCCACTCTTTGTCATATATCACCACAGGTAGAATCACCGGGTTTGGTGAGTTCATCACTCTGTCCATGAATTCCGCACCAAAGTGATAAACTAGCAATACTCTCATCTGCTCACGCTGGATGTACATAACCTTGACGTGGAATAGGTTTGAGAATGGAAAGCTAGGTGCGGGAAATTGTCCCCCCGGCGCATCCATCCCATCCGCTCTCTAAAGTCCTTCCTAAGTCTAGCGATTACTCTATGTTCTTCACCTCAAATTACTCAATTTCAGTAGTTCGTGCTATTCCAAGAGGGATGATCCACTCTCTTGGACTAGAACACTCGCTCTGATACCATTGTAATGCTCCAAGGACAAGAGAAGAGAGAAAACACAGATTGCATACTCAAACATTTGATGCCCCAAGGGAGCACCTTCTCTTTATTATATAGACAAAGAGGATCTCCTCCAAGGAAGCTCCACCATAGGATTAGGGACACAGATAGGTGACATGTCAGCAAGCTCCACCCTTGGATTACTTACTTGGATGGGTGACCTGTCTAGTCTAGGTCCTATCTGGTTGGTCAAACGAGCTTTGACCGGAGGGAATCTTTTAGGGAATCTTCTTGTAGGAATCTTAGAATCACATGAGTAAGGTACCGTTGGAAAGCTCTCAATGAGACAAACCAGGGGGAGGGCAGGCTAACCTTTCTTTCGCTGGGGGGGGAATCTGCACATTTTCGAGGCCTAATTCATCCGTTTAGGCCTCCGAAATTGCCTTCAAAGATTTCAGGCATATTTCGGTTCCTACTCTATTAGTAGAAGTCCCCTTTTGGTGATACCTCTTTCTGATCTGTTTAGTCCATCATGTGGAACATCCTTCTAGATGTTACCAAACCAATTCTCACCTTTAAATCATATGTCTAGCTATTGGTTCTAAGGTTCTCAAGTCTATTTCGGTTTCTGCCCTATTAGTAGAAGTACTTTTTTGGTGATACTTCTATCTGATCTATTTTGACCATCATCTATAACATCATTCCAGATGTTACCAAATCAAATTTCACATCTAGATCATATGGCTAACCCTTGGTATTACACATATTGTGGAAATAATAAAGAGAAATCACTTGCACAAAAGTATATAATTCCAATGAATTTTGAGAAAGTGATGGTTCAATACAAGAGGTGCTCCTCTTCTCCAAATGTCTCTTGAAGATCCTTGGTAGATAAATGGCCTACCCTTCCAAAGATAAGGGGTGTGGTCTTCCAACATTGAAGACCGTCCCTTCTTTGGAATGCACTTACCTCCACAAAGATCCTTGCTCCTTCTAAAGACCTAAGTCTATGGTCTTCCAAAGATAATGTGCATCCCCTTGCAAAGGCACTATTTTCACCAAGGATAACATGCTACGTTTTCAAAGGCACCATCTTCAACAAATTTCAATGTTCTATCCTAGTGCATTGTCTTCTCCCAAGACCAATGTTCTACTCCTTTAGAAGGCACTATCTTCCTAAAATGATGTTCTACCCTTTGCAAAGCATTATCTTCACTAAAACCCAATGTTATGCCCTTTGGAAAATTATGACCTTTGAAACACCATAGGATCTTCATGATAATCTATCCATTAAATCTTCACACTTTGGTTACTTATGATGCTATTGCTCAAAGTCTATCAAGGCATTGTATTAAGAAATTGCACCAAAGCCAATTATCACAAACACAAGGTAACACACAATATTTATTGATCTTCACCAAAGTGCAAACATTGATCAAGAGAATTTCATGAGAGAGTTTGAGAAAAGTGGCAAGGAGTGGTGAAGCTCTTTCATTCTATACACCAATCATATATTGAACATTGTAGTACTTTGAGTGTTGCACCTATATAGTTGTAGATACTTGAACTAAGAACTAAAAAACTAACAAAACTAACAAATGGTCCATGATGGCTACTACTAGAGGTGCAAATTTAGAAGGGTACAAAAATGGTACAGCTAGAACTTTGTGTTGCACCACTACATCCTCAATTGGCTCTAAGGACTCTAGTGCCTACTCAAACTTTTCCTTTTGCTCTAGAGTCTCTATTGCTTGATCAAAATGAGATCTACTGGATAGCAAGGTCATCCTCAAGGTTTCTCTTAACTCCCTAAAATTCTTCTCTATCCTAGTCCTAAGTCTTAAGGCAATATTTGGTCTTCATGTGGCTCTATGAGTTTCTGATATGCTAACCTAAGCTCTTGTACTTCCTCTCTGGTGGTGGTGATCTCCACAAACTTCACCATCAACTCTTCCATGATGCTGCATACCCGCTTCATTATATTTTAGCATTGGTCCTCCCCCAACCCCTTCACCATAAAGTGGACCATCAGTTTGCCATCTTGAAGGATCTTGGTTGGTGCAGAAGTAGGAGCTACGACCAAGAGTTGGAGCTATGACCAAGAGTTTAAGCTTCTCATGCTAAACCTTGTTCATGTAGACTATAGTTGTGATAATCTCTTGATGCACTCCCTTTGACCTGCCCTACAAGTTCTTGACCATTTCTTGATACTTGATGATGCAAAGATTGGTCTCCCTCTTGTAGGCTCTTCATAGTTTTCCTTTGGGATGGCCATGAATCCTTTGTCATTCATCAATTGCCTCACCTACGCTTCTAATTGCAGGTTTTTCTCCTCAGATTTCTCATTTTCTTTGGCTCCCAAATTTTGGAGGTCTACCTTGTCTTCCAAAGAGTCTCAAATTGACTATTAATTGAATGGTTCTCATGATCAATCACCTACAAAGAACTTTGCAAAGTGGAAAATTTTATCTCCAATTCTCTCACCTGCTTGGTCTTCAATTGCTTGATCTTATTTTTCTTTGCATGGGTGGTCTTCACGGTCTCCAAATATTCTTGCAAGAAAATCAATGGTCTCCAAATATTCTTGCAACAAAATCAACTCCACAACTTGGTTATTGTTCTTCACAAAGATTGAAAAAAAATATAAAAAACTTCACTCTTCAAGGTAACCACCTCAACCTTGTGTTGCTCTAACAATGAATGCATCTTGGTCACCATAGATGAGTAACCAGATGCTTGTAAATGGTTCTTTTCATAGGTTGGATAGTGAGTATCCAAGAGCATCATCAAAGCCAGCAAGATGTCATGAGTATACCTTACCCTAGGCATTTCTTGAATAGAAAAAATGCTCATCTTCATTGGTAAGCTTGCTTCATACAATTGTAGGTACGTTTGTACCTCTTTGTAGTGGTACTTATAACAATACCTCTACTTCCTTTGGAAAGTCTACTTCTTCTTCTACAAGGAAGTCACCTTCTTGCCCCAATTGTTGAATTGGTAGCTTCTTTGGTTCCTTACAATAAGTAGCATTTGATGATGAGCATGTTGTTGATTCCCCATAAGTTTTCATTCCCAAGGGCCTCTCCTTCTTGGTTCTTTGCATATCCCTCTTTTTGTAATTCCTAAATTGCCTCTGCTTCTCAATCCAAATCCATCTCATACACATCTGAATGCTTCTTTTCTTCTTCTTTGGGTTGGGTATTTTCATCTTCATCCAACTCCTTGATAGCTTGAAGTTTTTTTTTGCCTTCTTCTAAATAGCAAACTCTTCTGTTTTGGGTTGTGCATCTTCATCTTCATCCGACTCCTTGACAGCTTGAAGTTTCTTTGCCTTCTTCCAAATAGAAAACTTTTTAAGGTGGGAGTAGTGTTAAACTCGCACTTCTTTTCCTTCTTTATTGGACTCACAAATTGATTGGTCTTTTGATACTTCTCATTTGCTTCTCTCATGAGCTCTGTTTTGGTACATGCACTTGGAGTCTTCTTCAAAGTAGGAAGGTGACACTTCATGGCCTAAAATTTCAATCTTCTCTTCCTTGGTGAGTAATCCATAGCTAATGTAGAAATGCACCATGAACAACATTAGGTAATGAGATCTAGGTCTATTGAAAATGTTATACATCTTCAACACATGGGAGTAGAAGATCTACCCCAATTGATTGGTGTGTCTAAACATAAGGATTCAAAGAAAGATGCTTGCAAATTTTTGAGGTAAGTGGTGCATTTAGGGCTTGAAGATCTTCATCAACATTGGAAAAATTTCTCTTCTAGCCAAGTTCCTGTAATCAGCCACCAACCCATCATTGGTGTGATACTTGTCATGCATAAAGGCCTTATCAATCCTTGTTTGCATCTTGCTATTGATATTGAATTGTCAGTCAAAGATGTAACTCCTTTCTACCACTTGCTCTTTTCCCAATGTCTTCTTCCAATGGAGGGTGTCCATTCCCTTATATTTTCTCTCAACCCACATGCTACTACTTTCTTCATCCCTCAAAGTTTTAGAGCCATTGCACCCAAAATATACTCCCTATTCCACAAGCGAAAGCTAACCCTCAACCTCTATAGTTTCACTTGTGTAACCGCCATTTCCTAAGGATCCATCATTGTGGTCTTCAAGTTCAAAGCACTCTTAGTAATCCAAAGCAAGGCGGGTTTCACCATTGTGCTTGCAAACAATCTCCTCACAAATTAACTCTCAATTTCACCTCTTACTCACTCGGATTGCAAGAAGCAAATATTCATGAAGAGTGGAAGGCTAAGGAATTGTGAAACTTTTCCAATGTAGAGATCTCAAGTTTATAAAATTTTCACTCCCTCCCTCCTCCTCCCTTTTCTACTTGCAATAGTCTTCAATCTCCCATCACTCTCTACTCATGTGAGCTCTTCTTGGAAGCACTCTTTGTATGTTCTTGGAATACATGTACCATTGATCATTCTTCAATGAAGTGTCTTCTTGCTCTTCCAAACATCATCCTTGTCTTTGGAAGACAAAGACAAATGATCTTTAGAAGACTTCATCTTTACTAAAATGTTTGGTCATTATTTCTGAAGATACCGATTTTGCAAAGAGGTATATCTTCTAAAGACATGGTCTGCACCCAAAATCCTACTTTTTGTGGAATTCTTCCTCAAAGGTTGGAATTCCATTCTTCCTTCTACTCTACACAAGGAAAAACATATACAAAATAAAGGAAATCAACATTCCCAAGCACTACAAAGAGATGGCCATTGAAGTTGTCTGTGATGAGGAGCACCTTCTTATTACTAATGTGTGCAACAAATCATTTAATCCACTCAATAAAGACAATTTGAGTCATCCAAGCTATTTGGTTTGCATGGTAAAAATACCCAAGATTATTCCAATTGACATTCTTGAAGCAATATGGATTGAGATATTTTCCAATGATCTAGAGTGGAAGATTGTTGCTCTCATTCCATTGCAACATATGGCCAGTGTAAGGCTCTCTTTGCTCCACTTTTTCCTTCAAGAAGCTTTTTTGCAAGTGAATTTTTTACTTGTATATGGTAAATGAATGGCTTGATCACTTCAAGACTCAGTTTGGCATTAAGTCATTTTGTTGATTTGGAGAAAGTAGATATGTTGACATGACTATTGTTGAAGATTCACTGCTATGTCTTTGCTAGCTACTTGACCAGCATGATTGTATATATATATAAAAATATAAATATTATATATATATAATATATATATAATATTATATTATAATATTATATTATATATATATATAATATTTATATTTTTATATATATATACAATCATGCTGGTCAAGTAGCTAGCAAAGACAGAGCGGTGAATCTTCAACAATAGTCATGTCAACATATCTACTTTCTCCAAATCAACAAAATGACTTAATGCCAAACTGAGTCTTGAAGTGATCAAGCCATTCATTTAATCACTCAAACTTCTCTTTATTTGGATGAAGTGCCTTGAGTAACAATTAACCTTTTGACTTGAGCAAGTTGCCATACATATTTACTTGTTGGTGAGTGAGAAACCATTGTTTTAGGGTAGTCTCCATGGGTGGACAACAACCCATTGTAAGTTTTATAATAAATGTTGTAGGATATTTCATTGTCAAAGAGAATGGTCTTTGCTTTTGCCAATTTCATCAACATTGTTGTTTGTGATGTCTTGATTCCAAGCGCATCAAACATCTAATTGACAAGAGCTTTTTACTTTAATCCTTGCTCATCCCAATGCTTCTTGCATAATGCTTGGCACATTGCCAAGGTAAGAAACCTCATATTTCTTTGGCACTTTTTGCTTCTTTTGCTTTGGTTGGATCAATTGATTGTTGGGTTGTATTCACCGTAGAGTTGTTAAAGGGATGGAGGCGGAGAACAAGCAATTTTTGTTTCTATGATGCAAAAGGCATATGAAGAGAAAATGAAGATAGAAAGAAGAAATTTGTGCATTGAAGACACACCCATTGCAGAATGAGTTTGCAATGCTTGCAAACTTGATCTACTATAGTAAAGTGATAGATAAGCTTACACTCTCATAGCTTATAACCCTTTTTATTTTATAACTAACAAGTGGTCCCTACAATATTGGCTAAGAGAGGCTCTATTATACCAAGATAAAAAGCATTACATTCTCTTGCATAGTTGGTGTATAGATCAATAGAATTTAGATTGATGTTTAAGAAGAATGATAAGTATCTCCTTAAGACATTAATTTTTTTTTCATGTTTGTGATGTTTGAGTATAATGATGAGAATTTTCTTAAGACTTCTTTAGATAGAAAGTCTACTGATTGATATAAATATATTTGAAATTTCTTTAATCCTAAACATAAAGTTTGTAACAAGGTGTAATAAAATATAATATATAAACTAAATTATCTTATTTTAGTTGTTTATAGGAGAATATATAATTTTTTAGTGATATATTATCTTTCAATACATTTGGATATTTTCTATTATAATTTCTATTAATAATATCTTATATAAAAATAATGTTTTATATTTAATCTCTTGGGTCCAATATCATTCCAAATGTCAAACTCATCAAACTAAAAGTCTATATGTTATTCTAATCATATCTTTTTTCAATTTTGAATATCCAATAATTTTGGACTAGTTTAAATTTCTTGCGTAGGTTAATAAAGATATTCTAAGTTCAAAATTATATTACAAAGAGTCTTTTCATTACCTCAGGCCAATGGAAAACATTCAAAATGAGGTATCAAAACAATCCATAAATTAAAACAAGATTGGAAGAGGAGGAAGATACACCATATATACCAATTATAGAGTAGCAAGGTGCAATCACTCAAAAGTTTACAAAAGAACTTATGATGAGATTTTTGTTCGACCAATCAATTCTAGTTGCTTCCAAATTTTTCTTTTTTATATATCTATAGATCCATATATAGATATACATGATGATAATTCTAAGAGTGACTATACCTAAACATGTGATTATATTTGGGTTGCAAAAGCACTTTATAAAGTGAAGCAAAATTGATAAGTAGGACTAAATAAGTTTTGTGTAATAACATCCAATACATAAAAGTATATTTTCATTTGAAGCTAAAGATATGATAGTTATCTAGACAAAATATAAGAGATAGGTTTATACATCTAATTACTAAGCAAAATTAGGTAATAACCTTGTCTACTATTGAACAAAATCTAATCTTCACTTTAAATCCCTTAAGTAATCTGACTTTTAAGGATCCGCAGTAGACTTCTTCCTGCCCTTTATCCATGTGGAGTACAACATATAACATATGTCTCTTCTAGTTTAGGTATATAGCTCTCCTAATGTAAAAAAATTTATAGGGTCGATAGGGCTAATTAAAGGTCAATGAGGCCAACAAAGGCTAAAGGAGCTTCAATGAATTTCTTGATGTTATATTATATTATTTAAGTGCTAAATAAAGAAGAGATTGTTGCTATTTTCATTTTTTAATATAAATTTGGTCTAATTGGGCTGTTTATTATGCAAAAAATAGATTTAAAAATTTAGTAGCTACTCTGATGTCACTTTACCTTTAAGAGATCTACTAGCACCTCTTTATATTGATTAACTATCCAAAACTCATAGAAGAGACATTCTTGCATGATAAAGTACATGTTCTTGTGTTTCATATAGAAGAAGATGACTGTGTGTGATAACAAGAAGGATGGGAAGATCCCATCAAGCAGTCCAAGGAGAAGACCTGACGGGTAAAATGAGGCTAAACACCAATAAGTCTGGTAAGAGGAATATGCATTACAACACCTAGGATATATGAGCTACGTAAGTCAATCAATGTGTTCTAGATAGATATAGAGATATGATAGAAAAAAATATTCCAAATTGCTTTAGTAGCAAAAAAAATATTTTAGATATTCTTTTTAACCAAGAAAATAGACATATTTTTAGACTTTCTTTGTCACCAACAGAGAGAAGAATACTTTTATGTTTAGGACTTAGTCTTAAAAATTAGTCTTATACTTCAAAATAAGTTTTTCTACTATAATTCTTGTTTTAGATTCAAATATCTCTAATTTAATGAAATAAGATAAAATTTAAATTTTAGATTTTATTTATGTTAGAAATACAAGTCCTTGTAAGAGTTCACTCTTTTATTTCTTTTAATCTTGACATTGTAAAAACTATAAAAGTGATATCTTGAAATCCTGTTTCTTTAGTAGTATAATTGTAAGCATGATGAATTCATTCATAATTTACATTGATTTTTCAAAAATTTCAAAAATATGTTATTTAATTAGGATATTTTTGAATCTTCATAAATTTTAATTAACATGAAATTTTTATTAATACTAAAAATTAAATATTTAAATTGATTCTTTTAGTTGGTATAGTAATTCAATTAAGAAGTTTACTCATGATTCATAGATATAATAAAAACAAAATAAATACTAAATAAAAATATATACACTATTTTAATTTATATAACTTAAATATTGAATATTTTTTATATAGATATATAAAGATAGTTATCTTATTAATTTTCATTTTTTAATTTAGTTAGTGCTCTTATATCCTTATGTAGCTCTATATTTTAAGCAAATAAGTGATATAAAGTCTCAAGATAGTCTTTCTTGGTACCATAGTCTTGTCAAGTTTTGGAAGAGTATATAATTTTATCATAATAATTAAGTTTGGGCATTGAAATTACTACAAGAAACTCCAATAAGTTCTAAGAAAATTTCATAAGAGAATATTCAAAAGGTATTTATGAACAATAAAATAGTACAATTATCCTGCCCAATAAATCAATAAGAAATTTTCCATAAAATCATCATAAAAATTTCATAATAGATTGAAAAATAAAATAGAAATTTCTATTATTCTCGAAGATAAGGTCTATGAAATTTGTTTTAAATTGCTTGAATGGCAATTTTATAATCTTGAAAAGTTTCAAAGTCCACCAAGTTTATGATAACTTTACTTTTGGTAAATAGGTTGAGTTCCAAATGAAGATAATGAAATAAGATCCTTGCTTTTGAAGAATTTTAATTTCTTAATAAGAAATTATATGTTTCTAAAAGCACTCATAACAAAAAAGAACTAAATCATCGTTCTATGTTGCTATTTATAATTATGATTTTATAGAGGTGCTACATAGTCACCGTTTTAAGCAAAATCATATTTATATTTTCACATGACATATATAATCATCTTGAATAAAACCATTTTGAAAGAATATTTATCTCAAAATAAAGGTCTTTGATATAATTTACATTTCCCGAGAATACATAAGAGTTATGCACATCCTCTTCGTAACTATTTGGGCTATAAAACGCATTAAAAATAAAGAAATGTCTAGAAACTCAATTAAAGATCTCTTAATTTTCAAATGTTTGTAGGAAATAAAAAAATTTATACCAAGACATGACATGTAAAGCTCTCTCACTTCAAACTTAGCTTTCAAGAATATCATGTTTGGAAAAATATCTAAAAACCTCAATTTGAATAACTTTGATTCTTAAAAATTTTAAAATAAATCTAGATTTTTTATGTCAAGGCATGCTTGATGCACATTAGTCTCCCTCATAAAGCATAGGTTTAAAGATCACAAGCTTTTGCAAAAGGCATAAGCCACTAACCTCGTCCTGAAATCTAAATGTACACGTATGCAAGGTAAACCTAGGTGCGCATTAGTGCATGGTAAACTTAGGCACCCACCTTGATATTGCAAACATAGGCGCCTATCTACACATGGAAAAACCTCCATACATATCTACAAAGTGCACACCTAGATGATGGATGGATAACTTAATTCTGCATCTTTTGACAGCAAAATTAGTAGATATGGGAGACACATCTATACATAGCAACTGAGATGTCGAATGCATAACTTAAATATGCATATTTTGAAAGCAAAATTAGTAGAAATAGGAAGGAAAAGGTATGCTTTTAATACATTTTCTTCCTCTTTTCAGCATACAATAATATAATTATTTTTTGTTAAATTATGGTGAAAATAGTTTTAAATTAGAAGGTTATTAATTTTTTATAAGGAGACCACCATTTGCAAAGAAATAACTTTTCTTAAGTAAATCTTTCTAGAACATATCCCCATTTTTCACATGCTAATATATAAGTGAAAGGCTCGGAGGTGCTACTCACTTAGAGGCCCGCCGGCATGCAGTGCGTGGGCTCACAAAGGGAAGGCAAAGTCTAGACCTGCGGCCTTGAGATATGTGTATGTAAAGGCCGCAGGTTAAAGTTATGGTTAAAGTTATGGAAAGTCAGTTGTATGAGGCAAAGTCTAGACCTGCGGCCTTTAGATATGGACAATGTCTTTGGTTCTCAACCAAGGAAATCTGAAATTTAATTATTTGCTACCAAGTAAGTAGATATATTTAATAAAATTATTGTGTATAAAATCAACTGAACGATAGAGGAATATATGAAATACTATAACTTTATACTAATATTTAAAATACTGGTTCTTCTTTGCACTTTGATTAAAGCTACTATCCTTTCGGAAACGAATTACCTCAAATATAAATAGAAATGTTTCCATAAAAACAAGAAGATGAAAATTAAAAAGTTTGAAACAAGAAATTGGAAGAATAAACTCCTCCAGAAATGAAAGAGGATACTTAAGGTGGTAAATTCTAGATTTTACTATATAGAACAAATTTATCATAGATTTTATGTAGATTCTAAACTGTATATAAAAGTCATATAGGATATATACGCAAACCACACACCCGGCATTACTAATACAAAATTTCCATACATAATTTCCATTATGCTCGTATGCTCCCTAGATATAGTGACAATAAGGATATTGGAAAAGTATTCCTCTTGATGTAGAAGATTATACTCAAAGAGGTAATGAAACCAGATAATAATACTCAGTAAAGGTTTTCCTCTAGGTGAGAGTATATTTATGACCTAGTGGGTGCAAACCTTAGCAAGCTCCAGTAAAGTTAGCTGTTCTTTTTCTTATAAATATTCCCATTTTAGTAAATATTTGGTTGAATCTCAAATTTTATTACAAGAATTGTCAAGTATAACCTAGGAGGAACAAATTTGACAAGCTATTCATATGGCTATTTAAGTTCTATTGATATAGCTTTTGCAAAAATTAGATGTCCTACCTAACGTTGGACTAGATTAATTTAATAGTAAATTTTTATTTTTCTATTCAAAAATATTTAATATAAATTATAAAACTTGGATTCCAAATACTATCTCACTTTACCATAATTTCATTTATTAAAACTGACACATTTTAATTTTGAAGGAAAAATATTTTTAAAAGAAGTAAAATATTTTAGGATGTTCATTTGTCGAACCATTCCTCATTTGAAAATTAGAATGACATTTTCAAGATTTTGAGTGGTAAAAAAGAACAAAAAATTTCTAAAAGTCAAGAAGTCACTCAATGTTAATCTAATTTCTGGTTATGAAAGGCTTGATGGAGATTTTAAACAATAATGAACAATAAAATTATTGATTTTCAGAGCATGGATTCTAAATAATTTGATCATAGTTTAGATAGTAAAGTAGAAGGATTTGCTTTGTTTTGACAACATTTTGAGATCATCCGTCTCATAAGTATAGAATCATTAGGAGGTACAAAAGAAAAGAAAAGAACATACTATCCAACTCCATCTCACAAAATTATATCATTATCAAATAAATTATTCCATATTTAAAATGTAGGAGAATTTAAAGCATAAAATTTGAAAATTTATATTCTTTTGTTAATTTTTATCTTATATAGAGAATTTACATTAATTTAGTTGGATAAAGTCCTTTGGAATAACTAATTTTTCAATATGAATTTTCACTTTTTTGTAAATTTGTAATTGTGTAAGTCATAATTAATACCATATATCTTGTCTTTGTTCAACTTCTTATTTAAGATTAAGTTTTTGATAAATTATCCATTTTTCTTTTTGGTTTATATACTTATCTTTATCTTTATCCCAATTTTTGATATGAAACTCAATGTTAGATACTAGATACTAGACCTCAAATTCATCTTCAACACCATTTTTATTTTTTTTAAATGAACATAAATAAGGAAAATAATGACAGAACGTCTTCCCTTTCATCACTATCCTTGAATTTTATTCAGTGAATTTGACACAAACCCAGATAAAATTTTGATATTAGAATCAATATTAAAAAATTTTGTAGGCTACAGTCGAAATGAATTCTTCTCTCATCTAAGATTCATTTCGCTAATCCTCTATTTTGTGTTATCTTAAATCTAAAGTTGATAGTTGAACTTAAACTCATAATATGAACCTCCCAATATAATACTCGTTTATTTGAGTTCCTTAGATTTCTAAAAGATATTCTTAAATTATTAAATATTATAAAAGGATTCAATTTATTTTAGAAACTAGTTTACCAAACAAAATCTAATTTGACGATAAAAAAATTTTGAAAATGATAATTTAGACAGTATCAGGATTATGATCAAAAAGAAAATAAAGGAAACATAAGCTTTTACCATCTACTCTTTAGTTATATATATGTTTGTTTGTTTTGATGGCAAGTTATTCAACCCTAAATCGATTAGTCAAACTACTCAACATTTATCATAAACTTGAAGTCAAAATGTAATGTATAATCTATTCAGATAGTGCTTTCTTATCTCGTTCATGACTATGTCAGTTTCATGGTGTTTCTGTACTTACATTAAAGTCCATTCTCTCTAAATCCCAAAAACCATTTCTTAAAGTTGTGAGAATGTTCAGAATAGCAATCTAATATAGTTGAATATGATCAATCACCATGACAGTTTAGTCTAATCAATTGAATTTGATCAATCTTACAATATCTCACAGAAACAACCTTCATTTCTGGATATAATAAATGGTAAAATTATAGATATCGCCTTGAGTGACTTAAAAATCTACTTAAAGCCGAGTTAGAAGTGGCTCTATCAGTGATTGAGTGCCGTTCAAGATAAAGGATGAACAGAGGAGTGGCTCCCTAAATCTGGTGTGCCTTTCTTTTTCTATCTTATTCTAAAAGAATAAAATAATCATAAATATTCTCAAAATTTCGTGTTCATCTTGTCTTCATTTCAAGCTAATCCATGAGTGGAACAACTCATACTTAGTATAAACTAATGTACCACCGTAGAAGAAATTGATGGAGAATCATATGTGGATCGAATATATGCAAGACTTTAAAATTTATAGACTAGTTTACATGTTTTATTATGTACAAAAGTTCGCACCATCTGGATTCTTCAGATGGTGCTCATGAAATCTGGGAACATGTGGTATCTCATGCTGTCGTTGCTGTTCGACTCTTTAGTACCTGAAATCCTATCCGTTGAACTGCTTCCTTTTGGTGCAAGGAGAGGATGACGAGAGCTGTAATTTCTAATATAGACGCGTACATATTTAGAGTTTAGGGCGAATCGCTTTGGGACCTCCAACTTGCGTATTGTTCACTTCGATTGTTTTGGATTTCTGATGTTGAGCAGTCATTTTCGGTACCATCACTGTCAACACTCCATCACAACAACTTGCTGTTATGGAATCCACGTTAGCATCAGCGGGTAGAGTAAACTTCCTCGAAAAGGTTCCAGCAGCTCTCTCCACCCGTACAAATCTACTTTCTTCCATGGTTTCTTCAAGCTTGCGCTCTCCCGCAATAGTCAGCACATTCTCATTTTCAACCAACACCTGCACTGGAAAAACACGAATGGGTAAATTGACGCAGAAGTTCAAGAACTCTTCTCAGCATGGAGAATATGACTTCCTGATACTTAGTTCATGGAAAACTCTACATCAACAACAAAGAATAATGACCGTTCTTTTACTCTGATGAACAACAAAGACCAAGACCTAAATTCATCTTGAACAGTTCAACGAGCATTTTGTCAGAATCGTGCGTCAGACTCTCATCTTTTGAAATATAGCTGGTGTGTTCGCCTAGATTATGCTGATTTCTACTGAGAAGAAGGAATCCGGGAAAGTCAGCATATCAAGTACCAATAGCTCGAGGTGCTTACCCTAATGTCGTTTGATCTCACCCCGGGCATATCCGCGAAGAACATGTACGAGTTTGGAAGGTCCTTGACATCTACTGCTATGTTGAACATGGCCCTGGTGTCGCGGACGTACGATTGGGCTGAAGGGTGTCTAGATGTCTCATACTCTTCAGGTGTCTGGAGCCACTGGGTAAGAGCGCTATCCATAGGAACTCCTCCGAACAAGATTGCCATACTCCAAACCTCACAGGTAATAATTCTCTGTTCGAATTCAGACAGACGACAACATTTTCAGAATCTCACGCCCAGTTGTCCGAACCAGCACTTAATCCTGGCCCCAACACAAGTACCAAAATTATCGCAATCATCACCCGTTTTCCTGTAGAGCTAAAGCCATTGTTCAAAACAGATTCGGCTGAATTCTCCTTTCCCATGATCGACCCCAAGACACAAGTTGCGGATAGATTATTACTCTAACAAGCAAAACGAAGCTTGCTAAATCAGTAGTTGAAATTCATACCCTTGCCGGGCAGGTCGAATCTGTCAGTACTCACTGTAGTTTGCCAGAAACAGAGTGAACTGTGTGTACACAGTTGAAATCATGCCAAACGGTGAGAAGCTGTCCCTCGAAATTTGATTATGGATCTCTCTCGATCTGCCTCGCTACTGAAGGAAGATGCTCGTGTACCCCTTCGTTAGCTTGAGCAAAGTTCTAGAAACTGCCGGAACAAGCTCGATTTGGCTCCTCGGGTTTCGTGAGTCTCTGACGTCATGTTCTGTCTGCGATGATCTCATGTTCGATTGGCCTCCGCCCACTAATAGTTTATTTTGCTTACCTTCAGGTACGATCAGTAATAAATATATTTATTAGGGAAAATTAGGGAAAATTACCAGAAAAATAGTGCGAATATATGAAAGAATTAAATACTCTCTCTTATTTGAAAAGTACAGTCGAGGCTAGATTTCTTAAGTTTTCGGGGCATTTAGTAAATATTTACTATCCAAATAGGATCACTTCAGCAAAACAATACAGCACTTGATATCATAGACGAAACATTATTTAAAAAGTAACAAATGAATACACTTTCTGTTATATATAGGAGACTGATTTAATAACTATAGATTTTGGATTTTATATAAGAATAATAACCAGTCTAAGATGATTCAAAATACAAAATAAAATTTTATATAGTATATGTAGAATATTTTCGGAGAGATTTTTTACATGATATATTACATGACCAAGAGTAATGATCATTCCATTCCGTTAGCATATAGTCTCTAAACTTCCCTAAAATAAAACAAAGTCCTTTAGATGGTCTCTAGGTTTCAACCATGTCAAAACATTTCAAGTTTCAAATAAGAGTGTAACGTACAAAAACCCTATCTCCATCAGTTTCCCATTAGAGGTAATGTGAATGTTCATAAATCACAAAACTGTTAAGAATTCGCTCTCATGTTGTATATTGTTTTATCTTTGTGTCATATTTTGTACCCGAGAAAACTAGCATAGAAGATTCTCTTTGGGAAGTTTATGATTATTTAGGGTATGAGAACACATTTGCTAGATTATTTTAATAAGGCTTCTACTCATTCTCTCCTAATTAGATCAAATTAATTAAAATAATTTTAGTTTGATAGATGATAACCATCATCTTGATTGTTACGTTGATGGTCAGTTCAATCAATCTATATTGCTTTCATAATCCAATTTCTTCTTGTTGGAATAATTCGATAGTGGAGAATCTTGTTTTCCCTAGATGTTCTATTCACCTCACTAGAAATTCGTCCAATAAATTTTCATTCTTATCTTGAATATTAAATTAAATCTCAATATAATGAATATTAAAATTAATTCTAATTATCGGATGTTGTATTCCATCCTTCTCAACTCGTCAAATGGATTTGGTTTAGATGTTAGCTCAAATTGTATGGCTATTCGGAAGTTTCCGGCAAACTTATAGGTACATAAGTACAAATTTAAGTATAATATCTTACGTACCTAAGTAGACAGTAAAACCTATGCTTGATAAATGAAAATTTTATTCCCTCAATTTGCATATCGCCGTGCATAAGTGACCTCATACCACGTAGGGCCATCAAGCTACTGTTTTATATGTAAATGTTTGATTGGATTCAAACTTTGTCAATTTTCAACTCTTAGGATTCCTTATTGAGTATAGCAATCTCTAGATTTCTCATTGTTTATTGTTGCCTTCATTTTGTAGAATATTGTAGAAAAGTGAAGGGAAATTATATCTTTGAGACTAATCATCTAAAGATCTAAAATAAAATTCCAGATTTAAGCTTAAATTTTAGAAAATTCAGTAAATGAGACAATTAGCAATGATTCTATAACAATAAATCATATAATTGAGAAAGTAAATGAGACAATTGGAAGTGATTCCATGACAATAGATGATATAGTTGAGAAAGAATCAGACATGATATATTTAGGAGGTATGAGGAATAAAGAAGATTCCATAACGTGATAAAGTATGTTAATATTCGAAGATATTTTGATGGACCTCAAACGAAGAATATTAGTCTCATCCATATTGCTGTTTATATGTACATTTTTTTGATATGTAGGAAAGTTGATTAGTTTGTTACTTGTAGTGAAATAGTCATTTGAATTATATATTTGCTTGTATCTCCAGCCTTTGCTAGCTCAAATTCTGTTGTGTAAACGTGACATTCTCAAGTTGAAGGTTATTATATATTTAGAGGTTCAATTTTTTGGGCATGGAATTCTGTGGTAAAATGTAAAAAGATTTAGAAATGCTGTAAATAATAACAAGGTGTATAAGATTTTCATGAAATTCTTATCATAACATTTCTAAAAAATTGAAGCAATTTTAAAAATGAATTTATCTCTTTAACACTGTAAATTAATTATTAACTACTGTACCACAAAGATTTTACAAGAAATTTTACAACTTCGTTAAATTAACTTTACGAGATGTCCCATAAATACTTACAAACTTACAAAAATCAATCCACCCTCGAATTGCAACCCCTTATACTATTGAATATGCTTGGTAAATGCATATTGTAGATATATACTGAAGGTTCTTCTTTAGCAAGAGGACTATTCCAACTTCAAATTACATCAACTGAAGATGGAGATATTCGACATTCCTTTGGGAGATTTTTCGATATCGAAAATCTGAAAAAGGCTTCCAAGCGAGATTTCGAATGCATTTGAAGAGGAAAGTATCAACCATAAAACTTTAAATAATCAGCATATAACATGTTCATTATGGTGCCCGAACGACATTTATAAAATAAAAAATATTATTTCTACCTCTTCTTTGCTATTTTTACCACATGTAATCTCAACCCCAGCACTGAGATTAATTTAGAGTCAATTAATTTACAGTATTGTGGTGAAAATAATAAAAAAGTGATGAAAATAGCACTTCTCTATACGAATTATAATTTTTTTGAGAAGGTCCGTGGAAGTCATTCAGATTACTGCGGTGGCAGAGAAAGGATTACTCGGTACTCGATATCAGCAGCAAGAATCGTCCAGAATATTCGCTTCAACCTTCACAGGGTAACTCGGGTTCAAGTTCATCATGGTCAAAATTCTACCGAGGTAAGGGTTGGTGGTACTACTGCTGCAGTCGTGCTGGAAGGCTGAGTTGGTGCGTTCAGTCTCCAACCAAATCTAACCACGTACAGTAGAGATCTGCATGAACTCTCGCCACAGTGCTTGTCCACGGTCGGCAAACAAGAAACAAGTTTCCATTCGAACGTTGTTCCAGAGGCTTCTAAAATTCCTGTCGAACAATTGCAATGCGAATGCGTCGAACAATCGCGAGGTTTCCAGTCTACATGCACATCGCACGTTCCGAAGAGGGTAGAGTGTTCCGGCATGAACCCGAGAGATCTTCAGATGAGAGACAGAGCAAATCTCAAGATTATAAGCGTTGTCGACGTCCCCTTGGACACTCATCGAATCGGTCACAGGCGAACTTGTGTGGATAGAGTAGATTTGAGCAACAGCTGGTGATTTCAAGGGCGAACTGAGATACTTAAATTGGGATACTTCAAGTCCGTAAACTCGTGGGAGTAGGATGGCGTTCTACATGTTCCAGTTCCCTGAGGAATACGAGAAGCATTTAACTCAGCCGCAGAAGACATATGTGCGGGATTCTAAGGCTATGGCATCCACAGCCGTGGACGTCAAGGAGCTGCGTGATTCGTATCAGTTCATTGCCGACATGCCGGGTATCAAGTCCAGTGATGTGAAGGTATGAATGCATGTCTTTCGGGCATTTCCGGTACAGACGAAGGTGTGGAAGTGGAGCCATATTGAGCACTCAGTTCAGATATCTATACGGGCCAATCAAGAGTTCCAGTTCCATGGTCTTTTTACTGATAGTTGAACACTACTTAGAGCCTCATTTGCTGCTGGATATTGGAGGTTTGCTGGATTGACATTTTAAGATCGTTGAAAGCGGACGTTTCGCTCCTTGATACTACAGTTTAGCTGAAGTAGAGAAGCAATCTTAGCAGGCTTTGGATGATTATCACGGATTGGTCGTCACTCCAATATCGGTTCAAAAATATGGAGAAACTTTATAACTCGAATTGTTCGCAGGTGGAATTGGAGAATGGGAACGTACTGAAGATTAGCGGTGAAAGAAAGCGTGAAGATCCTACACCGGATACGAAGTATTTGAAGATTGAGCGGAGCGCAGGGGTGTTCATGCGCAAATTCACTCTCCCTGAAGATGCCAACAAGGATGCCATAAATGCAGCGTGTCAGAATGGAATTTTGACAGTCACTGTGCCTAAGATTCCTCCTCCAGAACCAGCGAAGCCAAGAGTCATTGAAGTGAAAGTTGTTTGAGAGCTAGCATATCATGGTGCAGGTATGGAAGTAACGCTGGACAGATATAACGAGGCTTGGTTTGAATATTCGCTTTCCTCCGGGTTCCGACAATTGCCCATGGCCCTCGAAAGGAAGGCTTTCCTTGTGTGAGCTAAACTTCTCTTAGTACTTGCTCCCATGAACATCTATCCTCAGCGAAGAGTATCCTCCAATATCAGAGGCAGCTTCAGGATCTTGATTCGAAGCATTACAGTCTAGCTCCTCGGGCTTTTGTGGAAGATACGGCGAACACGTCCTACTGATCAAGATTTTGAGCGTTGATGTACGTTGGTGCACAGAGGCATATGCTGCAGAGTGTATTCATGCACAAATATGTTAATGAATAAAAATGGCGCATGTTCCAATACGATGTCCAAAAGCGATCATTGAATGTTCAGTGTATATGCTCAAAAACTGAGGTCCATTAGACGGCAGACCCGAACTTGATAATGATTTCCGTCCATGGTTTCATGCACAATGGAAGGATTCTTGAACGTGATACCCGATTCCTTTTGGATCGCTAGTTCAGGGAGCGTTGAACACAAATTCTGGAGACGTGGATACTCTACTTCCGACCTCTTTCACGACAAATCAGTTGAACCGTGCAGACAAAGGCACACTCTGCTGATAGAGGTTATTACCTTTTAGCCACTACCTTAGAGCCTAAATAAGTGAGTCTAGGTGGGTGTAGACTTCAGGAAATTACTGTTTTGTTGAAGTGGATCCAAAATCACTAAGAACTCTTTGCGTGTTTAACAAGATGGTTTGAGCTATACAAAGTTTTCTTTGGATCTCTTTACCGAAACAGATCTCTCATGCGGATGAACGCAGCTCGATTAATGCATTATCCCACAAGGTGAGCGAGCTGGGCTTTCTGCAGTTCTTCCGGATTTCCCCAGCTGTTCCTGTCAGAGGGTTCATGTTTCCCATCTTAATCATTGATTCTACAAAGTCGACGAAGAACTTGGTTTGATTTGCCGCGTATGTCTGCACGAAGCTTTTAGTGTCATCTCCTTGAGTGAAAAGAACTTCGTCAGAGTTCAAAACTCCCTTAAAGATCTCCAACTCCTTGTAGTAGCGGTTATCAAATTGGGTAACAGTCGGGTCAAGAGTCTTGGTGACATTTCCGTCACCACCATTAGGGCAGGTAGCTTTCAGGCTCGCAAGAAATTGCGGTTCGATCGTGGGGTCGGCGAGGCCTCCTCCGTTGAAATCGTAAAGGCGAGAAACGATGCTAGCACATCGAGAAAAACCAATAGTGTGGCCTCCTGCAACAGGTAAGAGTTAATAAATAGCACGACAGATCTCTTTCTTTCAAGAACTATCTCCCTACACATGTTTCCGATTGTCATGCCGTATTCCGATTAGAAGGCTGGGCCCAGTTTAGTTCTCACGCAGAACTATGCTGGGTCCAGGTGGGGAACATGCATGCGAAGAAATAAAGCGACATACCTGAAAGAGAAGCCAAGTCCTGAACGTTTAAACCAACATTAGCAAATTGTTGCTTCAAGACAGTCAGATTTGAAAACGGAGCAGGGAGGAACTCGAGAGCAGCAGAGAAATTTCCGGTTAAACTGTCACGCCTGCCAAGTGGAACGCGCCAAAATGGACCTCCGCTCTTAAAAGGTAAAACAGTCGGCAGATAAAACTGTTAGGACTGTAGTCTTAATCTCGAAAAATGGACACATCACCTGTTGAATCGTTTTGTGTTGAATGGTTTTGTCTAAAAGCAACTTTTTGTCCAACTATCTGAGCTTCCTCGTTAGAAATCCAACTTTGAATTTGTCGAATAGAATCGGAGAACCCGGAATGTTTAGACTTTTCTTATCCTAATGTTATCCGCAAATCACTTCGATTGAGAAACGAAATTATCTTCGATGTCGTCAGGGTAAAAGAAAACAGGACTTATAGTATATAGAGAAGTATGTCGATACCTGGACAACAGACCAAAATGAAGCTAGAGCTAAAATGTCGGCGCAAGAAACAATATTGGGACACGCAGCCTCTACCGCAGTCTTGATGGCGTCGATTACTTCGAAGCCCCGAACTGAGTTCAGGTTAGGAGGTGAAGTCTTTTCTCCTAATGGGAGTCTGTCATCATCATCAAGTAGCAGTGACCCATCACAACCCTGCAATAATCACACGTAGTTTCAGTAATGGACTCGATCCCCAAGCATCTAGCTGCGATCACATCCAGCACCTTAACTGCATATCTTCAAATTATCGGATATCCCCTGTTGTGAACGGGGTATTTCAGAACAAAGGGTTGAGTGAATTCGGAACATGATAGAGATCTGTAAGGAAAAAATTAGACTGAATATGTTTTCGTTCACCTGGACGAAACAGTCATGAAAATGCAGACGCAGTAGAGACGCCGCTATGCGAGACTCGTTTTGTATAGCTAAATGAACCTGTCTTGCCACTATCCGTGGCAACCGTGGGCATGTTCTTGCGTAGAAATCCACGCTCAACTGCGCTTGAGCTGGTGCAATTACCAGGGAGAGGAACACAGCACAAAGGGCACGGAAAACCATGATTCTAGGCAGGGTCACCATCTTTTCTGACTATGCAGTTTACTTCAGTGAGTGAAGCTCTGAAGTATGTTTCTGTGAACGTTCTGCTTCCAGATCCAATCTGTGGGAACTGATTGGAAGTACCAATTCTAGATGCTTTTATACATCTGATTTCTCGTAGATACTCCTCCGTGATGCTGGGGTGAATCTTACGCTTCCTTCTAGGACATGTGACCGTCATAGGTTACAGTCTTCAGAAGTTCAGTTGGCCTGATCTCTGGCTTCAACTAGCATCGTCGAGTATCCTTCCTGATTATTCAGATCCAAAGGTAAACATTTCCCGTTCCCCTGTCGTCGATCTTAGGCTGATACAGTGGAGGTCCATTCCGGAGCAGCAAGGCATTGATGAATCCAATACCTTCAGTCTACGTTTTGGCTAAACACTTACTGGGATATTTTGCTGACTTGCTTGGCATAAACAGGGGCCAATCATGGAAAGACTTCTCAGTTTGCTGGATTTCGGATGAAGGTCTGCCAGAGTTTCATGGTTACTCGAAACGTCGAGAATCAACTCGCGCTTGAAATAGAGGACACTCTTGCTACCAGAAATCACGTGCTACTGCGCTGTATAACTAGTTCAATGATAAAGCCGCTACATATCTACCTCTCTGGGGCCTAGCCCCATGTTACCTCTGTTTGTCTCCCCCTTGTACGGGGCTTGATGGGGTATTCCCGTCTTTCATGTGTTCTATGTGGTCGCCTTTTTCTCCCTCTCTTGATTACGAGGAATAAGCCCGCACTGCAGTGGTCCCGGAGCTGAGACCGAGACTACTTTTGTATGAATCTTTTCGCCACGCATGTTTCCTTCCACGATCCTAGCCATGATATTCCGTGCCAGGATTCTAGATTCTGTTTGTTTCTCTTGAGTTACAACTGCCTGTGGAAGCAATATCATAATTGATGTTTGAAAACCATAGCCGCTGAAGAGTCGATACGTTTGACCCAACATTTCTCAGCTACACTGAAAGAGTCGAGCACACTATTTCTCCCTTGTGTCCTTTTTTTCGCTTGGAGAAATGAGGGAGAGGGAACGGGAGGAGAGGAGAGGGAGGGAGTGAGAAATGAGGAGAGTATATTCTAGAGTTTTAGAGAGCTCATATGCATATTTCACATGAGTGAATAATCTATTCTGTTTATTTTTTAACTTTGGTTTCATTGGTATCTACATTGTAGGTTACGGTGAATTGAATTGAGTATAAAATTATGAATATTTTAGGTTTTTTAGGGTACTGAATGATTAATCTCTTGGTATTCACGTTTTTGTTCTATGGAACTTAGTCTATATTTGTTGAGATGTAAATTAAAAGTAACGAGAGTTTATAGTTTTTAATGTTTAGAGAGATTGTATTCATTCATGTGAGTTAGGATATGAGAGGTTATGGTTTTGAAGTATGGGGAGATATGGAGACGAACCTTGTGTGTTACAATTATTATTCTTGTACTAGCCATGGCTACACTTTCCCCATGTGGGGCCACCTAGAGTGGCTCGAGACACCATGCCCGGTGTATCATTGATGCTTTACCTCGCAAGGGGTAATGACCCATGTGGGAAGGATGCGCAAGGACTATGATTGAACCACTTGGGATACTCATGTGAAACAAGGGAAGTGATCATATTGATAGTGGTGACACTTGGGATTACATATGCTTTCTCTATCCCTTCGAGTTGTGGGAGTGGTTAGCATCTCAAGTGTGTATTTTGGGATTATTTGAGACTAGTTTTCCATGTTCTTGTCCATTCCATAGGCTACCCCTTACATTCCATGCTGAGGCTAGATAGGCTTTTTGCCTACCACTTGATCATTTGGCATGTGATCCCTTGGACGAGTTAGCATGATTATTATTCCTCTTACTCCTTTGATTGTGCCTTTGCTATGCTAGAGGAGGACTTGTGGATGTAATGTTCCGAGGACAGGAGACCCCAAGAGAAACACAAAAGAAGAAACACAATGTTTTTGCCTGCAATACATTGATGCCCCAACAGAGCACCTTGTCTTTATTATATAGCAAAAGAGGATTCCCTCAAAGGAAGCTCCACCCTTGGATGAGATACATGGATTGATGACATGTCAATGAGCTCCACTCTTAGATTAGTTCTTGTCCTATTTGGTTGGTCAAACAAGTTTGACTGGAGTGAATCTTTAGAGAATCTTCTTGTAGGAAGCTCAAAATTGCATGGGTGAAGTATTATTGGAAAGCGCTTGATGAGGCAAATAGTGAGTGGAAGAAGGCCAACCTTCTACCTAGTTGGGAGGTATAGAAATGATATTCTCATTTTTGAGACCTAATTCATCCGTTTAGGCCTCCAAAATTGACTCTAAAGTTTTCAAGTTATTTTTAGCACTTGCACTACTAGTGGAAGTACTCTTTTGGTGATAGCTTTATCTGATCTATTTAGTCCATCATATATAACATCCTTCCTAATGTTACCAAGCCAATCTTCACTTCTAGATAATAATGTCTAGCTATTGGTATTACAAACCTCCCCCTTTTAAGACACAACGTCTTCATTGCAAAGTTGTTGCTCAAAAGATTGCACTTACACCGATGCATGGGTGAAGTTGGCTGCTAGCTCCCACGTTGCTTCATATAGTAGGTACTTGTTCCAATGTACAAGATATTCCACATGTGGATATCGGGTATCACGGATGCATGTCTAAAGAATGCATTCTATTTCATATTCCTCCGTGCCATCAATGAATGTTGGACAAAGTTGGAATTTCTTTTATGGAAGGATAGTGCGGCGGTCGGGGTGCATATTTTCATAGTAAGAAAACATGGAACATTGGATGGATTTTCATGTGTGGTGGTAGCTTGAGGTGATAGGCCACCGTGCCAATTCAATGAAGGATGGGAAAATAAAATGAGGTTTGAGCTTACGAGTACCAACTAACATGAAGTTGGTTGTGGATAGCCAAACTTGATTCCCAACATTGAACTTTATGTGCAAATGATGTGCATCTGCATACTATTTTTGTCAATTTTGGGCACTTTGTAACCTATGCTTGATGTTCTCTACACCCTATAGGATTCTAGAAACAAAAGTGTTGACCACATCAACCTTGGTAGCCATTGATCGGATCCTCATCAAGCTCAAAGGTGTGAAAGGATGCTCTCCATACATGCGGAAGAATGGTATGATCTATGTGGATGCATTCACTAAATTATTGTAGGCAAATTCCACTCGTGGAGTAAGGTGTCCATCTCTCATCTAAGGTTAAGTCTTGGAGCATGTCCTCAATAGTGCAATACTTTGTTTTTCCATCAGTCTATGTATGGTAAGCCATGATGGACATGGATTATTTGGTTTTGAAGATGCCAAAGAGTGTTTTCCAAAAACAAACTAGTAAATTGAGTGCATCTATCTATGATGAGTACTTGAGATAGGCCATAGTGAGAAAAGATGACATCCTAGTACAATTTAGCTAATTGTGGAGCAATCATGTCCTTGGTGGTAGGACGCACATGAATCACTTTTCTGAGTTGGTGTAATACCAATAGCTAGAAAGATGATCTAGAGATGAAATTTGGTTTGGTAACATCTGTAAGAATGTTACACATGATGGAGAATGTAGATCAGATAGAGGTATCACCAAAAGAGCACTTCTACTAATAGAGTAGAAGCCGAAAATAGCCTAAAAACTTTAAAGCCATTTTCAGAGGCTTCTCAAGCCAAAATTGTTCCTCTCTTTATGTAGGTATACTCTTATGCTCAACTAGCCTACTCTCCTTCTCACTCAAAAGGTGCCCCTCTAGCCTAATATGCTCCTCTCTCTCTTATGAGAAGCTAGTTGCTTCTCATCTACAATGCACATGTGCTCCTCTCCAAGGATACTCAAAAGTGATGGCAATTGAGGTGGCTCAACTCTCCACTATGTGTAGACTACATGGATGATCATAGTGTTCATGGGTACTAGGTTTTGGTACATCAACACTTTGAGATGCATGGGGAGGATCATGAGGAGTGTGATCATCAAGGTGCTCATGAGGATTGTGTACTCTAACATCATGAGGGTGACTTGTACACAATTTTCCAAACCATATCAATCCAAAAAAAAAAAACCATGTAGTATTATCCATAATCCATGAGTTTTTAATTAAAAAAATACATATAAAATCAGAAATATACAAACATGTGCATAGGGCTAGCTAACCCATACTCAAAAGGTGCATTAAACTAAAACTAAACTCTCACTCACCTAGCTGCTCATCATGTGCAAGCTCTCCCTTGTCCACCCTTTTGTGAATGTAAACAACCTCCTTTGCACCTCCAATTCTATATACAATCTCATTCCTCATTGAGAAATCCACTCTCCATGAACAAATGGGTGAGAACCTATCCCACATGAGTCACACAAAAGCGTCTACCATCTGGGTGTCCAAAATTCCCCTAGACTACAACTAGTTCCACCTCAATAGCCAACAACATAAGCTTGGCCCAATCATAGTCCACTAGAGTAGATAGTGCCATCTTACTCTTCATTATGAAAATGATGCTCCCATGCACAACCTTAGGATGCCATACGGGAATAAGCAATGAACACAAGAGCTAGAAAAATGGTCTGAATGCAAGATATGCACATTGCCTACCTAGATATCTCCTAGTTGTCCTATCTCTAACAAGAAATGAGTCTTCACCATGCTATGTGGAACTATCTTCTTCCTCTCTGTAGTACCCATTGGCAAACAAAATGCATGGTGAATTGTACTTGTGGTGAGAACAAAATCTCTCAATCTAATTATTCCTCTATGAGTGTCTCTCTCCCAAGTGCATGGAAACTCTATGCACATTTCTACCTACAAACATGTCAACACACAAATATGTCCATATTTACCATCTCCAAATTTCATGTATAAAATAGACTCTCAAAACCTAAACTCCATTCCCCATGCAGTGCAAACCTTCATCTTGCCGCACAAACAAAGCATGGCAATTGTGAAAATTGTGGTTGCTACACAAACCAGAGCATGGAGCTATGCAAACCACTCAATGCAGGCCATGAAAACCAGCGGAGCTGGTTTGTGCGGCCTTGTTGGTTTGCACAAAATGTGCATCTTGGTTTGTATAGTGGCCATATTTAAGGTTTACCCATTGTACGGCTTGTGTGCATTTCACTCAAATTCACTATATGTTTTAAAATTCAGAATTTAGCATTCAGAATTGTGCAATCAAAAAACATATGTGGAGAGAAAATTGATTATCACCTACATGTAGTGTGGGATATTCAATACAAGGTGCTACTTTCAATCCAAGGGCATCCAAATTGATTTCCCAAATGGCCTCTACTGCCTCTAGGATTTGATCTTTATCCAACTAGCACCACTTCATGTATGACATGTAATCAATAATTTTATAAAACCTGATCATCCATGGTCCTTTGGATGTCTCCTCCATATGTTCTATTTCAACTTCTCTCTCATACTCCTGAATTGCCATCTTGCCTTGCTTGTGCAAAATGCTTTTAGGTTTCAATCTCTCATCTTGATTCCTTCACCCTTCCTCTCTCTCCTCAAAATGCTTGCTCCTTACCCTCACTTTTCCTCTCTCCTCTCCTTTCTCTTTCTTGATCTGTTCACCCATCCTCTCTCTCCTCTGTGTGCAAACCTCTCTCCTCTATGCAATGCTTGTGGTTTGCTAATGCAAATAAATAGTGGCTTTGTGTAATACCTAGAGCTAGCCATATGATCTAGATGTGAAATTCAGTTTGGTAACATCTGGAATGATGTTATACATGATGGTCAAAATATATCAGATAGAAGTATCACCAAAAAAGTACTTCTACTAATAGGGTAGAAACCAAAATATACTTGAAAACCTTAGAACCAATAGCTAGACATATGATTTAAAGGTGAGAATTGGTCTGGTAACATCTGGAAGGATGTTACACATGATGGAATAAACAGATCAGAAAGAGGTATCACCAAAAGGGGACTTCTACTAATAGAGTAAGAATCAAAAAATGCTTGAAATCTTTGAAGGCAATTTCAAAGGCCTAAACGGATGAATTAGGCCTCAAAAATGTGCACATATTCCCCCTCCCAAATGGAGGAAAGGACGGCCTTAACTACCCTCTGGTTTGTCTCATTGAAAGCTTTCCAATGGTACCTCACACACATGATCTTGAGATTCATACAAGAAGATTCTCTTAAAGATTCCCTTCGGTCAAAGTTTATTTGACCAACCAGATAGGATCAGGACCAACATGCCACCCATCCAAGTAAGGAATCCAAGGGTGGAGCTTGCTGACATGTCACCTATTTGTGTGCCTAGTCCTATGGTGGAGCTTCCTTGGAAGAGATCCTCTTTGTCTATATAATAAAGAGAAGGTGCTCCTTTGGGGATCAAATGATTGAGTGTGAAATTTGTGTTTTATCTCTTCTCTTGTCCTTGGGGGATTACAATGGTATCAAAGCAAGTATTTTAGTCCAAGAGAGTGGACCACTCCTCTTGGAAGAACATGAACTACTAAAATTGAGTAATTTGAGGTGAACATAGAGTAATTGCTAGACTTAGGAATGACTTTAGAGAGCAGATAGGATGGATGCACCGAGGGGACAATTTCCCACACCAAGCTTTCCATTCTTGAATCCATTCCACATCAAGGTTATGGACATCTGGCATGAGCAAATGAGAGTATCGCTAGTTTATCACTTTGGAGCAGAATTCATGGACATGGTGATGAACTCACTAAACACGGTGATTCTACCTATGGTGGTATATGACAAGGAGTGGGATTTGACAATCTACATTTTATTATGATGTTATGGAGTGAAATGTCCCAAATCCTCTCCCTTTCAACACTCAAGTAGAAATTTGTTATGTAGTGAGACCGAAAGTGATGTTAGAGATTTTGTGGTTAGGAATTTTGGTGAGGAGTATTATCAACGAGTGATAGCTTTTGAGGTCCCAATGGTAGTTCCAACAGTTTGTGTGCCTTCCAGAGTGATCATATTGACTTTGTATTGAAGTAGATATAAGCAATTGAGTGTTGCAAGAACCATGGATCTGCAATTGGAAGAGCTGGTGCAAGGAATGCAAGGGATGTTGAGTGAATTCTGAGAGATTAAGATGACCATGGAGACATTACAAAGTCAAGTGCAAATCCTCATGAATGATCAAGGAATGCAAGAAGAAGAGCCGTCTTAAAACCCAATACCTGTGACTGAAGTACTTGGAGAGGCACCTGTGCCTACAAACCCTATCAATGATGAAGCCACATTGCTACTCCGGATGAAGAAGACCTGCAACATCGAGCCTTACAAGGGGAAGCGTACAATGGAAGTAGTGGAGAATTGGATCTTGAGAATGAATTGATATTTTTGATTGTTCTCAATAGAGATCACGGAGCATGCTGCAAGCATGTTTGCATGTAAGTACTTGACCAATAAAGCACTCACATGGTATGATGCTTAGGAACGATCCATGTTGGCAGAGAGAAGGGAGGTCACATGGATAGTAATGCAAGAAGGATTGCTGAAGAATTTCCAATCGGTGGATTCCGTGCAGATGGCCAAAATCTGACTATGAGGATTGAGACAAAAGAATAGTGTACAAGAGTATGTGGAGGCATTTTTGGATCTACAAGTCACAATAACCGACATGAGTCAAGCAGAGGCTCTCGACAATTTCAAATGAGGGTTGAAGGAGCAGATTTGCCAAGAAGTCATGGTGCAAAATCCTTGCACAGTGTTTGAAGCCATTGCTTGTGCACAGAGAATAGTAGGAGCATTGGGTGGAGGTGAAGGAGTAATTCCACCTCAACATGATTGGGCAGAAATGCCACACATGGGTGAACTAGTACCAATGGAATTATGTAACCTTCAATTTTGAGATCGAGGAGCATGACCGCTTCAAGGAGAGCATGGCCGGGTAGAAGAACAAAGAGATGGAGTCCCACAAGGAGAAGGAACTCAATGAGAACAACGCCATTGTTACAATTGTGGTTGTATTGGGCACATATCTACCAACTGTTGCACTTGTTTCCCTAGAGGCCCTTGCCTTCATACAAGTAATCTTTGAAGAACATGGAGAGGCGCACTAAAGAGGAAGAGGTGGAAATCACTTCAAAAAACAAAGATTGCCAATAAATGTACCTTGCAGCCTTATTGGCTCAATAAGGAAGCAGAGAAGCAAAGGAATGAAGAAGACAAACACGCAAAGATCCCAAAAGACAAACGTGCAAAGATCCCAAAAAGCAACCTCACAATTGATTATTGTGAATGGAGTCCTAAAAGGCAATCAAGTGAGAGTATTAATAGATCCATGAGCAACAAAGAATTTCTTGTCTTGCTCTATTGCAATAAGATTGGGAATGGATCTAGAGAGAGATGAGAGTGAAGAAGTAGAGTTAACTAACGGGCAAACAGAGAGGATTGAATCATTACCTAGACGGATAACACTCTCTATAGGAGAATATTAGGAAGCAATTGAGTGGCAAGTGATAAAAATTAGCTCGTTATGATGCACTCTTAGGTATATCATGGATGGAGCATTACAACCCTACGGTAGATTGGAGGAAAGTAGTAAGAATCTACCAATGGTCAATCATTGGGGTTAAAGAAAAATCACAAAGGCAAGAATTGCCTCTATATGTCATAGGAACAGCAATTGTCTGTAAGACCTATAGATGTTTCATGGGTCTAATAAGAGAAGTCTAGAGTGCACAACTTTATGGACAAATTCCTAAGAAATTGAAAGATGTGGAGAATGAGTTTCAAGATATCTTTCTCGATGATCTACCTTCAAGATTACCACCAAAAAGGAGAGTAGATCATAAAATTGAGACACTCCCAAGGAAGACACCTCCTTGTAAGGCCCCATATTGCCTATCACCTCATGAGTTGGAGGAATATAAGACTCAAATCAAAGAGATGTTGCAGAAAGGGTTCATCCCACCTAGTGTATCAATATATAGGGCTCATATCTTGTTTGTGAAGAAGAAGGATGTTACAATGCGCATGTGCATTGATTATTGGAGTCTCAATCAACAAACAATGAAGAACAAATACCCCTTACCTTGCATAGATGACCTGTTTGATCAACTCCATGGAGCAAGATACTTCACCAAATTGGACTTACGGAGTGGTTATGATCAAATCCAAATTGTAGAGGAGGATGTGTACAAAATTGCCTTTTGAACCAGGTATGGCCACTTCTAGTATCTTGTGATGCCTTTTGGCCTCACCAATGCACCCGCCACTTTCATGAGTCTAATGAATGGCATATTTTGTCCATACTTAGATAAGTCTGTTATGGTCTTCTTAGACGACATCTTAGTATACAATAGCATGATGACAAAACACAAACAACATCTATAATAAGTCCTCCAGATTCTAAGACAAAATCAATTGTATGCCAAAATCTCAAAGTGCAAGTTTGGCAAGTCTGAAGTAGACTACTTGGGACATAGAGTAAGTGTAGAGGGCATTCAAGTATTGATAGATAAAATTGAGGTCATTCAAAAATGGAGTGCCCCAGAAGATCAAACTCAACTCAAGAGCTTCTTGGGGTTGACGGGATTCTATTATAGATTTGTCAAGGACTTCTCCAAGTTTGCACAACCTTTAATGACACTACTTGGCAAGTGGAAGAAGTGGACATGGAGAACCGCACAAGAGTTGGCCTTTCAAGAATTGAAAGCCTCCTTGCTACATGCACCAATCTTGAAGTTGTATGACCCAAAACGTCCAATTAAGTTGGCTATAGATGCATTAGACATAGCAATAAGAGCAGTCCTACAACAAGAGTGGCATGACAGATGGCATCCAATTGCATATTTCTCTCAAAAGTTGTTACCGACAGAGTGCAACTACCACACCACAGAATGAGAAGAGCTGGTCATCGTTCTTGCAACCAAGCATTGGAAGCACTATATGGGTGAGAAAGCATTTGTAGTAGAGATAGACCATAAACTTCTAGTCTACCTCGATATGCAAAAGGATCTATCTCATCGCCAAATTTGGTAGGCAGAGTGACAACAATGCTTCAACATGACAATCACCTACGTGGAAGGTAAGAAGCAACTTGCCGATGCATTCACCCGCATACCAATGACAAACAACTTGGTGGTAGAGGTTAAGATTAGCCCTGAATTCTGGCCAAAGATTCTAGCTACTACAAAAATTGATCTATAGATTGTAGAAGCGCAATCATCCAAAGGCATCACCAGCACCCAAGGACTCAACTTTCGTGATGGTAGATTATGGATTCCAAATATCCCAAAATTATGCACTACCATTCTAGCAGAATGTCATGATTCGGCTATTGTAGGTCATGTCAGAATGGACAAGAACTTGGATGCAGTCCAGCACCATTACTATTGGCCCAAGATGAGCAACGACGTGATAGACTACATGTAGAGCTACCTACTTTGTCAACAAACAAAGCTTTTAATCAAGCTCTTGCATGGCTCCTTCAACCTCTCCCCACTCCTACCCAACATTGGGAACATGTGAGTATGGATCTTGTTTGTGAATTACCCAAGACCACCTCAAGGTTTGACTCCATCATGGTCTTTGTGGACTGGCTCAGCAAAATGATTCATGTACGCCCTACCACCAAGGATGTGATCACTCCACAATTAGCTCAATTATACTTAGATGCATTCTTCTCTCACCATGGCTTGTCTCAAGTACTCATCACCGATAGAGGTACTCAATTCACTAGTTTGTTTTGGCGAACACTCTTTGGTTTCTTCAAAACCAAATTGGCCATGTCCACAACTTACCACCCACAAACAGATGGACAAACAAAGCGGGCTAATCTCATTATTGAAGACATGTTACGTGGCTTCACCTTAGAAGAGCAAGAGAGGTGGGACACCCTACTCCTGTTGGTGGAATTTGCTTACAACAATTTAATGAATGCATCCACCCATGTCACTTTGTTCTTCTTCATGTAAGGTTAGCATCCCTTCACACCTTCTAGCTTGATGAAGATCCATCCGGTGGCTACCAAGATCAATGCAATTAACACATTTGTTTCTAGAATCCAACAAGGTGTGGAGAGCGCCAAGCACAGATTATAGATTGTGCAAAATTGACAAAAGCAGTATGTTGATGCACATCAAAGGCACATGGAGTTCAATGTTGGGGATCAATTGTGGCTATCAAAAACCAACCTTACATTAGTTGGACCTTGTAAGCTCAAACCTTGTTTTATTGAGCTTTTCTTGATTCTTTGTCAAGTCGGCGTAGTGGCCTATCACCTCAAGCTACCACCACACATGAAGATCCATCTAGTGTTCCATGTTTCCCTAATATGCAGATATGCTCCCCAATCAGGCCAATGTCATTCCACACAAGACATTTGACCTTGTCCAACACTTATTGATGCCACAGAGGAATAGGAAGTGGAGTGTATTCTCCAAAAATGCATGTGTGATACTCGCCATCTACGGGTGGACTATCTAGTATAGTGGAAAGGTTACCCTCTCTATGAAGCAACTTAGGAGCCTACTGCCAATTTGACACATGCACCGGTGTTGGTGCAAGCGTTTGAGCAACAACTACACAACGAGGATGTTGCGTCTTAAAAGGAGTGAGGTCTGTAATACCAAAAGCTAGCCATATGATCTAGATGTGAAATTCAGTTTGGTAACATCTGGAATTATGTTATACATGATGGTCAAAATAGATCAGATAGAAGTATCACCAAAAGAGTACTTCTACTAATAAGGTAGAAACCAAAATATACTTGAAAACCTTAGAACAAATAGCTAGACATATGATTTAAAGATGAGAATTGGTTTGGTAACTTTTGGGGGGATTGTTAAACATGATGGACTAAACAGATCAAAAAGAGGTATCACCAAAAGGGGACTTCTACTAATAGAGTAGGAACCAAAATATACATGAAATCTTTGAAGGCAATTTCAAAGGCCTAAACGGATGAATTAGGCCTCAAAAATATGCAGATTCCTCCCCATTCCCAAAATAGTGAAAGGATGTCCTTCCCTCCCCTCTGGTTTGTCTCATCCAGAGCTTTCCAATGGTACCTCACCCATGTGATTTTTAGATTCCTATAAGAAGATTCTCTAAAAGATTCCCTCTAGTCAAAGCTTATTTGACCAACCAGATAGGACCAAGACCAACATGTCACCTCCAAGTAAGTAATCCAAGGGTGGATCTTGCTGACATGTAACCTATCTGTGTGCCTAATCCTATGGTGGAGCTTCCTTGGAGGAGATCCTCTTTGTCTATATAATAAAGAGAAGGTGCTTCTTTGGGGATCGGATGATTGAGTGTGAAATCTGTGTTTTTTCTCTTCTCTTGTCCTCAGAGGATTACACTTTGGCTCTCTGTAGATGACTTTTTATACCCCTTCATTCTTCTCTTTGATGAATGTCCTCTCTCCTTCCTTTATCTCTCTGGAAAATGTACTCCTTGTTTCTCTCTCCCTAATTTTTGTCAATGTTGAATTTGTGCTCCCTCTATCCTCTTCAAAAAATTTCCTTCTTCTTTCACTCTTCCTAGTTTCTCTTGAATTTTTCCCCCATCTTGGGTAGCGGTTGATATTGTATGCCATCTACCTCTCCTAAAAACTTAAGCTCTCTTCCAAATGTTGACAAATACTCTTCATCCTCTTCCCATTTGTCCCTTGCTTTTCTTCCTCTTTTCTATTGGTCTACATTAGCTTCTCTTCTCTTCATGATACTTTAACCACCAATGACATTGCAACTATATTTGTTTCTGATCCACCCATTGGATATTTCTTAAACTCCCTTGTACTCTAGACATCATTCATTCTCAAATTACTCACTCATTGCTCTAGAGTTCATGTATTCCCAACTTATTGACTCACTTCCTTACTCCTTGCTTCTACCAAAATACTCACCTTGTGTAGTCCCGCCACCTATGCAGATGCCCATGCATATCGTGCAACAACACTAGGTTTACCATGCCAATTTAAAATTAGTGTATTCTATAATTTAACCTTGCACAAGTGTAATATTACTTTACAAGTACATCAAACACACTCAAAGTACATCAAACTAAGTTGGTTGAATCATAACATACTTGAATTCTATCAAAGATATTACATTGATTGGGAGGTCATAAAATATATTACATTGATTAAGACCTCAAGTAGGTCAAAAAAATTTGCATTACATAAGTTCTTGTTTCTTCTACGTTCTCTTCATGATACTCAAGTGCTACTTGGTCCACACTTTGCTCTTCATTCCCTATATCTTAACCTGAATCATCAAAGTCTTCCTCTACCCAATTATCTGCTTGGTTAATCATAAAGTTATGAAGAATAATACATAGGATCACCCATCTTAATAGATCCAAATTTTGTTTGTGATCATTTAGTTGTACTCTTATTTCTTTGAGTGAATGTCATCTAGGTTTCAAAATTCCAATACAATGCTCATTTGCTACTCTAGCACGGGCCAGACATTTATTAAAATTAGCCTTGTTGGGTGTTCAAGCTTGTTCAAAGGAGTGAACTAAATGTCCCATAGGAATATAACCCAAATCCCCTAATAGAATTGATGGTTCTCAAATAAGTTGCACTTGCTCCTTGTACTCAAATTTGTCCATATAGGTGATTTTTTTATACATGCCATGTCATTGCAAGATCCAAACATTCATGCATTGACCGTTTACATAATTACAAGTTGGAGCAATACTTATTTGCAACCTACAATAACAAATATTACCACTCCACACATCAACATTGAACAAAACACTAATTCTTACCCCTAGCGGAATGAATAATCCGTCTTTTGTTTTTGCATACAACTTGACCATTAATTGAGTAAAATCCCTTTTGATAAAAATATTTTTCCTTGTCCATTTTGGGTCGTTGTGACAATCTGAATAAAGTCCTGTCCACTAAACCCATGCACCTAAGGAATCCTTTTTGCACAAAAAGATAGATATTCTTGACCTCTCCTCTTGATTTTGCCATTATACCTCATTGCCCAAGATAGAAATAATTTTAATCATTACTCATTGTAAACACTATGGTAGAGCCTACACTAATCCTCCCTAGGTTTCACCATCTTACCACACTTGCCCTATTGCCATGATGTCCAAACCTATCAAGAGCAAGAGTGACATGCATCCACATAGAAGTTTGTGTCCTTCTAAAGGCACATATAAATACTCCATGGTTTTTTAAGACATTTACTAAAGCTTGGAATGATAATAAATCCATTCTAGTAAGCTTTCTAAAAGCTAGAGCATCCAATCCACCAATTTTTTTAAATACAAACTTCATGCTTTGAGTACATTGCACTCTATCTTGTAGATAACATGATTCCAATGTATGATTCCACCTTCTTGTGAATCTTCATCATCATCCAAGCTCCATTCATTCCATTCAAGCAACTCCTTGAGATTGTCACTCTCCATTTCTGCCTTCAAAATCAACCGGATGGATTTTGCAATTTCTAAAGAAGAATAATGTGAGTGCTTGTGTGAGACATCCTGATGGCTTGGATCCAACTATAATGCTTTGATGATAGATCCAATTTGACTTTAAATTGTAAGGTGTGGAGAGAATTGGAAGGTATTGAGAGGAGGAGCAAGGAGTAAGGGGAGCTCGGTTTTGACTCTAGAAATTGCAATTATTGGGTGTGGGGTACCGAGAGGAGGAGCAAAGAGCAAGGGGAGCTTGGAAGTGAGCAGACTAGAAGGGAACGAGGCGAGGAGAGGGGAGAGGAGGGGAGTGGTGATGTTGGCCTCGCTTGTTTGAAAATGAGATCATGCTATTACAAGCATGACATTAGCTTTAGGTTTTTTAATGAAAGTCAATGAGAGGGAACTAAAATTCAAAATCAGGCAATGAGATTAATGAGATCATGCTATTACAAGCATGACATTAGCTTTAGCTCTTTTAATGAAAGTCAATGAGAAGGAACTAAAATTCAAAATCAGATGAGGAGATTAATTCAAAGTCAGGTAATGAGATTAGTGAGATTAATTCAAAATCAGGTAATGAGATTAATGTATATGGATATATGCTCGAAGATGTGCAATTTCTGTATAGCTCTACAGGTCATGATTTCAAATCCCATGATGACTCTTATACAGCTATGGCTAATAAGCCTCGTAAGTAACTATTTTAACTGTTTGATTCCAGGTTTTACTATCCGTAAAAGTTATACAGGTTACCCATAAAAAGGTTTCTTTATGGTTTTCATGGAATCTTCCTGGTGCTGCTGGAAAATGCTATATTTGAAACCCCCTAATGTACTTAAGTGAACCACCTTCCATGTTTTTGTTTAGAGCAATTCTGTCTATGGGCTTTTCTATTCTAAAAAGAAACCTTGACTTGTGAGGTATCTCAGGATCCATGGCGAGCAGTAATTTCGAGCTCATAAGTAATGGTTTCGTGATGTTAAATACCCAATTTCGAGATGAATAAGCCCTGGTTATCGGCTGCTCATACCTGTCAGCTACCCATACCCATGTTCCTTTCGTTATCAAGGTTGTGAATTTCACTTATTCATGTGCATTGCACGAGAACATTCGGTGAATTGGTGCCGTGCCAGGAGACCGTAGTTTTCTGAACATTTGGAAGTAAGGAACGAGGGCCCTATTTTGCATTACGGACCGCACCGACGTGAAAGATTCTACCCCTGATCATCCACAACTTCGTCACGAACATTACCATGTCTACGAACTTCCTGGCACATGCTTGGAAATACTAGTATGGTAATAAGTTACTTCTTGTGGAATTCGACGGTCGTGGTCAGGTAACCTCTTGCAAGCATGCAAGTGAATGCGAATTGGCACGGAACTTCACACTTATTTATTGGTCCTCATTTGTTTTCTCTCGGGCCCTTGCCTATATATAACTTTCCCAACACTCGTACACGCCGCTTGCTTGTTGCAACGTTCACGAACGAATGTTGATCTTGAACCTGTGATGGACGAACTATGAACGATTGTCAAAAAAGGCGACCGCGTAGGAAAAATGAAGGATGGGAAGACCCCATCAAGCCGTACAAGGGAGAGACAAAAAACGTAACATGGGGCTAAGCCCCAACAGAGTCTGTATGAGAAATCTGCCCTACCGCACCTAAGATATCCGAGCTATGCAAGTCGTACGGTCTACACACAACTGGAGCATCCGAAGAAACATCACCTAATGTGATTGCTCTCCTATGGATTGCACCAGCCACTGCGATTGTTAGGAACGATTGTTAGGAACATCTTAGATTGTGACTTTAATTCTTTTGATAGTGGAAGTTCGGTGCTGGCAGCATGTAAGGAAATTTTCAAATAGCTGCCACAATGTCTACCTTTATTAGTGGCAACTTGATTACAAAAGGCCATTCAAGAGATTACATACGATCGCGGACACTAGACCCCAGACTATTTGATAGTAAGTTGATTTAAGACAATTTGATCGTAAACAATAAGACCACAATAGCGAGTAGATTTCTGAATTTACAGAAATTGTCAAGTTCGTACTTAAATTAGATTCACCGGGCTCCTTTACTTGAAAACTACATTATGGCAAGCATGTAAAGTAGATTGCTATCTTCCTGTCCAAGGTCTTATGATTGCGATCATATAGGTGCGATCACTTCCTGTGATAAGATCCAAACCAGTGTGTTCGTCAAGGGTTACTAATTGAATGTTTTCCGTTTCAAACTGCTATGCAACTCAAGATCGAATTTGTGCTGCGTGGTGACTTTCCGCACATGGTTTGGTCTGAAGACTCCGGCATGTTCAGGGGAAGAAGAATTTGTCTTTACTGAGACACACGTTTTGTTGTCTGAGGTAATGCACAGTGTTAGAGTTGAAATAAGTCAGGATAAATTGGATTCGGCTCATTCAGGGAAATTACTTGGTGTCCACATTGGGTATACAGTCCGGCCCAGCAGTTCCCCGGCACTGTGTATTACCTCGGCTGAGTAGTGCCGGCTTCTTCCAGCCGACCTATATCTCTCCTAGATTCCATCACCAAATATGCTTACCAACCAAGACCTTAGCTGCTCCAGTCCAACGCTGCTTTAGTCAACATGAAGATTTGCATCTACAGTCAAATTGTGCTGGACCAAAGCTTCAGAAACACATATCCAGCACGAATTGGTCAAATTGTGCTGGACCAAGCATAAGAGAAAAGTCTATTCACTGAATGAAGTGTAGAGAAAACTTTGATTATATCGTAAAGTTTTTGAAGTCATGCGAGTGTCGTCAACTCACGTTAGAGGAGAGCAGAATAGAATTACCGCAAAGAATGTGCATTAATTTTGACTCAACTCACTCTTTGAATGTGTTTGCAACAATCCACAAAGCAAAACCTACGCAGAAACTCATGATTATCCGCTATTATCCCAGTTCCATGCACCCTTTTAGGAGGAAAGTATCATGTTCTGTATTCTGCGCTTGTTCTCCACCCGCCGTAATGTGAGCTAATTAGAGAATCTGATCAAAAGAAACTCCAATAACTCCATGTTGTTTCTTCTCCTTATTGTTTTGTGCTCATTGTTGGGTTAGACTCCTTCAGGTCTTCAGTATCTTGCTCAGAAGCTAGAACACTTAGGTGGTTCTCAGTATAATACGGTCACTTGATTCCCACGACTTTCTCGCGGTTATGCCTCGCCTCATACTTTTGGTTTTGTGGCCACTTGGCTGGGTTAGACTCCTCGCGTTTCCAGAACCTCGCTTAGAGACTCCAGCAGCAGATACATTCTCCACCTCCTGATGCATTGCGGCGATAACAAGTTGTCCTGTTTCTCCACGGAATCAGTTCATTCAATAGCTAAAGATTATATAGGCAATGTAGATTGGAGTTTCTTTCCTCAATGGTGTTGATTCTCCACGGAAGCAGTTCATTCAATAGCTAAAGATTATATAGACAATGTAGATTGGAGTTTCTTTCCTCAATGGTGTTGATGAAGTATCACAAGCTAATACTCCTAGCGCTTAGTGAACGCAGGACAGTAGTCCTTAGTCACACTTTCTTCTTTACTTTCCAGTTTTCGTTAGTCATCACTTTAGAGTTATGGTGACGAGTGACTTGACTATCTGTGTATTTCTTCTCTACCTATATATATTTGTGCTGGACTTGTGCCCAGGGAGACCATTCTTTGGTGAATTTGGTGTCTCCAGTCTCATTATTCTTTTCCCTATCATGGTATCCAAGACTGTAAAGCCTTTGAGTTCAATTTGGCAGAAGGTCTCAATTATCAAGTGATCTGATTTTTCAGAGTTTATACCATGAATACTAAACTAGATATTTATGGTGGCATCACAGGTGAGGCCTTGACAAAGAACAATTTTTCTGTATGGAAATATAGAATGTCTGCCTTCTTGAATCTCCAAGAATGTTTGATCTTGTCACATGTGTTGAAACTTGTACTGTAGGTGCTCCTTCAGATTCTAAAGTCTGTGACTGGAATAGTGATCCCGTGCCAATCAAGCTGTGCACTATCTTTCTATGTGTGTTTCTCATCGCTATTTGGTTACATACAAGGTGTTGATACTCCCAAAGAGGTTTGGGATGGATTAGCAAATTTTGTTCAGACAAAGGCAAGAAAGCTTCAACTGAAGCAGCAATCAATGGAGGTTAAGAAGGACAACTTAAGCATAACTGATTATGTTTATCACATTCTTGGTCTGGTTGAGCAGCTGAATAGCGTTGGAGTTAAGGTTGAGGATAATGATATGATTCTTCATACAATTCAAGGTCTACCAAAGGAGTATAAACCTTTTGAGACATCTATAGCCGTTAGAGATATGTGTCCTCTATTTGATGAGCTATTCCCAATGTTAGTCTCTAAAGAGATGTGGCTGCAAGGTGGTGGCAATGGTCTTGTTGCTCAAGATCAGGTTCTGTTTGCTGAGAGCGGTCATGCAAGAGACAGAAGACACAAAAGTTCACTTTGTGGAGGTGCTGTTGGTAGAGGTCAATCCTCACAAAGACAATATGCAACACAAGGCAAGTCCACAATGGAGAGATTCTGCAAGTACTCTAAATCAAAATCTTGTTATGAAAAGACTTGTTTCAAGAAGCAAGATGATGTTAAAACTGGTAAACTATCTCAACAGAACTACATGGAGAAAAATTCCTACTTGGAAGATCATCTATTTATGATGACTCACACTACTGCATTGACGACCAAGAGTGGTTCATCAACTCAGGGTGCTCCAACCATATAACCCATCATGCTAGTATTTTCAGTTCTAAAGTACCAGTATCTGAATTATTGTATGTGAATAAGGGTGATGATATTGAGCATATTAACATAGGCATTATCCCTTTCTCATCTCCATCTGCCAATCTTAATGGCTTAGGAGAAGTCCTCCACTTACCTACAATCACCCAAAGCTTAATTTCTGTTTGCCAGATTATTGAGAAGGCTTCTCAAGTTTTATTTCACCAAGATGTGTGTTTGTGGACAAGTATGAGATATCTGCTATGCCCATAGGATGCAAACTTGGATCTAAATTTGGGAGGATGTTCAAATTAATCATCAAGATACACACTATTATAAATCAGAATGCTATGTTTATTCATGGCTTGATTGATTTTTCAGATCTTGAGATGTGGCATAAAAGAGTGGGTCACACGAACCTACAATAATTACAGGTGCTACCTACCTCAGATCTGGTTACGGGGCTTCCAATATTTTCAGATCCTTTGCCTATAGGGGTTTGTGAGGCTTGTCAATTTGGGAAGCAAGCTAGATCATGGTACAAGGGACTCAAGGGTGTTAGAATTGATCCACTCAATGTATGGAATGCTTCAGAAAAGAGTTAAGCAGGCTCTAAATATTTTGTCTTATTTATTTATGATGTTTGAAGATATACATGGGTCTACTTTCTGAAAGCTAAATCAGATGTACTTTCAATTTTCCAAATATTCAAGCAGCTTGCGAGAAGCAATATGGTTATAATATCCTACATCTATGTTTTGATTGGGGTAGAAGAGTTTATTTCAAACCATTTTGATGCTTTTCTACATGAGCAAGGTATCAAGCTTGAAGTTACTTGCAGCTACACACCTCAACAAAACGGAGTTGCTGAGCAGAAGAACCAACATATTGCCAAAGTTCCAAGAGCCATGCTCAATAAGAGGGCATCCTCATGTGTTATTGGGCAGAAGAAGTTAATTGTGCAATTTACTTGATGAATCTATCTCTTACTTGGTGTAGTCACAAAATGATACCTTTTCAAGCTCTTACAAGTAACAAACCTGATTTATTGCATCTAAGGGTTTTCATTGTATTTGCTTTGTTCATGTTCTTGATAAGAAGAGGCAAAACCTAGATCCTAAAACCCAAAATTGTGTCTTTCTTGTCTTTCTTGCCTCAAATTCTAGAGAATATAGGTGTTATATCTTGATTTTAATACTTTTATTATCAATAGAGATTTCATATTTGAGGAGTTAAAATCTTGATATCAGGCTCCTACAAGTTGCTCATCTGATTTACCACTTACAGCACCCTCTACTCCTTTGAGTGGTTTAAGTAATATTCCTGTCCATAGGCTAGTACTTCAAGTGCTAATGGTATTTCTAGTGAGCACTCTCAATCTCAAGCATTTGTAAATCCTTGGTCAGGACAGGGTATTGAGAAGCATTTAGTCAAAGGTTCTCAACATTTAGGAAATTTACTCCCTATTTTATCCAATAATATTTCTACTCCTTTGCTGGAACAAATGGTATGTCAACCACATAGTTTAGAAATTCCAAATAATTAAGATGAGGCTACAAATAGCACATCGTAGCTTGAACAGCAAAGTACAAGTACAAGGGTTAAATATCCACTAGCCTGAACAGCAAAGCACAAGTACAAGGATTAAATATCCATTGAGATGTTTTCAAGTTGAAGGATTTTTAGCCCAACATCATGCTTACATGGTAAACAGTATACAAGAAAGAGAATCAAATTCTCTTGAGATAGTGATGCATCACGCAGATTGGGTGCAAGCCAAGGAGCTTGAAGTTGCAGCCCTACATCACCAACAAACATGGGAGTTGATTGATTTACTGCATGGTAAGAAGGCAATTTGTTACATGTGGATTTTTAAAGTCAAGAGGAATTCTTAATGTTTAGTGAGTAGGTACATGGCAAGGCTTGTGGCAAAGGGTTTCTCACAACACTATGGAATTGATTTTGTTGAGACCTTCAGCCCTATTGCCAATATGCCATCAAATTTTGGTCTCTCAACATCAGCCACATTCAATAAGTGGAAGCTCTAACCACCTGAATATGAAGATCCAAGATATCCAAGCAAAGTTTGCTTATTGAAAAAGTCTCTTTATCAACTTAAGAAATCTCTACAAACTTGGAATGTCAAGATTAATTCCTATCTTTTATCCATTGGATTTCAAGTTTATAGTTCAGATTTTTCACTATACAAACTACAAGTTGGTGGCAATATGGTTTTGTTGATCATCTTTGTTGATCATCTATGGACATGAAATACTTGGGAGAACTCAAATGCTTCTTGGGTATTGAGTTTATTTAAGATGGCAATAACCTTTGGTTACTACAACACCAATATTCTCTCAACATGTTGGAGAATTTTGGTATGATGGCTTGTAAGCCTATTTCTACTCCTCTACCAACTTTTTTTAAGTAAAATGCCAAAGATGGTGAGTTTTTGGCTGATCCAAATATGTACATACATATCCTTGGAAGTCTGATTTATTTGACTCTTACAAGACCAAATCTAAGCTATGTTGTTGGTCTAGTGAGTCAATTTGTGCAAGCACCATGGAAGCCACATCTTGATATTGTTCAAAGGATTTTATGTTATGTGAAGTTTACCATCCAATTTGGTCTTCATTATTCAGCTGGTGGGTTATCCATTGTATAAGGTTTTACGAATGCAGATTGGGCAGGAAGTGTTCACGGTCAAAGATCAACATCAAGTTATGTTTTCAATCTTGGAATTTCTGCAATTAGTTGGCCATCAAAGAAGCAAGCTATTGTTGCTTTATCATCAACAAAAGTAGAATGTAGGGTTGTCAATAATGCTACATGTGAGTCTATTTTGCTTCACAACTTATTGGAAGATATGGGATATATATTTCATGATTGTATAAGCTTATACACATATAACATCAGCAGTATTAAACTTGCTTGCAGTCTAGTATTTCATGCAAGGACCAAACATATAAAGGTCCATTATCATTTCATTAGAGAAAAGGTATTGGTTGGAGAAATAGATCTACACTATATTCCTACATATGAGCAAGTTGTTGATATTTTCACCAAAGCGTTACCTAGAGATAAATTCAAATATTTTAGATCTCATCTAGGAGTCAAAGATATTCACGTTAGCTTGAGGGAGAGAGAGCTTGAGGGAGAGAGAGTCAATGAAGCATCACAAGCTAATACTCTTGGTGCTTAGTGAATCCAAGAGAAGTAATCCTTGATCACACTTTATTCTTTACTTACCATTTCTTGTTAGTCATCACTTTAGAGTTATGATGAAGAGTGTCTCAACTGCTTATGTATTTCTTCTCTACCTATATTTGTGTTGGAATTGTGTCTTGTAAGAAAATACTTTGGTGAACTTTGGTATCTCCACTCTCACTATTCATGTCCATAATAAATGGATGCATCAATGTATCTAAGAGGGGGATCCATGTAGGTGTTCAACTCTCTTTCCTCAAGAGCTGCCTCATATACAATAGTTGTATCAAAATGTGGAGTAACTTTGTTTTGAAGGGCTATTGTGGATAAGAGCTGAATCCATGTAGGAACATGGATAATATCCATATCAGTTCAGTTTCACTCAAATTCTTTTATTTGTGTTAACACATACTTACATAGCCTATTTAGAGGCTAAAAGGTCTATCTTTTCACCTCCAGGGTTTGCTTATGGCTGCCCTCTATGTACTCTTGCACTGTGTGGAGCTCTATAATCATCAAACTCTATTCTCAGTTCATGTCTTGCATTCTTGAGTGCTCTCTATCCTCAACAATGGTATGAGAGCTCATATGCTCTTAGTTTTATTGAATAGGCTAAAGAGATTCACTAGAGTCACCTTACATAGGTTCACTATCAGAGAAAAATTGGAAAGGTGCTTGTATTCTTTGTTCTTGCCACACAATCTTTCTCACCCAGCATAAGAGAAGTTTTTAGTCACCCAAACTTCATAACCATTGCAGAATTTAAAAGCCTTTGAGCACACCTTGCAATTTTCAGCAAGAAAGATTTCAAGTCTCAAGAAATTCCAAGAGGCAGTACTTGCATAAGGAGGATTCTCAAGTCATACAAGAAAAATATTGAGGATTAAAATTGAGAACAAAGGTGAGAGAAATATGACACCATGACAACCAAGAATCACCTAAACATCTTTTCTTGGCCCAAATTTGATGGGTCATATTACACACAATAGGCAGAGCAAATTCAAGAACTGCTTGACTTGTAGAGGTTTGGGGCTATGTAAATGGCTCAAATACTCAACCTGCACCAATAACTACTTTTGGATCCACCAGAATTACAAATCAAGCAAATATAGATGCTTGGTCAAGAAAGACAAGATGACCAAGGTTACAATTTGCTTTTGTGTTAATAGGAGCATCTATGGAATTGTGGGAGGCTGCACCTCAGCCAAACAGGTTTGGGATTAACTTAAAAGTCAATATTGGCCACACAAAAGGTCACTCAAATGAATTTGAAAGAAAAGTTAATAACCTTCAAAATGAAACCCACTCACTCTATCACCCATCATATCAACAATTACAAGAATCTGTTGTAGTAATGTTGTGCAACATGATTGAATATGGACACAAAAGAAGAATTAATAACACTCATGTGCAAGATGCCTCTTGCTTATAATACCATCATTCAACAATGAATCTCAACATGTCAATGTTCAACAGTTAATGTCAATCTTACTACAAGGAGAAATGGCTATGAAAGGCTTTAACATAGTGTCTATGGCACTCTTCACTATAATACCAATAGCTAGACATACATCTAGAGTTGAAAATTGGTTTGGTAACATCTAGAAGGATGTTATGTATTACAGGCTAGTTAGATCAAATAGAGGTGTCACCAAAAGAGTACTAATAGGGCAAGAGCCCAAAATAGCTTGAATTTGGTAATACCAAAAGCTACTATTATATTATCTAGAGGTAGAAATTGGCTTGGTAACATCTGGAAGGATTTTATGCATTATGGGCTAGGTAGTTCAGATAGAAGTGCCACCAAAAGAGTACTTCTACTAAAAAGCAAGAGCCAAAAATAGCCTGGAAACTTTTGAGCTAATTTTGGAGGCCTAAATGGATGAATTAGACCTCAAAAATATACAAATTTCCCTCCTCCCCACCTCTTTCCTTGTACAAGCAGATGTAAGGCCAGCCTTTGCTTCCCCCTAGGTTTTTCTTATCAAGAGCTTTCCAGCGCTATCTCACCCACAAATTTGGAGATTCTTACAAGAAGATTCCCTAAAGATTCCCTTCAGTCAAAGATGGTTTGACCAACCAGATAGGATCAGAACCAACACATCACTCATGCATGCAACCAATCTAAGGGTAGAGCTTGCTTATAGGTCACCAATCTAAGTATTTGATCCAAGGGACCCTAAACTCAAAGATTAAGGAGTATTTAAGGAGCGTCCTTTGCTATATAATACAATCAAGGTGCTCCTTTGGGGCATCGGAGGTTGAGTGTTAAATTATGTGTTTCTTCTTGTATTTCTCTTCAGGTCTCCTATCCTTGGAAGATTATATTCACCCATAATAAAGGCAAGAACTGCAAGAGCAAGAAGTTCTACAAAGGCTAGGGTTCCAATACCAACCATAGACATCAAAACCATGGTAGCTAGAAACCTATGCCTCCAAGACCGTACCCAAGATGTCAACATGAGGGTCATAACTGTCCTACCTACCCAAACTTGTGCATCATCTCAAGAATCACAACCAACAACAAGACCTAGCAACAAGAGGAAATCTAAACAAAACTCATATTTTGCCCAAGTTCTCCTCATGCACACATACACCTTTGTCAAGAAGACAAAAAATGAGGAAAATGATCCCCTAAGGTATCTCAACATAGAGTCCTCTCATCATTTTTCTTACTTGCAGAATGACTTCCAAAATTTACACTTGCACCATAAGAACAGAGACAACCAAAACAAACAAGTGTTCCTTGGCAATGACACTTCCTTGTGCATTAAAGCCACAAGAACTATCAATGATATGCTACCAAAAGGCTTTGTTCTCACATTAACAGATGTGCAGTGAGTTCTACATCTTCAAAAGAACCTCTTCTCCATTTGATATGAAGGGAGAACAAGTTGTTATTCTCAACATTGCGTGCCAACAATTTTACCCTAAAGGTGAACTACTACAGAATGTCCACTAAAAAATAATCTGTAAATTATGGGGAAGGCTATGACTTCACATGATGCCCAACCAACACAAGCCTTGTGCTATAACCAATTGAGATAATCAACTGTCTTTTTTTAAACCAAAAAAAGAAAGTTGAATCCATGGCAAGGCAAAGCACAAAAGTGCAGTTTGAGAACTCAAACCTAAAGGAAAATGATCAAGACAAACAAAGTCCTTACAACCAGTGCTACCTCCCATTTCAAGTTCTTAGTTCATCATCCTCCATCCTATAGATAATCACATGCGGAAACATTTATCAATTTCTACACTAGTTGCAAACTTGGCCTTTGGAGTTGTATTCACAAGTGCATGTTCAGATTAAACCAAGGAAGAAATGTCATAGTTGAGTCTATGATATCAAAACATAAAGTAGAAGCAATTGCTTTTGCAGCTTCAGATCAAGATGCCTTCACTTGTATAGTTGCACATCCTTAGACCATAGACTGGTCAAATCCAATAGCTGGCATTGTTCCCTAAAGTTGCTTCTGCTCTAACCTCCAAAAAAACCCAATCTCATGGCATTCCTACCTCTTGAATTCTCGGGCAGACCATCTGTCACAAACTGTAGCACATGCTATGAATGCAATAGAAATTATGACCTTGGAACACTACAGTCTAATAACAAATGCTGCTCCAAACATGCTTCACTTGGAGAAACCCACAGCCAGTTGTGCCCTCACTCATGAAAACAAGGAATGGCCTTTGAAGCATGTGTTATTTATCTTGAGTCACATGACTTAAACTTTTTTACCCTAACCAAAGAGATACAACTTCTGCCCCCTCTCCAAGCCACATCAAACAATAATAAGTACTACCTACATATAGAATATTTCAAGGAAGGAGGGTGGTTAATAAGCGTTCATGCAAAGGTGGATTATATGACTTTCATCAAGTATGCTTGGTTAGATAAGCAACAAATTTGAAAATTGGTGAAAGGTTAGATACTATATTGGATTGGTTTAGTGGGAGTTCTATGATTTCTCTAAGTTCTATATATACTTGTATTGATTCCAATTTTTTTCTTGGAAGTTGAGTGCAAGTTCTTTGATTTGCATAGTCTATGCTCATGTTAACACCAAATTGACAAGATTAACATCAAATTTTATACTCTAATGGGTGCTCATCTTTATTCCAAGAGTGGTGGGTGGCTAATTTTTTACTCAAATAGGTGGGTATGAGTTATGTTTGCATGGATGCCTAGGTCTTATCACAACATGACTTGCATCAAGAAATCCCCATTGTGTATCAACATGAATTGAAGAGGGTCTATTATATTTTTTGATACAACTAATATCTATTAAGGGACTTTGGTTGTATGGCCATGAGTCATTTGGTCCCATCATTCAAGCAGGCACACAGCAAGGATAAAATAGATTTTAACAAGTGCATGGCAAGAACTTATATTCTCAACAAGCATTGCATTGGAGTGTTAAAGGCCCAATGGTATTCATTGTTGGAATGAAGTGGGCAGCTGAAAACCAAAAATAGGAATTCATAGTTGATGCAATGTATCAGTTGTTGCATCATATTGCATAAGTTTTTGATAAATAAGTTTGATCTTTGGCTAGAAGAAGATCCAACAAGAATAGAGAGGAAACTAGAGAAATAGAGATACAAATTTATATTGCCTAAAATAGGCAAAAATGGTGGGATTTTGAATCCTTAATAAATTTTTGTCCTTCTTGGTAGGATTTTGAATCAAATTTCTAATACACTTTGTTTTATTAGTACACCCAATTCAATGATATGCACTTTATTTGTGAAATTTGGGACAATTTATGAATGTTGGAAGCGTTGGTTCATGTGATTTGATTTGATGTGATGTGATTTCTGTGATAATTTATGAATGGTGGTAGCATCAATTCATTGGATTTATGTGATTGGATTTGATATGATGATCTACATTCAAGGAAATATATAACAAATTCTCGGGTGAAGAATTCTTCTTATCTCCTTGTATCAATATGGATATTTTATGCATTGAATATAGGTTCTTGTTGTGAATAACATTGATCTTAGTATGTGAATAATATCTATGTTTTCCATTGATATCAATTTTGCTAATGGTGTGATTCATCTTAAATGCTAAATACAAAAAGCTCTCAAAGATCTTTGCAAATAGGTTCATGAAGGTATTTGTACACTGCTCATGAAGGAAGTAAATTTGAATGAGCAAGAATAGGAAGAAGTAGGATCAAAGGAGTGGAGAGGAGTGCAAAGGAAGGAGGTTCAAAAGGAAGGGAGTGAAGAAACAGCTTTGATTCTTCATAGAGAGAGAGTGTGCCAAAGGACAATTTGTAGGGAGGAGTGACAAAAATAGCAAATAGAAAGAGCAAAGAGTGGGAGACATTGAGTAGGGCAAGAGTGACAAAAATGGTGAAGCAAGAGTGATAGAACTAAAGCAAGGTGAAATGGATAGAAGGGGCAGTATAGAGCGACTGAACATTTCAAGAATTGAGCGATGAGAGAGAAGGTAGAGCTATGGGGTGAAAGTGTCATTATGAGAAAGTGTGTGATATACTCAATATGGAGGATTTCAAGGAAGGAGTGTTTAATAAGCTTTCATGCAAAGGGAGATTATATGACTTCTATCGAGTAGGCTTGGTTGGATAACAAACAGATTTGAAAATTGATGGAAAGCATACAAAAAACTGATCTAGATGCCATGGGACTTAAAATCTATGTTGGATCTAGATTTCTTTGCACAAATGTGAGTACCCTCAATTTGTGTTATTTTTTTCATGCATCTCTTCTTGTTTCCCTTATCTCAGATTCCTTAACAATTCTATCTTCCACTCTTGACCTCCAAAAAAACCCCACCCAATCCCACAATTAGGGATTTTGCTCCTCAAGCAACACCCTATCCAAATCCTCCTTCCTTGACCAACCACGCTTCCACTTTCCTTCCCTTTACCAACCACAAGCAACCTCTATCTTGCTTCCATTGTTGCCAATAATCCCCATCACAATCTCTTGCTTTATGTGCAATCCTCCTCCTATTCTCCCTCCCACAAGCAATTCCGCCAATGATCTCTCCCATCTTGCTCTTGCAAGAGATCCTCATTCTGGACCTCTAAATTCCATGAATGGTTTTGCTTGTACAAAAAATCCTTGTCTTGGTACTTTGTGTTGTGGGTGATCCCCCTCTTGATACTCCTACCATGAGCAATCCACTTCCAATCCCCATGCAACAAGAGACTCTTCTCAGACCCCTTATTTCCACAAATGACCTCATACCTTGATTGCCTTTGACTCTAGTTTTTGGAGGACTTTTACTTCTTTTTTGATTGTCTATTCAGCTTTGAGATGTTGTATGCTCTTGAGATGGTTTTTATAGTTTGATTCAGGTAACTAGATGGTTTAGGGAGTGATGTTTTGTGGGAGGATTATGGAGTTTCTTAACTTTTTGTTTCATTTCTATGGACTAATATTCCCATATATTTTTGTTTGATCAAATTGTAGTGTGTTGGGAGTTTGTGCACAATGGGATGCAAGAACTTACTTAGGAAATAAGAGTGAGAGGCCTTTCATTTTGTCACTTGGACCCATAAGGTAGGCCTTTGCTTTGGAGGTGGAGAGTTCAGGAAAGAGGAGATCTATACTTACTCATGGGTGCAAGAATGGTTTCCAATGAGAGACCTCACTAATAGAAAGTACTTTGCTAGACAATGTGTATATATAGCTTGGAGACCATTCTTCTAGATGTTTAGTTCAGTACTTGCACTTGATAGGCATCCAAAGTCATTACATAGCCAACTAGCTATGAATCTGATGACTTAGGTGGAAAGGACCAGAGAGTAATATGATTGGGGAAAGCTCATATTAATTGGAATTGAGTTGGCATCCTTGCAAAAGAATTGAGATGCCCGGATGGGAGACAATTCAACTAGTCATTTGTTGGATAGTTCCTCACTCACATCTTCTTGGAAATTGGATTCATAAGAGAGGATGAGGTCTACTATGGGAGGCTTCTAAGGAAGTAGGAGGATTTCTATATCTATAGTTCATATGTGGATGAGGATGATGAGCCATATGAGGACAAGGAAGAGGATGAGTGAGAGCAATGTAAGATTTCATCAATGAAGAACTACATGTTTTCTTGTAAATTGGTAGGGTATCTTCCACCATATAATAAATGACTTCACACACTATAGTTGCTTATATGCTCATATATTGTGCTAATTTTTGTTTAGTTTTACTTGCAATTTTACTTGTGCATAGGTCAGCTTATTCATGTTATATATGATGCTCCTCCTCTCCTCTTATAGAGGACCCTTCCTCTCCTCTTGTATCTCCTTTAGGAGACTACCCTTCTTCTCTCACGATTGAGGATCGTTCCCACATCCTTGTAGCTTCATTAGGAGAGGACCCTTCCTTAGAAGGTGGAGTTGTTAGAGGAGGTAACCCAATTTCAAGTTATCAATTATGATGTTAGGATGTGAGGATAGGAGTCCATCACTTGGTCTCATGAGTCTTTCACAATTAGAGCTAGGAGAGAGTGAGCCATGTGAGAGAGAGACATACTTATTGGAGAGGGATCGCATCCTTCTTGAGAGAGAGAGAAAGTAGTATAGCTTGGAGGCAAGTGTAGCTTAGGATAGTAGAGACTGAGCGAGAAAAGTTTCATAGGCTTAGGTCTCATAGAGAGGCTATGGTCAAGGTTCTTATGCCTAATGAGAAGTTTTACTGGGGAGCATTTTACATTACTACCATATTGTTAGAGGAGTCCTAGAGTGCTTATGAGGAGTCCCAAGGTATGGACATTTAGGTAGGTGTGCAAACTCAACTGACTATAGAGAGAGTGTCTTTAGTTGGACTAAAACTAAGAGTATTGAGACTCACATTGTTGAGCTTATAGGGAGTAAGGTTGAGCATAGAAAGAGTGAGTCTTAGCTTAATGGTATAGAGACACAAATTGAGTCTCATCTTAATGCGTTGGGGAGTATGGAAGAGCCTAGTGTGCTTCCACCAGGTATAGAGATTGTTCCTTGGAGACCATGACTTTCATATGATCTTGCTCTCCCCCCTCCCCTCCCCTCTCCTCCTCTCCTCTCCTTTTCTTTTGGACATGTATAGGAGGAGGCCAAGTGGTATGACGAGAGGACTATGACACTCTCTTATGAGCTTTCTAGACTTAGGATGTTGTGAGAGAAGATGAGCTTGTTTACACATTTCATTCTGTGCATTATTTATGCTCACAAGAAGAGGAAGAAGATATTAGTTTTGGATGTTGGATGTCTAGTAGATATTATGTGTGATAGCAATCTTATCTACATTCAAAAGTGTGGATGGTCCTATTATAGAGGCTCTAGTAGGTTTCAATATGTTCCATGGCCTAGAGTTAGAGAGTTTGTGGAGTTTTATGTGACACAATTTGAGATTATGATGTGGACCAATAGTACTTGGATACAAATAGAGCATCTCCTTTGGGCCACATGGGATGAGGACCCGCATGAGTACATAGTAAGAGGAAGCTTATGCCATGCTTTATAGAGTAGATTGGTATTTGGACACTTGGAGAGGTTTCACTCATAAACTTGTGTTTCTACTAAATTTTGCCCATAAGTGTTTTGTGTGCACTAAAGGAACTACTATGCCACATAGAAAGCACTAGGCAATTGAGGATGACTAAGCAAGTAAGGAGAAATGGGAGCATTAAGTACCAAAGGAACAATGAACAATGAACACTAAATAACACTAAGTAGCAGAAGTATACCCCAAAGACCAACACTCATCCCTAAACCAAGGATTGTATACCAACCAAACTCTAACCCTTCAAATGATCTCCCAACCAAACCAAACCTAAACCGCACAACAGTCCCCTCAAATGATTCCCCAAAAAATCCCTAAAATGCTACCCAATTTCTATCCTTTGAGCAACATCTCTAATGACCTCTTTCCTCTAAGAAACCCCCATAACAACCCCTAATCTCTGACCATAGCTCCAAATGATCCTCTCTCTCCTCTCCCAAACCTCATCTTACCAACCGTAATTTCCTCCCAAACCCTTGCCATGCCGCTAGCAATTCCTTCCCAAACCCTTACCATGCAGAGTGATTGCTCTCCCAAGCCCTTGAGCAAATCAAAGCTTTGCTCAAATTTTAAATAAACACCAATTGATACAAAAAAATTCAAGAAAAAATTTATTTTATATCAACATCATCTTCATTTACTAGGTTTCTTCCTCTTTGACAAAGTGGAACATCATTTATATATACAAAGAAATACACAAAACTTTACATATGCTACTTCCGTCCTTGATTACAAAGTAATATGCTTAAATGTAAGCTTCTTCCTTTGTTACAAATTGATATGTTTGAATATGTATTCCTTGCTTGGTTACAAAAAGTGATCAGCTGAAATGTATTTCTACTTTTATTGCTGGAATATGTATTTTTTTCTATTGCTAAAATATGCATTCCTTTCTTGCTTGGAAAACATCAAAAGCAAAAAAATATGTATATAAGCCTACAAGATTGCAAAGTGTTTGGGTGAAAAATGTCATAAGAAAAAACAAAAATGTGTATCTAATTCTACTTTCCAAAAATTCTCAAGCAAAAAAGGAAATATGGATCTAAGTCTCTAAGAAGTAGAGTAATTGAAGACCCTAGCAAGTCCCATAGTGATTGGGTACAAAATATATAATTGGGTATAAGAAATTTAGGATCAGCATTGTAATTTTTCAACACGCCCGTTGCAACTCCTTGTCCCAAGAGCATCAACATCATCATGAGCTTGACAGTCTTTTTCACTCAACATACTCATTACAATTTTAATTTTATCCAGGGTCTTTCATGAGCAAGCTAATTTCTTGGTCATAGAGTTGAAGCTTCTTTATTTAGCATAACTCTCCTTAATTTGGAGTTTCTCAACTTTCTATCTCATCTTCTTGCACCTAAGCTTCCTTTCCACTTCAGGTTTCACACTAACTTTCTCTATCTTGGCTATTCATTATACCATAATTTTGGCCAATTTGGATCTCTGCTTGGCTTCCAACAATTCACTCTTAAGTTTGATGTGGTTGGAAAGATCTTGGGAGAATGCAACAAGAGTGGGTGAAGGAGTCATCTTCTCTTTGGAAACCCATTTCCTTTTTCTAAATTCATATTCTCATTCTTCCTTTTTTTTCATGCTCATTGTTCCTTGCACTTTCCTCTTGAGTTGCTATAGCTTTAGCACATTGCAATTTCCCCTTGGTTGGGGAAATTGCAATGGGAGAAGGTTTTTAAGGAGTTGATGTGATGAAGTAACATACTTTGATTGAGAAACATGCTCCAAATTCCCTTGTGGTTGTTTAACATATTTGATAGTGATCTAAAGGGTGCTCGCAACATAGAAATATGCTATGCGTTCCCTTGTGGTTTTGTAACATATTAAGATTGCAATCTATAGTGTGTAATGAAGTGTCATGCCATTTATAGTATTGCATCTAGATTGCTTGGCCACTGGAGTTGCAGTGATTGTGGTTAGAGGTATTTTAGTAGTTACTCATAGAGTACTTTCAGACGGTCAAAATTTGTGTTTGGGGTATTGACTTCATGGTGGGGCCCACCGTCACTTTGCACCATTGGCACCATTGGGTGTGCCATCAGTGGGACCATTAAGGTTTGGGACCTAGCTCAAGTCCAAGGGGTATACTAACAAAGTGCAACTCTAGAGAGCTCACTTCTATGATGTTAAGCCTTCGAGTTCTTGGCTATGGTGGACAGAGGCAGACGAGCATCACCTGGATTCTTTTAGCTAGAGTGGGTGTGGCTTGACTGTAATCAGTGCCTAATTTTTGGCAGATTATTGATTGATAGCTCAAGTATTGATCTGATTGAGAGTGAATTTGAGTTGTGTAAATGAACTAATTATTGTGGCACTTTAGAGTTTATGTGTGACTTATGTGTGAGTTGTGCTTCTATAATGTATGATGTTGTCAGCAATGTATATATGCACGACAGAAGGAATAGGAATAGGATCTACTCACTTCTTCACAAAAAATTGTCCCTTGAGTGTGTTCTTCTACCCCCTTTGAAAAAAAATCATATGGGTCTTGGGTACTATGAATGGTAAAGGTAATTCTATACTGAGGAGTATCGTTTCTAATTATTTCCTCTTTGTCCTCATGGGTTAGTCCCATTTCATCCTCTGGCCTTGCCCTAAGCCATCTTTTCCCTTATTTCCCAACTCCAGACTTACCAGTGCAAGGGGTGAGATATTGGTCCGGCCCCAAATATCATGTCCGTCCTCTTAAAATGTGGACACTTGTGATGCAATTTATGTTCAATTATTCTCCACTCTTGCTTCAACTTGTTGTTAGTCAAGCCTTCTCGTGGAGACTTGTCTTTCCATTCACAACTTGTCTTGTAAGCTTTCATATACTTGACAAATTCATTGTACAATTTCTTCCATTCATTGAGTAATGAAATCCCATTCCAACCTTCACTAGATAAGTGGCCATGTGACTAAATGTGGTGCTATTTTGTATAGGTTTCTTTGTACTTCCACATGTATGTGTTTGGAATGTTCTGGATCATCTAAGCAATCCAAAATCTGAGTGCAATGTGAGTTTATATTCTAAATCTCTCATCCTCTTGTTTTGGTCCCTATTGCCTCTCCTGTTCCTTTGGTCCCCATGCAAGCCCTTGTTGAGTCTACTCTTCCTTTGATCCGCGCAGAAGTTCCTAAGGATTCATTTTAAGAAGGTCTTGGAATCTCATAAGATTTAACAAGGAATTGAGGCAAGAGTTTTGGTGGAGGCCATGTGGGAAGGGAATTTTATCCCAACAAAAAAATCTTTTGGCACCCAAAAAGCAAAAGTTCTCCATCTTATCTCAAGTCTACTCTTTAATATTAATAATTCTCACTATAAACATTCACTCAATCGCTCCATATTTCTCTGAATGACTTAGTGCTTGCTCAAGGGATGGGATTCCCAATACAACTTTAATTTCCGTGCACCTTTTGCACTCATCTGTAGTATGTGCATGTCTTCAGGGAGAACTAGATTTCAATTTCAATTTCATCTAGAGATCCAAGGAATTATCTTTGATCCAAAGAAGGAACAAAGTATGCTTTGCAGGTGAGAGTGAATTCAAATATCAGTGTCATTATACTGTCATTATATTCTCGCATGGTGCAAGAGGGAATTCAAATTTGGTCTCCTACGGCAGAAATTCAAACACGTGTCTTTCCTGTGAGAACACATGTCATTGTTCTTCTTCCAGTATGTTGATACATAAGTGTATGTTGATAACATGTGTCGTCATAATTAATCTCCATTATGAATGTCAACTAATCAAACCTGTAACCCATCCATGGTTAGTAAACCCTCCCATCTCCAAAAGTGTATGTTGAAACCGCCAATAAATCATAAGAGTACATGTAAAATATTGTACGGACTTTTCACCTTTGTGTCTCTACTGTTTTACAAGTACCCGGTTAAAAACCTTACAAAATCTCTAAAGTTCCATAAAGAACCCATAAATTTTCCATTTGAAATGCCCTAATGTGATTACTTGGATTATGTAGCACAATCAAGAAGGAACTGTCCATTATCATAGAGAAACTAGCTTACATACAAGATTATCTTTGTCAATGTTAAACCAACGAAAATATCTCATGACGCTTCAGAAAGTCATTGACAAGTTGATATTTTAATTTAGGACGTCCAATGATTGGGTGACGGATTTCTGTATTAGAGAGGATACTCATGTGCTTTTACCACACTACTTGCTTGCTCCAATAAAAGAGTTTAAAAAAACCTTTGCAGCAAAGATATAAAATACATATATCTCATAAGGTGAAGATTCTCCAAAACTAGTGTCACAAGAGGTAGTGAAGGTACCTCTAGATCATGAGAATACGAGGTATCCTTAAGAGGTACATTTGACAAAGAAAGAGCTAAATCAAAATGATCTAGAATATTTTAAATGGTAAGGTTTGTTGTACAAAACCTTAGTCTATAGATTATTTTTTTCTAACTCCTTTGCACGATTTTACTGCAAACCAAGGACAATGATTAAATTCTTGGGGGCGTGAGCGGTTGATGAAATCAGTTTCTTTTACGATCTCCTTTCATCAACTTTATCCTTAATTTGATTCTTTTCAAGTGTGAGAGCAAAAGGGCATGAAAATGAAAGCAGACTTCCAAACATAGTGCATATAAGGATGAAAGTGTCAGAATAGTAGTGCTTGTTGACTCGGGTCTTCTTCCAGTTTTCCGCCACTAAAATAACACCCACCCAGCAACCGTCCTTGGTGGAAAATTGGAACTCAAGTCAGCGAACGTGGAGAGCACTGACCAAGGTCTTCAGCTCGAAGGAAGCACTGAAGGAAACGCAAAGGGTGCAAGGGTTTCCTGAGTCAGGGATTTACATTTGGTGTCAATTTGTTTCTTGAAGGTCTTGAAGAGCAGCAGAAGATCTCTCCGGAGCGGGACATTAACTGGAAATTGGAGTCTCCGAGCAGCAACAATGGCACAACGGGAAGAGAAAAAGCTGCTTATTGCAATCCCAATATTCAATGGGATAATGGCATTGGATGCCATCGGGCCTTACGACTGCGTGCAACATATTCCAAATGTGGAGGTGGTCTTCGTGTCACACAAGCCGGGGCTGTACACAGCGTCTCGCGGTGCTCTTTCACTGATGGCCACTGCTTCCTTCGACCAGGTTCCCAGCCCTGATGTTATCATCGTGCCAGGGGGAACCGGAACTCGTGTACTGCTCGATGATCAGCCAATTATCCAGTGGATTCAAAAAGTAGGTCAATTCCTATTATCCCTGGGGTCAGATTTGCTTCACTTCTACTGAATTCCAGAGGTTCATATACGCACTGCAAGTAGACATAGCGTGAACTAAATCCTCCTAACGAAAGCTGCACCTTGCACAGGCACATGAGACCACCTTGTACACAACTTCAGTTTGCACGGGCTCACTGCTGCTTGCCGCAGCTGGGTTGCTGAAAGACCTTGAATGCGCCAGTCATTGGGGATCGATAGACCAGCTGAAGAATTACGGTGCAAAACCATTAGAACACGAACGCTACGTGAAGCAGGTAACCTGCTGGCCACAATTTGCATTCACAATTTGAACTTCATCCCTATCTCTATCTATTTCTTGCACACGAATTGTAAGACAGTAATTGCTGCAATTCACGACAAGCTGCTTAGTTTCATCCGGAAGTTGTGTAATTTGTGCAGGGGAAAATCATAACTTCCGCTGGAGTCTCAGCTGGCATTGACATGGCTCTTTTCCTGATTTCTCTTATCTGGGATGTACAGACTGCGAAAGCGGTGCAACTTTACATTCAGTACGATCCGAAACCCCCTTTCGATTCTGGGAGCCCCTTCAAAGCAACACCCGAAACTATCCTTCTGGCCAAATCCTTTGGAACCCGATCGCTAGAGCATACAAAAACACAGTGCCAACGTTAGAAAGGACGGCTGCATTTCAATGCATAGAATGTTCAGAAGCTCCCGCCATAGAACTTGAGCTTTTAGCCAGCAAGTCCGCTTTTGAGATTACTCAAATGGACCATTGGTGTGTGTTCCTTTAAGTTCATCTAGCTTTGATACCAATCCATCGTAGGAACCTTTGCTCCTAAACTAGAGCAGCCAATTCATCACATCATCTCCCAGCTGAAGAATACGCATCCAACTTTCATCGGCTATAAACTCTCTTCTGCTGTCATGTCCTAATATCCAACTTTATAGTATCATTGATTTAAACATATCACATTTAGATTGATCCTTCTCGTCTTGGAAATGCAAATATTGTGTGATTGGTTAATTGCAAGGTGAGGGCGTCAATAGCCATGGTCTCAAAACGTCAATCAATTTGACACGATCATGAATCAGTTTAGACCTCAAGTCTAATCTAATATGATTTTTCTGAAGTGACCTATGACTAATCGATTGATTTAACATTTAGTTCTATTGAGTCTTTCATACTCATATCTAGAAGTTACTCGTTGCGTGGGTGTGCCCACTTTATCTGTTGCATGTATTAATGAAAAGGGCGACCGCGTAGAGAACACGAAGGAGAGGAAGACCCCATCAAGACTGTTCCATGTATTAATTGGGGAATTATTTTGATCTTTGGTATTGTGTACACTTTAATTTGTATATGTATTCGGTATATGTATTTATGATTAGGTTTATTTAAAATTATAGGTTGTTTGTGAGAATTAAATTATTTTAGATTAGATTATTAATGAAATTTCAATGTAACGTTCATTAGATGTATCTCGGTCCGATATTTTTAATTTTATTGATTTATATAATATATATAATTTTAAATAATTTAATAAATAGTTATTTTTGTTTTATTAAAAAATATTTTTAGAAATAAACATTTAATATATATTTTAATGTATTTTTAAAAAATAAAATTAATTTATAAATATATATATATAATAAGTTGATTGAAATGTTTATCTAAATATTTGACAAATAACTTATTTTTTATAAATATTTATTACTAAAAATATTTAAATAAATTTATTGTCTATCTATGAAATAATGTTTTAATAATTTTATTTTCAAAATAAATTTAATTAGATTTTTAATTTTAAGTAATTTTATTAGAATCAAATAAAAACTATATATAGTGTTAAAATTACTTATTTATTTATTTTGCTGATAAAAACTTTAAATTTATTATATAATAAAATGAAAACATTATCTTACATAAATATGTAAAATTACAAATGACAGTTCGAGATAAATCTAACAAATATCATATTAAAATTTCACCAGTAATCTAATTCGTTCACGCAATCCACAATTCTGAATAATCAAATAGCAAATACATCTACAGAGTACACTCTTTTATATTTATATTCAAAATCTGAAAAAAAATGGAAAAAAAACTGACAAGTATATCAAGATACATGATATTAAAACAGTAGTATTGGGGCGGAAAATCAATCTTACTTCACTATCTTCATTAATATCTCATCATACATCACAAGAGAAAAATCACTCAATAAAGAACTGTTAATTTAACAATGGAAAATTTTGGAAACTTCACTAGACTTATGTTCTATGATTTGAATACCAAGAGCTTCTAAATCCTAACTGTTATTCGTCCACAGGTAAAGTTCAAAAAATAGTAGGTTAGACGCCCATCTATCAGAAATGACAAATAAAATGAGAATATTAACGAATGTCCCACATGCCAAAACTCTCCCGTTGATAATAGTGTTTTAACAACTAACTGTGTGTCTTCCTTGACAAGTTATGGGGACTTCTTCCCACCTTTTTTCTTCTTGACAAGTTGCAGGTTCTTCTTTTCTTCTTTTCCCACCGTAGAGATATAATTCTGAGTGAATTTCAGAACTGATTTCAGCTCATTTTGAAACGATGTCGTAAGAGTGTTATGAATCAGAAACTATTGATGATTTTTGCAAATCGGAAGAAGAAATGAAATTAAGATGAGATACCTCGGAGCTAACTAACGAGCAACCGAGCTTGTAAAATTCTACTCGAAAGAATTCAAAGACTCAGATCGTGACCAGATGATGTAAGGATGATACACGCCACATATCAAGTGGTCATGGTAATGTAGAGAACCCATGTACACTTACACTATACAGGAATGTTAACTTCAATCGCTAAGGGTTCAAGTTCTCGAAAAGTTGCGGATTTACTCTCGAATAATTACAGGAGCCAGATGACAGAAATCTTCAGAGCCTTCACAACCTTTCGCCAGACGTCAATCCAAGCAGAGGATGCTTTCGTATCCATGCACCGATGTCCACAAAGGATACGCTCCTGCAGAGTTCTGGTGTCTCCCCACCACTCTCTCCACCAAAGCTTTTGAGCCATGAGAAAAGTCGAAGGAAGTACTGTTAACGAGGCCAATCCCGTGTGGCACCCGGTAAACCTGCAAGGCATTTTGATTATTTTAATCATACTTACCACAAGACATGATGGGTTTCGTGTTATTCATGGTGGGAGTCGAACCCAAAAGCTGCCCGCTTGCAGCCCAGGAATATATCCCCACCTGCAAAGTCTGAGTAGCCTACGCAGGTAGGGATTGCCTAATAAGACTCTGAAGCAAAAGTGAGAGAGTCGGCAGCGCAATTACGGATTATGTGGCCTAGACTGACTTTCATTATGATGCAGTAGAAGACTGCATAAATTCGCTTCTCTATCATCGCACGTGTGCATCTGCTTACCAGGAGACTAAGAAATCTATACAGCTGCTTCTCCAGAGATCATTGGATTTAGGTCTGGAACCATGGACTTACGTGTGCGCACGAAACGCAGTTGTACAGCAACAGAAAGCAATGCTCTACGAGCGAGATATATTCCGACTTACGCAGTTCTATGATCTGAAACCATCAGTCTGGAACTTGTAGCGTCAGTATCACATATGCAGCCGAAATACAACCATCTCACGTAGTGTAAGCTAAAAGGGATTTCACAAATTTTACTGAGTAGAAAAAATTGTCATGTGCACCAGCAGAAGTTGAGCGCGAGTTAGTGATTTCAATTTTTAAATTTCATAGCCACCAAACCTGGTTTTAGGCCAGCTCCTGCTGTATAGACAAAGTATTCTATTGAGGATTCCCAGTATCTACAACATTACTTATGCATGCTTGCTGGGATACCCCAACATCTGTAAGCAGAGTTGTGATTTCAAACTAAGTTTGTTTCCGTTGCCATTCTGTGGCTCAATATATGTGATTAACTTGCAGTATATATACATGGCACGGAACTAGTTGATTCTGCTTGCAATGCATGTTGCAACAGATCATACCAGTTTGCTAGACAGATACTTCACGAATAGATCCAGAAGGCGCTCTTATTGATTTGAATGGAATGATAAGTCGTAAGCTATGAATTCCAGTCCATTCCAGAAATCAACAAGGCTAGCTTCTGACCAAGAGGTATACCACAGGTAATAAATGACTAAAACCCCACGGGAACAGAAGTAACAACAGGAGTTTCATGAAAGAAACGATTTGGTGTGCGGCAGCAGTGATTGACAGATTCACACAATCCACTGAAGGTTATATTAGAAGGTTGACTCCTTACCAAACTACGAGATTTGAGACAGCCCTTCAGACCGATAATGTACCCACCAACTTCCATCAAGAATATGCACCGTTTGCACAAAGTAGCTCTGCTTGCTGTGTATGGTGCAACAGGACACTCTGGCTGCTCCCATTGAGACAAAGAAACGTGCGAAATCTGAAACAAACACCTAAAGAGAATAGTCTCTTGTTGCTCAGATACATCATACTCATCTTCCTCCGTAAGGTCGAATATGGATTTGGGGTAGAAGTGAGGCGAGAAAATGTAGAAAATACTGACAATACTGACAGATTTACCAAACCTGTTTCTTCCCCCGCAAGGGAAATGGCTCCTCGCTGGGTTCGCAAGTAAATTCCCACCGTGTGGAACGATGACCGTGCCGTTGGTCATTCGCCCTTAGTTCACGACCTTTAAATTTTCAAAACCTCCAGGTATATCCGGCTCTGCTTACATCACATGATGCAACAAACCATGGCAAGATAAAAGGGAAATCTATGGAAATCTGTGATGCCGGGACAGAAGCACCGCATCTTCAAATTTTAGATAAAGGTCATGTACAATCTTCAATAACCTCCATCACAAGTACTCTATTCGTACTCTATACAAAATATCAATTCGTCCATTCACCCGTAATTCGAGGAGGCTGATTTTAACGTAAAATATAAGATCGTAAACGCATAAAGGGAGAATTCAAATTGCAGAAAAGGACACGCAGAACAGGGAGGATTATTATTACAATTCACTGATCTCTTTATCGTCCCCAGAAGGGCTACTTCCATCCAGACTGCAACAATTTAAAAATAATCCGCACTCCAGAAATTGACACTCCATTACGGATCTACCAATACATTTTCATAAACTATAGTTTAGAGAACCTCTCTTAGATGTGGATAACAATTTGTTCAGTGTAAAACAGTGTTTGGCTTCAGTGTAAACAGCTGAATGAACAGATGAGGACGTAGTTTACGTAAAGTGAAACCGAAGTTTCTTTCAAAAACTTTCAACTGAACCGCAATGAAAAGCAAATCCCACATGCGGTACAAGTTGACTAGAAGCATGAACAAGTAGATACTACGTAAATAATGTGAATCTAGTAAGTCCTACGATCAAGTATGTATTGACAACAACATGAAATGACAGCATATCTGTGAGGACAAAGTCCAGAATAATAGTTGGTAATAAGTAATGTATGGGTTAGCATACACTGGAGAGATATGCCTTCACTCAAATGTTTCTCGACAGAGATCAGAAAACAAATTTGTCATGCATAAACTGCATGAGATTGTTAATGTGCAGTCCTATAGTCTGGTAGTCATTTCGCCAGCCATAACACTCTCATGGTTCTGGCGGGCTAAAATCCAGTTCTGGCGGGCTCAATGTCATGATATCTCTCCTCTGATGACCATGAATTCTCATGCCAAATACGAGATGTGGCATATTCTTAGTGATAACTTGAACAAATATCCCACTCGTTAATTTATCATGACTCGGTATATTTCGAGGATCCGATCAGCAATCTACTTGTAGTTGACGACGGAGACGCAGGTTCTGATTGTTCTACTTCCCTGACAAGCGACGGCAAAATCACGGTAAAGAATCATTATTTTTAAGAGGAAGTATCTATGAACTGCTTAAACAAGAGAGTATCGAAAAATATCGACAGAAACCTACTCTAGATATTTACTTAGCAAATATCAAAGAACAGCTGACAAGACAAATACCAGGTACTTCTGGTCACAAAAGGCAGAGATTGAAAGAAATACCCACACATCCACCGTGTTGAGGATGTATCCCCACAGCTAGTATTATTGGCTGGAGATTAGAAGTTTACAGGCATATACCGCAGATGAGAAAAGTAAAACCCTATCACCGTACACGAGTACAATCATTAGTAGAATCAAATCCAAATTCCAGCGAAATTCACGATTCAAATGTCCGACAAGTTAGCCCATCTAGACCCAGCGCGACGAATTGTTTTTAGATATGTTAAGAGCTTGATGAGAAATGATCGATTTGCGCTTGCTAGCAGAGACTACTTTAGACAAGCGCTGGACTGTAACGGCAGAAGTGAAGGACTACTTATTGACTACTACATTATTCACACGTATATTGAGGATCATTCATACATGTAAAAGAGTGGCGATTGGGGCATCGAACAATCAAAAGCGTTTCTTCTCCACCCTTCAAAAATTGAACATTTTCTGTGGCAAAACAAGGTGGACCCAACATTTTGGATAAATATGCATATTATTCACGATCGTTTGAATATATCATCAAAGCCTATTACTTTTTACCGTATAGGCAGAGATCTAGAAACATGTTCAGGAACAGCTACTTCACTTTTTCGTCCACTACACAAACTAATCTATTCAATAGATAGATTCCTTTCCTCGGTACACATTCATTTCTCAGAAGTGCCGAGGGATCTGTACAGGGATCAAAGGAACTGTCAGTTGACGCCCTGGCAACTTGTAATTTCACAACAGAGTGAGGAAGCTCGTTAATTAAAGTAACGACAATGACTGAATCAGATATAAGCAACTCTATGTAGGAGCCGTTGGGAGAAAGGTGAATCCACATCCACGAAAGAAGGTATCATGTAGGGAGAAGCTAAACCAAACGTGAAAAGGGCTTCCTAGGTCACATATCCGCGTTCATTAGTTTGAAACGTATAGATGAGAAGAAAATGCGCATAATGGAACCTCGTCTTAGTAGCAAGAGAAGTGCATGTACTCTCAAATAAGTAACATTCTAGATACAAGGTTCTGTGTCAATAAATTCGCCTGTCTTTGAGAACTTAACACAAGATTCATCACGATACTAAGTAAGGCAACACCAAAAGAAGAATTAGAGCTACTATCCAATATATCCAATACCTGAAAAGAAGTCAAGGGAGTGTTATAGCTGATAGGGTACTTACTCAACAAACTTCTGACCGTGAAATGGTCGGTCTAAAGACTGCTAGTGGATGGGATAATAATCCCCAGAGAAACGAGGAGGCTATAAGCTGCTACACTCTACACTCGTCTGCTGAGACAGCACACGAACAAGAACATCAGTGTTGAGTTCAACCCGTTAGTACTGGCATGGAAAGGTTTCCCATGCTGTTCAACCTGGAATATTGATATGATACACGTCCACCACCATCGGTAAATTATACCCAATTATCTTCTCGTTATAGTCCTCCCACATCGGGGAATTCAGAACAGTCAGTTATTTCGAAAAGGAACTTGAGAGTGCGCATAGAGATAACGAGGAACAGCTATTCTTTGGAAGCATGGCCATCATTACACTAGTCTATAGAGCTTTGCACTCAAACAAATAATTCGTCTACAATACGGATTGGGAATCAGATGGGGTACCGTACAGGCACAGAAGACGTCATTTAGCGATGTAGTATGTCAATTCTGATCAATTTCTGGGACAAAGCCACCACTTCTACACAAGTTAAAGGATAATATTCAGAAGGCCATCATCACTTGTGCAAGTGGAACACACTGATTTAGGCACCCAACTATCTCGACTCAGAACCGACTTCACTCTGAGGTTCTACAAGTAAAAGACGATCACACTAGGACATGATATTAAACATGATTCATAGCCGTAAGCATACTCTTAACTGCGATAGTCACCTAAAGAAGGACGATCGTAGTTTCAATTGTGTTAAAAGGAGGCGACTCAAGAAGAAGTTGTAGTAAGACAGAAATGTATCACGGAATGAATTCCAATCAACTTCACAAGAGCTCAAGAAGCTCCAAAGATACTATCTCGTCCTCTCATCAACGAGAAACTTGCTCCTGAGATTTACAGATTACAGAGAATCAGTTATGTTGCATGCAAAATTGCTCCATTGCATCAGAAGATGAAGAGGCAATACACAAATTCAAACTTTATATCAAACCTATTTTGAATCTGTCTATCAGAGTCTGTTCTTTCTTCCTTTACATGTATGAGATTAAGTAAACAAATAGAAAAGGAAGACAAGTCACATCAATTCTGAGATAAATTCAGGGTTCAGCCGCTTATGCTAAAAATTGCAGTTTAGACTGAGTGATAACCTTTGCCGCAGACACCCTAACCATGTTTTGCTTTAGCCACTTTAATCCCTGTAGGTGTCAAAATCTAGCCTGAATAAACATCAAAACTCTAGAGATTGTACTGGAATGTTTATGAAGATTCACAAAGCATGCAATTTTGTTTACTCCAAGTAAGAAAACCTATTGTCAGATAAAGAACTGACAGAACTGCACGCTTCAACTGCATAACACTAAAAAACCGATTTCCCTGCGCGATAAAGTACAGTGTCTGCATATGGCCCCCGTTCGTAAACCCGTTCTGCGAGATAATAATAAGAAAAGCTTATGTTTAGAAGAAAATCTCGTAGGACAAATTCTTCGACGGTGAAGGTATAAATTAAACAATCTGCTGCTGGATCTCTCCAGCTTGTTTACACACCCGTATAAGATTCGCTATAGCTGTTAATGAGCCATGTATTCTACTGTAACTCAGTACGTAATGAGGTGTCTGAGGTTCTACAGCGGCTAAAATTATAACACATTAAAGACTTCAAATTCCTGTGAATTTCTGAGAGTCAGGCTAAGCACCACGAATAGAATACAAGGCAGAAAAGGAGTTTCAAAGGAAAACATCGGCAGACAAATGAGAAGATGATAAAGATAATACAATCTTGGAACCATTTCAAAGTGCTCAAAATTCCCCATGAGCGTTCGACGGGATGCCACTGTAAGCTTTTGTAAAATCTTCTCTCGCAGGCTGCAGATATGGCAAGAAAATAAAAACATACAGCAACGTATGATAGGTTAATAGTCTCATCTCTCCACCAACGACGATGCTATTCAAGTGTCCGAAACCACTATTTCACATGAAATCATTTGTGGACTGAAAAGATGGATGTGACCTCAGACGCGGTGCTGGTGAGTTTGCGCCTATATGGTCGACAACCAGACACAATCCGTCATATCACCCTGCACCCAATGCAAAGTTTAAATTGGCGATTTCACCTGCTGTGAGCTTCGGCTAAAGGAATAGGCATCGAAATCTAAAGTTTCCTGCTCTGCATCGGCTTGGCTGGTCTACTGCATTTCACAATGTTTTCAAAAAGTGCGAAATAAAGCTTTGTACTCAAACGGGGCAGAGGTAAAACACATTTCCATAAGGCTCGAACTGGTAGCAACCCGCAACACATGATCTGTATAAGGGACAGGGTATAATCGTATGCTATTGCAGTTCTCCATCAAAAAGTAGTTCCTGCTTCAAACGGCCAATCGGAACAAAATTTTATACGCGGCTAACATAAAAGTGTCTTTGAAAAATAAACAACACCACAGAAAATTCTAAGATTGCGACTATATTCTTATAATAAAACCCCAGAACAGCTGCGACGATTTAACGTCATGATGCACTCGAAAATTGCTAGGACGCGCTCTCTTTCTTTTCGTAGCCAACCGAAGCAGTACATATGGCTGGGCAGAGTTGACACGTATGACAAATACAATTTCCGAGGCCTACTTTCACCCTGGTAGCTGAAGTGCCAGACTCTGCTCGCACATAAAACCTTCTTCATCCACCGGGGTAGCCTTCGTCGCGCATACGAATGCATGGGAGATTTGAACTGTTAACAATTTAGCATAGTTTAAGACACCGGTTAGCGCATACCCGACAGGCTCTACTACCACCCACTCATGACAGAGTAGCTACAGTTAAGCTCCAGATATCTTGCTCACAACAAAAACATCTAAGATATTTAAACGATTCTTTGCAGAGAATAGGTAGAAGGTTGGAAAATCTTCCGAATGGGTTAATGCTAGCCCAGCAGTGGGTCAAATTTTGGAGCAGGAAGAAGCGTTTGCTTGCTTTCTCAACAGAGAGATCCCAATCCCTGCAGAACATTAGCCCAAACCCCTAAAAGATTAGAACTCGCCACTCCTATAAGGATTAAGTTTCTGAAAATTGTTAAATATTACCACTAGCAGGCTCGGAACATCACTGATGAAAGTCAATCGATAGGACACGGAAGAATTGTTGTCTATCTGTGCTGAGTGTCAAAGTCCCTATTCCTTCTTAGGCCCAGCGCACGTGAAACTTCTTCAACTCCAGGGCGCGATCCTGCTGAACAGTAAAAATGTGTGCAACATACGATGGATAAGGACCAAGGAAAGTGTAGATTGGAAACATAAACCACTCCCCTATATCCTCGTGGCCTCTACCGCTTATGGCGTATCTTCTGAAGATTTTCTGACAATTTCCCAAACTGGAAAGCACAGGAATTCAAGAATCCCATTGAGATTGACAGTTCTAACCCTAAGTTGTAAGTAGTGAGGTGCAAAGTTCAGAATGGACTCCTGCGGATGCGAGCACGAAGGAGTGGAAAGGAATATCCTTTCGCTTCAGGAAAATAGCATGGCGGATTTGCTCAAGCAAACCAAACCACAACCTGCGTAGGGAAATAGCAACACCCCAATGTAAACTTGTAACTATCAATCCAAGCGCGCTTTAGTTCACAGCGAGAAAGACACATAAATTCCCGCAAGGATGCGTTTGTAACAGCCATGACATTGGATATATGAGGACAGAAGCCGATCGAGGAATGGGGGATCCAGAACTCATAGAATGCATATGAAATGTATATGAAATGAAAGCAGAACTGACTATAAAATAAATGAATAGGAGATGAAATCTAATTCATAAAAGACATGTATTATGAAGCAGCGAACATATATAACTATGACATGTTAAGAAACAAAGAACACAGAGGATAAGTTTGTAGATGCAGCGATATTAGGAAATGAGTTTAGAAGCCGTTCGAGGAACGGAATGTCCGGAACCCACTAAGTGCAGCGATATGTCCGAAAAGAAAGAAGGGAGTGCTATCCCCTGTTGTATAGTTGAAATTCCAGAAATGAGTCCCTGATCCACAAAGCATTTCCTGCCGAGAAAGACCGAACAGATGCTCCGATTTTAATACAACAAGGTTGTCGGTGAATATGCTTCCGTAAAACACTCAAACTTCTGAGATATTATCTTCTAAAGTACAACGAATTACACGACGACCGAAGCGGAACGTTGAGCTTTCCAAACCATGCTGGCTGGCTGAGCTGATCACGGAAGACCAATCTCCCATCATGAAGACGTCGATGATTGCAATATCGTCCGGTAAAGGAGCTTTGGGCCCTATGTGATCAAGAAATAGGCTGTGAAATTTCATCCAACGGAACATCAACCAGCCACTTTCCTCAGTGTTTCTAGAGGGAGTGTACAAAGAACAACCAACCAAGTTGGGCCAACACATGAAGAGTGAGTATCATGTCTAGTATAACAGAACCGACGAGTGCTCTACTCAGAGCTCAGATGCTAACCACGGTCTAAAGGGCACGACAAGTCTTGCTTTCCTCCATGATAATGCTACTACAATTCAACCAACCAAGTTGGGCCAGCACATGAAGAGTGAGTATCATGTCTAGTAAAACAGAAGCGACGAGTGCTCTACTCAGAGCTCAGATGCTAACCACGTCCACGGTCTAAAGGGCACGACAAGTCTTCCTTTCCTCCATGATAACGCTACTACAATTCATCAGAAAAGAAGTATCCAAACTCTGTGGAACAGTTGTACAATTAAACCGATATTAGTGATGACACAGAATTCGCATTTGTTTAATGTGGATGGGCATTTTGTCAATTTGTGAGGGGAGATGCCGTAAGATAATGAACAAAGTGAGGACCAACTGGATACCCAAGACAAATCCAAATAGAGAACGCTGCGCTACAATAGAAAAAATCTGGAAAGATATAACCATTTCTCTTCCTCTCGGACGTAACACCTTCCACTGTCAGCAGATATGCGGAGTATCTACAGGAACAGGTTACACACAAGGCAGGAGTTAACGCCACAGGTACCACTACATTTTATGTTGTAAAACACCAACTCATACTTCTAATAATGGCGCCTCTATTTTACACTACACCCGTCATCACTCCGGTCGCCTCTCAAATTTAAAAAATGGCTTGAAATCAAGATAGAAATTTTCCCATGGTCGACGAGAACAATCCTGTCCGATCCGCAGGTAGTAAATGGCTTGAAATCGAGATAGGGTATTTCCATGGTCGACGAGGATGATCCTGTCCGATCAGCGGGTATATCTCTTTCAGGGTGAATAAACAAGATCCTGCCGCACAAAAAATTCTTAGTGAGATTGGAGTAACACTCAAGCTTCCAACTGGATATGAATGCGAGTGGATAATCTTTCTCGTTTAGTTAAGTTGAATGAAACGTGAAGAATAATTCATCAAGTGCTTGGGATCAGGGTGACTGGATAGTAATCGACTGATGAGGGATGGAACTCCGCTTGTCGTTATTAATTGGATTGAAACGCCCGCTTTATCTCCTCCCGACTCTCTATACCCCTTCGACTCTGTCAGTTCCACCGAAACTAGCTGAGATATGATATCATCATGAATGTGATCAGACGAGGATTGACAGATCCAAAACAGTTAAAGGAACCATTGACAAATCCAAAACAGTTAAAGGAACCATACAAAGCCGAAGGACATCAATGGTCAAATACGGTAAAATAATATTCAGGAGTACGCGAGAGTAACAGCGCTGGGGATTAAGGAGCCCTGCAAGAGTCCGATCCCACTGATTTGAGCTACAAAGCTTCTTCTGCATAAGAAAGACCAACATAGACAGTCATACAACTAAAACACTAGCCCATTCCTCGTTCTCCAATTCAAAAATGACAAAACTTGCAAATGTTAGATAATCCTAATTTTGCCAGACAATAAGTAACCGTCCGAGACTAACCCATTCCTCTTTCTCCAATTCAAAAATGACAGAACTTGCAAATGTTAGATAATCCTAATTTTTACAGACAATAAGTAACCATCCAAGACTAAGACAACACCGAGTCAAGCTTTTAATCCTTATTTTTACAGACATAATAAATAACCATCCGAGACAAAGAAAACACCCAATCAAACCTTTCTGTAGTTTCTTCTTTTTAAGAGACACTGCAAAATAAGAAGCAGGAACTCGAAAGTAATTCAGACACCTTTGCTGCAAAATAACAACATAGTGTTGCGCATTTACTTCTCGAAAAGATGGCGAGCGAAGCATTTTAGTTTAATACCGTCCTATCTAAAGTCCACAATTGAACAGCTCATAATTTCCCTGCTCACTATCACCATACGCCCACAAACAAACCTCACGGCCAGCTTTACCATAATTTACTGCCAGGCATAGTTCATCCAAAAGAAGATATTACCCCTTGTAAACGACTCAAGAAGCATACTTACATCACGCACGGGAAGAACAACAGAGTGTCGAAGCCAACTAAAAGAAGTTGATATGTACCACAAAAGCTAAATTCCATGATGCCAGACATGCTGAGAACTTGTGCCTGGCGTTCAGTCTGAGCAGAGGGAGAGAGAGACTGGAGTGCAAAACGTATATTGCCAAATTAAGCTCGCAGAATAAGATTGGGACAACATATTTACATCCGAACTAGAGGCTGTGAGCTTAAAACATTCGAAGAAGCAACTGCATTTCGCTTACATTCTGATGTATTCAACTTAGTTGAGGTGACAAAACACAGCCAGGAGGTTGTAGAGATTAGGAAAGATTGACAATAACTTGAAGCACGACATATGATACTCCATAATTATACATCCAAACTGCATACTTCGAAGAGGCAGTGCGATGTCCAAGATATACACAATTACCTCACCATGATCGACGGATTACAAGTCTCACTGAATTGTACCACATTCTCTCATCTTGAGGTCTACAGTTTAGAGGTAAACCTCAACAACCTGACACAAGTTCAAGACCCCATACAAGAAAAATCTCATTAAATCGGTACACATATAATCCTTTTGGAGTAACATAAAGGCTACAAAATAAGTGAATGTTGAAAAGTATATTTTAGACATATATTTTAGACAAAAACTGCAATCGTCTAATTCTACCCTGTAGAGTCGATGCACTGCCTTCCTGATGGTTTCCAACTAGGCCAACCTTCCCACAAAACACTCCGACCTGTCAACAACCATAAGTCGAAGACAGAATATAACCATGTGCTCGTGGCCTGATGCAAACCTTCTGCGGTTGAAAGGGTAATCACAACAGGCACCATCTACACGCACGATCACGCCAATTGCCAATATAGCGTTCAGCATAGATCTTCAACAGTCAATGCGTACGACGTTAAGGACATGCCTATACAATCTGACAGCTAACTCAGAGTGCTGGTTAAGAAGAGCCAAACAGTTTATGTACTGCGTCTAGCCAACTTCCGGCAAGAACACGTCAATTTCCAACAAGACATCAACATACACTCCTCCTGTTCTTCAAGGGTCATAGCTTGCATTCTCGCAAGACCTTCTTCCATGGAGGAGGATCAATATCGATCGGTTGTTGAGATGAACATTAAAACAGAAGATAATACCACATCCATCGTTTCCAGAACCTTTCTTCCTTCGTTTACATCATCCGTACAGCTTCACGATATCCGAGAACATACCAACCTCACTCAATCCCCAGGAGAGTTCTTATAGAAAGTCAAGCAGGGTGATGACCAATCCCAACCATCCTAATAGTCAACCTCCTGCTATATCTCACACAATCATCGTCCGTTATCATCAACTGTCCCCTGAACTCACAGATGGGCTGCAACAAGCTGGCAGGCAACGGAAAGATGTGGCGTGTACGACTACACTGAAAAGTAGGTGCAAGCGTAAGGACTCCCGCCACACAGATCTTAACCCACTGACACTGTTTTTTGGACTGCATTTTACAGACAAGTTTCACAATCGCCACAACGTTATACTTCGGCACTTAGGTGAAATACCTCCTCGCTAAATGAATTTGATACCCCAATCAAGAAATTCATCTTCAACAGACGGCCACTGATAATCCGCCACACACCCGACTCCTCCCGCACTCAGATTTATTCCGGTACTTAGTTCTCGTCCAAAAGACCTCGTCGATTATGTCACTCGCAAGTCAACCCTTCACATATAGAAGGGGCACACAATCAACGAACGATGCCCAACTCCTTCGAAGAACAACAATACCCTTCTAAGTCAAGATATTCAGGCGCCTACTTATATTTCGCGCGTTACGATTCTGCTCTTCTATAGACGTTGTTTCATGCGAAAGGGGTTTATAAAGGTTTCAAATCCAAATCATTACCTCGAAGGAATCGACCTGCTCCTGAACCGAAAGAGCAAATATCATATCAAAAAGTAGTCACATCAAAATATCTGCAAAGAGCAGAGTCACCTGTCGTTGTTACACATTTAATCATGCCTGGGAACACCCATTGGCATATGACCATCAGAATATCCACTCGAACAATGTGACGTGTCTAGCTTGAGATTAAACAGCAATCAGCAAACCCTTCTGAGGTAATGACAAAATCAACGCTAATATATCACCATTTCTCCCACCTGGTAGATAAAAAGCCGTTCATGTGCACAAATCCACCAATGCTGCATGCTAGGAATCATAAGTATGTTCACGCCTATGGCTACAATCTTCCGCAGATGATCTGCGATGAGGTGTAAAGTTCTCGCAAGCTTCGTCGAACTTCCTGTCTTTGAAGATCTGACCTCCCGACACAACACAGCTCTTTTCTCCTCTTATCTCGTCTGCTCTCCCATAGATCAATTCTACCTCCTTACTTCACCCAGAGATACATCAACGAGATCGAGCGACGATTCCAATTCGGGAAGGAATTTCGGAATTTTGCACTCACTATGTTGTCTTCTCAGATAAAAGTCCATCCCTCCATTGAGGAAGACCATTCTCGACCTCTGCGCGATGATACCGCAATCAGACTTGCCTAGAGAGACCAAATCCTTACTCCAATGTAAAACTCGCCCATGCCACATCCTAGAAGCAAATAGCCAATCTCGGATGCCTTATAGACATCTATGAATAATCACCTGCCCATGAATTGTGAAGAGAAGAGTATGCGCACAAGTTGTTATCATCCGTGTAGTGGAGAAACTAGTCAGAAGAGACGAGACGTGGAGGAGGTGGCAGTCACACGGCACTGCAACTACTCAACCAATGTCATGTACATCTTCCTCCCAAGTAAAAGAAAGCTCGTGAAATGAAACCATCCATCCACAGCATAAGAAGCTTCTCTCTTTGGGTAAGCACCTGCCCATGGATTGTGAGAGAGAATAGCATTCGCATGCATGAGTTGCTACCATCCGTATAGTGGATAGACCTGTCAGAAGAGAGGTGAAGAAGGAGGTAGCAGTCACTTACACGGCTCTGCATCTACTCAACCAAGGCTATGTATATCGTCTTCCAAGTAAAAGGTTGCTCGTGTAATGAAGCCCACCCATCCACGGGGTGAGAAGCTTCTCTCCAACATCAAGGACGAACAGAACCTGAAGGTGAAAGCTATGATAACTGGCCAGTGATAAAGCAAGTGAGAAATCCTATCAACCGTCTAAAGCATTGCAATAGACGATTTTCCTGCTCCGTACATCCTCAGGCAAAGGGAACTCAAGGTGAAGATCCTCTCCATTGAGTGCTATCTCTGACTCAATCGTCCAGGCATCGCATTATTTACTTCAAACCTCAATGTCTCCATCCCTCCGTCCATGATTGCTTGGAAACTTTCACATCCAAATGAGAAATCAAACAGAGGTACTTGCAATCCAGCAAAGGACTCAACTCCCTTGCACATCACCCGGGTGACGACGAAGCTGGCCGCTAACAATTACCACCAGCCGATATGGCGGTAAGTCGAACAACAAAACTTCCTCCTCTGTTATGGTTTCAAGTCAATTATCACGAGACTTTACTTGACACCGCCAAAATCGGAGCAGGGGTCGACGAACTTTCTCGTCCAACCCAGACTTCCTCCTCTGCTATAACTTCCGGTCAAATGTCAGGAGAATCTATCGACCGTCGCCTAGATCGAAGTCTGGGTGTAAGTCGACAGACTACCTCGCCCACACAAAAACATCAGTGCACTAACCGCAAATCCCATAGATAGATTCCAGAAGGATACTCGCAAACTCTCATGTGAAAGCTATACCTCCTTACAACGAGAGTATTCGGTATTGGACAGCCACAAATAAGGTCGTCGCATGAGAATTCTCCCAGAATACTGGGAGAGCCAACATCACGCCGCTGAACCGATACATACCTTCGGCTTCACGTGAAAGTTCTTCTGCTTCACTTATACCGCATGTTGTATCCTTCCAATGAACAACGAATTCAAGGAGATTAGGTATCACTTTGGCTTGCTACCACCTCGTCTCTGAAGAAGTCCACAATTCCCTGGTCGGATCCGACTAGCCATCAGACCAGGACACCATCAACAGAGTTCAGAGGGAGTAGACAGGCACCAATACTCCAACGCTTAGCCCAGATTGGCCCAGTTGTCATGGCCATTCCACCACTTCTCCAGCATACCAGATAGTTTTCATCATAGAAAGCCTCAGTCTCTAGACAAGACATTCTTGCCAGAACACCTTAGCAGCCCAAGCAAGGACGTATCACAACCCAGAACAGAAGAGAAAGAGATAAGAGGAGACGGAGATTGGTAGTGCTTTAGCATATCTCCTACTCACTTCACTCAACAGCAATTCACCATAATCAATACGAAAACATCCGTCTCAGGCAATACCATCAGTGTCCTTTGCATGAGGACAGCCATTTCAAGGTCTAAGCGGCTTTTGGGTAAGACCAAGTGCTACCAGATAGAGACAAGGAAGCGTCGTACTCGGAAACAGGAAAAAGACCCTTCATCTTGATGCAGGAAGAAGAACTTGTCAACAGTGCTGGAAAGAGAGGGAAAAAACTCGCTGCCATTCACCTCCACCTTTCTCCGCGTCTGATCACACCCACCTCCCACTGGATTCCTTACGAAAACAAAGGACTGCCCATCGCCCTGCGAAACAGCAAGGTGATGCATGCCAGAGTGCCCACAAGAATGATGACAAAATAGTCTCTGTCAAGAGGTCGTTCCTCGGTAGCTTGATGACTGCTCAACTCAACAGCTGGCAGCTCAGCTAGACCGTTGAACTGATCCTCTACAGATTTTTATGGATTTGAGTTGGTGAGACACCAAACCAGTTCTGCTTGCAACTCGTGTTGCAACAAACTGGCATGGTCTTCTTCTGACATGAAGTCAGCTACCTCCACTCTCGATAAGCTCTGAGAGCACGCTTTTTGAAGCTAAAGTCTCTCTTTGAGTAGCTTATAGTCGATCTGCGCTCCAGCAAGGTAGTGTTCTTGAGAAACTGTGGTCAGCCTCCAGAGAACACAAACTATGTTTGGCCATGGAGCTGCGAATATTTCTCCACCAACCAGTTCTGCTGAATTCTCGCCAACAGGCTAGATCTACTTGCAGCACTTGCTACAACAGACCAAGCCGGTCGAGGTACAATTGCAACCTGCAAAAACTTTTCCACAGTAGCCCTTGCGACCCCTCAAAATCATCAGTTGCCCTCCATCGAGCGCAACTAGTCGAAGAAGCAGAACAAGAAAGTAGATCTCAGACGTACAACGACAGCCCACTGTGAAGTAAGACGTACTGCCGGGGTCTATTTCTGCGGTTGTGTTCATTTGGGACATTATACCAAAACGTGGACCACTACTGGTAACGACGTTCTGGAACTGCGCCTGCAAGAACGCAATTCGAGGGTGTATATTAACCACGTCTTGACGATAGGATCTGTGCAGTACGGATGCGGATGCGAGTGTGCCTTGTGCTGGTGAAGGACGTTGCCAACAACGCACGCCCACTATGCAATCATCCATTTAACAGCCCACTGCCAACTGAGCTATGAGAAGAAGTCAATCGAACAAACCGCTTCACATAAGGCAACAACAACGGCGATGGTGCAATTCGCTACCTGCAGTGCACTAACAACGTCTGATGAGGGAGAACGTCTGATGAGGGAGACTTCAGTGTAAACAGGCTTGTAACTGGTAGATTACGTCCAGTACGGTGTGGTCCGTGACTGCCTATAACTATGATGCTTCCTCCGCCTCTCCCTGCATATGCAACAACACCACCAACCATCGCCTACATGCTGCTCCTCCATCATCACAGGCAAAAGAAACTTCTCGACCAAACGAGAGAGATCACGAAACAAAATGCCCTGCACCTTAATCCCACTGACTCTATGAAAATCTTTGGCAGCCCAGCCATAAATCAAGAACGAAGACCAAAAGGCCCTGAACTCACTTCCACTCATCTAGATCTTGGAGTCCATCCTCCTCCTTCGTCCAATATCCAACTAGGCGAGCGTCGCTTCTCGATGATCCGTCCACTACAAACACAATCACCAAACCTAGCAGCCATGAACATACGAGGCGATGCCATGCTACAGCTTTACAGCAAAAGCCCTACGAAAACTCCAATCTTCTAACACCTCCTGATCCTTTCGTTCCGCAAAAGCCAAATTACGATACAGAGAATCCACGCAGGAATTTCCACTAGAACACTAAGCAACACCGATCACATTTTCACAAACACAAGAGATATCCTGGTCTCTGCGGTCGACAAAGCCGCGCCCCACCGACTCTCGTGTGGAACTACTCCAAGCAGCGCTCATATAAGAACTGCGATCTCCCTTGCCGTGCCCAAGTATTTAAAGGTACTCATGGGTCCTGAAGTTTCTTCGGCTGGAAGAAGTCAGGGCTTCTTCCGGCTCAAGACTGAGCGCCCTTGCTTAACTTGGAAGTTTCATCTCCAAATTGCAGTATAGGAAACCGCCACTCTAGCCTTGAACCATGCGATTTCCAATCTGAAGCTTCTCTGGAACTCTATCGCAGTCACCCGTCACTTGATCCTTGACGCTTCACGCGCAGCGCGCTTAAAAGCTCAAGAGAGACTCGTGAAGGCTGAGATTTGTGCGGTTACCCAGTGACCGCGACCTTCTCAGTGACTGCGGTAGAGGGGACTTTGACGGTTCGCTCTCACCGCGTGAACGGAAGAGAGTCGTTGGGAGGACCCGCCGGGAATCGTCTCCGGCAGATATATTTCATATCTGGTATCGCGAGGAGTGCTGTCGGGGGCAAACCCAGGTGATGCTCTTGAATACCTTAAAGGATCTCGGGAATCGAAATATAGCCGGTCTAGGATGCCCCGCCTTATTTTCTTCCTTTCTCAGCCGGCGCAACCTTAAACTTTTTAGCAGAGAAAGAGACCGCGTAGAAAACACGAAGGATGGAAAGACCCCATCAACCCGTACAAGGATGAGACGAAAGAGGTTACCACCCAGATTGCTAAGTTCATCTGTAGGTTTATAAATAGCTAATCGCAGATTTTCCTAATACGGTAACGTGTTGATTATGTCTACCATGTTCTTCCGAGCAGACGTCGCTTTTCAATGAGGAAACTCATGGCACTGAAACGGGCGGGCAATGGTGCCGTTCCCCTGTGCACTACAAGACAAAATAAACTATCTTTATACTCATGTCTACTAGTTCAGTGGCCATGTAATGTACGGGCTAGCGTGTCTCTGTAACTTTCCATAGTTCTTATGCACTTCTTCCCCTTGACGATAGCAATCACCTTGGAATTTAGTCAAGTTCATTCAGCAACAAATTGCCATTAGCGCGTAGTGGCTATTCTGTTCCCTGTTGCTCTACTTTCTTATGTATAGTAGTAGAGTGCTTGGCGGACTTGATTCAAGGATCACTGGCCCGCCACGTTATCCACATGGAGTCCGACGACGAGTCTCCATCAGGTCAGGTATGTAGACACGTGGTTTGTTAAACGGTGTAAACTGCAAGGTGTGAGCTGGTCCACCATGTGGTCCCCGTCCTCTTAATTTCGTGGAGTGGAGTCCGACACGTGTTATCATGTCGTAGGAATAGAGCTGTGTTCCATGAGGAAGTTTCTACTCTCTGGGCGGTTTTGGGCAAGTCTGCACGTTTCTGTAGCCACCGGAACAGAGTATTAGTAACTTATCAACGTCCGTATTAGCCAGAGACATTGTAACGTGGGATACACGTTAAAGTCGATATGAACTGAAGACTCGATCGAACTCGATTCGAGGCGACCACGTAACACACGAGGGATGGAAAGAACCCGTCAAGCCGTACAAGGAGAGAGGAAAAAGAAGGGGGGGCTAAGCACCAATAATATCGATACGGTACGAGAAATCAAAAGACGGAATGATTTCCAAAAGTAAATAATTTACTAACACCATTCTGGAAGAGACGATTTTAAGTAACCGACAAAGTTAAAGGATCAGAAAATGAATCTTTAAAGTCCACGAATTACAGTTTCAGATGAGTTTTACGGGCATTGCAGTAAATTTCCATATAATTAAACCAACCCACTTGTTCTCACATTTTACACAGTTTTGAATTATTACTTGGGTGCCCATGCAATCATGGGCATGTGTGTTTATGAATCATGGATATAATTCAAATAAATCTAAAAGGATGAATACTAATTAGATCATTATTATACATTTGTTGAGATCTACTTTCTAGGTCTCCAAAGTAAAAAAGATCACGTTTTTTGACTTGTCGAGTTCATGAGATTATATTGAAATTGAAATATTTGAAACAAATTTATTACTTATAGATTAATTAATAAATTAAAGAATTCTTGACAAGAAGATGTATCTATGGCTTCGAAAGTTTAATAACTTTCGAATGTCTGCTTCTCAGTATGATAAATAAATAACAACAAAATTACAGACTATATATTTAGATTACTTACAATTAATAATTTACACCTATTCGACCAGATATTCATTTGTAAACCCATATTACTAATTTTTATGTAATACAAAATATTTGGAGTCATCTAGGCTTTTGTTAAATATTATGTGAAATCATTATATGAATGTTTTTATTTATATCTGTATGTGTATTACTTCTTTTGTTCTTTTCTTTTTTACTATGATCTATGACCTAAGATAAATTAGGATAAATTTGAGATAAATTACTACGAGCTAAGATAAATTTAATGTATTTTCATGACAGATGGATATAATTATATATAGAAAAATTAAATTCAAAATAATAAACTCATACAGAAAAAGTTTCGATGTATGATCTACGTTTTTATTAATTGTATTATGAAACATTCTTTTAATACCTTGAAAGAGCAAAACTAAAATTTATATAACATTCTAAATACGAAAGGGAATCCTGAAAAAACTTTAAATGTTCTTCAATAATATACTAGAAGAGCTTGAATGTTTTCAAAAACAATCAATGTACAGCCACAACCAGCCGTCGCTTCAAATACGTGACCTTTCGCGTTCCTCGCTGACCCTAAACCCTTTGACGAAAATCAAAACATATTAAATATCCTACGATTTACGACTTAAACAAGTACACTCAGTTAGTAAATAATTAGTAAATAGTAAATAATTATACAAATAACCCATCACCAGATTTATAGGACCAAATTTTCCACTCCTTGTGTGAAGTTAACTGCTTTGGTAGGAAATAATACTCAATCGCAGTAGCTTAAGAATGTCCATTGTTTCGAACAAGTATGACGGAACTATCTCTCTTGTCTATTTAATGTTATGTTAGGATGAAGATATCAAAGCAAAAATTTGATTTGGCTTTCAAATATCTAACATCACTCAATAGATTTTATACAGACTTATTTTTCTATCTCGAGATACACAATTTTTTCATATACCTGTAGTTGTTTTTTTATATTTTGACTTCAAAGAATTGAAAGAGCGAGGAAAGCTTTTCCCCTTCTTGTCAAAGAGGAATTCACTTTTAGTAAACTATAACTAGTCACTGTAATTAGTGCGAGAGTATATTTAGTGTGGTAGAGCAAATAGTGTGGCATACACTAAATACATGTTTGCATAAATTGGGCTGAAAATAATTAATATTGGTTACATCAAATGTCTTTTTTACTTCAAATTGCGGCATAATCTTTTAGCACATCTCCCTTTCCTCTTCCTGCACTAATACTTGCTTACAAGTCTGCAAGTCCACAAGATAATCAATAGGTGCCATCCCTTGAAACATCAACAACATATTGCTTATGTTGGATCCCAAGCACTAAATACTTACAGAAGGATGTGCTTAGTTCTTGTGAGCAAATATCTACACAAACCCCGAGAGTAGATAGCATACCATCTTCATACTTCACTATGTTACAACAAGTCACTCTTGCATTCTATTTGTTTACCTTCCACTCCCGTAAGCTCTTCATGCTTATAACCAGCCTAATTGCATTGGAATTCCAATGTCAAATGGCAAGTCTTGATGATTAGGATGGTGCGGACAATGACGTTGAAAATGACTTGATGGAAGATGACTTCAATCTCCACCTTGGTAAGTGCACTACATGGAAAATGAAGTGATCATGCCATGATCATGATACTATTGGTTATTGAGTGTGTACACCAAAACCAATCACAATAAGGTTATGAAGTGGATGGTTGACAAGGTCCACTTGTGCAACACACAACAATTGATTATTTTGAAGGAGTTGAAAGCACATTCCACCTTGTTCCAATTAACTAAAGAGGCAAACCTATAGAAGGCCTCCTTCTATTAGAAGGATAAGGATAATTTCTTTGCTACCATTGGCCAAGCTTGTGTGTGGAAGTTGATGTCCATTTTAATGAACCATATTGACGGTCTCAAGAAACATGTTCTACTTAAGGCTATGGTATGTAGGAGATGCAAATGCAAGCCATGGGTGGAGTGGCTACACAAGGAGCTACAAAAGAAATTTCATCATTTAAAAAGCATTGTGATCAAGTTCAACCAAACCCTTTTGCTTGCACTTGCAAAAATGATCTCAAGAATGAGTTCCAAGAAGATAATGTAGTCTAAAACACACTTGACAATTTCTCCTTAATTTCAGAGGGAATCCTTTGTATACAAGTAGTGAATCCATGTTGGATTATTAAATTCCAAGAATGTTGACACATCATGATGTGACATCAGATTGATAAGCTCTCAACCATCAAAAAGTACCAAGTATATTTAGAGATGATGGTTTCATTTGACTTGAAGAAGGTGCGTAGACTATTTGATTTGGGTGAATTGGAGGAGGAAATTGTTGAGAATGTTGATAAGACTCATTTGTGATTAATATGGACAACAAAAAGAAGTTGGGTTTTGTTTGAGATAAGAACATTCAGTATGCAAGTGTTCCCTGACAATGTGTTGGATGCTTGCTATTGGATGGGGCCAACAGGCTAGAATGATAGGACAATCTTTTTAGAGTGGATAAGAGAGATCCACATGATCCAACACAACTATGTGGATCATAAGTAGTCAGTCCATCTATAGACAACTTAGCACAAATCACTCTATAAGGACATATCATGTATAATGTCTTTGAAAAACTTGTAAGGGACCCAACCCTCATGCTACAAAGAAAAAAAAACCCTCCTAAGGTAAGAAATCCTCTAATAATTCATTCTTGGAACTCATAGCAAATTCAAAAAAGTCGACCGCCATGAAAATATGGTCTAAACATTTCTAAAAGAAAGAAATAGAGAGAAATTTATTGCCTCTACCAATAATACAAGCAATATATATGAGGTTACTCCTATAGCAACAAAATTTGGTTGTCACAATGAGACCAATGATCTCATTGCTACCCTAGCTTCCATCAACATGATTGTCAAGCAATTACCGCCAAACTCTATGCATTTGACCCTACAATTTGTTTGTTATTGCCAAGATCAAGCAAGAGTGGATGATGTCCTATGATGCTTACAAGTTACACATGATCAATGAAGAGAAGTGGCCACTTGGCAATGGAAAGCTTTTGATTTACTATGTATACAAGGTGATGATATATTATGGCATGTTCCTCAACTTGAACGTCTATGGAAGAAGTGCCAATTGTATCCACAATTATAGGAAATTATCAAGAAATATCCAAGGGTACTTAATGGTGTCTCTATTCTCATGTTCAATACCTTGAACTTCTCATTCAAGGTTGGCTGAAAATGGCATTGCTGATAATTTCATTTCCTTCATTTACTTATATGCACCTGTATATGAATACATACATCTTGAAAATTGGCAATTGCTCTATTGTGAAACAATTTTGAAGTGAGTTTCAAATCTAAGCAAATTGTATTGATGAGTTCATCCATACAACAATTGTGTGGGTGCAATCTCATCCCTTGTTGCTCACGATTAGGCCAACAAGCTTGACTTAGATATTTTTCTTTGTTGATATGATCATAATACACTTGCACTAGGCTAGTCAGCACAACATTGCTTTTGTTATAGAGTGTGTGCATCCAACCTATTATTGCTTGTCCTAAATTAATGTGAGCCACACTAATTGTTTATTATGATTTTTTATAAGTGTGGGTGGGAATTAGTGTAGGCCACACTAATACCATGAGATAGATTCAAATTCAAACCTTCACAATTAGCATGGCACACACTAATTATGGCTACCCGTGTATCTTCATTGCAAAAATTGACACTATAGTAATTAAGAAATGAGAGTGGCATAGACTAATTATGACGACCAATATCTATTGCAAAAATTGACAATATGTTGATTAAGAAATGAAAAAGGTCAACACAACCTAAGGTTCTTGAAGATCAAATTACCTCTTAATGATACTAGAGATCTTGATTAGTCATATATATATATATATATATATATAATATTATATTCATTAAGTCAACCCAATTTTCTAGTTTTGAGTATAAGTTGAGTCATTTCATTTTGAGCTCTTGCTTTGTTCAAAACACCCAACTATACTTGAATGGATAATAAATAACTTGCTTAATTTGCTAGAAAACTATAGTATGATCAAGACTTTAAAAGTCAAGTTATGTTGAGACTATAATAAACTACGTATAGAGTTAACTTTTCTTTTTCAATTTGCTTATATCACTTGAGATGATTTTGAGAATTATTTTTACAATTTATTTCTTTATTTATTGATTATTTAGAGGACATATGAACACCAAAAATCTATAAGTTGTAACTTTCTACAATAGAGATTTTCCTTTAATTGGATGATATGAATTTTTGGTATATAGATGTAATAAGAATTGTGTATCCATCCATGTATTGAACCACTCTAATGCATCTAATTCAAATATGAAGAATGTTAAATCTATCCAACTCGTTTACTAAACTGACACATCAAACTCTATTGGTGTAACAACTTTGCATTCTTCATATAATATAATAATTACTACAAAATTACTCTTGTTTCATAATCTTTGTGCATTAGTTCGTACAAACTCAACTTTTGTGGCATAGTCTTGTGTGACTATTACCATAGTCTCAATAAGAATATCTTGTGTGATATATGCTATTTGTTGAGATTCTAATGACATCATACCATAGACTAGTAGAGAAGGTGATACATGAGCGGTAGGGTTTAGTATCATTAAGGAAGTGTATGTCATTGAGGAAGTGCAAGGAGAAGAAACATTTGAATGAGATTGTTGAGAAGACAATACATGCGAGGTACAAGTTTAGGATAGAAGAGACATTTGAACAAGATCAAACTTATTTCTCAATTTTACTTCAACTCACACCTCTAGAGCTAAAATCAACAATGTATTTACTTATAAGCCTTTATCTCAACTTTGTAGACCAAACCAAGTAATGCAATTGTTGGAATAAATTGTTTGAAGTGAGTGAATCACAAAACTAGAGCTAGGGACAAGGTATAAACATGCAAGTAGAAATTTGTGAATATTTATGGATAATATTGTTGAGAGATACTACCTTAAAGATACTCAAAATTACAAAGATGGTTTAAGATAGAATTAAAAAATATTACACTCAAAATTAGAGAGGCTAGACATAAGCATCAAATTTTGCAAATTTTTACTAAATCCTCAATCATAACCAAAGAAAGAATATATTAAGATTTTACCAAAGGAACTCCTTTAGACCTTTGAAAATTTGAAAATTTGAGAGTTGTTGTTCTATTGAACAGCCCTTTTGTACCTCTATAATTCTAAACAAAGCTTTTGGGAATTGCTTCTCCCTTGAGTACCTCCTCTAAACTTATATAATTCATAATGTTTGAGAGCTGTGTTCCATTGAGCAGCTCCTCTAGATTTATGTAATTCTAAATATTATGCTGATATAAAAAATCATGCAAACTTATCTTTGCCAAAGAAATTGCCAAGTATTCTGAAGGCTCAAAGGCTTGATACAAAATTTGGCTAACTTGCTTGGGAAAATATGTTGTAGCAGGACAATGGATTGGAAGGAATATACAATGGGAAAGGTAGGAAATATTCAAGGAGAATGGTTGTGATAGGAGCTTTTCTCATGAGTAGAGAGTAATTGAGTGCCATTGGTGCTCTTGTTTTTCCAATATTATTGGCATCTCTCAAATTGACTCAATGATATAGCTATTGTCAAGATTACTTATCTTGTAATTTGGGTCTCTAAAAGAGAAAAACTTTGGGATGCAATGAATTATTCCAAATAACATGATAGAAAATGATTACACTAAGCAGATTGATTTTATGTCTACTCATTGACTAACTCAAAATGTGAACATACAAAGGAAAAAATATTGGAATTTTATTGACAATCTTAGTATGCTTTGTATGTGACAACTTCAGATTCTTGTTGGTCACACACCGTTGGTTGTAGATTATTATGATCCAAGGTCCTTTGATGCTCCACTAAAAAACTATGCAACTTGTATATATAGATATAAGGTGTGTTCTTATAAAGCTTTTATTATCCTATCAGCAATAGAGTTCTAATTTATCCCTTCTATCTTCATAAAATTCCAATATAGAGAGGAAAGACACATCAATCTCTTAGCTTAATTAAAATAGACAATCTACCAACCAGAAGTTATATAAGTGGTTGCTTACTTGTTTGGATCTCAATATCACTTAACATTTCTTGTTTCTTCCAACTTGATCTTATAGTTTTTTCTAAATCAAAAAATATGCATCACTTCATGTAATACTCCAAGGACAAGAGAGAAAACACAGATTGCACACTCAAACATTCGATGCCCCAAAGGAGCACCTTCTCTTTATTATGTAGACAAAGAGGATCTCCTCCAAGGAAGCTCCACCATAGGATTAGGGACAGAGACAGGTTACATGTCAGCAAGCTCCACCCTTGGATTACTTACTTGGATGGGTGACATGTCTGGTCTAGGTCCTATCTAGTTGGTCAAACAAACTTTGACCGGAGGGAATCTTCTTGTAGGAATCTCAAAATCACGTAAGGTACCATTGGAAAGCTCTCAATAAGACAAAGCAAGGGGGAGGGAAGGCTAGCTTTTCCTCCATTGGACGGGAGTAAACCGCACATTTTCAAGGCCTAATTCATCCGTTTAGGCCTCCAAAATTACCTTCAAAGATTTTAGGCATATTTTGGTTCCTACTCTATTATTAGAAGTCCCCTTTTGGTGATATCTCTTTCTAATCTATTTAGTCCATCATTTGTAACATCCTTCTAGATGTTACCAAACCAATTCTCACCTTTAAATCATATGTCTAGCTATTGGTTCTAAGGTTCTCAAGTCTTTTTCGGTTTCTGCCCTGTTAGTAGAAGTACTCTTTTGGTTATACTTCTATCTTATCTATTTTGACCATCATATATAACATCATTCTAGATGTTACCAAACCAAATTTTATATCTAGATCATATGGCTTGCTCTTGGTATTACACTTCATCATTACCACTTCTATATGAAGATTATGCATAAATTATAGAGTACCACTTTGGAGATATTTTCTTGTTGATTTTGAATCTATAGTGGCAAATCCTATGGATTTCATAATCCAAGAAGATACTAAGAATGCTAAAATACCCATGATTACATGCAATAAAAATTCATATGATCCAACTTTATGACTTCCATCATGCTACCTCCTTAAACTTCCTATAGCTCCCTTGATAACATGATATAGAGTATTAATGCCTTTGTGCATTCTCAAGGATATGTTATTGTTAGATGTTGTTTAGACATTAATTGAGTGACCCTAAAATTTTATGGAAGGTGCATATATGATACTTCATAAGCTCTAACCACTACTATACAAAGCAATAAAACTCAGGGCTCTTGCTTGATTGACTGCACATTCATGCTCTATAGATGATTGCATAAATCTGATTGATGTTGGCATTTTAAGGTTTGATAGAAAGCAAATCATGATCCTTCATAAAATATTAGTGATAATCTTGTTGTTTGTCATCTTTAACTAGAGTAACATGTAATGACATGCCAAATGTTAGGTACTTACATTGCTCTAAATCATGTCCTTACAACTTTTCAACAAGCTACTCCCAAGACTCATACAATAGCCAAAATAGTATACAATACAAATGGCTTTGGAAATTAAAACTTACCAATAGACCACCTATTCTTGCTTTTAAATACTCTTTGAGATACTAACTACTAGAGTGACTATTGTGTAACAATATAAATGAGGTTACTCATTTATTCTTTGCACATCTTGATTGCATTATTTGGCTTAAGCTTATCTATACTCTTTGGTGATTGATTATATGTATAAAAATTGCTTATAGATGCCAATGCTCCATGTTATTGGGGTCACACGTTGCAACACATCATTAAAAATTGGAGTTGCCTTTTTAAAAGAAGAACAAAAACATACCACAAGTGGGCTTTAGATCACATTGCAATCTTATATGATCATGTCAAACTACTTACAATTGCAATAGTGTAATGCTAGATATATAGCTAGATAGATATATTATTTATAGCTAGATATTTTATCTAGAGATGGAAATTTTCTTGGTAACATTTGGAAGGATGTTATATGATAGACTACATAGATCAGATAAAGGTGTCAACAAAAGAGTACTTTTATTAATAGAGTAGGAGCCAAAAACACCTTGGAAACTTTATAGTCAATTTTGGAGGCTTAAAGGGACAAATTATGCCTCAAAAATGGAAAAACCTCCCCCTCTTTTTCTAGAAGAGAAAGCTTGCCTTCTCACCCCATTGTTTATCTCAGTAGGAGCTTTCCAATGATACCTCATCCATGGAATTCTGAGCTTCATATAGGAAAATTCCCTAAAGATTCCCTTTGATCAAACTTGTTTGACCAACCAGACAAGACAAGGACCAACATGTCACCCATCCATGCAAGTAATCGAAGGGTAGAGCTTGCTAATATATCACCAATCTATGTATCTTATCCAAGAATGGAAATTACTTTAAGAGGATCTCCTTTACTATATAATAAATACAAGGTGCTCCTTTGGAGCATCATAATATTGAGTGTTGTGTTTCTTCTATTGTGTTTCTCTTGGAGGTTTTTTTGTTCTTGGAATATTACAAATAAATTGTGAGCATTCGTTGATGAATGCTCTTTTCTCCACATTCACTACTTCAACACATCTTCTTTGCATTTGGCACATGAAGAAGAATTTTTAGCCAATTACAAGAAGTATTTTGATACTAAAGAGTGTTGGAATACAATTCACGAGTTGATGAACAAAAACTATGAAATCAAAGAATCCAATAATATTTTTTATATTGTGGAGTGCTCTGTGTGGAACATATGCCTCAGTTCTAACAATGATTAATTATTTGAGGACAACATGGATTAAATAAAAATAATCCTTTGTAGCAACATGGACAAATCAGCATATTCATTTTTGCAATGTTACATATTCTTGAGTTGAGGGTTAGCACTTGATGGTAAAAAATTATTTGATCTACAAGATGTTCAAGTTTGACTACCTCATGCCTTTGATAATAAACTCAAAGGCATGGAACATCAATTGAAGCATAACATGGAGCTTATTATTGTCCTACATGATCACAAACAACCCTTTTATCAAAATATGATTTGACAAGTATCATTATATGCTCTAAAGAAAGTTCATGAACAACTACTGATTGCACAAGAGGAAGGAAGTGAAGAACTTCAAAGTTATCTATGTGTCATGAAGACAATGGTATTGCCTTGTAAACATTGTATTCTAAAAATGCTTCATATTAAGGACTTGCTTTTAATGGGTGATTTCCATCCTCTTTGGCATTTGGTGAACATTGAAAGATTTGTGTGATACTATTACACCATGACCAATTGATATTTTCAACCCATTGTCCTACCAATCCTAGACCTTATTTTAGTGTTTTTCATAAGATGTCTCAAATCATGTAGCATCTTATCAACAAGAGCAAATACATAGTCATCTTTTAGATTGCTTATAGGACATTAGTTTTGGAGAATCCACCAATATTGCATACTTGTGGACATCCTCAATGCTCTCAAATGTATCCCCACCAAATGAGAAAACATACTACAAGAGCTGAGTCTTCTACATAAAGAGATGCCTCACAACATGAGTTTGTGGAAGCATTAAGTTCACAAGAAAGACTTCAATTTTGTTGAATTTGTAAGTTTATTAGACATAATGCACAAAAAATTTCTCAACACACTATTTTTCATCATAAGCATTATATTTGTTATTGTAGAAAAAGTGTAGATATAACATAGATAGTAGAGATCATGATATAGATACTAAAGTTTATCCTACTTCACCAATCTTTAGAATGTTGTTCTTATCATGATAGCCAATTAGATAAATCAAGGTTATATTTTGGCTAATGAACTGGTTTTGTATTCATTGTTCAATATATGAAATTTCCTTTTCATATTGTTCCTATTTTTCAAAAATCTCCCAACTTGTTCTACTCTTCAAGATATTTTTCTTCTTGTTCAAGTTGATTCAAGTTGATTCAAGTTGATTCAAGTTATGGGAGCCTTTATCTATTTCTCTCTATGGTATTTGTGGTCTTGACAAACATCTTGAAATTTTGTCCTTCAAGCACTAATGAGGAATTTGGAATTAATCTTGTGCACATGAATAGTTTGATCCTCCATCTAAAGCCACATCTATTACATTATGTTGTACATCACCTTTAGTATTAGGCTAGTTTTGGAAGTTTTTCAAGCAGTTGGAGCATTTAGTCACTCCATAATGAGGAGCAAGTTTAGTACTATTTATCTATCAAGTTAAAAAAGTGATTCTCTATTTCTCTCCATGATATATGTGCTCTTGATAGACATTTTGACACTTCCTTTTCAAGCAAAGAATGAGGAAGTTGAAAGATTTCTTTGGGAAGTGTAGACTTACTTAATTTTAGAAGTAATACCATCTATGCAGTTTGATATCCTTTCATTTTGAACTAAGCATCAATGTTCTACTTATGAAACAATAGACCTTGAGCACATAGTGCAACTTTCTCTATTAGTGAGTATTCAAATATTCTTATATAATAAGAGAGACTAGTTAAAAAAACAACTCAAACCTCTTCAAACAACTATCCTAAAAATAGCAAAAGAATATCATAAGCTCAAGCATTTGTTTTTCATTCCTCTGATAGATGTAGCCAACATAAGCTCCAATTGCTAAGGCTTAATATTCAAAGGACTATTTTTTTTATTACGCAACTTCTTGAGCAATAGATAACAGATTGTGTTTGTATTTAGTCTATTGTGTGAATTCTCCATTTTTTAGTTATGTTTATACCTTGTTCATGAATTTGAGCCATATGAAAGATCAAAGCAACATAATGCATTGGTGTAATAGCCTAGAGACAAAATCATACAAGATTAAAACTCTCAAAAATATTGAGGACCCAAAGGAACACCTTGTTTTTATTAAATAGCAAAGAGTATCCTCTCAAAGGAAGCTACACTCTTAAATTATACATGAATTAGTGACATGTCAACAAGTTACACCTTTAGATTAGATGTATGGATTGGTGACATCTCAACCCTTGTCATATTGGTTGGTTAAATACGTTTGGCTAGAGGGAATCTTTGAGGAATATTTCTATAAGAAGTTCATAATAACATTGAAGAGGTACCATTGGAAAGATCTTGATGAAATAAAGATATTACCAAACAAATATCTAAAGATATTATCAAGCCAATTTTCATGTTTAGCTAATTTTTCTAGCTAATGTGTTGTACGTACATACATTGTTATACAATGTATATCATTTTAAAAATCATACAATATAGAAGCACAATTTACACATAAGTCACCTATGAACTATAAACTGCCACAATAATCAATTCAACTATTGCACTCAAATCATATTAAAATTATATTTGTATTCAATCCTCCACTCATAAATTTGCTAACAATCAAGCATTAATTATAGTCAAGTTGCCACACCCATTCTAGCTAAGAGATTCCAAGTGATACTCATTGGTCTTTAGCTACTATAGCCAAGAACTTGAAGGCTCAACATCAAAGAAGTGAGCTCTCTAGAGTTACACTTTGAAAGTATATTCCTTTGCTCAACTTAGGTCTCCAACCCTAATGGCACCATTGATGGCACATCTGAAAATGTGAATGGTGCAAATAAAGGTGGGTCTCACCATGTGATCAATAGCCCTAACATGCTACCATCAAGTTTTCCATGAGCAACTACCAAAATAAATTTGACTTCCAATACCACCACTCTAGCATCCAAGCAAACTAGCTTTGGTACTACAACTGTCCTGATAGTTGTCACATTTATACACATCATTACACAACATACATTGCATTAACAATATATTGTAGAAGCACAACTCACACAAAAGTCATACATAAATTTTGGTGCCACAATTGCTCTCTTAGCTGGCGGTTAGGTCTCTTTAACTCTAGATAGTCATCTATTCTAAAACATGACATTCTCTATGGCAGACCAAGATCAAGAGGCTGGGTGCTATTGAGCCTCATTAAATCATTTGTATGCAATCTTTATCACATAAAAAGTGAACTAGCTATAAGTCAAATACATATAGGACATAACCACTGTCCTTGAAGAAGCACTCTGAGTGAAGGATCAAACATAGCATATGCCATCCTCTTTAACAACTATCACACACCAAATAAGAGCAACTTCACCAAAAGAGCCACATAACATGCACCGGAAGTGTATATGTACAAGAGCTAAGCTTGGATTCATATTGCAGTCAATGTTTGGGAGGTGGTATGGCACACAATTTCACACATGATCCTTCCAACACAAGGACTCAAAGAGGCAAAAATTTGCACACCCTCAAGATAGTGTGGCTTGTAGTAACATCAAGTGCCATTGGTGTAGTCTATTGTAGATATACATAGTCACTTGGATAAAATTGATGGATTGAGGATCTATAACCTCCTTCTCAAATAGTAGCATAACATATAGTATCCTTATGCTGAGCAATTGCTAAGTTCTCAAATGCCATCTGCATCACTCTCCAAAGATCTCTACCCATTGAGAACAAGCGTTCACCTATATGTCTAGATCATCCAAGTCCAAAACTATAGTAGCATCACAACAAATGGTTATAAGTAAATCTAAATCTCATCCATGGATTAAGAAAGTAAGTAAGCAGAGAAAGTAAGCAGAGAAAGATGCTAAGGAGGCTTGCCAATTGGACCAATAGCCTATGTTCAACCAAGTAATTGGAGATCCCAATCTCCCAAGTGGCCTATATACAACCCATACTTACACAATACTCTCTTCACCATCTAAACCACTCTCTCTAGTAACCCATCTACCTCAAGGTGATCTTAAGGAGAGAAAGTAAGCAGAGAAAGATGCTAAGGAGGCTTGCCAATGGACCAATAGCCTATGTTCAACCAAGTAATTGGAGATCCCAATCTCTTAAGTAGCCTATATACAACCCATACTTACACAATACTCTCTTCACCATCTAAACCACTCTCTCTAGTAACCCATCTACCTCAAGGTGATTTTAAGAGATAGTACAATGATCAATCAAAGCCTTGTCACACAAGACTTGAAACTCTCACACGAACTCTATACCTTGATCAATCAAACCTAATTTGGTGTACCAAAATGATTAGGAATCTAATCTATGAACAAGTAAGCAGTCACTTCATTAGACTTATCCAAAATTACCATTAACTCAATCCACTTGGAGAAGTGTTCCACCATAACCAAACATACCAATGATATCTCATAGTCAATGATAAAGGTACAACAAAGTTCAAAATCCAATGGTAGGTAAAGAGTGTGACTATGGTTAGGAGCATTAAATGATGCTTGTAACTTGGTCACAAACCACCCATCTGGCAACAAACTATTGTATATCAATGTGCATATTGTGTCACCAATAATGACTTTAGAGTAAGTTATATGTATACTTTACTCCAAAATGTCCTAGCTCCTCATGAGCATGATGTACAAATTGTAGTCTTTGAAATGGAAGTGGTATTATCACACTCTATCATCCTCCCACACACAAAGAAGTTGTCTTTTCTCTAATCTAAACCACCTAGCTTATTGAAGGACATGGTCTTTCTCCTTGGCACCAACTATGCCATCCACAACACCAATGCAAAGAGAATCTATCACTAAGAAATCATCATAAATGTTTTGCTGACCTAAACCAAAATCTCCACCCTTTGGATCTATGACCCAACAACTCCTCTGACATGTGTTGAGAGAGATACCACCAAGGTCTCACAAAATATACATAGAAAGGTAGATGCATACCAACTTGGCATCATCTCCTCATCTGTTTCACCATGCCAATGTGCTTTAGTCTGATCTTGTTATCTTGGATATGGGTTTATACTCAACCTATCTACATCATGGTTCACCATTCCAAGTCTATGAATAACCATGAAATCATACTCATAAATCAAAGCTCATTATGCAAGCTTCCTTAAAAGCTTATCTGACTTCATCAACCAGTTCTATGGTTGATGATCAATGTCAAGAGTGAAGGGGTTACCAAATATGTAACATTGGAAATGTACTATTGCTCATATGCCTGCCAAACACTCTCCCTCATATGAACTATACTTCACCTTTGTTGATTTGTTAGAGCAACTAGCACAGGCCACCACAAACTCCTCTTCATCATCATGTTGAATAAGCACTACTCCAAGCCCCAATGTATTCCAGTAAATATGCACCTAGAATGGTCATCTTTTGATCAGTCTCTTAAGAATAAAAGTAAATGTCAACCTCTCCATGAGTTCTATAAATACTCTCTCATGCTCATCCTCCCAACACCACTTTTGTGTAACCTTGGTCAACTTTATCACAGCCTTGGCAATGGCACTAAATCCTCTAACATATTGGTAATAGAATTCTGCCATCCCAAGGAATGCTCACACTCTACTCACATCTATAGGTCAAAGAATACATGCAATAGCCTCCATCTTGGTCTGCTAAACACCAAGTCCTTTAGGGTAGATAGTGTGATCCAAATACTCAACCGACTTGTGGAAGAATCTACACTTCCCAAGATGTAATTTGAGACCTCAACCTCTCAAACATCTCCAAAAAATGTCTTTCATTCTCTTCCATAGTAGTGCTATAGACCAAAATGTCATCAATATAGCATCAAGCAAAATCCAATCCTGCTAGGATCCCATCCATGACCCTTTAAAACTTGGTAAGAGTGTTCTTTAACCCAAATGGTAAGAACCTTTATTGATATAATATATCCTTTGTGAGGATCAATAGCCCAAAATATTGTCTGAAACTTGTCCTCCTCCTTAATTGGTAATTGATGATATCTTGTGTAACAATATAGAGTTTAGCAACAAAGTCAATCAGGCTCACGAAGTAGCACATAAGACAAATTAGCCTAGAATATCTAGGAAGCTTCTAGGAAGCTTCTTGGGAAGCTTCCCGGTTAGCTGAGCTCGCACCTTAAGTAAGTAGCTTCTAGAAGGAAGCTTCTAGAAGCTTCCAACTAGCTTAGCTTGCACGCCAAGTAGGCGGCTTCTAGAAGGAAACTTCTTGAGAAGCTTCCTAGTTAACTTGGCTTGCACTCTAAGAAAGTGGCTTGAGGAAGCTTATTGAGAAGCTTCTCAAGGGCCTTGTATGCTACCTATAAATACCAAAGCCAAAGCTCATGCTAGGCATTTGGAGTTTTCCCTCATTCAAGTGTCCAAATGTGAGTTTCCATTCTCCTATTTCTCTCCTCGGTTTTGGTCTTTTACATCTTGCTTGAAGATCCAAAGTATTGAAGACCTTTGCATGCCTAATTGTATCAAAGATCTCCTCTAAATATAGGCATGGCATATCAATCAACCCTAGTCTATCAATTGATAGGATAGTAATCTCCATACATTGTAATACTCTTTGGACAAGAGAAGAGAGAAAATACAAATTTCACACTCAATCATCCAATGCCCCAAAGGAGCACCTTCTCTTTATTATATGGACAAAGAGGATTTCCTCCAAAGAAGCTCCACCATAGGATTAGACACACAAATAGATGACATTTCAGCAAGCTCCACCCTTGGATTACTTACTTGGATGGGTGAGATGTTGGTCTTGGTCCTATCTGGTTGGTCAAACAAGCTTTGACCAAAGGGAATATTTTAGGGAATCTTCTTGTAAGAATCTCAAAATCATGTGGGTGAGGTATCATTGGAAAGCTCTTGACAAGACAAAGATGGGGAGATGGGAAGGCTAGCCTCTCCTTTTTTGGGTGGAATTAGTATATTTTTGAGGCCTAATTTATCTGTTTAGGCATTCAAAATTTTGGTTCGTACTCTATTAGTAGAGGTCCCCTTTTGGTGATACCTCTTTCTGATATGTTTAGTCCATCATGTGTAACATCCTTCAAGATATTACCAAACCAATTCTCACCTTTAAATCATATATCTAGCTATTGGTTCTAAGGTTTTCAAGTTTATTTTGATTTTTGCACTATTAGTAGAAGTACTCTTTTGGTGATACTTCTATCTGATCTATCATGTATAATATCATTCCAAATGTTACCAAACCAAATTTCACATCTAGATCATATGGCTAGCCCTTGGTATAACATACATCCACCTATTTGTATAGTTGTTGCACATATCTTTCTTGGTTGGCATCACTGTAGCTAAAGCATACTCTCCATGTGAAAGCTCTATCAAACCAACCTCAAAAGGTTCTTTACTACAAGTCTAAATCAATTTTCTCTCCATGTCATTATAACTATAGGGACATCAAAAAATTGGTGTATCACTAGTCAACTCAATCCAAATATAATTCTTTTTTAGAGCACCCAAATCATTTACACTAAAGGCAAAAAATTCATGTAGCTCCTCAAGACTCTCCATCTTTCCCCTCTTGTAAATTTGGGTCCAATGTTTGGCTCTAAAGTATCCTCTATAATTGATGTAGGAGTGGAAGATACACTAATTGACTACTATACTAGGCTCTTGGGAGCAATAATGTCATGCTTCCAACCACTAGAGTCCCCAACCTTAGGCAGAAAACTCCCTTTGCTCTATCTATAAGCTCTGTATGGCATATAATTTCATCCCAAGTAGACCAAAGGTGTAAACCACGTAGACCATGCTCACTTATATGGACTCCAAGTAGACCACTCTCATTAGTAGTCACTTCTTGTGCCCCAAGAATACCATGGCACTTGGTCCCTTACTCCCAACATGTGCTTAGATTGTCTTGAGAGGCATAGAGCTCATAAGTGTTCAAGTATTGATGCCTATCAAGTGTATCTTATGTTGCTCTACCAAGCCAAGGCTCACAATCCGTATCAAAAAGTTTAGGTCCATAGCTTGACCTAACACTTCATGTTTGGATGCCTCTAATATTGTTGTAATAATGGTAATATTGATACAAAAACCCATCACCTACTCTCTCTCCATGGCATTGGAATCCACCAACTACTATAATTGTGAGTCCCAACAAGTCCAAGACCTCCTTCTCCAAAAGCATGGGAGCTTGAGAAACTCATAAGTTTGGGTAAAGTAGGTTTGGGCTATCCAACAAGGTTCACCACTACCATAGTTGACCTATCAGCCACCATCACCATCTAAGATTAGTGCCCAATATCCAAAATATCATCAATAACAAGGTAATCTAGTCCTTGAATCCCATCATAAGTACATTAGAGAACCTCTTTAGGTAAGAGGTTTGTCCACCAAAGACAAACATGATGAGTTTGTGATCCCACTCTTGATATATCCAACAACATGACAAGTTCCATCCAAGATTGGACTTGATGTGTACTCACTGCTACTTGTGTAGGATGGACTTTCTCCCATTAAATGTAGACTAGAGAAACAAATTGATGAACTTGGAGATGTTGTAGTGTATGTAACATCTTGGAAAACACACCAAAATGGAGATCTTGCAAACCTTGATCTCAGCTAGTAAGGATATGTTCCTAACATAACCATTCAAAAATCACCAAATGAATGGGACCATATCCCTCCAAATCCTACATTCATAGTAAGGAAATGTCTATTGGTAGGGTCTTATTAACCCTTGACTATTGATATTGATAATAACTCAAGATACCAATAGGCCAAATGTGCCACATGATGTCAAGAGACTTTCTTAGCAGTCTCATCTCTCTCCACATACAAGTACCTCTAGATACTACCAAGCAATAAGTGTGATATCCAAAGGCAACAAGGTAATAGACTTTGCAATCTCATCCTCACATTGGTCTCCTAGAACATCCAAGGTAGATAGAACAATCCCACTTGTACTCCAAATCTGAATGATCTCCTTTGGTATAGAGGTATCTTCCGCAAAGGCGTCCACTCCAAGAAGTCACTAGGCCAAGTAACAGAACCACTGAAATTTGAAATTGATGCCATGGTCCTTGATTGTAGTGAACTAAAAATACCACTACTAAAGCATATTGGTAAGCGATATATTCATCTCTCACCTAACTTCTAACCTAGCATATAAGAAGTTATTTCCTCTCACTAGTCAACTTTAAAACCCATGGAGTATAACACTACTCCACTAACTAGCACATCATATGAGTCTACTATTGTTGCAATGATGTGAGCTCTTACTATGGAGCTATCAATCGGATGTCCAAGCTACATCCGGATAATAAGCTCTCCACTTGTGATATATTGTTTTAAACCACTCCTAGAGATATTTGGATATGAAATGGACACCTCTCCATACCAATCTTCTATTGCTCAAGACCAACAACAACAACCTTCCCCAACATAAAGATTGCATACTAGAGTTTAATAAGATGCTTTATGGTGTATAGACCTTCCTTGAAAGTCACACCACTGGAAAATCCTACTTTAATTGTCCAATTAGACAACTCTAGGTGGGAACCAAGCTCACTCAAAGGCAGGTCTATTTGATAGCTATTCCAACCTAGCTATTATTATCTACCATAAACTATTGGTGGTTGAGCGGACCCCATGCTCCTCAACCAAGTTAGCTCTACTATTGACTTCCTTTGCTCTAAAGTGGAAACCATATCATCCCTACTCTCACAAAGTGTGGCAACCAATCGGAACACTAGAACATGCTCAACTCCTAATGTACACATGTTACTAATTGAGAACAAAGGGATGCACATAATCAACTAAGCCACCCCCAAAATCATGCTAGACTCAATATATGTAGTAGCAAGTGGTTGACTAGCATCTAGTCCATCATGCACTCTATCACCACCTACCACACTTGCACTTGGATATTTAGGAGCCATGGATGTCCTTTGTTGTGCCTTAGAGAGTGTGCAAGACTAGAGAAGTCTGACCTATCTACTAGCCTCTCCTTTTTGTGGGCCCAACTCCACTAATGCTCCTTTAGGCTTTGGAGCACATATTGCACTCCTAGTCATTGTGGTAGATGTATCTACTTTTGTTGCTCTACACATAAAGTTTAAGATACCTCTATCACCAACATAAAAGGTGGAAGTCTCAATACCCAAATCTAATCTCCTTGGAGCTATGGCAATGCTAGCCAATCTTTGCTCCAACTACTCAATTCCAATAGCCATAGCTATATTAGAAGCAAGGGTAGGTACTTTGCTGCTACCAAGTGTAGGTCCTCTACCACAACCTCTACAACCTCATCGTCCATGACTTGGAGCTCATGTAACACCTACCATAACAACCTTACTACTTTGTAACTCCATGTGAAGGTCAAAGAAATAGTCATAGATAAGACTAGTATGTGGCAGTGGTCACACTATCTTTGTGTTGGCTATGATGCACCAGAGGTATATGTCCACTGCCATGATTGCAACCTCTCTTGTGGTGAGGTCCACCAATTTGATGTCTTTGGTATCCGATAATGTCTTCATTGTTGTTTGCACTACCATGATCATCTTCCTTGACGTCTTCATTTACTACATCTTGAATGTCCCTGTCATGATCTTCTCTTGGGGAATCTTTAATTACCTACAACTGTTTTCTCTTCTTGGATACCTACACCTTTGATCATGCCAATAACTCCTTTCATTTATGTAGGTACCTTGAGGTGTTATATACCTCATACACATGCACATATTGCTTTGTCTTTGCATACTTTTCAGCATCCATTCTATATTTCTTGTACTCTATGGCCAATTCTAGGTGCATACAAAAATATCTTTGATGATAAAAATATGACAAGAACTCCTTGTTTTCTTCTTTGCTTACCAACTTCATCCTAATTTAGAAATGGATTAGAAAAGACAACATGAGAGTGACTCTACTATCCTTATTTATGTATCCACACATGTTGTGGATCCATTCACAAAATAGTTTTACCTAGTTCAAAGGCTGCTCCTCATGAAGGTACAAAAGAAGATTGCTTGACTCATTTTTGAATATGTAGTGTGTTTGGTTTTGAAGAGCTTCATGATTGCTTTAGTAATCACTCTTTGTATGGGGTCCTTGTATGCTCCAATCCACCACATGTTGATTAGCTTCCCTTCACTAAAAAATGCATTGATCTTCTCATGAAGTTTACACTTAGAATGACCTCACAAGGTATCTATTGTCATTGTGTCTAGAAGAGATTCAAGCACAAGCACAAGTTCCAATGGACTTTTGTCTAAGAATATACATTCTCTCTTAATGATTCTAGCCCAAGGTCCAAATTTCCTCTAATCTTTAATATCATCATCAAATCACACAAACTCCAATTCCACAACAAGAAATTAAGCTTTTTGTTGTGCATTGACTCCTACCTATGATGGAGGGTCCACTTACTCACCTCAAGTGATTAAAAATCACCTCTGAAAGTGCTCTACACCTTCTTGGTTGGAAAGAGCATCATGCATCTTCATGATCCATCTATTGAAAGACAATGCCTTCCCAAACACCTACTCACCTAATCTCTCAACTTCAACTCTTATTTCTCACATAAATTCATGAATTCCTTAAGTTAAGGGGAGCCGTTGTGCAAGCAAGAGTTTTGAATTTATAGCTTGAGTCAAACTATTTTGAAATTCAATGGTTGTATTATTAATGAACTATCAATTTTCACCCAAGTGAGCATTTTGGCCAATTTGAACAGTCAAGTGATTTCTATTCTTTGTCTAGATAGCAATGCATTCTAGTTATTTGAATCCTTCAGGATTGACTGACTCCCATGCTGATGATGTTCCAGGTTAATGGTGTTTGATACCAAATTCTAATTTTAAAAAGTTCAACCCGGGGGTTGTCAATGCTAAGAACTCATGATGATTATGGACACAATAAAAAATATCACCACTATGAAGATCATACGAGTCATGATTGGAAGGGTCACAAACACAAGGGTCTTTGTCTTTTTGATCCTTAGACATGGAAGAGCAAGAGTATTTTTCCTATGTCATCTTCTTATCCTCTTGCATGGTTACCTTCTAGGCTGATGATAAGTACCACAATCTTGTATTCTAGCCTTAACAACTTTCCTACCCTTTCACTATCTACAAAAATTGCAAAAATAAAAACTTGTACTAACAAATGAGTAGGTAGGTGACCATAATTATTCACATGACATTGATTGCTATATATATAGCCAAAAATTTTGTATCTTGGGCCTAAAAATGGCTCCCTTGGTTCTATCTTGCACAAGCTATTCAAATAACATCTCTTAAAAAGTAGTAGCAAGACTTTCTTTTAGTCTTGCATTATATTTGGATTTTTCTATGTCCATTCTTCCCTCTTGTTATCTAATAATGAACACTTTTTTGTGAATTTACCTTCTTGTCCAATCATAGAAGATTAACTATCCTTGTTTTTGTTTGCATGCTAAATCAAACAAAAATTCAATTTTCTCACTCTCCTTCAACTCTCCAAGAACTTTTCTGATTCTTGCATTCTCCTCTCTTTGTCTTAGTCCTAACACTTCAAACAAAAGAGTAATATCTCACTCCACTTTTAATATAGACTCAATTTCTTGGACATAAGATAGACTTCTATATCTTTGCTTCACTTGACAGAACTTTTGCAACTCACTTTATTTGGATTCTTTAAAGTAACAATACCTCATATTTACTCTTTCTAGAGAAAATCAGCTCATCTTCTTTGGAATCTTTAATTTTTCCCTCTATTTCTCTTTTCCTTTGAGAAATTATATTGTATCATTCAAAGAATAGTATTGGATCACTTTGCATAATGACATGATACTCCAAGTCAAGAAACAAGTTCTTCTCAAACTCTATAAAGTGTTAGGGACACTTTTCATAAAACAAGTGCATGGTTACCATCAAGCACTATCAATATGTTATCTCCCTAAGGTATAGTAGGTGAATAATTTTTTGTCAAAAATGTTTTTTTATGGATAACTTGCAAAACAAATCTTTGAACCTTTCCTATTTAGAGCATGTCCAAGTAGTTAAAGCCTCAAAATTTTCAGCTTGAAAGTTGAGTACATTTTTGTTTATCTTGGAATGAACATCAAGCTTATTCATATTTTCTACATTTAATAGAAGATAGGACTAACCAATAATAGAGATTAGGGAATGGAAGGTAAGTATGCTATTTGGCTTTGAAAAGAGTACAATTTTTTGAATGAAAAAATATAAAAGACTTTGAAAACCTTTCAAAAAATCCATGTGATGTTCATTAGCCACACATGCAATTGAAGAGCTCCCATGAGAAGTTCTTCCTTCAAGAGAAATTAGATGCATTCTTCTTAGCTCATTGCAAGTGAAAACAAAATGCTAAGTTCTATTGCCTTCCTAGTAATTTCACTAAGCAAGAAGTTGATAAATATTACAAATAGAGTTTCCTTCAAGGGAAGCATAACTTCTTAAAAATCTTTCTTTTTCAATATTTACAAAATACAAGAACCCTTAAAACCCTATCCTATAGTCAATATGTCAAAGAACAATATATCTTTGATATGTGAGAAATAAGAAACATACAAGTTGTAAAGACCTAGCAATTTTTTCCCCTAAGAAAGAAATTTTAAATCACATAATAATATCTTTTCTTAACATAATTCTTGACACTTTTTGCTAATATTATTTCAGATTATTTGTTAATATTATTTACCTTCTTTGTTGTGAGATTTGCAATAGAAGATCTATCATAGTTTGAATTATCTCCTTATCAAGAAACTAGTGGTGATATTTGCCTTTCATATCTTAAAATTATCTAAAAACACTCCAAAACAAAAGCTTAAGGCAATAATCATTCATCCTAGCCTTAATACTATTGAGATATGCATATAATGACTCAACTTGCTTTAGTTGAGGTAATATTTACAAATAGAGTTTAATTGATATTACATTATCTTTTCTTGAGCTCAATATATTATGACTGTTCAACTTCATTGGCTAAAGAAGTTAATAAGTGCAAGGGACTAGAAAATTTGAGAAGGCAAGATCTCTCTTAGTTAGAGAAATACCTTATTGTTTTTTATGGTATAGGTCAAAGGGAAACCACATTCTCTCATCTCATCAAGAATCTAAAGCTAGTGGAAAAATTTATTTATCCTTTTATCAGGAAATTGAAGTGTGGTGAAGATACATGCTTAGATGAATACACCTTGGTGGTGAACTTATATTTAATAGTAGTATGAAATAAAAGCCTTTCATGACTTAGAACAATATCAAATTGAACCCAAGATTCACTATAATAGTTTAGTTCATCATTTTGTGTACTAGACTAGCCTACTTTGTTTTGTCTTTGTATCTACAACGTGACATAAGAAACACAAATTTAATCTTTTTTACTATCTTTAAATGCTATAGAGAAAACAGTTTTCAAGAAAATCAAAGTAGACGTTTTCATAGTTGATCACATGCTTGATTACAATAAATTTTGGATTCAAATTTTGTTTATTTGAAGGGAAATTTACATAAATACCCCCAAAATTGTAGAAGTACCTTGACAAACTATTAATTAAAAAAACACCCTTGGTTGCTTTGGGTCAAGGTCGGAGCAAGGCTATGCCAAGCCCAAAATTGCATGATTTTGCTCCCAAATAATTATAGAAGTGGTGAGATTACACCATTGCTTTGATGAACTTTCTTTCTTCTTTACAATCACTAGTTGACAAACACATTACTATTTGGGGACAAAAGTCAAACATCCTAGAGTTTGAATTTGGCGATTAATAAGCAAAGATTCTCAAAACATTGAGCTGATAAATTCTTCTACAATAAAATGATGATAGTCAAGTATACAAGTGAGCGATAGGATCATCTTTACTTTCCAATATATAATTTACAATTGGATATGTGGAAATTCATTGAACATATAATAGTAGCATCTTGTATTCAAACAATTGCTATAATTGAACAACTTACAACCAAATTTGTCTATGTGCAACTAGTTGAAAGATTCTTTGAGGGTATTAAATTGCAAAAAACATGGCTTTTGTACCTTAATTTCCAAATTTGAACTCACTTGAAACTTCCACTTAGGTCTAGCTTTGATCTTATCTTCAAACAACTGCATTGAGTTGGATTTCTGAGTATTGAACTCTACCACAAGCATACTTATTGATATTGAGTTGGAAAATCCATACTGCTTGGAGAAGGATAAACAATGGAAAAGAAATCACTATGGAAGGAGTTAGTCATGAAGATAAGAATGAAAATATGTATTGAATGAACTAGAGGGATAAAAGTGAGAAGAACTTTCTTGCTTGTGATGCCATGCAAACAAAATGATATAAGATCATAGTTACAAGTTGTAGAGACTATTATCAAATTGATTTTGAGTTTTTGGTTCATATCCCTTAGTGCAATATAGGAATGGAAAATTATTCTCCCACAAAACCAAAAACTGCCAAGGCTTGGCCCAGCTCCCCATCCTTGGCCCTGAACCAACCAAGTGTATTTTTGTAATTAGCAATTTTGTAGGGGTACTTTTGCAATTTTACAACTTGTTGGGGGTATTTGTTTAAATTTCCCTTATTTGAGTTGATTCAAAATGTTTGCCATGCGGGCTCTTACTAAAATCATCCAAGAGTCTTATAATTTTAGACCTCCAATCAAATTATTAAAAGAAACTCATGAGTTTATATTGATATTGAGATGAACACCTAAAACCATTGAATAAGATTACATTCAATCAACAATTCAAACTTAAACCCAAGCCATAAAAATGCATAGAGGACTTGAGAAAATGCTATATCTTATGACTTACTGATGGTTGTGATGCAAGAAATTTTCTTGAAAGTGCAAGTTTGTTCTATTTTCTACTTTGTTAGAAATATAGAAATATATTTTTATATTTAGCTGAGGAACCCATTAGTTATGTATTATTCAACTTCATCCTTATGTATGCTAAAGTATTAAGGAGATGAAGGTATGAAGAGGATGCTTCAAAGTCATTTGGCCTTGAGCAGCCTTTGTCCAAAAGACCTAGATAAAGAACTACCACCAAGTACAAATGCTACACAACAAAGAGTTCTCATGCAAGGATAGTGACCGCACAACCACCATTAAGTTTTCTTCCAAGAAAATTTTACTCCATACACTTTGGGGCTGATATTTTTGTGGTTACATGTCAAATTAGAAGGCTCTTTATTGAATTAGAAGGCTCTTTATTGCATTAGAAACATCTTCTCAATGGTTTTCCATTAACACCAAAACCACAAAATTTGGAGATTTTTAGAAAAGGTTACAAGCATTTGTAGTTTTAGAAGACCTTGGAGAGGAAGGACTTTAGAGTCCTTAATATTTCAAGAGGAGTGTGTTTGGAATTTTTGGGATGAAGGATTTTGGAGTTGTAAATATTTCAAGAGCTGTGCCTTTGGAGTTGTATAGACTGTTGGTAGGGGAGACCTTCAAGGCCATAAGCCCAAAGGTGCATAATGTGACAAAGGAAGACCTTATACCTTCCCTAACATGTGGAAGAAGCCTGAGTAATCCACATTAGATAAGATAAATACACAGGATTAGAAAAAGACAATGCATAGAAGATTTCAAATATTCCACTTAATCATTGGATCTCTTTGATGAGAAGTAGACAAATGTATTTAGTGCTTTGACACGATGGTCTTTAGGTTCACTTTATGCCAATCAAAGTTTAATAAAAGGATTCCAAGTGCTTCTCGTTGTTCTCTCATTGTCATCACTTTGAGTGTTTGTGAATGTCTATGTTGAGTAGTGGCGAGGAATCTCATAGTAAGGTCACAAGTACTTGAATGTATGAGAGACATTCATGCTTAAGAAGAATTTGTGACTTTTTTTGGGATCTAAAGGAGTGAATCAATGTATTGAGGAGTCATTTTTGATTTGGAGCATTGAGAATACACGTGAATCAAAAGGCAAAGCTATTCAATCAATCGCATACTCATTCGGAGTTGTGCTTTTTAGGAAGTGTAACATGCAACCTTTGTAGTTGAAGTATTTGGGGCGACGTGGCATTTGATAAGTGAATCATCATGATCGGGATTTAATTGAAATGAAAGTGATCTTTAGTTTTTCCTTTTCCATTGTGCGCCACAAGGGGTGACACTACCTTCTTTTGGGAATAGTTCTTGCACATGAGGTCAAATAGTAAATACTAAACAAAACACAACACAATGATACTTCACTTCATTTCTAGTCATTGCCATGCCATATCTGCAAGGGAACAACTTGTTCTTATTGACTTTACTAGTATTTTTGTGACACTCAGTTTGGTGACTTAGTGACCCCCAACCACCAAAGAGTCTTTTCCTAAAGGAATTTTAGGTGCACTTTGGGGTTGGTATCTTTGTGGTTACCTGTCCAAAGGAAACACTCTTTATTGAGTTAGAAGTGTCTACTCAATGGTTTACCATTGATACTAAAATTGCAAAGTTTGGAGATTTGTAGTAAAAATTATAATCATTTGTAGTTTTAAAGGACCTTTGAGTATTCAAAAGATAAAAAAGAGAATAGTAGAATGAGAGGTCATGTTAGAAACGCTCAATTGGGGAACTCTAATTACCTAACATGAAATTAGACTTTGGTATTTATAGTGAAACTAATAAAACCCTTATCTAACATATAAATTATATAATTTTGTTTTATATTACCTCTGAATACTTAACATGAACTCAGACTTTGACCTTTATAGTGAAACTAATAAAACCCTTGTCCAACATATAAACTATATAAATTTGTTTTATATTACCTGAGATATATCATATTGTTTCTAATTTGTAACCAATTGTAAAACGCTATGGGGTTGCCTTGTGACCCCGGCAAATTCCTTGATTGTGGATAATGTTGCGATGCAAAGCAGAGTGAAGACAATGAGACATTGAGTTTATTCATATCTTGATATGGCTTCGCATTGAGATTGAGTAAAGAAGAGAGTACTAAGAATAGCAGATCAACGCAAAGCGACAACAGAATTGTACTTAATAGAGTGACAAAAACCTGGATATGCTTCTTGAACATGATGAACTCTCTTTCTTATATTCTACTACGAAAATGAAATCAAAAAATAAAACCATGTCATTATGACCTATCTGTCTGGATAGTGATGGTGGACCATGTCCCGAAAGTACCTACACCATCTCATGCATTTTAAAGATCGTCGGAAAAACATAAGCTGAAGCTGTGAAACTTCCTGTTCTTGACACAGGAACTCGTATTTGTGGAGATCTCATGTACCTCGAATTGAGTTTTTGATTGCTTCTTTTGGCTTCGGCAGCTTATAAGCAAGTGCCAGGAGCCAAAAATTTAAGTGTGCCAAATTCTTTAGTGATGGGTGTCCGAAATCAGCCTCTGTTTCAGAGGGCGATAGATTAGCAGAACTAGCCAAACTAAGAATTGTAATCACCTTGATTAATTACGCTTGCTCAAGCCTAATCTATATTACATTCAGGAGGCATTCCTTGCTCTTAATGGATTGCTATTCTGTCGCGATCACTTCAACAGTATGACAGATTTTGCCGATCTTTAAGAAATAGAATTTCTCTCGAGCAAAGGTATGTCATACGAATAGGTTTAGATCCCAACTGCATCCACTCTAAAAGATTAGATCAGTGATCGTCCATATTTCATCAGCATCGACTGTCTAGTTTTGCGAGTTTGCTTATTACCAACCTCAACCAACTTTGTCTAATAAACATGTACTTGGTATGCTTTCAAATCTCCAGTGTCTGGACGGAAGTCTGTGACAGTGAGCAAACATATGTGTGCGAAAGAAAACATGGATGGTTCAAGTATAACGCCAATATTGCAAGCTTCTTGAAATTGCCTATCATGGTGTTCAAAAAGAATATTGAATATATCAAAGTGGTAAAAATGAAGCTACCTCAAAGTCCTTGTGAAAAGCAACTACTTCCTCTGCAGCAATTTTCCAAAGAACTCCATCAATTCCACCCCCCTCACCACCTGCACATAATGCAAGACAGGTGAAGATCATTCACAACAATAAGAGTAACGCAAGAACTATAGGCGCATATTGAGCAATGAGATCAGAAGCACTGTAGAAGAATATTGATAACTCATGGCTCGTAACCTTACCTAGTATATGACGTCGGTCCCTATAGGTGATTGTAACATCTCATTCGCCATCTCGGTGCAGCTCTCTACCAATTTCTGTGCAGACATGATCGTAGTATCAATAAGTCTACTTTTAAGTCACCGGGAAATCAAATCCATTTAGAACCTGTGCTGACTCTTCTGCAAGAGGTGGTTTGGAACGAAGAGGTTAACCAAGAGCATAATACCTTCCCAAAACCTCCAGCGGTTAGTATTTCCTGTCTCCGAACTGCTGGGTCTTTCTTGTTAACTCGTCTTACTTCTTTGAGTCCATCATCCTCCTCCATATACCCTTGGTGTCTTCTCCTTCAACCTCCTTTTTTTCATCCTCTTTCTTCGCTTTCTTCTTCTTTCTAAGAGGGGCATCAACATCCACTGCAGGTGCTAGTTCTTTGGTAAACTCCTTTTGTTGTTCGGCGTCTTCCTGCACTGTTATCAAACTCCTAGCACACGCAAGCGAGAACTAGAAACCCGGAGTTAGTCAAAATCCACCCTGCTTGACATTGCAGCTATTCAAAGGAAAACTGCATACCAACATGGTCAAAGACTCCACATCAAGCTCCCTGCAGTAACTTGTCTCATTGACTCATTAGACGATTCCCACTTCAGGAATATACCTGGGCAGCAGCAAGACTGGCTACAGTGAAGTGAAGTCATCAGCAACTTCCTCGGCGGAGACCAAATCTTTCTTCCATTTCTCAATGATCTGAATACGTGAACGAAATTAGGTTAAGTCAGGCAAAGGCCGAGATCTGCACAGGAAAAAACAGCGTTCGGAATTTCCTAACTATTATATTTATCAACAATGAACTGCACTTACTCGGAGATTTTCAGCTTCGTGAAGAGCAGATTGAAGTTGCTCCCGCAGGTCTTGGCCAAGTGTTGCCTCCACGTTCCAACGGTCCTCATTCTGCATACACTGGGTCGATTAGGTTCACAGAGAGGACAATCTGAAGGCGACCCGGTGAAAAAGCCTGCCATAGCTCCAAGTGTGCCAACTCCAGGACTGGAGACCTGGCCATTTCATCCTTCAAACGCTGCAAGAAAGATCAGTATCAGCAATTCACGTATATCACAGTAATACGGAAATATCAGGAAGAATGAAAAAATTGCAATCTCCTGCGCGTTGGATGCTATTTCCTGACGAAGTAAACAGTGACAGTGACTGACTGATTTGCGCACTCCAGCTTTCTTCGGGCTCATACGAATGACTCATCAGACGATTTGCGCGTTATCAGAGAAGAACTGCAGAAATATACCTGGGCTGCAGCAAGACTTCAGAGCAGTGAAGTCGCTCAGCAACTTCCTCGGCGGAGACGAATTCTTTCTTCCATTTCTCAATGTTCTGGATACGTGAACAAAGTCAGGTAAGTCAGGCAAAGGCCGAAATCTGCATTGAAACAAACAGCGTTCGGAATTTACTAACAATCATCTATATCAACAATGAACTACACTTACCTGGACTTCGGCTCGGGGATTTTCAGCTCCATGAAGAGCAGATAGAAGTTGCTCCCGCAATTCTTGGCCAAGTGTTGCCTCCACGTTCCAACGGTCCTCATTCTGGATACAGTGGGTGGATAAGGACCACAGAGAGGACAACCTGAAGGCGACCCGGTGAAAGAGCGTGCCATAGCTTTCAGGCGAGTTATAATTTTGATAAACAAAGATGCCCTCCCCAATCCTAGTTAAACAGGAAAGGAACTCGACCACAAAGAAACAAAGTGATAAACAAAGAAAAATAACAAAACCTGTAGATAAAAAGCAATTCATTACAATATGACAGAATATAATAGAATAGAATACACCAAATAAAAGTGTACAAAGACACAAAAGTCAAGACTATCACTACACAGGAAGATAGCAAGCTTATAAACAAATCCTACATAAAACTGTGACAAACAGAATTATTCGTCATGCGCATGGGGAAGCAAAAAGACTTTTTACCGGGGCTAAGCTTGCGATTGTCGAGAATGGACTTGGGACTCCCAACTCCAAACGCCTTTCAGTGAATATGCGGTACTGCTGAGCAATGGAAAAATGCTGCGGTGATGTACTGCGAGAAAAATTCCATCTCAAAATTCTGTCACAGACGCAGAATCAACATCTGCAGCTGTCTATATAGTAAACGAACTTACCATCATCGTCATGACCTATCACGACTTGGGAAACATAAGTCGCACAATGCAATAATCTTACTTACGAAAGGGCTACTCAAGCATACATATTCAAAATAAACCAGAGAGAGGACAACCTGAAGGGCGTGCTGGTGAAAGAGCGTGCCGTGGCTTCAAATGTGCCAATTCCAGGACTGGAGAGGTGACCATCTCATCCTCCAAACTCTGCAAGTTCGGCCAGAAAGTATCTAGAAGAATGAAAAACGCAAGTGGGATGGAGAAAATGAAGCTCGATCAGCCAGAGCACATCATCAAACTCGCCGTGAGTAAGGGTGATCTTCCCTTACCTGGAAACAGTGTATCATGAGCAGAAGATAATTGGTTTTCTCCCGTATGTTCCAAACATGCTCCTCCTGACATTGAGAAGAAAGCGTTCAAAGCGTTTTGGTCCTCATATCGTAATTGAGAGCTCGACGTCTAAATATTCCGCACACAGGCTTCAAAATTGAATATATAACCAAAAGCCACCTCGGAAAGAGCTTTCTTAATTTACAAAAAAGCTCACATCTGTCTGGGCCGGTAAACGCTGGGCTACTGAGATTTGATTAAAATACCTGGTCTTCGAGGGTAAGAACTCTTTGGCGAAACGCCAGCAAAACATCCTCCCTGTCATGAAAGCATCTCCGAGAGGCTGAATCCTGTGATAAGCAGTGCGAAAATCGTGACAACTCAGTGACTGTGAGATTGCATTCAGCTGAGTTCCACGAATGATTTGCTCCACGTAGATCTGTCAAAATATTTCTCAACCAAACCAAGAGACACTGTTGGAAACTCACCTTCTCGTTCACCATCAGGATTATCTAGACGCAACATGCTCGAATGAGGCTGTGACCGGGTCGACATTTTCGGCCTCAAATCATTTTCAACATACTGGCTAATAACCCCAGGACCATAACTCGTTGTGGCTAACCTGTCTTGTCCTACTGGTGAGAGTAGTTCCGTCCTGTCCTGTACATGTCAACCACCAGCTTCCCATTCAACAGCGGTAACCGACCAGTTCGCCTCTTTTCATGACAATTTTAGTGATTTTACGCTGAATCTAGTTAAGCGTAATTGCCTTGCCAGCCATCGGTCCAAGCTTCTGCTCTACAGATTTATCTAAAGTCTCCGGCAAATAAACCACCGGTGGGGCCTAATACTCGACAACATTGGTCCTTCTTGAAATGCGCAAAGATTCCACGCCAATTCGACTTCCCTCTCCTTCAATGTCCACACCAGTCTATACACCCTGTCTTCGAACTTCCTCCCGCCTCGCGACAGACAACGGAAACAGCTTCCTTCCTGCTTTGATCGGTCGCACCGGAATAAATCGCGCCAAAATCACACCAAATCTCGCACGTCACAGCAATCAGCGTCCTAAAGCTCGAGCCTAAACTATCGGCGCTCACCGACACTCGGGCAGCGCATTGCGCGAGCTCGTTTTTCACGGTGTCAAAATTGCTCGATTTCACTGCCGTTGCGTCTACTTCCCCCCACAATCACCACCATATTTTCTTTTTCCATCCAATAGACTAGCGGGAAAGAAGATGCACCTCTTGTCGTCTGTCCATAAGTAACTTTGCAATAACATTCGCAATTCTCAGTCATGCACCAAATTCTTGCAGGTTCTTGAATACTTTTGGTTTTGGAAATAGAATTTGTTGTTCTTCTTCTTCTTGAAACGTTAGCCTCCTCTCTCGTCATGGACAATCCCGGTCTTGCTCTCTCTCAACAAATGAGTAAAATACTCACTCTCTTCGTACATAACTCTGCTCTCTCTCAACAAACGGATATCTATAAGATATCCAATGTTCTTACAAAACTATGGTAATTACAAATATTGTTTCCATGATTGCTATTCTATCAACTATCTTCCTTATCTAGATTAACACATGGGTCTCCATAAAGTTACAACAGGCAAGACCAATGGTTCCTCAATTGCATTACTATTCTATCAACTCTTAGATTAACACATGGGTCTCCATAAAGTTACAACAGGCAAGACCAATGGTTCCTCAATTGCATTACTATTCTATCAACTCTTAGGGACATTATGTTTGTTATGGCATGAGAGTGGATACTTGGTTCTTCAATTGCATTGCTATTCTATCAACTCTTAGGGACATTATGTTTGTTATGGCATGAGAGTGGATACTTGGCTTGGAGGGAGCGCTTATATGCTTTGCATACGACAGACAACAAGTGTCAAGGCAGCCTTATACTTGGTTTGAGATGATCAGATGACAATAATGTATATAGTGGTTTCGGATCCTACACCGGATATAGTTTCGAGGGGAGTGATTACCCATCTCCCTTGATGGGCAGCGAGTGCGGCAGCGGGTTGCAAGGTTTCCAAGTATAGGGGCATGCAACAAGGGCACGTCTTTGTTCCTCTAGCATTGGAGTTATATAGAGTGATAGACATGACGTTCAACACATTTGTGAATGGAGTGCACGAGAGCTTATCATGTTAGGCAACAAGGGTACCACTACCACTCTCATACTTTGTAGCATATTTTATACAGCGTGTCCATTGCTCTATAGAGTGTATAGAGCACAATCCATAGGAGAACAATCACACTAGGTGATGTCTCTTTGGATGCTCTAGTTGTATGTAGACCGTACAACTTGCATAGCTCTGATATCTTAGGTGTAGTAGAGCATAGCCTCATTTTACCTTTTTGTCTCATCCTTGTATGGCTTGATGTGGTCTTCCCATCCTTTGTGTTTTCTATGCGGTCATCCTTTATCTTCTATCAACTATCCTCCTTACTAAGATTAACTTGTCCATGGCTCTCCATAAGTTACAATTGGCAAGACCAATGGTTCCTCAACTGCAATGATAGCACTCAAAAAATTTGACTAAAATGTGAGGTGATGAATAGAGTAAAATGGTGTTTTAATAGCAGATGGATACACAAATCCCAATGGTTTAGAGTAAACTGATTTTGTGGTCCATAAATTGCATCCATTCAAGTTTTGCCCTAATATCCATGTAAAAGATCAAGGATAGAATAAGAGAATTGAAGTTTCACATTGGAAACACTCAAGTGAGAGAAACTCTAATAGCCTCACATGAACTTAGGCTTTAGTATTTATAGGGAAACATATAAGACTCTTGGGAAACTTCCTCTTAGAAGCAATCTTCTTGTAGTGCAAGCTAAGCTAATTGTGAAACTTCCTTCTAGAAGCCACCTACTTGGCATGCAAATTAAGCTAGACATGTAACTTCCAAGATAACTTCCTCCTAGAAGCCACACACTTGGCATACAAATTACATTATATTTGGAGGTACCAAGAATTTTCTAGATATTTCTAGAACATTCTTAGAATTTCTTGGCTAATTTGGTCTATTTGCTAACTCATTAGTCTCTCCTAACTCATTTGCTAACTCCATATTATTATACATGAGGAAGGACTTTGGAGCCATAAATATTTCAAGAGGTATGTATGTGGATTTGTACATACTTTTGGGGAAGAAGGACTTTGGAGTTGTAAATATTTCAAGAGGAATGTGTGTGGAATTGTAATTACTTTTAGGGAGGAAGGACTTTGGAGTTGTAAATATTTCAAGAGTTGTGCCTTTGGAGTTGTACAAACCATTGGTGAGGAAGACCTTTAGGATCATTAGCCCAAAGGTGCATAATGTTACAAGAGAAGACTTGGTACCTTCCCTAACAGGTGGAAGAAGCCTAAATAATACAAATTAGATAAATGAGTTGATAGGATTAGAAATAGACAACATAGATGTGCATGAAAAATTTTCAATATTTCACTTAGCCATTGGATCACTTTGATGAGAAGTAGACAAATATATATAGAACTTTGTCCTTATGTTTTAGAGGTTCATTCTATGCCAATCATAGTTTAATATAAGGACTCCAAGTTCTTTGTCATTGTTTTTCCTTCACTTTGAGTGTTGGTGCATGTCTTTGTTGAGTAGTGGTGAGGAATTTCATTGTATGGTCAAAAGTGTTAGAGTATAAGTGAGATATTTATAGTTGATAAGAATGTATAACTTTGATGGATCTAAAGGAGCAAATCAATGCATTGAGGAGTCACATTTGATTTTGAGTGTTGAATTAAAAATCAAGGAAAAGATATTCAACTGATGCACATACTCATTTGGAGTTGTGCCTTTTGGGAAGAGTAGCATGCAACCTTTGTAGTTTAAGTCTTTGGGTGAAGTGGCATTTGGTAAGTGAATCATCATGTTTAGAATTGATTTGGAATCTATTGAAATGTAAGTGATCTTTAGTATTTCTTTACTAGTTTAGTATCCTTTTCCACAATGTGCCACAAGGGGTAACACTACCCTCTCCTTTCTTGGGAGTATCTCTTGCCCAATAGGTCAAATATGAAATCAAAACAAACCGCAACATAATGCTAATTTCCTTCATTTCTAGTCATTTCCATCCAGTATCCTTAAGGAAAAACTTGTTTTTACCAACTTTACTAGTATTGGGTGACACTTAGTCACAACAATGGTTTTTATCATTTAACTATATTTTAAATCAACAAATGAAATAGTTAAGTTCTTGATAATTATCCTTGAAGTCCATGGTAAAGTGTATGCTTGTCATTCTTTTTAGAATTGAGGAACATGGTCAAATGATTGTTATTATTTTCAATCTAATGTAGCTTGTGTGGTTAAGAACAAGGGTCTATCTCAAGAGACCATGAGTTGGCAAAGAACATTGTTAACTTTTGGATCTCAACCACAACTTCTTTACGTTGTGTTTTTTTGGAAGATGTAAGGAGTTGTCTCTCTATCATATGTTGACCTTTATATATAGGAATACAACAAAGAATGCTAAGTATAGAAGCTTTTGATAGGCTACATAAAATAGGTGACTTGAAGAACTACAAGTGGTTACAATATTGGCTTGCAATAGTTCAACTTTACAATGATATTATATATGTCAAGCTCTTAAAGTACCATTTAGAAATAAAGAAGAAGAATTAAAAAAGAGAAAATATTTGTTATTTTTCTACCTAGTGAACAAATACTTTTAGTAGAAAGAGTAGATATTTAATTTTTTTCTACTTAGTGAGGATAATTTTTTTGCAGAAAGAGCAAATATTTAATAGTTTACTACTTATTGAGCATATGCTTTTAGTGGACAACTTTTTCCAATGAATAAAAAGCAAGTTATTGGAGTATATGGGTTACATTATACATTTTGCAGATTGATTTCAAGGTTGATTTTGACAAAAAATACTTGTCCTCTAATAAAGTAGAATATTTTGAATTCTTAAGCATGAATAAGATGTATGAAATGAGAGGAATAAGAACAAGAAATTGAATGAAGTTAGTAAAATGGAAGAAGAGACTTGGTAGAGATAGCAAAATTTAGTTTTATTATAATTTAGAGGAATTATTTCAATTTTTATTATTTGTATCTCTCATGGAATATCTTCAAACACATGGAAATATATTGAGTGCATATCTCCACATCTTCCTTCAAAGTATATTCTACAACTTTATTTGAAACATAAACCATAAGAATAAAGTGACCATCATGTGTCACCTTTCACTCATAGTGCTTGTATGCTATTGGTCATTGAGGAATACTTAGGCTTAGAGGGTGGTCCTTCTTGGTCACGTAAAATTAATCCATATTTGACCTCATACTTGCTTGGTAGGCAAATGAAGTGGAATTTTCAAATTGCTAGTTCTCATTTTTTTTATGATTTTTCATAAATATTATAAAATAAATTCAGTTCTTTTCTCAAATATTTATTTGTCAAATTTGTATAATTAGATGTCATTTTTGTATCTTTTTTTGAAAGAGAAAAAATGGCGACCATGTTGAACACATGAGAAATGGGAAGATCCCATCAAGCCATACAAGAGAGAGACAAAAGAGGTAAAATGGAGCTAGGTCCCAATAGTATTGATTTGAGAAATTTGTCCTATGGTACCTAAGATATCCAAGCTATGCAAGTTGTAAGGTTTGCAAACTACTGCAGCATCTTATGAAACATCACCTAGTGTGATTGCTCTACTATGGATTGCACGAGCCAATGCTCTTTGTACAACCATGGTATCTAAAGTATGTTACAAAGTATGAGAGTGAGAGTAGTACCCCTAATGTCTAAAAAATGAAAAATGTGTCAAATGCCATGTACATCACTCCATATAACTCCAAGGCTAGAGGAGCAAAGATGTGACCTCACTACATACCCTATACTTGGAGACCTTGCGTGTTATTGCTCAGCTCGCTGCCTATCCAAGAGGATGAGTAAACATTCCCTCCAAAACTGCATCACATGTGGCATTTGTAATCACAACATCCGCCATGTGCACCTGATCATTTGAGACCACATCTCTACTTTTGAAATGGTATTAGAGATTTTTACTTTTGCAAAAACACCAAAATTTAAAAGATACGATCTTTTATTAGAATTTTATTTTTTTCTTAGTTATTATAAACTCTTATTATCAATATAAAATTCATAGATAATGGTATATTTTACCTACTACTTTTAATTTAAATTACCTAATTATTGATTAGCAATTGTCTTCTACTGGTTATTTATTAGAGAGACTATGAAATTTAATTAAAAGATGTTAGAAATGGTTAAAAGTATAAAACTTGAAATATAAATAATAATTATTATTACTACATTGCAAGAAAATATATATTTCAAAAGTGTTTGATATTTCAATTATATTTCTGTAAGTAAGTGAAGAGTTCATTTGGGATCTATTATATTTTTAACCTTAATTTTTTTTATCCATTTATTTTATTTAACTTTTATTTCAAATTTATATGTTACATATAATTAAAAAATAATGATATATGAAATAGTTCAATGATGAAATAATGATGAATGAAACATCCTTTTAAGATGAGCAAATTTGTGTCTTGTCAAAATAATTTAAGACAAGTTAACATGAAAATCTATGCTAAGACATCAAAAGAAAGTAATAGGAGGTGAAATAATATCAGTTTTTGTATTTTATTTGTTTTCTCCATATGCTTGTTAAGAGATGATGAATCAAAAGCCAAAACAAATCTAAATTTTTTTTTGTAAAGGAAAGCGTATTAGTAGTTCAAAAATCATTAAATGATTATAAATTTGCCTAGTAAATTTTTGAATTTAGATAGTAAAACGTATTTGGACTCTTATTGTGTGACTATTTAGACCACTCTCAATTAATTGTAAGAATGAACTCAAATAGAATAATATAAAATTAAATTTCTACCTATTTGAAAATGTCCATTTTTCTATTGTTTTAAAATCTAATAACTATGATAGATTATTTGAAACAAAATATATGTTTGTTTTACTATGGTCATTGGATGTTTGTATTGATTGACTCTATCACACTCATACAAAGACTAGAAATTAAGGATACAAGTTGATAATAGACTGTTAATTAAGTTAATGTGTAAGTCAAAGATTTTCTTGACCATTTGAACTATATAATCCACTTTATATAATCTTCATCTTTATTCATGCATTGCTTATTGGCGGGTTCTTCATCTTTGTTCATGCACTACCTACTGGCAGGCTCTTACATCACGTTACCCTATTACTTGCCATTGTTTGCATAGCTGCTCTAGATTTCATGTTCTTTACTAGTCTGTTAGCCATTGGTTATTCACAATTTCTTTCAATTATGCTTTTGCTGCAAGATACATCAAATACCTTAGGGATTTACATTACTCTAGCATTGTGATTCATTTGCACTTCATGAGTTCTGGATAACTCATTCCCAGAATTGCTTCTGTTCTTGTATATATATATATCATGTTGGCACTATGAGACCACAATGGCGAGCTTCGTGTTCAGCCACCTCTGTGTTTTTATCTTGAAACAGATTTTTTCTGTTTCCTTATACAACATTCATGCCTCACTACAATAGACTGATTAGGAGAAGTAAGCTATGGTTAATTCATTATAGATTCATGTATTTGTATGATATGCACATTTTCTAGTAACATGAATAGATTTTGTGTTCTCACCATGGCATTTGTCTTCAATGCTTTACTTCCCAATTCTGATCTCATTGTATGGAGTTAGGATGCTTCCCAATTTAGCGGATTTTTGTCTTAGTATGCTAACCCTTTTTGTTGTTTTTTGTTGCATTTCTTGTTCTTTCATTCACTTGATGGTTTGGAAGTTGTCTCACAAGGCATGTGTATCTATGTCTCACAAGGCATGTGTATCTATGATTCTGACGTGCCTTTGGCACTAATTCATTGTGGCACCTACCCTTAGGCCATTGAGCCTCTTTCACTTGCCAATCCTATAGGCCTTGTGGTATCCTTGGCTACGACTTGCGTTTCTTTGCTACTCTTTTGATTCAGTCACCTCCTCCTCCAATTCTTTTCTAGGTTTCCATTTCTCACCTTTAATTGTGACACTTTGTCAGGCCCTTGAGCCTTGCCCCATACTCAATGTACACTAGAATCTTTGGCTTTGGCCCCATCAACCCTTTATGGCCCTCAAGCCTTGCTCCATTATTATGGCCACCTCAGCTCCTTACTATTCATGCTCTAGAGTTATATCCTTCTTGAACCATGTTCACCCTCTGGATTCAATCCTCATATTAATTCTGCATTTATTGCCCTTGATTGCTTCCACACTAGTCTTGTCTTTGCATCTATCTTCCTTGAACCTTGTTTGATGTTCCAGTCCTCATCCTCTCAATGTTCCAGTCCATGTCAGCCTTCTTGTTCCTTGCCGACTATAATACCAAGAGCTAGCCATATGATCTAGATGTGAAATTCGGTTTGGTAACATCTACAATGATGTCATAAATGATGGTCAAAATAGATAAGATAGAAGTATCACCAAAAGAGTACTTCTACTAATAGGGCAAAAACTGAAATAGACTTGAGAATCTTAGAATCAATAGCTAGACATATGATTTAAAGGTGAGAATTGGTTTGGTAACATCTGGAAGGATGTTACATATGATGGACTAAATAGATCAGAAAGAGGTTTAACCAAAAGGGGACTTCTACTAATAGAATAGGAACCAAAATATGCTTGAAATCTTTGAAGGCAATTTCAGAGGCCTAAACGGATGAATTAGGCCTCAAAAATGTGCCTATCTGTGTCCCTAATCCTATAGTGGAGCTTCCTTGGAGGAGATCCTCTATGTTTATATAATAAAGAGAAGGTGCTCCCTTGGGGCATCAAATATTTGAGTGTGCAATCTGTGGTTTCTCTCTTCTCTTGTCCTTGGAGTATTACACAGACTCACCTTTCTGTCCATGTTTGGTGTTTATTTAAAGCCTTACCTGTCACTCTTTTGCCTACACCTCGCGTCTTGTTTACACCTCAAAGGGGTACCTCTTTGCATGGAAACATCTCTTTTAGGTGCATCTCTACACTTAACCTTACTCAAACTTTCCTTTTCCCTCCGGATAGAATTGATTGGCTCACAATTCAGACATGTTTGCTCACCAATAATTTTTCTACAGAACTTGATCCCATTTTGCAACAATTAAGGGTTTGAGATTTTGCCATAAATGACAAGTTTTGTTTCTTCACCCCTTAAATGACTTTGGAGTTATATATGTCAATTATTCCTTGCATAATGGCAAGTGCTATGTGGGCCAAACAAGGAGTTGTGCTCGTTGAAGATTCCAATAACATTGCCGCTTGGGAAAGTCTCTCTATTCTTTGTTCTTCTACCTTTGACTTTACTCCCTTGATGGCTGTGATGGCCAAATTTGGGTTCCATGACTTCCATCCTTTCCTTATGGTCCAAGTACTAGTTTTAGAGAGTTTGCTAACAAGGAGGAGCTCTTTTGGATCCATCTCCTCAAATGTTGGACTCCTCGAGGGTACAACATCTATGGAAGAGCATCTTGCATTGACCATTGGCATAATATGCAAGAAAACACCCTTTTCTTCTCTTCTATCACCTCTTATGTTTCTTCTTTCAAAAATCTTTCTCCCCTTTTTACATCCCATGTGGCCAACTTTCCCATTTCTAGAAGAAATGCCTATAGAGATGACCTTTGATAAATTTCTCATCTATTCTTATTGTTTGACTCTAATACTCTCTCTGATTCCTTTCTTGCATGTTTTAGAGCTTGTAACTTGTTGAAGATCCTTCACATCCTTAAAACGACTCCTTTTGTGGTTTTACTTAGGATTGAGGTGGATATCACTACACTAGTCAATCACCTTTTTCTCTTCTTATCTCTATACCTTTTTGCATCACAAATCAACTCCAAACATTTGTCTCACCCTTCTCATTTTCCCTTTTACCTCTAAGGAGACAGACAAAGTCCTCCTACAATTTTTTGTTGAGGAACCCCAAAGTTTTACAAGCTTTACCTCCATGTACTCCTTTTACCATCCACATTGTTGCTTTTAAGTATGGGAAATCTCTAGGCCGTTTACACTTTAACTTTGCCTCACTTTCACAGAAATGATCAAACTTTTCTTCTCCTCCTTCTCCATGCAGTTGTATTCAACATCCAAGTTTCATTAACCCTTCACACGGGCATGTCATTACAACTTCGCTTCAAATTTTACCTTCCTCCAACATTTCACTTCTCTTTCTAGAGGAACCAAGTTTTGTATTTTGCACACCTCTCCTCTCTCTACTTTCATTGCAATTCAAACTTGCATTTGCAATTTTGTTTTTTATTATGAATCCATATTGTGCACCAAAGGCATTTTTGACAAATGGAAAGTCAACATTCTACAAAAAGTTAACCGTTTATCCTCCCTTTGTTGACAATTTCAATTCTATAGATCCGATTTTCCTTTCTTCTCATGATAGAAAAATTCTTGCTCATTTCAAGTCTCATTTCATTATTACTTATATGGACAAGTGTCCTAACAATTTTTTATTTTTTTGCACACACTTTTACATTCAAAATTTGCTCAACAAGCTTCATTCTCCTTCAACAACCTATAAACTCTCATTGATTCCTCAAAACCAGCTTTTACTTTGTCACCATAGTTTCAATACCTCTTAGGGATTTTACACTTCCACAGATTTCAAGAAACTCCCTTACTTCTGCTATGCTTGGAAATTCCATAAGTCTCCTAGGTTCATTGCCGCATTCTACTCTACTTCCTTATCTAAACTTTCTCGGTAGTAGAGCTCATTCTTCAAAGCTTTGCTACCTTCTGCAAATGACCTATGGAGGAATAAATTCTTACAAGTGGGGCTGATGGTCGACTCTAGCTGGATCTTGGACAACTCTTTTGGTGCTCTTGTTTTGCTTGAGCAAGTGCAAAGACTGTGCAATAGAAGATCCTCTTCTCCCACAAACTCTGGTTTGCAACAAACTCCTGCCACCTTAGAAAAAGTTCATTTTAAAAGTTTTAATTTCACTACCCTTTGTACAAAGATCCACCTCATGATCTCAAGAAAAGGCTATCTACTCTCATCAGATCTATTTTCCATTATAGGTTTACTTTGAGTAGGGAACTGCGTTACGCATTGAGACCTCTACACTTGACTTCAAATATAGATGGCTTAAAAACCAAAACAATATCTCTTAATTGGCAAAACATCTCAAATTCATGGCTGTTGATGAGGACTTTCTCATATGTTAGATGCTATTCCTTTTCTATAACCTCTACATCACTTTTGGGAATAAGCCCTTCTGTCAAGAGATTAGGAATTCTTGTAAGGACACCTTGTGATGTCTTTGTGGCTAATCTATACCTCGTCACATATGAGCTTGATTTCATTCATAGATTATTGGATGCCAATGATGTTGCTCTATTGCATGACATGTCCCAAGTTTGAAGATATGTTGATGATCTTTTGGTGGTTGGCTTGGGACATGCTTATTTCATGAATTTTATGTATATGGATGATGCTACTAGAGGTGGAGGGATCTATCCCAGACTTTCATGTGAGCTAGTTTGAACTCATTTTGGCACTCACTATGATTATCTCAACTATTGCATTATCCTAGATGACTTCAATATGTTTGTCTTTATCTATGATAAGAAAAAGTTGCCTCACTTTGCTCACATCAAGACAATCTTGCCTCCTCATGTTCTTTCAATCATTTTCTCTAAATATAAACTAGGGATTATAAAATGAGAGTGTGTTAGATATAGACAGATTTGTAATTCCAAAACTTCATACCTTTCAGCTTGTAGGAAACTTACAGATAGCTATATCTCCAAAAATTACTCCCTTCACATGATCCAAATATTTTTGTTGCTTGGTCTTACAAATTGGAGAAAGATATCTATGGTTATCATGGGCTTAGTATTTGTAGAGATTTAACAACATCCGTTCTTTCTACGAGGCAGGGAGCTCAAGTTTGAGCCCACTAGTAGTTTTTATTGCAGGCTTGTATACCATACCTTTGATCAAGAGTTCTAGTTGACTTCTTATTTCATATGTATACTATCTATTGTCTATATAGATTTGAGAACATCTATTCTTTTTGCTAGACAAGGAGCTCATTTTTGAGCCCACCAGTAATTTTCCCCTAGACTTGAATACCATCTTGACTCCTACAGTGATATATATACTTTAAATATTGCTATTTATGTTTTTTGCCATGTGGATTGATTGTATGCTTATGGACACATGGCCTCTGCTTATGGACACACCAAGGTCCTTCACTTCATACAAGGCTGAACTTCCTTCCATGCTTTGACCTTTTGCGAGATGCCCTAATTTTTTAGTGCTCTTTTTTCTTCTTCTTTATTCACCCTCATCTTCCGCTCCTTCTTGTTCCCCTTTCCCCTCTGTGGATTATTACTTTTATTTCACTTTTGGTGGCTGCTTGTTCTACTTTACTTTGCACTTTTGACCCCGTTTCTATGGCAATTGACCTGCTCTTTCCTTGTGTGGTTGGAATGCTCCCTATTGTCTTCTTTGAGTGTCAAACAAACTGGTTGTACTTGTGCCTGACTTACCTCCTTACTCTTTCTTTGTTCCTTTCACTCAATGAATTTACTACCTTCTTCATCTGTTGTATCATAGATTACTTCTACTAGTTTTCATCTGCATTCGATACTAACATTTGTTTCCTCTCAGGCCTTAACCAGGTATGTCTCGAGTTCCTTACTTATTCATGCTCCCATTTTCAATTTCTTCATTTGCAAGCTGATTTATTTGCATCACATAGTCATTCTGCTGATTGTTGTTGTTGCACATTGTTTGGATTTTAGGCTTCATACGTTTTAGCTTTTCCCTTACCCTGAGCAACACTATTGGAATCAATCAAGTTTGCCTTGGCACTCATGAGTTTTCAAGTAGAAACTTGGTAGGAGGGGTAATGACAATTGCTCAACTACTTCGGCATTGCGTGAGGCACTCATGAAGTTATAGGTGTTTTTGTGGAGGTTAACTATGGCTCCCTATTGCTTCCCGTAGCTGTTTAGCGTCTCATGACTCCAACGTCCATAACGCTAATTGTGATATACTTTCTATCCAGTCCTTTTATGCTTTGCTCTCATTACCATGTTACACTTTGACCCATTTCTGCAGCCACATCTTCAGAGACTTCTTGTTTGGTTCCACTCCTCCATTCTCCACCTAGTAAGTATGTTCCCTTCTCTCTTCGACTCCAGCCCACATTCTTCATCTTTATTCACACATGCTAATTTGCGGATTCTTCATCTTTGTTCATGCACCACCTACTGGCGGGCTCTTACATCACGTTTACTATTACTCGCCATCGTTTGCATAGCTGCTCTCAATTTCATGTTCTTTACTAGTCTGTTAACCATCTTTATTCACAATTTCTTTCAATTATGCTTTTGCTGCAAGATACATTAGATGCATTCTACCCTAGGGATTTCACATTACTCTAGCATTGTGATTCATGTACATATTGCTTATCGATCATTTGCATGTCATGAATTCCGAGTAACCCGTTCCGTTCCCATACAACTTCTCTCTTCATATATATATATATATAATCCACTACCTTCTCTCGTGTTGAATACCAAAAAAGTTTAGTTTAGTAGTCAACGAGATTGGCGTTGGCTTGAATAACAAAGAAGTTAACCGTGTAATCAACCAAATTTCTGATTTACTTTACAACTTAACTATCTAATTTCACTGATATCTTATTGATTTCAATTTTAAGTTTTTAAATAATTTCCTATTATATTTGTCATCTCCGGCGAGTAACCATATTCTTGAAGTCTCTAGTCACCACTTCCTTATAATCTGCACATACATCTGTGCAAAGGTTTGACATTTAGGTACTAATTTACGGTTTGAGGTGCTTTTGCTAGCGCTGGTGGGTTTCAGGGTAACGGGGTGAGATAGAGTCCATTCGAATAAATGAAAAGTACTTGAATTTTAGTCTGCCTTCGACTACTTTCTTTCATGGACTTCCTTTAACGTATATATTTATGCGGAGTGCGAGTGATAGGGAATTTTGCTATCCACACTCGGAATAGGAAACGGGGCGTGGAAAGCCACATATTGATTATCGATGAAGTACAGTGTTTGCATATGAAAGATACATGCTCACACATACGACGAAAATACGTTACGAAATTTCACGCTTGTTAGGATCTTACTGAAATTTAGAGAGGTAGTAGTAAGTAACCTTACATGAATCTCTTCCTTGACAAAGAACTCTCGAGGAACTAGATTCATCATAATATAAAAGTATACTCTTTATGTCACTAAACTAGCTCACTGAGAGTAGGCTCCAAGAACAAACCCAGCCAGTGATTCCTTCCAGAGCCGTTCTGATGACAATGGTGAGGAAGCCAGCTCCAAGTATTCAGCTCCATGTCGAACATCACTATGTCAGGACTCTCATACTTCATCAAACAAATGAAGTTACCTCGTCCCACGGAGTTGAAGTATCTATCCCTGGACGAGTCGAAAAACCGTTCAAAGACATCTGTTGGCATTTGACCTACCTCCTCCCATTGCAGACCACTTTCTCCGAGAACCCAAATTTTGATGATGCGAATAGATGGCCTCGCCCCAATTCCACCAACCAAGAACAACCGGTCATTGCACTCAACAACACTCGGTGTGAAAGAGTCCTCGGGCATGGGAGCTAGAATCTTGCTCCATTGTCCACTTTGCAGATTGTAAGACAGAACACCGTATGGACCATAGGTGACGGAGTACAGACAACCGTTGCAATGGGGAAATCCTAAATCCAAGTCAGATTCTTCAGGAAGGCAACCAGTCATCTGCCAAGAATCGGACTTGGAATCATACATCTCAGTCGTAAGATCCTGCACGTTGTAGCCGTCTGCAAGGACGTCGTCTCCAGCGACCATGACCTTGAAGCTGCGATTATCTTGGTGCACCAAACCCATTACGGGCACCCATCTTTTCTTAATCATGGATGGCAGCTCCCTCCAAGTTCTGGTGAGAGGGTTGCAGACGTAGAGACAGTGCATCCCTTCATCCTCACCTTTGCAGAGGAGAAGCCCTCCGCCAGATGCAAGACCATAAACCTCCACGGGAAGAAAGTCCAGAGGAAGTCTGTGCCATTTCCCTAGGGACGAGTCATAAGCCGAGACAGCATCGCAAGTCCCAGCATGGAACAGAAGCAGCCAAGGCTTGTTTACCCGTTTCCTCTCTTCCTCGTGATATTGCTTAAGAAAATGTGAGGACCTGGTAATCTGATGTACGTTCTTGCACACCGTCCTGTGCTGCAACAGGCTTGAAACCGGTAAGAATGTCATGATCCTCACCAAGAGATCGCTTGATAACTTACTCCACACATGCTGCTCCATCGCTGTGTCGTGGAGTCCACAAACATCTTGCATGCTCAACTGGTTTGTAGCCTTAGATTTTTCCACCACCTCAGGATTCTTGTCGGTAGACTCCTGATGCGGATCATCTTCTGTGGAGATTGTCAACAATCTCTTGCCTGACTGGCTTAAAGTGAACCTCTTTCGATCTTGGTAGCTACCGTAGAGCTGTTGCCACTGGAAAGCGTCCATCAATGAGTTGGAGAATTCATACACCAAACTCTCCATGAAAACACGTTCAGAATGTTTAGACCTGTGAGTTGAACGATGTAGGGAATTTACAGAGGGACAGTTTACAAGCTATACTCAGCAAAGTTCTTTTTTAATGCTTAGTTTTAGTTCTAACGATTTGAAACTTAAAATCTGTCTCGAAGCATGCCGCGCCTGTAAAATTCAAATGGTCAATTCAAAATCTTGAACGTCCTGAAGAGCTGTGTACTTTATTCCCGCCCGCCTCCTCAAATAAGGTTCTCGCTGTGGAAGTTTTCCTGGGAGAATTCAAACTACGCAGTCCCCTTGTTGGTGTATAAGTTCTGTATCTATGCTGGTTCCGTAACGGCTTCTATACGGTTCTTGGAGTTTCGAATTCTAACTGTCTATCTCCAGGAACTCTACCTGTGTTATGCTTTACAATTCCGCGTCTTCACTATCAAGATCTTATACGTCGCATATCGATCTCGTGTCCTCAATCATAAGATTTTCTCAAAATTTCCAGAATTTCTCCCAACTCCAGCTTCCCGTTTCTAGACTCGATGTAGATAAGGGAACGTCGTTCCCTTATTTACACTCGTTGAATACTAATCGACTTCTTGCCCGCTGCTTCTATTCCTCGACAAGTAGATTCTTCGGGAGTCGGGAAAGAGGTCGATAACTACTGAAGAATTCTTTTTCACTTAGTCCTGCACCTTATCAAACTCCATTCGTATAAACTTCGGCAATATAGGTCCCTCGGACCTCAGAAACAGGCTAGAGGACATTTCTGTAGTCCCTCAAGTCAGGTGGAAGGAGAGTTCTATTTTGGCTGGAGTGCATTAGCTTACTCGTCGTCTGTTTAGCTTCTGTGTGTACAGACAATCTGTGAATCGGCCGTTGTGTAGAAATTGAGAGCTTCTTTTGGCTGGAGTGCATCAGCTTACTCGTCGTCTGGCTAGTTTCTGTGTGTACTGACATTCTGTGAATCGGCCGTTGTGTTGAAATTGCTCCGAACTTCGGAGCCAGATGTCGACCCGCCGGCTCGAACAGCATAAGTACATAAACTAGAAGACGAAAACGCCACCTCGTCCAAAGACCGAAATCTGCGAGCCGCACCAAGAAGGCACATGACACCAAGGGGGAAGATTCATAACACTGTGATCTGAGTCGCAAATTGCAGCTTGCTACAATGCATGGGCCCACATTGCAGGCTAAATCAAGTGATTAGTAAACCCTTTTTCTTAATTAGTTATCATCAGCTTCAATTCCGGAATCCAAAAGATACACCATGTAAAATTATATTCCAGTTACGGAATCCAAAACGTAACACCATGTGAAATTGTATTTTCCGATGGAGAGTGACATCACATTGGAGAAAAGAAAATCGATGATGATGCAAAGATAAAGTTCATCAACTTTAATTCGGTTACTCGATGAGGTTTAGAAAGTTTGATGTATTATCGAACGTCTTTGATCTCACCTCCAAAATTTTAGTCCAATCCTCGAAGGTGAGAACAAGTGCGAAGTAATTTCAGATTTTGGAAAGTAAGAATCAGAGTATATAGTTTATCTTTGTCGTTGCTTTTGTTACTCTCCGTTTATTTTTCTAGGTGATGGCATCCCTCACAATACGTGAAAGAAAAAAACTAGTTAGTGTTACAAATTGGACTCCTTATTCAACATCTTAATGATGGTTATGATGATCCAATTCTTTCTTGATACTATAGAGAACGAGAAGTAATTTAAACGTAGAGAGGTACGCTTATTTAAGAACCTAAACTAATATATCAAATAAAGTACCCTAAGCGAATGTAGAAATGTACATCAAATTTAAGTGTATCATTTTGGATAGTTGTTCCAATAGATTGTTACGTGAGTAAATCAAAAAGTTCATTTTATTGAAGTTTGCTCATATTCATATATATATATATATATATATATATATATATATATATATATATATAAAAAACAGTGCCAAGTAATATACCTTGAAGGGAAAAGAAGAAGGAATATAAGGCAGAAAGAAGGAAGAGGGAACAGGAGGACCAAGGAAGATCTGCAAGAAACTCTATACACAACTCCGGCCTATAGCAAAGCAAAGGGGAAAGAATCAAAGTAACATACACTTGAATTGTGATATAGATCTTCCGGTTGTATGTTGATAGGAAGGGAATGTCCCAGACCTGAGGAGAATTCCTATTGCTATTGCCTTTCAGTGAAGACCCAATCCTTCCAAGCATTGTGGAATGATTGAGACTTTTCATCCAAAAGATGAGATGAGTATGGCTTGAGAGAATAACCATAGCTCCTCTCTTCTACAGAAAACCTAATGTTACCTCACAAAGAGAACAATCAAAATATTTATAAGGATGCACAAAAATATCTGTAGCCAAGAGTACAAAGGCATATGATCCTTCTTCCATTTAGTAGTGAGGATTGTTACAACTCCAACTTGAATGTATGTTCATGCCAATGACTCTACTTGTAGAGTGTTTGCGACCACTACATTTCATAGAGTAAGTAGAACCTCAATAATAGTTACTATATCCACTTTCACATGCTAAGCAAGTAGAGCAGGTAGGTCCAACAATTATTAGTCAATATTTAGGACCATATAGATTGTAGGATCTATATCATTGTGTCTTGGATGGCGGTATGAACTCTAGTGTGCTCTAAATCATATCCTAAAATATGTATGTAATGTGTAATATAGAGATCCACAAGAGTACTAGTTTAGTAAATTAAAACTATTGGATGTGATAAACCTAATCGTAGTACATAGTGTTGTAGTACTAACAAAGAGTGTTGTAGTACACTCTTTGTTAGTTTTGTAGTAAACTCCTTGGATGTGAAGTAAAAATCCTCAATAATTGAGAAAGCATTGAGCCAAGCTCAGATGCCTCTTTCTCCAAAAGATAGAATCTTAGCTTGATAGATGAATGAGTGAATATGATGAAAAGGGCATGAGTGTGCATATGCTCACAGAGGATTTGCTTGAATCTTCCTAGAGTAAAGGTAAGAAATCTATGAAAACAAAGAGTATTGTGCAAGTAGTGCCAGGTATAAGATCTCAAACCAAGCAAAGATATGATTGGAAACCAGAAGTGCTTATATATATATATAAAAGTGATATATTAGGAAAAAAAAGCACTCATGGTATAAGAACCTATTTATGAGTCTGAACTTATACCCAAGGCCTTTAAGTAGAGGGTGAAAGCAAAATGAGCTCTAACTACATTCTAAAATATAAATACCATTTAAAAGTGAGTGGAAGAAATATGATGTAAAAGTCACTACAACCTCTCTCAAAGTAGTGAAATAAGCTATGGCAAATTAAGACTCATCTAAGGATCTCCCTACCATATACCCTTGGTAGATAACAATTGTGTGAAATTCCTTATGGTAATATGGTAGTTATACAACAAAGGTATCTATATGTCATAGAAAGTAAGCACATATAGGATCAAGGAGTGGACCTGATCACATGTTGGTCACTAAATGATGAAATTGTATTGAATACATTTGAGACATCCATTTGTACAACAACTAAATTGGGATGGATGTCCAAGGAAGCTAGAATTCTATCAATAACCATCTTGTAACTTTAGGGATAGCCACAACAAATTTATGTGGAGAAAAAAGATATAAAAAGTAGTATCAAAGTTGTACAAAATAATACATGAAACTAGACATAACAAAACATCCTAATGGTAATGGAGCAAATACCAAAAATCTCGTTTGAAAGTGTAAGGAGACAAGAAATACCAAATAAAACGTGTACTCTAAGTGACATTAGATATAAAGGCATTATGATGATAAAGAGCAAATAGAAGGAAGAAACTAATGTCTTGTATATTTTGTCAAAGACAATCATATAAATTCTCAAGAACCAATTGTATTATCCCATCAATATAGAAATTTGAGACATAAAATATAGCATGAGCAAAGAATGATCTTGTAAGCTCTAGCTCTCATCTGAGTGATAATTATGGAAGAAGTGGCAAGTGTCAAGTGAGTGAAGACTTGATAAGGCATATAAGGTATTTGAGGAGAAGATGGTTGGTTTGGAGCGTGTATATCTTGGCATGCATGTCTAGATCCACCTACTTAGCCTAACATCAAGGAACAACAAGACAAAAATTCTCTAGAAGTAAAACATGGTACTATGGAGACTCTTGAATATGACTTGTGCTAGTATGATATACTCATCATATAGGATTGATCAATTGCCTTGTAAAAACCTAAAAATCCTAGAAGCTATCTCTCAATGTCTTCATATGCTCCCATGGACTAGAAGGAGTAAGGTCTACTATTAGAACATGGTTTATAAGGTCCAAGCAGAAAGATCTCTTTGCTAGTCATTGGCCAAGGTAGCAAGTAGTAGTAAGGAGTGCATGGAGATCATTAGGTCACATAAAGGCAACATAACCTCGGTATTTATATATGGTCTAAGTAATCAGAGAAGAAACGCCTAAATAGGATAAAGAAAATATAGCCACAACTAGGCATTTGGTGGGGTATGAGGAGATATGATTCGATTACAACAAGGGTATGGGATGCAAGAAGATAAGTGAACTTTTTTCTCATCCATAAGCATCTAGATCTCCCTCTATGTTGTGCTGGTGCAATCCCTACCCATAGGTAACCTAAAAAAAATTATGGATCATTGATTATGCCTAATATAAGGAATTTATAAAGGTGCATAATATAAAGAGGAGGGATATGAGAGAGGACTTTCTATGATCAAAGGAGATCACACGACTTTCAATCTCAACTCCACTCTTAAGTCCAAACACAATTGCAAATTGGGTGTTCTTCATGACTCTTTCAATCTGGCATCACTCTCAAATCCAAACATAACTACAAATTGGGTGCAACCCTCAACACATATTTCCACTCCAATAAAGTCTTTCAAACCACTCTTGACAACTAACTTAGTTGCAAATACCAAAATTATAGTTACCAAGCACACTTGACTCATGTATAGTAGCCCTTATGTAATACCAATAGCTAGACATATCATATAGAGTTGAAAATTGGCTTGGTAATGTTTGGAAGGATGTTATGTATGATGGGCTAATTAGATCAGATAGAGTTTCACCAAAAGTGTACTTTTGGGCAAGAGTGGAAAATAGCTTGAATTTGTAATACCAAAAGATAAACATATTATCTAGAGGTGGAAATTGGCTTGGTAATATTTGGAAGGATTTTATGCATGATGGGCTAGGTAGTTCAGATAGAGGTGTCACCAAAAGAGGACTTCTACTAATAGGGCAAGAGCCAAAAATAGCTTGGAAACTTTAGAGCCAATTTTGGAGGCCTAAACGGATGAATTAGGCCTAAAATATGTGCATACTTTTCCAACACAGGAAAAGCTAGCCTTCCCTCCTCCCCCCATGGTTGTCTCATCAAGAGCTTTCCTAAAATACCTCACCACATGATTTGGAGATTCCTACAAGAAGATTCCCTAAAGATCCCTTTGGTCAAAGATGGTTTGACCAACCAGATAGGATCAGAATTGACATGTACCCCATGCATGCAACCAATCTAAGGGTAGAGCTTGCTTACAAGTCACCAATCCATGTATCTAATCCAGGGGTGGATCTTCCTTCAGAGGAGTCCTCTTTGCTATATAATTCAATCAAGGTGCTCCTTTGGGGCATCAAAGGTTGAGTGTGAAATTGTGTGTTTCTTCTTCTGTGTTTCTCTTCAGGTCTCCTATCCTCAAAATATTACATCTTATTCTTGCTCTAGTTGTGTCCAACTCCACCTAGAACAAAATTCATCTCTCTTGTGAGCTCATAATTCACACCTTTGCACTATCACACCTTCTCTACCTTGACTCTCTTATTGCAATTCCTCACTTCCAACAATCTCCTAGCTTTGCTTAACATTTTATGCATCTCATCTTTTAATGCTTTGGTCTCTCAGGTAGAACTTTTGCATTTAAATTGTGTTGATTTTGCTTCTTGTTTCAATTTCCACAATAGTAACCTACATTTCCACTTGCAAATTTTCCACTTTGCTTGATTCTTGTTCTTCCATCCATCACCCAATATTATAAATTATAATAATGTTGATCAAAGTCTTATGCCCATCATTCAGGTTTGATTCATGTCTAACATCAAGTTTTAAACACAAGTACTACTTCCTCACCACACTTATATGTCAATTTTAATTAGCACAATCAATGGTGAAAATCAGAATGCAATGAAAAGAAGTCTAAAGAAATGATTCTCTATGAAGTAATAATTCTCATCTTCTTTTGGACTCATATATAGCATTTGCTATTGTTCACTTCTTCTCACTATGCTCTTGCAATTTCTCTCTCTCACCACTCTCTTGAGAGAATGAAAGTTGAGGATCAGTCTTATTTATTTATTTATTTATATGAAAAATTAATTTCATATATGATATAAATTCATCACCTAAATTCACTTCTAGTATGAAAACTTAGTGATTTTTTGTTTGAGTGTGGTAAGTTCACCAAAAGATAGAAGTATAGAATGGAAAAAAAGAATTGATCGGGTGCATCCATATTCATATTCAAGTATATTTTGTAATAGCTCTATTCTTCTTAAGCTTATATAAGAAAATTAAATAATAAGTCCTTTGGAGCTTCTAAACTATAACTTTCTATACTTCATATACAAAAATTCTGCATGATTTGTATAATAAAAAGATTGAATATAGCCATTTTTGTCATTTCATAAGTGCATGGTGCTTATAGGGCTCATGAGGTTAAAAATTCAAGGCAATAAATTCTTGAACTAGTTGGAAAAGAGATAGAAACAAGCCTAAGGGTAAATAATATGGCCTTGGGGTCAAAAAATATTGCTTTCAAGTCGTGTCATGTAGTTAGTATTTTGTTAAATCATGAGATTTCCAAATCATACTACATCCCTTGTGTTACCAAGAATACAAAGAAAATAAATGTTTTGTTATAAGTCCATATGTGGAATGCAAAATTGAATTCCATTTTGAACACTAAGTGTTGACAAGATCAAATTTGTAGGGCATCATTTGCAATATAATATAAGAAAATATTCTCCAAAACATTCACTCGGAGGGAAAGAGCATAAAAGAAGAAAATTAGAGAGAAAAGTACAACATAATCATCCTTCATTTTCTGATTTTAGTCTAGTACAATGGGTAGGCTTTAAATCTACAATATACAAAAACATAAGAATGTTCTATTAATATTTCCTCCTACAAGAAGAAAAATATTCTTATTTTAAGGAAATAAATAAATATATGAGGAACCTTTTGGTATCATGATTATTTGCTAACATTGATATGTCAGATTATCTTAACATCTACATATAATTTGTCATGAAGACAGATATGATCAATTATAGTAAGACAATACAAAAATAAGTAATAATGAGAGAAATATCTTATTCTAAAATGTTTGATCTTGAGATCTATTCATAATCATATTAAAAATAAGATTAAAGGGATACCAAGAGCTATGTAGCTTAGATGATAATCCAATATCTAATGCACAAACATGAAGTCATAGAATAGACTCCCATCACCATTCTTTTGTCTTCTAATGAGATAAGCATCAATCGCTTGAGAATAAAAATACATAACACAAAGCAAAACGATTAGCTTGTCCCTTAGACTTAATTCATTTATTTGCAAAAGTATAAGAAGGATGAAGATTGAGGTATATTGAAAGTAAATATGCTTTATGTTTAAGAGCTATATGTATATGTATCATTTTTTGCTTTCTCAACAATTAAATCAATATTGTCATGTTTCAAAGATAAGAAAAGTCCCAAGAGAAACACAAGAGAAGAAACAAGAGAAACATAAAGTTTCCTTCCTCAATACTTTGATGCCTCAAAGGAACACCTTGTCTTTATTATATAGCATAGAGGATCAATCAAAGTGAGCTACAATTGGATCAAATACATGGATTGGTGATACATCTATCCTTGTCCTATTTGGTTGATCAAACAAGTTTGAGCAAAAGAAATATTTGGGGAATATTCTTGTAGGAAGCTTAGAATAGCATGAGTAAGGTACCATTGGAAGAACTTGACAAGACAAATGCATTGCAATATAGGAGAATGCAATGCCTTTTTCCCTATAAAAGGAATGATATTTGTTATTTTTGAGGCATAATTCATTCATTTAAGCTTCCAAAATTAGCTCTTAAGTTTTAAGGTATTTTCAATCTCTATTTTATTAGCAAATGTACTCATTTAGTGACACTTCTCTCTAATCTACATAGACCATTGTATATAAAATCCTTAAAGATATTACCAAGCCAATTCCACCTCTAGATAATCTATCTAGCTAATGGTATTACAAACCTCCCTCCATTTAAGATGTAGCATCCTCATTGCAAAGTTATTACTCAAGATTGCACTAACACTAGTGCATTGATCAAGTTAACTACATGCTCCCATGTTACCTCATAAAATTACCCTATCCAATGTATGAGATATTCCACACATGGATGGTGAGTACCACAAATATTTTTTGGAGAATGCGTTCAACTTTGTATTCCTCCATGCCATCAAGGAGTGGTAGACAAGGTTGAGCTTCTTGTATAGAAGAAAAGTGGAGCTATCAAGGTGCATATCTATAGAGCAAGTAAACATGGAACATTGGATAGATCTTTATGTGTGACAATAGCTCAAAGGTGATATGCCATTGTGCTGATTTGACAGATGATGGGAAAAGGGCCAATAAAAAAAGGTTTTAGCTTACAAGTGCCAACTATGAGGTTGGTTGTAAGTAGTCACACTTGATCTGTGAAGTTGAATTTCATGGTTACAATGTGCATCTATATATTGTTTCTATCAATTTTGGGCATTTTGCAACCTCTGCTTGGCATTCTCCACACCATATTGGATTATAGAAACAAAAGTGTTGACAACATAAACTTGTATAGCCATTGGGATAATCTTTACCAAGCTTGAAGGTGTGAAAAGGTATTCCACCAATGGAAGTAATGTGCCTCACATTTCTTGCTCCTCTAAGGTAAAGATCTAAAGCATGTCCTTGATAGTGCAATTGGCCTGCTCTATTTGTCCATTCATTTGGAGATAGTATGCCATGGATATGGCAAGTTTGGTTTTGAAGATGCCAAAGAGTGTACTCCAAAACAAACTCATGAATTTAATGCCTTATTGGTGATGATCACTCAAGATAATCCATGATGAGAAAAGATCATAGCTAAATACAATAAAGCTAATTGTAGAGCAGTCATGTCCTTGGTTGTAAGATATATATGAAACATCTTGTTAAGTTGGTCTATGAAGACTACAATGGAGTCAAAACTTGAGGTGGTCTTAGGCACTTCACAAACCAGATCCATGCTGACTTGCTCTTGACATTGCGTAAGAGTAGGGAGGAGTTGAAGGATTCATATGGGAGCATAATTAGATGCTTTATTTTGTTGATAGAGTAGGCAACTTTGAACATACCATTACATCATTACTTATCTTGGGCTAATAAGAATGACACTTGATTGCATCTAAGGTCTTGTTCACTCTAAAATGACCTACAATGGCAAAATCATCACATTCTACTAGGATGGTATTTCTTAGATCTAGAGCATTGAGTATCTATAACTTACCATCATAAAAGATGAGCCGTTGAGTATTGGTTATGCCTTTGGATGATTGAGCTCCTTCAATATATGGGTCAATCTTCATAGCACTAAGAATCCTTGGCCAAAAATTTGGGTTCATCTTGACATCTACAACCAAATTGTTCATGATAGGCAATAGGGTGAATGCATTTGCAAGTTTCTTCTTGCCTTCCACATATGTAACTATCATGTTTAACCATTGTCTCTATTTTGCCAAAATTTTGTTGACAAGACAAATCCTTTTGTGTCTCAAGGTAGACTAGTGGTTGTATCTATCTCCACTACAAATTCCTTCTTGCCAAGTTAGTGCTTCTAATGCTTGGTTGCAAGGACAATAGCCAACTCTTCTTGTTTGGTGGTGTGATAGTTGCACTCTATCAATAATAAATTTTGAGGAAAATATGCAATTGGGTGCATTCTATCACTCCATTCTTATTGTAGGACTACTCTTATCACAATGTTGATGTATCCATAACTAGCTTGATTGGATGCGTTAGGTCATACTATTTCAAGATTGGTCTATGTAATAATGCATTGTTCAATTCTTGAAAGGCCAATTCTTGTGCAGTTTTCCACATCCACTTCTTTCCCTTGCTAAGTAGTGACATTAGGGGTTATGCAACCTCAAAGAAGTCCTTGACAAGTTGACAATAAAACCTAGTCAATCCCAAGAAACTCTTGAGTTGAGTCTTATCTTCTAGAGCACTCCATTTTTGAGTAATGTCTATTTTATCTATTGAAACTTGGATACCTTTTGCACTTACTTTATACCCCAAGTAATCTAATTTAGACATGCCAAACTTGTACTTTGAGACTTTGGCATACAACTAGTTTTGTTGTAGAATCTGGAGGATTTCTCATAGATGTTGCTTGTGCTCTTTCATTGTCCTATTGTAGACTAATCTATCATCAAGGAAAATGATAAAAGACTTATCCAAGTATGGACAAAATATGTTATTCATCAAACTCATGAAAGTGGTTGGTGTGTTGGTGAGGCTGAACGACATCACTAGTGTAAAAGACCAAAACCGAGGAGAGAAATAGGAGAATGGAAGCTCACATTGGGACACTTGAATGAGGGAAAACTCCGAATGCCTAGCATGAGCTTCGGCCTTGGTATTTATAGGTAGCATACAAGACCCTTGAAGCTTCTCAAGAAGTTTCCTTGAGCCGCTTTCTTGGAGTGCAAGCCAAGTTAACTAGGAAGCTTCTCAAGAAGCTTCCTTCTAGAAGCCGCCTACTTGGCATGCAAGCTAAGCTAGTTAGAAGCTTCTAGAAGCTTCCTTCTAGAAGCTACCTACTTAGGGCGCAAGTTAACTAGTTGGGAAGCTTCCTAAGAAGCTTCTTAGATGCTTCTAGAATATTCTAGGCTATTTTGTCTTATTCTCTACTTCGTAGCCCGACTAACTTCGTCACTAAACTCCATATTGTTACATATTCCCCCGCCGCTAGTTGGTGACGTCCTCGTTGCCAGTGAAGCTTCGAATTCCTTGATGGCCATCTGTGCATTCTGGAGGTGAGAAAGAGGTTCCCATGTAGCATCATGAAGGGGATACCCTTTCCAAAGGACCTTGTACTCCGTATGTTGGTGACGGCCTTGTTGAATATGGCGACGCGCAAGGATACGATCAACTTCGTACTCCTCATGATCATTGATAGGGACAGGAAGAGGGGGAGGTTGGACTCGAGAGGAAAAGGAAGAAGGGTTAGGAACAAAGGGTTTCAACTTGGAAATATGAAAGACAGGATGGATACGCATGTGACAAGGTAAGGCAAGACGATAAGCAACAGGAGAGATAATGTGGGTGATATCAAAGGGTCCTATCCAATTAGGAGCAAGTTTACGAACTTGGGTATCAAGTGAGAGAGGGAGGTTACTAGAGGATAGCATGACTTTATCACCAACTTCAAAGGTGAGATCACAACGATGATGGTCTGCATATTGTTTTTGGCGATTCTGAGCAACAAGGAGGTGAGATTTGGCTTGTTGGAGAGATTGGGATATAGTGGTCAAGAATGTAGAAGTATGAGGAACCTAAGAGGGAGGGGGAGTAAGAAGAGAATCTGGAACAAGCGGATCTTGGCCAAAATTGAGAAAGAAGGGAGAAAATCCAGTGCTTGCCTGTTTGGAATTGTTGTAGGCAAATTCTGCAGCTGCAAGACATTCATCCTAGTTGGTATGGTGGACATTGACAAAGGCCCGCAACATATCCTCCAATGTACGATTGGCGTGTTCGGTTTGTCCATCAGTTTGAGGATGATAGGCCGTGGACAAAGCAAGCTTGGTGCCGAGTATCTGGAAGAGTGCTTGCCAAAACTTCCCGGTAAATCGAGGATCACGGTCGGAGATGAGTACACGTGGCATCCCATGATGCTTGAAGACATTGTCGAAGTAGATGTGCGCTAAGGTTGGAGCATCCACGGTATCACAGGTTGGTGCCAAGTGGATTTGCTTACTAAGCTTATCCACAAACACCACAATTGCGGTGTGTCCTTGTTTTGTCTTTGGCAAGGATGTGATGAGATCCAAGCTCACATGCTCCCAACGAGCGGATGGAATGGCGAGTGGTTGAAGGAGTCCACTCGGCTTCTGGTTGCTAGCCTTGTTCCATTGGCAACTCTCACATGATCGGACAAAGTCTTGAACATCTCGTGTCATGTTGGGCCACCACCATTGGCGTTGGAGGGTGCCCAAGGTCTTGTCCACTCCCATGTGACCAGCTATTGGTAAATCATGGGCTTCTTGAAGGCGCACAAGTCGAAGATCACCTTTGGTTGGAACATAGATCTGGTCTGCATGGAATAAAAGGCCTTCCTTGAAGGAGAAGGTGTTGTACTCCTTGTCGCGTGCTGTTAGACGACCGTGTACCATTTGGAAGAAGGGATCTTGCTGTAGGGCTAACCGAAACTCGTTATGAATCTTGGGATCAATTGACACCGTCGTAATTGCTACCGCGATGAGAGGAAGAGACTTCAAATCAGGTTGTCGTGATAGAGCATCAGGGATGACATGGAACCGACCTGGTTTGTACTCAAGTTTGATGTCGAACAATTGGAGTTGCTCTTCCCATCGATGATGCCGGCTCTTCATGTGCTCTAGGTGTAAGGTCTGCAACAATGGCTTGTGATCAGTTCGCATGATCACTTGTTTCTCCAAGAGATAATGCCTCCATACCTTGGTGGCATATACCATTGCAAGTTGTTCCCGATCTCAAGCAGAGTAATTTCTTTCAGCTGTATTTAGTCGGCGAGACACAAAGGCAATAGGATGTAGTCCATCTGGAAATTCTTGTTGCAACACAGCTCCAATTGCAAAGTTAGAAGCATCAAAATCAACCACACAAGGTAGTTGAGGATCATATGGTTGAAGAATGGGTCTTGAAGACACCATGTGCTTTAACTTTTGGAATGCTTCTTCATGCTTGGTGGTCCATTGGAAGCTCGAGTTCTTTCCCAAGAGGTCAGTCAATGGTGCAGCCACGTGAGCATAATAGTGGATGAACCGTCGGTAAAAATTGGCCAATCCGTTGAACGCTCGTACTTTGGTAGCATCCTTCGGGGTAGGCCAATCAGTAATGGCCTTGATCTTCTCTTCTTCCATCTTGATCCCCTCTGATGAGATCTTATGACCCAAGAAGGTAACCTCCTTTTGCCAAAAAGCACACTTTGACTTCTTGCAGTAAAATTTCCACTGTCGTAGTCGTCTTAGGACTTCTCGCACATGATTCATGTGTTCTGCCTCTGTCCTACTATAGATTAAGATATCATCTAAGAACACTACCACAGACTGATCCAATAGCCCCTCCAACACCCGATGCATCTGATCCATGAAGACTGTTGGAGCATTAGTGAGTCCGAAAGGTAGAACTCTCTACTCAAAATGTCCATACCTTGTACGAAAGGCAGTCTTTTTCACGTCCTCTCCTTCAATAGGAATTTGCCAATAGCCGCTACGAAGATCTAGCTTGGAAAAGTATCGTGCTCCACTTAATTGATCAAGCAAGTCATCAATCCGAGGCAAGGGATATGCATTCTTCACGGTTTGCTTATTGAGCCCATGGTAATCAATACAGAAACGAAGTCCTCCATCCTTCTTTGGAACAAATAGTACCGGTGCTCCCCAAGGAGAGGTACTATGTCGTATGAAATCCTTCTCCAACAACTCTGTAAGTGTTGTTCGCAACTCCTCCAACTCCTTTGGTGAGAGCCGATAGATTGGTCTACTCACTGGAGTACTCCCTGGCAATAACTCGATCTTGAAGGGCATACCTCGATCGGAGGGTAATCCCTTTGGCAGATCATCCGGAAACACATCTGCAAACTCTTGAACTATCCGATCAACCGTCGCTTGATGCGGCACTTGGCCCTCCTCAGATTGTTCTTGTGCAATCGGCTTGATCCACACTGCGAATACAGACTTATCTTCCTCCAAAGCTTGCTCTATGGTTGCTTCATTAACAAACTTCCCTTCTAGGGACTCATCTCTCTTCCGAGCTTGCTCCATGGTTGCCTTCTTGGCAAACTTCCCATCTTGGGACTCATCTCCCTTCCAGATTCGCTCTATGGCTACCTTCTCGACAAACTTCCCATCTTGGGACTGACTATTCTTAGGTGTCTTACTCAGAGGTGCCAGACAACCTAATCGGAAATTCCTACCTTGGTGTTGTACTTGAATTTGGTGTCGGGTCCAATCAAATTGAACCTTATGACATTCAAGCCAAGGTAGACCCAGAATGATATCATAGTGTAGAGGTGCCACTACAAACCTCATACACTCCAAATACTCCTTCCCAATCTTGAAGGTAACAGGATGCAAGGTGCGGAATGCAAAACCCTTTCTACCATCCGCCATCATCAAACTACTTCCAATCACTGGCTTGATAGGAATACCCAATTCCTTTGCTACTTGCATAGACATGCAATTCTCTGAACTTCCAGAATCAACCAAAATTCTACAACCCCGATTAGATATCATACCTTGCAAGTGAAGCAAACTCGCATAGGTCGAGCCTTCAATCCCATTGGAACTAATCAAGCTCCCAGTAGGCGGCTTGAAATCTCCTACTGGGATTCCTCGTTTCCCTGATCATTCCGCTCCACAACCTCCACTTGGGCAACTTGTCGAGGTCGTCCATTCTTGAGTGGACATTCAGCAATGCGATGCCCCAACTGGCGAGAATAAAAACAACCTCCATTTTGTCGTAATCTTTCTCTATCTGCTGTGCCAAGTGGTCTTCGTTGGATAGCATCAATCTCCATTGGTACCGGTTCTTCCACTCGTGGTACTGGTGGGTTTTGTGTAGGTTGAGGTTGAGACCAAGTTGTCGCAACTAAGGAATCAAAACGCTCAGCCAATCGCATGGCTTGTTCTACATTCTGTGGCTCTCGCATGGTCACCTCCAATCTGGTTTGTGCCTTCAATCCTCGCACAAATCGATCCAGAACTTCACCTTCTTGGATATCTGGAATTTGCATGATGATATTCTGAAATTGTGTGATGTAGCTTCTCACTGAGCCAATCTGCCTCAACTCTGCCAATTTATCTCGTGCAGCTCGGGTGGCATTTATAGTCTAAAATCGACCAAGTATTGCATCCTTGAATTCTGCCCATGTAAAAATTGGTGTAACAATTTGTCGTTCAGCTCTTTCTACTCGGAATCGCCACCAAAGTTTTGCCACTCCATCCAATTGGCTAGAAGCCAAGAGAATTTGTTTCCGCTCATCTTGAAGATTGGTGGCTTCAAAGTAACATTCATAGTCAAACACAAAATTCTCCACTGTGCCTGGAAGATTCTTGCCTTCAAACACCTTGGGTTTCGGAAATCGAATGTGATCTTCTCCATCTCGAACTGGCGCTCTGTCTATCTGTTCTCGTCATTGCTGGTCTCGTTCATCCAACAATCGAGTAAGATGCTCGATTTGTTGTTGCATTGCAAGGATAACATCCGGTATTGCCGCCATCGCTATTACTCTATTCCACTACCTGCAATTTATCTAGTTGATTAACACGTAGATACAACACGTCCACCGTTCTCCATAAGTTACAACTGGAAGTATCAAGGGTTCCTCTGACACGGTGATCATATGTAGAAAATCCTGCCCAAAGCGTGAGGTGATGAATTGTGTGAAACGATGCTTTGGTAATATCTGGACACGAAAGTCCCAATGGTTTGGCGGAAGTGGATTTGGTGGTCCATAAATTCCATCCATCCCATTCCTGCTCTGATACCAATGTAAAAGACCAAAACCGAGGAGAGAAATAGGAGAATGGAAGCTCACATTGGGACACTTGAATGAGGGAAAACTCCGAATGCCTAGCATGAGCTTTGGCCTTGGTATTTATAGGTAGCATACAAGACCCTTGAAGCTTCTCAAGAAGTTTCCTTGAGCCGCTTTCTTGGAGTGCAAGCCAAGTTAACTAGGAAGCTTCTCAAGAAGCTTCCTTCTAGAAGCCGCCTACTTGGCATGCAAGCTAAGCTAGTTAGAAGCTTCTAGAAGCTTCCTTCTAGAAGCTACCTGCTTAGGGCGCAAGTTAACTAGTTGGGAAGCTTCCTAAGAAGCTCCTTAGATGCTTCTAGAATATTCTAGGCTATTTTGTCTTATTCTCTACTTCGTAAGCCCGACTAACTTCGTCACTAAACTCCATATTGTTACAACTAGGTACTCAAAGTGACTATACCTTGTTTGAAAGGAAATTTTGTGGATGTCTTCCTCCATGATCATGATTTGGTTATAATCACTCTCCCAATCAAGTTTGGCAAAGTTGTTTGCCCCATTGAGTTAATCAAACAAGTCATCTATGCAAAGTAATGGGTAATTGTTCTTCTCTATTTGTTGATTTAGGCCCTAGTAGGCAATGCACATTTTCATCATACCATCCTTCTTCTTCATAAACAAGACAAGAGCACCATATAGTGATATGTTAGGTTGGATAAACCCTTCCTATAGCATATCCTTAGTTTGAGCCTTGCACCACTCCAACTCATGAGGTGATAGTCAATATGGGGCCTTAAAAGGAGGTTTTTACCCAAGAAGTACCTTGATTTATGATCTACTCTCATTTTTGGTGGTAATATTAAGGGTAGATCATCAAGAAAGAATTCTTAAACTCATTGACTCCATCTTTTAAATTCTTGAGAAATTTTTCCATCAAGTTATGCACTCTAGACTTCTCTTATTAGATTCATGAAATATCTTTCTATCTTATATTAATTGTTGTCCTTGTGACATAAAGAGGCAGTTCTTGCCTTTGAGATCTTTCTCTATCTCTATCTCTATCTCTATCTCTCTATCTCTAATTATCCTCCAATTGCTAGTTCTTGCTATTTTCCTTCCCCAATCTACCATGGGATTGTAGTGCTCTATCCATGGTATGCCTAAGATCAAATTTTAACAAGCTAACCATATCACTTGCCACTCAATTTCTTCTTAATACTCTCCTATAAAGAGTGTTACCTTTCTAGATAATAACTTAATCCTCTTTGTTTGACCATTATGTAACTCTAATTTTTCATTCTCATCCTTCTCTAGTTCCAATCCCAACCTTATTGCAAAAGATCAAAACAAGAAATTCTTTATTGCTCCAAGTTGTATCAATACTATGACCTGATTGCCTTCTAGGACTCTACTTATAACAATCAGTTATGCATTTGTCTTCCTCAATCTTTGCATACTTGTACCCTTCCTCCTCCCACTTTTACTCCTCTCTATTGAGCCAATAAGGCCACAATGTACATTTAATAGTGATCTTTGTTTAAGATATGATTTGAACATCCTCTTTGTTAATTCATCTTTCTAAGTTGTTTAAAGGTCACCTATATGGAGGCCAAGGACCCCTAAGAAGGCGGGCATGACAATTAATGGCTATATGTCCAACTCAGCCATAGTTATAACAATGTTGTTGTTTTTCTCAAGCCTCTTTTCCTTGTGGGACTCCATCTCTCCTTTCTTTAACCCGTCTCTATTCTCCTGGGAGTGGTTTTACATCTTGGTCTTGGAAACAAATGTTGCCAAACTCCATAGGAATTAGTCTACCAAATTGCATTGTTTCATCTCAATAGTGTTGTCTTAGGACTACCTCTTAACCTCCTCCAAGTGCTCTTGCTATTCTCTAAGCACATGCAATGGCTTCAAAAGAGGTGTGAGGATCTTGTACCATTACCTCTTGGTAGATTTTCTCTTTTAACCTCCATTTGAAATTGTCAAGAGTTTTTATTGTGCATATATTGATTATTGTGACTTTTAGATCAAGAAATACCTCCATGTATACTTGTATGTTATTCTTCTACTTCAACACCCATGTTAGTTTTGAGTAATCTACATAGAATCCATAGACTTGAAATTCTTCAATAGCACTTCTTGCATTGACGTCCAAGTGATCTTTCTTGCTTCCACCAACAATGATTGTTCCCAAGCATTTTACCATGTGAGGGCTTTATTAATCAAGTAACCACATGCAAACATGCTTTTTTTGGAATGATTGGTGATCTTAGTTGTGAATAATCAAAAGTATTGATTCATTCTTGAGATCTAGTTTTCCAATACTCTCATGGAACGTTGTCCCTTGTAAAGCTCAATGTTGCATGTCTTCTTTATCCGCAATAACAATGTGACTTCATTGTTGATTGGGATTTGTATCATTGGTATGAGTATGAGTGACCCTTTAGGTACTTTGGCCATTATTATTGGGTTTTGGGATGATTCTCTTTCTTGCATTACATGATCATTCTTAAAGATACATACTTGACTTTTTGTAATACTTCCATTGTCATCTTGATCTCTTGGAACTTGTTCAACATCCCCTACATTCTTTGCATCAGATCTTGCAATTGCAACTCCTTGATTTGTACACATGTTAGACGCACAATTGATACTTCTTATTTCAAAAGAGTGTTAATATGTTCAGTCAAGAGGAGGCACATACTATTAGGATTACTATTAGGACCTCAAAGGCTATCACTTGTTGATAATATTCCTCACCAAAATTGTGGAATATAAAATCCCTAAACATCACTTTTGGTCTAATTTGGTCTAACTATATAATTTATTTCTACTTGAGTGTTGAAAGGGAGAGGATTTGGTACATTCATATCCATTGCATTATAGCATAAATTGTTAAATCTTACTCTCGATCATATATCATCACATGTAAAATCATAGGGTTTGGAAAATTCATTATTATGTACATGAACTTAATTCCAAAATGGTAAACAAGATATACTCTCATATGCTCATACTAGATGTATATAATCTTTATGTGGAATGGATTTAAGAAAAGAAAGTGAGATGCAAGAAATCACCTTCCAAGAGCGTTTATTCCATCCTCTCTCCCAAACATCCCAATCTATCAATTTCACTTCTTGTTCTCCTCTCAAAATTACTCAATCTCAATAGCCAATGTTCCTCCAAGAAGAGCAATCCACTCATTTGAATTAAAACACCTACTTTGAAACCATTTTAATGTTTCAAGGATATAAAAACACCAAGAGAAACACAAGGTTTCATTCCTCAATACTCCAATGCCCCAAAGGACAATCTTATCTTTATTATATAGCAAGAGGATCCACTCAAAGGGAGTTACACCCTTAGATCAAATACATGGATTAGAGACATGTTAGCAAGTTCCACCCTTATATTAGCTATATGGATTGGTGAGATGTTAATCCTTGTCTTTTTTGGTTGGTCAAACAAGTATGATCAAAGGGATTTTTTTAAGAATCTTCTTATAGGAAGATCTAAATAGTATGGGTAACATGCCATTGGAAAGATCTTGTGAGATAGACAAGAGCAAGAATGCAATGCCTTTTTTCTCCAAAGGAAGGAGTAAAATTTTTTTTGAGGCCTAATTAATTTGTTTAGGACTCTAAAATTGGCTTTGAAATTTTCATGTTCTTACCTTTGCCCTATTAGTGGAAGTACTATTTTGGTAACATTTTTATCTGATCTATTTTCATCATCATATATGACATCCCTAAAGACATTACCAAGCCAAATTTCCACATTTAAATAATCTATCTAGCTAATGGCATTATAGTTATTAAGCAAAAATCCATAGTTGGAATAACATAAATTATATTCATATTAAAATACATGGAATATTTTTTTAATATTTAATATATAAAAAATACTACATAAATAATTTTAAATATAAAAGAAACATTCCACCTTTCTATGAAAAATGATATTTAAATTTTCTATTTTCATTTTCTATTGTCATTGTGTGGCTAATTGTGAATTGTAAAGTAAAGAGAAGGAAGCACAATATTATGTGATGCATTTGTATTGCCATGATATATGTGCTTGTGAATTCATAGAGTTATCAATAATGAAGACTAAAATCCAAGAATTGAAGATAATTAAAATAAAGCTTCATTGATAATTGGAAGAGTAAGCATTAAGAAGATAAGCAATAGATTTCCATGTTAGATTAGAAGGAAAATTGTAGAATTTAGAAAGATTTGAGGTTCACATTGCTTGAGATTAGACATCAATTTGACTTAGTAGTAGATGATATGGAACAAGAAGAGTAAATTGAACAAGATGTCATAAGAGGTATGGCTTTTATCATATTGGAGTAGTTCAAAATTAATAGCAATTAGTAGCTACCTTTGTATTTGTCTTGGATCTTGGATGTTAGAAAATTTCATTAATTTTGTAACTTCTAGGTCACTCAACTATTTAAGCATGGTAACCAAAGTGCTAATTGTGTAGTCTTCACAAAGTGAATAAGTGAAAGAGTTTTACTCTTTGTCATTTCTTAATTTTCATTGCAAAGTGAATGATCTTCAATCTTTGGTGTTCATTCTTTGTAGTGTCATTTTCTTCCTTGTGTTTCTTTATCCTTGGTTGGATTAAGAACTAGTAATGCCAATGCCTTGGTGGGACAAATCTTTTCTATAGTGTTGACATATGCTTGTATGCTTGAATGACTAGGTCATGATCTATGCAATGAAATCTAATCAACCCAAAGATTGTACTTTCCAAGTATGAGGAGTAGAACATGTCTTTGTAGAGTAACCAATAGGTTTTTTAGATTGTTTGTGACTTTTAAATGGCACAAAAGTAAAAATTTGATGTACCTTCATGGAAATTAACACCTTAGGACTAATACCTCACTTTCATGATTTCTTCTAAAGATTTTGTATGTGATAGTAATTTTATTTTTATTTTTTTGCATAATTCTTTCTTGGTAATTTTTCTCTCTTTTGGGTGTAGTTTCTATCCAAGAGATTAAAGATATGGCAATGATGGAATAATTAGTGGCATTTTATTTCTTTTCGACCATTTCAAGACGTATCTTTGTAGGAATGACCCGATATTATCCAAAAAATTTCAATTTTGTGTTTTTTGAGTTGTTACATTGGCTCATCTTCACTTTACATTAATAATTATATCTTTTTCTTATCCTATCTACCCATATGTAGGAAATTGAGCACCTTACACATGTCAAAGAAGGTATAATTTCTTCCCCAAACTTACAATTATATTACAATTTTGTCTCATTTGGACTTACTACTCCAAATAAGAATTTTATCTACAACCTTGAAGGTCTTCTTCAATAAAGATCTTTAGCCTAAAATATTATTGCAAAGAACTACCTTCATCCTTACATATTCTAATAAGGATCTTGGTCGTCTCCTTGTAATCTTATTATTCTTAAGATGTAGGTGTCATAGGTCTTGGTGAATTTCCTATTTAAGTGTTCCCAACGCCTAATTGCTAACTAGTCCATCTTCTTGTCTTTGTATTGTTTTGCTTCCATCTTTTGAACAAATAGCTTCAACTCATGTGTTTTGTTCTATGCCATCTTAACTTGAGTTACCTCCTCCATAATTCCCACCAATTGATCTTGAATTTTTTAGGTGCTTGAGGATCTTTGCCTTCTCTTCTCTCAAGTTATTCAAGGCTTGCACTTCCTTTGTTATCCCCTCCAACATTTGAGGCCAATTGGCTACACTTTCTTCCTTCTCCTTTGCAAGTTCTTGGGCTAGGTTCTCCAATTGAACACCACCTCCTTCTTGTATTTAGATATGTGTGCCTTTAAGGTGACTACCCTTATCTTGGGGGTCTTCAACTCTCCTCAAATACTTACTACTTCTTCATCTCTTGCCTTGAATTGCTCTTTGTACCCTTTTTGTTTCTATTTAAGTTCCAACTGAAGGGCTCTAAAGTCTCCGTAGAGCCTCCAAATTTCTTCTTTGTATTGACTCTGGTCTATAGCAAAAGAAGTGTTTTGGTACTTTACCTCATAATTCTCATGCATAAGCTCATTCACCTTCTTGGCCTCCTCCTTGTATAGATTTTTTCTCTTCTCCATCTCTTCTTTCACTTGTCTTGCTTTGCCTATCTTGTGAACATTATCTTGGTAGTCTTTGGAGAAGAGAGGTGTACTGTATTAGATATAGGTAAAACTTTAGTACTATGGTAGAATTATTGCCATCAACTACAAGGCAAAACCCACCAAATGAATGAAATTTAGCCTCCTTGGTGATTTGCATTTTTCTTTCTTGAGTGGCTGCTCCTCTCACTTTGGTATGCAATCCACTCAAAAATTTATTCTTCTCCTTCAATATCTACCCCTCTTTTGGTTTCTTCTGGCACCTTTTCTTTAGCTTCTAATTGTCCTTTAGTTGGAAAGTCTTCTTCTTGAATGTGGTTGAGGGGTTCTTGGGTCTGATGTTGTGTTTCAAAAATTTCTTCTTTTCCTTCAATATCTACCCCTCTTTTGGTTTCTTTTGGCACCTTTTCTTTAGCTTCCAATTGTCCTTTAGTTGGAAAGTCTTCTTCTTGAATGTGGTTGAGTGGTTCTTGGGTCTGATGTTGCTTTCTCTTCTTGTTCTTCTTAGGCCTGGTCTTCTTGTTCTACATCTTGCTCCTCTTGATGCAATGTAGACTATGCATCTTTGTACTGATCCTTGTCTTTAGACTCTGATGTTGACCCTTGCAAGGTAAAAGAGTCACCTTCTTCTTCTTGATTATCTTCTTCCAAGTTTTTGCTTCCTCTTCCAACCATACATCTAGTACTTGGGGATTGTTTCTTGGTCTTTGAGTTGTGTTTTGGGGTTTGGATGGTGTTGCTCTCTTCTTCTTTTGGACCATATTAATCCCTTCTTTGTCTAGATGTAAAAACTTACTAGTTGAGGCATACTCCACATCTATTTCTTGATACTCTTGAATGATTGCTCTCCCTTTAGGTTGCAAGGTGAAGTACCGTGTTTGGTGATAATGGTTGGAGAATTTCTTTCTTTCCTCCTTTGTCAACAAGTTGAGCACCATGTAGAAGTGTATGATAAAGAATGCTAAGTATGTTGCTCTACCATCTTCCTTTAAATCTTAGAGCATGCTCCTTGTGTGCAAAGAACATATGCACCCAATTGACCACCTCCTCTTGATATATATATTGAAGTAGATTACATGGTTGTTGCTGATATACCTTGTTCTCTTTGGTCAAAATAGTTTCATCATTGCTTCCACAATTGCTCTTCAAGTTGGGTTTTTGTAACTGCCTGCCCTCCAGCCATTGTTGGTAGACCTCTTCTCTCTAAAGGATGAAGTAATATGATTGTTCATCTCTTTGTATATAAGCCCAAATTTTGTATCAATAGTCATTCATCCATGTTGAGCAACATCCAACTTGTATACATTCCTCTAGTTCTCTTCTCTTTAAGCAAAAGAGATCCCTTGTTGCTCTTTCCTTCCTTCCTTTCATCTCCTCTACTTCTTCTCATCAATAATCCCAAAATTATTGAGCTCTTAAGTCTTGAGCAAGAAGAAGAGATGCTTCTCTTGACCAATTCACTCCTACAATAAATTTCCCATTTGTTTATAGTTGTGCATGCAAAATTGTCTCAAGGGTCTTCCTCATGGATCTTTGAACAAACATCATGTTTCCTATTAGGTGTGAAGGACTAATTCAAAAAACTACTAAGGACAATGAAGTTCAATGAAAAGCTACAAAATTCTAGGATTACTACTCATTCCTTTGGTTCAAGACTTAGAAATCTTAGCAAAATGTGAAATTGCTCCAAGTGCACTTGATTTTATAAATAGGGTTTCTCTATCAATAGATGAGTACTTACTCTCCACATCCAAGTCTTGTAGTCTTTGGTGGCACTTTTTTATCTAGGTGGCAGCACATTCATATTAATGGACAATCTTTGGGTCCAAAGGACCTTTGTTCTTGAGTTCTTTGCCTCTTATCACTTTTTGGAATTGACATCATCGAGATTCTTTCCTCATAATAAATTTGGCTTCTTACTAGTTCCCTTTGTGCCTTTGCATTTATAGGAAAAAATCCAAAGAAAATTCAACTAAGAGGTTTGCTTTCTTGAAAAACAAATTATTAAACCATATCCTTGTGGAAAAGAGATTAAAAAGTGAAAATTTGAAAAAATATAGGCACCATAAGTAGCAGCTTGTTTATGTTTTGATTAAAGGTTTGAGCCAAAAATTAGACCAAGTTGAAGACATTATCAAGAGAGCTATGATAGTCAAATTAAGACATGCTTATACTGTTAGAAAGCATATCTCTTCAAAATATCTACTTAGTATTGGAATTTCTAATAGATCTTTTATCAAAAAGTTATCCTAGTTTAAATCTAGGGATTATTTCCCCAATAACACACCATAAAAATTCATTGAATTATCTTATCTAGAGTATATATTAAAAATTAGCTCTTTGTTGGAGAAAGGATAAAGGTAATTATGTACCAAAGAATGGAGAGCTATTGTTAATTTGTTTGTGTTTGGATCTTCTTTGTTCTTTTGCATCCTTGATTGTACACCTGATTGGTTTGGATTGGTGTGTGGATGTTGTGCTTAGGTTACCTTTCTTTAGGTGTGTTGTGCATTTCTACTTCTTATGTTAGAAGTGATAACCCATAAACCAAGAGTACATGTTATGATGGTATGTTAGATTTCCATTTTCCTACCTAGTAAAAGGAAGATCAAGGATCAAGGTAGAAGTTTCTTGATGGTTGGGAATACAAGTAGGCATAAATACCTATGATAGGTATAGATACAACCTTTTTTATAAGGAAAATGTCAAAAATACCTCCAAAGAGTAATGATATTACAAACCTATACTAATGAATTCACTATTTATAAAAATAGTGTTGGGTTTGGAGTGTTAGTTTGGAATTCTGGGTCAAGAGAATGGAGGTTGTGCTTGTCCTGCAAGTTTCCCAATGAGGTGATTAGTCTACATTAAGGACTAGTCTAGCTCCATGGCTAGTTTGGAGTTGTAGAAACTCCCATGGAACAATTACTATCTGGTCAAGAGTTGTAGAACTATCTAATAATAGTCTTTGTTTTGAATTGAGGATTGAATTGGAGTGCATTAGAGTGAGGTGTGGTATAGGTTTTGCTTGCACAATATTCTTATTTTATCATTGCCTAATCATTGCAATTGGGTTGGGCTCCCAAAATAGATGTAACTCACTTGCAAATAGACAATGACAAGCATCTTACTAACATCCAAATAGTTTTGGCTATGGATTATTAATGCTTCAACAATGTTGGAATAATAATAAGTAGTCTTCAATTAGATCATTTTTGAGTCCTTCCTATCTCAAAGCATTGTCCTTGTCACTATCATCTCCTTCAATTGTCACTATAAGATAAGCCATAAGGAGTGGATTCATTGATGTACCCTCCAAAATATCATCAATCCCATCTTGCATCCAAATGCAATATATTAAATAAAAAAATCAAACACAAAATTATAAATTGCATAACCTATGGCCAAGCAATAAAAGAGGAAAATAGGCAAACACTAACTAGATAAAGTGACGTGGAAAAAATATGCTTTAATATGAGTTAAATGCATGTGTATTATGTTACATCTTGGAAAGATTACATAACTATTGTAAGCAAGAAACAATAAGACATAGATACTGTTCAAATTAACAAGCTGAAGCTTAAAGAAGAATTGCATGATTGGCCTCAAATTGAAAAAAACTAGGTCTACATAAGTCAAATTGCTACCTACCTGATCAATTTGGATTGAGAAATAAACTATAGCTAAGGTAACTATTACTTTCATCATGAAGAATTCCCTAGTAGATGATTTAATTTTCACTAATAAAACTAGGATAGGTACTTTGATGTGCAACTATCAATTTGCAACTATAAAGCTATCAAGAATATCAAGAAGTTCTATAGAGAATTGCATGACTCACCTTGCACTCTTTAGATACACTTTTAAATCCAACATGTTGAATCAAAATCTCCCTTCCTTTAGAGATTTGATATGTATACATGGGGAAAATATGAGAAAAATTTGAGGGTATCTGAAAGGAGAAAGGAAGGAAAGGGGACATTTGTGACTGATCCTACAGGAGAGAGGAAGGAAAGGTGGAACTAGCACTTAGAGGTTTTCTTGGTATAGAGTGTTACTGCAGATTTTAGAGAGTCATCCATTAAGAGTTCTGAAAGATGGCCAATATTCTTTTGCTTGTATCTTGTATATGTTTCTTTTGCTCTATCTTAATTTGTGTTTATTCTTGAGTCCTTTTGACTATGTTTGTTCCTTGTGAAATTTTTTAAACACCTTGGAGCTCTCTCTTGACAACTTAACCCATGCAAAACCAATCCTTACATTAGCCAAGCCTTTTTTTCTAATAGAAACCATGCGTAGATTTGTGTTTTAAGGTCAAAAAATACCCCATGGAAACACACACAAAACCCCAGCAAAACAATGGTGAAATTTCTTGTCTAGTAAAATTCTGACAAAACTCAGGCAAAACCCAACCCTAAACATTCTTATCTGGTGAAACCCAAGTGGAAACAGCCAAAGCACTGTGGAACCATAGTGCAACTCTTTCCAAACAAAAGATATAGAAACCCTAGGAGGATGGGAGCGGAATCCGGACACAAACTGTTTTCAGCAAAAGCATTGCAAAAACAAGGAAAAATCCAAACAAAGGGAGGCTGAGGCGTGAGGAGAAATGTGAGCTAGCACATGCAAGAAAAACCATACCACATACAACAACTTGGAAATTAGAGTAGGAAGACAAACACCATTACAACTTCTAGTTTAGGGGAGAGAAAGAGGTGCGGCTAAGCAAATTTTGCATGTAAACCTCAGTTTATTTAACTTTGTTGTACATAATCATACTTGACCAATGTAATCACAATAATCACTCTATGAGATAAATCAGTCACCACTGATTGATAATCATTTAAACTTGAACATCCAATTCAGACACACTAATCACTGTAACTTGAAGGTATACTTATGTAGTCCGACACTGCAGATATTTGATTGCTACTAAAACTCTCAACATGGATGGTATACCATCAACATCATAAACCATACTCATTATACTATTGATTTCATCGGTATCTTTCCCCTTTGGCAACTACTAAGATCATATATTGATATCTCCAAAATTTAGCATTGCTCTCTTCTCTAACTTTGAAATCAATAAACTCTTTTCTACTTCACCTTTTAAATGTAACTTTTCTAGTTTTTCTTTCTTGTGTGCTTCAATCTCTGCCAACTTACACCTGTCCCAAGCTTCTATAGGTTCACTCTTCAGTTTCTTACCATTGGAAAGATCCTATGCAAAAGCTACAATTTTCCATGAAGAAAGTGACCTTACTCAAGAAACCTTCCTTCTCTTTTGTGACTCATTCTCCCACTCTTTCTCTTTCTTGGACTCCTTCTCTTGAGCAAGGTTCTTCTTTTGTTGGTGTACTTAGTTGTGGGGGAATTTTGTGTGAACTCAATGGGTGAAAAGATTGGGTTTGACTCTTTTCCTCTTACAATGGAACATGGTCCTCTTTTGTTCCTACTCCATGGTAGGTTTTGGGATAAGGAAATGAATCTTGGGTGCTAGGAATAAAAAATACTTAGGAATGTGTTGTTGGGTGGTGGCAAGTCCCGTATGTATCCTCTATACAATATTTGAATGGTTACTCCACACCATGTTCAAGTGGTTGTTTTTATGATACTTGAGATTTGGATTCTCTTGTTTCTTCATCTATGACCATCTCATAGAATTCCATTTCTACACCTAAACTCACCAAGGCAAGGGTTGAAATATTGACTCTATTGACAATTGAAATAGTGACTCTATATGAAATATTGACAAATCCATTCTTGCATAATATGGACATTGATGATTAAACTTGTCTTCAATAGTTATTCATTCTCATTTGAGTTTCTTCTCGGTGAGCATTTCTCTAGTGCACTTATTCTCCTAAATTTGAGTTGATTTATTAGAGGCCATATGTAATACCAAGGGTTAGCCATATGATCTAGATGTGAAATTTGGTTTGGTAACATCTAGAAGGATGTTATACATGATGGTCAAAATAGATCAGATAGAAGTATCACCAAAAGAGTACTTCTACTAATAGGGCAAAAACCGAAATAGACTTGAGAACCTTAGAACCAATAGCTAGACATATGATTTAAAGGTGAGAATTGGTTTGGTAACATCTGGAAGGATGTTACACATGATGGACTAAACAGATCAGAAAGAGGTATCACCAAAAGCGGACTTCTACTAACAAAGTAGGAACCAAAATATGCCTAAAATCTTTGAAGGCAATTTTGGAGGCCTAAACGGATGAATTAGGCCTCGAAAATGTGCAGATCCCCCCCCCCAATGGATAAAAGGTTGGCCTTCCCTCCCCCCTGCTTTGTCTTGTCAAGAGCTTTCCAATGGTACCTTACTCACGTGATTCTGAGATTCCTACAAGAAGATTCCCTAAAAGATTCCCTTCGATCAAAGCTCGTTTGACCAACCAGATAGGACCTAGACCAGACAGGTCACCCATCCAAGTAAGTAATCCAAGGGTGGAAATTGCTGACATGTCACCTATCTGTGTCCCTAATCCTATGGTGGAGCTTCCTTGGAGGAGATCTTCTTTGTCTATATAATAAAGAGAAGGTGCTCCCTTGGGGCATCAAATGTTTGAGTGTGCGATCTGTGTTTTCTCTCTTCTCTTGTTCTCGGAGTATTACAATGGTATCAGAGCGAGTGTTCTAGTCCAAGAGAGTGGATCACCCCTCTTGGAATAGCACGAACTACTAAAACTGAGTAATGTGAGGTGGAGAACACAGAGTAATCGTGAGACTTAGGAAGGACGTTAGAGAGCGGATGGGATGGATGCGCCGGGAGGACAATTTCCCGCACCTAGCTTTCCATTCTCAAACCCATTCCACATCAAGGTTATGTACATCCAGCGTGAGCAGATGAGGGTATCGCTAGTTTATCACTTTGGTGCGGAATTCATGGACAGAGTGATGAACTCACCAAACCCGGTGATTCTACCTGTAGTGATATATGACAGAGAGTGGGATTTGACAATCTACATTCTATTATGATGTAATGGATATGAATGCTCCGAATCCTCTCCCTTTCAATACTCAAGTAGAAATCCGTTATGTAGTGAGACCGAAAGTGATGTTTAGAGATTTTGTGGTTAGGAATTTTGGTGAGGAGTATTATCAACAAGTGATAGCGTCGGAGGTCCCAATGGTAGTTCCGATAGTTCGTGCGCCTTCCAGAGTGATCATATTGACTCTGTATTGAAGTAGACATTAGCAGTTGAGTGTTGCAGGAACCATGGATCCGCAATTGCAAGAGTTGGTGCAAGGAATGCAAGGCATGTTGAATGAATTTCGAGAGATTAAGATGACCATGGAGACATTACAAAGTCAAGTGCAGATCCTCAAGAACGATCAGGCCATGCAAGAAGAAGAGCCGTCTCAAAACCCAGTACCTGCGACTGAAGTACTTGGAGAGGCACCCGTGCCTACGAACCCTATCAACGATGAAGCCACATTGCTACTCCAGATGAAGAAGACCTGCAACATCGAGCCTTACAAAGGGGCAGCGTACGATGGGAGTAGTGGAAAATTGGATCTCGAGAATGAATCGATATTTTTTATTGTTCTCAACAGAGATCACAGAGCATGCTGCAGGCGTGTTTGCATGTGGGTACTTGACCGATAAAGCCCTCACATGGTATGATGCTTGGGAACGATCCATGCTGGCAGAGAGAAGGGAGGTCACATGGACAGCAATGCAAGAAGGACTGCTGAAGAATTTCCAATCGGTGGATTCTGTGCAGATGGCTCGAACCCGACTATGGGGATTGAGACAGAAGAATAGTGTACAAGAGTATGTGGAGGTATTTCTGGATCTACAAGTCGCAATTACCAACATGAGTCCATGAGAGGCTCTCGACAATTTCAAACGAGGGTTGAAAGAGCGGATTCACCAAGAAGTCATGGTACAAAACCCTCGCACGGTATTTGAAGCCATTGCTTATGCACAGAGAATAGCAGGAGCATTAGGTGGAGGTGAAGGAGTAGTTCCACCTCAACATTATCGGGCAAAAATGCCACACATGGGTGGACCAGTACCGATGGAATTGGGCAACCTTCGATTCTGAGATGGAGGAGGACGGCCACTTCAAGGGGAGCGGGGACGGGTAGAAGAACAAAGAGATGGAGTCCCACGAGGAGAAGGGACTCGAGGAGAACAACGCCGTTGTTACAATTGTGGCCGTATTGGGCACATATCTACCAATTGTCGCACTCGTTTCCGTAGAGGCTTTCGGCCTTCGTATAGGTGATCTTTGAACAACATGGAGAGGCACATTGAAAAGGAGGAGGTGGAAACCACTTTGGAAAACGAAGATCACCAGTAAATGTACCTCGTGGCCTTACTGGCTCAATAAGGAAGCAGAGAAGCGAGGGAAGGAAGAAGAATAATGCACAATGATCCCAAAAGGCAACCTCACAATTGATTGTCTTGAATGGAATCCTAGAAGGTAATCAAGTGAGAGTATTAATAGATCCAAGAGCAACAGAGAATTTCTTGTCTCGCTCTATTGTAATAAGCTTGGGAATGGATCTAGAGAGAGATCGAAGTGAAGAAGTAGAGTTACCAAATGGGCAAACAGAGAGGATTGAATCATTACCTAGACGGGTAACCCTCTCTGTAGGAGAATATTAGGAAGCAATTGAGTGGCGAGTGATACAGTTAGCCCGTTATGATGCAATTTTAGGCATGCCATGGATGGAGCAGTACAACCCAATGGTGGATTGGAGGAAGAAAGTAGTGAGAACCCACCAATGGTCAATCATTGGGATTAAAGAAAAATCACACAGGCAGAAACTGCCTCTATATGTCGTAGGGACCACAATTGTCTGTAAGACCGATAGATGTTTTAAAGGTCTAATAAGAGAAGTCTAGAGTGCACAACTCGCTGGACAAATTCCTGAGAAATTGAAGGATGTGGTGGATGAGTTTCAAGATGTCTTTCCCGATGATCTACCCTCAGGATTACCACCTAAAAGGCGAGTAGATCACAAAATAGAGACACTCCCGGGGAAGACACCTCCTTGTAAGGCCCCATATCGCCTATCACCTCATGAGTTGGAGGAGTGTAAGACTCAAATTGAGGAGATGCTATAGAAAGGGTTCATCCAACCTAGCGTATCACCATATGGGGCCCCTGTCTTGTTTGTGAAGAAGAAGGATGGTACAATGCGTATGTGCATTGACTATCGGGGTCTGAATCAGCAAACAATGAAGAACAAATACCCCTTACCTCGCATGGATGACCTGTTTGATCAACTCCATGGAGCGAGATACTTCACCAAACTGGACTTGCGGAGCGGTTACAATCAAATCCGAATTGCAGAGGAGGATGTGTACAAAACTGCCTTTTGAACCAAGTATGGCCACTTTGAGTATCTTGTGATGCCTTTTGGCCTCACCAATGCGCCTGCCACTTTCATGAGCCTAATGAATGACATATTTCATCCATACTTGGATAAGTTTGTTATCGTTTTCTTGGATTATATCTTAGTATATAGTAGCACGATGACAGAACACAAACAACATCTACGAGAGGTCCTCCAGATTCTAAGACAGAATCAGTTGTACGCCAAAATCTCAAAGTGTGAGTTTGGCAAGTTTGAAGTAGACTACTTAGGGCATAGAGTAAGTGCAGAGGGCATTCAAGTATTGATAGATAAAATAGAGGTCATTCAAAAATGGAGTGCTCCAGAAGATCAGACTCAACTTAAGAGCTTCTTGGGGTTGATGGGATTCTATCGTAGATTTGTCAAGGACTTCTCCAAGGTTGCACAGCCTTTAACGGCACTACTTGGCAAGGAGAAGAAATGGACATGGGGAACTGCACAAGAGTTGGCCTTTCAAGAATTGAAGGCCACCTTGCTACATGCACCAATCTTGAAGTGGTATGACCCAAAACGTCCAATCAAGTTGGCTACATATGCATCAGGCGTAGCAATAGGAGCAGTCCTACAACAAGAGTGGCATGACGGATGGCATCCAATTGCATATTTCTTTCGAAAGTTGTTACCGGCAAAGCACAACTAACACACCACAGAACGAGAAGAGTTGGCCATCGTTCTAGCAACCAAGCATTGGAAGCACTACCTGGGCGAGAAGGCATTTGTAGTAGAGACAAACCACAAACCTCTAGTCTACCTTGAGACGCAGAAGGATCTATCTCGTCACCAAATTCGGTGGGCAGAGTGGCAACAACGCTTCAACATGACAATCACCTACGTGGAAGGTAAGAAGCAACTTGCAGATGCATTCACCCGCATGCCAATGGCCAACAACTTGGTGGCAGAGGTTAAGATTAACCCTAAATTCTGGCAAGAGATTCTAGCTGCTACAAAAACTGATCCACAGATTGTAGAAGCACAATCGTCCAAAGGTGTCACCAGCACCCAAGGACTCACCTTTCGGGAGGGCCGATTGTGGATCCCAAATGTCCCAAAATTACGCTTCACCATTCTAGCGGAATGTCATGATTTGGCCATTGCAGCTCATGTCGGAGTGGACAAGACCTTGGAGGCAGTCAAGCGCCATTACTATTGGCCCAAGATGAGCAACAAGGTGATGGAATATGTGCGTAGCTGCTTACTTTGTCAACAAAACAAAGCTTCTAATCAAGCTCCTGCAGGGCTCCTTCAACCTCTCCCCACTCCTACCCAACGTTGGGAACAAGTGAGTATGGATCTCGTTTGTGAATTACCCAAGACCACTTCAAGGTTTGACTCCATTGTGGTCTTTGTGGACCGGCTCAGCAAAATGATTTATGTACGCCCTACCACCAAGGAGGTGACCGCTCCACAACTTGCTCAACTATACTTAGATGCAGTCTTTGCTCACCATGGCTTCTCTAGAGTACTCATCACCGATAGAGGCACCCAATTCACCAGTTTGTTTTGGCAAACACTCTTTGGTTTCTTCAAAACCAAGTTGGCCATGTCTACAGCTTACCACCCACAAATAGATGGCCAAACAGAGCGGGCCAATCACACGATTGAAGACATGTTACGCGGCTTCACCTTGGAAGAGCAAGAGAGGTGGGATACCTTACTACCGTTGGTGGAATTCGCTTACAACAATTCAGTGAATGCCTCCACCCAAGTCACTCCGTTCTTCCTCCTGTATGGTGAGCATCCCTTCACACCTTCTAGCTTGATGAAGATCCGTCCAGTGACTACCAAGGTTGATGCAGTCAACACATTTGTTTCTAGAATCCAACAAGGTGTGGAGAGCGCCAAGCACAGGTTACAGATTGTGCAAAATCGACAAAAGCAGTATGCTGATGCACACCGTAGGCACATGGAGTTCAATGTTGGGGAGCAAGTGTGGCTATCGACAACCAACCTCACATTAGTTGGATCTCGTAAGCTCAGACCTCGTTTTATTGGGCCTTTCCCGATTCTTCGTCGCATCGGCGCTGTGGCCTATCACCTTGAGCTACCACCACACATGAAGATCCATCCAGTGTTCCATGTCTCCTTATTATGCAGATATGCTCTCCGATCAGGCCAAGGTCCTTCCACACAGGACATTCGACCTTGTCGACAATCATTGATGGCACAGAGGAATATGAAATGGAGCGGATTCTCCAAAAGCGCATACGTGGTACTCGCCATCCGCAGGTGGAATATCTAGAACAATGGAAAGGTTACCCTCTCTATGAAGCAACCTGGGAACCCGCTGCCAATTTGGCACATGCACCGGTGTTGGTGCAAGCATTTGAGCAACAATTGCACAACGAGGACGTTGCGTCTTAAAAGGAGGGAGGTCTGTAATACCAAGGGTTAGCCATATGATCTAGATGTGAAATTTGGTTTGGTAACATCTAGAAGGATGTTGTACATGATGGTCAAAATAGATCAGATAGAAGTATCACCAAAAGAGTACTTCTACTAATAGGGCAAAAACCGAAATAGACTTGAGAACCTTAGAACCAATAGCTAGACATATGATTTAAAGGTGAGAATTGGTTTGGTAACATCTGGAAGGATGTTACACATGATGGACTAAACAGATCAGAAAGAGGTATCACCAAAAGGGGACTTCTACTAATAGAGTAGGAACCGAAATATACCTAAAATCTTTGAAGGCAATTTTGGAGGCCTAAACGGATGAATTAAGCCTCAAAAATGTGCAGATTCCCCCCCCCCCCACCCCATGGATAACAGGTTGGCCTTCCCTCCTCCCTGCTTTGTCTCGTCAAGAGCTTTCCAACGGTACCTTACTCACGTGATTCTGAGATTCCTACAAGAAGATTCCCTAAAAGATTCCCTCCGATCAAAGCTCGTTTGACTAACCAGATAGGACCTAGACCAGACAGGTCACCCATCCAAGTAAGTAATCCAAGGGTGGAAATTGCTGACATGTCACCTATCTGTGTCCCTAATCCTATGGTGGAGCTTCCTTGGAGGAGATCTTCTTTGTCTATATAATAAAGAGAAGGTGCTCCCTTGGGGCATCGAATGTTTGAGTGTGCGATCTGTGTTTTCTCTCTTCTCTTGTCCTCTGAGTATTACACCATACAACATGCACACTTTTTGTATCATTTTTCATAGATTCTAGAAATCCATTCCCCAACTTCACAAGATAATTAGCTATATAGCTGACTGTTATGCTTTTATGAACCAGTTTCTTACAAGTGCTCCCATGAATTTGATTGTAACTATCAAGAGAATCCAAAATTTGACCATAATAATGAGAAACCATTCTAAACTTATCCTTTTCTACTGCTTTTGGTTTACGCTGATAAAGACAACCTGCAAGGTTCCGACGACACCATGTTCAACTTTTACAATGGGGATTTTACAATCAACACATGTAGAATGCAATAGGAAGCAAGGAGACTTTCAACATTGGTGTCAAGGACTAATAGGACTTTGTCGAGAAAAGGGGCATGTCTTCCATATTTGCTATGACACTGAGAATTGCAAAGCAAACACACTTAGATTTTCTCCTGCTCCTTGAAATGCCGGTGCATCGATATATCACTACACGTATTGACGCCCAAAAACTTCCAAGATTGAAATGTTGACCACTGCAACTCCGTTCTTTTAACTCTATTCTTCTAACTAGTAACTACCACATCATTAACCATACGAGGAATCCCTACATTAGCTATGGCATTAGTGGTGGGGGCCGAGGTTCAATTCAAATTCTCAAAGGACAAAGTCCAATTCAAATTCTTGAAGTGACGAAACGAGTTCTCCTTTTACCACTTAGCATTCACTTTAGAGTCCTTTGATCACGTTCCTTGGTAATTAGTTCATGTCAAAGGTTAGCCATGATTTAGGCCCATAAGATATGTCACGTGCAACAAAGCAGAAACGGCGCGTAAAGTGGTTGATACCTTTAAAATATTTGACGGGCGTTTCCTTTCTCGAGACACTTTTGTTTACACGTAGAGCTCGATGAATTTACGGATAGAGGAGGTCTACCTGTATTTGACATTCTGTCATTATTTGACAGAAAATGAAAAAGTAACATAAAATTGAATGGGGCTATGGATATTGCCCTTATAATCCATGGTACCAACCCCACTACGCCTTTAATGGGAGTTTTCGGCCTTCCAAGGCATGCAAAAAACTCTGTAAATATTTTTAATAGGATTTTTATGGGTACCCTCTAAAACCCATTTTTGAAACGTCCCAATCAAGTGTACTTCACATTAAACCAGCAAAACTGCTCCACATGACTAGTTCAACTTTCGCCGCCAGTTGTACTTTCTTTCCTTCTTGCGATTACCTTCGGAGGGCCGTGTTAAACGCAATTCCTTTCGAGGAGATATTGAACTTCAGAAGGTTTTCCAACTTTGCCTTCCAAGGACAACAAAATCTTTGGAAGGAATACAAAGTTTCCTTCAAAGGAAATTTCAGTTTCCCTTCAGAAGAATCACAAAAAGTCTTTCGCAAGGAATTGCACTTCTACCTTCCAAAGGAGTTCAAAGCAGTGTTCTGCCTTCCAAAGACTAATAAAAGAATAACAAAAAAGAACAAAAGTTCAAAATTGTCAATACCAGCAAGAGTGGTGATACAAATAGCACAGGAAGTACTTTTGTGAAGTAACTTTATGAATGATGGTAGTGAGCGCGAGAGCCATTCCTTATGTAAGGAACCAACAAGCAAACTCAACGGGAGTTAGCCATGGAGCACGGAGAAAATAATAAAACTTGAACCGTACATACAACGTGGATCGTCCGTAATGAAAAATGAAGCTTGCTTTCTAAAGTGAAAGGTAGCCCTAGAAAGCTGTAGTACAGCACTCTACCTTTCATGTCCCTGTTTCGTGAGCGCTTTCTATTACGATTTACCTTTCGAAGAAGTTTCATGACCCCCGACGAGTTATCAAGGATCCAGCTGTAATCCACCGAGATGTTAACTGATTTGAAGAGCTGAACCCGAATGTCGTTGACAGTAGGCACCATCGCCTTGAAGCACAGCCATTGCGAGGTCTGCTTCAGTGAGGTGTCATGCGCATCAGCTATAAACCTGGAAGCTACCAGTGATTCATGGAACTTCCACGCTGTGCATAAGAACTGGAGCTTGTCAGTATCCTTAAGAGGTTTTGAAGGCAGAAGTATTGAAGAGCTGTTTAATGGTTATGGAGGATATGATCCAAAGACGGTAATACAGGGTGATAAGTAACTCAGGGTTGAGTTCTGCAAAGATTGCATGTGATAGTACGTTATACCCTTTACATACAGACACAAAATCGTTGGGACACTTATCCATGCAAGTAAGAACGCAGTCGTGCATTCAACGATGCGGGAATAGATCTCTCTTGAAAAGCTGGAGAGTGTCTGCCATGACTGCGGCTGTATCCTGGAAGGAAGTTTGGGGGTCCTCCTAACGATATCTAGTAGTCCTGTGAATTTCCAGAGATCCATCGCGGACTATTTATCCTGTTGTCCTCCTGAATGATTTGGACGTATTTGGTCTACCTACGTAGAGTGACTTAACATCTTTTACCAACTCAGGTGGTGGAAAACATTTTGGAGAAAGGATGTGCATAGAACGTCACTAACAAAAACTTGGCAACCTATTTTACCAGTTTTAGTGCTCAGCCATCCTGGACAGAAGGGATTATTCTATGTGAAGTAATTAAAAATTTGAAGCTGAGATCGAGTCCCTCGAGAGTGGGCAAAACAAGTTTTGTAAAAGAGCGTTTCATTCAACTTCAACCCCAATAAACAATTTGCCAGTGAATCAAGACTGGAGCCTCTTTGAGGAAGGAAGTAAGATATACACAGCCTCTCTCTTAGCCTGGAAACAGGACAGTGACCGCCCCTAAGAATAGCACGCAGAAGAACAATCTCCATCGTTAGCAGCACCTGACTTGAGAGGTGTTCACTCTTCGTTTCTCCTGAACCAGGACGCTAGCGCAGAACCAAGATGAAGAATTGCAGCTCAAGTTTCCTCGGTGCAAATGTGCACTTCTCGCTTCTGACGTTATTTACTCAGGAGGACCAGGGTGCCGGTCCTCATGTCAGAAATGATTAACAGGTAGACATCCCGATCTCTCACAAGTTAAACGTAGTTATCGATACCTACACCATCTTCTGTTTTCACATGACTACTCATAGGTGGCTAGCTGGAAGCGCAAAAGAAGTTGGATAACGTACTTAATATAACTTCGTCCTAGATCCCAAATGGTCGATAGCAGAGTGTAAACTCCAAAGGAAGCAGAAGGAAGCTCTACGAGGGAAAATTGGTAGGAGTCCGTCAAGTAAACCTTTTCCGAATATGAAATCGTAACTTGAGAAATGGGCTTGTTCATGGTCTTCTCAAAAGAACACCCCTTCGATTTCATCAGATGAGGGTTTGAAGGGCTCCGATAAGCAGTTCTGTCCTGCAAGTAAGCTCCAGGTATATCCAGTCGAAGGAAGTCTTCCCAATGACCACTCTGACACTTTACAGCAGAATAAAGCAAGCTGAGTGAGGTAATACCATCTGCAATTGTCCAAGCGTCATAGCTGTCAGCCTTCCAGGGAGTATGGTGCACGAGTAGCAACGCTTTACCCCATCTTCGCTCGCTTCAGATCGATATGAGGTGAGATTTGTTAGAAAGGAAATATAGGAAAACCACAAGAGCCACTTTTGAAGTGCAACAGCGTTTTGAGTGACTGTGAAGTGCCAAGGCGTCGGTGCAGGTGGCAAACAACGACCTGGATATTTACTAACATATAGCTATCCGAACATCCCGGCTGAAAAGTTACCCCGTTTATCTGCTACCCCCGGTCATACAATCTCAATATCAGTCTCAACCGGATGCACTTGCTCTTAAATTTTCATTGAATGAACATAAAGAATGACCGACAACAAAACAGTAATCGCGAGGTCTGAAAATCGAGACGATCATCATATGGGGGGTGTCAGGTACAGGTTGTCACAATCACCTTAATCTTAAGGTCTGCGGACTAGCTGCTGTCGTTGCGGTTATTACATCCGTAAGCTCATGTGTAGAGACCGCAACCAAGGTCCCGTTGACAACCTCGCATAGTAGAAATGATATCGTCCCACAACTGTCTTACTCTGTATCTTCATCATCAGGGTCAGAATTCAAATCAAGCTCCACTTTCTGGTGGACAGGCCTCCTCGGTGGCTCTTCTCTTTGCTTTGTTGAGCTTCGACTTTGAGCTTGCTTGTCTTTACCTTTCTTTCTTTCTCGAGAAGGGGGTGGTGCCGGTACCTCAATTACTGGTTCTCTCCTGTAAGAGTTTTCCTCCTCTTGGGGATGATACTCTTGGTAGCTCGCTGCAGTTGCATCTATTAGCTCATTGATCAATTGAATTACTAAAGGATGCGTGAGGCCGAACATTTCAATTCCACTTGGATTATTCCTGTCTCGATGTGGATCCTTCAACAAGCGATTGACGGCTGCATAGATGACCGTCCAAGCTCCTTGTGCTGAGGCCTTGGTAACTGTCAACTCTAGAACATCTGCAGGTGTGACTCGGAAGATTTGCCCGTCGTGACCTTCTAGAACAGTGCAAGTGTATATCGTTGTTTCATTGGGATTAATCATGCTCGCATACTCCCTCTCGCAAGTGAACCCAATAGGATAGATGAAAGGATCTCTTTGGAAAAACCTCGGATTCTCTGGGTCTACCACACCAAGATCCACAAGCGTTAGCTCCTCCGTCAACTGCAGTGGAAGTAGAGGGTAGCCTGTCTCGTCCCGCTCAATGTCATATTCCATCTCATCACTATTTTCAACTTCAGCAGGTGGAGATGGGGCCGGAGATGGGGACCGAGGAGGAGGGGGAGCTGTATACTTGGGTCTCTTTGGAGCTCTAACGACCTCCACTTCCCTCAATTCTGTAGCTGGACGCTTTGGGGCTCTCGCAGGCTCCCTCACAATCTCTACTTCCTTAACCTCAGGAGTGGGTCGTTTGCGCTTGGGTTTGGGTTTCTTGAAGACTCGGCGCAGGACGTTAGCAATAAACTTGAGTCGCTTTATGCATGCGGTAGGCGAGGGGATATTCAGAGAAGCCCCAGAAGCCTTTGTCGATGACCGGGGTTTGGACTCATTGTCTTCATCAGTATTCTCGTCGTCGCTGTCTTCCTTCTCACTCCCTTCCCCATGGTTGTGTTTACCTTGCATACCACCACCACCACCTAGATCGGATTCGAAGCCAAGACTTGCATCCGAGAATATAGCTTCCCAACTACCCACGCCATGCTTTAGAACCCCCAACGTAAGCGCCCTGTCGTGCTCACCTGCTATCCACCAGCGAGGTAAATCATGGGTATTCTGATGCTGCAGAAATCCCAGAGATGCCCAATCCCCAGGAAAGTTCTCGGTACCAAGCCTTAAAGTGTCTAGTATTTCTAGTCTCTCCTTCAGCCTCACTGCGGTCTTGTAGGTAAGCACTGATGCTTTGTTCGGAGTGTCCTCCACAACGCTTGTTTCTGGTCCACCTTTCTGCCCTTTCGGGGCACTCTTTTTCTTTCTCTTGGCACCAGATTTATCTACTCCTTCGGACCCCTCAAGGTAGTCTTTCATATCATTCATAAGCTCTTGGTAACCTGCTTCCAAACTTGAATCCTTTCTTCGTCTCAAAGGTGCTGATGAAGTGACATCCCTGAAAAATTGCCAATTCAATTTTCCACCTGGACCAGGTAACAAGGGAGCACCCCACCTCATTAATAGTTTTATAAGCTCAAGTCTCTCCCGCTTGCTCCATGGTGTATCCTCTCCTGATCGCGCGTTCGCGCTGCCCTTTGGCGGTTTTGCCGGCATTTGACTCGAGCGAAGAATGTGATCTACCAGACGCTTCAGCCGCCTGGTAAGAACCTGAGCATCAGGCCAAAACGCTTCACTTGAATCATTCCTTCCGGCTACCGGCATTTTCATGTCGTTTCCTGAATCTGTGTTCTCATCGTATTCAGAATTCTTCGCTTTAGATGGTTTCCCTCCTGCCTTTGACTTGAACGCATCCCTGAACTCTTCATCGTTTCGAATCATATCGTAGTTCCCGAACCCATGCTTATAAATCCCAGACAGCAGTGCAAGATCGGCATCCCTACCCCACCATTCACTGGGCACCGATGCGTCTTTCACAGAATCAATGGCCCTGTATGCAACATCCCGACTTTCCTTGGTACTACACAGACGAATTACTTCCTGGAGACTGTCCAGAAGTCTGAGCCTTCTTAGCCAGAGAGTGGAGCTTTTGTCTGTTTTCTCGAAAACTCCTACCCTCTCTGTCAATTCCTGTCCCGCCTCTAAATCTAGGTCTCTTATGGCAGCATAGCGTTTCTCAGCATACTCCACTATTTCTTTGGCATCCGCATGCATACCACAGCATCGAAGAAACTCCCAACAGCAATCAGCTATGTCTCCAATACCGTGCCGCAGTTCCTTCAACAGAGAGGACATTACATGTCTAACTTTGTCAGGCCTTCCCAAACCGAAACTAAGGAGTCCGCGTCGCAATGCCTCACGCTCATTTGCCCGCCAAGTTATCCGTCGCCTAGTTGGTAACTTGGGCGGACCTCTATGTAGCACGTCATGGGTCTCATCAGCATGCGCAGGTGCATTCCGACCACCCTTGGTTCCCTTCGGCTCTTTCGGCCTCGACTTGCGAAGATTCACATGCACAGGTTTAGCTGCGGCAACAATTGCAATTGCTTCAGGATGGACAGTCACTGGAACTGCGACAGTGACAGGAAGCTCTGACTTCCACTGGCGCTGCAGGCCCACTAAATCACGACAATGCCCTATCAACTCCGAGCGGTAGTAGCCCGCAAGCCCTCTCAGCATCAGCCTCCTTGCTTCCCACTCCGGCGATTGTTCTTCGACATCCGCAGCATCATCACCTAAGTCACCAGAGCTTCCATCCTGAACAGAAAGTGATCGAGTTTGTGAAGAGCTACTCCTCGTGGCATCTTGAAGCACCTCTCGGGCCTTCTCCATGACCTCTCTCGCTTCCATTGCCTTCTTGCCTGAAGATTTTGGAGCGCGACTGTCACGTTTTTCATTCACGAAAACTGGTGTTTTCTCATAAATTGGAGTTTTCTCGTACTTGGGTGGAGGAGCGGCTCTTTCCACCGCCATGTGTGTGTGAGGTGCTCCGTCCCCGTCCGACTCCGTACTCGAATCATCAGCAGCAACGGAGTGAAATCCTATGCTCTGATTTTGCACAGGTTTGAACCTGAAAACAGGAGCCGGAACAATTTCGACATCCCCTCTCCCCTGCTTCACCATCGCTACTCGAAGTACCCGCTCCAATCAGAATGTCAAGACAGCAGTAGAAAGCATTTCATATCAACAAACCTATACCAACCACGATCACTACTCTTCGTCAGAAATAGCCTATCAGGCATACTAGCAATTTCCTCGAAAAACATCAGGAAAAAGGACATAGACACAGCAAACAAGTATATCACGGCAGTTCCCTAGAGAATTTTCAAAGTCGGGGCATATACACACACCGACGATGGCAATTCCCGTCGTCATGAACAAGATCCTGGCACAAATTAAAACTGACCGTTTCCTGAACCTCAGATGCATAGAGCAGAATAGCAATGGACGAAGTGCATTTCCAACCGGGTCGACATCGCAAGCCACGAGGTAACACGAAACGCACCAGCAATTCAGAGCCGTGGCCGTGGTAGTCAGCCAGCCAGCCAGCCAATCTCTTGCGCGCCTCCAAAGGAAAGAGGAAGATCCAACGAGCCGACTTCCTAAATTCACCGCAGCGCTTTGAAATATACAATAGCACGCAAAACGTCCCGATGCAGGGGGAGATGTAAAGACAGCAGACGATAACAGCCTGCAGTTCTCATGCTTCTTCCTCAAAAACCGTCACATTCGTGATGGCGACAAACGACGAGGGCGACTAATTGCGGGTCTCATCACGCCATCAATTCTCACGGTTGCCTGCCTTCCATACTTCACGAGCCCGAGGCGGGGGAGTACACAGATGAGACTCCATGTAAACATCCCTTCTTGGTAACAAGTGATGCCTCACGTGTATGTTAACACGAGAGGATTCACAAAGTATGGCCGAAGGCGGTTGCAGCATTGAGAACGCAGTCGAGTGTTATCTCTCTGATTAAGTTCGAGACTTATCTTAGAGACACTAAGCATATGTCATTCTAAAGAGATTGCGTTGCGGAGTTCCGTACAACAGACCAAAAGAGAAGATTAGTCTATCCCTGCCAAAGATTATGTTCTCAAATCAGCCATTAAACCTGAAAGACACGTTCGTGAAGGTACAAGTAATTGTGCTCTAGGCAGTTATACTCGTACGCAGTTAGGGTTATTCTAGTGAATGTTTTCAGTGGCGAAGCCAGTTCCCTCTTATCACGGTTGGTGCTGCCCGCACGGTTGGTGCTGCCCGCAGTTGTGATTGTACAGGCAACAGTTAGCGCATTCGACCGGATAGTAGATTACCGCCCGCCCTGCTTCGAACATTCCATCTCCTTAGGGAATATTTATATTTTTGGTAACCTCTCAAGTTACAAAGAAAGTAATGTTTAGTTTCTTTGGGCGTTTTCTAATCGATTATGACTAATGCCTTCTCTGGTATTTCGCTCCAAAATAAATGCCTTCTTCCTTCCACAGAACGGGATGGATCCAATCAAACCTGATTGTTACTATATGACCTTTTCTAATCCGGGGAGAATCCCATCAAACGTAAAATATCCAACTGCCCAGGAAAATATCCAACTTCTGAAAAGAATGTGAGTAATCTAACGCTGGTCGATCTGGAGATCTTCGTCACAGCATGTCTTGGTTGTCTGTCACGCCGATATAGGCAGAGGTGGGCTTAACAGTACCCCAACTTTGGCAATAAATCTTAATTCTTCCGAAGTTGGCCGAAAGAGTTAATAGTAGTCCAACGCTTGTATGGCCCCATTGCAGCGGATTGTTCTAGTAGGGAATGAAGTTGCCAATTTAGATTTATTATATTCGTGCGCTAATAACTGAATAATTATTCAGTTATTGAAAAAAAATTTGACAAACCCATGGACTGGTGTGACCGTAGAAAATATTTGAGAAACAAATAACAAGTATTTTGACAAGAGATTATCAAAGATGCGTCCTGCAATTATTCATACAGAACTGTTCAGAATAAACTTTACAAGAAGTCTTGGTTTGCCTTAGCAACAACCTACAATTTGTATTCAATTGGCAAAATCTTGTTCTTTTGTGTTGTGTATCTACATAGGACTTACATGCATGATGGCATCTTGATTTTATGATTTGTTGTCGCAAGGAATGTGAGTGTCACACTATATATTTGAAGAAGTATCACCTAAAGTTGCAGAGGCAATTTCGCGACAAATATAGCTATGAGAAATTTCCTCTATCTTATCATGAAGGAGCATAAGCTCTCCATAGAAAGTACCTTTTCCTTAGTTGGCTATTGCAAATATTACCAAGTTATTATCATAACCATGAGCATTAAGAGTCTATCATCTAACAAGCATTGATGGTGTTTGATAACAAGGATTGTTTCTTCAAGATTGAACTTCCTATTCTCACCTTTGTTATAAGACATCCTTTTGTATTACACGTTTGTCTTCTTTTAGAGAATTAGACATGAAGAAGAATCATGTTGACTTTTTGACTTATAGTTCTTCCCTTGTACCAAAGCCCGGACTTATAGAGTGTTGGAACAAGCTATTATACTAAGTTGTAGTTTGAGGCTTGTTCTTACATAATAAAATATTTTATTGTATTTATTGGCCAGTTCATACTATATATATACTATACTATTCTACATATTCTATAGATCTATAATTACATTCATATTTTATAGAATGGATAAAGCATGTATTTTCTTTTCTTATCCAAATAGATGATCATATATACTAAATCATATCTTTTTGTAAAGTGTCTCCCAAACAATGTAATAGCTTTTTATCTACTTGGTGACTCCTTTTTTCTATTATTTTCAATATAAGAAATATTGTATATTATGCAAATCTTATGGGTTCTATACTTGATAGTCAAAGAGCAATACTTAGCAAAAGTTCTAAACCTATAACATGCTTCAATATTTTGCCAATATTGGTTATGACATGGCTTCCATGATTGCTTCCTATTACTTTATGATATGGCTTCCATGATTGCTTCCTATTACTTAATGAATGGGCATCTTTTGATCTCCTTCTTTATATGAATTAAGATTTAACTCAAAATTCATGGATTTGTTCATTTTATAAGCAAAGTCTAATATTTAGCTAAGATTTAGAGCTTGATAGCCAAAGATGTCCTTGAATTCAAGATCTAAGTATGGAGGAAAGAGATATAATGTTCCAAGCTGGATTTTGGAGGACTGCACTATGTTTTGGGCTAGAGTATAAGCACTATGTTCCAAGAAATGTTTTAAAATACTTTAGGTACCCATAGTCTGGAGAAGGTATACTAAGAGTTTAGGGGCCTTGATTTTGAGACTAAAGTTGGGACATTTAAGGAACATTAAGATTTCCTAAATTTAGGCCTAAACTTTGGTGAGAGTCTAGATTTCAAAGCCCAAAGTGAAGGAATAGAGTTTGGGAGGAAAGACGAGGGGGCACAAAAGAGTGTATATTAGATTTAAGGGGCTAAAGCTATGAAGGCAAGCCTTTGGCTAAAGTCCACAGGGTTTACTGGCCTTTCTAGTTTGGTAATTAAAGTTCAAGTTGATAAATCTAAGAAAATCTTTAAAAAGCTAGTTCCAATGGTACATTTGAGGTATGTATTATGAGCCAGCCTATCTTTTACTTATGATGAATCTTCGATCTTGGATGGTTTTTGAGGCAACATATCATGGACTAGGAAGGTAAGGATTCAAAGTATATGACATGCTTCCAAAGCTATAACCTGAGAGAATCTTCAACATTCAATAAATTACTCACTATAGAACTAAATGAATGGTACTCAATTTTATAAGCTACTCTAAAATGACACTAAATTTATGTTAGTTATAACTTGCTTTAACTAAGCATGAATTATTTAGAAGATAGGTTAAAAATAGGTAGAAAATATATATTTATAACTCATAAAATTGGATACTCTAATATATAGGCACTTATGAGTGTTAAAATTTGTCTTTACAAGCTATTATTGACTCATTTATAACTTTGAGTTGGACTATCTAATGTGGAAACTTGGTTTCAACTTAGATTAGAATGTGGGTGGAACTTATTAAAATTTGTCTTTACAAGATATTATTGACTCATTTGTAACTTTGAGTAGGATTGCACAATGTGGAAACTTTATTTCAACTTAGATTAGAACAAAGATGGAACTAAACTTCAACTTGGCATATACAAATGCTTCTTTAAAATAAACTCTAAATGTAAAAAGCACTTGAGATTCATTCTCCTCTCTTTTTAAATAGAAATTCTAATACAAGAGCTTGTTATTATACCTCATGCTTACTACTGATGTGGTATATAAGACAAACCTAACAAACACACTAATCAAAGACTTTGTTTTTAATTCTTAACAAATTATGCTTAACTTCATTCAAAAGTGACTACTTACTTTGACTAAAATTATATACTAATTTCACTCATAAGTTGTTATTGATTTCCCTTATCTTACTTCACTAACAATTTATTATTGACTTCTCCTAAGACATTATGCTTAATTTCACATAAGCTTTTCCTATCTCTATATTACTAATAGGTTAAACGAGTTCTATTACAATCAACTCCTTTTAGGTTTCTCACTAGATTTAGTCAAGAAAGTTCTCAAATGAAAGATCTCAAGCTCTAGATGTACAAATTGGTTTTATTTGTATGATTTTGATATAGTACCTCTTATGTACTCTAAACCTTAAAAATCCAAACCCTAAATCTATCTTTTTGATTCTAATATCCAAAGTCGAGCACGACTTCCTTGGCACATTCATTCAAGCTATGTAGCAAATCCACGTGCACCAACATCAACTAGTTTACTTTACTAGCCAATATCTTTGACTAGGTGAAAACTCTAATCTTGATTAACCAATGGTTGTTGGAACTAACATATGATATAACATTTAGTCTTAAATTTATCACAATTAAAACTTAATAAATATACATAAACATGGAAATTTTAGCATTTTTTATAATAAATACAACCAAATAAAAGAAGACTAAAATTACTTATTTTTAATTTAAACCCTAACTTAAAAAATATATAGAATTTATTTGATATTAAATGTATATCTTATGAAAAAAAAATTTGAATATCAAACATATATAAAACTAAATTATCATTAGTTATAAGTTTATTTGTTACTTAGTTGTTACCTATATTCAAAAGAAAAGTACCAATAAAATTGCCAATATCATATGAAAATAGACTCAATTTAGCATATTTAGGATGTTTCTTAAAATTTTAAATATATTAGTATACATTTAGGCAAATAATATATCCAAGCTTCTCAATCTTATCGTAATTGTAACAATATGCAGTTTAGTGACAAAGTTAGTATGGCTAACAAAGTCACAAATAAGACAAATTAGTCTAGAATATTCTAGAAATATCTAAAAAGCTTCTTGGGAAGCTTCTCAACTAGTTTAGCTTGCATCCCAAGTAGGTATTTTCTAGAAAGAAGCTTCTAGAAGCTTCCAACTAGCTTAGTTTGCATGCCAAGTAAGAAGCTTCTTGAGAAGCTTCCCAATTAACTTGACTTGCACTCCATGAAAGTGGCTCAAGGAAGCTTCTTGAGAAGCTTGTCAGGGCCTTCTATGCTCTTTATAAATACCAAAGCCCAAGCCCATGCTAGGCATTTGGAGTTTATCTCATTCAAGTGTCTCAATGTGAGTTTTGATTCTCTTATTTCTCTTCTCAATCTCGATCTTTTACATTGGTATTAGAGCAGGAACATGATGGATGAAATTTATGGACCACCAAATCCATTTATGCCAAACCATTGGGATTTTCATTCTCAAGTACTACCCAAGCATCATTTCACATAGTTCATTGTCTCACACTTTGTGCAAGATTTTTTGAATACAATCACCTTGTACGAGGCTTATGGAGATTGTGGAGAAAAATGGACGTCTTGCATCTATGTGTTAACTAAATTACATAGATTGGGAGTGGTGTGATAGAGTATTTAACCATGGCAGCAATGCTTGAGATTATCGTTGTTATGCATTAATAAATCAAGCACCTTACTTGATTGTTGGATGAACTAGATCATTGACAACAAGAGCACATAGAGAGAGTTCTAGTTTGAGAAGGAGAATACTAAACCCAATTTCCAAAAACCAAGGTTTTTTAAGGCAAGAATCTTATAGGTGCAATGGAGAATTTTGTATTTGACTATGAATGTTATTTCGAGGCTACTAATTTTCAAGAAGAATAAAAGTAGATTCTCTTGGCTTCCAGCCAATTGGATGGAGTAGCAAAGCTATGGTGGTAATTCCAAGTGGAGCAAACCAAATGGCAAATTGTTACACCAATCTTGGCATAGGCAGAATTCAAGAGTGCAATAATTGGTCAATTCCAAGCTATAAATGCTACACGGGCTATGCAAGATAGGTGGTAGAGTTGAAGTAGATTTGCTATGTAAGAAGTTATATCATTGAATTCCAGAACACCATCATGCAAATTCCACATGTATTGGAAGGTGAAGCTCTAGATTAATTTGTGAAGGGCTTGAAGTCATGAACAAAATTAGAGGTAACTATACAAGAGCCACAACACTTGGAAGAAGCCATGCGGTTGGCCGAACACTTTGATTCCTTGGTTGCAACAACTTGGTCTCAACCTTGACCTCCACAAAATCAACCAATACACTACACAAAGGTGGAGAAGCCGGCATGAATGGAGATTGATATCATTCAATAATGACTAATTGGCACTACAAATAGAGAAAATTTGTGATAAAATGGTGGTTGTTTCTATTGTCACCAAATTGGACATTGCATTACTAAATGTCCACTCAAGAATGAGTGATCTTGACAAGTCGCCCATATGGAGTTTGTGGAGAAAAATGATAAGGGAAACAAGGAATCCTAGTAGGAGATTTTGAGTTGCTTGTTGGGAATTTGATTAGTTCTAATGGGATCAAAAGCTCAACTTATGCAATTTTGCTTCACTTGCAAGGTATGATATCTGATTGTGGTTATAGGATTTTGATTGATTCAGGAAGTTCAAAAAATTGCTTTTCCATGCAATTAACAAAGGAATTACATATTCTTATCAAGCTAGTAATTGGAAGTAGATTAATGATGGCGGATGGTAGAAAAGATTCTGCATTTCGTACCTTACATCTTGTTACTTTCCAGATTAGGAATGAGTATTTGGAGTGTATGAGGTTTGCAATGGTATCTCTACACTATGATGTCATTCTAGGTCTACCTTGAATGTCATAAGATTCAATTTGATTGGAATTGATGATAAATTCAAGTACAACACCAAGGTAAGAATTTCCGACTAGGTTGTCTGGCACCTCTAAGTACAACACCTAAGAGTGATCAGTCCCAAGATAAGAAGTTTGAGAAAGCAACCATAGAGCAAGCTTTGAATGGGGATGAGTCTTAAGAAGGGAAGTCCTTTAAGAAAGTGACCAAATAGCAAGCTTTGAAGGGAGATAAGTCCCTAGATGGGAATTTTGTCAGTGAAGCAGCTATAGAGCAAATTCTAAAAAAAAATAAGTCTATTTTTGTGGTATGGATCAAGCTGATTACACAAGGAGGATCTAAGGAGGGTCAAGAGCCTCATCAAGCAATGGTTGATCAAATATTTCAAGAGTTTTCGGACATGTTTCTAGATGATCCACCAAAGAGATTACCCTCCAATCATGGTATACCCTTCAAGATTGAGTTATTGCCAATGAGTACTCTAATAGGTAGAGCAATCTATCAACTCTCAACAAAGGAGTTGGAGGAGTTACAAACAATACTTATTGAGTTGGTGGAGAAGGATTTCATATGATATAATACATCTCCTTGGGGAGTACCGGTACTATTTGTTCCAAAGAAGGATGGAAGACTTCATTTTTGTATTGATTACCATGGGCTCAATAAACAAACAGTGAATAATTCATATCACTCACCTCAAATTGATGACTTTCTTGATCAATTGAGTGGAGCATTGTACTTCTCTAAGTTGGATCTTCACAATGGCTATTGGCAAATCTCCGCTAATAGGGATGATATGCAAAAGATTACCTTTTGCACAAGCTATGGGTATTTTGAATGGTGAGTTCTACCTTTTGGGCTCATTAGTGTTCCAACAATCTTCATGGATTAGATGCATTAGGTGTTGGATGGACTATTGGATCAGTACGTGATAGTGTTCTTGGATGATATCTTAGTTTATAGCAAGATAGAGGTAGAACACATGAATCATATGCAAGAAGTCCTACAACAACTATGACAATGGAATTTTTATTGCAAGAAGTCAAAGTGTGCCTTTTGGTAGACAGAAGTTACCTTCTTGGGTCACAAGATCTCATTGGAAGGAACCAAGATAGAAGAAGAGAAGATCAAGACCATTATTGATTGGCCTACTCCAAAGGATACTACAAAAGTATGGGCATTTAATGGACTGGCCAAGTTTTACCAATGGTTCATCCACTAGTATGCCCACATGGCCCGCACCATTGACCAACCTCTTGGGGGAGAACTTGAGCTTTCAATGGACCACCAAGCACAAAGAAACATTCAAAAAGCTAAAACATATAGTGTCTTCAAGACACATTCTTCAACCATATGACCCTCAACTACCTTGTGTGGTTGATTTTGATGCTTCTAACTTTCCTATTGGAGCCGCATTGTAGCAAGAATTCCTAGATGGATTACATCCCATTGCCTTTGTGTCTTGCCAATTAAACACCGTAGGAAGAAATTACTCTACTCAAGATTGAGAACAACTAGCAATGGTATATGCCACCAAGGTATGGAGGCATTATCTCTTGGGGAAACAATTGGTCATGCAAATTGATCACAAGCCATTGTTGCAGACATTACACTTGGAACACATGAAGAGTCGATATCATCGATGGGGGGAACACTATAATTGTTTGATATCAAATTGGAGTACAAACCCTATTGGTTCCAAGTCATCCTTGATGCCCTATCACAATGACCTAATTTAAAGTCATTTCCTCTCAACACGGCAGCAATTACGATGGTATCAATTAACTCCAAAGTCCAAATCAAGTTTAAGACAACTCTACAACTAGATCCCTTCTTTCAGATGGTACAAGGTCATCTTACAACATGAAAAAAAGAGAACAACACCTTCTACTACAAGGAAGGCCTTCTATTCCATGAGGACCGGATCTATGTTCCAACCAAGTGTGATATCCAATTTGTGTGCCTCCAAGAAGCCCATGACTTATCAATTGTTGGTCACATGGATGTAGAGAGGATGTTGAGTACCCTCCAATGCCAAATGTGGTGGCCCAACATCACACTAGATGTTTGAGAGTTTGTTTGATTATGTGAGAGCTGCCAGTGCAACAAGACCAGCAACCAAAATCCAAGTGGACTCCTTCAACCACTCTCCTTTCCATCTGCTCAATGGGAGCACATGAGCTTAGATCTCATCACGTCCTTGCCCAAGATGAAGCAAGGTCACACAATGATCATGTTGTTTATGGATAAGCTTAGTAAGCAAATCCATTTAGCACCAACCATTGATATTGTGGATGCTCTAATATTGGAAAATATCTACTTTGACAATATCTTTAAGCATCATGGGATATCACATTCATTCATCTTTGACCGTGATCCACAATTCACTAGAAATTTTTGGCAAGCACTCTTCCAAATACTTGGCACAAAGCTTACTTTTTCCATGGCCTAACACTCTCAAATTGATGGACAAACTAAACATGCAAATTGCACCTTGGAAGATATGCTTTGTGCCTTTATCAATGTTCACTATACCCATTGGGATGAATGTCTTGCAGCTATGGAGTTTGCATATAATAACTCCAAACATGCAAGTATAAGATTCTCTCCATTCATCCTCAATTTTGGCCAAGATCCACTTGTTCCAGATTCACTTCTTGCTCCTCTTCCATCTCATATCCCTTATCATTTAACCTTCTTGATCACCATATCCCAATCCTTCCAAAAAGCCAAATCTCACCTCCTTGTTGTCCAAAATTGTCAAAAAACAATATTCATACCACCATCATTGTGATCTCACCTTTCAAGTTGGTGATAAGGTCATGCTCTCATCTAGTAACCTACCCCTCCTACTTGATACCTAAGTCCATAAACTTGCTCCTAATTGGATAGGACCCATGGAGGTCACACAAATCATTTCTCTTGTTGCTTATCTACTAGTCTTGCCTTGAATATGTGCATCCACCCTATCTTTCATATTTCCAAGCTGAAACCCTTTGTCCCTAATCCATCTTCTTTTTCCTCTTGTGTCCAACCTCCTCCTCCTCCCATCTCTATCAATGATCATGAGGGGTATGAAGTTGATTGTATTATTGTACGTCGCCACATTCAACAAGATCACCAACAATATACAAAGTAAAAATCCTTTTGGAAAGGCTATCCCCTTCATTATGCCACATGGAAACCTCTTTCTCATCTCCAAAATGCATAGACTGCTATCCAAGAGTTTGAAAATTCAATGATAATGAGGACATCACAAACTAGTGGTGGGTGAATATATAATAATAAGCAGTTTAGTGACAAAGTTAGTACAGCTAACAAAGTCATAAATAAGATAGATAAGTCTAGAATATTCTAGAAGTATCTAAGAGGCTTCTTGGGAAGTTTCTTGGCTAGCTTAGCTTGCATCCTAAGTAGGTAGCTTCTAGAAGCTTCCAACTAGCTTAGCTTACATGCCAAGTAAACGATTTCTAGAAAGAAGTTTTTTGAGATGCTTCCCAATTAACTTGACTAGCACTCCAAGAAAGTGCCTCAATGAAGCTTTTTGAGAAGCTTCTCAAAGCCTTGTATGCTCTTTATAAATACCAAAGCCGAAGCTCATGCTAGGTATTTGGAGTTTCCCTCATTCAAACTCCTATTTCTCCTAAACTCCTAAACTCCTATTTCTCTCATTGGTCTCAGTATTTTACAATAATATATCAAGTTAAGAGGAGCTAAGTATAATTTAAAGGAGGCTTGATCTAGCAAACATCTAAAAATTCTAAGAATATACTAAAATATATAGGAATTCTAATAATATTCTAGAAAGATCCAAGAAGTTTGTTTGTGAGAAACTTATAGAAAAATCCATAGGATTAGGTAGCTTGTAAGTTAAGTAAAAAACTAGCTTACCTTAAACTCCAAGAAAGGCAATTTCTTGGATACTCTAAAAGGAAACTTCTTTGGAAGATTAGACTCTTGTAGTCAATTTACCTATGATTACTAAGGCTCAAGTTCAACCCAACCATTCAAAGTTTCTCTCAATAATATGTAATTTCTAATTGATTTCAATTCTCTTAGTTCTCTTCTTGGTCTACTACATGAACACACTTCGCATTTTTTGATAAAACTCTAATTTCACTATTGTCATCAATCCTTAATAACCTTATGGTTAAGTTGTTTGATAAGAGTAATAGTTGCTTATTTTACATCTTAATCTCCAAAAAAATAGTTATCTTCTGCCTCAACCTTATCTACTATCACACTTTGAGTGAGCTCTATATCCTCAATGAAATTTGCAGTCACTTGTATTTAAGTGAGAGTGTAAATCCCATCTAAACCATATAGCAAAATTTTAGATATTAATCTCACAAGTTCTCTTTTTGTGCTCTCTCTACAAAGAAGTCAAGCTTATGACTTGAGATTTTGAACCCTTAGATAGCTTGGTTATGTAATACTCCGAGGACAAGAGAAGAGAGACAATATAGATTGCACACTCAAACATTCGATGCCCCAAGGGAGCACCTTCTCTTTATTATATAGACAAAGAGGATCTCCTCCAAGGAAGCTCCACCATAGGATTAGGGACACAGATAGGTGACATGTCAGCAAGCTCCACCCTTGGATTACTTACTTGGATGGGTGACATGTCTGGTTTAGGTCCTATCTGGTTGGTCAAACAAGCTTTGACCGGAAGGAATCTTTTAGGGAATCTTCCTGTAGGAATCTCAAAATCACGTGAGTAAGGTATCATTGGAAAGCTCTCGACAAGACAAAGTTGGGGGAGGGAAGGCTAGCCTTTCATTGTAAGGGGGGGGGGAATTGCACATTTTTGAGTCCTAATTCATCCATTTAGGTCCCCAAAATTGCCTTCAAAGATTTTAGGCATATTTTGGTTCCTACTTTGTTAGTAGAAGTCCGCTTTTGGTGATACCTCTTTCTGATCTGTTTAGTCCATCATGTGTAACATCCTTCTAGATGTTACCAAACCAATTCTCACCTTTAAATCATATGTCTAGCTATTGGTTCTAAGGTTCTCAAGTCTATTTCGGTTTCTGCCCTATTAATAGAAGTACTATTTTGGTGATACTTCTATCTGATCTATTTTGACCATCATGTATAACATCATTCTAGATGTTACCAAACCAAATTTCACATCTAGATCATATGTCTAGCTCTTGGTATTATAGTCTAGCAGCTCTTTCATATATTGCTTCAAGAACCTCATTTTCTAAATTTAGGAGCAATAAGTAGAGTAATATACTTGTGTTTTCACTCAACATCTTTAGGTTGATAAAACTTCAAACCTTGATGTATTTGTTGCCAATACCATCCTTATTATTTATCCATTTTCATCATTTACATGTTTGTTTCTACTTGCATCATCTTTATCTATGTATTGCAGCACCTTTCTATCATTGTCTAACCTCCATATGAAACCTCACTTGAAATGTGAATATATATCTATTTTGCTTGCACTTAGAATAACAAGAAGTTGCTTTTTGCTTTGTAAAGCTTTAATGATTTAGATGTGATTGATACAATCAATGGAACTTTCACTTTGAATCAATCCTTTGCAATCTTAAGAGGACATGGAAATCTCATCTCTTGCATATCATAACAAATGCAAGAAAAACTTACAAATCTACTTTCATTATTTACTTTGTTACCATCATCCATTAGAGTAGTCTTGTTGTAATTGGAACAGTAACAATACACCTTCAAGCTCCTATTCTTGTTTGAGCATATACAAAATAATTTTTACTCTTTTACCAACCTTTATTTTATCGCAAATAATGTTATAATGTAGTAAAATAATATTCTTTAAATTATTCTATATGTTGAAGTAGTTCTTATATTCTTCAATATTGCATTCATCAATTCTTCCTGATTTTGTAATTGTTCAATACCCCATAGAGGAAAAAAATAGTGCATAGTTGCTTTAATCAATTTAATCCATGTAAGTAGCTGCATCATGGCACCTTGAGGAATGTTCCTCTATCTTCTTTAAGATTCTTTTGGATACTACTGGGTTTTAGAAATAAATATATGAAACTTTATATTTTTTTAACCCCATTTACAAATTTTGTTAAAAGTCTTCCCGGTGTCACATGAATATGGCTTTTGGAAATTACTAATTTCTCTCCAAGTTCCTTATTTTTAGCAAACACCGTAATAGGTGCTTCGTAGGAAATAAGAGATATGAAGTGTACACCATAATTCACCACGAAGCATTGATTGTAGTAGGGTTATTAATGGATTGTCATATTTGAATTTCATTCTAATTGGGTCGGGAAAGGCATTGGGTGGTACATGCCTTTCATTCCAGAGAGAGGGTCGTTGGTCGATGCCCATTGGTACTGACATGCCTACATATCCATAGTTGAACACTTCATTTTTATAAATGAATGTAAGATACTCTTATTCTCATGTAATTGAAATTACAAAGGTTTAGTATTTAGCTCATTGGGTGTGTTATAAAGTTCACTAAAAAGTATTATGAAGTTTATTATTTTTCCCATTGACATTCATGGAATCCATTCTGAAACCCTTTATTATAGACAAATATAAGATTCCTTTTGACTCATGTAAGAGCAAAGCCAAATATCTCACTATGTAATTCTCTACAGATTGACAATGTTAGGCAAGTTGTACCAATAAAGATAAACATATGTTTTGACTCACTTAGGAGCTAAAGCTTAACATCTCAATCTATGATTCTCTTTTTTTGCAACTTTGGCCCAATCTTATAGTGGAAGAACAACCCAAAAAATATGCTTTATAGTTGAGACTTAAATTATGACCCAATATCAAGCGTAAGTTTTGCAAATTTACTTAAAAGATCAAAGATAATTTAAGTCTTGTAAAAGGGACTTAATGCTTGGCCTAAGAGGAGTGCTTGAACTTAGAACCTAAAGTTCAAGCTCAACTTTGATTCTAAGGTCCAAGCCAAGGTCTAAGATATGTAACCAAAGTTTTAGATAAATTCAATGAAAATGCCAAACTAGAAGTTCCAAAATTTGCACCAATTTTGGAAAATAAAGTTAGGAAATATTCTATATTTCCAAGCCAAAAGTCTTGAAAATTACCCCAAATTATTGGGCACAAAATTTATGCCTATTTTGTTCCTAAAGATTTAGGCATATATCCTAACTCTAAGCACTCTAAGTTTGAGAATTGTTTTGTGAATCTCACTTTGAAATTTTAGGAACATAATTTGATAATTCTAAAAGCTTTATACTAAAGTTCCAGGCCTATAACTTTGAGACAAACTTCAATAAGAAATAAACAAGTAACAAATTTATCAACATTAAACATCACCAACACCAAGTAAATTCACCTTTCATGTTTTCAATTCACCAACATATCATAGTGCAAGAATAAAGCACTTAGCATTTATGATTTCATAACCTATAACAATTATACAAAATAGTTCAAAGTATAGTTCATAATATTCTTTGGTTATGACATACAATCATCTATAGAAAAAACCTTCTACTTTCTTTTAAAAATTTATTGAAAACTTTTTTGGTGTAGTGTGTATAACAAATAGAAACAATAATCCAATTACAAAACACAATAATGCTTTTAGAAACAACTTTTAACTCTTTCAAAAATGATATCCTTATATTTTGCTTTCCTATTGTGTTTAGTTTGCATGGATAATGGTTTAGAATGCTTCTTTTACTCATATGGCCAAACTTGTTTGTTTATCCAAAACTATTATACATATCAAACTAGTACTTGATGGATTGTAAATATAAAGATCTTGCAAGATTGTATTAATTAAATATGTTTTCAACTAATGTAATAGCATATAATTTTTTTTTAATAACCCAATATCAATCTTCTAGTAGTGAAATGGTAAGAAACTATTGTTCCTTTGGACATACAACTTAGAAATGATTAGAAGTGAAGAAAAATGTCACATTTGGTGGTTCTCTAGTAATTCTTATTTAACGTCTTTGGTAGAACTACTCCCAAAAGAGTGTAATTTCTCCCCTTGTGGCACACTCCCAAAATCTATTCCAAATTATTTCTAAAGGTAATGGTTCACTTTGCATCAAAGGTCACTTCATTCCAAAGATTGCATGTTACCTTTCTTAGAAGGCACAACCCTAATGGAGTCTTTGTATCTATCAATTGACATGATTTTTTTTTCCATGTTACTATATATACTTCAGATTACACTTAACTCTTCAATACATTGCCTTGCTTTTCTAGATCTCCAAGGATCAAACAGCCCAAAAAATTATAGATGTCTCCCTATGCTCAAGCACCTACATTCCTACTATTAGGTTCCTCACCATAACTCAATTGAGTCATTCAATCAATTACTCAATGTGCAGACAAACAATGATAAAGAGTTGGAAGTTCTCTTCACTAATTCCTTGATTACTACAAATTGAACTTGATTTATGTTGAGCTTATGTCTTAAATACCTCCTTTTGGCTCACCCCAAAGTGATCTACTAGTTGAATTCTCTTATAGATATTGGTTTTGCATCTACATTGTACCTTGCTAATTCTGAACTTCCTACCTTATCTTATCTCAATGTGGCTTAATTGAGTATCTTCAATTTGTCAAGGAAGGTGTCAAATCTCCCCTTATTACAACTTGCAAAATTACTCACCTTTGGACTTACAATCTTGAAGGTCTTTGGCTACAAATGGTCTACAACCTAAAGTTCCTTGACTACAAAAATCTTTAGTTGCATATTTTTCAAAGATAACTTTGCATCTATGAATCCTAGATAACATATCTGTCTTCTTCTTGTAATCCAAAAATTCAAGGAGTAGAGTATTGGTTGATTTTTTGAACTTCTTATTGGTGTGCTTTTTTAGTTACTACTAATTGATCCAATTGTTCTTCCAAGTAGAGCTTTGTTTATAGAGTTCACATCTGTACCTTGAGCTTGTGGAGTTTGGGGTAGTGTTGCCTTGTATTGCCTTCTTTGTAGAGCCGACCAATTGTCTCCTCCATATGTGTAGTGTCCTTTGTCTCCTCCTCTTTTAGGCAAATATAGACCACTTGGGCTTTGGTCATCAACTAGTACCTCATTTGGATGCAATTTTCTTCCTTCTTCTCATTCTCTTTCTTTAGCTCCATAACCATCCTTTCCAATGAGACAACCACTTTGTTATGTAACTTGCTAAACTATTTATCTATTATCAAATATTGGCTTTCTCCAATTCCACTTGAATGCTCTGCATTTCCTCATCCATTTCCTTTAGTTTCTCCTCATACAATTTTTGATTACCTTTAGCTTTGAGCTATAAGGCTCTCAATTATCCCTACAACTTCCTTATTTCTTCCTCATGCTTGGTTTTTTTTGCAAGAAGCATAATGTTTTATCTGTTCACCTCAAAATTCTCTTGTACTTGTTCATTTGACTTCTTTGCTTCCTCCTTGTGTAGGTCATATGCCTTCTCTATCTTCTACTTTGACTTGGCCTACTTTGCACTTCTTATAAGTAAGAGTTCTTGTGTAGTCTTTGCATAAGTGAGGTGTAATTGATGACATCTGGATAGGAGTCTTGATAAATTGGCAAAATCTACTATGTCATGACATTTAGATTACCAAGCCAGTCTAATTGGACATTGAGTGTTAGTATTGGTAGTCAAAGTTATACCAATAGCTGCTCAAAGATTAGTGGTGGCTAGGTTTTGTGTTAGAGCTATTGATCACACTATAGAGCTACCATTTGCACCATCAAGTGGACCATCAGATGGACCATCAATGGCACCATTAGGATTGGAGTTCTAATTTGAGTCTAGAGGAGTATACCTTTGAAGTGTAGCTCTAGAGAGCTCACTTCACTACAAATATATTCAGCATAAGCCACCACAAACTCCTTATCTTCATCATCTTGTTGGGTGAGCATTGCTCCAAGCCACAACATACTCCAAAAAACATGAACCTGGAATGGGTATCCTTTGATTGGTCAATTCAGAATAATGAAGGATGTCAACTTTTCCTTGACCTCTACAAAAGTTCTCTTGTGCTCATCTCCCCAACATCCATATGTAAGCTTGGTTAGTTTTGTGCATGCCTTGGTAATTGCACTAAATCCTCTAACATGCAAACAATAAAATTTTGCCAAACCAAGGAATGGTTGCACCCTACACATATCTATAGATTAAGAAATATGTACAATAATCTCCAACTTGGTCTATTGAATACCAAGTCCTATAGAATAGATAATGTGATTCAAATACTCAACTTTCTCTTGGAAGAATATGCACTTCTTAGATGTAATTTGTATCCATGAGATCTCAATCTCCAAACACCTCCAACAAATATCTCTCATGTTGCTCCACAATAGCATTATAGACCAACATTTTGTCAATATAGCACTGAGTAAAGTTTTATCCTACTAAGATCTTGTCTGTAACTCTCTAGAACTCAATGGGAGTGTTCTTCAACCCAAATGGTAAAAAATACCATTGATACAATACATCCTTACCATAAGAATCAATAGCCAAACATGCTATCTTAGCTTTGTCCTTGTCATGACATTTGTAGCACCAAAGCTAGTTTGCTCAGATGTTGGATTCTTTGTCTTGGTAATCATAGTTATATCTATACTTGTTGAAAGACTAATTAGTGGAGTGCAGATTTTGTGTTACAACTATTGATCACACCATTAGTGCTACCATATGCACCATCAAGTGGACCATCAATGGTGCTATTAGGATTGGAGTTTTAGGTTGAGTGTATAGGAGTATATCTTTGGAATGCATTTCTAGAGAGCTCACTTCAAAATCCTAGTTATGGTGGATAAATATTGGAAAATATCACCTAAAGTCTCTTAGCTAGAGTGGATGTGGCTTGATAATGTAATCAATACACATTGTTGATAGTTATGGAGTTGAGAGTGGATTTTATGATCCAAGTTGAGTGTATGATTAATCTGATTATTGTGGCACTTTAGAGTTTTTCTTTTGTAATTTATGATTTTTACAATGATGTTTGTTGTGGAGCAATGTATATATGCATGAAAAACGCATCAGCTCCAAGATTGCCCCCAAAAAATATATCATAAACTTTGATCCCTCTATTATTGAGGCTAAGCATTCTCAAAGTTAGAAAGAAGGCACACCACCATTGTTAATACATCCACCATAGTGCATCCAAAGGCTCTTATTCTTTGCCTTTGATGTCAACCTTATCTGCTTCCTATCCTTTGGGTTGATGTGGCTCTTCATCTTTGTTCTTCTTATCTTCCTTGGTCTTAATCTCACCTTTGGCCTAGTGTTATCCTTTGGACTTGAGTGATGTACCTTTGCCTTTGGGTACTCCTTTCTTGGGCTGTTCTTCTTCCTCCTTGCCATTCATCTCCAAAGGTTCTGCTTCTTGATCATGGGTACCTTTGAGGTAGATTTCATCTTCAAGGTGGGAATCTTCTTGATCCTCCTCTCCTTTGACTGGCTTCTCTTTCTCTAGCATCTACTCTTCTTCCAATGGGGCAGGTGTGCATCTTCATAGTGCTTATCATCATCTTTCTCTTCTTAAGATAATCTTATGAGTGTGCATGAATTCTCTCTTTCTTGTTCTCCTTCAATGTCAATGTCTTTGACCTTGCCTTCTAAAGATACATTAACCACTTGAGCATTCTTCCTTGCTCTCTTTACCTTCACCTTTGATCTTGTAGTTATCACTCTCTTTGCTTCTTGTTGAAGCTAAGTGTATTCTTTAATTCTTCTAAAAGCACAATTTTACATGTGTGTGCATATTTTTGATCAATTTCTTTGTACATTTCGTACATTGCACTCCTTCCTGGTTGTGATTTTGAATACTCCTTTGGATGGTAATGACTTGGGAACTTTCTCTTCTCTTTATTGTTAAGAGATTTATTCATATATAGTGTTGCAAATGGAGACAAATGTGTCATCCTACCATCCATATTCATGTCCTCATACATGTTCAGAGTTTGAGAGTAAAACATGTGCTTCCAATTCACTGGCTGCCCATGGTATATGAACTCAAAGAAGATTGCTTGGTTGGTGTTGAGGTAGGTTTTTTTCTTTGGCTTGAATAATTTCATGATTGCCTCAACAATAGCCCTCCAAGAGAGATCATTGTAACTTAATATGCTCCATTTGTTATTAGTCTTTGGCTTATTGAAGGAGACATTCAAAACCTTCTCCAAGTTCATAGCTGGTCAATGCCTTTGAGTCTCAAGAAGCATCTCTTGGTGTGGAAATCTTGGGCTGAGTACATTTCTTTATTGCTCCTCAATCAAGCAAACAATTTTACTTTAAGGTTACACATATCAATATTCCTATTTTCTTTAATTTCTTGAATCATCTTGTGGTGGGTCAATTCTAAATTCCATAGCAAGAAGCCCAATTTCTTGTTGAATTACTTCTACATTACATAAATGCACATTTTTATGGCCAATAGTTTGAGAATTATCTCAGGCACTTGCCTATGCTGCCTTGGCATGCTCACCATATTATGTCTCTTTTTCTTTTGAACAAATGCAAAGGGAAGTTTCTATAAAGGCCTACAAAAAATTGACGTTGAAGGTGGAAGAAACTCTTGATTACTCTAAGCTCTAAATTAATATCAATATGTAGAATGTTAAGGATTGCTAACTTAGCATTATTTTATAGCCTTAGCATGTTTATTACATGCATTTAATGATTTCGTGGTCTCAATCCCCACACGTGAGTGCTTTAGCACATGCTAATGGTTCTAAATGGTAGTTATTTATCTAAGTGGATGCACATTTAAATCTTTGTACTTCCTTTGGGGCAAAGGTCTTCCAAGGTGAAGGTCTTTGGGTCAAAGGTGAGCGGTGGTGAAGGTATTCATTTGTGTACGCCTTCATTATGGACCTTCTTTAGGCTCAACCTCTTTGGATTCATTTATTCCATATGCACTTCCTCCTTTGTGCTCATTCTTCCCACATGTATGGTTGCCTTCCACTCTAAAAGAAAGTTGTCTAGCACCACTTTCTAGCCTCCACAAGCCTATAGCTTGGCATAAGCTCAAGAAAAACACATAAAAAACAAAAAACATTCTGTTTGCAAAGAGTTGATCACTAAAAAAATAATGGAACTCATCTTCTTATATATTTTCCAACATGACCATCTATCCTTTTACTTATAAAAGTTGAGTGAAGGAGTATCCACAAACTATTACATTAGATGCATGGTTTGGTGATAATAAGAAATTTTTATGTAAAATATTTATTTACATTGTGTTGTATAAAAAATATCAGCATATTCAATTCCATCAAAGATCTTTATTTTCATTCTTAATTTTAACATTGAGTTCTAAAATCTTACAAATGAATTTTTGGCATCTTTATTGACCTAATATTTATACAACTCCCTCAATCACATGTAAAGATGGCTTATGGGTTCCCTTTAGAAGCTATTCCTTTGCATGTGTTATATAAAATAAAGCATATATGCACCAAATTAGTGTATGTTATCTTCTTTCTAAAACTCTTACCAAAAGTAGCAACTAACATAAAAGAGACACAAACAAATATTTTCTTATTTTCCCTTTCTTCATTATGTGTGTTTACCATCACATGGTATGCAAATTTATCTCATGTCTTTGTGGTAGATTTCCTTTTTTGGATCCTTGATTTAAATTATTGATTAAGGGATGTTGATTGATGTTTAGGTCAAGACAATCCAAATTAGTTATAAAGCAAGGTATTGCTAATCCTTGACAAAATCACTAGAAGAATAATGGCTATCTTTAGCCCATAATTCTCTTTCCTAGGGTTTTGTAAAGGTTTACATAGTAAGCACTCCATTGATAGCTCTTGACTTCCATATACTCCTTCTTGACCTATGAATTCAAATTTATAAGACCCTTTTCTTTTAATAATGAAATAGAAAATAAAATGCAAGTTCAAAATAGACAAACAATTCAAAGCATGGATTGATTTAAGATCCATCAAGCATTGAGTGAGCATTGAACGTTTTGCAAACTTGGAGTGCCATCAAATCTTAATGCCAAAATAGAGAAAAGGCAACCACATAAAAAACACAAAAGATGGGAGGAACTCATCAAGCCATACAAGAGTGAGTCAAAAGAGGTAAAATGGAGGTAAGCCCCAATAGTATTAATATGAGAAATCTGCATGACCACACCTAATATATTAAAGATATGCAAGTAATAAGGTCTTAAAACTATTGGAACATTCAAAGAAGCATCACCAAGTGTGAATGCTCTCTTATGGATTGCACTAGCCAATGCTCTATATAGAGTAATGGACACATATATGCTACAAAGTAGGAGAGTGAGAGTGGTACTCCTTGGACATCTAATATGATAAGCTCTTGTGCATTCCTTGATAAATGTGTCAATTTTTGTGTCCATTGCACCAAATAACTTCAAAGCTATAAGAACAAAGAGGCAACCTTGCTACATACTCCTACACTTGGAGATCTTACATGTTTCCACTTTGCTTGCCGCCTACCCAAGAGAATGAGTAATCATTCCTTTTAAAATTGCATCATGTGTAGGGTCTTTAACCATAACATTTGCTATTTTCACCTAATCATCTTGGACCAAGTATAAATTTGCCTTCACATGTGTTGTCTGCAAAGCACATGAATGCTCACTCCAAGCAAGGTATCCATTCTTTCATGCCATAAAAAACACTATATTTCTGATGACATCATGGGTTATTATCTTTTGTCTTCCAGAAGCACACCATGTCATATGGACCATTACTACATCCAATATAGAACCACACTCATAAATGAGTAATGAAGATGTAGATAGGTGGACCAAACCTAGGCAAAACATCATCATTGTAGAGAAGGTAGTTAGTGCAAGTTGGAACACCTTAAAACACAATCAAGCTAGGATCCGAGAGCCTTCATCCTTGTTAGAGCAAGAGTGGAGATGTGCTTTAGTAGCATGAGGAATGGACAAGTCAACTAAGGAAGAATGTAGCATATATTAACACTATTGCTCCATCAAGGAAGATTGCAAACCTTTGGTCTAATCTGATGGTAGTGAAGTAAAGGATGGAAGGTCCTCCCATTCATATGGGAATAGACCATCTCTTATCTTCCAGAATAATATCTAAAGAAAAAGAATCCCTTCTCCACCTTGGTCACATATGTCTTCTAAATTAACCCATGGAAAAAGACAAAATGGGAGAAAAGTAGGGATGTTGAGAGAGCCCAACTACCTGAAAATGCTATAGGTGCTATCTCCTCCATAGATAGTAAGCCTAGCCCTTTGCACAAGGTTGGTAGAGATATTTATCTATGTGCCAAATCCCTTATCACACACTTGAATGTCCTTAGTCTAATGATATCACCAAAGACTCCCATAATCCTCTTATCAAAAGCTCTCAAGAATGATAAGAAGGTCCAAAAAGGAAGAACTATGCAAAGGAGGTAGGTAAGTTGACAAACAATATTAGAAGAGAGTATAAAAAATGCCACATGTGGACCTCCTAGTAGAGGAAGGTCATCCACATGAAGAATATACTTTTCAAGAGCTATGTTTAAGAAGTGTGTGACAAAATCCTTGGATCCTACTAGCACTCCAAGAATACATAGTCCATCTGTAGATGTGATACACCTCTTTAGAACTCAAGGTAGGGAAGGATACTTAATAGAGGACCATGCTTTGCACTTTGACACCTTGACTCTCAAGCCTACAAGATGTAGCTTGGCATTCAAGTGGTCAAAGGTATACCTAATCTGATCTATGGGGTCCACAATGTGTGTATCATCTACAAAGGAGCTAAATACACAACTTGGCTTGACCAACATAGTAGTTAAGAGAGCTCTAAAGTGAAACATGGAAAATAAAGGTCTCCCTATAGGATCTTCTTGTTGTGTGCTAACAATTGACTCCAAGATGGTAAATCTCTCTTATGAACAACCATGTTGGTAGTAAAGGGAAGTAAGAGAGCCATAGAAAGACCACACAAAAGGAATAGGATTTTCTAAGGATCCATTGGCCTCTTAAGCTCTCTAATGATAGATTCTCATAAGACAATATTAAAATTATTCTCAATAACCATTATAGGATGACCCACTTTGGATGGATATCTAGGAGTGCACTAATGCTTAGAGATATAGCTTCACAACCTCTTGATATAACTACTCCAAAATATTGTAGACTTAGGTGTTGTTGGAAGTGAGAATGCGTCTAAAGGACAATAGTGCAACTAACCAAGCACAAAAAGATCTCTCTAATAGCAATTGGTCTAATACCTCCACGAGAAGTTGACTAACATCTAATACCCAACTACTTGATATAGGAATATCTCCCCTTGCTACTACTATAGCATCTTGATTAAAATAGCTTGGCAAAACCACTAAAAGGATTACATGCTTGAAAGCAATCTCTAAGATTCTCATATACCATCATTGACAAGCCTCATAAGGAGAGCCGAGGGGCAATGCATAACATTGTGTGAAAAAAGTGATACATTAAGACATAAAAGCTACTCAAGCTGATAATCTAAGACCTTTGATTGTACTCATTCTCTTGCTATATGATGTAGTAAGTGTAGGGAAGAGATAGTCTCACAAGTGAGACTAGCCATAAACAAAGGATGTAACGCTTGTGCTACTCTACTGAACTCTCGCGTTCTACCCAATATCAATCATCATTGTAATTGAGTGGACTCTATGGTATCCTATGGAATAATCTTTCTCTTGAAACATGCAACCTAACATAATCTTTTTCTTGAAATGTGCAACCCTAATAGACTCCTCCTATAGGGCAACCCAATCCCTCAATCAAAATTGACAAAATCTAGCAGCCACCTCTTAATACCTTGCACTTTAATCTCTAGCTTAATGAAGACACCATCAAGTGAGTAAGAGGAATAAAAACTATATTAACTCATCCAAGGGATCACATGCAAAATGATCGGGTGATAAACAAAAAGCATATCTAGCTCATCATGGAATGTACATGATAATCTATGGAATAGACATGGACATGGAAAACTAGCTAACCACTAATATAACCTTAAAATAGAACAAGCCTAAGATGCTAACCACTTCCACAACTTGATCAATATCCCTAAAATAGTTACCAAAGGAATAAAAGAACAGTGTGTAATCTAGAGTACCACCGTTGTTGATATAGTCTCTAGTCTCTAGTCTCATATGAATATTCAAAGTGATTCAATTATAGTCTTTGAGCATCCTTCACACATAGATTTGCAAGATAAATTATCAATGACGTACCAAAAATAGTGTATCTGGAAACGTTTTAGGCTATTTTCACATGGAAAAAGATAATGATGGTTAACACAAAAATAAAACAAAATATGATTTTTTCAATTTATAAAATTATATTTTTTCATACCTTAACTCACATGAATAAATATTATTTTTTATAAATTATAAAACTTAATAATTAATTATTTTAAACAAAAATTATAATATAATATAAAATAATAATTCTAAAATTTTACAAATATTTATAATTTTCTACAATAATTTATTTAAATATTAATAAAAATTTAAATATTCAAATAAAATTAACTATTCATTATAAGATACTGAATATATATCAAACACTCTACAAATCTAAAATCTTTTTACTCTAATCTCTCCCTACCTCTCTAATCTACCGGGGATTCTTACACAACTTTAAATTTCAAAACCAAAATGTGGATAATGTGAAGTCCATCTCTCCCTACCTCTCTAATCTACCGGATTCTTACACAACTTTAAATTTCAAAACCAAAATTGGGATAATGTGAAGTCCAGCTCCGCGACATATGACGGGTGAAGCAGGTTCCTGGAGCCGGTACAAAACCAGCATCGTACGGGGTTAAACTGTACAGCATCCATTTTGGCTATCCGTGCGGGCGGTTCCACTGCAGTACAACTGCGTTACGTTGCTAAGGTGGTGCTAGCATACGAACTTTCGCACAAGGCCATCTGACTCTCTTTGTACTGTAGTTGAATGATTTTCTTTCACACGGTAAGACTCGTTTGTAGTCTGAAGCCCTGAACCGACCCTAAACCCCGTACCCTGCCCTAACGAGCTCTTCAGCGTTCCTCCAATTCACGATACAACTGTAAACAGCTACTTCATCGTCGAATCCTTCAATATCCAGGAGACGAGAATTCGATCATTGATTGATCTGATTTAATGTTTGGTACGTTGAATTTTGTGCTTGGATAGCCATAGCTGTGGCAATGGCTACAGGAAAGAGGAAGGCGGAGAATGGTGCGGAAGCACTGAGCTCTCCACCGAAGCAAGCTAAAGCAGCGAATCTGGCTGCAATTGCTGAAGTGAAGCCTGCAGAGGAGCTCTCGGCGCCCTTGGTGGATGGTGCTGGAGGCGATTCTATTACTTGCCTGCATGATGTCTCGTACCCGGAGAATTACCAAAGGCCTGAAAAGTCCGTCCCAGTAATTGCGTCGAAGCCTGCCAAAGTGTACCCTTTCACTCTTGACCCTTTTCAGCGGGAAGCTATTAAGTGTTTGGAGGCTGGCGAGTCAGTTTTGGTGAGTAGAAATTTTTTTCTTGCTCCAGTTTGCGCAGGTTCGAATTGGAGGAGTACAGAAGCTGTTTTTGCTCTGCTGTCCTTTTGTTTCTATTGATCTGCAGATGGTGGGATTGTGCATTTTGGATGAAGTTGTGAAAGTCCATGAGCGAGAGTGAGTAGGCGTCTGAATTGACTTGTACACTAGAAATTCTGCCCATTGCTTTATTCAGGTCCTCAGAGGTAGCCGCGAAAACATAAATCGTTAAATTGATTGATGACTGTGCACAAATGCAAGCTCTCATCGTTCAAACCTCCCCGGCTAATTCAGAGTGGATAGAAGCTTTTCATTCTAGTCCAGTATCACAAACTCTGGAGTCATCTCCGTTGCAGGTTTCTGCCCATACATCTGCAGGCAAAACAGTTGTTGCGGAATATGCAATTGCAATGTCTCTTCGTGACAAGCAGCGTGTTGTTTATACATCACCTATAAAAGCCCTCAGCAACCAAAAGTTTCGGGAATTGTCGGAGGAGTTTTCAGACGTAGGATTAATGACTGGCGACGTCACAATCTCTCCAAATGCTTCTTGCTTGGTAAGTTCATGCTTTCATCTGTTGTCCGTATCAAATCTCTCTATTTACGTTGACAGATTTCTTCAGAATTACTTACCTCTCTGTTACCTGCACTCCAGGTCATGACGACGGAGATTTTGAGAAGTATGCAATACAGGGGTTCCGAGGTGATGAGAGAGGTAGCCTGGATCATTTTTGACGAAGTACACTACATGCGTGATCGGGAACGTGGAGTTGTTTGGGAAGAGAGCATTGTTATGGCACCAAAAAATGCACGCTTTGTATTTTTGTCCGCAACTGTGCCTAATGCACTGGAGTTTTCTGAATGGGTTGCGAAGGTATGTATGTACAATCATCCAAGTTTCATCCTTACTGGCAGCAGTTAGTCACACAAGATGATGGTAGACCTATCACTGAACGTCCTATAACATGCGTTTGTGGTTTCCTTGCTCTGACTTCTCTCCTACTTTTGTGGTCCAGGTTCACAATCAACCATGCCACATTGTTTATACCGACTATCGACCCACTCCACTTCAGCATTATGTCTTCCCAATGGGTGGCGATGGTCTGTATCTAGTTGTGGACGAGAAGAGTACTTTCAGAGAGGATAGCTTTCAGAAAGCCGTAAACGCTGTCTCAACTACTGGGATTTCAAAAAAGGATAGTGGCAAGGGGCAAAAGGGTCCGACGAAGGGCAAGGAAACGGCCGGACCAAGTGACATCTTCAAAATAGTGAAAATGATCATGCAACGCCAATATGATCCTGTCATTATCTTCAGTTTTAGCAAGAAGGACTGTGAAACTCAAGCTATGCAGGTACTCATCATAAGAAGAGCAGGTTGAATATTCTCAAGTTTTATGTTGTGACAAGTCTTGAGAAACTTGGACAACCTCCTTCATGCAGGCCGACCTTGTATAGATGATTTGACAAGATTGTACAATGCCATTGACCTGGAACTGTCAAATTAGTTTTTTTGATTATTTAGACTTGTAGACCCTCGTTTAGATACCGTCACATGAGGACTATCCAAGGGAGAGACAACTAGTTGTAGCAACCAGCAAATTCCGACAAGGAGCCTGCTTTTGCAGAATGCAGCTGTTTTTATGGAGGTTTTTAAAGCTAGTTTAAGTGCAAAAAAAAAGACGATATGTACCTTGAACAGCTTGGTCTCGACTTTCCATGGTATAGTAGTGTTCGGGTTTCCTCTTTTAAAATGATCTTTCCGTCCTGATTACAGATGGAAAAGTTGGATTTGAATAATGAAGACGAGAAAAAGCTAGTCGACCAAATCTTTTGGAGTGCAATGGATTGTTTATCAGAAGATGATAAGAAACTCCCGCAGGTTTGAAGCTCGTCCATTTCTACATCTTTTTATCGTTTAAAAGGTTTGGTGTGGAGGTGTATCTGAGGAGTTTTTAGAGGACGTGGAAGATAAGACGTGTGTTTCTGTCCTAATACCTACTGACATTGTCTGGCATTGTTTGTACTGTGCACATTTTCTGCAGTAGTATTGACGTTATAATTCTGTGTTCAACCATAGGTTTCCAAGCTCTTACCGTGGCTGAAGCAAGGCATTGGTGTGCATCACTCCGGATTGCTCCCAATTTTGAAGGAAGTTATAGAGATCTTGTTCCAGGAGGGTCTGTTGAAGGTATGTTAATTTATTTCTATATTTATCACTCCCTTCGTTTTTCCCGCATGATCTTTATCTAGCTCAAAATTGAATGATTTGTTGGAAAAACAAAATCCCTCTACTATACTTCACATTATGGCCTGGAGGCACGAACTAACAGGAGACCTTGCTCTCCACTATGTGTGAATGACGGCCATGAGGGATGCCTTCTCATACGTTGTTCACTATGTCTTCCCCAGTGCTATGTGGGTATAGAACCGTGTTCGAACCAACGGGTTCCATATTCATAAAGTCAATATACTTCACATTGTAGCTCTTTTTACATTTATCTGACCTTTGCATGAAGTTGTAGTTAATGGAGGATCTCTAGTAACCGTTAGGGTCCCCATAGTTGACGTGCAGATGGGAGGCTGGCATTCTGACATTGGAGCATGCACTAACTTAAGTACCAAAAAGTTAATTCAAGCAATTCTGTCGTGGATGTAGAATAGCTTTTAAACTTTAACTTATCAAATATCTACTGAGAGAACGGGGACTTGCGCAGTGTCTGTTTGCAACAGAAACATTCAGTATCGGTCTAAATATGCCAGCAAAGACTGTTGTCTTTACTGGTGTGCGCAAATTCGACGGTGACAAATTTCGTTGGCTATCCGGTGGAGAGTACATTCAGATGAGCGGACGAGCTGGCCGTCGAGGTTTAGATGATCGTGGTATTTGTATCCTCATGCTGGATGAAAAGCTTGAACCACCAGTTGCAAAGGCCATGGTGAAAGGAACAGCGGATCCTTTGAACAGGTGAGTCCGTATTTTTTCCCGAAGATTCTGTAATGGATTCTTCCGGTAGCTAGTCTTAAACGGTATGTTCGTATATATATTTCAGACACTTGTCTCAATCTTAAGTGCTCATTTATACGTATTTCAAACCTTTAGTTGGGAGTTTCTCACAAAATCCCTCCTCTGTGGTTAGAGTTGGGTATGTGTCACATGTTTAAGCTAACGTATGATGCTCTATTCTACGGGAGGGTCTCAGCAATAGAGTGAGATCCTAACTTCCCAACCTAATAAGTTGATAAGAGTGGGGCTTCTCCGGTGGCAGTGCGTTCCACTTGAGCTATAACATGCTCATAAATCAGATGCGCTCGGAGGAAAGTGATCCCGAAGCTCTCTTGAGGCAATCTTTCTTTCAGTTTCAGTCGGATCGTGCTCTTCCAAAACTTGAGGTAAGCAGAATCTTCGAACTTTGATTCTCTAGTCATTTAATCTTCAGTTATTTCTGCAATGTCGTCCATGATGTATATCTAAACATTCTAAACATCTCTCTTATAGGCTTGCAAACCTTGAAGTTGTAAGGGAGTTCTAGACATTGTACCTTCTGGACTTGTATATATACAGGCTACCACTATTTTAATTGAATACGGTTTTCTGCCATGTGGTTATCGAGTGTTTGCTTATTGACACGTGGGCCCACCTTGTCCATCACTTCATCCGAGACAGATAATACCTCTTTTCTTTGCTCTTTCCTACGGTGCTCTATGTCCTTTTGTGCTTTTCCTTGCTTCTCTGTTCTTTCCTTCTTACACTTCGCCTTTGCTTTTCCTGCTTGAGTAGGCTCGCCCCTTCCCGTGCACCGATGATGCTTCTTTCTCCCCTCTCAAATTACTAACGAACCTTTGCTTGACAATTTCACTGTGCTGTGTCCTGGATTTTATCTCTACTAACGGATGTTTGTGATTTCAGGGATCCATCAGGTATGTCTCGATTCCTTCCCTCGTTTTACTCATGTTTATTTCTTTCTTGCCTGGTTCTCATTATGTGGCTGAGACTTCTGCGATTACTCATTTGCTTACACTTCTACTTGCTTCTACTTTCCATAAGCTAGCATTTTATGATAGATGCTACATGTCTGGATGACACACATTTTCAGCCTGTTCTTCCCTCAACATTCCCACTACTTCTGAGCGGCACTTAGGGGGAGCAACCGAGTTTGCCTTGGCACTCATGAGGTTTCGAGCAGAAGCTTGGTACCAGGGGTACTGACACTTGAAGTCCCATGTGTTTTTGTGGAGGTTTACTATGGCCGCCTTCTGCTTCCATTTGCTGTTTAGTGTCTCAGGACTCAAGTGTCCATTGCGCTTGTTGCGATATACTTTATATCCTGTCCTCTTTTGCTTCACTCTCGTTACCCTGTTACACTTCGACATGTCTCTGCGGCCACACCATCCATAAGCTCTCGCATTATTCCACTCCTCCATTCCCCAGCTAATTCCCTCCCTATTATTTTTCCTTCACTCTTTGCCTGATTCATGGTCGGACCTCTCGCGTCTACAGTGTTCCTACCCAACTCCAGCCCACTTTTTTAATTTTCATCGTTCATGCACTGCTTACTGGCGGTCTACTACATAACGTTTCCTATTTCTCGCAGTCGTTTGCGTAGATGTTCTCGATTTCACTTCACGTTGTTTACTAGTCCGTTACATATATGGTATTCTCAATTTGTTTCAATTATGCCTTTGCTTCAGGTTACATTCGATGCATTCTACCTTATGGATTTATCACTATTCTAGCATTGTGAATCATGTACATCTTGCTTACCGATCATTTGCATTTCATGAGTTCTGGACAACCTGTTCCCAGAACGGCTTCTGCTCTCATATACCTATATATCCTGTCCTCTTTCACTTTGCACTCGTTACACTGTTACACTTCAATATGTCTCTGCAGCAGCACCATCCACTAAGCTCCCACATTGTTCCACTCCGCCCTTCCCCAGCTAATTCCCTCCCTATTCCCTCGCTCTTTGCCTGCTTCATGGTTCAATCCTGACTTTCGACCTCCAGTATCTCCAGTGTTCCTACCCGACTCCAGCCTACAGTTTAATTCGTTCATGCACTGCTTACTGGTGGTCAATTACATAATGTTTTATATTTCTCGCTGTCGTTTAAACAGCTGTTATCGATTTCAAGTTGTTTACTAGTCCTTTAGATATATGTTGTTCTCAATTTGTTGGAATTATGCCTTTGCTTCAGGTTACATTCTATGCATTCTACTTTATGGATTTATCACTGTTCTAGCATTGTGCAAAAAGTACATCTTGGTTACCCGATCATATGCATTTAATGAGTTCTGGATCACCCTTTCCTAAACGGCTTCTCCTCTCATCTACCTATATCTAAACATTCTAGATATCCTTGCCTCTTATCTGCTTGTCAAGAAACGGTTGAAAGAGCTGGAAGAGGAGAGGAGCTCCATTGTTATCGACGGAGAGGAGGAAATTAAGGGCTACTTCGGATTGCTGGAGCAATGGAGAGACTTGAAGAGCAACATCCGCAATATTGCATTTTCCCCTCGGTATTGTTTACCGTTCCTTCAACCTGGCAGGCTAGTTCGAGTTCTCAGTACCCAGGAGAACGATGTGGAAGAAGTTTCAACCCTGAAGACCATTGAAGGCTATTGGGGGGTGATTGTAAATTTCGAAAAGATCCCGAGTGCAGCAAAGGATCCTTTGGGAGAAGGTAAGTTTTTGTCTGTCATGAGTCACTAAGGAACAAGCTAAATTAGGAAGTTTGTTACGCCTGAATGGTATTTCTTGAGTACTGAACATGTCTCCATTATTGCAGAAGATGGCTGTGCACCGGAGCAGAAGTACATGGTGGACATTCTTGTAAACAGTGTCCCTAAGGAAGATGGTACTCGACATAAAACTGTACAACCAGTTGCCCTGGATTTACCAGGAGAGCCGGTTGTCACTGCTGTCCCTCTCCATCAGGTATTCATGTCTTTTCACCTATGTCCATGGTCCATCAGCTTATTTTTTTTTCTGAATGTGAGTCTGATGTATGGGGTTGCTCTGTCACCAGGTAGAAAGCCTAAGTGCTCTTCGAATATACATTCCGAAAGATCTTCGGCCCATTGAAGCTCGAGAACGGTGCAAGAAAACTGTTATGGAGGTTTTAAGACGCTTTCCTGATGGAGTTCAGTTATTGGACCCAGAAGATGATATGCAGGTAATGGTCACTCTGTAAATCTATCGATATTATTAGTTGCATCACACAAAGAATCAAATCATTTCATCTTACAAGCGGCTGCATTACTTGGTTTGACACACTCCAGGCTCGTAGCCAGCACATGAATACGAGCTTAGTTCAGCACAACTATCTACAGATGGACAGTGGATTGGGGTTCAGGGTTTGCCTTGGCACTCATGAGCAAAAGAATCGGAACTCCAGACGGGAGACACTGGCATTGCATCCGGCTATCTTGGCACCCCGCAGGGCACTGACACACATTGGAGTGTTATCGTGCAGACTTACTATGAAAAGACTGCTTCTTCCTAATTCTGCTTTGTAGTGCTGACGGACTCATGCTGACATAGAGCACACTGGGATTCATCCCAGTTCTCACACACTCACCCCGTGTGTCTCATAATATTTGAGACTCGGGAACTTAATGTCCTATCCACTAACATCTTCTGCCCACCTTCTGCTTCCCTTACTTGTTTAGCGTTCCAGGACTCAAGTGTCCATGGCGGTTGTTGTGATATACCACAGACTCCTGCCACCCTGGAAAAAGTTCTTGTTCAAAGTTTTGATTTCACCACCCAGATATACAAAGATCCACCTCCAGGATCTCAAAACAAGGCTGTCTACTCTCATCAGATCTATTTTCCATTATAGGTTCCCTCTGAATAGGGAAACTGTGTTGCTTGTCAAGACCTCTACACTTGACTTCAAATATAGATGGCTTAAAAGAAGAAACAATATCTCTCAATTGGCAAAACACCTCAAATTCATGGCTGTTGATGAGGAATTTCTCATCTGTTGGATGCTATTCCTTTTTGATAACCTCTACGTCACTTTCAGGAATCAGCTCTTCTGTCAAGAGATTTGGATTCCTATGGGGACACCTTGTGCTGTCTTCGTGGCTAACCTATACTCCTTCACGTATGAACTTGATTTCATATGCAGATTACTGGATGCCAATGATGTTGCCCTGTTGCACAACCTGTCCCAAGTTTGAAGATATGTTGATGATCTTCTTGTCGTAGGCTTGGGACTTTATCATTTCACGGATTTCATGTATAAGGATGATGCTGCTAGAGGAGGAGGGATATATCCCAGACTTTCCTGTGAGCTAGTTCGAACTCATTTTGGCACTCACTGTGATTATCTCAACGGTCGCATTACCCAGGACGACTTCAATATCTTTGTCTCTATCTATGATAAGAAAGAGCTGCCTCACTTTGTTCACATCAAGGCAATCTCGCTCCCTCATGTTCTATCCAGCATTTCCTCTAAATGTAAATTAGGAATTATAAAATCGGAGTGTGTTAGATATAGATGGATATGTAATTCCAAAAAGTCATACCTTTCAGCTTGTAGGAAATTTATAAATAGCTTTGTCTCCGAAAATTACTGGCCTCACATGATCCAGAAAAAATTTTGCTGTCTTACAAATGGAAAAGATATCCATGGTTATCATGGGCTTAGTATCTATAGAGATTTAAGAACATCCTTTCTTTCTGCCAGGCAGGGAGCTCACATTCGAGCCCACTAGTAGTTTTTCCCATAGGGTTGTATACCATATGGTTATACAGGAGTCCTACTTGACTCCTGAACTTATATATAACCGTCTACCACTATTTTGATTTTTCTGCCATATGGATTTTAATTGGTTTGTTTCTGGACATGTTTGGCCTTTGCTTATGGACACGTGGGCCTACCTTGTCCCTCACTTAATCCAGGGCAGATTTTGCCTCCTTTCTATGCCCTTTTGCGTTGCCCCAATTCTTTTCAGGTTTTTCCTTGCTTCTCTGTTCTTTCCTTCTTGCACTTCGCCTTTGTTCTTCCTGTTTCAGTTCACTTGTCCCTTCCCGTGCAGCGTTGATATTTCTTGCTCCCCACTCGTAGAAGTAACAACCTCTGCTTGATTATTTCTTATTGCCTCGTCCGATTTTCTCTCTACTAATGGATGTTTGTGATTTCAGGGATTCATCAGGTATGTCCCGATTCCTCCACTCCTCTTACTCATGTTGATTCATTTCTTTCTTGCCTGATCTTCATCATGTTGCTGAGACTCCTGCGTTTATTTATGTGCCTGCACTTCTGCTTGCTCTTCTTTCCACACTTCCACTTCTGTTCTTCAGTTTTTCAACATTCCCACTACTTATGAGCGGCACTTTAGGGGAGCAACCGAGTTTGCCTTGGCACTCATGACTTTTCAAGCAGAAACTCGGTATGTGGGGTACTGACAATTGCTCAGCTACTTCGGCACTGCGTGAGGCACTGATGAAGTAGCAGGTGTTTTCGTGGAGGTTTACTATGGTTGCCTTCTGCTTCCCTTTGCTGTTTAGCATCTCAGGACTCAAGCGTCCATAACGCTTGTTGTGATATACTTTATATGCTGTCCTCTTACACCCCGCTCTCGTTGCTCTCGTTACCCTGTTACACTTCGACCCGTTTCTGCAGCCACACCATCTGATAACTCTTGTATTGTTCCACTCCTCCATTCCCCAGCTAATTCACTCCCTAGTATTTTTCCTTCGCTCTTTGACTGCTTCCTGGTTCGACCTCTCACGTCTACAGTGTTCCTACCTGACTCCAGCCCACGTTCTTAATCTTTATTGTTCACGCACTGTTACTGGCTGGCTCTTACATAACGTTTCCTATTTCTCGCAGTCGTTTGCATAGATGCTCTCGATTTCATGTTTTTTACTAGTCCATTGGCCATCTGTTATTCTCAATTTGTTTCAATTATGCCTTTGCTGCTGGTTACATTAGATGCATTCTACATTAGCGATTTAACACTATAGCATTGTGAATCATGTACATATTGCGTATCGATCATTTGCATTTCATGAGTTCTGGATAACCCGTTCCCAGAACGGCTTCTGCTCTCATATACCTATATAGATCCTGTCCTCTTCAACTTCGCTCTTGTTACACTGTTACACATCGATATGTCTCTGCAGAAACACCATCCACTACGCTCCCGCATTTTTCCACTCCTCCCTTCCCCAGCTAATTTCCTCACTATTATTTTTCCCTCGCTCTTTGCCTGCTTCATGGTTCATTCCTGACTTTCGACCTCCAGTGTCTTCAGTGTTCTTACCTGACTCCAGGCTACAGTTTAATTTTCATCGTCCATGCACTGCTTACTGGTGGTCAATTTCACAATGTTTTATATTTCTCGAATTCATTGGAATAGCTGTTATTGATTTCAAGTTGTTTACTAGTCCTTTAGATATATGTTATTCTTGATTTGTTGCAATTATGTCTTTGCTTCAGGTTACATTCGATGCATTCTACTTTATGGATTTATCACTGCATTGTGCAAAAAGTACGTCTTGGTTACCCGATCATATGCATTTACTGAGTTCTGGATCACCCTTTCCTAGAAAGGCTTCTGCTCTTAACTACCTATATCCACTAACATCTTCATGTCCATCATAACATCTTCCTTTTGTCCTCACGTCATGCTTCTCTCTCAAGGTTACATTTGCTCACACTCGCAATGAAGTACAGGTACCGATGCATCATGAACATCATGCTATACTTGCAGGCAGATTTCCGGACGCATACCTCTCTATGTAATTGATAGTTATGACGATCTTTACTAGGTTACCACCATGTGTCAGGGTCAGAGTTAGTCTGGTCCGACGTGGGTGTTTGGGTTGTTTACAATGGGTTCTGTATTCCATTCTCAAATATGGACAGTGGATATAGGAGATAAGGTAGCACTAGAATGATACATTCTAGTGCCGTACTGCCTGCCCAAGTTATATTCCCAGATTAAGCTTTTGTGACATTCTCCCCACTTGCCCACTAATAGTCATCGAGTCTGATTGATTTTGGCTACCTAAGGAATGCTCTCTCTCTCTTACTAACTTCATTCACCTACAGTGCCTCGTCTGCTACCCGAATCACTACTCTCTATCTGCAGTTTTTTTTTCTCTATTGCTGGCTACTTATCACATTCTTTTAGCATACTAACTGTCGTTTTCTTCCTTTTCTGCTTGTCAATCAAGTCTTATAAAGAACCTATAGGTCAATATGAAAGGTATGTTCCGACCCTACAGGTGATACAGAGGTAAGATACTTACTCTTACCCTTCCAGCTTCCCGACCGACTGCTGGTTTTTCCTCTGCTGTTTCCTGGGTTCTAAACACCAGATAATGAATGTTTTCTGCTTGTCTTGTCAACAGAAGGCTACAGCTAATACTGGCCTCCCTAACCCCACATCTTTTCGATTGTTTGTTTGAGCACCACTTTTAGGAAGAATCGAGTTTGCCTTGGCACTCATGGGCAAAAGAACAGAAGCACGGGACGGAAGATACTGGCATTGCATCCAGCTATCTTGACACCCCGCAGGGCACTACGAAGTCGTGGGTGTTTTCATGCAGACTTCCTATGAAGAGACTGCTCCTTTTGTGTTTTGTAGTGTTGACAGACTCGTGCTGACATAAAGCATGCAGGGTTAATCCCAGTCCTCGTACACTCGCTCAGGGGACGTCTCATAATTTCTGGGACTAAGGCAATTCATGTCCTATGCACTAACATTTTCATGCAGTCACTAGGTCATGCTTCGCTCTCAAGGTTACACTTGCTCACATTCATTATGTACTGCAGGTGTCGATGCATCACAAACATCATGCTAACCCCTGCATGCAGACGTAGGCATGCTTACCTCTGTATTTACTTGATAGTTATCGCGATCTTTACTGGGCTACCATCATATGTAGTCGTCTGAGTCAGTCCTGTCAGAGTATGGAACCAGGTTGTTTACAAAGGGTTTTGTATTCCATTAGACAATATGGACATTGCAGATACAGCAGTTGATTTGATCTTATGCAAATTGTTTTCAACGCGAAATGGAAACGGCCATCTTTTAAGTTGATGCCTATAGCTGATTGAGTATGCCTATGAGCTATTATGTTGATTATGCTATTATATTATGGCATGGTCTCTGCAGGTGGATAACAAAGCGTACAAGAAAGCAGTGAGGCGATTAGAAGCAGTGGAGAAGATGATTGCCGATCATCCTGTTTCCTCATCCCCGTCCATCAGTGCACGACTGAAGATGCTTCAGAAGAAAAACAAATTGACAGCATCTATTCGTGTGGCACGCTCAGAGGTCCGAGCTGCATCAACCCTCGTGTTCAAAGACGAATTGAAGTCTCGCAGGCGTGTCCTTAGGCGCCTTGGGTAAGCCAGACTCTGACAACGGAGTATGATGGGTCACATGTAAGCTGTGTAGTTCTCGTATTCCCTGTTTGAACACACCGAGAATAGTTTCGCAGAGGTTTGCCAATTGATAACCGCGTCAAGCTAAGATTTTGTCATTGCTATCTGAACCCAAGTCGAGCTGACGGTTTAGTGCCTGAATGTTTAGTTTCTGGTGGGATTCATTCGTACGTGTGTTCAGGTATGCTACTGTAGACGGAGTCGTGGAGCTGAAGGGTAGGGTGGCATGTGAAATCAGCAGTGCCGATGAAATTGTTCTTACAGAACTTATTTTTGGGGGGACATTCAAAGAACTTACACCGGAGCTTCTTGTTGCTTTACTGTCTTGCTTTGTTTGGCAAGAGAAGAGTAAAACTTCACCCAAACTCCGTGAGGATCTAGCTGCTCCCTACTCTCAATTACGAGATGTCGCTCGAAGGGTGGGCAAAGCCCAACTTGACGCGAAGGTATGTTGTCTGGGGGCCTAGTTTAAACTCGATTCAATGTATCTTAGAAGGGAACTAGTAAGCCCGGAAGGTATGCGTAGACGTTAGCAACATGGAGTTGAGCAATGTGTCGCTTACAGGGGAATTCACAGTTGCACTCGGAAATATGACGAGCTTACTTGAGGAGCTTGCAAGTGACATATTTCTTGTTCTTCTAAACTCAGATGTCAATTGATGTGGAACAATACGTGAGCTCACTTCGCCCAGATATCATGGAAGTGGCATATGCATGGGCCAATGGAGCCAAGTTCTCGGAGGTCATGAAGATGACGGACGTCTTCGAAGGAAGTCTAATTAGAGCGTTCAAAAGACTCGAAGAGGTTCTGCAGCAGCTCATCACGGCCTCCAGATCCATCGGAGCAACAGAGCTGGAAACGAAATTTGAAGAAGCAGTTGTTAAGATAAAGAGGGATATTGTGTTCGCTGCATCCCTTTACCTTTAAGTGGAGTCATAAGAGCTTGCACTTCTCGTTCTATTTGATTCTTGCAATGACGCTCATTACGGGTTAGCTAGAACGGATACGTGAGGAAGGCTTTGTGTCGCTGGATTCGAGCCTTGAGTCGTCCAGAGTAGAGCAAGAGTTGGTTGCATAAATTCTGGAATCGTTTAACGTTAGACCATAGAGCAGTCCTTCCAGCATTTTCCTGTCTGTGGTCTAACGTTAAACATGTTCCCTTACCTAGTTACGTAAGGTAACTAATGCCTAATTTTGATCCAAAAGTTAATATTATGGTCTTGAGGCAAAGTCGAGGTTTCAGAAGTTCACATGAGAACATAAAGAAGCTCGTGGAAATTATTGCTCTTGGCCCTCCCTGTCTTCATATCCCACCTTGTTTCCTGTCAAGATGTTAAGCTCATCACCGATCTCTTTATCGATTGGCTTACTAGGTCATTGCTAGATTTGGGTAACTATTGTGTGATTCATTTCAATCTGGGAAGTCTTTTCTCACGATGAGCGCATATGGGCGCTGGAAAAGATTACCTCTTGATTTTTCCAACCCGTTTCCTTCAAATAGTGGGTTTTACTGCATTCTCAAACCTGCGCACAAGATCGTCATTCATTATCTCATTCAAGGTCCATAACCATAAGCGTTGCAACAGTTGCGTCTGGTTCTTGAAACGCAGAATGTAGCAAGGGACGTAAATGTCATCAGTTGTTCCACCACCTGCAAGTTAAAAGAATTTCGAGTCGTAGGCATAGTACAAGCATCCTTAAAACGATTCACAACTGGACTGGCACTTAAGCCAACGCTTCATTCAACCCTCCAACCCACGGTCAGTACTGCGGTATCAAAGGTAATGAACTCGTGACGAAGTTGTCACTAACACGACAAGATACGATCCACGAACTTTTACGTGGAAGGTACACAACGTAAAACATATTTAAGGGTTCGTCAGACACGATGCCTGCGGGTCACATGCGGGTTTGTGACATAAGGGTCGAGTTATGCGTTCAGATCGCTAGGTCACGAAAACTGTGAGGAGCATGCAGAGTTTTCATTCTGCATGGTGATGAGGCAGTATGAGAACTCTAGATGCTACTCGCAAAACATTCGCAAAGCATACCTTCAACACTTCAAGAAAATGAGTGAGGAAAAGTACATAAAGTTTGCAGATCCTCACCCAAGCAACATATAATAATAAGCGAAAGTACTCGTATGATACTCTGTGACACAATCTCGTGTCAGAAGAATAAGATAAAACTGGTCAAATAAATACTGGACTGTACGACAATCCAAGACAGGTCCCACACTGACAGTTTGATTGGCAATATAAAACGACGTAACAGAAGAGGAAGCAACTCTTAGAAATATATAACTACACAACTTTTTGGTTCTTTACTATATATGGTAGTATCTCCAACCGACCAGGGACTTAGCGTCTTCCGAAAAGGATCCCTGTGGTCCCAAGTAAATCTACAAGGGGCTGCATTAAGAAGTTGTTTGTGTGGAGTTAACACGTTGTATAACCAGGATTTTAGCTAACTGTAGACACTTCAGTAAGAAGGTGGAATTTCGACAACCTCCAAATATGTGCCAAAGAAAGTAGGCTAAAGAATGAAGAATATCCTTACAACGTAGATCGGCGGCGAGGTAAATTGCTTGTAGTTTATTCATCTCGAAAAGGTCATGTTTTACTGTTATAAGTACACTTCCTTTGGCGTGCTGAAGGGTAAGTACTACCATGTTTCTTGTAAAGAGGTCTGGTACTCTTATATAAAGACGCTGGTCATACCGAGTGTGCCTTATTGAGTGGCGAAACAAACTGTAAATAGCTTGTTGTAGCAACGAGAAGAAATATACAGACAGGTGATTGCTTTCTTGAGTTTCACATTTCTCTATCAACAATCTCATATAAAGGCATTATAAATATGATAATATAGGAGAACATAAAACCATCCTTTAAAAAATGGGTTAAGTTAGGGAACGAGGGCTGACTATATGATGCTCTATACTAAGCGTATTGCTGAAACATGATAATTTAAAGTTAAGAAAAAATTGATTTAATTACTTATCATACTATGGGACTTACTGAAGAAATTTGACACCCAAAAGGCAATGTAAATTTAGAGTTCTATAAATTTATCTCAACGTTTAAGTTTGAATCAATTAGATATTTAGAGGATTACTGTCTCCAACAAGTACTATTAGAAGTGAGAGTAATTATGTATAAGATAACCGAATGCTCATATAATGGAAGGCGACATGGTTATTCCGAGCATCACATAGCTTTGACATAGTAAATGATAACTGACTAGGAAAAGGGAGTCAACTAGTATTCATGATGCCAGTTGTGTTGCCGCATATAAGCTACCAAGAATCTTATATTTCCAGTAAAGATATGTCATGCAAGAGGATGTGTTGAGTTAATATATTGAATATCATACGATTTTGTAATATTTATCTCAAGATTTTTCACTTATATGTTTTGACTCATCTTGATCATATGTATACAAATTAATTTTCCTTTATATGCCTTGAACAAACTAATTCCTTTCAAGGTATAAAATTTCTTACATGTAAATAACGAGAAAGAAAGTCATGGAAGAAAAGTGAATTTCACTTTGATATAAAGCATAAACTTTCCAGCTTAAAAACTTCATATTAAAAAGATAACATTAAGATATGTTATAGATTAAAAATATACATTAATCAGTTTATACAAAAGAAACTAAGTGAATAAGACCAGTATTATTATTTACTTAAAATTTGGACCATGTGTTATGATTTGATTGCATTGGGATTTCCTTGTAATATATAAAACTATATCCCCACAAGGAAAACATATATAAAACATCACCTTATTTTTAGAAATTTGAAGGATTGATTATAAGTTATGATTATGAGAAAATGAAAATCTATGTATTTGAAATCCAACTATACATTATTTTAAATAAAGAGAAATGTGATGAGAAAGAGGGAAATGTACCAAGGATCTTTTGGATTTTCTACTAGTTGTACTTGTTGAATGTTTACTTTTTTCTTCCTAGTAAGCAATTACGTACACAAAACTTATGAAAGGTAAATTCTAAAATAGAGGTGACTAGAAGAAAATAGCACCTCTAATATTGGTCAGTATCAACTTAATTTATGCAAAAGAAAAGAAAGAAAAGTGAAAATGAAAAAAAGTTTATACAAGGGATGGCAAGAATTTTAAGAAGAAAGTTGATGAGAAATCACTAATCCCCATAACCACCAATATAGAAGCTAAATTACCTATTTGAAATACTATTTTGTCCTTGAGAAAAAATCCCTCTACATATATGTTGTTGATTAATCAGTAAGAAAACTGCAAATCTGTATAGATTCTCCATAAATTAATCTGGAATAATTCAAGATTTTCAGTCAAAAAAGGACTATTTTCATAATTTTACTTCAATTACTAGTTTTTTTACCCTTAATTTTATACACGAGTATTATAGCCGGTCTATAACCTAGTTAAGTCATATTATTAGATAATATTTGCAAATTTCTTCACAAAGTTTTAGTGTGTTAACCCAATGTGACTAAAAAGTAGTATAACGGTAAGAAATAGGTTGTTCCCTTGAGGATATGGGTTGTAGAGAGTTAGATTTGAATAGAAATGCCCAACTTATAGTTCTTTATTGATACTTATTTAACTACATGGGTAGGAACTACTCCCAAAAGAGTGTAGTGCCACCTTATGTCACAATATGGAAAATGTGAAATTAAGAAGGTCACTTTCACTAAGAATATGTTACAACTATTTGTAACATGTGATTGATTTCCCAAAGGTGATGATCTAGTCAACTCAAAAAAGGCTACTTCACTATGAAAACTTCAACTCCAAAGAAAATGTACTACCTTTCATAGAAAGTACAACACAAAAGGCTCTTTGCATTGGTGCAGTTCTTTGTCTTTGCTTTTGTGGTACTATTCAACACTAGTTTATTTTTGATCCATCTAAACATTGCTTTGATCCTTTAGAACTCTCAAGGATCACACATCTTGGTCACAAGTACAAGTGATCACACACTCAAATACTAAGGGTTCCTACTACAAAGTTCCTCTCAATCACCCATTGAAGGTATGCATCAATACTCAAAATTAAGCAAAAGTGATGAAGACCTTTTTGCCCTTTTGCTTTATTCATGTTTTGATGATTGAATGAATTTTTACAGTAAGAAAAAGCCTTAAATATTATTCTCACTCAAAAGCCAAATAAATTTAAAGGTTGAGGAAGTCCAAAGATCTTCTTGGCTCATTCTCATTGTACATTAATAATTTTATCTTCTTGTATTATCCTATTCTACTTACATGTAGGTCAATTAGGTACCTCACACATGTAAGGATAGAGATCAATTATCCTTTTAAGACAACTTGCAATTTTGTATGCTTTGGACTTACTATTTCAATGGTCCTACAACTAAGATGAATGTCTACAGCTACAAAGAACTTCTTTGCAAAGGTCTTTTGTCCAAGATACTATTGGAAGAAAACACCTTTGCCTTTATAGGTCATACTGAGGAGTTCTATGCTCTCCTTGTAATCCACTATTGCTAAGAGTAAGATGCCACAAGATTTGATGAATTTTTTATCTGTATGCTCCCAAAGCCTAATTGTTAACAATTCTATCTTCTCTTCTTTGTATTCCTTACCCTTAAGACTCTAAAACTTGCAATTTGAGTTTGTGTAACTTGGTCTTGGTTATCTTTTCCTTAGTTGCTTCCTCTACTATCTCCACTAATTGGTCCAAAACTTCTTCCATTTGCTTGAGGATCTTTGCCTTCTCCACTATTGAGTTGTTCAAAGCTTGAACTTCTACAATTACCTCCTCCATTATTTAAGGTTGGTCCATTGCACTCTCCTCCTTCTCCTTCTTCAATTCTATGGCTAGTCTTTCAAGTTGTATGGTTGCTTCCTTCTTGTTTTAAGACATATGCAACTCTGTAGCAATTATCTTCAGGTTTCTTGCTTCAAGTTCTCCCCAAATTTTGACCACTTCTTTCTCTTTGGCTTTCAACTATTTTTTGTATCCCATGTTGCATGCGCTTCTTTTTGATCCAAAGGGATTCCAATTTGGATTGGAACATTTGGGATTCTTTCTCTTGCCTCTTTTGTATTGCTACAAAAATTAGTTTTTCCTTTTCACTTTGAAATTCTCTTATACCAAAAAAATAGAGCAAAACTACATGGGGATGTTGAAGTGGAGCATCCCCAAAAATTGACATATGTAGCTATCTACCTCCTATACTTCACCTTGAGGTATCTCATTGATTGTCTACAATTGTTGATCAACAAAAGGTTAGCAATAAAACCTCAGTTGTATCTCACAAGGAATTACATTAAGGTACTCTGCATAGAAAAAAAGGATATCAAAAGGATCCACAATGATCTAAGGTTGTAAAATTAATATAATGCTACCATCAGCTCTGACCTGGAGCATAGAAAGTGAAAATCAATAACATCATGTGGGAGCTCAAGGTAGCCTTGGAGCATTTGGGAGACAGGATGCAAACCGACTTAAACTATTCAATGGAAGCATCTTTAGCCACCTTAGAGAAGCATGTCCAACTTTTTAGGAGTAATACCTTCAAGTACTCCTTGATGTACAAGGCATGAAATGCATGTATGATAAAATGCTACAACAAGTGACAATATCGACTTGGACATCATTTAGGACAAGAACAACTCAAAGGACTTTGACAATGATCTAGCCATTGCATATGTGCATGAGAGGAATAAGCTTATAGTCAAAGGCCTTCCTTTATTTTATTTCCCAGATTCAACAATTTGGGTAAGGAGTCCACAAATTCTAACAACCATATATGAAAATTTCCATTATGTACTTAGGCCTATAGGATTATTCCTATATTTTTTCAATTCCCTGCCCATGTAGGAATAATGGTGCCTATAGATACCTTATTGAGTTGGTTGTCATTGAGCCTTTGAGCTCTTGTACCAACCATCACTACCTTGGAAAATATAGATAGGATAGGGTTACTTGCACCTTTGGATTCCATTCCTCAAGGATTGAAGGAAAGATTGAAGGAGAGGTTGGACCTATAGGTGCCCTAGTCAGATGCAATTTGCCATCTGACCTATAGGAAAAGGCCTCACACTTGGCTCATTGTAGATGGATGACCTATAGGAGTTCATCATACCATGCAAATGCTAGAGTATTGTCGGCAGCTATGATGTGAGACAAAGGATCTTGTACTTCTTTGAGCAGCCATTTACTATAAAGTCTTAGCTTAGGGGTATCATCAAATGACTTGAGGTGATTTCAAGGAAGGTAGTGCCTTCAACCCTTTTCACTAGGAGACCAAGAGTATGACTTTCACGTATCCCTTATAGCAAGCTAGCATATGGGGTTGTCACCTAGGAAGAACTCTACAATTAACTCACATGGATGATTTCATTGTGATATGGGATTCCATATTCAAGGACTACCAAGAGAGAGACCAAACAAGCATGTACTACTCGATAAAGAACAAATTCTTCCCTTGGGCCAATAAGGGCAATAAGAAGAGATAATACTAGGAGGCTTGCCCAAAGTGAAAGGACTTAAGAGAAGGCCCTATCAAGGTGAAAAAGTGCTAGATATCAAGTACAAGAAATACATTCTATGTGAATGTATGAAACAAAACTGCAAGATGAAGATGCAATGCATTATCTTAACATTCTACAAGATGTGCGGGAAAAGCAACTACACACCAACATGTTTTAGGTATGGGGTTAGTTCCTACATGCATACTAGTAAGAGATAAGTAGCAATTAAAGCTAAAGGTGATACTTTGGCTATGTCAAGGAATGCATATTTAGTAAAAAGAATCTAGAGATAGGAGTCTTTAAGTGTTCATGTTGTGGTGCATAAAGGATGCAACGGTCATAGTTAGAGTATTGTTAGGAGAAGGATAGAAAATTATTTTTAGGGTATATAAGTTGGCTTATGCCTCTTTGTATATGTTCTTTGATTATTCTTCTATTGGTAACTCCTTGATCACCCATTCATTTGTTTACAAAAAAAACTTGTTTTTAAGACTTGATTCTTGTCCATAGACTCAATTGCTTGGCATATTCATTCTATCTATAAACTGAACCATTCTTGTCATGGTTGTGAGAGATAGTTCTTTTAATTGTGCAAATGATTTATGCTTGATCAATCAAGTAGCTATCATCATTAAATAAACTACTTTCTGCTCTAGTTTTGTGAATATTGTTGAGTTCATTTCCAAGTTGTGGATGTGTGGGTGCCTTAAGTGGTCCTCCTTGCTTTGTTTGTCACCCAATTATTTGAGTCATAGAGTGCTTTGTAGCATTACCCATAGCATTGTGGTTGATGAATAGAGAGTGAAGGTACCACAAAGCCAAAAGGCTGATAAAGGTGATAGACCTACGAGCCAATTCCATGGTTGAGTGTCTAAAGGTAAACCCAGACCCTTAGAGTACAACTACAATCACTATGGGAATCCTGCCTGAAATTCTTTCCAAAGCCAAGTGATAGGCCAGTGGTAATATTCTAAGGACAAGAGAAGAGAGAAAACACAAATTTCACACTCAATCCTTTGATGCCCCAAAGGAGCACCTTCTCTTTATTATATATATAAAGAGGATCTCCTCCGAGGAAGCCCCACCATAGGATTAGGCACATAGATAGGTGACATGTCAGCAAGTTCCACCCTTGGATTACCCACTTGGATGGGTGACATGTTGATCATGGTCCTATCTGGTTGGTCAAACAAGCTTTGACCAGAGGGAATCTTTTAGGGAATCTTATTGTAGGAATCTTAGAATCACATGGGTGAGGTACCATTGGAAAGCTCTTGAAAAGACAAACCAAGGAGGAGGGAAGGCTAGAATTTCATTCAATGGGAAGGGAATGTGCACATTTTTGAAGTCTAATTCATCCATTTAGGCTTTTGAAATTGCCTTCAAAGATTTCAATCATATTTTGGTTCCTACTCTATTAGTAGAAGTCCCCTTTTGGTGATGCCTCTTTCTAATCTATTTAGTCTTTCATGTGTAACATCCTTCCAAATGTTACCAGACCAATTCTCACCTTTAAATCATATGTCTAGCTATTGGTTCTAAGGTTTTCAAGTCTATTTTGGTTTTTGCCCTATTAGTAAATGTATTCTTTTGGTGATACTTTTATCTGATCTATTTTGACCATCAGGTATAACATCATTCCAGATGTTACCAAACCAAATTTCACATCTAGAGCATATGGCTAGCTCCTGGTATTACACCAGTCATGCAAGGACTACCTTGTCAACCTATCTTTCCCACAATGTCTTGTACCCTCCATTGCAAGATTAGAACAACCCATCAACACAAGTACTCAAAGAAAATCACTTGGCTATTGTTTAGATAAGTTGTTTTTTTAGGCATGAACAACTTGATCATGAATTTGGCTAGGACCTTTTATGTAGGATCCTTGTATCCAAGAACAGACCAACCATTATTAGTCTTGTCATCCTTGAAGGCTACTATGAATCCTACTTCCATGCTTGTGTCTAGGCAAGTCCACATGGAATCCAATGTCATGGTATTTGGAGGAGAATTTTCTAGTCCCAACACTCTCCAGCAATATTCCTCCATCCAAGTAAAGAGATTCTCTCTCAAGTTCTCTATCCTTGGATCCTTATTCTTCTTTGTCTTATGCAACATCGCATGATCATTCAACTCCTAAATTCCGTAGCAAGAATTCCACCTTCTTGCTACAAATAAACTCTTGCATGTAGTGGAATGCTTGATTGGTCAATCTTGGATAATCTGATATGAATTTAAGCACTTTCCTTCTATACTTAGGTGCTCAAGGTGTGGTTCTTAACTTTTTCCCTTTCATCTCTTTAAATTCCCTTTTCCTAAAAGGGCTCACTCCCTTCTCACAATTCTACAACTTCTTGTCAAAGGTGGAGAGAATTCTATCTTGAATACAACACACACTTGTCTAATCTTGCAAAAGTGAAAAGTGAGAAGCCTTCCTTGAGTATTTAAGTTGATGATCAAACCATAAAATTTTTTTGGTAGGTGTGCTTAGTGCAAGCAAGTGCATCTCACACATGTGAGTGTCTTGGTACAAACAAATAGTCATTACTCATTGTTCTTGATCTAGGGGCATCACATTTAGGTCCTCAAGATCTTTTCAAATTGATTGAAAGAGTAAGGGTGCTTTTGGGCAAAAAGGTTGTTCACAATTGAAGGTCTTCTTTCAAGGCAAAGGCCTCCTTTATCAAGGTTACAACTAAGAGCTTTCTTTGTTGAAATTACTTAGTGTAAGCCCTACTCCATGCTTCAAAAAGATTGACCTTACCTCATCATACATCTCTTAGGTCATCTTGCTCCTACAAAGTGCAGTTTTCCTTGGATCAAGGTGTAACAACTCAACAAGTATCACTTTTGTGGTAATCAGCAAGTAATAGTTCATTCCAATAGAGATACAATTCAAAAAGGATTAAATACAATGTAAAACATCACAAACACTTCTTCTTGATTTCTTCTTTAATCTCTTGAGTAGAACCCACACTCAAAAGAGAGTAACAAGCATCTCATCACAATCTCATCACAATGAAATGTCACCCATAATCACAATTCTTCCCAAAGAAAGCTACTTCACTATGAAATGATGTTGCCTTGGAATTGTGTTTCACACCTCTATTGAAGGCACAACTTCCTCTATACAAGTTGCTTTGGATCAACCCGATGTTGCACTCAAAATTGCAAAATACTACCAATACTACAATTCCTCATGGATTTGTCAAGGCATTACTTTGATTGCTATCCACTTAGGATCAAACACATAGAATGAAATCAGCACTACGGAATCCAACATCCAACAAGCTCACTGATTTGCACTTCAAATTTCTCCACACACTTACAAACACACACATAGGATTGATACTTAAAATTAAGCTGAAATGACAAGCACTAAGTTATAACACTTTGCTTTACTCAAATTAAAAAATATGAATACTGAACAACAACTCATTGCAAATTCTTCCTTTGAATAAGTGGAGCGCTTGACAATTATCTAATAACATACTGTTCTATAAAAACTTTACTTTATAACCTACAAATCCAAAATGATAAACCACATCTTCATATTTGCCTCTTCATATTTGCCTCTTCATATTTGCCTCTTCATATCTCAAAAATATTACTAATCTGATCTAATGTCTACCTTGACTTTGGCTTCTAAACCCAATGTTCCTTCCTTTGTATCCTATACTTTGCCCTTATCTACATTGTCTACATAGTCTTCTATTTCTATCACCTCTTTAGTCTAAACTGCAATTGAAGGTATGACTAATCTATCTACATTCTCCTTCTCTAACCAATCTCTTCTAATGTCTTTGGCAACTCACCCTAACACACTTGCATTCCTACTTCTACAACTTCAGACTTAGCTTCTTCCTTCACACTACTTTGAAGTTTGTCTAATTTGGACTTTACTAAATCTAATCTGAGACTCACATTGTCTGTTACTTCTAACATCTTCCTATCTACACTCTCTCTTAAGCAAATTTAACAAATTATTCAGCTAGTGTCCTTTGCTTTTCTCTTTCTCGTCTCCTGCACTAACAACTTCAACTCATGTAGTCATGCTTCCTCCAAATTCCCTTTTTCTTTTGTACTCAACATCACCTTCATTCTCCCGATGATCTCTCCTACCAATTTTGATTTATACCCATGAATGCACTCTACCTTCAACTCATCCTGATACATATGCAATTCAACTTTGTACTCAGCCGCCAACATCTTCTTCTCTTGTGTACTAGGCAATCTGGCTTTTTGCACTTCTTACTAGATCCCGTAGTCTTTCTTCCTCATGCATGCTCGTCAACTCACACTGCCATGCTTGATCTTTCTTTGCCACCTTTGATCTTAAGCTCTCCAGCTCTTGCCCCATTACTACTATGATGGCCTTTGAATGTATGACTTCAATGCAAGCTTCTCCCACTTTTCTCTTCATCTTCTCAGATGTTGTCTTCTAGTTCCTCAACTCTTAGGCTTGAAAGTCAAGGTCTCTTCCACACTTCTCAAAAATCTCTTGCAAGTTCTCTAGAGTTTTCTTCTTTAGTACTACATCCACCCAAAGTTCTTTGGCTTCTTCTTCCCTTTGGGTTAACCTCTCCTTCAATTTTCATGCTCCTTCACTAAGATATTTCATCACTTGCAACTCGTTCTTCACCCTTGAATGATCTTTCTATATCTTCATCTTCTTTTGCTTCAACTGCAATAACATTGGACACATGATCATTGATAAATACTTGACCCCATCAATTTCTTGTACTCCTTCCTTGCAGTCTTTTTCTTTTGCATTTACAGCTGAAGCTTCCTTTAATGCCTTACCTCAAAGTCGTGATCTTTGAACCTTCAAAGTCATCTCCTTTGAGCTTTGTTCTTTATCCTCCTTCACTTGGCTTGGACCTGTGAGCTAGCTTATCTCTCGCTCAAGATGAACCTCTGATGGCTATTATGGTAGCACACCATGGACTAAGAAGGCAAGGAACCCCAAGTCCGTCATACTCTTCCAAGGCTAACACTCCAAGACTCAAGATATTGCTCACTAGAGAACTCAATGAGAGATAGATAGTTGCAAATGAAACGATGATGAGTACCTGTAATACCAAGGGTTAGCCATATGATCTAGATGTGAAATTTGGTTTGGTAACATCTAGAATGATGTTATACATGATGGTCAAAATAGATCAGATAGAAGTATCACCAAAAGAGTACTTCTACTAATAGGGCAGAAACCGAAATAGACTTGAGAACCTTAGAACCAATAGCTAGACATATGATTTAAAGGTGAGAATTGGTTTGGTAACATCTAGAAGGATGTTACACATGATGGACTAAACAGATCAGAAAGAGGTATCACCAAAAGGGGACTTCTACTAATAGAGTAGGAACCGAAATATGCCTGAAATCTTTGAAGGCAATTTCGGAGGCCTAAATGGATGAATTAGGCCTTGAAAATGTGCAGATTCCCGCCCCAATAGAGGAATGGCTGGCCTTCCCTCCCCCCTGGTTTGTCTTGTTGAGAGCTTTCCAACGGTACTTTACTCATGTGATTCTGAGATTCCTACAGGAAGATTCCCTAAAAGATTCCCTCTGGTCAAAGCTCGTTTGACCAACCAGATAGGACCTAGACCAGACAGGTCACCCATCCAAGTCAGTAATCCAAGGGTGGAGCTTGCTGACATGTCACCTATCTGTGTCCCTAATCCTATGGTGGAGCTTCCTTGGAGGAGACCCTCTTTGTCTATATAATAAAGAGAAGGTGCTCCCTTGGGGTATCGGATGTTTGAGTGTGCAATCTGTGTTTTCTCTCTTCTCTTGTCCTCGGAGGATTACAATGGTATCAGAGCGAGTGTTCTAGTCCAAGAGAGTGGATCACCCCTCTTGGAATAGCACGAACTACTGAAACTGAGTAATTTGAGGTGGAGAACATAGAGTAATCGCTAGACTTAGGAAGGACTTTAGAGAGCGGATGGGATGGATGCGCCGAGGGGACAATTTCCCACACCTAGCTTTCCATTCTCAAACCCATTCCACATCAAGGTTATGTACATCCAGCATGAGCATATGAGAGTATCGCTAGTTTATCACTTCGGTGCGGAATTCATGGACAGAGTGATGAACTCACCAAACCCGATGATTCTACCTGTGGTGATATATGACAGAGAGTGGGATTTGACGATCTACATTCTATTATGATAATATGGATATGAATGTCCCAAATCCGCTCCCTTTCAACACTCAAGTAGAAATCCGTTATGTAGTGAGGCCGAAATTGATGTTTAGAGATTTTGTGGTTAGGAATTTTGGTGAGGAGTATTATCAACGAGTTATAGCTTCTGAGGTCCCAATGGTAGTTCCGATAGTTCGTGCGCCTTCCAGAGTGATTATATTGACTCTGTATTGAAGTAGACGTTAGCAATTGGGTGTTGCAGGCACCATGGATCCGTAGTTGCAAGAGCTGGTGCAAGGAATGCAAGGGATGTTGAATGAATTTCGAGAGATTAAGATGACCATGGAGACATTGCAAAGTCAAGTGCAGATCCTCAGGAATGATCAAGCCATGCAAGAAGAAGAGCCGTCTCAAAACCCAGTACCTGCGACTGAAGTACTTGGAGAGGCACCCGTGCCTACGAACCCTATCAACGATGAAGCCACATTGCTACTTTGGATGAAGAAGACCTGCAACATCGAGCTTTACAAGGGGCAATGTACAATGGGAGTAGTGGAGAATTGGATCTCAAGAATGAATCGATATTTTTGATTGTTCTCAACAGAGATCACAGAGCATGCTGCAGGCGTGTTTGCATGTGGATACTTGACCGATAAAGCCCTCACATGGTATGATGCTTGGGAGCGATCCATGTTGGCAGAGAGAAGGGAGGTCACATGGACAGCAATGCAAGAAGGACTGCTCAAGAATTTCCAATCGGTGGATTCTGTGCAGATGGCTCGAACCCGACTATGGGGATTGAGACAGAAGAATAACGTACAAGAGTATGTGGAGGCATTTCTGGATCTACAAGTCGCAATTACCGACATGAGTCCTGCAGAGGCTCTCGACAATTTCAAACAAGGGTTGAAAGAGCGGATTCGCCAAGAAGTCATGGTGCAAAACCCTCGCACGGTATTTGAAGCCATTGCTTGTGCACAGAGAATAGCCGGAGCATTAGGTGGAGGTGAAGGAGTAGTTCCACCTCAACATTATCGGGCAGAAATGCCACACATGGGTGGACCAGTACCGATGGAATTGGGCAACCTTTGATTTCGGGATCGAGGAGCACGGCCGCTTCAAGGAGAGCGAGGACGGGTAGAAGAACGAAGAGATGGAGTCCCACGAGGAGAAGGGACTCGAGGAGAACAACACCGTTGTTACAATTGTGGCCGTATTGGGCACATATCTACCAATTGTCGCACTCGTTTCCCTAGAGGCCCTCGGCCTTCGTACAGGCGATCTTTGAACAACATGGAGAGGCACATTGAAGAGGAGGAGGTGGAAACCACTTCGGAAAACAAAGATCGCCAATAAATGTACCTCGCGGCCTTATTGGCTCAATAAGGAAGTAGAGAAGCGAGGGAAGGAAGAAGAATAATGCGCAAAGATCCCGAAAGGCAACCTCACAATTGATTGTTGTGAATGGAATCCTAGAAGGTAATCAAGTGAGAGTATTAATAGATCCGGGAGCAACAGAGAATTTCTTGTCTCGCTCTGTTGCAATCAGATTGGGAATGGATCTAGAGAGAGATGGAAGTGAAGAAGTAGAGTTACCAAATGGGCAAACAGAGAGGATTGAATCATTACCTAGACGGGTAACCCTCTATGTAGGAGAATACAGGAAGCAATTGAGTGGCGAGTGATATAGTTAGCCCGTTATGATGCAATTTTAGGCATGCCATGGATGGAGCAGTACAACCCAATGGTGGATTGGAGGAAGAAAGTAATGAGAACCCACCAATGGTCAATCATTGGGGTTAAAGAAAAATCACACAGGCAGAAACTGCCTCTATATGTCGTAGGGACGACAACTGTCTGTAAGACCGATAGATGTTCTCTGGGTCTAATAAGAGAAGTCCAGAGTGCACAACTCACTGGACAAATTCCTGAGAAATTGAAGGATGTGGTGGATGAGTTTCAAGATGTCTTTCCCGATGATCTACCCTCAGGATTACCACCTAAAAGGCGAGTAGATCACAAAATAGAGACACTCCCGGGGAAGACACCTCCTTGTAAGGCCCCATATCGCCTATCACCTCATGAGTTGGAGGAGTGTAAGACTCAAATTGAGGAGATGCTACAGAAAGGGTTCATCCAATTTAGCGTATCACCATATGGGGCCCCTGTCTTGTTTGTGAAGAAGAAGGATGGTACAATGCGCATGTGCATTGACTATCGGGGTCTCAATCAGCAAATAGTGAAGAACAAATACCCCTTACCTCGCATGGATGACCTGTTTGATCAACTCCATGGAGCGAGATACTTCACCAAACTGGACTTGCGGAGCGGTTACAATCAAATCCAAATTGCAGAGGAGGATGTGTACAAAACTGCCTTTCGAACCAGGTATGGCCACTTTGAGTATCTTGTGATGCCTTTTGGCCTCACCAATGCGCCTGCCACTTTCATGAGCCTAATGAATGACATATTTCGTCCACACTTGGATAAGTCTGTTATCGTCTTCTTGGATGATATCTTAGTATATAGTAGCACGATGACAGAACAAAAACAACATCTATGAGAGGTCCTCCAGATTCTAAGACAGAATCAGTTGTACGCCAAAATCTCAAAGTGTGAGTTTGGCAAGTCTGAAGTAGACTACTTAGGGCATAGAGTAAGTGTAGAGGGCATTCAAGTATTGACAGATAAAATAGAGGTCATTCAAAAATGGAGTGCCCCAGAAGATCAGACTCAACTTAAGAGCTTCTTGGGGTTGACGGGATTCTATCGTAGATTTGTCAAGGACTTCTCCAAGGTTGCACAGCCTTTAACGGCACTACTTGGCAAGGGGAAGAAGTGGACATGGGGAATTGCACAAGAGTTGGCCTTTCAAGAATTGAAGGCCGCCTTGCTCCATGCACCAACCTTGAAGTGGTATGACCCAAAATGTCCAATCAAGTTGGCTACGGATGCATCAGGCGTAGCAATAGGAGCAGTCCTCCAACAAGAGTGGCATGACGGATGGCATCCAATTGCATATTTCTCTTGAAAGTTGTTACTGGCAGAGCGCAACTACCACACCACAGAATGAGAAGAGCTGGCCATTGTTCTAGCAACCAAGCATTGGAAGCACTACCTGGGCGAGAAGGCATTTGTAGTAGAGACAGACCACAAACCTCTAGTCTACCTTGAGACGCAGAAGGATCTATCTCGTCACCAAATTTGGTGGGCAGAGTGGCGACAACGCTTCAACATGACAATCACCTACGTGGAAGGTAAGAAACAACTTGCAGATGCGTTCACCCGCATGCCAATGGCCAACAACTTGGCGGCAGAGGTTAAGATTAACCCTGAATTCTGGCAAGAGATTCTAGCTGCTACAAAAACTGACCCACAGATTGTAGAAGCGCAAGCCTCCAAAGGTATCACCAGCACCCAAGGACTCACCTTTTGAGAGGGCCAATTGTGGATCCCAAATGTCCCAGAATTACGCACCACCATTCTAGCGGAATGTCATGATTCGGCCATTGCAGCTCATGTCGGAGTGGACAAGACCTTGGAGGCAGTCAAGCGCCATTACTATTGGCCCAAGATGAGCAACGACGTGATGGACTATGTGCGTAGCTGCCTACTTTGTCAACAGAACAAAGCTTCTAATCAAGCTCCTGCAGGGCTCCTGCAGGGCTCCTTCAACCTCTTCCCACTCCTACCCAACGTTGGGAACAAGTGAGTATGGATCTCGTCTGTGAATTACCCAAGACCACCTCAGGGTTTGACTCCATTGTGGTCTTTGTGGACCGGCTCAGCAAAATGATTCATGTACGCCCTACCACCAAGGAGGTGACCGCTCCACAACTAGCTCAACTATACTTAGATGCAGTCTTTGCTCACCATGGCTTGTCTAGAGTACTCATCACCGATAGAGGCACCCAATTCACCAGTTTGTTTTGGAAAACACTCTTTGGTTTCTTCAAAACCAAGTTGGCCATGTCTACAGCTTACCACCCACAAACAGATGGCCAAACAGAGCGGGCTAATCGCACGATTGAAGACATGTTACGCGGCTTCACCTTAGAAGAGCAAGAGAGGTGGGACACCCTACTACCGTTGGTGGAATTCGCTTACAACAATTCAGTGAATGCCTCCACCCAGGTCACTCCATTTCTATATGGTGAGCATCCCTTCACACCTTCTAGCTTGATGAAGATCTATCCAGTGACTACCAAGGTTGATGCAGTCAACACATTTGTTTCTAGAATCCAACAAGGTGTGGAGAGCGCCAAGCACAGGTTACAGATTGCGCAAAATCGACAAAGCAGTATGCTGATGCACACCGTAGGCACATGGAATTCAATGTTGGGGATCAAGTGTGGCTATCAACAACCAACCTCACATTAGTTGGATCTCGTAAGCTCAGACCTCGTTTTATTGGGCCTTTCTCAATTCTTCGTCGCATCGGCGCTGTGGCCTATCACCTTGAGCTACCACCACACATGAAGATCCATCCAGTGTTCCATGTCTCCCTATTATGCAGATATGCTCCCCGATCAGGCCAAGGTACTTCCACACAGGACATTCGACCTTGTCCGACAGTCATTGATGGCACAGAGGAATATGAAGTAGAGCGGATTCTCCAAAAGCGCATGCGTGGTACTTGCCATCCGCGGGTGGAATATCTAGTACAATGGAAAGGTTACCCTCTCTATGAAGCAACTTGGGAACCCGCTGCCAATTTGGCACATGCACCGGTGTTGGTGCAAGCATTTGAGCAACAATTGCACAACAAGGACGTTGCGTCTTAAAAGGAGGGAGGTCTATAATACCAAGGGTTAGCCATATGATCTAGATGTGAAATTTGGTTTGGTAACATCTAGAATGATGTTATACATGATGGTCAAAATAGATCAGATAGAAGTATCACCAAAAGAGTACTTCTACTAATAGGGCAGAAACTGAAATATACTTGAGAACCTTAGAACCAATAGCTAGACATATGATTTAAAGGTGAGAATTGGTTTGGTAACATCTAGAAGGATGTTACACATGATGGACTAAACAGATCAGAAAGAGGTATCACCAAAAGGGGACTTCTACTAATAGAGTAGGAACCGAAATATGCCTGAAATCTTTGAAGGCAATTTCGGAGGCCTAAACGGATGAATTAGGCCTTGAAAATGTGCAGATTCCCACCCCAATAGAGGAACGGCTGGCCTTCCCTCCCCCCTAGTTTGTCTCGTCGAGAGCTTTCCAACGGTACTTTACTCATGTGATTCTGAGATTCCTACAGGAAGATTCCCTAAAAGATTCCCTCCGGTCAAAGCTCGTTTGACCAACCAGATAGGACCTAGACCAGACAGGTCACCCATCCAAGTCAGTAATCCAAGGGTGGAGCTTGCTGACATATCACCTATCTGTGTCCCTAATCCTATGGTGGAGCTTCCTTGGAGGAGACCCTCTTTGTCTATATAATAAAGAGAAGGTGCTCCCTTGGGGTATCGGATGTTTGAGTGTGCAATCTATGTTTTTTCTCTTCTCTTGTCCTTGGAGGATTACAGTACCTCCTCACTCCTTATTTATATACTTGTGAAATAGTTATGCACTAAAGTTACTATTTACCAAAGTAACTCAAGTTACTAGGCTAAAAGTCAAGTAAAGTCAAAATTTATAAAGGAATATCTATTCACATGGGCATATTCCACTAAGCATGTGATCTTATCTTGACCCAAAAACAAAGTCAAGGATTCCCTTACATGTTCTATCCTTGGACTATAGAAGAATCCAAAACAAAAAGGCTTGCGGGCCCGAGAGTTCTCAACTCTTTCTTCAAAGCCAAACACCTAGGAATAATACTAAGTCAACACACTAGAATTTTAAATAGTGGTGCTCATCTTTTCCACTTCCTCTAAAGTAAGGTCCCCTCTATCTTAGCTATGATTAAATTTAGCTAATCATGACTAATGTAGAACTATCCTTTATCTTTATAGATAATATCTCTCAAGTACTTGTTATACTAAGCTAAATATCACAATATCACACACATGCACAAATGGGTGTTACATTTACCCCAGGACTAAGTTTTCACTTTGTCCTCAAAGTGAAGGTCTCTCTACCTTCTATGATACATTTTCACTTATCATGGTTAATCCTATCAAAGTGTCTTCCTCCTAACTCCTTGAGATCATAGGTGTAATTGCCCCACACCTTCTTCACTATGAAAGGTCCAAAGTATTTAGGCAAAAACCTTTTTTTGCACTCTCTTGAATCAAATAGAATCAAACAACATTACCCAATCACCTTTTTTGAAAGGATCCACCTTCTTCTTGCCTTGCCTCTTATCATAGCTCTCCTTTTATTTCCTTTGGGTTTGCTTTACTCGAACCATAGTAACTGCTCTTGCCTCTTCCAACTCCATGAGTTGATCCTTCCTTGACTTCTCTGCATCACCTCCTTGTGCTTTCTTCAATCTCCTATGAATGCGTTGGAAGGTAGGAAGATCAAAGTGAATAGGTAAGGTAGACCCACTATGATAAACCAATTGAAATGGAGAATATCTGGTGGAAGTCTTCATGGTTGTCCTACATTCCCACAAAACTACATGAATCCTCTTGTTCCAATGATGTTTAGTTCCTTCCATTTCTACATCTTTGGCCAACATCATGCACAAGGTCTGATTGGTTCTCTCTGCCAAGCCTTTGGAATTTGGCTTATAGGATGTAGTGACTCTATTTGTGATAGAGAAATGTCGTAGCATGGCTGTGGTGATGCTTCTTGTAAACTCTCCTCCTCTATCAAAAACCAACTCCAAAGGGCATCCAAACCTAGAGATAATGTGTTCATGAACAAATCTACCAACTTCATCTTTATTCTTGTCCCTCAATGGTCTAGCCTCAACCCACTTGGTAAGGTAATCAATAACTACCACAATGTACTAATTGAACTTGAGAACAATCAGTACATTGTGAAGTACATTCTATTGAGACGACTTACAAAATCAATTCTCCACTTCTCAAAAGGTCATAGCAATGGAATTGATCTAAGTGGTGGATTGGATGTCAAATTTCTAGCAAAAGCTTGACAAACATGACAAGTTTTGCAATAATCAAGACAATCCTTGAAAATACCTCTCCAATAGTAACTTGCATCTAGAATCTTGAAAGCAGACACCTTTCATGCAAAGTGTCTTCCACACACTAAACCTTCATGAAACTCCTTTATGAGTAGGATAGACTCTTCCTTACCCATTGCTCTTTGAAGTAGACCATTTGCTCCTTGGTGAAAAAGAATTTTTTCCACCATTGTGTAAGGTCTAGATCTTGCTGCAAGGGCCTTCCTCTCCCTAGCATGCATCCCTTTTGGATAGTTACCTCTTGTCACAAAATCCACAATCTTCTTATACTCCATTGGAACCTCTTGAGTGACTGAGATTTTCATGAGCTCCTCATCCAAGAAAGAATCATCCATTGGCTCATCTCCATCATGATCATAGGCCCTAGATAACAAATTAACATTTGCATGTTTCTTTCTTGGCCTATCCTCAATGGTGTAGTCATAATCAGACAAGAGTATCATCCACCTTGCTAAGCCTCCCTTCCATATTAGGGTTGTTGAAGATGTACTTCAAAACCTTGTGATTTGTTATAATTGTGGCTTTCCCTCCAATCAATTAGTGTCTAAACTTCTTGAGACCAAAGATCACAACTAACCCTTCTCTCTCATTATGATAGAGTAGTTCTTTTTTGCTAAAACCATCTGCCTACTAGCATAAGCTATTGGATGATCATGCACATCTTGGTCTAATTGACTAAGAGTGCATCCTATAGCTACATTAGAAGCATTAGTGTAGAGGATGAAAGGCTTACTCAAGGTAGGTTTAGCAAGAATTAGAGCTACAACAAGGGATTGCTTGAGCTCCTCAAAAGCTTTGAGAGCCTCCTTGTCTTCCAAAATCACCATGTAATCTACACCCTTCTTCATGTAGATGGTCAATGCATAATCCTTGTTGGAAAATGAGAAGATGAACCTCCTATAGTACCCAACCATCCCCAAGAATTGGCATAAATTTTTCAAGCTTGAAGGGAATGGAAGGTCTAAGATTTTCCTCACCTTCTCAAGATCAACTGCTATTCTATCCTTGGAGATGATGTGCCCTAAAAGTAGACCTTTTTCACATCCAAAAATGCACTTCTCTAGGTTGAGTGATGTATTTGCCTCATCCAAGCACTGCAAGACCTTGATTTGGTGCTCAAAGTGCTCTTCCTTGCTCCCATAGACACAAAAGTCATCAATGAAGTCTCTCACAAATTTCCCAATGAAAGGTTCAAATATCTTGTTCATGAACCGTTGGAATGTGGCTGGAACATTGCAAAGCCCAAAAGGCATGACCTTGAAAGTGTAAGTTCTCCAAGGTGTGGTGAATGTGGTGAGTTGTTGATGCTCTGGTGCAATCTTGATTTGGTTATACCAACTATAACCATCTCCTAAACTATACCTCTCATACAACCTCCTCCAAGATCTCATCAATGAATGACAAAGGGTAATAGTCCTTCTTAGTAACAACATTAAACTTCTTGTATTCTACACATGCCCAAAGCTTGCCATTCTTTTTCTTCAAAATCACAATAGGAGACACCCATTTCAAATCCTCCACCCCAAAGATAAATCCGGCCTCCTTGAGCTTATCAATCTCCTCCTTCACCAGCAAAGATATTGGTGGGCTAATGCGATGTTGCCTTTTGTGGACTGGTCTTGCATGTGACTCCACCTCAATCTTGTGCTCCTCCAAGGTGACTCCTTTAGATATTTGTAATTGAAAGAAAACACATGGATGAACTTGCAAAAAATCTCCTCAAATCTCACCTTCTCTTCCTTGGTAACATTTGGACCATACTTGAGAGTAGATAACCTCCTTTCTATCTCCTCAAGTGTCAATTTATCTGGGTCCTTCAAAACCTTTGGCTTAGATGCAAAATCCATATCACACAAGGTATACACATCTAAATCAGATTCAGATTCATCTTCCTCCATGCTCATGTCCACACCTAAAGCTCATTCTTCTGAATCTGATTCCCAATAATTAGAAGATGGTGTATCTGAATGTGAAGTGTTGGTGGTGGTAGTCATAGAAACTGTAACTCTATGGTTGATGGCCTAATCCTCAAATACCCTCTGTTCCATTGATCAATTATGCGTGCTACTCTCAACCATGGCCTCCCAAGAAGTAAGTCATAGCTTGAATCCTTCAAGACTTGGAGAGTTATGAGATTTTGAACTCCCATAACTGAAACTACCACCTTATCCATCACCCCTACTGGTCAAAATTGTTGCTTGTTTGCCATGCTCACCACAAATGTTGAAGGTCTAGAGGGTATCATACACAACTTCTTCATCAACCTTTCTGACATGGAATTCATTGTTGATTCTCCATCAACCAATGCATCCTTGATGTTGTGACCATTCACTCTCATATCAATCTTGGGAGGCAAATTCACAAACCTCCCATGCTGCTGGTTTAGCATCCACCACCCCCATTGATATTGGATCTTTTTCCTTCTTCTTCCTCTTTCTCCTTGTAGAACTCAAACCACTTCTAAGCTCCTTTCTCAAAGTAGGATTCAAAGCAATCAATTGGCTTACTATGATGTTAGCCTTGTGACTACCAACATCCTCCAAGACATTGTAGTTCCATTGTTGCTTTGAGATCAAGAAGTCCTCCATCTCCAACTTATTCCTTGGAGTCTTTGTTGTTCATGATGTTGAAGTGCTTGTGCAAGTGCTCCTAGTAGGCATAGGAGTATCTTGACTAGGAGTAATTCCTTGAGAAGAGTGCACATCCTTTGCAAAATGAGTCTCTTCTTCTCTTGTGCAAAAAGATCCAAATTAAGACCCTTGGACTTTGAGCACTCTCCCTTCTCATACTTTCTCTCAAACACATCTATAGATGCTATCCCCTAAACTTTGTTTGGATTAGGAGGCACTTGGGTCTCAATTCCTCCCTCTTTCCCTTTATTGGCTCCTTTTTAACCCTTTCCTCCATGGGAAGTGGAATTTGGGCAATTCCTTTGGATGTGACCTCTTCCTCCACAACCAAAAAATTTTCTCTCATTGAAATTATTGGTTGGTTTTCCTTCTCTATATGGATAACTTCCATAACTCCTAGATCCTCTCCCAACATTTTGATCCACCTCTCTCTTCTCCCACAGTTGCACCACATTGATCTTAAGATCTGCAAGTTGTTCTGTGATGGTTTAAAGTGGATCCTTTGGTAGAGGTGCAAGAATTGGAACAACTACTACTTGTGGTGCAACCCTTGCTTCCAAAGTATCAGAAGTTACACCATACTTGTAGCCTTTAGGAGGATGCACAACCTCCTTCACCACCAAAGCACTCTCATCCCCTTCCAAACTCTCCTCCATAGCGGTCTTGATAGCTTCAACCTTGGAAGAAAGTTTCTTATATCTCACTTTGCTTTTGATTTGTGGTCTCAACCTTCCCACAAAATTCTTGGTAAGCATAGCTCCTATGCCAATCATAGTAGTCTCTATATCATCCCTACACTTCCTCAACACTATGCAAAATCTAGACTCTAACTTTTCCACTCTTTCCACATAGATTCTCACTTTCTCTCCATCTCCTTGCTTGAGAAAGATAATCTCAATGAGTGCTGAAGTCAAACTCTCCCAAGACTCTTCTTCCCTATCTCTCCTCTCTCTCTTTTGGTATTTTGACTCATACCATGTAAGTGTTGCATCCTCAAAGAAATTTGGTAATAATGAGGCCCACTCATCCTCTCATTGTTATTTATGCAAGTTCTCTTGAAGTCTCTCACAAAGGCCTCCACATCTTCTCCATCCTTGCCAAAGAGAACCGGGAGTTTCCTCATCTTAATCCCTCACTATCTTTCTTTTGTCTCAATTTTTTTTCTCTTTTCTTTTCTCTCACTCTATAGAGTATATACATGACTAACACCATTTGAGAGTAATCCACCCTACAAAGGTTCAGGTTGCTCCATGATTTTTATAGCAACATCAAATCCTAGAGTGCATATTAATCAAACTCTCATGGATAGTTTATCCATAAGTTGAAAGATTATCTCTATCATTAATCTTGAGAACTAACTCATAATGGTGATATTATTTCTGTAGCTATACTCAGACTCTCTCCAAGATCCTTCACCAAAGTTTCCAAAAGTGCTTTTACTCCACTACACTCATGTCTTTTTGGAAGTCCTTCCACTCCACAAACCTCACATAACTTCTTGGTCTTAGATCTTCTCGCTCCCAATCTTGGTGAAGAAGGTCTAACATGCAAACCCAAGTCAAGTAACCCTCTCCTTTCCCTCAATCTTTTCTTGTCTCAAAAGTGAATGGACATGAACTTGTATTATGTCCCTTCTCTCCACATAGAAAACACTTAGACTCACTCTTTCCTCCAAGTGGTATAGGTTTTTGAATCCTCTCAACACTTTCTTCAAATTCTATTCTTCAAATCCACCCCTACAATCACCTCAAAACCTTGGAGAACCTTTCATAGTCTCAATTTCCACTCTTGACGACTGTCCATGTTCCTAAGATGAATCTAAACACTCAAACATGCCTTTTGTTGCTCTCAAAGTCCTCATGCATGAGATCTTAACTCTATAGAATTGACACTTCCTTACAATGTCACTCAAATCTCTCAATTGGTATGTCATAGTCCTCTAAAATTTTTCACACGTGATCACAACTGTACGGTGTCTCTCTCTACAAAATTTCAGGTCTTTTCATTGATCCATTTGGCCTAGAAACCTTTCTATTCATCATACATATTTCAAATTTGGTTTGAAAACCACCTCTCTCACTTAAAAAACTCATAACTCTTTGCACAACAATGATTTCTCTCTAATTTTTGTGTCAGCAGGTAGGATACAATGCAATTAATTGTTTTAGAAATTTTCAAGACAATCCACTAAAAATTGAAGAAATGGCAGATTCCATACAATTTTCCAAAGAGCATACAATTGTGGGAGCAATTTACCCTATCAAGTTTTAAAAATTCTAGCCCAGTGCGCATAGTAGCCCTCACAATAATTTCAAGTGTGATAACTGAAAGATAGCCCAAGCTATCACATTTTAAGTCCAGATCTCAAATTTGAGATTTTGCCCAAAATCATCTTAATCCCCAAAGTCTGCAATCCACCTCATACAATCTCTCCAAATCCTCTCATGTGTACAAGATGTACAAAATCAACTCAAAGATATCATAATGAACTACAAGGTATAGAAATAGGTCCAAGTTCTCTAACATAAGTTCAGCCCTCTCCTCCCCTAAAGTTCTCTTTGAGTGAGCTCTCATAGTCTCCTTCTGTCTAATATAGAATTGCACGCGGAACATTATCTTGCCTTCTAGAGAGGTCTCAACAATGGAACCAAAAATGTGAGCTAGCTTATCTCTCACTCAAGATGAACCTCTGATGGCTATTAGGTAGTGCACCATGGACTTGAATGATCTTTCTATATCTTCACCTTCTTTTGCTTCAACTACAATAACATTGGACACACAATCATTGATAAATACTTGACACCATCAATTTCTTGTACTCCTTCCTTGCAGTCTTTGTCTTTTGCATTTACAACTGAAGCTTCCTTTAATGCCTTACCTCAAAGTCATGATCTTTGTACCTTCAAGGTCATCTCCTTCAAGCTTTGTTCTTTATCTTCCTTCACTTGGCTTGGACCTATGAGCCGGCCTGTCTCTCACTCAAGATGAACCTCTGATGGTTATTATGGTAGCACACCATGGACTAAGAAGGCAAGGAACCCCAAGTCCGTCATACTCTTCCAAGGCTAACACTCCAAGACGCAAGCCATTGCTCACTAGAGAACTCAATGAGAGATAGATAGTTGCAAATGAAAGGATGATGAGTACTTCCTCACTCCTTATTTATATACTTGTGAAATAGTTATGCACTAAAGTTACTTTTTACCAAAGTAACTCAAGTTACTAGGCTAAAAGTCAAGTAAAGTAAAAAATTACAAAGAAATATCTATCCACATGGGAATATTGTGCTAAGCATGTGATCTTATCTTGACCCAACAACTAAGTCAAGGATTCCTTTACATGCGCTATCCTTGGACTATAGAAGAATCCAAAACAAAAAGGCTTGCGGGCCCAAGAGTTCTCAACTCTTTCTTCAAAGCCAAACACCTAGGAATAATACCAAGTCAACACACTAGAATTTAAAATAGTGGTGCTCATCTTTTCCACTTCCTCTAAAGTAAGGTCCTCTCTATCTTAGCTATGATTAACTTTAGCTAATCATGACTAATGTAGAACCATCCTTTATCTTAATAGATAATATCTCTCAAGTACTTGTTATACTAAGCTAAATATCACAATACCACACACATGCCCAAATGGGTGTTACAAACGTGCAATCCTTTTCTTGACCTTACTCTCTTTTGGATCACCTTCTTCAGCTCTTTTTCCATCTCCTCCATTGGTAACTTAAAACAAGGAACATCTCTTCCTTCCATATAATCAATTGCCACATGGAACTCTTCCTCATCTTCTCCTACTCCTTTGTCCATTGATTGCTAAACTTTGGGCTCACCTGTACTCTCATTGCAAGACTCCCTACTCTCCCAATGTAAGTTCTTCTTCTTCTTTTGAACATGATGATGAGAGGAAGGAGTTTGTGGTGGTCTATGCTTGTTGCTCCAACAATTCAACATAGGGAAAGTATAGTTTATATGAAGGAGAGTGTTTGGCAACAGTATGGGCAATAGCACATTCTTGATGTTACCTATTTGGTAACCCCTTCACTCCCATCATTGATCATCAACCATTGAAGTGGTTGATGGAGTCCCACAAGCTTTTAGGGAAGCTTGCATGATGGGCTTTAATTTTAGAAGAGTATGATTTCATGGTTATTCATAAACCTAGAGTGATGAACCATGAAGCAAACGGGTTGAATAGAAACCCATGTCCCAACCAATAGGATCAAATTCAAGCACATTGGCATGGTGAGACAGATGAGGAGATGGTGCCAAGTTTGCATGCATCTACCTTTCTATGTATATTCTTTGAGGCTTTAGTGGTATCTCTCTTAGTGCATATTGGAAGAATTATCAAGGTCATAGATCAAGAAGGTGGAGATATTGGTACAATTCAACAAGGTACTCATGATGCTATCTTAGTGATAGATTTTCTTTGCACTAGTGTTGTGGGTGGCACAATTTGTGCCTAGGAGAGAGAACATGTTCTTCAACAAGCCATGCAATTTAGATTGGAAGGCAGACATCTTCTTTGTGTATGGGAGGATGGTAGAGTGTGAGTAGTACAACTTTGATCTCAAAGACTATAGTTGGTTTGTCATGCTCATGAGGAGCAAGTGCATTTTGGAATAAAATATACATATAGCTTACTCCAAAGTTGATATTGTTGATGTGGTATGCAAACCAATGTGCAAATTTTTTTTACCAAATGTGTGGTTTGTGACTAAGTTAGAGCATCATTTAATGCTCCTATACCATAGTTACACGTATTACCCATAATAGGATAAGGTTATCCGTGGATTTTGGACTTTGCTAGATCTCTATTGTTGACTCTAAGACATGATTGGTATGCTTTGGTTATGGTGGAGCACTTCTCCAAATGGATTGAGTTGGTGGTACTTCTTGACAAGTCCAATGAAGGGACAACTTACTCATTCCTAAATCAAGTTCTTAGTCATTTTGGTGCATCAATTGAAGTTTTGATTGATCATGATACATATTTCTTGGGGGAGTTTCAGGCCTTGTCACACAAGGCCTTGATTGATCATCATACTTGCTCCCGAGATCACCCTAGAGTAGCAAGTGTTGTAGAGAGAGTGGTTCAGACGGTGAAGAGAGGATTGCATAAGTATGATTTGTAGAGAGGCCACTTAGGAGATTGGGATCTCCAATTACCTTGGTTGGCCATGGGCTATCAATTCAGCCGGCAAGTCTCCTTAGCATCCTTGTCTCCTTACTATCTATGAACAAGATCCAAATTTACTTGCAGCCATTCATCAAGATGCTATTGTAGTTTTGGACTCGGATGATCTAGATGTATGGATGAGCACATGTTCTCAATGTGTAGAGATCTTTTGAAGAGTGACACCGATACCCTTTATCACACTATTTGTAGTGTCACATCTAGATTGCTTGGACACTAGAGTTCCAATGATAGTAGTTAGAGTTATTTTAGCAATATCTCAGAGACTACTTTCTGATGGTCAGATTTTGTGTTCAAGGTACTGACTTCATGGTGGGGCCCACCATCATCTTGCACCGTTTGCACCGTTGAGTGTGCAATCAGCGGGACCATTAGGGTTTCATACCTAGTTTGAGTCCAGGGGGTATACTTTTGAAGTGCAGCTCCAAAGAGCTCACTTCTCTGATGTTGAGCCTTTGAGTTCCTCGTTATGGTAAAAAGAGGCCGGCAAGTGTCACTTGGATTCTCTTAGCTAGAGTGGGTGTGGCTTGACTATAATCAATGCCCTATTGTTAGCAGTTTATAGAGTAATAGATCAAGTACTGATTTGAGTTAAGTGGATCTGAGAGTGGTAAACAATCTAATTACATCAAAAAAGTGAAGTTAGGGGGAAATTGGATGCAAGAATTGAGAGTGTTGGTGGACTCGCTGATCATTGGTAGCTCAATTGGAGCTCAAGTTTTCCCTAGTGTGCAGAAGCTCATTTAATTGATGTAGATTTGGCATTAAGGCAGACGGTGTGTGGAAGCGTTGGCCAATTTTTGAGCAAAGAAGGAGCAATTTTTGAGCAATGGTTGTGGTTTTGAGCTCAAGAGGTGAAGGCAGGACCAATTTGTTGCGAGTTGAGCTCAAAAAGTAAAATTGAAGGTGGAGTTGGGAAGTTATTCTCATGAATTTGTGATTTGGAGAAATCCATGTTTTCAATTTAGCTTGAGTGAAGAGTTATGGGAGATTTAGTGGTCAGCCAAATGTAGGGTTTATTTCAGATTTTGCTCGATTTTATGTCAGATTTTGGCCAGATTTGGAGGACTTTTGCCAAGTTGGAGGACTTTCACAAGTTTGGAGGAGTTTTGCCAAATTTTGGAGGAGGTTCAAAGTGGCAAGAAGAAAGGCCTCATTTGGCGTTTAGAGGCTTAAGGCTGTGGGCTATGAGAGGCTATAAAGGCCTAGAAGGGCCAGCTTGCTGGCGTGAGGCTAGCTAGTTTAGAGTAGATCTTGGTCATTAGTTGGCAAAATCTGCACATCCTGCTAGATTGTGCACAACAGGGTTTGATCCTTAGATCTCTTGTTCTTAGTCTGGTGCCCTAGCCAACTAGTCCACCCTCACTTGTTGTCCTAGTGACTATGCCACTGTTATCTATGCACATGTAGTTTTGGCTACGAGAGGCAGTTTGATCCCATTTTTGGTGATCTTGGTAGCTTAGGACTTATATACAAACTTCTCTTATGTCAAATGCCAAATGGTGGTAGAGTCAGGCCAGTGTTGTTTTATGAGATGGAGGGTTTTTGTTTAGATTTCTTGTGATTGGACCCTTTCCATTCTTTGCTTCTTATTTGTGCACCACATTTGTGTGAGGTGTCTTGACTTTTGAGCATTGGTGCTCTGGTGTGCTCTCAGTAGTGATGACCAATCAGACTATCTTTGTTTCTCTCCAATGAGGCAGGAAGTGATGACTTGCAGACTATGAGAGTGCGTGTTGTGATGGTAGGTTATAGGTTGCCCTTTCTCATAGTGTAGTTATCTCGGTTAGAGTTACATTAGTGGGTGGCTTAGTTGGTTGGCACTTGGTGGTGTTGGCACTTGGTGGGGTACTTATGGTTGCGACTTGTGGTTGCAGTTTGTGGTTCCGGTTTGCAGTTGCAGTTACTTTGTCATGATGGAGTTTGTTGGGGATTCTAGAGGAGTTAGCCCTATAGTACGCAGTGGGTTTACTCGGAGTGGCACTTGGTATTAGCCTGTATCTCAGGTCCTAGTGAGGGATGAGATCAACTCTGAGTTAGAGTTTGACACAATTGCTGATTCAGTTGAGAGTGCACTTGGTGTGTCCGCACCATTCTTGTGAGACATGGACAAGATTTAAGGGGCTTCTAAAGGCCCTAGGTGTTACTCTGGTACAATGGGTACCATTGAGTTGGATGGCTTCATCCAGGAGTTTGATAGTTGGTGTGATCTACGATAGATGCGTAACCCGACTTTGCTCACACCCTTCATGGCATGGAAGGGGTTGTTTTAGCATTTGGAGGGTCCACCAATGGATGAATACCATGAGTTCAAGAGAGCTCATTTGGAGGAGATTGAGTTATGGAGACAGTATTGGTCTCCAAACTATGTCTCTATCACTTTAGGTTTGGTGGCAAGGAGCAAATCGGCTGTACCCACAAGTTCTAGCTCGAGTAGTGTTGGTGGAGCTAGTGGAGGTGCACTAGCTGGAGATAGTGTTACCATGAGTGGAGGTACCACTGCAAAAGGTGGTGTGATATCGGGGTTTAATCCCATGGTGGAGTTCTTCTAGTGTTTGAGGTAGAACTACCAAGGAGTGCGGACCGACAAGCTGAGGAGCTTGTAGGAGTTCCAGCGGGAGGCTGGAGAGAGCTTAAGTGAGGCATACACTCGCATGAGGTGGCTGATCAGTTTCACTGAGGGAGTTACTAAGGCCTAGGTAGTCCACTTTTGGTATGGGATACTAGACAAGGAGTTACGACATAGAGTTCATGATGCTACATTGTTGTAGGCTACTTTGCCCACTTTGGCAGTGGTCTTTGGTTTGGTTGAGCATATTGAGCTCAACATGGTGGAGGAGAGACTGGTGACATCTAGATTTGGTAGGATCTCATCTATGGTTGTGACTTCTTCTAGAGTGCAATAGAGTGCACCACGCCTAGTTGGTTTTTGAGGATAGGGTGGACAGCCTAGATCCTATGGAGCAAGTGGAGAGCCTACTGTAGTTAGATCCTTACCTTCATTTTTGGGTCAACAGCAACCAGTGAGTGGTAGTGTTGCTTGTTGGACTTGTGGTAGACCTCACCACAAGAAAGAGTGTACTAAAGGCAACAGACCTGATACCTCTGGTGCATCATAGCCAACACAAAGGTAGTGTGAGCATTGCCACAGATTTGGTCACACGAGTGACCAGTGCTTTGACCTACACTTGGAGTTACGGAGTGGTGGGGCTACTATTGCAGGTAGTAGAGGAGCTCCAATTCATGGAGGACAAGGTGGTAGAGATGGTAGTAGAGGATCTACACCTAGTAGGGGTGGGGTACTTGCCCTTACTTCTGATACAACTATGGCTACTTGGATTGAGTAGTTGGAGCAAAGATTGGCTAGTATGGCTATTGCTCAAGGGAGATCAGATTTGAGTGCTGAGGCTTCCACCTCATATGTTGGTGATAGAGATGCTTTGGACTTCATGTGTAGAGCAACACAAGTGGATGCATCTACAGTAGTGACTAGGAGGGCAATACGTGCTCCATAGCCTAGAGGAGCATTAGTGGAGTTGGACCCATAGAGAGGAGAGATTGCGAGACAAGTCAGACTTCCCCAGTCTTTCATGCTATCTGAGGTATTATAGATGATATCCATGGTTCCTAGACATCCTAGTGTAGGTGTGGTAGGTGGTGATGGAGTGCATGATGGACTACTTGCTAGGCAGCCACCTCCTACTACACAGACTGAGTCTAGCATGATGTTGGGGGCAACTCAGCAAATTATGCAGTGCCCTTTGTTTTTAGCCAATGACATGTTTACATTGGGAGTTGACCCAACTCCAATGTTCTGGTTGGCTGCCATGCTTTGTGAAAGTAGGGATGATGCGGTTCCTACTACTAGAGCAGAGGTGGTTGATAGTGGAGCTGACTTGGTTGAGGAGCATGGGATCCATTCAGCGACCAGTAGTTTATGGCAGGCAGCAATGGCTAGATTGGAGGAGTTGCCAACTAGACCGGCCTTTGAGAGAGCACGGTTCACACCTAGTGTTGTCCTATTGGATAACCAGAGGGAGATTTTCTATTTGGTGGGACCTTTAGGGAAAGTCTATACACCACAGAGAGTCTTGTTAGACTCTAGTGCATAGCTCCTTATGTTGGGGAAGGCTGCAGTAGTCGATCTGGAGTTACGGAAGACCAATGTGGAGAGGTGTTCATTTCTGATCTAGACATCTCTAGGTGGTGGTTTGACATAGTACATCACATGTGGAGAGCTTGTTGTCCAAGTTCAGCTTGGTCATCCAACTGATAGCTCGGTGGTGAGAGCTCAGGCTACTACTCCCTAATGTTGGAGTCATATGATGTGCTAGTTGGGGAAGCAATGTTATACCCCATGAGTTTCAACATTGACTATTGGGAAGAGACAACCTCCTATAGACCTGGTTGGTAGTTTGGTGAGGGACGGGTATGTTGCCTACTAGGACACTTTAGTAGTGGCAGTCTTGGCTTACTATAGTCCAAGACCATAATAGCATCAATTTTAGCTTTCAGTGGTGTAGTTACTTGGCCTGGTGACTTGTTGGAGGGGAACGCCCATGTAGAGGATACTTCAATACCAGAGGAAATCACTCGGATTTGGAGTACAAGTAGGATTGTTCCATCCACCTTGGATGTTTCATTGTGGAGTTCCAAGGAGGCATTGCAGCAACATGCAGATTGGTTGGTGCATTAGGCTTGGAGTGGAGCCTTTGTACCATCAAGAGATGAGCGTGAGGATCAGCCTCCAGAGTCAATTGCTTTGACACCTCTGGATACCACTCTCATTACTTGGTAGTATCCAATAAAGAGGATATGTCTATTGGAGTTGTTTGGTGGGATTAGCACCAGACTAGTTGTGGTATTACAAACGGGTATACAAGTACAAAGGTACTTGTATGTTGAGAGATATGAGACTACTAGGAAAGTCTCTCTACATCATGTGCCACACTTGGCCTATTGCTATCTGGAGTTATTACTGATGTCAGCAATCAGAGGTTACTAGAAGGCCCTATCAATAGACATTTCCTTACTAGGAGCGCATGATCTGGAGAGACATGAGCCTATTCACTTGGTGATTTTTGGATGGCCATGTTAGGAACATAAACGTGTTGGCCAAGGTTTGGGTCTTCAAGATCCTTATTCTGGTGTGTTTTGGGAGATGTTATGGATACTACAACATCTATAGGTTCATCAATCAGTTTCTCCAGCTTACCTTTTGGAGAATGTTCCTTTGATGGGTGATTCTCGCACCATAGTGGTGGTGAGTACACATTAGGTCCATTCTTGGATAGGACTTGTTGTATTGTTAGATGTAATCAGAGTGGGATCATGAGCTCATTGTCTTTCTCTTTGGTGGATAAACCTCTTACCCAAAGAGGTTTTATAGTGTGCTTATGATGGGATTCAACAACTTGAGCACATCCTTGTTGATGACATCTTGGATGTTGGACGTCAGTCTCAAAAAATGGTAGTGGCTGATAGGTCACCTATGGCAGTGGTGAACCTAGTTGGACAGCCTAAAGTCGCATTTCCCACACTCATGAGTTTCCCAAGCTCTCATGCTTTTTGAGAGGCAAGACCTGAACTTGTTTGAGACTCACAATTATAGCAATTGGTGGAGACCAATGCTGATGAGAGAGAGCGGGCAATGGGTTTTTGCTCCGGTATTACCATTATTCTTGTAATGTCAGAGGCATCCAGGCATCAAGTGTTAGGTTAGGCTATGGACCTAAATTGTTTGACCTGGATTATGAGCTTTGGTTTGGCAGAGTAGCGTAGGATGCACTTGATAAGCATCATCACTCGGACACTTGTGAGCCTTGTGCCTATCAAGATAATTTAGGCACATGCTGGGGGCGATGGACCGAGTGGACATGGTATTCTTGGGACATAACCAGTAGCTACTAGGGAGAGTGGTCTACTTGGATAACCCTTGGTCCACTTGGGATGCAGCTAGAGGATACATGGAGCTTGCAGCCAGAGTGGAGGGAGTTTTTCATACAAAGGTTGGGACCTATAGTGGTCGGGAGCATGACACTATTGCTCCCAAGGGCCCAATGTAGCAGGCAGTCAATATGTCTTCCACTCCTACAATAGTTATAGAGGATACTTGGGAGCCAGATCTTGGACCCAAGCTTATTAGAGAGGAAAGACGGAAGGTTTGGAGGTTCTTGAGGAGCCACACGAGTTGTTTTGCCTTCAATATGAAGGATTTGGGTGCTCTGAAGGGACTTGGTATACAGATTGAGCTGACTAGCAATACACTAATTTTCTAACGTCCTTATTGATATAGTGATATGGAGAGGACATTGATTCAGAGCCGGAGTAGTGACCTTTTTGAGGTTGGTTTGGTGGAGATTTCACATGAGAAGTATTCATCAGCGACAGTGATGTCAACCAAGAAGGATATGCATGGTAATTACATATGTAGGTGGATGTGTGGAGATGACCGTCCAATCAACCGACAGACCAGGGCTGATCGGTATGCCATGCCTACACCAGGAGATTTTTGATGCAATTGGGCATGCAAAGGTCTTTAGTACATTGGATCTTTGAGCATGATATCATCAATTGCTAATCAAGGAGGAGTATATGTCCAAGATAACATTCTAGGCTATTGATCCTCACAACACGGATGTGTTATATCAATGGAGGTTCTTACCATTTGGGTTAAAGAACGGGTCATGGATAAGATCCTAGCTGGATTAGATTTTGCTCGGTGTTGTATTGATGACATTTTGGTCTATAGCACTACTGTGGAGGAGGATGAGAGACAGTTGTTGGAGGTGTTCGAGAGGTTGAGATCTCATCGACTCAAATTACATCTTGGGAAGTGTAGGTTCTTCCATGAGCAAGTTGAGTATTTGGGTCACCTCGGAGGACTTGTTGTTCAACAGACCAAGGTGGAGGCTATTGCATGTATTCCTTGGCCTATGGATGTGAGCAGAGTGCGAGCATTTCTTGGGTTGGCAAACTTCTATTGCCGCTATGTTGAAGATTTAGTGCCATTGCCAAGGCCTTGAAAAATCTGACCAAGCTTACATGGGAGTGGTGTTAGGGAGATGAGCAGGATAGAGCTTTTGTAGAGCTCAAGGAGAGGTTGACATCTGCTCTTATTTTGAGAAGACCAATCAAAGGATGACCATTTCAAGTTCATATTGATTGGAGTATGTTGGGGCTTGGAGCAGTGCTCACCCAACATGATGATGAGGAGAAGGAGTTTGTGGTGGCCTATGCTAGTTGCTCAACAATTCAGCTGAGGCAAAGTATAGTTCATATGAGGGAGAGTGCTTGGCAGTAGTTTGGGTAGTAGCATATTTCTGATGTTACCTATTTGGTAACCCCTTCACTCTCATCACTGATCATCAGCCGCTAAAGTGGTTGATGGAGTCCAACAAGCTTTCAGAGAAGCTTGCACGATGGGCCCTAATTTTATAGGAGTATGATTTCACGATTATTCACAAACCTAGGGTGGTGACCCATGATGCAAATGGGTTGAGTAGAAACCCATGTCCCAACCAGCAAGATCAGACTGGAGCACGTTGGCATGGTGAGACAGATAAGGAGATGGTGGTAGGTTGGCATGCATCTGCCTTTTTGTGTATATTTTCTGAGGCTTTGGTGGTATCTCTCTCAGTGCATCCAAGAGGAGTTATTGAGGTCATAGATCCAAAGAGTGAAGATATTGGTATAGTTCAATGAGGCATTCATGATGATGTCTTAGTGATGGACTATCTTTGCACTGGTGTTGTGGGTGGCACAATTGGGGCCAAGGAGAGATATGTGTTCTTCAGCAAGCCAGACGGTTCAAATTGGAGAGCAAACACCTTTTGCCCTCCATGTATGGGAGGATAGTAGAGTGCAAGTAGTACCACTTCCATCTTAGAGACCACAATTGGTTTGTCATGCTCATGAGGAGATAGGACATTTTGGAGTAAAGCATAGATATAGCTTACTCCAGAGTCATTATTGGTGGCGCGGTATGCAGACCAAGGTACAATAGTTTGTTGCCAGATGTGTGGTTTGTGACCAAGTTAGAGCAGCATTCAATGCTCCTACGCCACACTTAGACCCATTACCTATCATGGGATTGGGTTATCATTGGAGTTTGGACTTCACTAGACCTTTATCATTGACTGTGAGACATCATTGGTATATTTTGGTGATGGTGGAGCACTTCTCCAAGTGGATTGAGTTGGTGACACTTCCTACCAAGTCTAGTAAAGGGACAACGTACTTGTTCCTGGATTGAGTTCTTAGTCATTTTGGTGCACCAGTTGAGGGTTTGACTGATCAGGGTACAAAGTTCTTGGGGGAGTTTTAGGTCTTGTATGACAAGGCTTTCTTTGATCATCGTACTACATCTTGAGATCACTTTGAGGCAGATGGCTTAGCAAAGAGAGTGGTTTAGATGGTGAAGAGAGGATTGCAAAAGTATGGTTTGCAGAGAGGCCACTTGGGAAATTGGGATCTCCATTTACCTTGGTTGGCCATGGGCTATCGATTCAGTCGGCAAGCCTCCTTAGCATCCTTCTCTCCTTACATCCTACTCTATGGACGAGATCCAAATTTACCTGTAGCCATTTATCAAGATGCTACTGTAGTTTTGGACTTGGATGACCCAGATGTATGGATGAGTGCATGTTCTCAATGAGCAAAGATCTTTAGGAGAGTGATGCCGATGGCCTTTGAGAACTTGGCAATTGCTCAGCATAGAGATACTTTACGCTATGCTACCATTTGAGGAGGAGGTTATAGACCCTCAATCCGTCGATTTCATCCAAGAGACTATGTGTATCTACAACAGACAACACCAATGACACTTGATGTTTTGACATGCCACACTATCTTGAGAGTGCGTGAGGTTTTGCCATCTAGAATCCTTGTGTTGGAAGGACGTGATGGTGTTGTTTGGAAGGATCATGTGCACAATTGTCCATGATGCCGCCTCCCAAGCATTGATGGTACTATGGATCCAAGCGTGGCACTTGTACGTGCAAGCTTGAGGTGTATGTTATGTGGCTCTTTTGGTGGAGCTTCTATCATGTTAGTGTGTGATAGCTGTTTGAGAGGATGGCATATGGCATGTATGACTCCTCCCCTCACGGTGGTTCCTCAAGGATAGTGGTTATGTCCTAGATGTACTTGACCTATAGCTAGTTCATTCTTATATGGTATAGATTGCAGACAAGCAACTAACAATGGGGCTCCATAGCACCCGGCCTCTTGATCTTTGCCCATCATGGGGTATACCATATACTTGGAATAGATGGCTATCTGGAGCTAGAAGGACCTAACCGCCAGCTAGGGAGGCAATTATGGCACTTTAGAGTCTATGTATGACTTATGTGTGAGTTGTGCTTCTATAGTATATGATGTTGACAACAATGCATGTTGTGTAGCGATGTATATACGCACGACAATTGTCACGCCATTTATAGTGTCGCATCTAGATTGCTCGGACACTAGAGTTCTAGTGATAGTAGCTAGAGTTATTTTAGTAGTTTCTCAAAGACTACTTTTTGATGGTCAGATTTTGTGTTTAGGGTACTGACTTCATGGTAGGGCCCACCATCACCTTGCATCATTCTTACCATCAAGTGTGCCGTCAGTAGGACCGTTAGGGTTTCAGATCTAGCTCAAGTCTAGGGGGTATACTTTTGAAGTGTAGCTCTAGAGAGCTCACTTGATGTTGAGTCTTTGAGTTCTTGGCTATGGTGGAGAGAGGCCGGCGAGCATCACTTGGATTCTCTTAGCTAGAGTGGGTGTGGCTTGATTGTAATCAATGCCCAGTTATTGGCAGTTTATAGAGTGATAGATCAAGTACTGATCTGAGTTGAGTGGATCTAAGAGTGGTAAACAATCTGATTATTGTGGCACTTTAGAGTCTATGTATGACTTATGTGTGAGTTGTATTTCTATAGTGTATAATGTTGACAATGATGTATGTTGTGTAGCGATGTATATACGCACAACACCTTTGAGAACTTGGCAATTGCTCAACATAGGAATACCTTATGCTTGCTACTATTTGAGGAGGAGGTAATAGACCCTCAATCCATCAATTTCATCCAGGTGACTATGTATATCTCTAGTAGACTACACCAACAACACTTGATATTACTACAAGCCACTCTATCTTGAGAGCAAATGAGGTTTAACTTTTGGAGTCCTTGTGTTGGAAGGACTTGATGGTGTTTCTTGGAAAGATCATGTGTGCAATCATGCGCCATGCCACCTCCCAAACATTGATGGCACTATGGACCCAAGTTTGGCACTTGTACATGTAGGCTTATGGTGTATGTTATATGGCTCTTTTGGTGGAGCTATTACTACATTGGTGTGTGATAACTATTTGTCATGCCATTTGTAGTGTCACATCTAGATTGCTTAGACACTAGAGTGACAATGATAGTAATTAGAGGTATTTTGGCAGTTACTCGTAGACTACTTTTTGACGGTCAAATTTGTGTTTAGGGTATTGACTACATGATGGAGCCCACCATCACTTGCACCGTTTGCACCGTCAGGTGTGCTATTAGTAGGACCATTGGAGTGAGACCTAGGTTGAAATCAGGAGTATACCCTAGAAGTGCAGATCTAGGGAGCTCACTTCTCTATTGTTGAGCCTTCAAGTTCTTGGCTAGAGTGGATAGAAAGCCGGTGAGGATCACTTGGAATCTCTTAGCTAGAGTGGATATGGCTTGACTATAATCAATACCTAATTGTTGACAGATTATTAAGTGACAAATCAAGTACTGATATGATTGAAAGTGACTTGGGTTGTGTAGACAAATTGATAACAACATAGAAGTGAGAGTCAAGAGGAAATTGGATGCAAGAATTGAGGATGGTGGTTGTATCTCCAAGCCCAATGGATTGTGGTACCTTGATTGCAATTTTGATTTCCTTGGGAGTGATTGTGTGCGGAAGTGCTAGCCAAATTTGGAGCTAAAGAGAGTCTATTTTAACTGGTAGTTGTGATTTTGAGCTCAAGAGGTTAACATAAGACCAATCTGGTGCAAGTTGAGTTTTAGAAAGTAAAAATTGAAGATGTTGGGAACCCATTCTTACAAATTAGAGATTTGATGATCTCCATTTTTCCAATTTGGCTTGAGTGAAGAGTTAACAAAGGATTTAGTGGTAAGCCAAATTTAGGGATTTATATTAAATTTTACATCAGATTTATATCAAATTTATGTAAGATTTTGTGAAGGATTTACATCAAAATTTTAGTAAGAAGAAATTTGATCCAATTCTTGGTGATCCTCACATCTCAAGAAGTAGATAGGTACTCCAATTATAGCAAATGCCTAATGTTGATTTATGAGATGGAAGGGTTTTTTTTAGTCTTCTTGTAATTGAACCCCTCCATTCTTTGCATCTTGTTTGTGTGAAGTGTCTTGAATTTAGAGCATTGGTGCTCTGGTGTGCTCTCGATGGTGTGGCTAGAGTGATGACCAGTCAGACTACTTGTGTTTCTCTCCGATGAAGGAGGAAGTGATGACATATAGATTGTGAGAGTGGGTGTTGTGATGGCAAGTGATAGGTTGTCCATTCTCTTAGTATAATTGTTGTAATTAAAGCTACATTAGTCAATGACATTTAGTTGGTGGTGTTGGCACTTGGAGCTGTTGGCACTTGGTAGAGTACTTGCAAAAGTTACAATTACAAGTTTCAATTCGTGGTTAACTTGTCACGACAAAGTTCTTTTGGGATTTAGGAGGAGATAGCATTGCAATATGCAATGGGTTTACTTGGAGTGGGTCTTGGTATCAGCTTGTATCTTAGATCCTAGTGATGGAGGAGATTGACTTTGAGTTGGAGTTTGACATAAGAGCTGATTCAATTGAGATTGCATTTGTGGTGTCCGCACCGTTGTTGTGGGACGTGGATAAGATTTATGGAGCCTCCAAAGGCCCCAGGTGTTACTCTAGTACTTATTGAGTTGGATGACTTCATCTAGGAGTTTGATAGTTGGTGTGATCTACAACAAATGAAGAACCTGACTCTGTTCACACCCTTCATAGTGTGGATGGGGTTGTTTTAGCATTTAGAAGGTCCACCGATAGATGACTACCATGATTTCAAGAGAGCTCACTTGGAAGAGATTGAGCTATGGAGACAATATTGATCTCCAAACTATGTCTCCATTACTTCAAGCTCAGTTTCTAGAGGTAGATTGGCAGTCCAAGTTCAAGCTCTAGTAGCTTTGGTGGATCTCTTCAAAATGGTACTACTACAAGTGGAGGTACAACTACAGAAGGTGGTGTAGTACTAGAGTTTAACCCCATGGTGGAGTTCTTCTAGTGTTTGAGGTAGAACTACCAAGGAGTGCGGACTAACAAGCTGAAGAGCTTGAAGGAGTTCCACCAAAAGGCTATGTGGGGCATACACTTGCATGAGACGGTTGATCTATAACACCCATTTGTGCATGTGTGTGGTATTATGATATTTAGCTTATTATTACAAATAATTGAGAGATATTATTTATAAAGAGATAAAGGATGGTTCTACATTAGTCATGATTAGCTAAAGTTAGTCATAGCTAAGATAGAGGAAGTAGAAAAGATGAGCACCACTATTTTGGATTCTAGTGTATTAACTTGGGTGTTTGGCTTTGAGGAAAGAGTTGAGAACTCTTGGACCCGCAAGCCTTTTTGTTTTGGATAAGGATAGCCCATGTGAAGGAATCCTTGACTTAGTGGTCGGGTCAAGATAAGATCACATGCTAGTGGAATATGCCCATGTGAATGGATATTCCTTTCTACTTTTTGACTTTACTTGACTTTTAGCCTAGTAACTTGAGTTACTCTAGTAATTAGTAACTTTGGTACATAACTATTTCACAAGTATATAAACAAGGGGTGAGGAGGTACTCATCATCCTTTTATTTGCAACTCTCTCTCTCTCATTGAGTTCTCTAGTGAGCAATGTCTTGAATCTTGGAGTGTTAGCCTTGGAGGAGTATGATGGAGTTGGGGTTCTTTGCCTTCTTAGTCCATGGTGCGTTACCATAATAGCCATCAGAGGTTCATCTTGAGTGAGAGACAAGCCGGCTCCTAGGTCAAGATAAGATCACATGCTTACTGGAATATGCCCATGTGGATGGATATTCCTTTATACCTTTTGACTTTACTTGACTTTTAGCCTAGTAACTTGAGTTACTCTTGTAATTAGTAATTTTGGTGCGTAACCTTTTTCACCAATATATAAACAAGGGGTGAGGAGGTACTCATCATACTTTCATTTGCAACTATCTCTCTCATTGAGTTCTCTAGTGAGCAATGGTTTGAGTCTTGGAGTGTTAGCCTTGGAAGAGTATGATGGAGTTGGGGTTCTTTGCCTTCTTAGTCCATGGTGCGCTACCATAATAGCCACAAGAGGTTTATCTTGAGTGAGAGACATGTTGGTTCACAGATCTATTTTACTCAAAGAGTTATTGAGGCCCAAGTAGTCCAATTTTTGTATGGGATATTGGACAGGAGTTGCAATGTAGAGTCTGTGATGCTATGTTGTTATAGCCTACTTTGCCTACTTTGGCAATGGTCTTTGTTTTGGCTGAGCATATTAAGCTCAACATGGCGGAAGAGAGAGTGGTGACATCTAGATTTGGTAGGGAGATCTCATCCACAATTGTTATTTCTTTCAAAGTGCAGTAGAGTGCACCACGCCATGTCGGTTTTTGAGGACAAGTTGGATAGCCTAGGTCCTATAGAGGGAGTGGAGGACCCTTACCTTCATTTTTGGGTTAGTAGCAGCCAATGAGTGGTGGTGTTGCTTGTTGGACTTATGATGGACCTCATCATAGGAGAAAGTGCACTCAAGGCAGTGGACCTAATACCTCTAGTGCATCACAACCAGCATAGAGATAGTGTGAGCATTGCCACAGATTTGATCATACTAATGACCGATGCTTTTGACTTCCACTTGGAGTTACAGAGTGGTAGAGCTTCTATTGTAGGTGATAGAGGAGCTCTGTGGTACCCACATTTTTTGATTTTGATGTGTTTTGAAGAAGAAATGTACAGTCAAGGTAGAACTGAACCCGAATGGAGACAAAAGAACAAGAATTGAGTCTTTGGGTTGAACTTGAAGAAGTTTATTTTGTGTCAGAGGAAGAGGAGGAAGGAGGTTAGATGCCAAAAGAGGGTACTTTGCATTGGAATGAAGGTTGCAGGTCAGGATTACTGTGGAGGTCATATCTCAATGACGTTATGTCCAAATCATGTGTGCATTATCTCATTGGAAGCATGTCTTTTAGGGCTTTCCATTGTTATCAAAATTGCAAAGTTTTAAGGTCTGCAACATCTACTCTATGCTTATAACTTCACCAGAAGTTATAAGCATTTGAAGTTTTGGGAGTAGATGTATAGAGTAGTTGAGTGTCTTTGGGTTAGTGTTTTTGGGTTCATAGAACTTCAGATATATGTTCTTTTGGTCTATGTTCTTTGGGTCTCTACAACTTTGGGTTAGAAGCTTCTTTACCTCAGGACAAAGGTGACTAGATCTGAGGTAGTTGGACCTTGGAGTATAGTGAAGGTGACTTTGGGAGTCTTGCTAAAGGCATTAGAGGAAGTTAGAGTAGAGAAAGAAGAGATAGTTAGGATACCCATGACTTCAATTTCAATTTTGATTGAAGAATAGATAGAATTAGAAAAGAAATAGTAGTAGTGAATGAACCTAAACTTTAAGATAAGATAGTAAGTGTCTTTGGGTTAGTTATTTGAGACATTAGAGAGGAATGGGTTGCAAGATAAGGAAGTAGATAGATTACTTATGAGTTTAATTGTAGATCAGAGAGAAGAAGTAGTAGAAATAGAGAAGGATTTAGTGGTATTTGGTAGACCCTAAGAAAGAGAAATCTATGAAGAAACCACGGGTTCAATAGAAATAGAAGTAGACATTGGATTGGATTAGAAACCAATTTGAGATTTTGAAGGGTAGATATTAAGAGGTGCATTGTCCTTTTGGATCTACAGGTTGTTAGAGGTAGTTAGGAAGTAGTTTAGGAAGTTAGATAACTACTGAAGAGCTCTATCTATTCAAAGGGTGCATTTGTAGTATGTTTTTTTTTTCAGTATTCATTCTCCTGAGAATAGATAAAGCAAAGTGTTGTGAAGCAATGCTCGTCGCTTGAGCTCAATTCTGAGTATCAACTTTGTGTTTGTAATTGTGAGTGTTTGGAGAATTTTAAAGTGCAAGTCAATATGCTTGTTGGATGTTAAATTCCATAGCCTTGATCTTCCTTTTGTGTGTTTGATCTTGAGTGAAGTGCAATCAAAGCAATGCCTTGACAAATCTGAGAGGAATTGTAGTGTTTGTAGTATTCTACAATTCTGAGTGCAATGTAGTGTTGATGTGAAGCAATTTTGATTGAGGAAATTGTGCCTTCAATGGAGGGATGGAACACAATTTTGAGGCAAAGTCATTTTACAATGAAGTAGACATTTTTGAGAGAGACCAAATCATCACAATTAAGATAGTTTGGAAAGATTTGGTGGATTTGTGATTAAGAAGTGTTAATTTGTGACAAGATTGCGCTTCAACGCTTGTTACTCTCTTCTGGGTGTGGTTTCTACTCAAGAGACTATAGAAGAAATTAAGAAGAAACACATATGTGACATTTGACTTTGTATTTGGAAATTTCAAATTAGTATCTCTATGAGAACAAACTTTACTTACCTGATTATCGCAAGAGTGATATTTGCCGGGTTGTCACAAGCTCCAAGTCATAGGAGACAAGGTGGTAGAAGATCCACACCTAGTAGGGATGTAGTACTTGCCTTTACTTTTGATATAGCTATGGCTACTTGGATTGAGCAATTGGAGGAGAGATTGGCTAGCATGGCTATTGTTGAGAGGAGATCAGAATCTACTATTGAGGCTTCCACCTCATATGTTGGTGATAGAGACAACTTGGATTTCATGTGCGGTGCAATATAGGTAGATGCCTCTGCCATAGTGACTAGGAGTGTAGTACGTGTTCCAAAGCCTAGAGGAGCATCAATGGAGTTGGACCCATAGAGAGGAGAGGTTGGGAGATATGTCAGACTTCCTTAATCTTTCATGCTCTCTAAGGCCCTACAGACATCATCCATGGCTCCTAGACATCCTAGTGCAGGTGTGGTAGGTGGTGGGGTGCATGATGGACTACCTACTAGTCAACCACTTGCTACTACACAAATTGAGTTTAGCACAATGTTGGGGAGCGGCTCAATTGATTATGTGCTATCCTTTATTTTTAGCCAGTGATATGTGTACATTAGGAGTTGATCTAACCCTAGTGTTCCAATTGACTGCCATGCTTTATGAGAGTAGAGATGATGTGGTTCCTACTGCCAAAAAAAAGGTGGTTGATAGTGGAGCTTACTTGGTTGAGGAGCATGGGATCTACTCAATGAGTAGTGGTTTATGGCAAGCACCAATGGCTAGATTGGAGGAATTACCGACTAGACCGGCCTTTGAGCAAGCGTAGTTTACACCTGGGGTTGTCCTATTGGATAATCAAAGGGGGATTTTTGGTTGGTGGGACCTTCAAGGAAGATCTGTACACCATAGAGAGTCTTACTTGACTTTGGTGCATAACCCCTTATGTTGGGGAAGGTTGTAGTTGTTGGTATGGAGTTACGAAAGACCAATGTGAAAAGGTGTCTATTGCAGATCTAGATATCTCTAAGAGGTGGTTCTATACAATACATCACATGTGGAGAGCTTTCTGTCCAGATTCATCCTGGTCATCCAACTAATAGCTCTATGGTGAGAGCTCAGGCCATTGCGACCGTGGCTGAGTCGTATGATGTGTTAGTTGAGGGAGTAGTGTTGTATCCCATGGGTTTTAGTATTGACTATTAGAAGGAGATAACCTCTTATAGACTAGGTTGGTATTTTGGTGAGGGACAAGTATGTCCCCTACCAATATGCTTTAGTAGTGGTAGTCTTGGCTCACTATAGTCTGGAACCATGGTGGCTTCAGTTTCAGCTTTCAATGGTTCTATTACTTGGCTTGGTGATTTATTTGGAGTGGAATGCCCATATAGAGGATACTCTCGTACCAAAGGAGATCACTCAAATTTGGAATACAAGTGAGATTTTTCCATTCACCTTTGATGTTCCATTATGGAGTTTGGAGGAGGCATTGCAGTAACATGCAGATTAGTTGGTGCAGTAGGCTTGGAGTGGAGCCTTTGTGCCACCAAGAGACCAATGTGAGGATGAGCTTCTAGAGTCAATTACCTTGACACCTTTGGATACCACATTCATTGCTTGGCAATATCCAATAGAGGGAGTGTGTCTATTTGAGTTGTTTGGTAGGGTTAGCTATGGTATTGCAAGCAGATATACAAATACAAAGGTACTTGTATGTGAAGAGAGATGAGACTACTAGGCAAGTCTCTCTCCATCATGTGGCACACTTGGCCTTTTGGTATCTTGAGTTATTACCAATGTCAACAGTCAAGGGTTTATAGATGGCCCTACCAATAGACATTTCCTTGCTGGGAGCACATGATTTGGAGCGATATGGGCCTATTCATTTAGTGATTTTTATGTTAGGGACATACACATGCAGGTCAAGGTTTGGCTCTATAGGATCTCCATTATGGTATGTTTTGGGAGATGTTACAAATACTACAACATCTCTTGGTTCATTAGTCCATTTCTTTAGCTTACCTTTTAGAGAACATCCCTTTGATGGGTGATTCTTGCACCCATTGTCATCTTGTTGTTTATGAGGCCCGTAAAAATAACTATCATGGTTATCTCTACATTAGTGGAGTAGGTTGTATGATAGATCCAATGGATGAGACGTTGCCATGTGAGCAATCTATGGACATGTATGCAATTGGCCACATGGGTTATATGTCACGCCATTTGTAGTTCCGCATCTAGATGCTCGGACACTAGAGTTCCAATGATGGTAGTTAGAGTTATTCTAGCAATTTCTCAAGGACTACTTTCCAACGGTTGGATTTTGTGTTCGAGGTACTGACTTCACGGTGGGGCCCACCGTCACTTTGCACTGTTTGCACCGTTGAGTGTGCCGTCAGTGGGACCATTAGGGTTTCAGGGCTAGCTTGAGTCTAGGGGTATAGTTTTGAAGTGAGCTCCAGAGAGCTTACTTCTCTGATGTTGAGCCTTCGAGCTCTTGGCTATGGTGGACAGAGGCCGGCGAGCGTCACCTAGATTCTCTATGCTTGAGTGGGTGTGGCTTGACTGTAATCAGTGCCCAGTTGTTGGCAGTTTATAGAGTGACAGATCAAGTACTAATCTGAGTTGAGTTGAGTTGAGAGTGTTAAGCAATCTGATTACATCAGAGAAGTGAAGTCAGGGGGAAATCGGGTGCAGGAACGTTGAGTGTTGGTGGTATCTCCAAGCTCGGTGGATCGTGGTAGCTCGATTCAGGTTCTGTGTTTCCCTAGTGTGCAGAAGCTTGTTTAGTTGATGCAGATTTGGCAGTTAGGCGGACGGTGTGCGGAAGCACTGGCCAAATTTTGAGCAAAGAAGGAGTAATTTTTGAGCAGTGTTGTGATTCTGAGCTCAGGAGGTGAAGGCAGGACCAATTTGCTGCGAGTTGGGCTCAGAAAGTGAAATTGAAGGTGGAGTTGGAAAGCTCTTCTCATGAAATTGTGATTTGGAAAAACCCGTTTTGTCAATTTGGCTCGAGTGGAAAGTTAGCGGGGGATTTGGCGGATATCCATCTTTAGGGTTTATGTCAGATTTTACATCAAATTTTGGGCCAGAATTGGAGGAGTTTCACTGTTTGGCCAGATTTGGAGAAGTTTTGCTAGTTTGGAGGACTTTTGTAGATTTGGAGAAGTTTTGCTAATTTTGGAGGAGGTTCAAAGTGGCAACAAGAAAGGCCTCATTTGGCTGAATTTTGGCGTTTCAAGGCTTCGAGGCATAGGGCTGTGGGCCATGAGAGGCTACGAAGGCCTAGAAGGGCCAGCAAGCCAGCTTGCTGGCGTGAGGCTAGCTAGTTTAGTGTAGATCTTGGTCATTGGTTGGCAAAATCTGCCTTTCTTGCTAGATTGTGCGCAACAAGGTTTGACCCCTAGATCTCTTGTTCCTAGACTGGTGCCCTAGCCAACTGGTCCACCCTCACTTGTTGTCATAGTGACTGTGCCACTGTTATCTATACACATGTAGCTTTGGCTAGGAGAGGCAGTTTGATCCCATTCTTGGTGATCTTGGTAGCTTAAGACTTAGATACGAACTGCTCTTATGTCAAATGCCAAATGGTGGCAGAGTCAGTCCCGTGTTGTGTTATGAGATGGAGGGTTTTCGTTTAGATTTCTTATGATTGGATCCCCTCTATTCTCTGCTTCTTGTTTGTGCACCACATTTGTGTGAGGTGCCTTGACTTTTGAGCGTTGGTGCTCTGGTGTGCTCTCGGTGGTGAGGCTGGAGTGATGACCAGTCAGACTACCTTTGTTTCTCTCCGGTGAGGCAGGAAGTGATGACCTGCAGACCGTGAGAGTGCGTGTTATGATGGCAGGTTACAGGTTGCCCTTCCCCTAGTGTAGTTATCTCGGTAGAGTTACATTAGTGGGTGGTGCTTAGTTGGTGTTGGCACGTGGTGGTGTTGGCACTCGGTGGGGTACTTGCGGTTGCAACTTGCGGTTGCAGTTGGTGGTTCGGGTTTGCTGTTGCAGTTACGTGGTCACGACGGAGTTCTTTGGAGATTCCAAAGGAGTTAGCCCTGTAGTACGCAGTGGGTTTACTCGGAGTGGTGCTTGGTATCAGCCTGTATCTCAGGTCCCAGTGAGGGAGGAGATTGACTCTAAGTTGGAGTTTGACACAAGAGCTGATTCAATTGAGAGTGCACTTGGTATGTCCGCACGGTTGTTGTGGGACATGGACAAGATTTATGGGGCCTCCAAAGGCCCTAGGCGTTACTCTGGTACAATGGGTACCATTGAGTTGGATGACTTCATCCAATAGTTCGATAGTTGGTGTGATCTGTAGCAGATGCGGAACCCGACTTTGTTCACACCCTTCATGGCATGGAAGGGGTTGTTTCAGCACTTGGAGGGTCCACCGATGGATGATTACCATGAGTTCCGGAGAGTTCATTTGGAGGAGATTGAGTTATGGAGACAGTATTGGTCTCCACACTATGTCTCCATCACTTCAGGCTCGGTGGCTAGGAGTAGATCGGCTGTACCTACGAGTTCTAGCTCGAGTAGTGTGGGTGGAGCTAGTGGAGGTGCACTAGCTGGAGATAGTGCTACTACGAGTAGAGGTACCGCTACAGGAGGTGGTGTGGTACCGGGGTTTAACCCCATGGTTGAGTTCTTCCTATGTTTGAGGCAGAACTACCGGGGAGTGCGGACTGACAAGTTGAGGAGCTTGCAGGAGTTCCAGTGGAAGGCTGGAGAGAGCCTACGCGAGGCATACACCCGCATGAGGCGGCTGATCAGTTTCACTCAGGGAGTTACTGAGGCCCAGGCAATCCAGTTTTGGTATGGGATACTGGACAGGGAGTTGCGACGTAGAGTTCGTGATGCTACGTTGTTGCAGGCTACTTCGCCCACTTTGGCAGAAGTCTTTGGTTTGGCTGAGCGTATTGAGCTCAACATGGTGGAGGAGAGAGTGGTGACATCTGGATTTGGTAGAGAGACCTCATCCACGATTGTGACTTCTTCTAGAGTGCAGCAGAGTGCACCACGCCCAGTTGGTTTTCGAGGACAGGGTGGACAGCCCAGATCCTATGGAGCGAGTGGAGGGCCTAGTGGAGTTAGACCCTTACACTCATTTTCGGGTCAGCAGCAGCCAGTGAGTGGTGGTGTTGCTTGTTGGACTTGTGGTGGACCTCACCATAGGAGAGAGTGTACTCAGGGCAGCGGACCTGATACCTCTGGTGCATCACAGCCAACATAGAGGCAGTGTGAGCATTGCCACAGATTTGGTCACACTTGTGACCGGTGTTTTGACCTACACCCGGAGTTACGGAGTGGTAGGGCTGCTATGGTAGGTAGTAGAGGAGCTCCAGTTCATGGAGGACGAGGTGGTAGAGGTGGTGGTAGAGGATCTACACCTAGTAGGGGTGCGGTACCTGCCCTTACTTCTGACACAGCTATGGCTACTCGGATTGAGCAGTTGGAGCAGAGATTGGCTAGTATGGCTATTGCTCAGAGGAGATCAGATTTGGGTGCTGAGGCTTCCACCTCATATGCTGGTGATAGAGATGCTTTGGACTTCATGTGCGGAGCAGCACAGGTGGATGCATCTGCAGCAGTGACTAGGAGTGCAGTATGTGCTCCAGAGCCTAGAGGAGCATCAGTGGAGTTGGACCCACAGAGAGGAGAGGTTGGGAGACAGGTCAGACTTCCCCAATCTTTCACGCTATCTGAGGCATTACAGACGACATCCATGGTTCCTAGACGTCCCAATGCAGGTGTGGTAGGTGGTGATGGAGTACCTGATGGAGTACCTGCTAGTCAGCCACCTGCTACTACACAGACTGAGTCTAGCATGATGTTGGGGGCGGCTCAGCTGATTATGCGGCATCCTTTATTTTCAGCCAGTGACATGTTTACATTGGGAGTTGACCCAGCCCCAGTGTTCCGGTTGGCTGCCACGTTGTGTGAGAGTAGGGATGGTGTAGTTCCTACTACTAGAGCAGAGGTGGTTGGTAGTGGAGCTGACTTGGTTGAGGAGCATGGGATCCGTTCAGCGACCAGTGGTTTATGGCAGGCAGCAGCGGCTAGACTGGAGGAGTTGCCAGCTAGACCGGCCTTTGAGAGAGCGCGGTTTACACCTGGTGTTGTCCTATTGGATAACCAGAGGGGGATCTTTCATTTAGTGGGACCTTCAGGGAAGGTCTATACACCACAGAGAGTCTTGTTAGACTCTAGTGCACAACCCCTTATGTTGGGGAAGGCTGCAGTTGTTGGTCTGGAGTTACGGAAGACCGATGTGGAGAGGTGTCCATTTCAGATCTAGACATCTCTTGGTGGTAATTCAACACAGTACATCACACGTGGAGAGCTTGTTGTCCAGGTTCAGCCTGGTCATCCAACTGATAGCTCGGTGGTGAGAGCTCAGGCTATTGCGACGATAGCTGAGTCATATGATGTGCTAGTTGGGGGAGCAGTGTTATACCCTATGGGTTTCAGCATTGACTATTGGGAGGAGACAGCCTCTTATAGACCTGGTTGGCAGTCAGGTGAGGGACGGGTATGTTGCCTACTAGTACGCTTCAGTAGTGGCAGTCTTGGCTCACTACAGTCTGGGACCATGGTAGCATCAGTTTTAGCTTTCAGCGGTGCAGTTACTTGGCCTGGTGACTTGTTGGAGGGAAACGCCCATGCAGAGGATACTCCAGTACCAGAGGAGATCACTCGACTTTGGAGTACGAGTGGGATTGTTCCATCCACCTTGGATGTTCCATTGTGGAGTTCAGAGGAGGCATTGCAGCAGCATGCAGATCAATTGGTGCAGCAAGCTTGGAGTAGAGCCTTTGTACCATCAGGGGATGAGCCTCCAGAGGCGATTCCTTTGACACCTCTGGATACCACATTCATTGCTTGGCAGTATCTAGTAGAGGGGATATGTCTATTGGAGTTGTTTGGTGGGATCAGCACCAGACTAGCTGCGGTGTTACAGGCGGGTATCTGAGTACAGAGGTACTTGTATGTAGAGAGAGATGAGACTACTAGGCGAGTCTCTCTACATCATGTGGCACACTTGGCCTATCAGTATCCGGAGTTATTACCAATGTCAGCAGTCAGAGGTTACCAGAAGGCCTTACCAGGAGACATTTCCTTACTGGGGGTGCATGACCTAGAGAGACATGGGCTTGTTCACTTGGTGATTTCTGGATGGCCATGTCAGGGACATACATGTGCGGGCCACGGTTTGGGTCTTTAGGATCCTCATTCTGGTGTGTTTTGGGAGATGTTATGGATATTACGACATCTCCAGGTTCATCAGTCTGTTTCTCTAGCTTACCTTTTGGAGAACGTTCCTTTGTTGGGTGATTCTCGTACTAGAGTGGTGGCAAGTACACATCAGGTCCATTCATGGATGGGACCTGCTGTATTGTTAGATGCAGCCAGAGTGGGATCACGGGCTCATCGTCTTCATCTTTGGTGGACAAACCTCTTACCCAGAGAGGTTCTATAGCGTAGTTATGATGGGATTCAGCGACTAGACCACATTCTTGTTGATGATATCTTGGATGATGGACGTCAGTCTCAGACAGTGGTAGTGGTTGATAGGTCACCTATGGCAGTGTTGAACCTAGTTGGACAGCCTAGAGCTGCATTTCCCACACTCATGAGTTTCCCAGGCTCTCATGCTTTTTGAGAGGGAGGACTTGGACTTGTTTGGGACTCACAGTTACAGCAGTTGGTGGAGCTCAATGCTGATGAGAGAGAGCGGGCGATGGGTTTTTGCACCGGTATTACCGCTGTTCCAGCAGTGTTAGAGGCATCCAAGCGTTAGGTGTTAGGTCAGGCTATGGACCTGAACTATTTGACCTGGATTGTGAGCCTTGGTTTGGCAGAGCAGCGTAGGATGCGCTTGATAGGCATCACCACTTGGACACTTGTGAGCCATATGCCTATCGAGACGATTCAGGCACATGCTGGGGGCGATGGACCGAGTGGACATGGTATTCTTGGGACACATCCAGTAGCTACTAGGGAGAGTGGTCTACTTGGAGTCCATCCAGGTGAGCGTGGGCTACTTGGATTACACCCTTGGTCCACATGGGATGCAGCCAGAGGACGTATGGAGCTTGCAGCCAGAGTGGAGGGAGTTTTTCACACAGAGGTTGGGACCTCTAGTGGTCGGGAGCATGACACCATTGCTCCCAAGGGCCCAGTGTAGCAGCCAATCAATACGTCTTCCACTCCTACTACAGTTACAAAGGATACTTGGGAGCCAAATCTTGGACCCAAGCTTACTGGAGAGGAAAGACAGAGGGTTTGGAGGTTCTTGAGGAGTCACACGAGTTGTTTTGCCTTTAGTATGAAGGATTTGGGTGCTCTGAAGGGACCTGGTATACGGATTGAGCTGACTAGCGACACACTTGTTTTCCGACGTCCTTATCGATATAGTGATATGGAGAGGACATTGATTCAGAGCCGGAGTAGTGACCTTTTTGAGGCTGGTTTGGTGGAGATTTCACATGGAGAGTATGCATCAGTGACAGTGATGCCAGCCAAGAAGGATATGCATGGCAACTATACAGATAGGTGGATATGTGGAGATTACCGTCCTATCAACCGATAGACCAGGGCTGATCGGTATGCCATGCCTACACCAAAGGAGATTTTTGATGCAATTGGGCATGCAAAGGTCTTCAGTACTTTGGATCTTTGAGTGGGATATCATCAGTTGCCGATCAGGGAGGAGGATAAGTCCAAGACAACATTTTGGGCTATTGATCCTCATGGCAAGGATGTGTTATATCAGTGGAGGTTCTTACCATTTGGGTTGAAGAATGCTCCCGCTGAGTTCCAAAGGGTCATGGATAGGATCCTAGCTGGATTGGATTTTGCTCGGTGCTATATTGATGACATTTTGGTTTATAGCACTACTGTGGAGGAGCATGAGCAACAATTGTTGGAGGTGTTTGAGAGGTTGAGATCTCATGGACTCAAACTACATCCTGGGAAGTGTAGGTTCTTCCACGAGTAGGTTGAATATTTGGGTCACACTATCTACTCCGGAGGACTTGGTGTTCAGCAGACCAAGGTGGAGGCTATTGCACGTATTCCTCAGCCTACAGATGTGAGCAGAGTGCGAGCATTCCTTGGGTTGGCAAACTTCTATCGCCGCTATGTTAGAGGATTTAGTGCCATTGCCAAGGCCTTGACAAAGCTGACCAAGCTTACATAGGAGTGGTGTTGGGGAGATGAGCAGGAGAGAGCTTTTGTAGAGCTCAAGGAGAGGTTGACATCTGCTCCTATTTTGAGGAGACCGATCAGGGGATGACCATTTCAGGTTCACACTGATTGGAGTATGTTGGGGCTTGGAGCGGTGCTCACCCAGCATGATGATGAGGAGAAGGAGTTTGTGGTGGCCTATGCTAGTCACTCCAACAATTCAGCGGAGGCAAAGTATAGTTCATATGAGGGAGAGTGCTTGGCAGCAGTTTGGGCAGTAGCACATTTCCGATGTTACCTATTTGGTTACCCTTTCACTCTCATCACTGATCATCAGCCGCTGAAGTGGTTGATGGAGTCCGACAAGCTTTCATGGAAGCTTGCACGATGGGCTCTGATTTTACAGGAGTATGATTTCACGGTTGTTCATAGACCTAGAGTGGTGAACCGTGATGCAGATGGGTTGAGTAGAAACCCATGTCCCAGCCAGCAAGATCAGACCGGAGCACGTTGGCATGGTGAGACAGATGAGGAGATGGTGCCAGGTTGGCATGCATCGGCCTTTCTGTGTATATTTGCAGAGACTTTGGTGGTATCTCTCTCAGCGCATACAGGAGGAGTTATTGAGGTCACAGATCCAGAGAGTGAAGATATTGGTACAGTTTAGCGAGACATTCATGATGATGTCTTAGTGATGGACTATCTTCGCACTGGTGTTGTGGGTGGCACGGTTGGGGCCAAGGAGAGAGACCGTGTTCTTCAGTGAGCCAAACGGTTCAGATTGGAGGGTAGACACCTTTTGCGTGTATGGGAGGATGGTAGAGTGCGAGTAGTACCACTTCCATCACAGAGACCACAGTTGGTCCGTCATGCTCATGAGGAGCTAGGACATTTTGGAGTAAAGCGTACATATAGTTTACTCCAGAGTCATTATTGGTGGCGCGGTATGCAGACCGAGGTACAATAGTTTGTTGCCAGATGTGTGGTTTGTGACCGAGTTAGAGCATCATTCAATGCTCCTACGCCACAGTTACACCCATTACCTATCATGGGATTGGGTTACCGTTGGAGTTTGGACTTCACCGGCCTTTACCGCTGACTGTGAGACATCATTGGTATGTTTTGGTGATGGTGGAGCACTTCTCCAAGTGGATTGAGTTGGTGGCACTTCCTAACAAGTCTAGTGAAGGGACAGCTTACTCGTTCCTGGATCGAGTTCTTAGTCATTTTGGTGCACCAGCTGAGGTTTTGACTGATCAGGGTACAGAGTTCTTGGGAGAGTTTCAGGTCTTGTGTGACAAGGCTTTGATTGATCATCATACTACATCCCAAGATCACCCTGAGGTAGATGGCTTAGCAGAGAGAGTGGTTCAAATGGTGAAGAGAGGATTGCAAAAGTATGGTTTGCAAAGAGGCCACTTGGGAGATTGGGATCTCCAATTACCTTGGTTGGCCATGGGCTATTGGTTCAGCCGGCAAGCCTCCTTAGCATCCTTCTCTCCATACTTTCTACTCTATGGACAAGATCCAAATTTACCTGCAGCCATTTGTTGAGATGCTACTAGGACTAGGATGACCCCGATGTATGGATGAGTGCATGTTCTCAACGGGCAGAGATCTTTCGGAGAGTGATGCCGATGGCCTTTGAGAACTTGGCGATTGCTCAGCATAGAGATACTTTACGCTATGCTACCATTCGAGGAGGAGGTTATAGATCCTAGATCCGTCAATTTCATCCAGGCGACTATGTATATCTACAGCAGACAGCACCGACGACACTTGATGTTTCTACAGGCCGCACTATCTTGAGAGTGCATGAGGTTTTGCCATCTGGAGTCCTTGTGTTAGAAGGACATGATGGTGTTGTTTGGAAGGATCATGTGCGCAATCGTGCACCATGCCACCTTCCAAACATTGATGGTACTATGGACCCAAGCTTGGCACTTGTACGTGCAGGCTTGAGGTGTATGTTATGTGGCTCTTCTGGTGGAGCTCCTATGTTAGTGTGTGATAGCTGTTCGAGAGGTTGACATATGGCATGTATGACTCCTCCCCTCACGGTGGTTCCTCAAGGACAGTGGTTATGTCCTAGATGTACTTGACCTATAGCTAGTTCATTCTTTATATGGTATAGATTGCAGACAGGCGACTAACAATGGGGCTCCATAGCACCCGGCCTCCTGATCTTTGCCCATTAGAGGGTATACCATATACTTAGAGTAGATGGCTATCTGGAGTTAGAGGGACCTAACCGCCAGCTAGGGGGGCGATTGTGGCACTTTAGAGTCTATGTATGACTTATGTGTGAGTTGTGCTTTTATAGTGTATGATGTTGATAGCAATGTATGTTGTGCAGCAATGTATATACGCACGACAGCTGTCACGCCATTTGTAGTTCCGCATCTAGATGCTCGGACACTGGAGTTCCAGTGATGGTAGTTAGAGTTATTCTAGCAATTTCTCAAGGACTACTTTCCAACGGTTGGATTTTGTGTTTGGGGTACTGACTTCACGGTGGGGCCCACCGTCACTTTGCACCATTTGCACCGTCGAGTGTGATGTCAGCGGGACCGTTAGGGTTTCAGGGCTAGCTCGAGTCCAAGGGGTATAGTTTTGAAGTGAGCTCTAGAGAGCTCACTTCTCTGATGTTGAGCCTTCGAGCTCCTGGCTATGGTGGACAAAGGCCGGCGAGCGTCACCTGGATTCTCTATGCTTGAGTGGGTGTGGCTTGACTGTAATCAGTGCCCAGTTGTTGGCAGTTTATAGAGTGACAGATCAAGTACTGATCTGAGTTGAGTTGAGTTGAGAGTGTTAAGCAATCTGATTATTGTGGCACTTTAGAGTCTATGTATGACTTATGTGTGAGTTGTGCTTTTATAGTGTATGATGTTGACAGCGATGTATGTTGTGAAGCGATGTATATACGCACGACATATAATCTTATCATATTTGAGGACTCTAATGTATATAGGTGAGGGAGAGTGGAGAGATATGTGTGTTTTAGTTGAGGAGTCTCAAGAGGGAGGTGGATATGGGGAGTAAGAGTTGTAGCAGAGTGCAAGTGGTAGAGCATTGGAGGCTATATTTGAGCATGAGTTATCCCATGCTCCCGATTGCCTTTCCTGAATCCTTTTCTCATCAGGCTTTAGATTTTACACCCTAACGGCTTATGGGACTGGATGGTGATACGTTTTGGGGCCGTATTCATGGAGTTGGTGGTAGGAAACTCGGATCCTATTGTCCTCCCAGTGCTTACTTATGAAAATGTCTAGGACTTGACAATCTATGTGCTTCTATAGTTGGGGAATGCCTGAACTTTTGCTCATAAGTTTCAAGGTAGAGTTGTGGGGTCCATTTGTCAAAATGTGAAGAAATGAAAGGAAAAATTCCAAGAGATTGGATCTCAAGAGAAGGAGTCTGGAGTTTTTGACCATTGGGGAAGTTTGGGGAAGGCATTTGAAGAGTGAAGACTATGATTGGAGAGAGGAGCAAATAGCATACAATTTGGAGATTGAAATCAGACAATTTCAGCAAATTTTGAGAGTGATAATATCAGTTGAGCCAAGTGGGGTAGATTTCATACCTAGGAGCACAAAGTAGGCAATTGCTAGAGATTTTTGAAACATGTTCATGATTTGTTGTAGGGTTGGAGAGTAGACATAGTTTTTATAGCTCTTAGCACAAGAAATTTCAGTTTTGGATCAATTTTAAATCAGATTTGATTGATTGAAGTTGAAGCTTTTGAGATGTAAAGTGTTGGAGAAGAGCTAATGATAAGGTTTGGTCAGTCTCCAATTCTTGGTTTGAGTCACCTATGAAAATTTCCAATCTTTTTTTTAGTTAGGGTTTGCAACTCTATGCAAAGGTTTTATGTGAATTCTTGAAATAGAGAATTCAAGGTCTTGGATCAATATACCTGGGTTTGTAGAGTTCACAAGTTAGCCTAGCTTAGGAATTGATCAACATTTAGGAACTGGGGTTGGATTAGGCTACAAAAATTTGCAAGAGTTTAGACAAAGACACAACCAAAAATTGTGAAAAATTTGGTTGGCTCTACATCTATAGATAGTGAGATCTGATCCAAAACATTTTGTTGAGTATACTATCATAAGCTCGGTAGAGCAATTTTATCTTCCATCTTGATTGGATGTAAATTCTCCTATCTTGTGATTATGATTGAGGGTTTCAGGTTGCCAGAGTGTTTGTAAGGATCAAGTGTACTTTTGAATCAGAAATCTAGGGAGAGGTTGCCAAGAATAGGAGCAAACCCTAAAATAAAGGTTTCAAAATTAGGGTGAAAGTTGCAAAAAACCTGGCCAAATTTGAGAGGTTGTAAGGGAAGCTATAATGATCTGATTGTGGCTTATTTTATGTCATTGGAAAGGTTATCCTACAAGATTTTCATTGACATCTAAAACACTTGAATCCAAGCTACACAAAAAATTTATGTTCATATGAGCTTTGCAGAGTTTTCCCCATCAAGAAGATATAGGAATACTACTTGGAGTAGAAATTTGTTGAAATCTAAAGTTCAGATTGGAGGAGACTTGGAGAACAGGTTGAAATGAGCTTGATGAGAAAGCAAGAAGGCTCTGAAGCTCTTTTCCAAAAAAAAGCACAAAGAGTTGTTGCCATATTTTATGATTAGATCTTCTCTGTACTTGCATGCTTGTTTGTATGCCCAATTGCTTTGGATTTGTGTGTGGGAGTTGCGCTTAGTTTATTTCCTTCTAGGAGTGCTGTTTATTTCTCCTTGGTAATGCTAGAAGTGATGACCAACAGACTAGGAGTGCATCTTTTGATGATAGGTTAGGTTGCTCATCACTACCCTTCCCGATAGCAAGAATATTAGTTACAAGAAAGGAGGGTTTTGGCAGTTGTGTAACACACTTGTTCAATCAAGTAGTTATGGGTTTACCTCTAGCCTATGAGGTGTAGTCTCCACAATTAGGCACCCTGTGTGTTCCTAGAGAGAGAAAGGAAAAGTATGATACCACATAGTGGTGAGTACACATCAAGTCCATTCTTGGATGGGACCTATCGTGTTGTTAGATGCGGCTAGAGTGGGATCACAAGCTTATCATCTTCATCTTTGGTGGATTGTAACACCCATATGTGCATGTATGTGGTATTGTATAGCTTGGTATTACAAGTACTTGAGAAATATTATTTATATGGAGATAAAGGATGGTTCTACATTAGTCATGATTAGTTAAAGTTAGTCATAGCTAAGATAAAGGGGACCTTACTTTAGAGGAAGTAGAAAAGATGAGCATCATTATTTTGGATTCTAATGTGTTGACTTGGTATTATTCCTAGGTTTTTGGCTTTAAGGAAAGAGTTGAGAACTCTTGGACCCGCAAGCCTTTTTGTTTTGGATTCTTCTATAGTCCAAGGATAGCCCATGTGAAGGAATCCTTGACTTAGTGGTTGGGTCAAGATAAGATCACATGCTAAGTGGAATATGCCCATGTGGATGGATATTCCTTTATACTTCTTGACTTTACTTGACTTTTAGCCTAGTAACTTGACTTACTCTAGTAATAAGTAACTTTGGTGTGTAACTATTTCACAAGTATATAAACAAGGGGTGAGGAAGTACTCATCATCCTTTTATTTGCAACTATCTCTCTTTCATTGAGTTCTCTAGTGAGCAATGTCTTGAATCTTGGAGTGTTAGCCTTGGAGAAGTATAATGGAGTTGGGGTTCTTTGCCTTCTTAGTCCATGGTGCGCTACCATAATAGCCATAAGAGGTTCATCCTCAATGAGAGACATGCCGGCTCATAGGAAAAACCTCTTACCTAAAGAGGTTCTATAGTGCACTTACGATGAGATTCAACTACTAGACCACATCATTGTTGATGACATCTTGGATGTTGGGCATCAATCTTTGATGATGGTAGTGGTTGAGAGGTCACCTATGGTAGTGGTGAGCCTAGTTGGACAGCCCAGAGCTTCTTTTCCCACACTTATGAGTTTCCCAAGCTCCCATGCTTTTTGAGAGGGAGGTCCTAGACTAGTTTGGAACTCACAGTTATAGCAATTGGTGGAGCCCGATACCAATGAGCGAGAGCGTACGATGAGTTTTTGCATTGGTATTAATTTTTTTCTAGTAGTGTTAGAGGCATCTAGGTATCAAGTGTTAGGTCAAGCTATGGACGTAAACTGCTTGACCTGGATTGTGAGCCTTGGTTTGGTAGAGCAACATATGATGCACTTGATAAGCATCACTACTCGAATACTTGTGAGTTTTGTGCCTATCAAGACAATTAAAGCACATGTTGGAGGCAATGGACCAAGTGGGCATGGTATTCTTGGGACATGGCCAGTGGCTAATTGAGAGAGTGGTCTACTTGGAGTCCATCTAGGTGAGCATGGTCTACTTGGATTACATCCTTGGTCTACTTGGGATGCTACTAGAGGATGTATGGAGGTTGTAGCCAAAGTAGAGGGAGTTTTTCACGTTGAGGTTGGGACTTCTAGTGGTTGGGAGCATGACACTATTGCACCCAAGGTTTCATTGTAGCCGCCAGTCAATATGTATTCTACTCTTATGATAGTTACTGAAGATACTTGGGAACTAGATCTAGGACCCAAGCTTACAAGGGAAGAAAACGGAGAGTTTGGAGGTTCTTGAGGATCTACGCGAGTTGTTTTACCTTTAGTATGAAGGATTTGGGTGCTCTAAAAGGACCTGGTATATGGATTGAGCTGACTAGCAATACACCAGTTTTTTTATGTTCCCTAATGATATAGTGACATGGAGAGAGCATTGATTCAAAGTCAGAGTAGTGACCTTTTTTAAGTTGGTTTGGTGGAGATTTCACATGGAGAGTATGCAATCAACTACAGTAATGCCAACCAAGAAGGATATGCATGGCAACTACATAAATAGGCAGATGTGTGGAGATTACCGTCCTATCAACCAAAAAACCAGGAGATCTTTGTTGTAATTGGGCATGCAAAGGTCTTAAGTACTTTGGATCTTTGAGCAAGATATGATCAGTTGCCGATCAAAGAGGAGGATAAGTCCAAGATAACATTTTGGGCTATTGATCCTCATGGTAAGGATGTATTATATAAGTGGAGGTTCTTACCATTTGGATTAAAGAATGCTTTTGTTGAGTTCCAAAGTATCATGGACATGATCCTAGTTAGATTGAATTTTTCTTGGTGCTATATTGATGACATTTTGGTCTATAGCACTACTATGGAGGAGCATGAGAGATAATTGTTGGAGGTGTTTGAGAGGTTGAGATCTCATGGACTCAAATTACATCTTAGGAAATGCAAGTTTTTCTATGAGTAGGTTGAGTATTTGGGTCACACTATCTACCCTCAAAAACTTGGTGTTCAGCAAACCAAGGTGGAGTCTATTGCATAAATTCCTTGGCCTATGGATGTGAGCAAAGTGTGAGTATTCCTTGGGTTGGTGAAATTTTATTACCACTATGTTAGAGGATCTAGTGCCATTGCCAAGGCCTTGACAAAGTTGACCAAGCTTACAAGAGCGGTGTTGGGGAGATGAGTAGGAGAGAGCTTCTACAAAGCTCAAGGAGAGGTTCAGTTTAGGGTGTCATCTGCTGTTGACATCTGCTCCTATTTTGAGGAGACCAATCAGAGGATGACCATTTCAGGTTCACACTTATTGGAGTATGTTGGGGCTTGGAGAAGTGCTCACCCAACATGATGATGATGGGAAGGAGTTTGTGGTGGCCTAAGCTAGTCGCTCCAACAATTCAATGAAAGCAAAGTATAATTCATATGATAGAGAGTGCTTGGTAGCAATATGGGCAGTAGCACATTCCCAATGTTTCTTATTTGGTAACCCCTTTACTCTCAACATTGATCATCAGCCACTGAAGTGGTTGATGGAGTCCAATAAGCTTTTAGAGAAGCTTGCACGTTGGGCTCTGATTTTACATGAGTATGATTTCACGATTATTCATAGACTTGGAGTAGTGAATTGTGATGCAGATGGGTTGAGTAAAAACCCATGTCCCAACCAATAGGATTAGACCAAAGCACATTAGTATGGTGAGACAAATGAGAAGATGGTGCCAATTTGGCATGCATCTACCTTCTTTTGTATATTTTTTGAGGCTTTGGTGGTATCTCTTTCAACACATACAAGAGGAGTTATTGAGGTCATAGATCTAGAGTGGATATAGTGGTACAGTTCAGCAAGACATTCATGACGATGTCTTAGTGATGGACTATCTTCACACTGGTGTTGTGGGTGACACAATTGGGGCCAAGGAGAGAAACCATGTCCTTCAGCTAGCTAGGTGGTTGAGATTGGAAAGTAGACACCTTTTGCGTGTATGGGAGGATGGTAGAGTGAGAGTAGTACCACTTCCATCTTAAAGACCATAGTTGGTCCGTCATGCCCATGAGGAGCTAGGACATTTTAGAGTAAAGTGTACATATAGCTTGCTCCAGAGTCATTATTGGTGGCATGGTATGCAGATTGATGTATAGTAGTTTGTTGCCAGATGTGTGGTTTGTGATCAAGTTAGAGCATCTGTGACAACCCGGCAAATATCACTTTTGCGGTAATCGGGTCAGTAAAGTTCGTTCCCGTAGAGATACTATCCAGAATTGGTCAAATACGAAGTCAAAAGTCACAACTGCAGTTCTTCTTGATGGCTTCTTTAATCTCTCAGGTAGAAACTACACCCAGAAGAGAGTAACAAGCTCACAATCTTGACAACTTGTCACGAATACACACACATAATCACATCATAGTCAATTCTGTCCAAACAACTCTTGATTGTGATGATTCAGATTCTCCCGAAGACGGCACTTCACTACGAAGACCAATTTCGCCTCAAAATTGTGTTCCACCCCTCCACTGAAGGCACAACTTCCTTGATCAAAATTGCTTCACATCAACTTTGTGCTGCACTCACCAATGTAGAATACTAACAACACTACAATTCCTCTTAGATCTATCAAGGCATTGCTCCGATGCACTTCAATCAGGATCAAACACACAGAATGAAGATCAAGGCTGCAGATTCCAACATCCACAGACACGCTGACTTGCTCTTTGGAATTCTCCACACACTCACAAACACAAACAAAAAATTGACAATCTGAATTAAGCTTAAGCGACGAGCACTGAGAACAGCACTTTGCTTTATCTATCTTCAGAAATTTGAATACTGAATATCATTGTACTGCAAATGCTCCACTTAAATACTGAAGCAAACGGCAAACTTGCCTTCCTAGGCACCACTTCCTAACATCCTTTCCTACCTACAGATGCCAAGGGACAATCTATCTCTTCATATCTGCCCTTTCCTATCTCAAAATTGTCTTCTATCCCGATCCGATGACTACCTCATCATTGGCTTCCAAACTCGATGATCTTCTTACTATTTCACCTTCTTTGAGTATGACTGATTCTACTAATTTCTTCACTAATTCTACAACTTCTTCACTACAATCTGCAATTGAGCTCCAGGTTACTCCATCTACTGCTTTATCTTCTGACCCACTCTTCTCTAAAGTGTCAATTATCAAGTCCGATGACACTTGTACTCCTACGTCTGCGACATCGGGTTTCTTCTCCACTGTCACACTATTCCAAATTTTCTCTAACTCCAAATTGACTAAATCTAGCCTAAGACTAACATTTTTTTCTACCTCCAACATCTTCCTATCTACGCATTCTCTCAACCAGATTAGCAAGGTATTCATGTCCACATCCTTGGCTCTTTGCTTCCGAGTCTCCTGCACAAGTAACTTCAACTCATGCAGACAAGCTTCTTCCAATCTTCCTTCAGCCTCCGCGCTTAAGAGTGCTTGTAATTTCCCTGCAATGTCTCCTACTGATTCCAATGCATATCCCCGAGAACGTTCTACCTTCAACTCCTCCCGATACATCTGCAACTCGTCTTCATATTCTACAGCAAGCATCTTCTTCTACTCTTCATACTGCATCTTCTGCTGTTCCGCACTCTTGACCAGTTCTTGCAAACGCTCTTCTTCTTCTTGCCTAGACGCCAATTCTCTCTACCATGCTTGATCATTTGCTGCGGCACTCTTCTTCAAGCTGTCCAGCTCCCACTCCATCACGATAGTCATCGCCTTCAGATGAACATTTTTGATGTGCACATCACTCACTTCCTCCTTCATCTTGTTGAGCCACATCGCCTGCTCCTTCAACTCTCCGGCTTGCCTTTGTAGTTCTTTCTCTTTCTTTGCGCAACTCCCTTGTAGCACGCTCAACATTTTCTTCCTCGCGTCTTCCTCCCTCCAAAGTTCTTCAATTTCTTCATCTCTTTGGACTTGATGCTCCTGCAGCTCCTGCACTTCATTCAACAGATGCTTCACCACCTGTAGCTCATTCATCCCTTTCCTTCAATCTTGGGCAATTCCCATCCAATATTCTTTCAACAGCTCGAGCAATGGTGTGACCACCTTCGTCAAATATGCTATCTCGCCAAAGTTTTCTTCTTCATCATTGCCACCTTTGTCTGGAGTCTTTTCCTGTATCATCGGCTCCTTCATCCGAAGTTGCGATCTTTGTATCTTCATCGTGTCAACACTGTCTTCATCTTTGCCTCTTGAACTAGGCCCCGTGAGATTCTCTGCCTCCTCCTTTGGTCTTGACATATTCTCCACCATTGCCTGACCAGCCTCACTTACTACTACCGATTGTTGGACTTCTAGTTCTCCCTCACTGTTGCTCCCAGACTCCTCACTTTTCAACGTGAGCTCTTCTTCTTCCGAGTCCTCTTCTTGCAACTCAGTTTCTTCATCTGACTCTGATCCCGATGATGCCCTTCGTACGACGTTAGTAGTCTTCAACATTAGCCTCCGAGTCTTGCGTTGGATGGGTGATGATTTGGTTTCTTTGGGTTTACTTTGCTTCTTCATCTTTGGACTGGCAACATCTTTGATCTTCCGCTGTCCCGTCCTTGCAAAGTACTCGTCGTTTGCTCGCAGATGAAGCATATATTGTTGCTCCTCTTTGTTGGCTTCTTGTCTCAAATCAGGGTGCATGTGGGAGACCATACGATGACGCTCATCTTCAGAGAGCAAGTTCAGCCCAAAGTAGAAATGTGCTACAAATGGTGCAAAATAATGCGGTAGCGAGCCCGTTCTCCAATTCACCACCATCTGCCTTGTTTGGTGATAGAAGCACTTTGCCCAATTCACTAGTGCTCTTGCAAACATCTGATGGGAAAAGACTGCCTGCTGCATGCTTACGTAGGTCATTTGCTCCGGCTTGAACATGGCCATCATTGCCCCTACGATACTTCTTTGGATCGGGTCCCGATAGGATTCCACCTTGTAACCATTTGTAGTTCTTGGAGCAAAAAATGAATTGCAAATCTCCGCCGTCTCCTCTACAGCATCACACTTCCAATAGAAGGTGACCCCTGTCGGCTCTCCTGCTTCTCTCCCCAATACCAATTTCTAATCCGACTCAGTCCATCGAGCTGGATTGCCTCTCTTCCCCTCCACTTTGGGACCCTCCTCACAATTACTGGCAGCGATCTCTGCCATCACTCCCGGGAAATTGAAATTCCAGTTCCATGCTAAAAAGGTAATACAAAGTCTAACCAAGACTTTGATTCTAGCTACTACATCCACTCTTCAAATTGCAAAACCCCTCACTGCCAGCGCGTTGGCTACCTGCTTCGCCATGATTTGTTCTCTTGTTCTATGTTGTTGGAAAATCAGCCCCTCTCTTGGACGAGACACTCTAACTCCCTCAGGGTTCCAGAAAATTTCACTCTTGACGGGCTTTCGGACATGCATTACTGCAGGACAACTACTCAAAGGAATTGGGAATTTACTCAGAGTGTTCAAATTCCTCCTGCACAGTCACAATTTTATATTGCCCCAAATTGCAGTCATTCTTCAGTCGATATCGGTGATTTTCTCTCTTCTGCGTGCACTCTCGGTCACTATCAAGACATGATTCTTCTGCCCCCGCCGTTTCTTGAAATGTACTTTCTTGCCACGTATAGAGGTTGTTAAACGGTCTTCATCTTTCCTACATTTTCCAACCCGAAGATGGTGATCTTTGGACTGTTCCTGACGTTCTCCTCTTTTGAGTACCTCCATCATCGGATCCGATATCATCTTCTTTGGCTTTCCTCCGAAGTTACTTCCATCCATTCTTTGTCCACAATTCAACTTTTCCGTGCTTACTTTGTCTCTTAAACACTATCTATCCTAAAAAAAACAAAAAATGTGGGTACCACAACATCATTTAATGCTCTTATGCCATGATTACACCCATTACCTATAATGGGATTGGGATACCATTGGACTTTGGACTTTGGACTTTGTTGGACCTTTACTATTGGTTATGAGACATCATTGGTATGTTTTGGTGATAATGGAGCACTTCTCCAAGTGGATTGAGTTGGTGGCACTTCTTGAAAAGTTCAATGAAGGGACGGCTTACTCATTCCTAGATCAGGTTCTCAATCCATTTGGTGCACCAGCTGAGGTTTTGACTGATCAAGGTACCAAGTTCTTGGGGAAGTTTCAGGTCTTGTGTGACAAGGCTTTGATTGATCATCATACTACCTTTGGAGATCGCCTAAAAGCATATGGCTTAGCAAAGAGAGTGGTTTAGACAATGAAGAGAGGATTGCAAACGTATGGTTTGCAAAGAGGCCACTTGGGAGATTTGGGATCTCCAATTACCTTGGTTGGCCATGGGCTATTGGTTCAGCCAACAAGCCTCCTTAAAATCCTTCTCCCTTTACATTCTACTTTATGGACAAGATCCAAATTTACTTGTAGCTATTTGTCTGGATGTTATTATAATTTTGGACTTAGATGATCCAGATGTATGGATGAGTGCATGTTCTCAACGGGTAGAGATCTTTTGGAGAGTGATGTCAATTGCCTTTGAGAACTTGGCAATTGCTCAGCATAGGGATACCTTATACTATGCTACCATTTGAGGAGGAGGTTACAGACCCTTGATTTGTCAATTTCATCCTGGTGACTATGTTTATCTACAATAGACAACACCAATGACACTTGATATTTCCACTAGCCATACTATCTTGAGAGTGACGTTTTGCCATCTGGAGTCCTTGTGTTGGAAGGACATGATGGTGTTGTTTGGAAGGATCATGTGTGCAATTGTGCACCATGCCACTTCCCAAACATTGATGGTACTATGGACCCAAGCTTGGCACTTGTACGTGCAGGCTTGAGGTGTATATTATGCAATTCTTATGTAGAGCTTCTACTATGTTAGTGTGTGATAGTTGTTTGAGAGGATGGCATATAGCATGTATGATGCCTTCCCTCATGGTTGTTCTTCAGGGATAGTGGTTATGTCCTAGATGTTCTTGACCTATAGCTAGTTCATCCTTTATATGGTATAGATTGTAGGTGTAATACAAGCAATTAGACATATTATCTAGAGGTGAAAATTGGCTTGGTAACATCTAGAAGGATATTTTGTACAATGGGCTAGGTAGATCAGACAAAGGTGTCACCAAAAGAGTACTTCTACTAATAGGGTAGAAGCCAAAAATAACCTAAAAACTTTAGAGCTAATTTTGAAGGCCTAAACGGATGAATTAGGCCTCAAAAAGGAAAAATTTGTCCCCCTTAGATTGAAAAAAATGCTTGCTTTCTCCCCCCATGATTTTTCTTGTTGAGAGCTTTCCAATGGTACCTCACCCATGTGATTCTGAGCTCCCTATACAAAGATTTCCTAAAGATTCCCTTTGGTCAAACCCGTTTGACCCAGCTAGATAGGACACCTAAGGACTAACATGTCACCCATCCAAACAACTAGTCCAAGGATGGAGCTTACCAACAGGTCACCAATCCATGTACCTGATCCAAGGGTGGAGCTTCCTTTGAGGGGATCCTCTTTGCTATATAATAAAGAGAAGGTGCTCCTTTGGGGCATCAAAGGATTGAGTGTGAAACTTGTGTTTTCTCTCTTGTGTCTCTCTTGGAGAGTTCTCTTTTCCTTAGAGTATTACAATGGTATATGAGAGCAAGTGTTTCAAGCCAAGAGAGTGGATCATCCCCTTTGGAAAAACATGAGCTATTAAAACTGAGTAATTTGAGGTGGAGAACATAGTGCAATTGCTAGACTTGGGACAAGTCTAGAGAGTAGAAGTGTTCTAGAGAGTAGATGGATGGATGCACCAAGAAGACAATTTCTTGCACCTAGCTTCCCATTCTTGAATCCATTCCACATAAATATTTTGTACATCTAGCATGAGCAAATGACAATATCTCTAGTTTATCACTTTGGAGCAAAATTCATGGACGGAGTGATGAATTCACCAAACTCGATGATTCTACCTATGGTGGTATACGACAGAGAGTAGGATTTGACAATCTACATTCTATTATGATGTTATGGATTTGAATGTATCAAATCCTCACCTTTTCAACACGTAAGTAGAAATCTGTTATGTAGTTAGACCAAAAGTGATGTTTAGAGATTGTGTAGTCCAAAATTGTGGTGAGGAATATTATTAACAAGTAATAGCATTTGAGGTCCCAATGGTAGTCCCCATAGTTAGTTCACCCTCCTGAGTGATCATTCTACTCTTTATTGAAGTAGGAAGTAGCAATTGAATGACAATAGTGTGTAGGAATCATGGATCTACAATTGCAGGAGTTGATGCAAGGAATGCAAGGGATGTTGAACAAGTTTTGAGAAATCAAGATAACCATTGAGGAATTAAAAAATAAAATACATACTGTCAAGAATGATCAAGTAATGCAAGAAGGGAAACCATCTCAACAACCAACACCAGTCAAAGTACTTGGAGAGTTATGCATGCCGATGACAGTGATTCCAATCAACAACCTAGCCACATTGTTCCTACAAATGAAAAAGATGTACAACATTGAGCCTTACAAGGGACAAAATTCCATTGGAGTAGTGGAAAATTGGATTCCAAGAACAAGTCAATACCTTTGATTGCTCATAACAAAGATCATTGATCATTTTGTGTGTGTTTATGTGTGGGTACTTGACTAATAAAGCCCTCACATGGTATGATGCTTTGGATCAATCATTGCTAGTAGAAGGAAGAGAGGTTACTTGGACAGCCATGCAAGAAGGGCTGCTCAAGAATTTCCAATCTGTGGATTTTGTGCAAATGACCCAAACCAGACTCTAGGGGTTGAATTAGAAGAATAACATACAAGAATACATGGAGGTATTTTTGGATCTATAGGTTGTGGTAACCAATATGAGTCCAGTCAAAGCTCTTGACAATTTCAAGTGAGGATTACAAGAGCAGATTTGTCAAGAGGTAATGGTGCAAAATCCTTGTACTATTTTTGAAGCCATTACTTGCACCCAAAGAGTAGTAGGGATGCTTGGAGGAAGTGAAGCAATAACACCAATGCAAAACTATTGAGCCAAGACACACCATTTTGGTAGACCAATTCTTATGGAATTGGGCAACATTTGATTCCAAATAGAGGACCAAGGAGAACAAGGTTGGGTCAAAGAAAAGAGAGAAGGAGTCCCACAAGAAAAAGGAGCTCAAGCAAAACAATGATGATGTTACAATTATAGCCAAATTGGGCATATAACCATCAATTTTTGTGCTCGTCATCTTAGAGGCCCTTGGCTTCCATACAAGCGACCTCTCAACCACACGGAGAGGCAAATTGAAGAGGAAGATATGAAAACCGCATCAGAAAATGAAGATTGTCAATGAATGTACCTCATGGCCTTATTGGCTTGGTAAAGAAGAGTAAAAGCGGGGGGAGGAAGAGGACAAGTGTGCAAAGGAGGAAGATAAACACACAATTAATTGTTGTAAATGGAGTACTAGAAGGCAATCCAGTGAGAGTGTTGATAGACCCTAGGCAACAAAGAATTTCTTGTCTTGCTCTACTACAATAAGGTTGGGGATGGAACTAGAGAAGGATGAGAAGGACAAAGTAGAGTTACCTAATGGTCAGACAAAGAGGATTGAGGTGTTATCTAAAAAGGTAATAGTCTCTATAGGAGGGTATCAAGAAGCAATCAAGTGGTGAGTGATACAACTAGCTCATTATGATGCAATCTCAGGTATGTTGTGGATGGACACTACAACCGTATGGTGGATTGGAGAAAGAAATAGTGAAAACTAGTCAATGGAAGATCTTTGGGATTAAAGGAAGATCACAAAAGCAAGATTTTCCTTTGTGTGTCATATAAGGACCACATCTATTTGTAAGACAAATAGATGTTTCATGGGTTTAATAAGAGAAGTCCTGAGTGCTCAACACAGTAGACAAATTTCTGAGAAATTGAAAGATGTGGTCAATGAGTTCCAAGATGTCTTTTTGGATGAATTACCCGCAGGTTTACCACCAAAAAGGAGAGTAGATCATAAAATTGAGATACATCTTGAGAAGACACCTCCTTGTAAGGCTCCATATTGACTATCACCTCATGAGTTGGAGGAGTATAAGGCTCAAATCAAGGATATGTTACAGAAGGGGTTTATCCAACCCAACATATCACCATAGGGGCTCCTATATTGTTTGTGAAGAAGAAGAGCGGAACAATGTGCATGTGCATTGACTACTGAGGACTGAATCAACAAACAGCGAAGAACAAATATCTATTACCTTGCATGGATGACTTTTTTGATCAACTCAATGGGGCAAGGCACTTCACCAAACTTGATTTGTGGAGTGGTTACAACTAAATCAGGATTGCTGAAGAAGACATACACAAAATGGCCTTTCAAACAAGGTATGGTCACTTGGAGTACTTGGTGATGCTATTTGGCCTCACCAACACTCCAACCACTTTCATGAGTTTGATGAATGACATATTTTGTCCATACTTGGATAAATTTGTTATCCTTTTTCTTGATGATATCTTAGTCTACAATAAGATGCTAAACAAAGCACAAGCAACATCTCAAGAAGTCCAAATTCTATGCCAAAATCTCAAAGTGCAAGTTTGGTAAATCTGAAGTAGACTACTTAGGGCATAGAGTAAGTGCAGATGGTATCCAAGTGTTAACAAATAAAATAGAGGTCATTCAAAAATAGAGTGCTCCAAAAGATCAGACTCTACTAAAGAGTTTCTTGGGATTGATGGGGTTTTATTGTCAATTTTTCAAGGACTTCTCCAAGATTGCACAACCTCTAATAGCACTATTGGGTAAGGGGAAGAGGTACATATGGGGAGTTGCACAAGAATTGGCCTTTTAGGAGATGAAAGACACATTATTACTTGCACCAATCTTGAAATGATATGACTTAAAATATCAAATCCAAGATGGCTATAGATGCATCAAGTGTAGCAATACAATCAGTCCTACAACAAGAATGCAAGGATAGATGGCACTCAATTGCGCAGTTCTCTTGTAAGTTGCTACCACCAAAATTCAACTATCACACCACCAAAGGAGAAGAGCTGGCCATTGTCCTTGCAACCAAGCATTAGAAGCACTTTTTGGGTGAGATGGCATTTTTAGTAAAGATAGACCACAAACCTCTAGTCTACCTCAAGATACAAAAACATCTTTCTACTGACAGATTTGGTGGGTTGAGTGGAGACAATAATTCAACATGATAATCAAATATGTGGAGGGCAAGAATCAACTTGTAGATGCATTCACTCAAATGCAAGTGGCAAACAATTTGGTGGTGGAACTCAAGATGAACCCTGAATTTTGGCCTAGGATTCTTGTTGCTACAATAATTGATCCATAGATTGTAGGTGCTCAATCATCCAAAGGCATCACCAACACCTAAAAACTCACCTTTTGTGATGGTAGGTTGTGGATCCCAAATGATACGGATCTAAGAACCACCATTTTAGCAGAATGTCATGATTTTGCCATTGCAGGTCATGTTGCAATGGACAAGACCTTGGAGGCAGTCAAATGCCATTATTATTGGCCCAAGATGAGCAATAATGTGATGGAATATGTTTGGAGCTACCTACTTTGTAAAAAAAAAAGGCTTCTAATCAAGCTCCCAGAGAACTCCTCTAACCTCTTCCTACTCCTACACAACATTGGGAATAGATAAGCATGGATCTGGTTTGTGAATTGCCCAAGACCACCTTTAGGTTTGATTCCATCATAGTCCTTGTTGACTGACTCAACAAAATGATTCATATACTTCCTACCACCAAGGATGTGATTGCCTTGCAACTAGCTCAATTTTACTTAGATGCAATCTTTTCCCATCATGGCTTGTCTTGAATGCTCATCCCAGATAGAGGCACTTGATTCACTAGTTTGTTTTTGGGAACACCTTTTAGGTTCTTCAAAACCAAATTTTTTATATCCATAGCTTACCACCCACACATTGATGGACAAATAGAGAGGGTAAATTGCAATATTAAGGACATGCTTTGGGGCTTTACTTTGGATTAGCAAGAGAGTTGAGACACCTTACTCTCATTGGTGGAATTTTCTTATAACAATTTGGTGAATACCTCTACACAAGTCACACCATTCTTCCTCATGTATGAAGAGCATCCTTTCACATCTTCAAGCTTGATGAAGGTCCATCTGGTGGCTACCAAGATTGCTGCTATCAACACTTTTGTTTCTAGAATCCAACAAGGGGTGGAGCATGCCAAGCATAGGTTGTAGATCACCTAAAATTGGCAAAAGTATTTTGTAAATGCACATTGCCAACACATGGAGTTCAATGTGGGAGATCGAGTTTGGCTATCAACCACCAACCTCAAGTTAGTTGGTCCTCATAAGCTCAGACCTTGTTTTATTTGACCTTTCTCCATCCTTTATTCCATCGATGTTGTGGCCTATCACCTTGAGCTACCACCACATATGAAGATCTACCCAGTGTTTCATGTTTCCTTATTATATTAATGTGCTCCCCGGCAGCTCCACTTCTCTTCCATCCAAGAAATTCAACCTTGTCCTGTGAGCCGGCCTGTCTCTCACTCAGGATGAACCTCTGATGGCTATTATGGTAGCGCACCATGGACTAAGAAGGCAAGGAACCCCAACTCCATCATACTCCTCCAAGGCTAACACTCCAAGACTCAAGACATTGCTCACTAGAGAACTCAATGAGAGAGAGATAGTTGCAAATGAAAGGATGATGAGTACCTCCTCACTCCTTGTTTATATACTTGTGAAATAGTTACGTACCAAAGTTACTAATTACCGTAGTAACTCAAGTTACTAGACTAAAAGTCAAGTAAAGTCAAAAAGTAGAAAGGAATATCCATTCACATGGGCATATTCCCCTTATCTTGACCCAACCACTAAAGCAAGGATTCCTTCACATGGGCTATCCTTGGACTAAAGAAGAATCCAAAACAAAAAGGCTTGCGGGCCCAAGAGTTCTCAACTCTTTCCCCAAAGCCAAACACCTAGGAATAATACCAAGTCAACACACTAAAATCCAAAATAGTGGTGCTCATCTTTTCTACTTCCTCTAAAGTAAGGTCCCATCTATCTTAGCTATGACTAACTTTAGCTAACCATGACTAATAGAGAACCATCCTTTATTTCTATATAAATAATATCTCTTAAGTACTTGTAATACCAAGCTAAATATCACAATACCACACACATGCACAAATGGGTGTTACATTTACCCCCGGACTAAGTTTTCACTTTGTCCTCAAAGTGAAGGTCTCTCTACCTTCTATGGTACATCTTCAACTTATCATGGTTAATCCTATCAAAGTGTCTTCCTCCCAACTCCTTGAGATCATAGGTGTAATTGCCCCACACCTTCTCTACTATGAAAGGTCCAAAGTACTTAGGCAAAAACTTCTTTTGCACTCTCTTGAATCGAATGGAATCAAACAACATTACCCAATCACCTTCTTTGAAAGGCTCCACCTTCTTCTTGCCTTGCCTCTTGTCATAGCTCTCCTTTTGTTTCCTTTGGGCTTGCTCCACTCGAACCATAGCAACTGCTCTTGCCTCTTCCAACTCCATGAGTTGATCCTTCCTTGACTTCCCTGCATCACTTCCTTGTGCTTTCTTCAATCTTCTATGAATGCTTTGGAAGGTAGGAAGATCAAAGTGAATAGGTAAGGTAGACTCAATACCATACACCAATTGGAATGGAGAATATCCAGTGGAAGTCTTCATGGTTGTCCTATACTCCCACAAAACTGCATGAATCCTCTTGTCCCAATGATGTTTAGCCCCCTCCATTTCTGCATCTTTGGCCAACATCATGCACAAGGTCTGATTGGTTCTCTCTGCCAAGCCATTGGAATTTGGCTTATAGGATGTAGTTACTCTATGTGTGATAGAGAAATGTCGTAGCATGGCTGTAGTAATGCTTCCTGTAAACTCTCCTCCTCTATCAGAAACCAACTCCAAAGGGCATCCAAACCTAGTGATAATGCGTTCATAAAGAAATCTACCAACTTCATCTTTATTCTTGTCCCTCAATGGTCTAGCCTCAACCCACTTGGTAAGGTAATCAGTAACTACCACAATGTACCGATTGTTCCTTGGGGTTCTATTGAGAGGTCCTACAAAATCAATTCCCCACTTCTCAAAAGGTCCTAGCAATGGAATTGATCTAAGTGGTGGAGTGGATGTAGACTTTCTAGCAAAAGCTTGACAAACATGACAAGTTTTGCAATAATCAAGACAATCCTTGAAAATCCCTCTCCAATGGTAACCTGCATCTAGAATCTTGAAAGCAATCACCTTTCCTGCAAAGTGTCCTCCACATACTAAACCTTCATGAAACTCCTTTATGAGTAGGATAGACTCTTCCTTACCTACTGCTCTTCGAAGTAAACCATCTGCTCCTTGGTGAAAAAGAATATCCTCCACCATTGTGTAAGGTCTAGATCTTGCTGCAAGGGCCTTCCTCTCCCTAGCATGCATCCCTTCTGGATAGTTACCTCTTGTCACAAAATCCACAATCTCCTTGTACTCCATTGGAATCTCTTGAGTGACTGAGATTGTCATGAGCTCCTCATCCGGGAAGGAATCATCTACTGGCTCATCTCCATCATGATCATAGGCTCTAGATAACAAATCAGCATTTGCATGTTTCTTTCCTGGCCTATCCTCAATTGTGTAGTCATACTCAGACAAGAGTATCATCCACCTTGCTAGTCTCCCTTCAACATTAGGCTTGTTGAAGATGTACTTCAAAGCCTTGTGATCCGTGACAATTGTGGCTTTCCCTCCAATCAAGTAGTGTCTAAACTTCTTGAGACCAAAGATCACTGCCAACCCTTCTCTCTCTGTGACAGAGTAGTTCTTCTCTGCTGAAACCATCTGCCTACTAGCATAAGCTATTGGATGATCATGCCCATCTTGGTCTAATTGACTAAGAGTGCATCCTATAGCTACATTAGAAGCATCAGTGTAGAGGATGAAAGGCTTACTCCAATCAGGTTTAGCAAGAATTGGAGCTACAACAAGGGATTGCTTGAGCTCCTCAAAAGCTTTGAGAGCCTCCTTGTCTTCCAAAATCACCATGTAATCTACACCCTTCTTCATGTAGATGGTCAATGCATAAGCCTTGTTGGAAAATGAGAAGATGAACCTCCTATAGTACCCAACCATTCCCAAGAATTGGCATAACTTTGTCAAGCTTGAAGGGAATGGAAGGTCTGAGATTTTCCTCACCTTCTCAGGATCAACTGCTATTCCATCCTTGGAGATGATGTGCCCCAAAAGTAGACCTTCTTCACATCCAAAAATGCACTTCTCTGGGTTGAGTGATGCATTTGCCTCATCCAAGCGTTGCAAGACTTTGATTACGTGCTCAAAGTGCTCCTCCTTGCTCCCATAGACACAAAAGTCATCAATGAAATCTCTCACAAATTTCCCAATGAAAGGTTCAAATACCTTGTTCATGAACCGTTGGAATGTGGCTGGAGCATTGCAAAGCCCAAAAGGCATGACCTTGAAAGCATAAGTTCCCCAAGGTGTGGTGAATGTGGTGAGTTGTTGATGCTCTGGTGCAATCTTTATTTGGTTATATCCACTATAACCATCTCCAAAACTGTACCTCTCATGACCTGCAACCTCCTCCAAGATCTCATCAATGAATAGCAATGGGTAGTAGTCCTTCTTGGTAACAGCATTAAGCTTCTTGTAATCCACATATACCCGAAGCTTGCCATTCTTTTTCTTCAAAATGACAATTGGAGACACCCATTCTGAATTCTCCACCTCAAAGATAAATCCAGCCTCCTTGAGCTTATCAATCTCCTCCTTCACAACCAAAGATATTGGTGGGCTAATGCGACGTTGCTTTTGGCGGATTGGTCTTGCATGTGACTCCACCTCTATCTTGTGCTCCTCCAAGGTGACTTCCTTCAAATCCTTGTAACTAAAAGCAAACACATGGATGAACTTGCGGAAAATCTCCTCAAATCTCACCTTCTCCTCCTTGGTAACATTTGGGCCATACTTGAGGGTAGATAACCTTCTCTCTACCTCCTCAAGTGTCAATGGTGATTTATCTGGGTCCTTCAAAACCTCTGGCTTAGGTGCAAAATCCATAGCACACAAGGGATACACATCTGAATCAGATTCAGATTCATCTTCCTCCGTGGAAGTCTCCTCTTCCATGCTTGTGTCCACACCTGAAGCTCCTTCTTCAGAATCTGATTCCCAATAATTAGAAGATGGGGTATCTGAATGTGAAGTGTTGGTGGTGTTAGTCACAGGAACAGTGACTCTATGGTTTGATGGCCCAATCCTCAAGTACCCTTTGTGCCATCGATCAGTTGTACGTGCTGCTCTCAACCATGGCCTCCCAAGAAGTAAGTCATAGCTTGAATCCTTCAAGACTTGGAAAGTCATGAGATTTTGAACTCCCATAACTGAAACTACCACCTTATCCATCACCCCTACTGGTCGAACTTGTTGCTTGTTTGCCATGCTCACCACAAATGTTGAAGGTCTTGAGGGTATCATACCCAACTTCTTCATCAACCTTTCTGACATGGCATTCACTGCTGATCCTCCATCAACCAATGCATCCTTGATGTTGTGACCATTCACTCTCACATCAATCTTGGAGGCATATTCACAAGCCTCCCATGGTGCTGGCTTGGCATCCACCACCCCCATTGATACTGGAAATTTTGCCTTCTTCTTCTTTTTGCTCCTTGTAGAACTCAAACCACCTCTAAGCTCCTTTCTCAAGGTAGGGTTCAAAGCAATTAATTGGCCCACTGTGATGTTAGCCTTGTGACTACCAACATCCTCCAACACATTGTAGTTCCATTGTTGCTTTGAGATCAAGAAGTCCTCCATCCCCAACTTCTTCCTTGGAGTCTTTGTTGTTGATGGTGTTGAGGTGCGAGTGCTCCTAGTAGACATAGGAGTATCCTTGCTTGAAGTAAATCCTTGAGAAGAGTGAACATCCTCTGCAAAACGAGCTCTCTTCTTCTCTTGTGCCAAAAGCTCCAAATTAAGACCCTTGGAGTTTGAGCACTCTCCCTTCTCATACTTGCTCTCAACCACATCTATGGATGCTATCCCCTTACCTTTGTTGGGATTAGGAGCCACTTGGGTTTCACTACCTCCCTCTTTCCCTCTATTGGCTCCCTCATAACCCCTTCCTCCATGGTAAGTGGAATTTGGGCAATTCCTTTGGATATGGCCTCTTCCTCCACAACCAAAACAATTTCTATCATTGAAATTGTTGGCTGGTTGGCCTCCTCTATATGGATAGTTTCCATAACTCCTAGGTCCTCTCCCTACATTCTGATCCACCTCTCTCTTCTCCCATAGTTGCACCACATTGATCTTGAGATCCGCAAGTTGTTCTGTGATGGTTTGGAGTGGATCTTTTGGTGGAGGTGCAAGAATTGGAGCAACTACTACTTGTGGTGCAACCCTTGTCACCAAAGTATCAGAAGTTCCACCATACTTGTAGCCTTGAGGAGGATGCACAACCTCCTTCACCACCAAATCACTCTCATCCCCTTCCAAACTCTCCTCCATACGAATTGCGATCTTGATAGCTTCAACCTTGGAAGAAGGTTTCTCATATCTCACCTTGCTTCTAATTTGTGGTCTCAATCCTCCCACAAAATTCTTGGTGAGCATGGCCCCTATGCCAATCATTGTAGTCTCCACATCATCCCCACCCTTCCTCAACACTATGTGAAATCTGGACTCCAACTTTTCCACTCTTTCCACATAGACCCTCACTTTCTCTCCATCTCCTTGCTTGAGAAATGTAACCTCACTCATCAATCTCTCATAACTCTCATCAGGAAGAAAGTTCTCAATGAGTGCTGAAGTCAAAGTCTCCCAAGACTCCTCTTCCCCCTCTCTCCTCTCTCTCTTTTGGTATTCTGACTCATACCATGTAAGTGCTGCATCCTCAAAGAAATCTGGTAATAATGAGGCCCACTCATTCTTCCTCCTCTCATTGTTTCCTATGCAAGCTCTCTTGAAGTCTCTCACAAAGGCCTCCACATCTTCTCCATCCTTGCCAAAGAAAACCGGAAGTTTCCCCATCTTAACCCCTCACTATCTTTCTTTTCTCTTAATTTTTTTTTCTCTTTTCTTTTCTCTCACTCTATTACTAATAGAGTATATACATGACTAACACCATCTGAGAATAATCCACTCTAGGGAACACAAAAGGTTCAGGTTGCTCCAAGATTTCTATAGCAACATCAAATCCTAGAGTGCATATTAATCTAACTCTCATGGATAGTTTATCCATAAGTTGAAAGATTATCTCCATCACTAATCTTGAGAACTAGCTGATGAAGGTGGTAGTATTTCTGTAGCTGTACTAAGACTCTCTCCAAGATCCTTCACCAAAGTTTCCAAAAGTGCTTTTACTCCACTACACTCATGTCCTTTTGGAAGTCCTTCAACTCCACAAACCTCACACAACTCCTTGGTCTTAGATCTTCTCCCTCCCAATCTTGGTGAAGAAGGTCCAACATGCAAACCCAAGTCAAGTAAGCCTCTCCTTTCCCTCAATCTCTTGCTCTCAAAGGTTAATGGACATGAACTTGCCTTATGTCCCTTCTCTCCACATAGAAAGCACTTAGACTCACTCTTTCCTCCAAGTGGTGTAGGTTTTTGGATCCTCTCAACACTCTCTTCAAATTCTATTGTAAACTCTCTTTTCCTCAAATCCACCCCTACAATCACCTCAAACCCTTGGGGAACCTTGCATAATCTCAATTTCCACTCTTGATGACCCTCCATGTTCCCCAAGATGAATCTAAACACTCAAACATGCTTTTTGTTGATCTCAAACTTCTCATGCATGAGATCTCCACTCTGCAGAATTGACCCTTCCTCACAATGTCACTCAAATCTCCCAACGAATATGTCACAGTCCTCTGAAATTTTCCACACTTGATCACAACTCTAGGGTGTCCCTCCCTGCAAAATTTTAGATCTTTTCATCGAGCCATTTGGCCTAGACACCTTTCTATTCAGCACCCATATTTCAGATTTGGTCTGAAAACCACCCCCCTCACTTCAAAAACTCATAACGCACTGCGCAAAAATGATCTCTCTCTAATTTTTGTGGCACCAGGTAGGATACAATGCACTGAATTTTCTTGGAAATTTTCAGGACAATTCACTAAAAAATTGAAGAAATGGCAGACTCTGTACAATTTTCCAGAGAGCATGCAGTTGCAGGAGCACTTTACCCTATCAACTTTCAAAAATTCTAGCCCAGTGCGCATAGAAGCTCTCTCAATAATTTCAAGTGTGCTAACTGAAAGATAACCCAAGCTATCATGTGTAGAAATCTCAAGTCCAGATCTCAAACTTGAGATTTTGCCCAAAATCACCTTAATCCCCAAAATCTGCAATCCACCTCACACAATCTCTCCAATTCCTCTCATGTGTACAAGATGTACAAAATCACCTCAAAGACATCATAATGAACTACAGGGTATACAAATGGATCTTGGTTCTCTAACATAAGTTCAGCCCTCTCCTCTCCTAATGTTCTCTCCAAGTGAGCTCTCATAGCCTCCTTCTGCCTAATGTAGAATTGGACGCGGAACATTATCTTGCCTTCTAGAGAGGTCCCGGCAACGGAACCAAAAATGTGAGCCGGCCTGTCTCTCACTCAGGATGAACCTCTGATGGCTATTATGGTAGCGCACCATGGACTAAGAAGGCAAGGAACCCCAACTCCATCATACTCCTCCAAGGCTAACACTCCAAGACTCAAGACATTGCTCACTAGAGAACTCAATGAGAGAGAGATAGTTGCAAATGAAAGGATGATGAGTACCTCCTCACTCCTTGTTTATATACTTGTGAAATAGTTACATACCAAAGTTACTAATTACCGTAGTAACTCAAGTTACTAGACTAAAAGTAAAGTAAAGTCAAAAAGTAGAAAGGAATATCCATTCACATGGGCATATTCCCCTTATCTTGACCCAACCACTAAAGCAAGGATTCCTTCACATGGGCTATCCTTGGACTAAAGAAGAATCCAAAACAAAAAGGCTTGCGGGCCCAAGAGTTCTCAACTCTTTCCCCAAAGCCAAACACCTAGGAATAATACCAAGTCAACACACTAAAATCCAAAATAGTGGTGCTCATCTTTTCTACTTCCTCTAAAGTAAGGTCCCATCTATCTTAGCTATGACTAACTTTAGCTAACCATGACTAATATAGAACCATCCTTTATCTCTATATAAATAATATCTCTTAAGTACTTGTAATACCAAGCTAAATATCACAATACCACACACATGCACAAATGGGTGTTACATTTAAACCTTGGTTGATAAGGAAGAGGAGTATGAGGTCAAACGCATTCTCCTAAAACACATCTGTGGTACTTGCCATCCATGTGTGGAATATCTAGTCCATTGGAAAGGGTACCCACTATGCAAGGCAACAAGGGAGCCAATAGCCAACTTGACCAACGCACCAATGTTAGTTCAATCTTTTGAGCAACAACTTTGCAATGAGGATGTTACATCTTAAAAGGGAGGAAGTCTATAATACAAGCAACTAGATATATTACCTAGAGGTGAAAATTGGCTTGGTAATATCTAGAAGGATGTTGTGTACAATGGGCTTGGTATATCAGATAGAGGTGTCACCAAAAGAGTACTTCTATTAATAAGGCAAAAGCCAAAAATAGCCTAAAAGCTTTAGAGCCAATTTTGAATGCCTAAATAGATGAATTAGGCCTCAAAAATAGAAAGATGTTTTGCTCCTTAGGAAAAAGGCTTGCCTTCTCCTCCTATGATTTGTCTCATCAAGAGCTTTCTATTAGTACCTCACCCAAGTGATTTTGAGCTCCCTACAAGAAGATTCTCTAAAGATTCCCTTGGTCAAACCCTTTTGACCAGCAAGATAGGACAAGGACTGACATGTCACCCATCCAAACAACTAATACAAGGATGGAGTTCACTGATAGGTCACCAATCTAAGTATTTGATCCAAGGGTGGAGCCTCCTTTGAGAGGATCTTCTTTGCTATATAATAAAGAGAAGGTGCTCCTTTGGGGCATCGGAGGATTGAGTGTGAAACTTGTGTTTTCTCTCTTGTATCTCTCTTGGAGAGTTCTCTTGTCCTTGGAGTATTACAGTAGTGTAATGCTCTGAGGACAAGAGAAGAGAGAAAACACAGATTGCACACTCAACCATTTGATGCCCCAAGGGAGCACCTTCTCTTTATTATATAGACAAAGAGGATCTCCTCCAAGGAAGCTCCACCATAGGATTAGGGACACAGATAGGTGACATGTCAACAAGCTCCACCCTTGGATTACTTACTTGGATGGGTGACCTGTCTAGTCTAGGTCCTATCTGGTTGGTCAAACAAGCTTTGACCAAAGGGAATCTTTTAGGGAATCTTCCTATAGGAATCTCAGAATCATGTAAGGTACCGTTGGAAAGCTCTCAATGAGACAAAGCAAGGGGGAGGGAAGGCCAACCTCTCCTCTATTGAGGGGGGGATCTGCACATTTTCAAGGCCTAATTCATCCGTTTAGGCCTCTGAAATTGCCTTCAAAGATTTCAAGCATATTTCGGTTCCTACTCTATTAGTAGAAGTCCCATTTTGGTGATATCTCTTTCTGATCATTTTAGTCCATCATGTGTAACATCCTTCCAGATGTTACCAACCAATTCTCACCTTTAAATCATATGTCTAGCTATTGGTTCTAAGGTTCTCACGTCTATTTCGGTTTCTGCCCTATTAGTAGAAGTACTCTTTTGGTGATACTTCTATCTGATCTATTTTGACCATCATGTATAACATCATTCTAGATGTTACCAAACCAAATTTCACATCTAGATCATATGGCTAACCCTTGGTATTACAGTAGACATGCAATTAATAATAGAGCTTGATAGCACCCGGCCTCCTAATCTTTTGCCCACCATAGGGTACACCATATACTTGGAGTAGATGGTTATTTGGAGTTAGAGGGACCTAACCGCCAGCTAGGGGCGATTGTGGTACTTTAGAGTCCATGTATGACTTATGTGTGAGTTGTGCTTCTATAGTGTGTGATGTTGATAACAATATATGTTGTGTAGCAATGTTTATACACACAACAATTATCACACCATTTGTAGTATCGCATCTAGATTGCTTGGACACTAGAGTAGTAGTGATAGTAGTTAGAGGTATTTTGGCAATTAATCATAGACTACTTTCCAAGGGTCAGATTTTGTGTTCAAAGTATTGACTACATGGTAGGGCCCACCATCACTTACACCATTTGCACCGTTAAGTGTATTGTTAGTGGGAAATTTGGGGTGAGACCTAGGTCAAAATCAAGAGTATACCTTGGAAGTGTAGCTCCAAAGAGCTCACTTCTTTGTTGTTATGGAGTCCATTTCTTTATTGTTGAGCCTTTGAGTTCTTGGCTAGAGTGGATAGAAAGCCAACAAGAGTCACTTGGAGTCTCTTAGATAGAGTGGGTGTGGCTTGCCTATAATCAATGCCTAGTTGTTGGTAGATTATTGAGTGACAGATCAAGTATTGATCTGATTGAGTGTGATTTGAGTTGTGTAGATGAACTGATTAATTGTGGTACTTTAGAGTCCATGTATGACTTATGTGTGAGTTGTGCTTCCATAGTATGTGATGTTGATAGCGATGTATGTTGTGTAGCAATTTATATACGCACAACACATTTGAAAAGATGTCATATCGCATGTTTGACTCCTCCTCTCATGGTGGGTTTTGTCACGCCATTTGTAGTTCCGCATCTAGCTGCTCGGACACTAGAGTTCTAGTGATAGTAGTTAGAGTTATTTCAGCAGTTTCTTAGGGACTACTTTCCAACAGTCAGATTTGGTGTTTGGGGTATTGACTTCACGGTGGGGCCCACCGTCACTTTGCACCATTCGCACCGTCAAGTGTGCCGTTAGCGGGACCGTTAGGGTTTCAATGCTAGCTCGAGTCCAGGGGGTATAGTTTTGAAGTGAGCTCCAGAGAGCTCACTTCTCTGATGTTGAGCCTTCGAGTTCCTGGCTATGGTGGACAGAGGCCGGCGAGCATCACCTGGATTCTCTATGCTTGAGTGGGTGTGGCTTGACTGTAATCAGTGCTCAGTTGTTGGTAGTATATAGAGTGACAGATCAAGTACTGATCTGAGTTGAGTTGAGTTGAGAGTGGTAAGCAATCTGATTACATTAGAGAAGTGAAGTCAGGGGGAAATCGGGTGCAGGAACTGTGAGTATTGGTGGTATCTCCAAGCTCGGTGGATTGTTGGTAGCTCGATTCAAGTTTTGTGTTTCCCTAGTGTGCAGAAGCTCGTTCAAGTGATGCAGATTTGGCAATTAGGCGGACAATGTGCAGAAGCGCTAGCCAAATTTTGAGCAAAGAAGGAGCAATTTTTGAGTAGTGGTTGTGATTTTGAGCTCAAGAGGTGAAAGTAGGACCAATTTGCTGCAAGTTGGGCTCAAAAAGTGAAATTGAAGGTGGAGTTGGGAAGCTCTTCTCATGAATTTGTGATTTGGAAAAACCCGTGTTGTCAATTTGGCTCAAGTGGAAAGTTAGCAGGGGATTTGGCGGACAGCCATCTTTAGGGTTTACATCAGATTTGGAGGAGTTTTGCTGTTTGGCCAGATTTGGAGGAGTTTCGCTAGTTTGGAGGAGTTTTGCAGATTTGGAGATTTGGAGGAGTTTTGCAGACTGTGCCACTGTTATCTATACACATGTAGCTTTGGCTAGGAGAGGCAGTTTGATCCCATTCTTGGTGATCCTGGTAGCTTAGGACTTAGATACAAACTGCTCTTATGTCAAATGCCAAATGGTGGGAGAGTCAGTCCCGTGTTGTGTTATGAGATGGAGGGTTTTTGTTTAGATTTCTTGTGATTGGATCCCCTCCATTCTTTGCTTCCTGTTTGTGCACCACGTTTGTGTGAGGTGCCCTGACTTTTGAGTGTTGGTGCTCTGGTGTGCTCTCGGTGGTGAGGCTGGAGTGATGACCAATCAGACTACCTTTGTTTCTCTCCAGTGAGGCAGGAAGTGATGACCTACAGACCGTGAGAGTGCGTGTTATGATGGCAGGTTACAGGTTGCCCTTTCTCCTAGTGTAGTTATCTTGGTTAGAGTTACATTCATAGGTGGTGTTTAGTTGGTGTTGGTACGTGGTGGTGTTGGCACTTGGTGGGGCACTTGCGGTTGCGACTTGCGGTTGCAGTTGGTGGTTCGGGTTTGCTGTTGTGGTTACTTTGTCATGACGGAGTTCTTTGGAGATTCTTGAGGAGTTAGCCCTGCAGTACGTAGTGGGTTTACTTGGAGTGGTTCTCGGTATCAGCCTATATCTTAGGTCCTAGTGAGGAGGAGATTGACTCTGAGTTGGAGTTTGACATAGGAGCTGATTCAGTTGAGAGTGCACTTGGTGTGTCCGCACCGTTGTTGTGGGACATGGACAAGATTTATGGAGCCTCCAAAGGCCCTAAGCATTACTCTGGTATAGTGGGTATCATTGAGTTGGATGACTTCATCCAAGAGTTTGATAGTTGGTGTGATTTGCAGCAAATGCGGAATCCGACTTTGTTCACACCTTTCATGGCATGGAAGGAGTTGTTTTAGCACTTGGAGGGTTCGCCGATGGATGACTACCATGAGTTTAGGAGAGCTCATTTGGAGGAGATCGAGTTATGGAGATAGTATTGGTCTCCACATTATGTCTCCATCACTTCAGGCTCGGTGGCCAGGAGTAGATTGGTTGTACCTACGAGTTCTAGCTTGAGTAGTATAGGTGGAGCTAGTGGAGGTGCACTAGCTAGAGATAGTGCTACTACGAGTGGAGGTACCGCTGCAGGAGGTGGTGTGGTACCGGGGTTTAACCCCATGGTGGAGCTCTTCCTATGTTTGAGGCAGAACTACCAAGGAGTGCGGACTCACAAGCTAAGGAGCTTGGAGGAGTTCCAACGGAAGGCTAGAGAGAGCCTACAAGAGGCATACACTCGCATGAGGCGGCTGATCAGTTTCACTCAAGGAGTTATTGAGGCCCAGGCAGTCCAGTTTTGGTATGGGATATTGGACACGAAGTTGCAACGTAGAGTTTGTGATGCTACGTTGTTGCAGGCTACTTCGCCCACTTTGGCATTAGTCTTTGGTTTGGCTGAGCATATTGAGCTCAACATGGTGGAGGAGAGAGTGGTGACATCTGGATTTGGTAGAGAGACCTCATCCACGGTTGTGACTTCTTCTAGAGTGCAGCAGAGTGCACCACGCCAAATTGGTTTTTGAGGACAAGGTGGACAGCCCAAATCCTATGGAGCGAGTGGAGGGCCTAGTGGAGTTAGACCCTTACCCTCATTTTTGGGTTAGTAGCAGCCAGTGAGTGGTGGTGTTGCTTGTTGGACTTGTAGTGGACCTCACCATAGGAGAGAGTGTACTCAGGGCAGTGGACTTGATACCTCAAGTGCATCACAGCCAGCACAGAGGCAATGTGAGCACTGCCACAAATTTGGTCACACTAGTGACCGGTGTTTTGACCTACACCCAAAGTTACGGAGTGGTAGGGCTGCTATGGCAGGTAGTAGAGGAGCTCCAATTCATGGAGGACGAGGTGGTAGAGGATCTACACCTAGTAGGGGTGCAGTACCTGCCCTTACTTCTGACAGAGCTATGGCTACTCGGATTGAGCAGTTGGAGCAGAGATTGGCTAGTATGGCTATTGCTCAGAGGAGATCAGATTTGGGTGTTGAGGCTTCTACCTCATATGTTGGTTATAGAGATGCTTTGGACTTCATGTGTGGAGCAGCACAAGTGGATGCATCTGCAGCAGTGACTAGGAGTGCAGTATTTGCTCCAGAGCCTAGAGGAGCATCAGTGGAGTTGGACCCACAGAGAGGAGAGGTTGGGAGACAGGTCAGACTTCCCCAGTCTTTCACACTATCTGAGGCATTACAGACAACATCCATGGTTCCCAGACGTCCTAGTGCAGGTCTGGTAGGTGGTGATGGAGTACATGATGGACTACCTACTAGTCAACCACCTACTACTACACAGATTGAGTCTACCATGATATTGGAGGCGGCTCAGCTGATTATGCGGCATCCTTTGTTTTTAGCCAGTGACATGTTTACATTGGGAGTTGACCTAGCTCCAATGTTCCGATTGGCTGCCACATTCTGTGAGAGTAGGCATGGTGCAGTTCCTACTACTAGAGCAGAGGTGGTTGGTAGTGGAGCTGACTTGGTTGAGGAGCATGGGATCCGTTCAGCGACCAGTGGTTTATGGCAGGCAGCATCGGCTAGACTGGAGGAGTTGCCAGCTAGACCGGCCTTTGAGAGAGCACGGTTTACAACTGGTGTTGTCCTATTGGATAATCAAAGGGGGATTTTTTGCTTGGTGGGACCTTCAAGGAAGGTCTATACACCACTATATATTGTCAGGGGGAAGTTACGGAAGACCAATGCTGCAGTTGTTGGTCTGGAGTTACGGAAGACCAATGTGGAGAGGTGTCCATTTCAGATCCAGACATCTCTAGGTAGTGGTTCAACACAGTACATCACACATGGAGAGCTTGTTGTCCAGGTTCAGCTTGGTCATCTGATTGATAGCTCGGTGGTGAGAGCTCAGGCTATTGTGACGATAGCTGAGTCATATGATGTGCTAGTTGGGGGAGCAGTGTTATACCCTATGGGTTTCAGCATTGACTATTGGGAGGAGACAGCCTCTTATAGACCTGGTTGGCAGTTTGGTGAGGGACAAGTATGTCGCCTACTAGTACGCTTTAGTAGTGGCAGTCTTGGCTCACTACAGTCCGGGACCATGGCAACATCAATTTTAGCTTTCAGTGGTGCAGTTACTTGGCCTAATGACTTGTTGGAGTGGAATGCCCATGCAGAGGATACTCCAATACCATAGGAGATCACTCGGCTATGGAGTATGAGTAGGATTGTTCCATCCACCTTGGATATTCCATTGTGGAGTTCAGAGGAGGCATTGCAGCAGCATGCAGATCAGTTGGTGTAGCAAGCTTGGAGTGGAGCCTTTGTACCATCAGGGGATGAGTGTGAGGATGAGCCTCCAGAGGCAATTGCTTTGACACCTCTGGATACCACACTCATTGCTTGGCAGTATCCAGTAGAGGAGATATGCCTGTTGGAGTTGTTTGGTGGGATCAGCACCGGACTAGCTACGGTGTTACCGGCGGGTATCCAAGTACAGAGGTACTTGTATGTAGAGAGAGATGAGACTACTAGGTGAGTCTCTTTACATCATGTGGCACACTTGGCCTATCGGTATCCAGAGTTATTACTGATGACAGCAGTCAGAGGTTACCAAAAGGCCCTACCAGGAGACATTTCCTTACTAGGGGCGCATGACCTAGAGAGACATGGGCCTATTCACTTGGTGATTTCTGGATGGCCATGTTAGGGACATACACGTGCTAGTAGAGGATTGGGTCTTTAGGATCCTCGTTCTGGTGTGTTTTGGGAGATGTTACGGATACTATGACATCTCCAGGTTTATCAGTCCGTTTCTCCAGCTTACCTTTTGGAGAACATTCCTTTGATGGGTAATTCTTGCACTAGAGTGGTGGCGAGTACACATCATGTCCATTCTTGGATGGGACCTGCTGTATTGTTAGATGCAGCCAGAGTGGGATCACGGGCTCATCGTCTTTGTCTTTGGTGGACGAACCTCTTACCTAGAGAGGTTTTACAGCGTGCTTATGATGGGATTCAGCGACTGGACCACATTCTTGTTGATGATATCTTGGATGTTGGGCGTCAGTCTCAGACAGTGGTAGTAGCTGATAGGTCACCTATGGCAGTGGTGAACCTAGTTGGACAACCTAGAGCTACATTTCCCACACTCATGAGTTTCCCAAGCTCTCATGCTTTTCAAGAGGGAGGACCTGGACTTGTTTGGGACTCATAGTTATAGCAATTGGTGGAGCCCAATGCTGATGAGAGAGAGCGGGCGATGGGTTTTTGCACCAGTATTACCGTTGTTCCAACAGTGTTAGAGGCATCCAAGCGTCAAGTGTTAGGTCAGGCTATGGACCTGAACTGTTTGACCTGGATTGTGAGCCTTGGCTTGGCAGAGCAGCGTAGGATGCGCTTGATAGGCATCACCACTCGGACACTTGTGAGCCGTGTGCCTATCGAGACGATTCAGGCACATGCTGGAAGCAATGGACCGAGTGGACATGGTATTCTTGGGACACATCTAGTAGCTACTAGGGAGAGTGGTCTACTTGGAGTCCATCCTGGGGAGCGTGGGGTACTTGGATTACACCCTTGGTCCACATGGGATGCAGCTAGAGGACGTGTGGAGCTTGTAGCCAGAGTGGAGGGAGTTTTTCACACAAAGGTTGGGACCTCTAGTGGTCGGGAGCATGACACTATTGCTCCCAAGGGCCTAGTGTAGCAGTTAGTCAATACGTCTTCCACTCCTACTACAGTTATAGATGATACTTGGGAGCCAGATCTTGGACCCAAGCTTACTGGAGAGGAAAGACGGAGGGTTTGGAGGTTCTTGAGGAGTCACACGAGTTGTTTTGCCTTCAATATGAAGGATTTGGAGTTGTTTTGCCTTCAGTATGAAGGATTTGGGTGCTCTGAAGGGACCTGGTATACGGATTGAGCTGACTAGCAACACACCAGTTTTCCGACATCCTTATCAATATAGTGATATGGAGAGGACATTTCAAAGACATTCAGAGCCGGAGTAGTGACCTTTTTGAGGCTGGTTTGGTGGAGATTTCACATGGAGAGTATGCATCAACGACAGTGATGCCAACCAAGAAGGATATGCATGGCAACTATACAAATAGGCGGATGTTTGGAGATTACCGTCCTATCAACCAACAGACCAGGGCTGATCGGTATGCCATGCCTACATTGGAAGAGATTTTTGATGCAATTGGGCATGCAAAGGTCTTTAGTACTTTGGATCTTCGAGCGGGGTATCATCAGTTGCCGATCAGGGAGGAGGATAAGTCCAAGACAACATTTTAGGCTATTGATCCTCACGGCAAGGATGTGTTATATCAGTGGAGGTTCTTACCATTTGGGCTAAAGAATGCTCTTGCTGAGTTCCAGAGGGTCATAGATAGGATCCTAGCTGGATTGGATTTTGCTTGGTGCTATATTGATGACATTTTGGTTTATAGCACTACTGTGGAGGAGCATGAGAGACTGTTGTTGGAGGTGTTTGAGAGGTTGAGATCTCATGGACTCAAACTACATCCTGAGAAGTGTAGGTTCTTCCATGAGCAGGTTGAATATTTGGGTCACACTATCTACTCCGGAGGACTTGGTGTTCAGCAGACCAAGGTGGAGGCTATTGCACGTATTCCTCAGCCTACAGATGTGAGCAGAGTGCGAGCATTCCTTGGGTTGGCAAACTTCTATCGCCGCTATGTTAGAGGATTTAGTGCCATTGCCAAGGCCTTGACGAAGCTGACCAAGCTTACACAGGAGTGGTGTTGGGGAGATGAGCAGGAGAGAGCTTTTGTAGAGCTCAAGGAGAGGTTGACATCTGCTCCTATTTTGAGGAGACCGATCAGGGGACGACCATTTCAGGTTCATACTGATTGGAGTATGTTGGGGCTTGGAGCGGTGCTCACCCAGCATGATGATGAGGAGAAGGAGTTTGTGGTGGCCTATGCTAGTCACTCCAACAATTAAGCGGAGGCAAAGTATAGTTCATATGAGGGAGAGTGCTTGGCAGCTGTTTGGGCAGTAGCACATTTCCAATGTTACCTATTTGGTAACCCTTTCACTCTCATCACTGATCATCAGCCACTGAAGTGGTTGATGGAGTCCGACAAGCTTTCAAGGAAGCTTGCACGATGGGCTCTGATTTTATAGGAGTATGATTTCACGGTTGTTCACAGACCTGGAGTGGTGAACCGTGATGCAGATGGGTTGAGTAGAAACCCATGTCCCAGCCAGCAAGATCAGACCGGAGCACGTTGGCATGGTGAGACAAATGAGGAGATGGTACCAGGTTGGCATGCATCGGCCTTTCTGTGTATATTTGCAGAGGCTTTGGTGGTATCTCTCAACGCATACAGGAGGAGTTATTGAGGTCACATATCCAGAGAGTGAAGATATTGGTACAGTTTAGCGAGACATTCATGATGATGTCTTATTGATGGACTATCTTTGCATTGGTGTTGTGGGTGACACAGTTGGGGCCAAGGAGAGAGACCATGTTCTTCAGCAAGCCAGACGGTTCAGATTGGAGGGTAGACACCTTTTGCGTTTATGGGAGGATGGTAGAGTGCGAGTAGTACCACTTCCATCTCAGCAACCACAGTTGGTCCGTCATGCTCATAAGGAGCTAGGACATTTTGGAGTAAAGCGTACGTAAAGCTTACTCCAGAGTCATTATTGGTGGCGCGGTATGCAAACCAAGGTACAGCAGTTTGTTGCCAGATGTGTGGTTTATGACCAAGTTAAAGCATCATTCAATGCTCCTATGCCACAGTTACACCCATTACCTATCATGGGATTGGGTTACTGTTGGAGTTTGGACTTTGCCGGACCTTTACCGCTAACTTTGAGACATCATTGGTACGTTTTGGTGATGGTGGAGCACTTCTCCAAGTGGATTGAGTTGGTGGTACTTCCTGACAAGTCTAGTGAAGGGACAACTTACTCGTTCCTGGATCAAGTTCTTAGTCATTTTGGTGCACCAACTAAGGTTTTGACTGATCAGGGTACAGAGTTCTTGGGGGAGTTTCAGGTCTTGTGTGACAAGGCTTTGATTGATCATCATACTACATCCCGAGATCACCTTGAGGTAGATGGCTTAGCAAAGAGAGTGGTTCAGACGGTGAAGAGAGGATTGTGAAAGTATGGTTTGCAAAGAGGTCACTTAGGAGATTGGGATCTCCAATTACCTTGGTTGGCCATGGGCTATTGGTTCAGCCGGCAAGCCTCCTTAGCATCCTTCTCTCCATACTTCCTACTCTATGGACGAGATCCAAATTTACCTGCAGCCATTCGTCGAGATGCTATTGTAGTTTTGGACTTGGATGACCTCAATGCATGGATGAGTGCATGTTCTCAGCAGGCAGAGATCTTTCGGAGAGTGATGCCGATGGCCTTTGAGAACTTGGCGATTGCTCAGCATAAAGATACTTTACGCTATGCTACCATTTGAGGAGGAGGTTATAGATCCTCGATCCGTTGATTTCATCTAGGCAACTATGTATATCTACAGTAGATAGCACCGACGACACTTGATGTTTCTATAGGCCGCACTATCTTGAGAGTGCATGAGGTTTTGCCATCTGGAGTCCTTGTGTTAGAAGGACATGATGGTGTTGTTTGGAAGGATCATGTGCGCAATTGTGCGCCATGCCACCTCCCAAACATTGATGGTACTATGGACCCAAGCTTGGCACTTGTACGTGCAGGCTTGAGGTGTATGTTATGTGGCTCTTCTGGTGGAACTGCTACAATGTTAGTGTGTGATAGCTGTTCAAGAGGATGGCATATGGCATGTATGACTTCTCCCCTCATGGTGGTTCCTCAAGGACAATGGTTATGTCCTAGATGTACTTGACCTATAGCTAGTTCATTCTTTATATGGTATAGATTGCAGACAGGCAACTAACGATGGGGCTCCATAGCACTCGGCCTCCTGATCTTTGCCCATTAGAGGGTATACCATATACTTAGAGTAGATGGCTATCTAGAGTTAGAGGGACCTAACCGCCAGCTAGGAGGCGATTGTGGCACTTTAGAGTCTATGTATGACTTATGTGTGAGTTGTGCTTCTATAGTGTATGATGTTGACAGCAATGTATGTTGTGTAGCGATGTATATAGTGTAGCAATGTATATACGCATGATAGTTCTCAATGATAGTGGTTATGTTCTAGATGTACTTGACATGTAGCTAGTTCACCCTTTATGTAGTATAGATTGTAGACATGTGACTAAAAATGGAGCTCAATAGCACCCGGTCTCTTGATCTTTGCACACCATAAGGTATATCACATACTTGGAATAGATTGCTATTTAGAGTTAGAGGGACCTAACCGCCAACTAGGAGGGGCAATTGTGGCACTTTCATATATGACTTATGTGTGAGTTGTGCTTTTATATTGTATGATGTTGATAATGATGTATGTTGTGTAGCAATCTATATATGCATGATAGTTGTTATGACATTTGTAGTGTTGAAGCTAGGTTGCTTGAACACTAGAGTGGTAGTTCTAGTACTCATAGGTATTTTGGTAGTTACTCATGGGCTACTTGTTGGCAGTCCAATTTTATGTTAGGGCTATTGATCACATTTACTTTCACCCACTATTACTTGCACCATTTGCATTGTTGGATGTGCCATCAATGGTGCCATCAGGGCAGGAGACCTAGGTCAAGCAAAAGGGTACACCTTTGAAGTGCAACTTCAGAGAGCTCACTTCTTTGATATTGGGCCTTTGAGTTCTTAGCTATGGTTGACAGAAGCTGGCAAGCATCTTTTGTAGTCTCTTAGCTAAATTGGGTGTGGTTTGACTATAATTAGTGCCCAATTGTTGTTACATCATTGAGTGAAGTTTCGAGTACATACTTGATTTGAGTAGGAGAAAGAACCAATTATTGTGGCACTTTAGAGTTCATGTATGACTTATGTGTGAGTTGTGCTTCTATGGTGTATGATGTTGACAATGATGTATATTTTGTAGCAATGTATATACGCACAACAACTATAGGGGCTAGTGAAGTGAGCTCTTGAGCATTATGTTGGCACACAATTGTATTAAGAAATCCATGAGATGCTACAACTATAGCTTGAACATAAGTGAAGTTTGGTTGCTTTGTAGATTGTAGTAACATTTGTGCATGTTGTTGATATAAATTGAGAGTTTCAAGTGTAACATATATATCAAGTTGCTCAAATGCAATTACATTGGGCAAAATTTGCCTCTTGTTGTATTTTGAAATAAGAAAAACAATAGTACTATAACAAGCCTTGAATTCTTTCAATGAAATAAAGCTTGGTCTACAATTGAACTTCTAGAATCCTAAACATTAGCTAGAGATTTATCACTATAATCACAAGCAATGAATAAATTGTGATCAAATTTAACAATGGGGCTCATCAAACATGATTCATTATGAGCTTACTTGTTGGAAATTCACAAGGGCATACTCATAGCATTTAGTTAGCTATAAGTGCTCCAAGCATGATGAGTTAGGGAAAAAGTTACATCTTACAAAAATCACTTTGTGGGTAGAGATGGCCTAGTAGATTACGTACATAGTAGGTATCAACTACTCTAGTGTTCTAAGACCGTCACCATACCTTTCATGAATCTAAACTTTGATAGGATATTGATAGAGCTATAAACATATGATCAAGCCCTTCCAAGTAGTACCAAGGCATAGTGAACAAGTAGCACTATGAAGCTACTTGGAGTTCATCAAAAAGGGAAAGTGCTTGACATATTGAAATTTGAGACCTGATTATCAAAGCTTACTCTACTTTGATTCCAACAACAAAAATTCAACAAACTGACATCCTAGGCTCCAAAACCAAATGATTTATCTATCAAGGCTGAATACCTTGCCTCTCCTCTCCTGAAACCAAATTTCTAGCCTCAAAAATTCTAGCTTTCCATTTTTTCCTAACTCCATTTGAGGTGAAAATTTTTTCCACAAGTTTTGGCAATACTATGCAATGGTTTTTTCCAATCAAAGATCAATAAGTTTAGAAATTATCACATGTGTAAAAAATAAAGCTAGCAGCTCTTGGGCAAATTACAAGTAATAAAATTGCAAAATATGATGAGAAAATTGATATGTTTCCCAAAAATCTGTAGATGTCCTTTGAACAAGACTTCATGTTGATTCACTCTTTTATTGGTCTAATGAACATCCAATACTATTACAGATGAATCAGATGTTGCACTCACATCATCTTCTCCTTTGCATATTACACTGAGAATTCATCACAAGTGAATTAATCAGATGGGTGTGTAATACATGAATTTGAGAGTCTGAACTATAATGTGCATGTGGACTATGAGGTCAAAGGAACTCAAGCACAAGAATGAAGATGCTGCCACATGGTGGAAAACCTTAGTTATGGGCATGCTATCTCTTTATCCCACTTACACCTTGTGGGACTTTTGGTTAACTGATGAGAGAATGAGCATTTGCATTATCTTCTCTCTCATGTTCCCTTGAGAAATTGCTAATGTTACTCTATGGTGAAACAACCTTAAAAAACTACATCCTACAAAATTATTTTTTTCATAATATGTGCATACAGACTAAGTTGTAAATACCAATGCAAAGCTTACAAAAAGACTATCTCTCAACAATGTGTAAGGGCTAGCATGCACTGTATGCATCACAAAATACACCTAGGTGCACTTGGTATGCTCTATGTTAATGTAAGTTGGTGTATGGTAGTGTGCACTCATATATACTTCATGTATATTGATTTATGTTTAATGTGCATTGATTTTTGATGGTATACATAGTATTATAAAAAAAATTTAAGTTTTTTAAAGGGCAACAAAAGCTTGAGAGAAATTTGAAAGAACAATTATAGAGAGAGGACAAAATATGTTTAAAATATATTCATGAAATATGCATGTGAGAAATTATTTGTGACTTTAATGTTGGAGAGATTTTAGGCTATAGAATGGTTAACTATTGGTGCCAAAGGTGCTTCTACTATTGAATCAAAGAGAAGATATAAAGAAGAATTTGCACTAACTATAAGTCCATGTATATATAGTCTCTTAAGGATGCAGAGATATTATTTAAAGTGGGATTGACCAAGGAGAGAAATAAGATAAAATAAATCAACTTAATATTATCAATTGATGGAAATTATGAATGTTTGAACTGATCCAAAACTTTGGTATTGATAAGTAAACTAAGTCTAAGATTCCAAGGAGTTGTGGTCATACAATGTTGCCTAATTGTATTATGTATTGGCAAGACTAGATCAATGCCACAAGGATATGGTTCAAAAATAACTAGATTTGAAGAAAAGTGTGACTATTGTAATTATTTATTATTACTTTTTTAGCCTCTTGGGAAAATTACATTCCCAAATAGAGTAATGTCATCAAAAAGGCATACTATGGAAATTTTAAGAAAAATTCATATTTATCAAGAGAATCTATTCTAACTAACTTTTGAAGATGATGATGATCTAGTCCTATACAAAGAAGCTACTTCACTACAAATTTTCCTACTTTGAAGAGCATGCTCAACCCTTCCCCAAAGGCACATCTTCTCTCAAAGGATCTTTGTAATAGTGCTTATTCTTTTTCTTTGTGTTTGCTAAGTACTATCAATACCACAAGTCACTTAAGACTAATCAAGGCATTGCTTCAAGAAAGCTATAGTAAGGATCACACACATAAGGCACCAAATACTAAGGATCAAACATACAAGGCTACAAAGATTGTAAACTCAATACATAGATTCCTCAATATCCACACTAAAAATAATGGACACTAATACTTAAAATTAAGCAAAATGAAAAAGAGCTTTGGCTCTTTCACTTTATTTGCCCTCACCAAAATGAATGAAAAATTATGCTGATTGGCATCTTTAAGTAGCAAAAGACCATTCAATCCTAAGCAATCTAACAAGTAATAGGTTAACACTTGCAAAGAACTTTGCAAAAATTGCAAATGTTAATATTTACAATCAGGATCTTCTTATATATGTATCATGTACAAGACTTTATCTTGTTTATTTAAAATTTGAGCATCCTTATCTTTGAAGAAGGTTCTTATTACCTATCTTCTTTTAGTTACTACTCCAAAGATTCCTGCCACAAAGAATCCTGATTGCAAGAACTCTTTAAAATATCCTATTACAAAGAAATAGCTTTGCCTTTAGTTGTCCTAAGGAGAAGTTTGATTCTCTCCTTGTAGGATGCTAACTCTAATACTAAGGTATCACAAGATTCACTAAATCTTGTAATTGTATGCTCTCTATGGTTAAAATTAAGTGGTCCATCCAAGGTCTTCAAATGCCTTCTTATGCAAGTTTCAGACCTATAACTTCATTTCATGCAATTTAATCTCTATCATCCTTCTCTTTGATATTTTGGGCAAGGATCACAAGCTTATTCCAAAGTTCCTCTAAGATCTTGAGTATTTTTGTCTCTATTTTTTTTAGAGTGTTCAACACATCCTACACTATAGCGGTGACCTCCTCAAACATCTTCAATCTATCTACTACTTGCTTCTCCTTCTCCTTCTACAACTCTACTTGCAAGGCTTTGAGCAAAAGATTGGTCTCTTTCTTGTACTCTTCAAAGAAGGAACTACTTCCACTATTATTTTTAGGTAAATTTAGCTCCATGTAGAAGTGGATGCAAAATGGAGCTAAGTAAGTTGCTTCTTTATCCTCTTTGAGCTCCTTAGATGTCATCCAAGTTAACTATCAAAATATTTGCCCATTTGATGATTGCTCCTTGATAGACATGCTCAAAGAAGATTTCATAGTTTATGGTTAAGTACACAATTTTTTTGAGGCAAAAAAGTTCCATCAAGGATGAAACAATTGCTCTTCATGTAGGGTCCTTGTTATTGTGAATCATCTAACTATTGCTTGTAGATCTTGTTTTGTTAAAGAAGTCTGAAACATTTGGTTCATCTCCTCCCCAAAATCTTCAAACTTGGTGTCAAAGATAAGTTCTTCTGAAGTTCCTACATCCATTGCAAGTACTATCCTCTAGTGTTTTTTGGTCCATGATTTTGGATTGTCCCAAAGATTCCTTCATTCCTCATGTTGCTTGCTCCTCATCCCTTGGATGATTGTGGAAGAGCTAAGGTCCAAAATTTTACAATAGAATGGTCAAGTGAAGCCATTCCAATAGCTCATCCCTCACATGCATGTCCCACTCATATGTCATTGACAAGTAGAGGATAACTATTAGGAATTGCTCTTCTTGCTCTCACCATTTTGGCTCTAACAACGATTACTCACCCAAAGAAGACCTAGCTCTGAAAAGCCTAAATTTTCTCTCTAGTCTTTGCTTCTTTACTCCTTGGATTACTCAAGAAATTTGTGGCAAAAAGTGAAATTACTTTGCCAACCCTCAATTTTATAGCAAAGGCACTTTGGCTAATGATCTTTAGTGGTATGTGATCACTATCCACATGTGCGAACTCTTTGGTGCCACCAATGGTCCTTGGTAAGTGGTAGCAAAATTCAATTGTTTGTATGATCTTTGGCTTTGAAATCTTTGGGCAAAGAATCTTTGGCTCCGGCTATTGTTTGTGCTTGGGTTTCTTTTACATCTTTGTTTAACCCTCCTATTTCTACCTTATAAATCATCATAACTTAACTTTTTGTACCTCTACAAGTACAAATATGGATCCAAAGAGCACCCAAGCAAGAAGTTCTTCCTCCAAAAGGAAAAGCATCTTCTTATTAACTTTACATAAAGAAAAAAATAAGAAAAAAATGCAAATCTTACAAAAATATTGGCAACATTGGAAGCTTCCAAAGAAATTTCCTTCTAGTAGTTGCCTTTCTTGGAGTAAAAGCTAAACTACCCATTTACTTGATGTAAAAGTTACTTAGTCCTTTTGAAGTTTCTAGAAACTTATCACTAAGAAACTTCATGGATGATCCTAAAATGTTCTTAGAATTTCTTTATGTATGTTAGTTCTGTAACACCCATTTGTGGATGTGTGTGGTATTGTGATATTTAGCTTGGTCTTAAAAATACTTGAGAGATATTATTTATATAGAGATAAAGAATGGTTCTAAATTAGTTATGATTAGCTAAAGTTAGTCATAGCTAAGATAGTGAGGACCTTACTTTAGAGGAAGTAGAAAAGATAAGCACTACTATTTTGGATTCTAGTATATTGACTTGGTAGTATTCCTAGGTGTTTGGGTTTGAGGAAAGAGTTGAGAACTCTTGGGCCCGCAAGCCTTTTTGTTTTGGATTCTTCTATGGTCCAAGGATAGCCCATGTGAAGGAATCTTTGACTTAGTTGTTGGGTCAATATAAGATCACATGCTTAGTAGAATATGCCCATGTGGATGGATATTCCTTTATATTTTTTTACTTTACTTGACCTTTAGCCTAGTAACTTGAGTTACTATGGTAAATAGTAACTTAATAGTCAACTAGTTTTAACTTAATGCTCTCTCTAACTTCTTTGAATCTTATTTGCTAGATCTAAGGAAGCCTCTTCCCACTTAGAAAGGAGTGTAGCACCTCACCATTTCATGAAATACAGCTTTTCTTTCATGTCATCTTGTTTAAAAAAAATTATGATTAGTTAAAAGCTTGCTAAGGTTGGAAGATTGTTTTACACCATTTATCTTTGGCATAGAAGAGAACCACAAAAAAATAAGATGAGTGCCAAAGAAATAAGCCCAAAAGGGTTGAGCACAAAGGAGAGTCTGCACCAAAGGATTTCAATGACAATTATCTTCAGCCAAACAAATCTTTTGCAAGGCAATCTCCCATGCTTGGTGAAGAAGTAAAGGCTTTCATTGCTTGGTAGTGAATCTTTGACCAAGAAGGCCTTTGGCATCATAATTCTTTTGTATTGCTAACCTTTGGATTGGGAGTTAGACAATCTTAAAAATAATTCTACTTGCTTGAATGTGTAGGTATCAGACAAAGAACCATAATTAGTAATCATTTGGTTGTAACAAGACATTCATATGTGTGGGTTGCAATTGTTCATCCAAGGTGTACTTACTAAAATCTAGTAATTTCCAAGCTAAAACCTTAAAATCCCAAACTTGCTCAATTATTTTTTCACTTTTTTAGAATTATACAAGTGCAAGCCTTAGATGTATAGGAATCTCCATAGCCTCAAAGAGGAAAGTTTGGGATTTTGAGTGATTGAGTGAGTTTTATATGGTAAATTTCTCCTTACTTGTGTGTAAGATAACCATGGGCACCATAGTGAACAAACATAAGTAGCATAGGCAAGTGCCCAAGAACATCCTTAAGTCACCTAGAGTGTACAAGTGAGTGATCTATTGTAGAGAGGAGTTTTTCCACATCAAGAAACTTGAATTCTTGTTGTGGAATTGGGAATTGAATGACCATACCATCTTATATGGAATTGGAGACAATAAGGATTCATGAATGGGAAACTTGAGAGGAAAAATATTCATTTGGGTAGAAGAAAATTGCAAGATGTTCTAGGTCCTAAAAATTCACCACCAAAGGTGATGACCTTGGACACTCATTGAACATCCACGGATGCAAGTATGAAGGGAAGATTAGGGACCATCTTCAAAGATGATAAAACAAATAATAGATGAAAAGTGGGAGTTCACAAAGACCTTGCCCATAGATGGTCAATGTCAAAGCAAACAACTTACTTGAACAATAGCCAAGCCATCTTCTTTGAGTACCTTTACAAAGGAAGGCTAGTAAATTGGGCTCAAATGTTCCATGAATAATTCATGGACCTATGTGGAGATATGAACAAGGATGGAGGAGTAACTCACCTAGCTCCCTTTGTCATACATTTCTACATAAAAATGAATTTACTTACATGAGAGAAGAGCTATTATCACCCTAAAGAGTACTTCTCAAACAATCTAAATGCAAAGGCAATGACCAAGAAGTAGAAGCTAGAAAATGCTAAATTTTGTACCTAAGAAAGTTTGTCCTAATAGAGGAGTCCAAAAACACCTTAGGCTTTAAGAAGAGGAAGATGGCAGGTGCTAGGTCAAAGGTGAAGCCAAGAAGGTAAAGGAGACTCCTCATCATTAAAGATTCTAAGGAGGAGGATGTTGAAGACCAAGACAAGAATATTGGCACCACTAGCTAGGATTACTTCTCTCAAATTGTTATATCTTTGGACATGGAGGCAAAGGATGACAAAAAAGCAATTGTTCAATCCGCCTTAATGGCAATGGCTCAAGCAATAGAAGGAGATGAGAGGAATCTCTAGATCAATGACAATACCAAGGGGAAAAGAATGTTGAAGTAAGGCAATCGGGCACAACACACATAGAAGGCGAGCACAAAGACAAAGTAGGCCTATTTTGGGTTGAAGAATGAGGAGGAAGAGGAATTTGAGAACAAGGAAGATGGATGATTTAAGAATGAAGTAGTAAACAAGGCCAAAGGAGTGCTCAAAACCATAGAAGTACTCAAGGCCAAAGGGTTGATAAAGGATAAGGATGAAGATGAAGATATGTCCAAAGTTGAAGACCTGGTCCCCAACAAGGGAAAAGTATAGGAGAACAAAGAACCAATACTCTTTTTTGAGATTGAGAACAAGGATGGAAGATCTCTATTACAACAAGGGTACAAAGAGGAAGATACACCAAGTAAAGAGAAGATGGTACAACAAGGACACAAAGAGGAAGGTACACCAAGTAGAGAAAAGATGTAGCAAACATGTCTTTATATGTCCAAATATGTCTCTAGGCTGGTTATCCATACCGTGGGATCAATGTTTGACATGATGGAGCAAGTTCTGCCATGTTACCATGAGCTTCAAAGAGACGTCAATCACTATAGAATAATGTGACAACCCGGCAAATATCACTTTTGCGGTAATCGGGTAAGTAAAGTTTGTTCCCGCAAAGATACGAGTCAGAATTGGTCAAATACAAAGCAAAGTAACAATTTAGTTCTTCTTGAGTTCTTCTTTAGTCTCTCAGGTAGAAACCACACCCAGAAGAGAGTAACAAGCACTGACTCGCAGTCTTGTCACAAATTCACACTCCATAATCACAAATCCTTCAATTCTTTCCAAACAATCTTGATTGTGATGATTCAGTCAGTGCAAACCAAAATGTAGCGCTTTCTTGTGACTTGGGTCACTGGTTGAATGGGACCCACAAAATCAATCCCCCATTTCTCAAATGGGGCCAAAGGCAAAATTGGTCTCAAAGGCCATTGAGAAGTAGCCATCGGCTTCCCCGTTCTCTGACACGCATCACAGCTTCGGATATGAGCATGTACATCTTTGTACATTGTAGGCCACCAATACCCTGCCAAAAGAATTTTCTTTACAGTATTCTTTAGAGCATAGTGTCCTCCTGATGCCTCGGAGTGTAAAGATTCAATTACTCCTCCTACTTTGTATGACTCCAAGCATCACCGAAGTACTTTGTCTTTGCCCATCTTAAATAAAATGTTGTGTTTAAGCTGGTACGGCCCCATTTTCTTGAGAAAGACTGCCCGCTGTTCCGGATCCATCCCCTCAGGACAATGGAGAGTATTCAGATAATTATATTCATCTGCATACCTTGTACTTCTCATTGCTGATAAGTGATACAACTCTTCATCAGGGGACCAATTGTCAATTTCCCACTCCTGGTCTTGAGTTTCTAACCTGGACAGGAAGTCCGCATTCAAATGCGAAGCTCCCTTCCTCACTTGTACAGTATACGTGAACTCTTGTAATAACAAGATCCATCTTGCAATTCGTCCCGATAAATCTGCCTTCTTGACCAGATGTTGCAATGCATAATGGTCAACATAGAAGACAAACTCATACCCCAACAAATAATGATGAAATTTCTTGCAGGCATACACCATTCCGAGTGCTTCTGTTTCAGTTGTTGAATAGTTCTTTTCAAAAACTGAAAGTTGTCGGCTGGCATAATACACCGGGTAGTCCTTCTTCTTCTCGTCCTTCTGACTTAAGACAACCCCGATGGCCATGGACGAAGTGTCCACATACACATGAAAAGGGACGTCCCAATTCGGGGCCCTCATGACTAGTGCTTCAACCAGTTTCTTCTTCAACACCTGGAAAGCTTCTTCTTGATGTGCTTCCCATATATAGTCTTGGATTTCTTCAGAAGCTTTGTAAGTGGTGCAGCAAGCATTGCATAGTTTGACACAAAGCGTCTGTAATATCCGACATGTCCCAAGAAGGCTCTCAGCTCCCGGATGTTCTTTGGGGATTCCAAAGCTGTGATTATCTTAACCTTCTCAACATCGACTTCAATACCTCGGCTTGACACCCGATGCCCCAGAAGAATTCCCTCCTTCATTGCAAAGAAGCATTTCTCCGGGTGTAATGACAAGCCGGCAAAACGACACCTTTCAAACATTTGGCGAAGGTAATCTAAATGTACATCTCTTCGCCCAAACACACAAAAGTCATCAATAAAAACTTCCACAAATTTGTGCAGGAAATCCTTGAAGATCAAATTCATCATCCGCTGGAAAGTAGCGAGAGCATTACACAACCCAAAGGGCATTTGATTGTAAGCAAAAGTGCCCCAATCGGTCGTGAATGTAGTTTTATCCTTGTCTTCTTCTCGAATGGATACTTGATTGTACCTTGAAAATCCATTGAGAAAACTATAACAAGGATGCCCAGCTACTTGATCTAAAATTGTATCGGTAAAAGGCAAGGGATGATGATCTTTCCTTGTAACTGCATTCAATTTTTGGAAGTCTTGGCACACTCGGATCTTCCCTATTTTCTTCTTTGGGACAATGACAATGGGGGAGACCCATTCACTGCTTAAGACAGGGGAGATGATTCCGGCCCCTAAGTACTTGTAGATTTCATCTTTCACCAAAATCAAGTACTTCGGGTTCAGGCGATATTGTCGCTGCCAAACCGGAATTGCACCTTGAACCAAATCAATCCGGTGTTCTCCAAATTCTTGTGGAATACCCGGCATTTGATCAATCGACCAGGTGAATACATCCTGGAACTCTATAAACAGGGCAGTGTATCCTGCCAACTCCTCCGAAGTAACTGTCTTCGAGATCTTTAAAATTTTTCCTTCAGTTAGTAACACCTCTTGACAGTCATCGGGGTTGATGACTCCTTCAACGTGGCTTACTTGGCTTAACCCGAGGCGAGCGGCCATCAAATCCCCTTCCTCCAAGTCAAGTTCACCCGAGGTGAGGTCATATGGATCTTCGTCGTCAACCTCTACCTCATAGCATTCCAAGTAATTAACTTGGACTTTGTCTTTGGATTTGTCTGAGGACGAAGACGATGAGTCTTTGGGTTTGTCTTCCTCTTCTGACGAACTTGTTTCCCCGAGATGGGGAACCTTCGTCCAACTCACAGTCACCAGCTTCTGATCTTCGGACGAAATGTCCTTGAATCTTAACTTTTGCTGATGCCAATCCACTACAACTTGGGCACTATACAACCAGGGTCTGCCGATCAACAGAGGGTAACCAGTTTTTGTCACTGGCCGCAACACAATGTAATTCAACTTGAAGGGTACCCCTCCAATGATCATGGTAATGTTTGACAGCATGCCCAAGGGCCGTCTCTTGGTTTGGTCTGCAAACTTCAAAACTCAAGGTGTTGGTTCAAACGTATGATACTCGAGTCGATTCGCCGTATCTTTGGTCATGAAATTCACACTAGACCCAGAGTCAATGGGTATCGATGTGATCATGCATCCTGCAATCTCCACGTCTACCTTGGGAGATCCCAAATCTTCTTGTTCAATATGATAAATAGCAGGCAGGTCCTTCTTTGACATCGACCTCACCTTCTTGAGGGCCGAATTAAGTTGTCTCTTGTACAGCTTGTTATCTTCCCACAATTGCTTAAATGTAACATTGGCATTTGTGGTGGCCAGATCGGCTACAATATCATATTGGGGAACTCCTCCCAATTTGATTGTCTTTGTCTTCGGCTTTGGGTCCGAGGACCCTCCATGTTCCCTCTTGACTTTGGGACGCTTCAAAATGGTGACGGCTTGCTGATGGCCTTAACCCGAGCTTCCTCGGGTTTGCCTACCTCGGCTTGGATCAGACCCTTTACTTCGGATCGGATGTCCGCCGGAAAAATTGGAGACTTTGTCTTTGTCTCTTCTTCCAAACTCAGTTCCCGAGTCTTGAGTAATGCCTCCTTTAATTCTTTCTGCAAGGCTTTAGCTTTAGCTTTTGCGAGGATCTTTTCCTCCTTGGCCGAAAGAATGGCTTTTGGGCGCTGTCTCTTTGCCTTTCGGGAAGACGACGAGGTCGTACTCAGTTCTTCAGGATCACGCTTCTTCTTGCTGGAGTGTGTCTCAACTTTCAAAACTTCAAGGTCTGGCCATTCTTCTTTTGAGGCCAGACTCCCTTCTTGAGGTCTTTCTTCCTCAAGAGTAATGCAATTTACATTCGTATCCCCGTTTGGCTGAAGCACTGCACGCTCAGCGGGGGTCTATACATATTTTACAGGAGGCTTTGGGTTTGGTGGGTGAGGGCATTGGTTGCTCGTATGCCCCGATCCTTTACAGTTTCCACACAAGGGAACGTACCCAATTTGCCTTCTTGGCTTGGGACAATTTGGAGACCAATGTCCCATCGAGCCACAATTATAATAGGCTCCGAGCGCAACATTCTGAGGGCGATTTTGGTTGCTCATTGGTGGTCTTTGTGGAGGAGCATTGGGGTTATACTCCCTAGGTCCAAACCTCGGACCTTGATACAATGTGCTCGGTTGAGGCTGTACTTCTTGAGTTTGGTACACCGCCTCTTCGTCTGCGTCTTGGTTCCATCCCGGAACCCAATCAATTTGCTGCACCGAGAATGCATTACGAGTATTGCATTCTGTGTTGGCGTGGCCGGATTTGCCACATGCGGTGCACCACACATTAGATCGTCCAAATGCTGGGGGCCTTTCTTTGGTCCTTAGCCCCAATCATCTAGATCTTGAAATCCAAAAACTCCTTGATGAGGGCATCCAGCTTTGTATCCGCTTTATGTACACTCTTGGCTGGAGGAGTCATTGGTTTCTTGCCTCCACGTCTTTTGACTCGTCTTGGCTTTGATTCTTCTCCGGATTCCGAAGAAGAGCTCAAAGATGTAGAGGATTCGTCCGAAGAAGTGGAGGTGCTGCGTGAAGCTCTCCTCATGGGCTTCTTGCCCTTCTTCTCCCGATTTCTCCGGTTACCGGCAGAGTGAGAGTGGGCCGCTTCATAACGAGCGACATGTTTGAGTACTTTGTCTAGGGAAGTTACGTTCCTCTCCTTGGCAAAGATTTGTATCTCTGGTGAAAGGCCCCCGAGGAACTCGGTAATGGCTTGGTCATCAGAGTATATCACCACCCTTGATTGCTTGGGAACTTGGTTCAATAGTGCCATGAACCGCTCAGAGTAGTCCCTCAACTTCTCCTTCTTGCCCTGGTCCAAATCGTTGAGTGCCACGAAGACACTCGTATCATAATCAACCTCCCGGAATTGTTCCAAGAAGTTGTTTCTCAAGTCCGCCCAGTCCGATGGTACAAACCCCTTCTGAGTCACATGGGTGTACCAGCTCCGAGCTTTCTTGCAAAGCAGACTTGGGAAAATTCTCAATCGATCCACCGAGTCATGCTCCTTGTTAGCAAAGGAGAAGACTTTCAATTCTTTGATGAATTCATCAAGGTCTTTGTCTTGTTTTGTCCCCTTATACTTTTGATAGGCATGTCGGGTGACAGGAAGCGAAGTCATTGTTTGATGCACTAGGATCGGCTGAGGTATTGTGGAACTTGACGGAACGGAAGGATTGGCTGGAATTGACGCCGTATTATCAGCCCAGGGATTCTAATTCGTCAAATTCAAGGTAGGGTCTTCTTCAACAATTTCTGCTATGAGGGTGTCGACTTCAACCCGAGTGGAAGATTCAGGATCAACACCTTCGATGGGTTCTTCAAAATTCCTTTGGGACAACCAAGGAATCATTTGTAGAAGATATTGACACTCGTCTTCAGTAAGTGTTTGTGCTGTCTTTTCTCGAACAAAGGTCTTCAAGGAAACAACTTCCTTTATAGCTCTAGGGGAAGTTGGTGTACTGGGGCGCAATGCATATGTTTGCCCACTCAATTCTTTCTTCTTCTTGGAAGAAGAAGGAGATGCAAAGTAGCCTTGCCAACCACCTTTGCGTTTCTTGTGGTCAAGTTCTTGCAGGGCTTCTTGCACTTCGTGAAGGAGTTGAAACTCCAATGCCTCTCGTTCAGTTTTGTCAATGATGGATGGGACGTTCAGACGTTTGTCTTCTTCACGCTGAAGTGCTCGTCTTCGAGCTCTCTCTTCCCGTTGTTCTTTCAATGCAGACATTCATATTGCGTTGATACCCAGTTTCCAATTTGGCTTCGTATTCTTCCACTTCCAAGATTTGTATCCCCGGCAGTGGCGCCAAAAATCATGTGACAACCCGGCAAATATCACTTTTGCGGTAATCGGGTAAGTAAAGTTCATTCCCGCAGAGATACGAGTCAGAATTGGTCAAACACAAAGCAAAGTAACAATTTAGTTCTTCTTGAGTTCTTCTTTAGTCTCTCAGATAGAAACCACACCCAGAAGAGAGTAACAAGCACTGACTTGCAGTCTTGTCACAAATTCACACTCCATAATCACAAATCCTTCAATTCTTTCCAAAAAATCTTGATTGTGATGATTCAGGCTCTCCCAAAAACGGCGCTTCACTGCAAAACGACTTTGCCTCAAAATTGTGTTCCACCCCTCCACTGAAGGCACAACTTCCTCGATCAAAATTGCTTCACATCAACTTCGTACTGCACTCCCAAATGCAGAATACTACCAACACTACAATTCCTCTCAGATCTGTCAAGGCATTGCTTCGATTGCACTTCACTTAGGATCAAACACACAGAATGAAGATCAAGGCTGTGGAATCCAACATCCAACAAGCACACTGACTTGCACTTTGAATTTCTCCAAACACTCACAAACACAAGTATAACGTTGATACTCGAAATTAAGCTCAAGTGACGAGCACTGCTTCATAGCACTTCGCTTTATCTATTCTCAGAAATAATGAGCACTGAACAACAATTTCCTACGAATGCCACTCTTAAATAGTGAAGCAATCGATAGTTCTAACAACTATACCGTTCTACAACAACTGTTCTAACCTACAGATCCAAAATGACAATGCACCTCTTCATATCTGCCCCTTCAAATCTCAAATCGGTTACTAATCCGATCCGATGTCTACTTCTTCCTCGGCTTTCAAACCCGAACCCAAAGTAATCTTACTTCCTACTACATTTTCCTTGGGTTTCACATCTCCTACTTCTTTGACCAGATCTAGCAACTCTCTTTCCTGATCTGAAATTGCAGTAGTGGGTAATCTATCTAACTCTTCATCTTTTGACCCACTCTTCTCTAATGTCTCTGAGGGCAACTCCAAAGACATTTAGATTCCTATGTTATCTACTTCGGGTTTTGCCTTAACATCTTGCCGAAGCTTTTCTAACTCTATTTTCACTAAGTCTAATCTAATTGAGATGTTATCCTCTACTTCTAACACCTTTCTATCTACACGAGTTCTTAGTTTGATTAACAAGGCATTCATCTCCGTATCCTTTGCTTGTCTTTGCCTCGTCTCCTGCACCAACAACTTAAACTCGTGCAGTCATTCTTCTTCAATTCGAACGCTGGCTTCTGTACTTAACATTGCGTTCACTCTGAGGACTATCTCCTTCAATGGCTCCAATCTTGTCTTTCGTTCTCGTTCCCGATCTGCAAGCCATTCCTCTCTATACATTGCCAACTCTTCCTCGAAATCGGCCTTCACTGCTTCCTTCTCTTTCTCCTTCTGTACAACTTTCTCTTCCTGATTACGAAGTAACTCTCGTAATCTCTCTTCTTCTCTATACCGCACAGACAACTCTCTTTGCCAGAGTTGCTTCTTCTCCTCCATACTCTCCATCACTCGATCGAGCTCTTGTTCCTTTGATGCTACCCTCGCCATAGCATGGATAAGCTCTACTCTTGAATCAGCAAACTGCTGCTTCAAGATTTTGTGCTCTGCTACCTGTCTCTCCCTTGCGATATCACTCTTCCTTGCAAGATCTTCTCGATAGCTCACTCTTCTCTTCAGGTCTTTGATTACCTGACTTCTCTCTACTGCTTCCGCTTGTAGTACTTCTCTCTCCTTCTCACCTTGGGTTATACTCCTCTTCAACTCCGAGTTCTCCTCTTCTAATCTTGCTACCACCTGCAATACAGTCTTTACTTCTGGACAAGTCGACTTCATCTCCTTCTTCTTCTTCTCCAACTTTACCAACAACGGGCATACTACCTCTCGTAGGTACTCTACTCCCTCACTGGCAACTTCTTCCTCCCATGGAGTAATTTCTTGTTTCTCCTCATGTTCTCCTGATACGCGCCTTCTTCTCTGAAGTCTTCGTATCGAGATTGATGCCTCACTACTCGTGCTATCTTCTACCTCTTCCTTCACTTTACTCGGCCCCGCCTCACACTTTGCCTTATGTCTCAAGCAAACTCCTCGCTATACTGCAATCTTCTTCTCCTTGAGCACCGGTACTTCGTCTTCCAGCGCCGCATTGTCTTCAGCTTCTACTTCGGCTTGCACTTCTTCTTCGTATTCTTCAACCGCTAGTGCCGAGGTCATTTCTTTGCCGTCTTCACTGTCACTGCTAGTATCTCCGCTCTGCAGTGTCAGCTCAGGTTCCTCCTCACGTTCCGAGTCCTCCGTCTTGAGCTCGGCCTTGCCTTCTAAGTCTTCATCTTCTGACTCAATCACCACCATCCCTTGCCTCGGGTTATTTTTTTGCATCTTCCGAGGTTTCTTGTTTTCTTCGGCTTCTGCGTGCCAAGTTCTCTTCTTTGTCGGGGTACTTACCACGACCTCCACGTTTTTCCCTGTCTTCACGTAGTAGTTGTCCGTGCTCCAGATTTGGAGAATGTATTGCTGCTCCTCCGCGTTGACTTCTCTTCTTAAGTCAGGATGGAAATGAGACACCATTCTATTGCGCTCCACCAAATTGAGCAAATTCAACCCAAGGTAGAAATGTGTTGCAAATGGCACGATGTAGTGTGGAGGCGACTTATCCCACAAATTCCACACCATTTGCCTCATTCTCTCGTGAAAACACCTTGCCCAATTGATTGGTTCTCCTGCAAATAGCTTGTGAAAGAACACTGCTTGGTGTTTCATCACATAAGTGGTTCTCTCCGGCTTCAAGATGGCCATTAGTGCACTCACAATTCCTCTCTTCACAGGGTCTTTGTAGCTCTCAACTTTGTACCCATTCTTCGTTCTCTTTGACGAGAAGGCATCTCTTACCTCCTACATTTCTTGGGCTATCTCTCCTTTCCCCAAGAACGTGGCTCCTTGCTCCAAACCCGCCTCCTTCCCGAGTACAAGTCTCCAATCCGACTCTGTCCAGCGAGCCAGATTTCCTCTCTTCCCTTCTTCCTCGGGACCATCGAGACATTTACTCTCGATGATTTTTGTCATGAATCCTAGAAAACTTATGTTCCAGTTCCATGCCAGAAAGGTGATCCAAAGTCGGCTCAAGACTTCGATCCTCGCTACTACATCTAATCTCCAAATTGCATGATTTCTCACTGTGAATTCAGAGTTTTTCTTCCCTCCTCCCATCTCTTTTGCTTTCTTATTGTCTCTCGATTTCTCTCTCGCAACTTCTCCCTTGCGCACTAACCCGAGTACAACTTTATTTCCCTTTCCCCGATCACCTGCAAGACGACTCCTCAACGGCAAAGGAAAATTGCTCGACATTTTGTTGTTGTAGTTTTGATTTTTATAGAGTTGCACTTCTTCGTCTTCAATCGCTTTGAGTTTCTACTGAGAAATCACACCTCCGGCATGCACCTATCACTGTCAATCAACCTTTGCGCGTATGAGCCACTAGTTTTGAAACGGCCCCTTCTTGAATTTCTCACCCCGACAAAAGTTGTTAGACTATCTTTGCCTTGGGTTGAGCTCCCCCCGATCCGAAGACAATTTACTTCGTATTGTATGCTGACAAGGCATTTTTGAGTACTTTGCCTTATGACTTGAAGTCACTTTACTTTGGGTTTCATCCCAAAGCCAATTTTCTTTGCCTTCTTCGGCCATACAGGCGCAATCCGACCTCTCTATACACTTCTTCTCCTTTATTTGGAAAAAAACAAAAAATGTGAGCACCACAAATAATAATTAGCAACTTCATCAAACTGCTCAAGAGGTACACAAGGAGAAGGAAAAGGCTCAAGAAGAACTAGCTAGGGTCACCACTCTATACATAGCCAATAAGAAGCAAAAAAATGACCTAGGGCAAGAGGCTTTTAGTTTGAAGAACAAAGGAGAAATTACTCACAAGAAGTACAAAGAAGATCTCTAGAATTTGAAAGAAGAGAATAATTTTCTTCATCTCAAGCATAAATAGTAGCATCATGAGTTTGAAGAGTAGTTGCAAGTACATGATGAAAGGCTGGCAAACATCCAAAGCAAATTGCATGTAACCCATGTAATAAAATGGAGTTAGCATAGGTTATTGAGTTAAATAAATAAGCCAAATGTAGTTAAGAATTTTAAAAATGTTCTAGAAGCATCTAGGAAGCTTTTTGGTTTAATTTTCTAGAAGGACTTTGGAAGCTTCTTAGCATGAAACTTCTAAGTACCTTCCAAAGATCAAGTAACTTGCACCTCAAGTTAAAAAATAGCTTAGCTTATATGCCAAGAAGGTGACTTCTAGTAGGAAGCTTCCTTGGCAACTTAGCATGCACTCCAAGAAGGCAGTTTGGAGAGAGAGCTTCCTTGGAAGTTTCTCATAGCCTTCTTACTTTGCTATAAATACCAAAGTGCAAGCTAATGCTAAGGATTTGGAGTTCTTTCACTTGAGCATTTTCAATGTAACTTTCTATTATGATCTTCTATACTACTATTTCTCTCTTGGTATTTTATATTGGTATCAGAGCAAGAATGGGCTAGATGGAATCTATGGACCACCAAATCAATGTCTCCCAAACTATTGGGATTTCTATATTTGTTTGCTATCAAAGCACCATTTCTAACAATTCATCACTTCTTGCGTTGGCCAAGATTTTATAAATCCTATCACTTTGTACAATGATCCATTGATTTTTTTCAATTGTAATTTACAAAGAGAAATGGACTTGTTGTATAACATATCAACTTAGATAATTCTAAGTAGATAGTTGATGGAGTAGTAATCATAGAAGCAATGCCCAAAGTTATCATTGCTTTGAAGTAACAAATCAAGCATCTTAATCAATTGTTGGAAGAGAGAGATCTTGATGGGTAATGACAATAGCAATTAGAGAGGGAAGCATTTTGAGAAGGAGAAGATTATGTCCAATTCCTAATACCAAAGATCTTTGAAGGCAAGAATCTACAAGGTGTGGTAGAGAACTTTGTGGTTGATTGTAAATATTATTTTGATCCAAAAATCCAAAAATCTCTTAAATGATCAAAGATGAATACTCTTAGCTTCAATTTAACCAGATGGAGCAAAAAAATTATAGTGATGATTTTGGATAGAGCAAACTCAATGGCAATTTTTTTGCTCCAAATTTTTTACATGGGAAGACTTCAAGAGTGCAATCATTGGGTGATTCCAATCTATGAATGTTGTACAAGCTTGTGGTACCCACATTTTTTGTTTTTTTGTTTTAAAGATGAAGTGCATTGGTAAAGCCAAAGGAGTGCTAAACAAGGAAGAAATGTGAAGAAATGTGTGTTAGCATAAACCCGAAGTCAACCTTGTGTCAAGTCTAGAGGACTTAGGTTGGACAAGATGAAATACAAAGATGAGGACTTTGTATTGGGTAGCATGACATGATCCAAAGATCCTATAACAAACTTCTCCGGGTTTTGCCAATCAAGAAAGTACATGGGAAGAAAGTGACTACCTCGGGACCAAGAAGTTCTTGACAAAAACAAATTCACAAAATTGGTGAATGATGCAGAGAAGCAATTGAAGAATGACCAATCGGCAAAGGACTATAAAATTGAGATTTTTTCAAGGAAGCATTGCAATGTCACCATCCCATCCCTATTCAGAGTCTACTCAAAGGAATGCAAATTTCAAATATGCAAGAGGAGTGGGTTAGAAACTTGGGTTTGATCTTTCATACGCGGAGAGTGAGGAACACAATGGCCCCAAAAGTGAGTAAGCAAAGTGTGGTGAGGGGTCTTGCAATGCGTAGGTTGGATGAAGCGGCAAGGATCAAAGTCCTATCAAGACTTTGTATCACCTTTCAGGCCTAGAACTAGAATTTTAGCTTTCTAGGTTTCATGACACATATTGCCATGAGTGATTGCAAGGATGGACCAAAGCATGAAGGGAAGAGCGGAAATCTAGCTTGATGGACTGAGTCAGATTGGAGATTAGTCTTGGGCAGAGAAGAATAAGATGTAGAGGGTACCATCTTCTATCGGAAGTGTGATATATTGGAAGAAACTACCAAGGTTAGGAATTTTTTTAATCAACTATGCACTAAGAATGGGTATAAGGTGGGTAGTTATAGAGACCCAATGCAAAGAGGGATTGTGAAAATGATGATGGCTATGTTCAAGCCGGAGCAAACCACCTATGTCACAATGTAGCAAGTAATATTCTTTCACTAGATGTCTACAAAAGAATTGGTAGATTGGGCAAAGTGTTTGCACCAACGTGTGGGGTAGATGATTATGGGTTGGAGAATGGATATACAACCACACTACTTTGTACCCTTTGCAGCTCACTTCTACTTTGGGCTGAATCTATTGACTTTGGAGGAGAGAAGTAGAATGGGGTTTCACTTTCATCTTGATCTACACAAGGAAGCAGATACGGATGAATGATATTACATGGAGCAGGTTTGTGAAGGAGATGAGTATTACATGAAGAGTGGGAAAGAGAGGATAGTAGCAGTAGACATCCCCATGCCCAGAAAGCAAAGTAGACCTAAAGGACATATTGTATCAGTATAGCTACAAAAGATACAAAAGCTTAATCCAAAGCCAGTGTTGGTGGAGGTGAAAGAGTTGACTTTGGAGGAGGAATCAGAAGGAGAAATTGAGTCAAGGGGAGAAGCCTTGGGAGGAGAAGAAGAGTTCACATTGTGGAGTGAGGAATCAAGTAGTGGAAGTGAAGGAAAAGCTGTAGTCTAGCAATCAAGGGGAAGGGTTGTAGAAGTAGAGAAGCCAAGTTTGGAGATGTCAACAATCGAGCGTGAGCGTGAAAAGGAAGAAGAGGGTGTCTTGGTTTGTCCAAGAGGTGCTAGGGGAAAGAGAAGTGCTCAAGTTGTTGCCATCAAACCAAGTAAGTTTACAACCGAGAAGGAGAAGAGCTTGGATGAATAAACTTTGAAGTACAAAGATTGCATCTTTGGGGTAAGGCACCAGTCAAAGAGTTATCTGCCAAGGGCAAAGATGGCAAAGACAACAACATGAAGTGTGATGGAATGGAGTATCAAAGGTTGTGTGTCTACTATAGGTTTTAAGAAGGTGGAGATGGCGAGTGCTAATCTAGATGTGAAGGATGAATTAGCGATTGTGACAAAGTGGAGTGCAGAGACCTTGTTGTTGAGAAGCAAGCTAACAAGAGTAGAGATGGAAGCCAAAGAACTTTGGGTGGAGGTAGTTCTTTGAAGCAAAAACTTAGAAGCAATGAGGGAGGACTTGGTGAAATATAAAGAAGAAGTAAAGGAGAAGACAACATTGGTCAAAGTGCTGAAGAGTGAAATTGCTGATGTGAGAGTGGAGGTGATACATTCAAAGGCGAGTGCAGTAGTGATGGAGTAGGAGTTAGAGAGTATGAGGAAGAAAGCGGCAGATAAGGACCAAGCCTGGTAGTGGGAGTTGACAGAGCATAGTCTGGAGGAAGAATGATTGTGAGGATTGTTGAGAGGAGTGGAAGATCAACTTTTATTGAATAAACAAGAGAAGGAAGCAATGAAGGTTGAGTTCAAGGATGAGTTGGTGATGTACTACAAAGAAGAGAGAAAGAAAGAGAAAGTAGAGCCAGTTGCAAAGTTGGATGCAGTGGGAGCAGTGGTAAATGAGTTGAGAGCAATTCTCAATACTAAAGTTGAAGGAAAGTTGGAAGAAGCAAGACTGCATGAGTTGAAGTTGCTAGTGCAAGAGACAAGGAAGAAGAACACGAAGGACACAAAGTTGAATAATCTTTTGATTCATCTGTGAGATCGTGTAGATAGGAAGATGTTAGAGGTAGGGGACAATGTTTGTCTTAGATTAGATCTTGTTAGAGGTAGGAGACAATGTCTTAGATTAGATCTTGTTAGATCAGACTTGGATAGACTTCATAGTGAGATAAAGTTAGAGAAGAAGTACAAAGTAGTAGAAGTAGGAGTGTAAGTGTCATCGGGTGAGTTACCTAAGACAATAGAAAGGAATGGGTCAGCAGATAATGACATAGATAGAGTAGATAGAAGTGCAATTGTAGTTTGTAGTGAAGTGATAGTTGAATTAGAATATTTAGGAGTGGAATTAGAGAGAACCAAAGAAGGAGAAGTGATAGAGAGATCATCAGGTTTGGAAGCCAAAGTAGAAGTAGACATCGGATTGGAGTAGTAACAGATTTGAGATATGAAGAGGTAGATATGAAGAGATGCATTGTCATTTTGGATCTGTAGGTTAGTAAAGTTGTTAGTGAACGGTATAGCAATTAGTAATTGTTAGAGCTTTACTATTTAAAGAAGGTATTTGTAGTGTTATGTTGTTCAGCATTTGTAATTTTGAAGGTAGATAAAGCAAAGTGTTGGGTTGTTAGTGCTCGTCTCTTGAGCTTAATTTTGAGTATCAATTCTATGTTTGTGTTTGTGAGTGTGTAAAGAAATTTGAAGTGCAAGTCAATGTGCTGGTTGGATGTTGGATTCCATAGACTTGATCTTCATTCTATGTATTTGATCTTGAGTGAAGTGCAATCAAAGCAATGCCTTGACAGATCTGAGAGGAATTGTAGTGTTGGTAGTATTCTATAATTATGAGTGCAGTGCAAGGTTGATGTAAAGCAATTTTGATCAAGGAAGTTGTGCCTTCAGTGGAGGGGTGGAACACAATTCTGAGGCAAAGTCATTTTGTAGTGAAGTAGCCGTCCTCAAAAAAGTATGAGTCATCACAATCAAATTTTGTTTGGAAATATTGGATAGTAATATGATTATGGAGTGATAATTGTGATGAGATTGTGATCAGTGCTTGTTACTCTGTTTTGGGTATAGTTTCTACATAAGAGATTAAAGAAGAACTCAAGAAGAACTAATTTGGTTATGTTGCTTTATATTTAAACATTTTTTACTAGTATCTCTACGAGAACAAACTTTACTTACCTGATTACCACCAAAGTGATATTTTCTAGGTTGTCACAAAGCTGCACAAGATTGATTGGTAGAATAGAGGAAAATTGGTTTAATAAGAAGTTAAATTTCTCAATTTCAAAATACCATGATATTGATTCCAAACATACAAGCAAGTGAAACTTTAGATTGGTTTGTAGAAGGTTGCAATCACATACCAAATAAGAAATGACCATGCATGAACATGCATCTAGAAGAAGCTATGTGGATGGTTCAACACTTTGACTCCTTGATTACTAAAACAACAATAAGATGGATGGAATCTATGAACCATCGAATCCATTTCCACCAAACCATTAGGATTTCTATCTCCATGTACTACCACAATATCATTTCACATAATTCATCATTCCATGCTATGGGGAGAATTTTCTAAACACAATCACCTTGTTTGACAAACCATTGATACTTTTAATTGTAACTTATAAGGAGTGTGGATATGTTGCATCTATATATTAGCTTAAATATTACAAGTAGGTAGTTTGTAGAGTAAAATTCATGGCAGTGATGCTCAAAGTTATTGTTGCTATACAACAAAAATTGAGTACCTTATTCAATTGTTGGAAGACAAAGATCATTAACAACAAGAGCACATATAGATGATAGTATTTCAAGGAAGAGAAGAGTCAATTCAATTTCTAATATCAAAAGTATTTGAAGGTAAGAATCACACAAGTGAATTAGAGAATTTTGTGTTTGATTGCAAATGCTATTTTGAAATTAAAAATCTTCAATATGAATGAAAAAAAAATTCTCTTAGCTCTAAGCCAATTAGATGGTAACTTTGGGTGGAGTAAGCTCAATAGCAGTTTGTTGCACCAATCTCAACATATAGGAAGAATACAAGAATGTAGTAGTTGGGAGATTCCAAGTGGTAAATGTTGCATGAGCCGCATTAGATAGATTGGTAGAGTTGAAGTAGATAGGTTCTATGAGGAGCTACATCACTCAATTTACATCACTCAATTCCAAAACACCATAATGTAAATATTTTAGATAATAAAAGGTGAAGCTCTAGATTTGTGATTTGTGAGGGCTTGAAATCACACACCAAACTAGAAGTGGCCATATGGAAGTCCAAACACTTGGAAGAAACCATGTAGTTGGCTAAGCACTTTGATTCCTTGGTTATCATAACTTGGTCTTGACCTAGATCTCCAAAAAACAACCAAACACATTACACATGGGTAGAAGAGCTAGCACCAATGGAGATTAATGCTATCTAACAAAAACCACTTGGAGAAACATTATGATAGAATGGTGGTTGCTTCTATTATCACCAAATAGGATATTACATTATCAAATGTCCAACAAGAATGGATAACCTTGACCTATTGCCCAAATAAAGTTCTTGGAACATGAGGATCAAGGAGACAAAGAATTCCAATAGGAGATATCAAGCCACTTATTGGAAACTTCATTTGTTCCAAGAGGATTGAAAGTTTAACCTATGCAAGTTTGATATAATTAGAAGGTATGATATCCAATCATTGCTACAGGGTTTTGGTTGATTATCTAAGTTTTAAGAATTGCATGTTTATACAATTAGCAAAGGAATTATGTATTCATATCAAGCTAATATTTGGTAGTAGATTAATGATGGTAGAAAGGATTCTGCATTTTGTATCTCACATCTTGTTACACTCAAGATTGGGAAGAAGTATTCAAAATGTACGAGGTTTGTAGTAGCTCCTTCACACTATGATGTAATTCTAGGTCTACTTTAGCTTGAATGTTGTAAGGTTCAATTTGACTGGATCTGATGAAAAATTCAAGTACAATACCATGGTAAGAATTACCAATTAGGTTTTCTAACATCTCTAAGTAAGACATCTAAGAATAGTCTATCCATGGAAAATTTGTTAGTATACCAACTATAGAGCAAACTTTGGGAAAAGATATTTCCATTTTTGCTATGTGAATAAAGCTAATTGTGCAAGGAGAATTTAATTAGGGTAAGCAATTTCAACAAGAAATACTTGATAAGATAGGGCAAGAATTTTCATTTGTGTTTTTGGAGGATCTTCTAAAAGGATTACATTTTGATCAAGGTATGCTTTTCAAGATTGAGCTATTGCCAAATAGTACTCTTATGAGTAGACCAATCTATAGGATCTCACCAAAGGAGTTAGAAGAGCTTTGAAAAACATTGACTAAGTTATTGGAGAAAATTTTTATAAAACATAAAACATCTCCTTGGGAACACCCGTACTCTTTGTACCAATGAAAGATGGAGCACTTTGATTTGATATTGACTATTATGGCCTTAATAAGCAAACCATGAAAAATTCATATTCCTTTCCTTGAATTGATAAATTTTAGATAAATTGAATAGAGCATAATACTTCTCCAAGTTAATTCTTCTAAGCGGCTATTGGAAGATTTCCATTGATAAGAAGGATGTGCAAAAAACCATCTTTCACATAAGGTATAGGCATTTTGAAAGGAGAGTTTAATCTTTTGGGCTCACTACTGCATTGGTAGTTAGGATCAAATACATTAGGTGTTGGGCGGGCTATTGGATCAATATGTGGTGGTATTCTTAGATGATAAGATCCTTAGATGATGTAGATTTAATCTATAACAAGATAGAGGTAGAACACAAAAATTGCATATAAGAAGTCCTAAAATGACTATGCTAATGTAAGTACTATAAGAAGTCAAAGTGTGCATTTTGGCAAAAAGAAGTTACCTTCTTGGGTCCAAAGGTTTCATCAAAAGGAATCAAGATGGAAAAGAAGAAAATAAAGGCCATTAGTGATTGGCTTACTTCTAAGGATGCCATGGAAGTGTGAGAACTTAATGAGATTGTAAGTTTTACCAATGGTTCATCCACTATTATGCTCATATGGCCACACCATTGACCAATCTCTTGAAAAAGATATCAAGCTTTCAATGGACCACCAAGCACAAAGAAGTATTTAAGAAATTGAAGAATATGGTGTCTTCACGACCCAACCTTCAACCATATGATCCTCAACTACCTTGTATGGTTGATTTTGATACTTCTAACTTTACCATTGGAGTTGTGTTGCAATAGGAATTTCTAGATGGATTATATCCCATTGCCTTTGTGTCTCACTAACAAAATACCATAAAAGGAATTACTTTACTCAAAATCAAGAACAAATACCAATGGATATGCAACAAAGGTATGAAAACATTATCTCTTGGAGAAACAAGTGATCAAGCAAACTAATCATGAACTTTGTTACAAACCTTATATTTGGAGCACACAAAGAGTTGATATATCACCAATGGAATAATAACAATACTTGTTTAACATTAAGCTTGAGTACAAACCTAGAAAGTTCCATGTCATCCTCAATATTTTATCATGACAATGCAATTTGAAAACTTTTCTTGAATTATTATTAACAACAACAATTAAGATAGTCTTAGGTGACTCAAAAGTCCAAATAAAATTTTAGGATCACCTTATACAAGACCTCTTCTTTCAATTAGTACAAGGTCTTTTTGTAGCATACGATAAGGAATACCACACTTTTTCCTTCAAGGAAAGCCTTTTATTCTATGAGAATTGGATTTATGTTCCAGCTAAGAGTGATCTATGACTTGCCCATGACTTACTAGTTGTTGGTCACATGGGTGTGGAGAAGACTTTTTGCACCCTATAATGTTAGTGGTGGTGGCCCAACATGGCACAAGAGGTTTGAGAGTTTGTTTGATCTTGTGAGAGCTTCCAATGCAACAAAGCCAATAACTAGAAGCCAAGTGGACTCCTTCAACCACTACCAATTCCATCTACCCATTGAGAACATGTCAACTTAAACCTCATCACATCCTTGTCAAAGATTGATGAGGGACATACAACTATCATAGTGTTTGTTGATAAGCTCAACAAGTAGATTCATTTGGCACCTACCATAGATACAATTGATGGTCCAACATTGGCCCAGATTTACTTTGAGACCATCTTCAAACACCATGGGATACCAAGGGTTCTGATCTTTGATCTAGATCCTTGCTTTATGGGTAAATTTTAGCAAGCATTTTTTAAACTTGTTGGTACCAAGCTTGAATTGTCTGTAGCTTATCATCTTCAAATTGATGGACAAACAAAACAATAAAATCACAACTTGGATGCTACGTCCCTTTGTCAACATTCACCACATTGATTGGGATACTTATCTCATAGCTACCAAGTTTGCCTACAAGAATTCCAAATAGGTAAGTATTGGCTTTTCTCCCTTTGTTTGTAATTATGGGCAAGATCTACTTGTTCTAGATCCTCTTCTTGCTCCTCTTCCATCTCAAGTGACGCATACTTCTACCTTCTTGTCCATTTTATTTAAATCCCTACACCAAGCCAAGTCTCATCTTCTCATTGCTCAAAATTGGTAAAAGCAATATGTTGATAAACATTGGTGCAATCTCACTTGTTCAACTAGGTGATAATGTCATGTTTTCTTCTAGTCACCTTCCTCTTCTACTTGATACCCAAGTCCATAAAGTTGTGCCCAATTGCATAGGTCCATTTGAAATTACTTAAATCATTTCTCCTATTGCCTACCAACTTGCTCTCCTTAGTTATATGTGGATCAATCTTTTCTTCCATGTTTCAAAGTTAAACCCTTTTTTTCAACCCATCTTCCTTTTCCACTTTGTCTAACTCCTTCCTCCCATCCCTATCAACAATCATGAGGTATATGAAGTTGATTTTATCCTTGCACATTGCAACATCCAACATGGCCATCATTGACACATTGGATATAGCATCTTGTAAAAAGGGTATCTTATTTACAATGCCACATAAGAGCCTCTTTCTCATATCCACAATGCACAAATAGCCCTATACAAGTTCAAACATTCCATGGCAACAAGGACATCATCAACTAGCGGCAAGGAAATATGTACTAACATGGAGTTAGCAAACAAGTGAGTAGAAGCTAATGAGTTAGCAATCTAAGCTAAATATAACAAAAGGAAGTAGAACTAGCTTAAGAATGTGTTAGAAGTATCAAGAAAGCTTATGGGTAGAATATTTTAGAAGCATCTAAGAAGCTTCTAAGAACTTTACAAGGGTAGAGTAACTTGTATGCCAAGTAAATGGCTAGCTTAACTTGCACTCCAAGTAAGGTGACTCCTAGAAGGAAACTTCCTTGGAAGCTCCTTGGGACTCTTGTACCCGAGTTACCTATAAATACCCAAGCCAAGCTCAAGCTAGGCATTCAAAGTTTCCCTCACTTGAGAGTCCCAATGTGATTTCCACTCCAATCTTCCATTCTCCTATGTCTCTCTTTGGTCTTTTATACCAAGCAAGGGTGCATGAGCCAATACTAATGGAGATTGATGCCATCCAATGGAGAACACTTGGCATAGTAGACCAAGAGTAGTTATGAAAAAATGATAGTTGTTTTTATTGTTGCCAAATTGGGTATTGCATTGCAGAATGTCCATTCCAAAATTTTAATGTTCCAAGGACAAGAGAATCCCCAAGAAAAAATATAAGAGAAGAAGCACAGAGAAACAAAAGGTTTCATCCCTCAATACTCTGATACCCCAAAGGAGCATATTGTATTTATTATATAGCAAATAGTATCCCCTCAAAGGGAGTTCCACCCTTGGATCAAATATATGGATTTGTGATATGTCAACAAGCTCCTCCCTTATATTAGTTGCATGGATTTGTGACATGTTAATCCCTATTCTATCTAGTTGGTCAAACAAGTTTGACTAGAGGGAATCTTTAGGGAATGTTTCTGTAGGAAGCTCAAAATTATATGGGCGAAGTCCTATTGGAAAGCTCTTCATGAGACAAAAAAGAGGAGAAGATATTAGCTTTATTTCAAAGAGAAGGAGAACTTTACAATTTTGAGGCCTAATTCATCTATTTAGGCCTCCAAATTGGGTCTAAAATTTTCAAGATGTTTTTTACCTTTTCCCTTTTAGTAAAAGTACTCTTTCATACATAAAATCTTTCTAGATACTATTAAGCCAATTTCCATATCTAGATAATATGTCTATCTAATGGTATTACAAGAATGTACAACTTCAACCAATTGCCCAAATGGACTTTGTAAAGCGTAACAATCAAAGAAACAAAGAATCCCAATAGGAAATATTGAGCCACTTATTGGGAACCTACTTAGCTCCCATAGGACTTGAAGGTTTGATTTGTGCAAGTTTGATTCAATTGCAAGGTATGATATCTAATCATGGTTGTAGAATTTTGGTTAATTTTGAGCGTTTTGAGAATTACATGTTTATGCAATAAGCAAAGGAACTATGTTTTACTATCAATCCAATATTGGATAGTAAGTTGATGATAGACAATGGTAAAAAGAGCTCCACATCTTGTACTCTACATCTTATTCTACTAAGATCAAGAAGGAGTATTCAAAGTGTATGAGATTTGTAGTAGCTCACCTACACTATGATATCATTCTAGGTCTTCATTGGCTTGAACATCATAAGGCTCAATTTGATTGGGCCTAATAACAAATTCTAGTACAACACCAAGGTTAGAATTACCAATTACATTGTTTGGCACATTTAAGTAAGACACCTAAGAATGGTGAGTCCCAAGGTGGGTAGTTTGTCATTATATCAAGCTTTTGAGTAAGATATTCTTACCTTTGTGGTGTAGATCAAACTTATTGTGCAAGGGAGATTTGATGAGGATTAGAAGCCAATGGTTGATCAGATAATTCAGGAATTTGCATATGTATTTCTGGATGATCTTTCAAAGGGGTTACCCTTTGATCAAGCTATGCTTTTCAAGATCAAGCTATTGCCAAGTAGTACTCCAATGAGTAGACCAATCTATCAACTCTCACCAAAGGAATTAGAAGAACTTCAAAAAACACTAACCAAGTTGTTGGAGAAGAATTTCATATTATATAATACATCTTCTTGGGAGCACCAATACTTTTTGTACCAAAGAAGGATGGAGAGCTTTAGTTCTTTATTAACTACCATAGCCTTAATAAAAAAAATATGAAGAATGCATATCCCTTGCCTCAAATTGATGACTTATTAGATCAATAAAGTGGAGCACAATATTTCTCAAAGTTACATATTTGAAGTGGCTATTGGAAAATTCCCATTGATGGAAAGGATGTACAAAAGATTACCTTTCACATAAGGTATGGGCATTTTGAATGGAGATTTTCACCTTTTGGGCTCACTAATGATGTGGTAGTTTTCATGGATCAAATGCATCAGATGTTGGATGGACTATTGGATTGATATGTGATGCTTCTCTTGGATGATATTTTAATTTACATCAAGACAAAGGTAAAATATAAGAATCACGTACAAGAAGTCTTACTATGTTACTGGAAGTTTATAACAAGAAGTCAAAGTATATTTTTTGGCAAAAGGAGGTTACTTTCTTGGGTCATAAGCTCTCAATAAAGAGGACCAAGATGGAAGAGGAGAAAATCAAGGTCAATATTCATTGGCCTACTTGTAAAGATTCCATGGAAGTGTGGGCATTTAATGGATTGACAAGTTTTTATCAATGATTCATCCACTATTATGCTCATGTTGCTACACCATTAACTTATCTCTTGGAAAAGACATCAAGCTTTGCATGGAGCACAAAGCACAAAGAAACATTCAAAGAAAAATTTGAAGCATATGATGTCCTCACTCCACCCTCCAATCATACAATCCTCAACTACCTTGTATGGTTGATTTTAATACTTCTTACTTTACCATTGGAATGGTGTTGCAATAGGATTTTCCAAATAGCTTACATCCCATTGCCTTTGTGCCTCACCAACTAAAATCAAGAAAAAGGAATTATTTTGCCCAAGATTGAGAACAATTGGCAATGGTATATGTCACAAAGGTATGCAGACATTATTTCTTGAGGAAACAAATGATCATACAAACCTTTATTGCAGACCTTGCATTTGTAGCACATGAAGAGTCAAAATCATTGATAGGAGGAACAACTATAGTTGTTTGACATCAAACTTGAGTACAAATCCAATAGATTCTATGTCATTCTTGATACCCTATCACAATATCTTGATTTGGATATTCTTCTTGAATCTTGCCTGATAGCAAAAATCACCATAGTGTCAACCAATTCAAACATACATAGAGAGTTCAAGACTACTTTACAACTCCCTTCTTTCAACTTGTGCAAAGTTGTTTTGTAGCACATGACAAGGAGTAAAGTACATTTTCCATCAAGGAAGGCCTTTTTTGTGAGAACCAAATCTATATTCCAACTATGGGTGATGTCCAACTTCAATTATGGCAAGAGGCCCATGACTTACTAATTGGTGGCCACTTAAGTCGGATAAAAACTTGAGTACCTTCCAACATCAATGGTGGTGGCCAAACATAGCAAAAGAATTTTGGAGTTTGTTTAATCTTGTGAGAGTTTCCAGCACAACAAGATCAACAACCATAAACCAAGTAGACTACTTTAACCACTTCCCATTCCAGCTACTCAATAGAAACATGTCAATCTCAACCTCATGGCATCCTTGAGCAAAATAGATCAGAACTATAATGTCATTGTGATGTTTATTGATAAAATTAGTAAGCATGTTCCCTTGGCTTTCAACATGGATGCTCCAATGGCAGCCAAGATTTACTTTGATATTATTGTCAAGCACCATGGGATACCAAGGGTTCTCATCTTTGACCATGATCCTTAATTCATTAATAAATTTAATCAAGTGCTCTTCAAGCTATTGGGCGCCAAGCTTGCTTTTTCTATGGCCTATCATCCTCAAATTGATAGGCAAATCAAACCTGCAAATTTCACCTTGGAAGATATACTTTGTGCCTTTGTCAATATTGACTATACCTATTGGGATACTTGATTTGTAGCTATAGGGTTACTTACAATAATTCCAAGCATGCAAGCATTGGGTTCTTTACCTTCTTCCTTAATTTTGAGCAAGATTTACTTGTTCCAAATTCCCTTATTACTCATACTTCCACCTTCTTGTCCATGTTATCTAAATCCTTACAACAAGCCAAGTCTCATTTTCTCATTGCTCAAAATTGGGAAAAGTAATATGCTTATCAGCATTGCCATGATCTTACCTTTCAACTTGGTGATAAGGTCATGCTTTCTTCTAATTACCTTCTAATCTTGTTGGATACCCAAGTTCATAAACTTGCTACTAATGGGATTGGTCCTTTTGATGTTACTCAAATCATTATGTTGTTGATTATCAACTTGCCTTGCTTAGTCATATGTATATCCATCCTATCTTCTAGGTTTCAAAAGTTAAGCCCTTTGTTTCTATTCCATCTTCTTTTTCCACTCATATCCAACATCCTCCTCCTCCCATCCTTGTCAATGATCATAAGAAATATGAAGTTGATTGTATACTTGCAAGTTGGAACACCTAACATAGCCACAAACAATACAAGGATATAAGGTCCTTTGGAAAGAGTGTCCTCTTCATAATGCCACATGGGAGCTCATTTCTCATCTTCACAATGCAAAAATGGTCATCCAAGAGTTTGAAGATTCCATGGTGATGAGGATGTCACCAATTAGCAATGGAGGGATATGTAGTAATATGGTGTTAGCAAACAAGTTAGCATAGACTATAAAGTTAGTAAAATAAGCCAAATGTAGTTAAGAATTCTAAAAATGTTCTAGAAGCATCTAGGAAGCTTCTTGGTCTAATGTGCTAGAAACACTTTGCAAAGCTTCTAGGCTAACTTGCACTTGAAGCTAATGGCTAGCTTAGCTTGTATGCCAAGTAGGCGGCTTCTAGTAGGAAGCTTCCTTGGTAGCTTCTTGGGCAACTTAGCTTGTACTCCAAGAAGGAAACTTCTCAAGAGCCTTGTGCTACTTTGCTTTACATACCAAAGCCCAAACTCATGCTAGGAATTTGGATTTTCCCTCACTTGAGCATTTCCAACATGACTTTCTATTCTAATCTTCTATTCTCCTATTTCTCTCCTTGGTCTTTTATAGCCCATGAGAGTGCGGTCATTGTGGAGGTGCAATGGGATAATGACTTTGCTAGTGTAATCCATAGTTCAAGAACCTCCAAGACAAGTTGAAGAAGGATGAGGCTGATTAAGTATAAATCCAAGAAGAGGTAATGGCCAAACTATAGATCATTTGAGCAAGCTTGGGAGGAGGAGAAGACACAAAACCCTTGCTCAAATGGAGGAAACACAAGACTAGCTGATTGGCATTGCAAAGGAGGCAAGCCAAGCTCAATCACACTAAATCAAATTTTAGGACTTGAAGGCATAGGTCCATGCCTTGGAAGCCAAGGTGTATAGTGAAAGCAGCTGACCCAACTCTCAACTTGTTGAAGGAGAATATGACATAGAAATTCCAAGAATCAACCAATGCTTTACTTGATGCCTTAGCAAATTTCAAGAGTAGAATAGAATTGTTAATTAAGACCTATAGGAGCAAAGGTAGCTTTTTATAATAGGTCCATCAAACAAAGGAAGTACATAGCCAAAGATAGATAGCAAAAATATTTTAAGTGTAGGAAAACTTTGTCCTAAGACAACCTTTGGTGCCAAAGACCTTTGTAGTTGCACATACCTTTGGCCTAGAACACCTTTTGCGTAGAATATATCTTGTATAATAGGACAATTGTATAGCTAAAAACCTTTGGTTTGTACATTTGAATGTAAAGAAGAGGTAAAAAAATGACAATCATACCTAATATGGATACATAAGCAAATCTTAATTAAGCACATTAGGATAAGATAAGATAAGATAAGATAAGTAGATAAGATCAATGGTGAGTGATGTATGTGTAATTAGAGTATTTCCAACCTTTTCACTTAGCTATTTGATCTCTTCCTTGCAAAGTATGAATTGTATAAGGGTTCTAACCCAATGTAAATTTTTTCTCTTTTCAATCAAAGATTAACATAAGGACCTCCATGATCCTTGGCATTAAGTATCTACACTTTGCATAATTGCATGCATGTTTGGTCAAGTAGAAGTGAGGAACCTTGGAGTAGGACATAGATGCTTGAGTGTAAGGAGATATCCATACTTGTATGGGGTGTGTCACAACATTTGTAATGCCAAAGTTAGTTTGCTTGGATGTTGGAGTAGTAGTTTTGGCAGTCATAGTATTTTGGCAGTTACTCATGGACTACTTGTTGGTGGTCAGATTTCATATTAGTGCATTGATCACATGGTGGAACCTTTCATCACTTGCACCATTAGATGTGCCATCAATAGCACCGTTAGGGCTAGAGATTTTGGTCAAGCAAAGGTATACTTTCAAAATGCAACTCCAAAGTTCTCTAATGTTGAGCCTTTGAGTTCTTGGTTATGGTTGCTAAAGGCCAACAAGCATCACATGGAGTCTCTTAGCTAGAGTGGGTGTAGCTTGATTGAAATCAATACCTTATTGTTGGTAGGTAGATCAATGAGAGACAAATAGAGTAAAATTTGATTTGAGTGGAAGAATGAATTGATTCCATCAAAAAAGTGAGAGTTAGGGAAAAATTGAGTGTAAGAACTGAAATGTTGGTCGTATCTCTAAGCTTGGTTATTCATTGGTACATTCAATCATGGTCTTAGGTTTCTTTAAGAGTGATTGTGTGTGAAAGCATTATTTGAGTTGATGTAGATTAGGCAATGAGGCAAACAATGTGTAGAGGTGCTAGCCAAATTTCTAAGAATTGAGTCAATTTGAGACACAATGTGTTTGATTTGAGCCCAAGGAGATGAAAGCAAAGTCAATTTGGTGCAAATTTGGTAGTGAAGCAAACAATATGTAGAAGTATTGGCCAAATTTATAAGAATTGAGTCAATTTAAGACAATGGGTGTTTGATTTGAGTCCAAAGAGATAAAAGCAAGGTTGATTTGGTGCAAATTCAGCTTGAATGCAAAATTAGAGGTAGATTTGGGAACCTATCCTCTCAAACTAGGGATTTGGAGATCCATATCCTCTCAATTTGGCTCAAGTTGATAATTAGCAAAGGATTTGGCAATCAGCCAAATGTAGAAGAGGTATGTCAGATTAGCAGAGGTTGTCTAAATCAGGAAGTCGACTTTGCAGAGGTTGCCCAAATTGCCCTAGCTAGTGTTTGATTTGGTGAAGCTTTGGCCAGATTTAGAGAAGGTTTGAATTGGCAAGAAGAAACGGTTAGAGGCTTCAAGGCTAGAGATACTTTGAAGGCCTAAATGGCTAACAAGCTAGCTTGTTAGCTTGTTCGTGTGAGACTAGCCAATTTAGGTGAGTTTTGGTAGTTTTTGGTCATCATTTAGCAAAATCTGCCCATATTTCTAGATTGTGCACAATAAGGTTTGAACTCCATATCTCTGGTTCCTAGATTGGTGCCTTAGCCAACTAGTTCATCTTCACTTGTTGTCTTAGTGATTGGTCGACTAATACTTGTACACATGTAGCTTTGATTAGGAAAGGCAATTTGATCTCATCCGTGGTGATCTTGGTAGCTTAGGGATAAGTAGACACTCATATTATATTAAATGCCAAATGGTGGCAGAGTCAATTTGGTGTTAACTTATGAGATGGAAGGTTTCCTTTAAACTTCATGTGATTGGACCCCCTTTATTCTCTACTTCTTGTTTGTGCACCATGTTTATGTGAGGTGCCTTGACTTAGAGCATTTGTACTCTTGATAGTGAAGCTAGAGTGATGACCAATCAAAGTACCTATGTTTTTCTTTGGTGAAGCAAGAAATGATGACCTACAAACGGTGAGAGTGCATGTTGTGATGGCAAGTTATAGGTCACCCTTTTCCTTAGTGTAGTTCTGTCAATTAGAGTTACATTAGTGAGTGGTGTTCAGTTGGAGATGGCATTTGGTAGTGATCCTTGGTGGGGTATTTATGGTAGTTATGGTTAAAATTTGAATTACATTGTTGCAATGGAGTTCTTTGGGATTCCAAAGGAGATATCACTATAGTACATAGTGGATTTACATAGATTGGCAATTGATATCAATCTATATCAAGTCCTAATGAGAGGGAGGAAATTGGCTTTGATTTGGAGTTTGATACAAGGATTGATTCAATTGAGAGTGCACATGGTGTATTTGTACCATTATTGTTAGATATGGATAAGATTTATGAGGCCTCCAAAGGCCCTAAGTGCTTTTCTAGTATAGTGTGTACAATTGAGTTGAATGAGTTCATCTAGGAGTTTGATGATTGGTGTGATCTATAATAGATGTGGAACTCAAATTTTTTCATAACCTTTATGCCATAGAAGTTATTTCAACATTGGAGGGTCCATTGATGGATGATTATCATGAGTTCAAGAGAGCTCACTTGGAGGAGATCAAGCTATGGAGATAATATTGGTTTTTGAACTACATCTCCATCACTTCAAGCTTGGTTGCTAGGGATAGATAGGCAATACCTTTGAGTTCTAGCTCTAGTAGCATGGTATATCTAGTTGAGGTGCACTAGTTAAAGATTTTGTTACTACAAGTGGAAGTGCCACTATATGAGATGGTGCAATATTTGGATTTAACTCCATGGTGGAGTTCTTCTACTACTTGAGGCAAAACTACCAAGGAGTGCAGATTGAGAAGTTGAAGAGCTTGTAAGAGTTCCAATGGAATGTTGGAGAGAGCCTATGTGAGGCATACACTTGCATAAGATGGCTGAATGATTTTACCCAAGGAGTTATTGAGGCCCAAGCAATCTAGTTTTGGTATGGGATCTTGGATAAGGAGTTGCAATGTAGAGTACATGATGTTATTTTATTACAAGCTACCTCACTATAATACTCTAAGGACAAGAGAAGAGAGAAAGCACAGATTTCACACTCAATCATTTGATGCCCCAAAGGATCACCTTCTCTTTATTATATAGACAAAGAGGATCTCCTCCAAGGAACCTCCACCATAGGATTAGGAACACAGATAGATGACATGTTAGCAAGCTCCACCCTTGGATTACTAACTTGGATGGGTGATATGTCAGTCTTGGTCCTATCTAGTTGGTCAAACAAGCTTTGACTAGAGGGAATCTTTTAGGGAATCTTCCTATAAGAATCTAAGAATCACATGGGTGAGGTACCAGTGGAAAGCTCTTGACAAGACAAACCAAAGAGGAGGGAAGGCCTACCTTCATCTGTTGGGAGTTATTTGCACATTTTCAAGGCCTAATTCATCCATTTAGGTCTTCAAAATTACCTTCAAAGATTTAAAGCATATTTTGGTTCCTACTTTATTAGTAGAAGTCCCCTTTTGATGATACCTCTTTCTGATCTGTTTGGTTCATCATGTGTAACATCCTTCCAGATGTTACCAAACTAATTCTCACCTTTAAATCATATGTCTAGCTATTGATTCTAAGGTTTTCAAGTCTATCTTGATTTCTGCCCTATTAGTAGAAGTATTCTTTTGGTGATACTTCTATCTGATCTATTTTGAACATCATGTATAGAATCATTCTAGATATTACCAACCCAAATTTAACATCTAGATCATATGGCTAGCTCTTGGTATTACACTCATCTACTTTGGCCATGGTATTTAGTTTGGTTGAGCATATTGAGCTCAACATAGTAGAGGAGAGAGTGGTGACATTTGGATTTGGTAAGGAGACCTTATCTATAGCTATTACTTCTTCTAGAGTGCAATAGAGTGCAATAGAGTGCATCATCCCATGTTGGCTTCCAAGGGCAAAGTGGATAGTCTAGATCTTATGAAGTGAGTGCAAATAGACCCTTACCTTCATTTTTTGGTCAATAATAGCCAATGAGTGATGGTGTTGATTGTTGGATCTACGGTGGACCTCACCACAAGAAAAATTGCACATAGGAAAATGCACATGATATTTCTAGTGCATTACAACAAACATATAGATAGTGTGACCATTCTCACAAATTTGGTCATATTAGTGATTAATGCTTTGACCTTCACCCAAAGTTACAAAGTGGTAGGGCTACTATGGAAAGTGGTAGAGGAGCTCTAGGTCATGGAAGAAAAGGTGGTAGAGGTGGTGGTAGAGGACTCACACTTGGCAAGAGCACAATACCCGCCCTTGCTTTTGATATAGCCATAGCTACTTAAATTGAGCAATAAGAGTTGAGATTTGCTAGTATGGCCATAGCTCAAAGGAGATCAGATTTAGGTGTTAAGGCTTCCACCTCTTATGTTGGTGATAGAGACATCTTGGACTTTACGTGCAAATCATTATAGATAGATGAATCTACTATAATGACTAGGAGTGTAGTAAGTGCTCTAGAGCCTAAAGAAGCATCAATAAAATTGGACCTATAGAGAGGAGAGGTTGGTAAGGAAGTCAAACTTCCCAAGTCTTTCATGCTCTTTGAGGCACTATAGAAAACATCCATGGCTACAAAAATCCTAGTGTAGATGTTGTAGGTAGTAATGGAGTGCATGATGGACTAGATGTTAGTCACCACCTACTACTATGTAGTTTGAGTCTAGCAAATGTGAGAGGCGGCTCAATTGATTATGCACTTTCCTTTGTTCTCAACCAATGACATGTTTACATTGGGAGTTGATCTAGCTCTGGTGTTTTGGTTGGCTACCATACTGTGTGAGAGTAAAGTGTAAATGTTGTTCTTGCTTCTAAAGTAGAGGTAGTTGATTTGGTTGAGGAGCATGGGATCCATTCAATGACTAGTGCTTTATAGCAGGCAACAATAGCTAGGTTGGAGGAGTTACTAGCTAGACATGCCTTTGAGCAAGCTTAATTCACACTTGGAGTTATCTTATTGGATAGCCAAAGGAGGATTTTTTTGTCTCTAGGGACCTTTGGAGAAGGTCTATATACCATAGAGTGTCTTATTAGATTCTAGTGTGCAGCCCTTTATGTTGGAGAAGGCTACAATTGTCAGTCTTAAGCTACAAACCAATGTGAAGAGGTATTCATTTCAGATCCAAACATCTCTAGGGGATGGTTCTACACAATACATCAAATGTGGAGAACTCATTGTCTAGATTCAACTTGATCATCCGATTGATAGCTCTATTGTAATACCAAGAGCTAGCCATATGATCTAGATGTGAAATTTGGTTTGGTAACATCTGGAATGATGTTATACATGATGGTCAAAATAGATCAGATAGAAGTATCACCAAAAGTGTACTTCCACTAATAGGGCAAAAAACCAAAATAGATTTGAAAACCTTAGAACCAATAGCTAGACATATGATTTGAAGGTGAGAATTGGGTTGGTAACATCTGGAAGGATGTTACATGGGATGGACTAAATAGATCAGAAAGATTTATCACCAAAAGGGGACTTCTACTAATAGAGTTGGAACCAAAATATGCCTGAAATCTTTGAAGGCAATTTTGGAGGCCTAAACGGGTGAATTAGGCCTCAAAAAAGTGCAAATCCCCCCCCCCCATTGCAGTAAAGATTGGCCTTCCCTCTCCCTACTTTGTCTTGTCGAGAGCTTTCCAATGGTACCTCACCCACGTGATTTTGAGATTCTTACAAGAAGATTCCCTAAAAGATTCCCTCCGGTCAAAGCTTGTTTGACCAACCAGATAAGACCAGGACCAACATGTCACCCATCCAAGTAAGTAATCCAAGGGTGGAGCTTGCTGACATGTAACCTATCTATGTACATAATCCTATGGTGGAGCTTCATTGGAGGAGATCCGCTTTGCCTATATAATAAAGAGAAGGTGCTCCTTTGGGGCATCAGAGTTTGAGTCTGAAAGTGTGTGTTTCTCATGGTGTGTTTCTCTTCAGGTCTCCTATCCTTGGAGTATTACATCTATAGTGAGAGGTCAAGCCATTGCAACAATAGTAGAGTAATATGATGTTTTAGTTAGTGGAGTAGTGTTATACTCCATGGGTTTCAATATTGACTACTAGGAAGAGACAATCTCATATAGATCAGATAGGCAGTCAAGTGAGGGATAGGTATGTTGCCTACCAATATGCTTTAGTAGTGGTAGTCTTGGCTCACTATAGCCAAGGACTATGATATCAATTTCAACTTTTAGTAGTTCTATTACTTATCCTAGTGACTTATTGGAGAGGAATGCCCATGTAGAGGATATTCCAATACCATAGGATACTCTAGTACTAGAGGAGATCACTTGGATTTGGAGTACAAGTAGGATCATTCTATCCACCTTGGATGTTCCATTATGGAGTTGTGAGGAAGCATTGCAATAACATACGGATCAATTGGTGCAACAAGCTTGGAGTGGAGCCTTTGAACCACCAAGAGACCAATGTGAGGATGAGCCTCTAGACTCTACTACCTAATGACCTTTGAATACCACTCTCATTGCTTGGTAATATCCAATAGAGGTAATATGTCTATTGAAGTTTTTTGGTGGGATTCACATTGGACTAGTTATGGTACTACAAATAAGTATATGAGTACAAATGTTGTTGTATGTGGAGAGAGATGAGACTACTAGGTGACATATAACATGTGACATGTAACATGTGACATGTAACATGTGACATGTGACATAATGAGACATGTGGCATACTTGGCCTATTGGTATCTTGAGTTACTTCTGATCTCAAAAATCAATTGGTACCAAAAGATCCTACAAGTAGATATTTCCTTGTTGGGATGCAAGATTTAGAGAGACTTGGTCCCATTCATTTAGTGATTTTTGGATGGCCTATAACACCCATTTTTGCATGTATGTGTTACTTTGATATTTAGTTTGATATTATGAGTACTTGAGAGATATTATTTATATAGAGAGAAATGATGGTTCCATATTAGTCATGATTAGCTAAAAATAGTCATAACTAAGCTAGAAGGGATCTTACTTCAGAGAAAGTGGAAAATATGAGCACCACTATTTGAATTCTAGTGTGTTGACTTGGTATTATTCCTAGATGTTTGGCTTTGAGGAAAGGCTTGAAAATTCTTGGACCTACAAGCCTTTTTGTTTTGAATTCTTTTATAGTCCAAGGATAGCCCATGTGAAGGAATCTTTGACTTGGCATTGGCATGGTAAGATAGATGAGTAGATAGTGCCAGGTTGGTATGCATCTACCTTTTTATGTATAATTTTGAAGCCTTGGTGATATCTCTCTCAATACATATAAGAGGAGTTGTTGAGGTCATAGATCCAAAGGGTGGAGATATTAGTATAGATCAGCAAGACATTTATCACGATGTCTTAGTGATGGATTATCTTTGCACTAGTGTTGTGGGTAGCATAGTTGATGCCAAGGAAAGAAATTGTGTTCTTCATCAAGCCAAGCGGTTTAGATTCAAGGGTAGACACCTTCTTCATGTATGGGAGGATGGTAGAGTGCACATAATACCAATTTTATCTTAGAGAGCAGATTTGGTATATTATGCTCATGAAGAGCTAAGACATTTTGGAGTAATATGTACATATATCTTACTCCGTAGTCATTATTAGTGGTGTGGTATGCAGACTGATGTACAATAGTTTGTTGGTAGATGTGTGGTTTGTAACCAAATTAGAGCATCATTTAATACTCCTACACCATAATTACATCCATTACCTATCATTGGATTGGTTTACCATTGGAGTTTGGATGTTACTAGATCTTTACATTGATTGTTAGACATCATTGTATGTTTTGGTTATGGTGAAGCACTTCTACAAATGGATTGAGTTGGTGGTACTTCTTGACAAGTCCAATGAAAGGAAAAATTACTTGTTCCTAGATTGGATTCATAGTCATTTTGATGCACCAATTGAGGTTTTGATGGATCAAGGTATAGAGTTCTTGTGAGAGTTTCCAAGTCTTGTGTGACAAGGCCTTGATTGATCATCATATTGCCTCTCAAGATCACCATGAGGTAGATGGTTGAGCAAAGAGTGGTTCAAATGGGGAAGAGAGGATTGTGGAAGTATGGTTTGAAGAGAGGTCACTTGGGAGATTGGGATCTCTAATTACCTTGGTTGGCCATGGGCTATTAATTCAACTAGCAAGCTTTCTTAGCATCCTTCTCTCCTTACTTTTTATTCTATGGACAAGATCAAAATTTACCTATAGCCATTCATCCTGATGCTACTATAGTTTTGGACTTGGATGATCCGAATATATGGATGAGCACATGTTCTCAATGGGCAAAGATCTTTTGGAGAGTGATGCCAATGGCTTTTGAGAACTTAGCAATTACTTACCATAGGTATACCTTACACTATGCTACTATTTTTGGAAGAGGTTATAGACTCTTGATCCATCAATTTCATCTAGGTGAATATGTATGTATATAGTAGATTACACCAGCAATACTTGATGTTACTACAAGCTGCATTGTCTTGAGAGTGCATGAGGTTTTGCCTTCTAGAGTTCTCATGTTGGAAGGACATGATGATGTTGTTTGGAAGGATCATGTATGCAATTGTGTGTCATGCCACCTCCTAAAAATTGATGGTACTATGGACCCAAGTTTGGCACTTATACATGCAAGCTTGTGGTGTATGTGATGTTGCTCTTTTGGTGGAGTTAGTACTATGTTGGTGTGTATGATAGTTGTTCAAGAGGATGGCATATGGAATGTTTGACTCCTCCTCTCATGATGGTTCTTCAAGGATAGTGTTTGTGTCCTAAATGTACTTGACCAGTAGCTAGTTCATCTTTTATATGGTATAGATTGCAAACAAGTGACTTACAATAAGACTTGATAGCACCTTGCCTCTTGACCTTTGCCCACCATAGAGCATATCACATACTTTGAGTGGATGGTTATTTGGATGTTAGAGAGACCTAACAGCCAGCTAGGGGGCAATTGTTTCACTTTAGAGTTCATGTATAACTTATGTGTGAGTTGTGCTTCTATAGTGTATGATGTTAACAATAATATATATCATGTAGCAGTGTATATACGCACGATATTTGTCACAACATTGTAGCATGAAAGCTAGTTTGCTTGTATGTTGGAGTGGTAGTATTAGTAGTCATAGTATTTTTGGTAGTATCTCATGGACTACTTGTTGGTGGTTGGATTTCATGTTAAGGCTACTGATCACATGATAAGACCCACCGTCACTTGCACCATTTGCACCATCAGATGTGCCATTAGCAACACCATTAGGATTGGAGATCTAGGTTGAGTAGAGGAGTATACTTTTGAAGTGCAACTGTAGAGATCTCACTTCTTTGATGTTAAGCCTTTGAGTTCTTGGCTATGGTGGACAAAGGTTGGAAAGTGTCACCTAAAGTCTCTTAGCTTAGAGTGGTGTGGCTTTATTGTAGTTAGTGCTCAATTGTTGATGGATTGTTGAGTGAAAGATCAAGTACAAATCTGATTTGAGTGTTATTTGTATGGAAGAATGAACTGGTTATTGTGTGACTTTAGATTGCATGTATGAATTATGTGTGAATTATGCTTCTAAAGTGTAATTTGGAGCATTGAAAGTATCACAAAATCAAAAGTCCAAATAATCAATCAATTCAAAGACTACTTTGGTGTTGCACCATTGGTAAGAGTAGTACATAGTACTTGAAGTTGTAGTTATCAAAGTGACAAGATCTTTAGATTGAAACCAACCTTTGGGGTGGAACAAGCCTTTGAGATGTAATGACCTTTAGGCTAGATCTAACCTTTGAGGTGAAGTGATCTTTGGAGAGAAGTCACCTTCGTAGTGAAGTAAGCAATCACCTTTAGGAATAACTTGGTTTCCCTTTTGTATAGTGTGCCACAAGGAGTGACACTACTTTCTTTTGGAATTTCTTTTTTCCCAAGAGGTTAAACATGAACCCAGTAAAGAATTATCATTTGTGATATTTCATTTCAAATCTAGTCATTTTCAACCTATATCATTGAGTGAGCTACTTGTTACTTGCCATTTGACCAAGTTTTGGTCAATATTGAGTTGCCATTTAATTATGGTGCAATTCTTGATACTCCTTAACCAATTCTGCATTAGCAACACAAATTTGTTGATTACTGATCTTTGAATCTTCAACTTCCTTCATTGAGTGAGCTACTTGTTACTTGCCATTTGACCAAGTTTTGGTCAATATTGAGTCACCATAAGGAGCTTATGCTTAAGTTTCTTTAAAAATTTTATCTCACATTTGGACAGAGTGCACTCTATATATTCTTCTACCATTAAGCTAAGCTTTTCACAAATTAGTCTACTTGTTTTACTATTCACTACTATGGGTGGTGTGGGATTAGTCTCTTTGGGTGTTGAGCGTCATGTAAAAATAGGCACTACAAGTGCAAAAGTTGAAATTATAGTTTACAAAGTTGGAAGTGTAAAACTCTCTCTTGCTTTCAATTGTTTCTCCAATTCCCAAACATAAGTCTTGGATGTGTCTAATTTGTTAATAAAACAAGATTTTTCTTCTTCTCTTTGACCATGATCCATCTAGAGCTACAACTCTACCTCCACTTTCTTCTCAACTAAGGTCTCTTGCATCTTCTTCTTGGATTAAATCTTCTTTTATAATTAATCAATTGTTGATTTTCTTGTATCTTTCACCTTCTTTAGCTCCACAAGAGTTGCCATTTAATTATACTCAACTCCTTTGACACATCCAATAATTACTCCCATGAGCTTGCAAACTTTTTGGATAACTCTTGTACTTGAGCTAATTTCCCTCATACTGAATCAATCTCTTCATGATATTGGCATAATGTCAAATTCATCTTCTTTATTAACCCAAACACATTGTGCATGACTTCCTATTCCCTTGAGTACTCTCTCAAAATATAGACTCTAAACACAAATTTGTAAGAACAAGTTATCCTTGAATATGTCTCTAAGAGCCACCATTAGTGTGGTTTCTTCTTGCATTCATTTTTGTCTCTTAGCATGTCTATCTCTTGGTGTTCTATTTGTTGTGGCTTCTTCTTGCATTCATTTTGGTCTCTCAACATGTTTATCTCTTGGTGTTTTGTTTGGTATTGGTTGAGACACTTGGGAGTTATCTACACTAGGTATCCCAATGGATACCTCATCCACAATTGGCAATTTTTTGGTAGGATTTGGTTGCTTTCCATGCATCTTATTGCCCAAACTTCCACTATCTATGATGAAAATACTACCAAAATTGATTCATCATCTTCTTCTATCACAAAGGTCCTTGGTCTCTTGGTGAGTCAAGACAAAGGAGTTAATTTTATAGGTGTCTTGTTTATCTTCTACATTATTGGAGCTCTCCTCTTTACTATTAGTTTGCACTTAGGAGTTGTTCTTTGGCCTTCACATACTTCCTTGATTTTGCAAATTCTACATTTTCTTCTCTTATTCATGCCTTAACAAATGACTTCTTGGCTAGCTACCTAAATATGTCATAGAGATAAAAAAAATGATTACCAAATATCTTATTTTCTTCTTCTCCTACAAGTAATGTCATTCCAACATAAAAAGGAATAGCAATTGACATTAAGTAATGTAGTCTTTGTCCTACAAAGCAACCAAACATCCATTGATTGTGCTTATGAAACATACATGCCCAATCAAAGTTATGTCATTCAAAGATTTCTTCAAAGAAGATTGCCCAATTGGTAGTAATGTACATAGTTTTAGAACAACCACATGATAGAAATGCCAATATCCCTCTTTGTATGTCATCTTCCAATAACTATTGCTCAGGTCTTGTTCTTGCATGGAAGTAGCTTGCAATTTATATACCATGAACTCAATTCCTCAATATGTAGTTTTGATTGTGTGGCCTCACACATACTCTACATCTTCTCCAAAACCTTCCGCCAATGGTCTTTTGTCCACAATTATGGATTTTTGTGTAACATGATACTTTTGCATTATTTTCCTTGCCTGATTTCTTTAGCCATAGTGATAGGATTGTAGTCCCATTTCCATAGCAACAATGTAAGCTTCAATTTCTATAGTAACTCACTTTGCACTACCATCGTCCACTTCTTGATAACAAGTTGCCTCAAAACCAGACTTGATCAGTTTGCCATTTGATTAAACAATATCACTCTTCAACCTGCAATCCAACATTGCCTTGATTCACTTGTATCTTGTTCCCAAATTCCCACTAAAATGTCATCCGCTAAGATCTTTGTTGCATTCTTGACAATGTAATAAATATCAAAATTCAAAGTTTGCACTTATAAGATAACGTCTAGTTCTTTAGTCATTCTTCAATGGGGTTCCTTATGTGTCAATCTATTAGCAATTTTTGAGGTGGCATTCTATAGAATCCCAATTTCTAGTGCTGAAATTGAATTTCCTATACCCGCAATTACATTCTTACCACCAATGGTAAAGTCTTTGTAGGCAAGCAAAGATCTTTGGCCTCAACATTCTCTCTTCAACCTTTAGCATTGTTGTACCATAATTTTCTTTATTTGGGAATACAATAGGTGCCTAGCTGTAGAGCTTATGGACAAGAGATTGTATGTATAATTGTCCTTAATAATTTGGGCCCACTTGTCTTCCCAATTGCTAGAACCATCTACCATGTTCTCAATCTTTACTTCTATCATGTATGGGGAAAAGTGCAACCTAACTTGTCATCAAAATACACATTCCTTGTTTTCTTGTCATCACTTCAAGCATTGCTAATGATACATAGCACACCTAAGGAGAAGGAACCTAAGCACAATTTCTATACACTAAACCAAACCAATTGGGCATGTAATCAAGCATGCAAAGCACAAAGAGGTTCCAAAAACACAAGCAACTTAACAATAACTCTATAATTTTGGTAAAACTATGCTTCATAACCTTCTTGCTTTGTCAAAGAGCTACTCTCAATTTTACTCCAAGATTTGCCTCTAACCTATACTCCAAATAGGGAAATTATATACCTTTTGGTGGGGAAATATTTTCAAGACTTAAATTAGAATAACTTCTTCTTTGTAGCTTTGATATAACTATTATAGGTTTCAAGGAAAAACCTACAAGATAAGCTTTCCAGTTATTTAAAGCAAGCCTCATTCTAAATACTATAACTCTTTTGACAAGATCTCAAACTTGGCTTGATTTCATTAGTCAAACCTTAATTTCAAAACCTTAATCAAGGCTCCAATCTTGATTCTTGCACAAATTTTGACAAAGTTTTAGCCTAGTGATTCATGTAAATATCAGAGAACACTCCAACAAGATATTATAATTTCAATCATGATTTCAAATAAAACAATTTCAAATAAAACAATGACATTCAATTGTAGTTGGAGATATAAGAGCTCATTGGAGCTTATAAGAGTAATTAAGTAAGTTTGTTCCATCATATCTCATTACCTATAAACCTTGAGCAAACCAAATTTTACAAAAAAGTTGGCTATGCCTATGTTTAAACTTTTATGAAGTTTGATATTTGAACCCAAATTCAATTTCTACATATATATGAATTCCAAAAGTTGTGCTAACTTTTGAGCTCAACAGAACCAAATATACTTGATCAAAGATTTTGAATTTTTTATTCAATTAATTTGCATAAACGTTTTTTCATAAAGACACAAGACCAAGCTATCAATACTAAAAGTTTTAATAGGCTAATTCAAATGAGAACTTGAGATTAGACAAAAATTGCAAACCTAGTCATAATCTACACCTCAACACCTTGATTTCATGTAATCCAACTCTTGTTGAACAGATCAGATTTTATATTTGCTCAAAAGTAGTATTTCTTGGGCTCAACATAATCAAAATCTTCTTTTGTCTCCAACCCAATCAATAGATGATAAAAATCTATCAAATGACTCTTAAAATCTTCCAAATGGTGAGTATGGTTATGACTTAGACTCCCTTGCTTCAATTAATCACATCCTACTCATAATTTGCTCAAATCTCATGTTTATAGTCTCCACACTATAGCATGTTTGCTCATCTCTTCAAATGTTATATTTTCTTACCATATGGCCTTCCCAAACTCCCTTGAGTGTTAAAATCCATGGACTCAACATGTTGGGACTTAAACTCTTGCACTCTTGACACTTAACAACACTTCTATGTGACACATGGACCCACAAAATCCACCTTTAAGGCCTTGAGTAAATTTTTATCTTTATCCTTCTACAAAAGGATGTAAATAACTAAGTCCTACACCTATCCATAAATAAGCATAAAAAGGATAATAATATTTGGGGTTCTCCATCATCAATGTCATGAATGCAATTTTAGAATGAGCTACTATCCAAACTAGAAAGTGATCATGGTGCATAATCTGAAGCCCAATGAGAAAGGATTCATGAGAAGTAGATCAAGAGTGCAAAATATTTCTGAATCAAACATACTCTTAGATGTTCTACTCCCACTTAGACCATAGAACTTAAAACACTCTCCTATTTACCAAGCTTTTACTAATTATATATGTGGATAGCTTGGATGTGGATAAGACCATAATCCATGTGGCCAATCACTTGAATTTACATAATTGCTCATATTGCAACTAATTTACCATAGAATCACATGCATTGTATAAAAAAATATCAATGTATATACTATGACTATTTCACTCATTAAGCAAACCATAACATGATAGTGTGCAATATTCAGCCTAGCAAACTTTGCAATATGATCTTTGGTTCACTCTTTTGGTTGTTGAAACCTATAAAGGGACAAAACTAGCTACTTTGTAGTCCCTCAAGGGTGCTTTGACCCAAAATGACCCCAAAAAAAACAAAAAACTCAATATCACAATAACTACTATGACTTCCAAAGAGAGGTGTATGATACTATACTTTGGTCTAAGTAGCAATTAATCTTAGAGGATGGATAGACTATGAGGAATATTCTATAAATATCAATGCAAGCAACTATTAATTATTAAGATATCTTATAGACAAACTTTCATCATGTGAAAAGCAAATAAGTTCTAAGCTTACAAATCTCCATGCATCCAAGTAGTTATCCTAGTTTTCAAAAAAACCTACAAGTTGATGCTATATGTATAATGCTTATAGAAGAAAGGAATTGTCCTACATGGATGAAAGGAGATATAGTACCTTGGTGCAAATGTTATCCATCCAACTAATAACTTGAACTAGCTAACATAAAATAACACAAACCCATGTACTCCAATTTAAGGTACACAACAAGAGGTCCTCATAGCTCACTGATTAAACATTCAATGTAAAAGACCTAGGAGAGAAATAGGAGAATGGAAGATCACATTAGAACTTTCAAATGAGGGAAACTCCAAATGGCTAGCCTAAGCTTCGGCTTTGGTATTGAGGCTTTTACCTACCAAATTGGGAGAAAGTTTATGGACTTGAGTGTCAAGAGGGAGAGGAAGGTTACTAAAGGAAAGCATAAGCTTACCTCCAACTTGCTTGACTTTCCCATCAATTTGAGTATGATAGGCATAGATAAGGCAAGCTTGGTGCTAAGTAGCTTGAAAAGAACTTGCAAAAAATAACTAATGAATCAAGGATCACAATCATAGATAAGAGCCTTTGGCATCTCATGGTGTTTGAAGACCATATCAAACTAGATTTGGGTCAACATCAGAACATTTATTATATCCATGGCTGGTGCCAAGTGAATCTACTTGATGAGCTTATTAACAAACACAACAATTGCTGTATGGTCTTGGTCTATCTTTGGCAAGGATGTGATGAGGTCTAAGCTCACATCTTCCCATTGAGCAAAAGGAATTGGTAGTGGATTTAGTTGTCTACTTGGTTTTGGTTGCCTATCTTGTTACATTGGTAGCTTTCACAAGATTGGACAAACTCTCAAATTGCACATGTCATATTTGGCCACCATTGACATTGTAGGGTACTCAACCAATGTGACTAGTAGTTCATAATCATATATTTCTTAAAGTTGCACAAGTTGTCTATCTCCTATGGCTCAAAGAGAGATTTGATTTTTGCAAAATAGAAGGCCATCCTTGAATAAAAAGGTGTCATACTCCTTATCATGTGTTGCAAGGCAACTTTGCACAAGATAAAAGAAGGGATCTTATTGTTAAGTAGTCTTGAACTCTATATGTTCCTTTGAGTCCATCAACACCATGGTGATTGTTGCTATGATATATATGATATGAGATTCAAAAGAATCTTCAAAATCAGGTCATTGTAACAAGGCATCAAGAATGACATGGAAATTTCTTGGTTTTTACTCAAGCTTTATATCAAACAAATGTAGTTGTTCCTCTTAACAATGATGTGTACTTTGCATGTGCTCCAAATGTAAGGTCTATAACAAGATTTTGTGATTGGTTTGCATTATCACTTGTTTCTCCAAGAGATAATATCTCCATAACTTTGTTACTTATACCATAGCAAATTGGTATTGATCTCAAACAGAATAATTTTTTCTATTGTATTTAGTTGTTGAGATAAAAAGGCAATGGGATGCAATCCATTTGGAAATTCTTACTATAACATAACACCACTTGCAAAGTTAGAAGCATCAAATAAATCACACAAGGTAGTTGATGATTATATGGTTGAATTGTAAAGACACCATGCACTTAAGTTTTTTGAATGCTTCTTCTTGCTTGGCGGTCCACTCAAAGTTTATTGTTTTTCCCAGACAGCAATCAATGGTGTGGCTACATGAGCAAAATAGTGGATGAACCATGAATAAAAACTCACCGATGCATTAAGTCCCCAAAATTCCATGGTATCCTTAGGAGTAAGCCAATTTGTAATGGCCTTGATTTTCTCCTTTTCCTTCTTGGACCACTTTATTGAAACCTTATGACCCAAGAAGGTGACTTCTTTTTGCTAAAAGTCACACTTGGACTTCTTGCAAAAGAACTTCCATTTCTATAGGCATCTTAAGATTTCTTCTACATGGTTCTTATGTTCTACCTCTATCTTACTATAAATTGAAATATCACCGAGAACACTATCATGTATCTATCCAATAGTCCCTCTAACACCCAATGTATTTGATCCATGAAAGCTACCAAAGAACTTTTGAGCCTAAAAGGTAAAGTTCTATTCAAATTGCACATACCTATACAAAAGATAGTCTTTTGAATATCTTTTCCATCAATAGGAATCTACCAATAACCACTTTGAAGATCCAACAAGTCATCAGTTTGAGGTAAGAGACACATTCTTCATAATTTTTTTATCAAGACCAAAATAGTCAATATAGAATTGAAGCTCTCCATCCTTCTCTAGTACAAATTGTACTTATGCTACCTAAGAGGATATACTATATTGTATGGAATCCTTCTCCAACAACTCAGTCAATGTTATTTGAAGTTCTTTTTTTGGTGAGAGTTGATCGCTTGGTCTATTCATTGGAATATTACTTAGCAATAGCTTGATCTAAGGTTAGCCTCTTTAGAAGGTCATCCAAAAACACATCTACAAATTCTTGAACTATTTGATCAAATATTTTTTTTAAAGCTTGTATACTCATCAAGTTCTCCTTGTGCAATAGGCTTGATCTACGTAGCAAAAACATGAATATCTTTCTTCAAAGCTTGTTCTATAGTCACTATATTGAAAAGTTTCTCACTATGCAATTGACTACTTTCAAGGTCTTCTTCAAAAGTCCTAGATAACCTAAATGATAATCTTTACCTTGGTGTTGTACTTGAATGGGTAGTCAGGCCAAATCAAATTGAACCCTATGAAGTTTAAGCAAAGGAAGACCTATAATGATATGATAGTATATGAGAGCCACTACAAATCTCCTCATATACACAGAAAACACTTCCTCCTAATCTTGAATGCAACAAGATGTGAGGTATGGAATGTTGAACCTTTTATACTATATCCCATCATCAATTTTCTACTTAATACCTAGAAATACATTTTTCGTTTGCTTATTACAAGGACATGCAATTCTCAAAACTTCCAAAATAAACCAAAATCCTACAACTACACTAAAATATCATACCTTGCAAGTCAATGAAACTTGCATAGGTTGAGCCTTCAATCATAACAGAAATAATTAGGTTCCAAATAGGCAACTTGATATCTCCTATTGGAACTCTTTGTTTCTTTGATCATCCTGCTCAAAGGACTCTATTTGGGCAATTGGTAAAGATTTTTCATTCCTACTTGGACATTGAGCAATGCGGTGTCCAATTTGGAGACAATTGAAGCAACTATCATTTTGTCACGATTGTTCTTGATCTACCATACAAAGTGGTATTTGTTAGATGTCATCAATCTCCATCAATATCAACTTGATATCTTCAACTTCATCTCAACTTGATATCAACTCAATATCTTCCACCTATGCTTGATGTATTTGCATGTCATGTGGGAGTCTAGGTCACGATCAAGTTATGGCAACCAATGAGTCAAAGAGTTCAACCATCTACCTAGGTTCTTTTAGATCTTTGGTCTAATGTATGCTTACTTCCAATTTGATATACAATTTCAAGCTTCTCTCAAACTAATCCAAGGCTTTGCCTTCAAGTATATATGAAATCAACATTTTGACATTTTGGAATTGAGAGACATAACTTCTCAAAGATCCAATCTACCTCAATTCTATCAATCAATCTTGTGTTACATCCATGGCTTGGAATCTCCAAATGATTGCACTCTTGAAATCTTCCTATGTCAAGATTAGGGAAAAAAAATTACCTTTGAGTTTGCTCCACCCAAAATTGCTATCCTAACTTTGCCACTCCATCTAATTGACTTGAAGCTAAGAGGATCAATCTCCAATATTTTAGAAGACTTGTAGCTTCAAAATAATGTTTGCAACCAAATATAAAATTCTCTTCTAGACTTGATAGATTCTTGCCTCCAAATATGTTTGGGTTTGGAAATTGAACTCAATCCTCTATTTCTTGAAATGCTACTCTTTTTTTTCTCTACTCGTTGACCATCACAATCTCTCTCTTCCAACAATCAAGTAAGATGCTCAATCTATGGTTGCATAACAGTGATAACTTTATGCATCATCACCATTTTGACTACTCTACCAAACTACCTATTTTCAATTATCTAAGTTAACACATAAATGCAACACATCCATTGCTCTCCATAAGTTACAATCAAAATGATCAATGATTCATTAGACAAGGATATTACATTCATATTTCATTACCAAAGTGTGAAATGATGAACTGCATGAAATGATGCTTTGGTAGTACATGGGACACCAAAATTCTAATTATTTGGGGAAAATTGATTTGGTAGTCCATAGATTCTATCCATCCCATTCCTACTCTAATACCAATGAAAAAGACTAAGGAGAGAAATAGGAGAATGGAAGATCACATTAGAAATTTCAAATAAATGCAACTTTATATGCTTAGCTTGAGCTACGGTATTTATAAGCAAATTGAGTACAAGGCTCCTAAGAAGGTTCCTTCTAATAGCCACCTTAATTGGGATGCAAGCTAAGCTAGCCATTTACTTACTTGGCATACATGCTAAGCTAGTTGTTAACTTGTACAAGTCATTCAACATTTGGAAAGTTCCTAGAAGCGTCATGGATACTTCTAGAAAATTCTTAAAAATTCCTAGCTATGTGCTAATTCTACCACATGTTAGTTATATTTAGCTTTTTCTAAATCTATATTATCACATTCCACATACAAAACAAGGATCTTCCTCCTGTCATTCATGTACTTACTAATCCAAGGAATAAACTACTGATATAAAAATATCATAATTGTCTATCCTCAAGAATAGATACTTCATCTCCCAACTCATCCTCGTCATCTTCATCTACCTACGTCTTACTCTCCACATCTTATTGAAAGTAAGATTGAAGTTACTTAAAATGGAGATAAAGACCATATGAGCATTGAGGTTTCTAATACACAATCTCTACAACTTGCTTACTTTTAATGCTCACAAAAGGTTTCTACTAACCATTTATAGTTTTGATTCTTTTTTGAGATTTTGAGTCCCCAAAACTGTAGATAAGAGAGCATAAGTCTTGGACCCATATGGAGCATACGATAGTTTCCCTAAAAAAATCCACAATTGATATTGTACTCAACTCTTGTCCATAAGAATCTTTAATGTTACCCAAGTTATAATACATTAAGAGGTTTCAATTACCATTTTCAATGATACTCCTAAAACTTTAGGATTTAGGTTTATGGGTAGATATTTAATTTTTTTTTATGGGGAATGACTCCATAGCCATAAAAAGCATTGGTCACCTTTGGACTTGACCAATAACTTTTTATGGGCTATGAATCTTTACCCATAAAAAACAGAACCCAAAATTTCTACAAGTGTTTTAAATTCAGGTGACAAAATATTTTTATGGCTATGGGATCATTTCCCATAAAAACTAGAACCCTAAAATTTCTACAAGTACTTGCAAAATGAAAATTGAACTCCCTAATATCTCTCTACAATGTAAGAGCATGTAACTTAATTAGTCTAGTCTCTTTCTCCACTACAATCCTCTCTATAGCAAGCTCTCTCTCTCCAAATAGTCCCTTCTCTTCTAAAAGAATCTATTTTCTTATTACTAAGTCAATCTCCCTCACTACTACAAGCACTCTTTCACTCTCTCTAGCTAACATAAGTGGTGATGTAAACTCATACTCACCCATCTTATTACTCTATTATTTGAATATATTGTAAAATTTTTGATATAGAAATAATGATCAATGCACAAATGCATTCTAAAGAAAGAAAAAATAAAATAAAATAACTTATCAAAATCATTTTTAAAGTAAAGAAATCCTACAATATTAAAAAAAATCTAATGACAAATAAAGGTACTTCTCCAACTATATTTAGGGAGATTTACACAAACGCCCTTGAAAAATTGAGGATTTACAAAAATACTCTTAACTAATTTTTAATTGCAAAAATACCCTTGGTAGGGTGGAGAGGGCCATTCCATGGGTGGTGCAGCGGGAGAGGATTTTTGGGGCACCCCTCACCCTCCCGATCAAGGGGCATTAGGGGATGTCGTGTAAATGTCAGCCATAATCCAAATAGTTGTAGTACCCACAGAATCGCCTCGGCAAACCTCGGCCCTACCCACCCCTTCCTTAAGTGTATTTTTGCAATTAAAATTTTCTTAGGGGTATTTTTGGAATTTCCCAACTTGTCGAGGCGTTTGTGTAAATTCTCCTTATATTTATTCTCTTACTTCTCATCCTCATCTTTCGCCTCTTCAATATCGAAAACGAAGCACTCAGTTTTGTTGAGCTCTTATATTGAGCCTCCTCTCCACACATGAAACTTCTCTTATATGAGTAATAATCCTACAAAAGTCTCCTTGAACCACTTAGTACCTTGATGGCTTTTATCTACAGTCATAATAAATTACAATCCATCTAAATCTTTTTACAACTTTAAGCTTTTCATCATAATCTCCGATAGTCTGTGTTTCCACAAAACTATCAAATTTTTTTTAAATGTTTATTAAATAAAAATATTTCGATCTATAACTATGTAGCTTTTTTAGATTTTCTAGATGATTACTTTTATTGCCACATGAGTAAATGACCTGAGGATTTCTATACATTTATGCATTTTTATATTTATTCCTTCACTTTTCATCCTTATTCAGTTGGTTATATAGAAAAGTTCAACTTGAGGCTCTCGCATCCGAATTTTGGATCAAGCAAAGGTAAAGAGAAACGAATTTTTACCAAAAGTAGAAGAGTATCCAAGACAAACTAAAACAAAAATAAAGCTATAAAGTACGCCAAACAGAAAGATGGTTTGAGAAAGAATCTATCCATTTTACTCCTAATAGGGGCCTCTGCGAATCTTAGGGTTGCCTTGGGGGCTGTCTTCGCTTGTTGGTGGGAGCGTGCATTTCAACCATTGATGCACAGCCTAACGGTGTGGATGATGATGTGCTGAGGACAATCAGGAGTCTAGGAGGTTTGGCGGGAGACTTTTAGTTGGGTACGACGTTGATCGGAGCCGTTGACGATCACATCGACGGAGAGCGAGAACAGAAAGAAGGACCGGATTGAAGAACCAAATACTAGCAAATTATATGTGGTATGATTGGGCCTGTTGGACGGAGTCACTTCGGCATGTATGTCCATATGCCCATGGCTGCATGGTGTAGGGATGTTACAATCCGTCGATTGTATATCGTAGTGCAGTACTTCGCCAGATGGCATGACCATGGCCACCTCTCCACCTTTTTCGCGTTCCACCGATTACGCGAGCGAGTGGGCACGGCGACTGGCTTGGTCGTCTGCCCTGCCAATTGTTGGTCATGCGAATCGATCAATATTTGGCGATAGCAAGAGAGGGTTTCAGAAATAATTTTCACGTATGGATACCGGAAGTAAATAATAAACTCTGCAATTATTTTTAGTGAACTCGGTTATGGGATGAGTGTTAATAAATGGATGCTAGACGTAAATAATAAATTTTATAATTATTTTTAGTGAATTCAGTTATAAGATGAGGTGCTAATAAATGATTGCTTTGTAAATTATTTTACTTGGTTGTCTACCTTGTTAATGGGAATAGATTAATATTTGGCATTAGAGTGCATTTTAGAAATAGTTTTCCCCGGATGTCTATGGGATATAAATAATAAATTTTGTAACAATTTTTAGTGAAATTTGTAAGGAGATGAGGTGCTAATAAATGATTGTTTTATAAATTATTTTACAATATATCACATGCAATTTGTGTTTATTTATAAAAATCAGACATTATATTACAAATGTTTAGGATTGTAATAGTGAAATAAATAAATAAATAAATTATCAAACAAGATGATGTGACTTCTTGAGAAAATTGCAACGTTTTTCTTGTGAGTGATTCTTAGAGTGTGATTTATGAAATGTTTTGGTGGATCCAGAATGTCATTCTCAACTATTCAAATTCAAATTCAAATTCACCATATGTAATATTATGTGCAAATACTCTTGTTAGTAAACTAAACAGGTGGGCTTTGTAGTTTTGCATTGGTGTGATGGTTCATTTCCGTAGATTAGTGCGGCGAGTGAGATAGCATGAGTTATGGAAATGATTTACATCGTCTTGTGGCAACAAAGAAATTAATTGAAGGTCAAGGAATCTTAATCCAAAAGAGCAATGAAAATTTAACAAAAACCTAATTGAAATGCAGGCTCACATTTGGATGTAAAATCAATAGGTGCTATCAAGTAGCTCCCAGTGGCAACAAGCAACTACCAATGTCAACAAGCGGCTATGGGCACCATCGAGTGGCTATGGGCGGCTACAAGCAATAATGAACAAAATCCCATTTAATCCTAAATTAACACATCACTAACATATTATCGAGTGACTACCAATGGTAATGAGCAACTACCAACGGCAATGAGTGACTATAGGTACCTCGAGCAACAACGAACCGTGATGAAAAAAATCTCATTTAATCCTAAATTAACACATTATAGAGGGCGATAACCATATTCACTCTAAACCAGACATTTTATTAACTCTAATATATAATTAATGCATTATGATGTTATAATGGAAAATTCCATATCCTTTATTTTCTACTATCCATTTCTAAATAATAAAGACTCGGGCCAGAACTCGGTAATGAGACTCTTTCCTCTTTCCGCCCGCACCCCGGACCAATTTAGTCACCGCATTGTAATAATCTATATAAAAATATAGAGAACTTCGCGAAACTATTTCTAAAAACCCACCAGCGGGTCAAAGTAAACTTCGATATCCCTCTTGCCTGTAAAGCCGGTTGAGTCAAACATGGGAATTCTCTCGTGATCAATTACAAGTCCATGTCGACAGGCTAAACAGGTAGCAGGGGACCGTTCAAGACTTCAAGCTAGCAGAATCCTGGCCAGGTGTAAAAGTCTGCTGAGGTGCTGTCCATTCAAGGGAAAATCATTAATATACTGAACCACTGTACCGTACCTTACTTTTTTTCCGTCGTATGCTGCCCTGCCCGGCCCTGTCCTCTCCTGACCTGACCTGACTTACTGACCTGCGGTCAATTAACCTTCAAAAGGTAACTTAGGAGTGGTAATTTTTTTCAGAAATACCAGAGGGTCTCCGTTCAACCTTGTCTTCTTCATCAACAGCTTGAGCTCGAGCATTAGAAATCAACTTCAAAAGTCAATTGCAATTCGGTGTCTGATTTCTGTGAGTGTTTCCTACGCTTCACAGTTTTGGAGCGGTGGATTGTCTCTACACTCGCCGGCCAGGCTCAATCATTTCATGACTGGAGTGCAAGCCCTTTTTTGTCTCTCCCTTGTACGGCTTGATGGGGGTCTTCCCATCCGTCATTTTTCCTACGCGGTCGCCTTTTTTCTCACTGGAGTGCAAGCCGAGGTCGGATGGAGCAATTTGGTGAGTCAGTTTCCTCGCATAGATAACTAACTGGTAGGACCAGGAAGGAGGAGGAGGAGAAGAAGCGGATGGGAGGTGTAGTTACTGCAGTAGAGTGTTGTTGTTGTTGGTGGTTGATCATGATGAATAAAGGTGACGCTCAGATGGGGAGGAAAGAATCGCACAGTAGCAGATGTTGGTAGGGAGGGGAGCTGCGTGGACTTTGTGGAGAGGTTCGGGAATCTTAGAACTGTAAGATAGAGAAAGAAGGCTACCGCGAGTGTGATAACAAGAAGGACGGCAAGCCTCAAGACCATACAAGGAAGCGATACAAGGAAACGACATAGGGGGTAAAATGGGACTAAGCGTCCCAATAGTATCGGTATGGGGAATCTGCCCTAGTGTAAGATAGGTAAAGAAGAGCTTGACGTGACTGACTGACCTTCGGGCAGCAGGATGGAAATGAAAGGGTTATCAATTTCGTTGAAAGGAGAAAGAAGCGGAGGTCCGAGTCGAAGGTAGGGGAACACAAGTAGTAGAGATTTGGGTTGTGGTCACAGGGAGTGGTAGGAGGAAAAGAAGAGAGGATAATATTACTTCGCCTTATTTGAAGGACCAGGGACGGGCAATTGCGCTGATGCGGGGCCATGTTTAGCTTTTCCGGTCTATCCAATCTCGCAGTCCGAGGCGGGCATCGGGTGAAGGAAACACAGGAATCTTGAAGTCGGTCTGGTTCTACATGCTCTTAACCTGGTAGTGGTATTCGGACGCCGGTTGGAACTGTTGGGGTTGAGGAAGGCAAGGGAAGCGATGAGACCTATAGTGGATGAAAGAATCTTCTCCTCGTAGCATTTGTTTGGTGTTTAATTCTCACACTCAAGCCATTTTTATAGGCTTCGCTAATTTAAAGCATCATGTGAAGGCCTTGACGGCCTTTAGAGACGGTGCAGCACAGGGAGTGTAGTCTACGGTGGAGCTCTTCGGAGGCAGCACAGATTGTTCCCTGGTGTTTGCGCATTTGTTTGTGTCCCGCTCCGCTCTTCCGTCGCGTGGCTCCGCGGAGTTGATTCCCAGGAGGTTGCAGCGAACAATTACACGACGTAGTAGGTAGCTGGATTTGGATGGGGAGCGAGAGATAGAGCAACTCAAACCGTCATGTCACTTGGAAGCGGGTTGCTCTGCGGGTCAAATAGGTGAAAGAAATCACGAGGGAAAGGAAGAATTCGTGGGATTGTCACTATGGACGAACAGTATGCTGATTATTGGCAGCTCGATGACGACGTGAGTCCTTAGGGTGCCGGGAAGGAGGTAGCAGAGAATTCGATCGGTGTTGACATTTGATTCGGAGACAAGATCATTTAGTGAACAAGCAGAGTGGGAAACCACACGACGGACGAAACGGAGAGAGTGGGCCAAGTTATGGGCGGGATGTGCTGTTGTCCCGGCCGAGAGGATTTCGAGGAGATAACTTCTTATCCAAATGGTAGCATCTACCAGAACTGTTATTGTCTTCGCTGCTGCGTGCGATGGTGTTTGCGTATGGTACGTTCAGCTCCCTCATGTCCCTCATTCACTTCTTTCTATCCAATAACAGTCCATCGTCTCGGACTCAGGCTTCTTGTGTCCAGGGCGTAGATCATATGCGCTTTCGAATATGATGTTTCGGTATTTTGGTGACGCGATTGACTGCCGGATTTCTCGGGGTTTCTTTGCATCGTTTCTTTTATGGGCCAAGGGAATCAAGTAAAGAGCTGCTGGACTATCTCCGCTTCCTCAGGTAGGCCGGTGGATGAAACTAGACTTTGAGAAGATGAGAATCTTATGCTGTCATGACCGTCGTGGACTCTGCTACATTCATGTATCACGAGGTCCATCAGTCTGGGATTAGTGTGTTTGATATTCATGGTGTGAAATCTATCTTCTCCTTCTTTGCCACTTTATTCGTGAACTCTGAAATGTACGAATGTACTTCAGCAAGCGTACCGTTAAGTTCGTCAAAATAGAGTATCTTGGGACGGGCGACCAGGTCTACAGTTTGCTGGGGACCTGGTTGTTTACGTCGTGCCAGTTAAGAGTCTCCCTGTATCATCGGTGGTTACGGTTTCGATGGACGTTATGTCGTTGATGGATCCGTATGCAGTTGCCCTGGATAGAAATGTAACGAGGAAACGGCGGGTTCCTTCCGATCAGCCCTACTTTCACTGATTTGAACATGGGAAGTCCGCTCTTTGGCGTGCACTCTCATCCTTTTGTAATCACTAACCTTAATTTATGATGCTTGGGCTATGGCTCAAGGAAGAACTGAACAGGTAAGCGCTTCTAATCCTACAGCTAAGAATTCTATTCCATGTTTATAGCGTTAGGTTTCACGAATTGAGCATTTGATTGGTGGTCCTTGCAGTACGCATCATGGTTTGATCCTGGAGAAGGGCGGGATACGTCACCTTCAATTCAAGGAGTTCCGGCTTCTGCTGCAGCAGGGCTCTTAGGTACAACATCCTTAGATTCTTCCCTTCCTGATACATTTCGGGCTCCTCCAAGACCCTTACCCTATGACATAGACCCCAGATACCTTCGCACACCTCGTGATGGTTTGGTTTCAAGGCGTGACAAGAGTGGTATGAGTCATTTGCATGGTGTAGAACCTGAACCTTTGCGAAGGAGCAGTAATGGTGACGGAGGGGGCGAAGCGCTCACTCAGTTGCAGAGACGCGATTTCGATGAGCTGCCGCAGCCTTATAGACCGGAGTCACCAGGAAAGCGACAACCTTCCTCCAAAACTATGGGAAGGGTGGAGTCTTTACTTTCCCTTGATGGTGATGACGATGCCTGCCCAACCTGCTTGGATGGTAAGTAAACCTTTCATAATCCCAATCTATTTAGTGATGGCTTCACGAATTCGTTGAGGTGATTTTGCAAGGCAGCTGTCCAATTCCAGGAGCCATCGGAACGAAACTCCTAAAGTATCTCCTTGCGTACTTTGACCTGTCCTGTAGGCCGTTCCGACCCGGATTAATATACCTCTAATATACCGAATTAATATACCATGTTACTGCCCCCTGATAGGGACTCTGCTGGGTATACTTACGAGTCAGAGTGCAAGGCAAAACATGCGAGTCGAGTTAAGGGAAGGGGTTGTTCAGGGTTACCTCGATTCATTTGTTGGTCTTTATGGGCCCGTGGAATTTCGTCCCATTCATTCACTTTGTGCTGTCCCATTCTCCTCTACTGTCTTCTATTCTTTTCTCAGTGCACGTCAACCTTAAAGTGGACAAAAAGCAAACTTTTTTCATCGCTTTACAGCATTACAATTGACAATCTTTTGCATTTCAATTTAATTTGGTCTGCCGTCAGTGCTCTCGACGTGGAACGGAAGGTCTACCAACCCAAAGCTTATGTAACACGGTGTATATGCTGCATGAAGATACAGCTGAACCTCGTTATGGGATCCTGACCTTGGATCTTGCACCGCAGGCTACAACAAAGAAAATCCGAAAATTCCCACTGCTTGTGGACACCACTTCCATCTTGGCTGCATTTACGAATGGATGGAACGAAGCAAACGCTGCCCTATCTGCGATAAGGTATGCCATTCATCTGCTCCTTAAGGATTGCTGTGATTGCTGCACTTATGCAGCATGGAGTCGATGGGGATAGAGTTACGAATGCACACATTCCTGAATGGACTCCTTACTTTTTGAAGGATAAATCCCAGTTGTTTTAGTTGAAAGGTTCAGTTAGACGGACCTTTATTGTCGTTAGACGTCGGCACATGCACATCCATAGCCTATACACCTGATCACTTCCATCTGAGAGTGAAGGGCTCTTCGATTAAGTCTTCCAGCTGGGAGTCCAGAGATATATGAAGAGGGATGGCAATTATAACTATGTCGATTCTCTGTATATTGTGCTCACCGTGTGGAGCAAGCTAGACTCACCACTGCTTCACTACTCATATTCGCCGTTCACTCATACTTCAGTGTTCAGTTACACCTTCATTCCTACGTGCACATACACACCACTCACTCTCAGTTCCTCTCCCCTTAACCCCCTCGATTGATTGATGGTAATAGGGAACTCTGCATCACTTCCGTTTAGCATTGCCTTGCTAGGGAATTGCTGGTCACTTAAGTTTGCATGCGAGTCACCCTTGGTTAGTTCGTTCTGCTGTTCCCGTCATTGACTTAGTAGCTATATTCCACGTTATCTACTCGAGTCTGTCTACTGTCATTCGTGGTTGTGGATCCCCCGTTGTCTGCTTGTCTTCCGCATTCATTACACAAACATCGCCGTTCACATGGATACTGTACAAGAGGTTGACTTTCTGCTAGTGAATTCTGTTGCGTCATATCCACTTTATATTATGATATATGTCGTGTGGCTTATTTTAGGAAATGATCTTCAGCGAGAACGTTTAGGAGACTACGGTGTTCGCTGGCTGGCCTGCGGAACGCTTTTTATCATCTCCTGAGATAAGCTTTGAGTCGCTAGCTCAATGTGCTTGAGGGATGTGTTGTTATTATTAACGCTGAAGGTTATGTTCCAGAACTTATTTGAGTTGGCTAGTTTCCAGCTAGGCAGGGCAGGGCAGGGCTTGTGGGGCTAGGGAACAATCTTGTCGAAAAAACTTGTACATATCTCAAAATGTAAAGTGGGAGTAGCATGACTGTTAAACTCCCCAGTCATGTGATCCCCTATTTATGTGGCTTGCAACGGCCAGGGACATGGCCAACTACCCAAATTTATCCCGAAATTTGACACTACGTGCTCTGACTCAATTGTGCACGTTGAAAGGCAGATACCTAAGTCTGCCTAGGTGAATCGTCAATGGCATGCTAGTTAACTATGTTTTGGCTGTTGATGCTATCTTGTAATATCCTCGGTTTCTTACACATCTCATCGTTTAACTCTTGGAACAGAGTGCTCACAGTTTCACAGGAAAAGCTAGGCATGAGATTTAGACGGATAAAATAGCATCACTCGTTTCTCACAGCATCTCACGAGTCTGGACGTTGTAATATTTACTTCCGGAGGCCCTAAACCAGAGTACTTCGCAACATCATAGAAGTATGAACAACTCTGCCTGCTCGTTCCCAAGTAACGAACTAACTTGGGGATTTCTCGATAATATCAAACAGATGTCTCTCAGGTGATCAGTGTATTGTCATTAGTATGTGCACTAAAACTCAAGGACTAGTTTATCTGGACACTATGTTATTAAGTAAGCATTCCAGTCTCTTTCAAATCTATCCTCAACTCGTGTGCTCTGTGACAATTCCAAGCGCAGCCCCACACGACGAGCACGGAGATGACCACACTTCGGCATGACTACTACCAACATTGGATACTGGGTACAGGCACATTTCAATTTCGGAGTTCGTCAGCAACCATAGTGGAAGACAAAACTATCTCGTGGCTTGTCACTTGAGATCACTTCGATGTTTGGAAACTTAGCAAACCGATGTAGGTAAGACGTCCATATCTTTTCTGCTCATGTGTCCCTCACACAAACCTTGCGGTCTGATAAGGAGGCAGGTCAATGCGTTGGGAATCGGATAGAACGATGATTAGCCAAGGGCCGCTGTGCCCTCCAATGCGTATTACATAGTGTAATTCAGGTTCTCATACAGCTCACATCGATAAGAATACTCTGTTTACTTGTCAGACATAAAGAATAGATTTTGGAATAAAACATAATGTTTAAATGCTATATTAGAAAAACATTTTACTTCATCAGGAATTTCAACAGTGCGACTTGAACAAAATTGAAATCACATTGATTTAACAAAAAATTTTTGGAGTAAAAATTAGAAAGATAATGGTGACTACAGAATCTATAGTTAGGACTGTAAGTATTTAACAAAATTTTCTACTTTATAAGCAAGTCTTTTTTAAATGATGTAAAAATACGAAAGTAAGGCTTTCGTTTTAACTACAAAATATATGGACTAAAGGTTTAGGATGCAGCGACCATAACTACTCATCTTAACAATGACGGTAATGATAAATCGAGGAATCAACCAGACTAATCCTTATCCCAAGTAAAGGAGAACGAAGATGAATGGTTTACGTCTTGCTACTATCTATCACTTGAAAGTCAAATAATATGAAGTAGGTAAAGACTTGGTGCCTTTTCCAAAATACAGTTAGTGAAACGTGTAGATCTCCTTGTTATCTGAGCATCTCACATTAGCTCTTAACTTATCCGTTCCCTGAAGTCACAACCAACCCATGTGGAAATGCATCATGTCACAGTTGATAGGACTTTATCTTCTTCTTCATAATCCAAGGTCCAGATTGGATTGAATGGTGTTTCTGCCCAACACTTGATACATACGTACACGGCTTGCTTCTCGACAGACTTGGCCTTACTTACTAGTGGCGTTTAGTGAGAACCACAATGACAGTCCAATCCATAACGACGAAGATTTTCGACAGAGCGCGAGCGTGTGATTGGTGCGAAGTGTTAGTAACAGTTGTCTCGAGCAGAGGGTTTGAAGAGTATGTTAGCTCACGTGACAAGCAGAAATTCTGTCTGAGATGATACTTTGGCAGAGGCCAAAGGCAGCTGGCAACAAGGGCAGGAGGTAGTCAATGTAGCAATGGCTATGGCGATAGTCCAAGGTGCAACACCAGTAGGATTGGGATTTGTGAGCAGCGATGTGGGTCGAAGCAGATGCAGCAACAGGAGAAAGTTGAAAGCTGGAGGATGGTGTTATTCAACACAAGGCTTTAAGCAGATTACAAATTCTTACAGGACCAGTTCTGGAGGTTTATCGCCATTGCAGTTGTCCCCGAGTGAAAGCTTCGCAGTTTGGGGCGAGGATAGGGTCAGAAGTGTGCTACATTTTAGGAGTGGAGGAGTTGAAGATAAAAGGTGAGCGAATAAATTATTTGAAGCTGATTTTAATATTTTGGGTTGTGATGAGGTTTTGGTCGAAGTTCTTTGTTCGCTTTGCTTGTTGATATAGCGCAGTCGGTTCTAAGAGATACAAAATTTCTTTTCCTGGGTTGCTAGACATCCTCAGTTTCGAATTGCCGCTTCAAATTCTTCATCGTCTTCGTTTCCTGGATCATCAGGAGTTGATGAATTGAAGAAGTCTGCTGAGGAGGATGACGGTTTTAACCAGTTGGGTGCGGAGGGAAAAAAGCTAGCAAGCAATAATGATTTAGGCCCTCAAAGTTACAGCTCTTCGAATGGTTGGGGTTCTGAGCTAGACATTGTGGAAGCGAATTTCGCAGAAAGGGATCATAAAAGCCAAGGCATTTTTAGTGGGACAGGAGGAGTAGAAAGCCTCGGTGAAGATGTAGGGTTGCTGGCCAGTGATATTATTGGTGAGGACTCGGAATCTATTGTTGACTCATGGGAACGATTTAGCGAGGACAGTGAAGTAGGCGACCGTTCTACATCCAGCTCTGCATCAGTTTCGTCCCCTGGATCTCCCTCTGTTGGACCCAAGGAGCCTGTATATGAGGTACACGACTTTTACAATACTTCAAACAATGGTAGTATCACTTCTGTGTGAACATCAAAGCTTTTGGTTTCCAAATTCAATTCGAAGACTTCCCTGGCGGTGGAAGGTGTGTTTTCAGAACTTCTGATATCTCATCTATTCGAAGCTGAATAATGTTCGTTGCAGGTTATCGAAATAAATCGTCAAGGAAAATCCGAGAAGAAGCTTGTCAGCCGAAGGCAGCTCCTAAGGACCAGCGGTAAGGGCTTCTTTTTCGTTACCCACATTCGTATAGAAGAGTTTTCGTCGTGTGCTGTGTATAGAAGAGTTTTCATCGTGTGCTGTGATCAAATATGATCAGCCGTTGCAAATTGGAGTGCTTTAAGTTGGCATCGTTTTGTTTCCGTGTCTTCTGGATCCTATACACGAGAATGACTCACTTTTTCTGTAGTCTTGGATAGACCCACTTTGGCTGAAGCCCTGAAAATCTGTATGTGCAGGGTTAAGGTTGCGTGACCTTCGGAGGGTAGATCCCTCACTATGGGTTACAAACTCCGCACCCGCTTTGCTGGTATGCGCCGCAGTAGGACTTGAGCGCTGACTGTTTCTTTGTTGTAGGAAACGATTTCCGAAAATAACATGCAAGATGAATGGAAATTTAATTTTCTACCGAAGAACCAATGACGGCTTAAGCAACAAGGTTCTTGATGTACTTAATTTGAAGATTGAGACCGCGCCGTATCAACTATATATATTGCAATGTCTGTTCCATACCTTAGTTAACCTGGAACACAAATGTCAGCTCGTACGGTTTATGTCTCGATTTCGGGTTTTTAGTACATGGAGAATATAATGCCATGTAAGCTAGGCAATAGAGAATTGGTGCTGAATTTCCTGTCCTCTGGGATTGCAGGTACGGGACCAGGCAATATTGCTAAATCTAGGATCGCTGAGAGCGATTGCAACACCACAAGACGTTCTTATCTTCGACCATCAAAGGTATGTAGACTTATTGACAAGTCAGTTCTTTTAGCATGGAGTTACCTGAGACGATTGTCCTCAGATTCATTCACTTCTAATAACATTAGGAGAGTCATATCTCGACATGCGAGCAGTATATTTAGAAAATCTATGAGTACGGTATTTGTAATCGGCTTCTTTATTATCAGATTTCCAAGCCTGCCCTTGTTGCCAGGTTTCATATTTTGCTTATTATTTGGAACTTATTTAATCAATTTGAGGCTAAATTAATAATGGCAAGTAGTACTGGGTTGCTTCTGTTCACATTGAATGCAAAAGTAGTAACACAAGCAGAATTGGTGACATTTGCCACGGTCTTCACAGTGTGGGTGCACGAGCATTTATAGAAGTTTTGGTTCGTCGGCTGGCGACTGCTGAAAAGTCGACATATGGGCCTTCGGTGCCATTCGAGCTTGAGGTTAAAGTCTTCTTCTCAATCTCAGGCATTCTAACTGTTTGCTCCCATGGCATTCCGTTGTAACTGACTCGGTGGTTTCGTTGGATAGATGGTTCAAAAGTCATTTTTAGGATCTAAAGACTGGATCGAGCATTTCTCCGTGTTGGATCAGCAAAATACCAGAACTATTCTACCTTCTTTAGGTGAAAATGTAGTCATTGTAAATTGTTCTGATAGGGAATCTTCTGTTACTGCATTGAATAGGTCATGGAGTCAGCACTGATTTCCAGAACTCAAAGACTGGAACGAGCACTTATGGACGTTGAACCACGAGTATTTTCAAAACTTCTTTCCTCGTATATACGCCTATGAAAGGCATTCGATACTTTATAACGATTATTATGGTTTACTTCATTCAGTCGTGTTGTTCCGTGAAGTGGTAGGAGCTTTTAATCTCAGTCAAAGCAAATTTCAAACCATTGACAGGACTTTATCTGTTCGTGACGCTTGCAGGTCATATCTCTACTTGAAGTACTTCCCACTCGTCTGACTGCTGACGTGTTGGAGGAGCTGCGTGTTAGCAAACAGGCCTTGGTACGTCATGCTGATATACTAAAGGATCATTTATTAAAGTTGATCATTTGATTTTAGCTCCTGGCTTGTTTAACGTGATGTCAAATAACTTGCTTTGGACGGGCTGTTATCTCAGTACAAGCAACGATCATATTCTAAGCAAAGTTTTGTATCTCGTTGGGTATACCGTTCGGCACAGGTGGAAGTAGCCGCAAAGGGTGGCGCATTGAGAGATATGTTATTGGAGCTTCTTGAGACTCCTCAAGATATTAGGCGCATGACAATCATGGGTAGTAGCTGCCGAATTCTCAGAGAAGATGGTGGTGTCCTCTGTGCTGTGCCTCAGGACAAACAAGTTGCAGAAGGTAAGATCTTCTAATCTAGACAGAGTTCAAACATATATATCCTCAACATATGTGTACTCCTGTTGATAATCATTGAGCAATTTGCAATCTATGTCTCGGTAATTTTAGTTGTCTACAGAATTTACTTCTTGCGGCATACTGCAACTGGGAGATGGATCGCCATGTTTCGTAATCTAAACAAAATATGTGTGCTTGCAGCTGAGGAGGAGGAGATTGAAATGCTTCTGGAGTATTACCTGCAAAGGTCTCTTTTCCACCCTTTCTTTAAGGGATAACCAGTTTCGGGCCAGTTACCCCAAAGTATCACCGCATGGATGCCTTCCGTAGTGTTATCTTGCATTGCTAAACACAGCTGTTCTAGTCAATCCATGTAAATAATGGCCGGCAGAATTCATCTTTTCTATGTCAATAGTTGCTTTCCGCACCACTTTGGGACCCCAGACCTGACCGGCTTAACACAGCCTGTCAGCGCTAGTAACCTTTTCTAAACAATAGGTGACGAACTGCAGTAGTTACAATATTTATTTAAGGCTGTAATAACCACCTAAACTGAGCCGGGACGTTCTACCATATTTCCAAGGTGTCCCTGTATTCGTTTTGGGACTACTCGTTTTCTACGCTAAATGAATTCTGAATGAATGTGGTCTTAGTAGGATCAGCTATCAATCAGTCTGCAGTTGTCGTTTCGACTGAATCGTAATGTGTTTTGACCGCAGATGCGAATCGTGCCACGGTCAAGCTGAGAAATTACTCTCATCTGCTAAAGAAATGGAGGATTCTATAGCAGTCAACTTGAGGTAGGGTTAGAAGATGCTTAAGAGACTATCTGCAATCTGTTGCTTTTGAAACAAGTTACGTCGTTGACGTTAATGTTCCATTTCACATCTGTAGTTTGCAAATTTAGATATAATGACCGTCAACAGTATGATTAACTTCCTGAGCGAGATAGCATGATATAAACCACTAAATGAGGTTGTGTGCTCAGTTCAAGGAGACTGGAAGTGAGTCGGCTAGAGCTACTTCTTCAAGTTGGTACCTTCTGTGCAGCATTGGGTGCTCTCGTGGCGGGTATGCATAACCACCTTACTGGACTTGTGAATGGACGTGCATATAATCGTGCATATAATTCAAGACACTGTTCTTTACTCCTCTGAATGTCTAATATTTCACTCCCTTAAATTGTTTCAATCTTTGCATCGACATTCCTGAGGTTAGTGTGGTTCTACACAACGCAGGCATATTTGGAATGAATCTGAAATCTTACCTTGAAGAACGAGTGGTATGTATTTTACTTTGGCATCGGTTGAATTTCATCAAATTTACTGATTATACACTACCTGTGTGAAGTTGACAACCAAATATCGGTTGATTCTCATTTATTGGGTTTTCTCCATTTACCGTACTAATTACGTGCTTGTGGTTCCAGGCTGCATTCTGGATAACGACGGCCGGCATCATTTTGGGTGGTACTGCTCTTTATATCTATATCGTCTCTTACCTCAAGAATCGGAAAATTTTATAAAGATTCCAGTAAAAGTATTGATACAAGCTCGTGCATCCGTTTCACTCGGATGTTTAGTGAAGGTCTGGACGTCAACTCGACCTTCAGGTCGAATCTAGCTCTCGATCAACTTGCCTTTGTTTGTACCTCCCAATATCATTTTTCCTCTCAAATGATGGAGTTGTAGAAGTTAAAGATACGTTTCTTCAATAAAGATTATAAACATTTGTCTAGACCATCCTATAGTGAGTATTGTGTACATTGCTCTGGTCAATATCGTGCAGATTGGTGAAGTATATTGCTCAGATGGAGGATTTTGGACACAAAAGCAGAACCTTAATAAATATAGTTGTATGAAAACTGTAGGTACTATCTCCATGTGGATAATTTCGTATGATGATGAAAGTAAACAACAGAACTACTTACAACGTCAAGTCTTGAAGATCCGAGATGTTACAACATACACTATCCAACCTGTCAGTCGCGATCAGTGAGTACACGCATTCTGTTCAATCTAGTGCTCTGGATTGTAAAGTTATAGGTCATTTTACCTCATCATTATCGAGATGCCACCTTTATACACTTGGTGCATCAGATTCATTATATGGTATTTTACCATTCATTATCAAGATAGACTTAGGGAATAAATTATTGAATGCACTTCATTTTGCCATTCAATCTCGATGTAGGACCTTGAACCGTTCATAGACAAAGTATCATGTACTCTTAATCCATTTGTTATTTCATATCATATGCCGGTTGCCTGAAAAGAAAAACTAGTTTCAATTGTCCACATGTAATCTGATATACATGTCAGATATACCAATTATATATGTCATTCTACTTCTTGCAATGACATACACAAATCTATTTTATTGTCTATAACATCACTAGTCACCCATGTTTGTCTGAAATATATAAAATCTAAAATAAGAAAAATAGATAAAAATAGTTTGCAATTCAGAAGAAGTAAGTGATATATTTTAAAGCTCAATGTCTATAAAGACAATATAATTATATCCAATTAAAACTGATCACAAATTAAATAAATATAAGAAATTTAGACGTGATTTTATATACGTGAAATTTTTTAGTATATAATTAAATATTTATCAATATTAATAAGTTAGAGTCAGATTTGAGGAATCGAGATAACAGCACTAAAAGTCATGAGGGATTAAATGAATGATGGAAATTGAGTGGATATTTACTTATTGAATGAGTATGATGAATAAAGATAGTCAATTGAGTTGACTCTATATATATCTTTGACTTTCAAAAATCCAATATCAATTTTATATATAAATTCAAAATGCTTATGAATGATGCTTATAAAGAAAGTTCAATTTTAGAATCCCACTTTTCATCAACATACTAAACCAGTAAATTTTTACTCAAAAGTTAGAATTTCAAGTATTTATCATGCAAGGACTTCTATCTAGTAAGATAAATATAATATGAAAATTACTAATATATAGTTTATTATATTGAAGAAATGTAGTCTAAAATTTCTTGATCTTTGGTTGAAAGAAAATCTATATTCTCTATTTTACAATTAAAGTAATTTTGAATGTCTTTGACCTTATTCTAGACTTATGTTTATCTTGTGCATGTCTCTATCACAACCCCCTTTGTTTTGAGCCTCAATTTTCTTTGCTTTCGTTGCTTTCCTTTGTGTAAATAGTCCAATTCAGGTGTCTCAAAATATCGTTCATAGGAAGTAATGGTTCACGGGGAGTCACAACCCCACGATATGGAGGTACGGGGTGCCTCAACAAAATGGGCCTACAAGGCCACTCGACAACAACGGAACCAGACCTATTTTGTAGTCAGTATTGTTTCTTAACCCTAAACCCATTTTATTTTTGTTCCATGGGGCCTAAGAACAAGCTTGCCGGAAAAAATGAACCACTATACAATGATGAAACCCCGACTTCACAAGATTATGTAGGATGACAAGGGCTGCAATAAATTATAAACAATACAAAACTCTGCCACTTTCCACTGCCAATTCAAGATCACGCAAAAAGATGCATGTGCTGCCAAAGAACCGTTGGCGACCATTTTATGCCCGAGCTCACACTTGCAACGGATGATATAACCCTTCACCAACCACCATGATAAACAAAGGATGGACCCCATCTCCTCGAGACTATAAAAAAGCCAACTCCATCTCGTAAGTTGAATCTTTTTGTATTTTTACTTTCACTTTTCACTTTTTCCAGTTCTTGCATTTCTCTCTCCGTGATCGACATCTCTTGTGACATCATGCAAGAAATTTCTAGCTTGGATTGCTAATTTTTTTTGACATTGTCAAGGACTCAAGATCAGAAATTGGGTGTTGGGTGTAAATTGCTGCCATTTGCCAAAATTCATATAGATACCTTGCATGGACGACCAAAAAATGATTGAAGGGGAGAATCAATGACTCATTTGTTGGGGGAAAGTACACAAACAGGTATAAGATCAAAGATATGAAGTACCTTGCTTTTTGAACCATCACCAAATGATAATGTACTTGTTTTGTTCAAAATGAACAAATTGAATGAACTAGAACCAAGCTATCTTCTTCCAACTTGTACACAAGCAGAAGTCAATGAGTTGGGCCAAGATATTTGTGAGCAAGTCATTGAGCTACTGGAAGATATGACTGAAGGTTCTGGCAACATTGTGGTCCTCTTCATTGTTCATTTCTACATTGGCATGAACCTCTTGATGGACAAAGAGAAGGAGAAGTTCCTGTCCCACCTACACCATCCGGCTTACTTTAGTAGAGACCCATACTTGCCTAAGGAGATCACCAAATATCACGACATAGACAAAGAGTATGCCCAAATAGGGAAGTTCATGGAAGTGGTGAAGAAATACAACTTCATTATGATTTGAAGAAAGACTCCTATAGCCCATGCAAAAGTTCAAGCCTCCAAGAAACAAAAATGACCTAAGGAGGTGGAATCTTTGTCAAAGGATAGTGAGAGTAAAACTAAGATCTACAAGTTGGCTTGAGAGGAAGGTTTACAAGGTTTGGCTAACAAACAAATTGTCACAATTGCTCAAAGCACAAAGTTGGGGAGTGAGGAGTCCTTCATACAATTTTTATTGCCTATAGTAAATAAGGAAGAAGAAGGACAAAATGACAAGGCCCAATATTCACCCTTTCTTGTTGAAGATGAAGTACTCCCAATGGACAAGGGAAAGACATCAGCTGCAAAATCTGCCTCCCAATCTCAGCTCAAATCTTCACTTTGGTTCCTAAGAAGGAGGGAACTTTGCATTACAAGACAAAATGGAGATCAAAACAAACTCACTTGACGGCGCATTTTGTCAAAGGCACAAATGACAACAAGGAAAGGACACCACACCAAAGCCCAACAAAACTTGCAAGACAACACCCTTTTTCCTCAGTAGGGGAAGGATAGATTGACAAAGATTACATCATTGTTGATGCAACATCCCTAACAAACAACAATGAGACGGGCATGAACAAGGAAGTGGCTCCGGCTCATCAAGCAAAGGAGATGACCATCCTAAGCTCCAACAAGAACCCTATGCCCAAAAAAAAGAAGACCTTACAAAGACAATTGGGTAAGGATTGCAATTCTTTGCCTTGGCTAATGGCGGCCTCAAATGTTCTATCGTGACTCTAGTGATGGAAGCATTAGAAGAAATTTTGCCATTATACCATAAGCTAAATCTAAAGATGAAGGAACCCAACGACCTTCATCCTCCACTTACATCACCTAGTCCAATCCAAGATGAACAAGAAGGACAAGGAAAGTGAGGAGTGCCTACAAGAGTTCCAAAGGGGGGAACTAAAATTGCAAGAAGAGTATGAAAAGCTAATCCAAGGGTGAAGAAGGAGGTTAACAACTATAGCTTTCAGGTCTACCACCAAAAAAATCAACATGAGGAAGAGATACAAAACTGGGAAGACAAATTGGCAATGCTACAAAGCGAGCTAGAAAAACACTCCATGCAGATCAAAGGTAGTTGACATTAAATAAGACAACCTGAAATAGTTGGCTGATTTTCATATCTCCAACCTATTTACCAACCTAAAACTACAACAAGAGAAGGTGTTGGAGCAAGAAAATTAAGTTTGTAAGGAGATGACTGACAAACTCAGTGCCAAACACAAGCCAATCTGAAGAATGAATGAGTGGTGTTGCTCACAACTATTGGGCATATGACCACCCAACTACTCAGCCATTTGGAGTGCATGGCCAACAAGAAATTCCAACAAACAAAGGTGAAGGATTTTCACTCTCAAATTGATGCTCTAGAGAGGAAGACATACACAAACTAGCAACTCAAAGCATTATCTATGAAATTCTAGAGTCACACTAATGCCAAGTTTGAGAAGGCCAAACCAACTTTGAATGAATTGTAGCTTGCAGACCTAGTTCACATTTACAAGGGCACTGAGTGTTTGTCCCAAGCAACCCTTGCTCCTCCCGCCAAGGAATAACAACTGGAGCCTAGTCTTACAAAAATGGTTGTGGTTGTTTTTATTGTCTAATGAGGGAATGTTGCTTCATACATACTCAACATCTTTGTTTTTGTAGTCTTAGGAAGTTCATGGATGTACATGTTTTGTAAATAGGTACCCGAGCTAGCCCAACATGTAGTGTTAGTCTGTTGGAGGTAGAAGGACCCTAATTGAGTTGATTATAGCCATGATTACCTACCATTAGGTTTAGGATTAGCATAAGATATGATCAAGACTATGTGTTTAGATGTACTTAGGAAATTTCCATCCATTGTAGCCATTAGATCTTTCCATGGCCAAGTAGGAAATGTATAAAAGGCTTAGGCCTAATGTTCACTAGGTCCATTGATTATTCTTTTGCAAGGTAATACAAATTTTATACCATCAAGACTCATGAGTAGGTATATGTGTATTAGTCTACCCTTTGAATGAATGAATGAATATAAGCTCATCTGATTTAGGAATGACAAACCTTGAGGTATGAACCAAAGGATTGGAATGTGATGATGCATTTGTGTGGAACTAGAGTGCATCTCATTAGGATTTTGGCCAGAGTCAAGAACAATCTGGTACAGGCTTATGCAGGTCTAGCATTTTGTCAAGTAACACTCCCATGTAGGATTGAGTACCACAAGTCATTTCAGACTCTTGTAACCTTTTGTCTACTGAGAAAGATTGAACATGGTGTTATAGTCTTAGTCTTCAAAGGGATGGAAATTTTACAACCTCTTACTCCAAATTAGTTTGCAAAGTTATTAGACCCCATTTTTATAGAGTGGTAGTGGGTTGCATTTTGTATGTCTTGTGGCAAGAAAAATGTACAAATTGTAGCTCTTATGATCCACATTTTAGTAGTTTGAAGCTCAGACAGACAATCAATGAACAAAGAGAATTCTTGATCAAAGTGACCTTTGTTACAAATGAACCTATCCCTTCCTAGGAATCCCTTGGAATTGACCTTTAAGTACATAAGAGAGTAGATTTCTTAGCATTTGTAGTGTCACTTGTTTTGGTGACATTACACTCTTCTATGAATGATGTTGCTCAAGAGGTTAAAAACAAAATAATAGATTGTCATCATTGTGATCCCATTCATCTTGTTTTAGTCATTTCTAACATGTACCCTCAAGAGAAGAACCCATTTCCTCAAGGAAACAGCCCATTCATATTGATTATACCACAAGTACATCAATATTGAGCCACCATAATCACCAAAAGTTGTTGTAGTTCTTAATACCAATATACACTATACTTACCAAGGGCTCTTATAACCCAAATTTATTAATGTAATGGAAAGCTTTTATTTAGGTTGACTATCATCAAGTGTCCATCAATATTATTCATCAATGTTTATCAATGGTACAAACCATAGAAACAACCATTCAATAATTGATCCTTGAAAACACCTAATCCCATTCTTGAAGTTCTTTTGCAAGCTCTTGAAGTAATGCATCTTATGACGGAAATATTATTACATTAAATGTATCTCCCTTTAATTTCAATATTTTAAAGATTCCCTATAGACCATGACATTATTTCCATGTCATACTTTGGCATTCTATTTTAAATATAGTTCATATACTTTCATCATAGAGTATAGGGCTTTGGAATATTCTTAAGCTTTTGAGTATGTATCATTATTGGGACTCATTTCTTGCATAGTAGTCATGTAGTTATTGCAATGTAAAAGTATGTCAATAGATCTTGAATCATCATCAACCATTTTATTACATAAAATCTCACTAGTTTAATTGAATTTATTTAATATAACAAATTTATCTTTAAATAAGGGTTTTTTCTCAACCTTTAGCTAGGACAAGTGTATGTTAAAATTCTCTTAATCTTGAGAACCCACAATATCATCTCTCATGTAGAATTAAACTATAATCATTATAGATTTACCTAAGATAGGTATAAATTCAATTAAATTGCTATATAATCTACAAATTCTTACCTAAAAGAAAGTAAAAATTTCATCAAATATTCATGAATTTTTAATATTAATATACATTAGAGCAGATGCCATAGATTTTTAAAAACAATCTTTGATACAATGATTTTATTTGTAGTAGCTTGGAGACTATTGTTGTTTGAACACCTCTTACTACAAGATGTGTAGAAATACCATTCTAACCAAATTTATGATCTTTTTTGGGTTATCAAGTTGGAGAAGAAGATGTTTAAGTAGCTTATTATGCTCAATAACTATCCTAGAAAATAGTTTTTTCCTCCTCTTTATTAGCAAACCATACGACACCAAAATTGTCTTTGAGCTCCATTGTCATACCTCCAAGAAGGGCTCCTCAAAAATTTAATATCTAATAATTTAATATCTAATATTAGAGCATAAAAATGGTGTGTAATCTATGACTTGGATGTAATGAAAATTTATAATTATAATCACCATTGAATATCTCCAAATTATAAATTAACTCTATTAAGATTACTATTCTTGATCAAAATGGACATATCCAAATGAGATACCAAAATATTGGGATTTGAAGAAAATAGTCTTAAGAGCTTCATACTAGCCATAGTAAATATTCTATAAGGGATTGAATCTAATGATTGGATACTTGATGATTTTCATATATTGATAAAGGATGACATCTAAAAGATGTAGTCACTTTTGTATTAAAAGATCTGCTCCCAAATATAGTACTTCATTATATTTCACAACTTGCAAAAATGTGTAGATACACTCATTGCATTCAAGAATTCTAATATGAATAAGTTTACAGTCAATGTTGATATAAGATCAACTTCACCAACAAATAAGAGATGTGAATGATGTGTTCCTGGATAAAAAATAACAAGATGTATATGGAGTTGTTTTGCTTATGATAAACACACATTAGAAGGAGTTCTCTAGTGTTATAAAGACTCTCTATTGGAAGCCATACAAGATGATAAATGAATTAATTACCTACATCTCCAACAAGATGATGATAAATTGATGGATCTTTTGTTTTTGGGTTCAAGGGATACATTATATACAATATGAATTGCAATCATTATTTTGCAAACAAGAAATGCTTTTTGCAATACAAAAGCTTGGCTTTTGTATAGACCATTTCAAGATTTTTCTTAGACATTTCAAGGATATTACAAAGGGTAGATTATATAAAAAGATGTGGGGAAATTTAGATTCTGGGAAGGACATGATACTAAGATAATCAAACTGCCTTCTATGAAGGTTGGAGAGGTAGTGAAGGTATGGTGGATCCTAAAAGAAAAGGTCTCCTCCTTAGGATAGTAAAAAGGAAGAGATAGGTTCAAGAGAAGTGTGTATAGAGCTAGATGCTTAAATTATGATAGAAGTTGTATGTTTTTTTAATTCATTATACATGTTTTAAGACTTGAATAAATGAAGTTTACATATCTTTAATTGGTTTTCAATTCTATAGTTCTTAGACATGTATAAAGCCATGTACATGACATCTTTAACCTTTGCTTGCTCTTCTTTTCTTTAGATGCATGCTTTGTAATAAATAGGAGTTTGGTTAGAAATATATATATTTGGAACGTATGTTAGAAATATATATTTGGAATGTGAAAGTATTGGAACCTCATGCTATGTTTTCTTTATGCTAGTGGTTAAGGATTTATGTAACCTTGTACAAATAAAATTTGGTATTTTACAATCAGGAATGATGAGAAAGTTCTTGGTTGATATAAACATCTATTTTTAGAAGATCTAATAATAAATACTTAAAAGTATTTTGAGTTTTTAATTGCAAAATAGTTAAATACTTGGTTAAAAATTAGATATAGAAATAACCAATAATCCATGTTTTTACCAAATTCCTAATTCTTTTCCAAATTAGCTATGATTAAGCATGAATTAGTCAAATTTATACATGCATGTAAAGAAGAAAGGGATAGAATATGCATGTTTAGTTTCTATATCTTGACATATTAGCATGACAAGAACTCTAGATTAGTTTTGGTAAGCTATTCTATGTACAAGGATACACATAATATGCATATAAAAATAAAGATGAGTTATAAACAAGTACTCTAGATTGGGTTTGGCAAGCTATTATATGTATAGAGATACATTTAATATGTGCATACAGATAAACATAAGTTATGGGCTAAAGATCCTTTGCGTGATAGAAACTCATGTCTAAACTTGGAAGAATACAATGCTTATATCTTATTGTAAAAATTCCTAGTAAGAGTTCTTTTGAGAATAGCAAGATACTTCAAATACCACAACTAAAAGTGCAATGTTTACTTGGACAGACAAGAGTAGTACAAACTATTTTAGAGTTAGATATAAGTTTAGTTTGATGTTTGAGTTTGATTATACAACATGTTTAACTCTTAGTAGATATTTAGGACTCTTCGATATTTTCAATTAGGGAATTGTTAAATACACCACAATTTTTACTAAATACACCACAATTAGTGTGTAATATTCTTAAAAGATACCAATGCACAACTTCAAAGACCACACCACATGTTCTAGTGGTGGTGCATGGTGTGGTGTATTTAGTAAAAAGTGTGGTGTTTTAATAATTCCCTTGTAATTATTATTTGATAACATGTAAGTATAATTGAATTTTGTATTGTAAATTTAAATATTACAATATTTGAGAAACAATGTTATCCCTAAAAAGTGTTGAAGTTCTATCTTCTATGGTTTTGACTTCTGATTAGACATCCTTGCACTCAACTCTCTCAATCTCACCAGATTGACACTCTTGATTTAATACAAAAATAATTAACTCACTATTATTAAGATCATCTAAAGATAGGACATAGAGCTTAACAATACACTCATGTAGCATAGAACACATTTAAAGCTAGGCAGCATAAAACTTCCTTGAAGTGAAGCTAAGCAGCATAAAACACAGTTGAAGTGAGGTGTTAGGTGTTGGGGATGATTGGGGTGAACTAAGAATTTTAGGCCTTGGAGCTCAATTATTATATAAAGAAGCATAAGCAAGAGTAATGCTTGAAAAAAATCCTAAAATTAACTATGCTTCACTTTGCACTAAACTACCTAGTTCTAGCACTCCCGCTTAAGGAGAGATTAGGACAATCACCATGTCTATTACATATTTCTTATGCTTTTCTTTAGATAGTGATTTTGTGAGCATATCTATTCTTATTTCTTGTGTAAAACAATAGACTAACTCCACAACACCTTCTCTCTCTTTCTCTTTCACAAACCTTTTTCTAATCTTGGTATGCTTAGTACTAGGGTGATGCATAGGACACGTATAAACATCATAGTCTTATATGGCCACAATATGATATAGTGGAACTTTTATGTTCAAATCTCAACTCCTTAAGAACTTTCATTTCCATATGACTTCTTGTGTAGCATTTGATGTTTCTATGAATTTTGCCTCAATAAAAGAAAATGCGATGGATGCTTTTTATTTACCAAGCCAATTGATTGCTATGTTATGCTTGCTATTCACCATGCATGATTGTATATCCACTAGTAGATATGCTATTATTAGAATTAACTCTCAAATAGTTTCTATATATAAGTTTGGAGTAGGAGCACATGTACTTTCCTGATTTTTCTACTCTAATAATGCATCTTGAGTGCCTTTTGGATATTTGAACACTCTCCTCACTCCCTTCCAATGTGTTTTCATAAGCTTGTTGGTGTACCTAGCAAGTGCTCCCACTACATAACATATACAGGTCTTGTATAGACTATGATAAACATTAGAGAACCAAGAGCACTCTAATATAGAAACTGAAAGGTTCTATCATGATCTTTACTTTTCCTTGTAAGCTTTTGTTGTGCTTCCATCCAAGATCAAGAAATTTAGATACAATTTTTGCCTCTATCATCTATTACTTAGTCAATATTGGTTTCACATAGTATGGCTTATTCTGAAAATCCAGCATGCTTTTCTATCTATGGTGACTTTAGTCCATAAGATAACTTTCATTTACTCAAGGATAATCATTTCAAAGACAAAACATAAGAAATCTATCACTCCATTTAGTAGATTCTTAAGTGCACTTTAATTATAGATCATCCACATATACAACTATGCAGATATTATCTTTACAATAGACTTATGTCAAAATCTGCTTAATTGAAGCCTTGCTTTCTCAAGTATGAATCTACTTTTTTAATACCAGCCCTTGGTGCTTGCTTAAGGCCATAAAAGGCTTTCTTAAACAAACATAATTTCCCTTTGCCTTCAACATACCCATATAGAACATCCATGTAAATGGTCTTTTTCAATTTTCATTCAAAAATGTTGTCTTGATATCTAACAGCTCAACTTCCCAATCTCTCTTTGTAGCAAGTGCTAGAAACATCTAGGTAGATCTGTACTTGGCTATAAATGCAAAAGTTTGTTAACAAAAAAAGTGCTTCTAGAAAAAATTGATAGTTTTTCCATGCATGGTATAGTCTATGGTAATTTTTGGTTGAAGCTCTTTAAACAAGTCTTTTTTTGTACTTCAAGATCTTGTTGTTAGCTCCTCACTTGACCCTTAATACCCATTTACACCAATTGCTTTTCTACCTAATAGTAAATAAACTTGACCTTTAAAACCCATTTACAACCAATTACTTTTCTACCTAATAGTAAATAAGCTAGTACCCTTGCAAGGTAGTACTCATAAGGTACTTCTTTTCTTTTACTTCATCCAGCTCCAATTGACTCTAGTCTAGTCTAAGCATTGCGTGTTGTTGACAAGGATCATGTTGCCATGACATGGAACTAAATAATAGCAATGCATATCCTATCTAATAACAAAAATATAATATTTGTGCAGAATATTTTCCCACATCATATACCATCATACCCTTGATATTCCATTGATAATTTTGAACACTAGCTCACATCCCTTCACTTTAAAGTATAGTTTCCATACCACACTTCTACTTCCTTTGTTTGTCCTTTGCCCTTTTCCAATACCCATAGCATTTGATTATTCAACCAAGTCCTTATATTATATTGTAAAGTCTTGACATTGAAAGCACATACTATGGATTCTCCAACCTTCATTCCCAAGTATTTCCTCCAACTCCAAGACAAATTGAATGAAACAACTTAATTGGTCAGACATCTACAACTACAACTTCAACAAGCATCCTAACCTCAAACATCTATGCACCAATAAGTTGCTATATCAACTTCCAAACCAAAGGTCCATTTTCCATAACCCCTTGATGGTAACTCTAGCAATCTTTGGAGATTTTTTAACCATGTTTGACTAGTGTACAAATGTAACCATGATAATATGCTTCAAACAAGATCAAAGTTTACATGATTGGTTATCTTCTTACCGGTTCAACATTATTGTGGTTTTCATCATTATTTGAACCTAAAGACTCTCACCTAAAAATTTTTTAGAGCATCATGAACCTCCTTTAAATAAATTTAGTGAACTTGATAAAGTCAAGACTGCATAACTTTATCTCAACTTTTTTTTCAAGGATCTCAAATTGCACCTAGCTAAAGGTCCAAATTTAGGATTGTTGCTATCAACCTCAACTACAACACCAACACCAACACCCTCATCTATTAGTTCTATAAGGACCTTAAAAAGGATTTCAAAAACCTTTAGTTGACCAAACCCAAGCCTATCTCTCTCAAAACTACAATTCAAGATGAAATTAGATGCAATAATAGATTAAGAAAGCATCACTTAGAGCTGATCTCAAGGTTCCAAAGTCCCTTTTATTTAGAATATTCATCAAGGTATGGCACCTATTGCCTCCTCCCATCTTCAAGCCAACATACTACAATACCTAAGCCAATAAAATTAGATACCATCACACATGCATAAGACATGTCAAGCTCTTGCTATGGTTACCTATCCCAAGTTGAAAGATAGTGGTAAATTGACAACGCTTTATGTTTATATTGTGGCCAACAAAATCTACAAAACCAAGGAAATAGGCAAATCCAAGCTTGACATCAAAACCAAGTTTGGATACAATTCTTGTAGCTCTTAGTCTCTCTACCATGATTTGCAAAAGCCCCCTCAAAATCATGGTAGGAGCCCCCAAGTTCACACATGCCTTATGCATCTGTGATGGTATCTAATCATGGTAGAGAGACTAAGAGCTACAAGGGAGCCCCCAAGTTCTAGTAGGACATCAAGTGTTTTAAGATATCTTTAAAAAGAAAAAGACAACAAAACTACATCCTCATTATGACTATGAGTTACAAAATTGACATTTATCCTGGTGAGTCTACTCTATTCAAGCCAATCTATAGCCTCACCAAACCCAAACTCACAATGCTACAAGAATAAATGAGGCAAACCTCTCCAAAGGCTTCATTTGATATTCAAGATCTCCACTAGAGCCCCTATCCTCTTTGTTATTAAGAAAGATAACTCTCTCTACCTCTATGTAATCTATCAAGGTCTTAATTGTGTCACAAAAAGAAACCACTATCCACTCTTATTATTCAATGATATACTAGATAGACTGAAAGGTGCAAGCATTTTCAACAAGATTAGTTTACCAAGCACATATAATCTGGTTTGTATTCAGGATGGAGAAAAATGGAAGACTAATTTTCAATAAGATATGGGTATTTTGAGTACACATATATGTTGTCTTGCCTTGCAAATGCTCTTACAGCCTTGTAATACTTTTTGAATGACATTTTCCAAGACTCTTTGGACAAGTTTGTTATAATCAACCTAGACAACATCTAAATTTTCTCTAGAAATCAACAAGACCGTTATGATCATGTTTGTCAAGTCCTTCAAAAGCTTTACAAACATATCTTATATGCTAAGTTGGAGAAATACAATTTAGTGTGCCTAAGATGGAATTCATGGAGTCCATAGACTCTAGAAAGATCAAGATTGTCCTTAATGAGACAATTGAGCATATTGCTTGTAACTTTTGGTGCTTAATCTATGTCAACTCATTTTAATATGTTCAAAGTTGTGAGGTATGCATGCAAGGAAATTTACCAATACATAAGCCTCTTGGACTATTGCACCTCCTTATAACAAACCAAAATTGATGGTCCATCTCTCTCTTCTTCATTTCTTGTATCTACTTGCCTCTTAAGGATGTATTGCATTACTAGTTGTTGTGTTTAGATGATCCAAGCAAGCTAGCTTCATGCCTTGTTGCAATGTGCTATTTGTAGAGGATATGGCTCAACTATTCCTCAAGAACATCTATTTGCACCATGTGTTACTCAACAACATTATCTTTGACTATGGTCCCCAACTCATATCTAAGTTTTGGTCATATCTCTTTGCTCTACTCAAAGTGAAAATCACCTCATCTTCCTACTATCATGTAGACTCAAATGACCAAAGAAAAAAAATAGATTAAAATTTTAAGCAATATCTTTGTTGTTTTGTGGAATACCAGCAAGACAATTGAATCAAATTCCTACACATAGTAAGGTTTGCT